>JAZGTL010000013.1:2369571-3694143 GCA_037349345.1 Oemleria cerasiformis
GGGATTTTTCTCCACCGGGTCATTGTGGCTATCTATGCATAGTACAGGGTTTCTGCACATCTCTAGGTATATCGAGTGTGTGGAGGGTTTTGAGCTACGGCTCGGGATTTTATTCGGGAGCAATGGAATATATTTTAATATACATGTTGCGTCCAGGTTGATTTCAAATTATTTGTAAACTCCTTTAAGGAGGGTTTTCAAAACAGGGTTATGGACCACGTGATGTTTTTCATTACACGGATTTTCGTGGGTCCCACCTGGTGTTTTAATTCAAAATGGATTTTCCGGTGAATGTTGGAGTATCTATATTTATATATACAAACGGAATTTCATGCATGCATTGTTTTATTCGTGGAGGGGGAAAAAGGTAGGTTTTCCTTGGAAATAGTTTTAAATGATTATTTTTGTCCACTCACACTTTTGATGTTTTAAATCCCCTCCAGGATTTTGAGTTGACATGGGCAGATCTAGAAGCAGAGGCATTACAGCTTCACTACGCGTTTACTGAGAGTAGAATATTTATTTTTGTATTTATTTATCCTACCTAGATGCTCTAATAAGTCTGTTGGATTGATTGTAAATATTTGGTAGTTATTTCGTTGAGAGGGTGGGTTGTTGGAATGTTGTGTGCTATCTGATCCCTTGTCTGACAGATGGAAGACGGTGTTGGATTGATTGTAAATATTGGTAGTTATTTCGTTGAGAGGTTGGGTTGTTGGAATGTTGTGTGCTATCTGATCCCTTGTCTGACAGGTGGAAGACGGTTAGCTAGTTCTTAAGGGGAAATTCTGCCGGATTTTTGGCAGAAATCTCATCATTGTCTGCAAGGCTTAAGGGTATTTTGGGTATTTTGTTAAGTTGTCAAACGTGAGTAGGAGCTTTCTCGAGTTTCGAGGTAAAATTCGGGAAGGTTCCTGTCAACGTGGTATCAAAGCTTGTTAGAAGAGGGCCATAAACTTCGAATCATGATCAAGGGTTCTCAAATTTGATATGTGGCGAAGCATTGGCTCTTACCCTTACATGACCAGACCGGTTAGCCATCGATGCGATTGCTCAGTCGAGAGGCTGGGGCGTAAAACAAGTTCGCGAGGTTACCCTATAGGGCCACCACTGGTCTGAGGATTCAGCAGTGTCTGACCTACTGTCAACGTGGTATCAGAGCAATAGGTTTAAATTCCTGTAGACGGTACACTTAGTGTACATCTGATTGTGTTATTTGTGGTTTATGGTTCTTTTAGCGTAATGCCTACGAGACGCGAGCCCTATTAACGATTTGGAAACTGTGATGACACTTGTGAACCCGTAGGAGAGCCGGATTTGAGGTAGACCCTAGATCAATTGGGTCGAACTTTGACTACGGTACTTCAGGGTAGGACTACTACTGAGGTATCTGATATTGAGTGAGCCCAGAGGTTGGTGGGACAATATTTACAGGCTAGTTAGGCCCAGAGGATACGGATGAGTGGCTTACTCATTTGGAACGAGTGTTTGCTGTTATGAGGTGCCCTCTGGAGGATAGGGTGCGGTTAGCCATATTTCTTTTGGGTGGTTATGCATACCACTGGTGGCATGCCTTGTAGCTGACAGGCTGGGATGTTTGTACATTTACTTGGGAGATTTTCCGAGAGCGTTTCCTCGACCAATTTTATCCTTGTTCATATGGAGATGGCAGAGAAGTTGAGTTTCTGTAGTTACAGCAGGGGGGATATGACAGTGGCACAATATGAGCAGCGATTTCTTGAGTTGTCACGCTTTGTACCGGCTCTTATGGCAACTGAGATGGATAAATGCCGGAGGTTTGAGTATGGACTACGGAATGAGGTTCGAGTAGCAGTAACTGCTGTGGCACATACATCTTTGAGGGCTTTGGCAGATGCTTCTGCTAGAGTAGAGTTGAGTTTGCCAGCTCAGCAGCAGTTCAGTGGTTCCAGGCGACGCCGAGATCGCTGGGGTTTCGGAGCCTCTAGTCAAGGACCAGTTAAGAGAGGCAGTTCTAGTTCTGGGTCTTCTGGGGGTGCAGGATCCGTAGGAGGCAGTGCCAAAGCCAGTCAGGGATAGTAGTTACCCGCTCAGTCTAGTGGTACTTCAGTACAGTTGACCAGGAGACAGAGTGGCAGATCTAGTGACACCGGTTGCTTCTTCTGTGGGGAGACTGGTCATTTCAAGAGAGAGTGTCCACATCGTCGTCCGGGCATCAGTTTATTGGGCCGAGAGGCTACTAAATCGAGTCAGAGGGCGTCGCAAGCATCTGGTTCTACAGTAGGGAGCCATACCCAGTCCAGTGGGGCCAGTAGGGCCAGAGGGAGACGTGGGGGTCGTGGTCGATTTTTTGGTACATCGGCCTGGGTTTTTACGATGACTCAACAGGAGGCTCGAGCAGCACCAGAGATGGTTACGGGTATGTTATCTATTTTTAATCATGTTGCTCATGCTTTGTTAGATCCCGGGGCTACACATTCTTTTATTTCTCAGGGTTTTACACTTTTTGCTGATAGAGAATTGTCTCCGATTGGTTGGGACATGGGCATTAGTACTCCTACCGGGGATATGCTAGTGGCGAACCTTGTGATTCGCAGTTTTCCGGTAGCAGTGGGAGGTTATGAGTTACAGGCAGATTTAATCCCCTTGGATATATATGATTTTGATGTGATTCTAGTGATGGATTGGTTAAACATGCATCGTGCCTCCATAGATTGTTTTGACAAGAGGGCGGTGTTCCGAAGTCCAGGTTTTCCGGAACTGACATTTCAGGGTGATCGTAGGGTACTTCCTTCGAGAGTAATCTCAGCTTTGACGGCTGAGAAGTTATTGAGGAAAGGTTGTGAGGGATATTTAGCTCATGCGATTGATTCTCGGGATACTCCGGTGAGAGTAGAGGATATTCATGTAGTGAATGAATTTCCAGAGGATCTTCCGGAGTTGCCACCTCGCTGGGAGATTGAGTTCACCATAGAGCTTCTTCTAGGCATTCAACCTATATCCTAGGCACCGTACAGAATGGCACCGGCAGAGTTAAGGGAGTTGAAGACTTAATTGCAGGACTTGGTGGATATGGGATTTATTCGACCAGGTGTATCACCTTGGGGTGCGCCGGTATTATTTGTAAGGAAAAAGGATGGTGGTTTGGGGCTCTGTATCGACTACTGGCAGATAAACAGGGTTACGATGCGAAATAAGTATCCTTTGCGACGAATTGATGATATGTTTGATCAATTGAAAGGGGCAAAGTATTTTTCTAAAATTGACCTTCGATCCGGATACCATCAGTTAAGCATCAGGGAAGAGGATATTCCTAAAACAGCTTTTAGGACCCACTATAGGCATTATGTGTTTCTGGTGATGCCTTTTGGTTTAACTAATGCCCCTGCATCATTTATGGATTTGATGAACAGTGTATTCCGACGGTGTTTGGATCGGTATGTGATTGTGTTCATCGATGATATCTTGGTATATTCAAAGAGTGCTAAGGCACATGAGAAACACTTGAGGTTGGTACTGAATATACTGAGGAAAAAGCAACTGTTTGCCAAGCTCAGTAAATGCCAGTTTTGGTTGACTACTGTGGGATTCTTAGGTCATGTGTTTTCTGCTAAGGGTATCAGCGTGGATCCCCAAAAAGTTGTGGCAGTGGCAAACTGGGAACAACCGAAAACAGTGTCAGAGGTGAGGAGTTTTCTGAGTTTAATGGGATATTATCGGCGATTCGTAGATGGATTTTCTATGACAGCTGGCCCGTTAACTCGGTTGACGAGGAAAGGGGTCAAGTTTGACTGGGATGCTGAGTGTGAGCAGAGCTTTCAAGAGCTTAAGCTGAGGTTAACTTATGCCCCAATGTTAACCCTTCCGAATGATAACGGAAGATTTGAGGTGTACAGTGATGCATCATTACGAGGTATAGGTTGCGTGCTGATGCAACATGGAAAGGTGATAGCTTATGCTTCCAAGCAACTTAAACTTTATGAGTTGAATTACCCCACACATGATTTAGAATTAGCTGCAGTGGTGCATGCACTGAAGATTTGGAGACACTATTTGTTTGGGGAAACATGTCGGATCTTCACCAACCATCAGAGTCTAAAATACTTCTTCACCCAGAAAGATTTGAATTTGAGACGAAGAAGGTGGCTTGAGTTAATAAAGGATTATGATTGTACGATAGAGTATCACCCAGGAAAGGCCAATCTAGTGGCGGATGCATAGAGCAGGAAGTCCACGGGTTCTTTGGCATATTTGCATACTGTTTACCTACCGTTGTTGGTGGAATTCCAGTATCCTACTTTGTGTATTATTAGGATGGAATTGGAGGCTGGGAACATATAGGATTACGTGGTCCGGGATGATGGAGCCTTGGTTAAGAATGGCAGATTGTGTGTACCTACTGATTTAGAGTTGAAACGAGAAATTCTAGAGGAAGCTCACAGTTCTGCCTATGCTATGCATCCAGGGGGTACTAAGATGTATCGTAGACTAAAGGAACACTATTGGTGGACTGGAATTAAAAGGGAAATAGCAGAGTTCGTGAGTAGATGCCTAACGTGTCAGCAAGTGAAAGTAGAGAGGCAGAAACCATACGGGGCACTACAACCGTTACCTATTCCTGAATGGAAGTGAGATCACATTACGATGGATTTCGTGTATAAATTTCCTAAGACTCAAAAAGGGCATGATGCAATCTGGGTAATTGTTGATATACTCACGAAGTCCGCACATTTCTTGCCAGTACAGGAAGATTACCGGATGGGCCAATACGCCAAGCTGTTTATAGATGAGATCATAAGGTTACATGGGACTCCAGAGTCGATTGTATCAGACAGAGATCCTAGGTTTACTTCGAGGTTTTGGCGGAGTTTGCAGAAATCCCTGGGAACTACCTTGCATTTCAGTACAGCTTTTCATCCTCAGACTGACGGTTAGTCAGAGAGGACAATTTAGATTCTGGAGGATATGATGAGAGCTTGTGTATTGCAGTTTAAAGGCAACTGGGATTCACACCTTGCTTTAATGGATTTTGCATACAATAACAATTATCAGTCTAGTATTGGGATGGCACCTTTTGAAGCCCTATATGGGAGACAGTGGAAGACACCGATATGCTGGACTGAGGTGGGTGAAAGACGACTGTTGACACCAGAAGTTGTGGAAATGACTGAGGAAAAGATTTAGATCATCAGGGAAAGGATGAAGGCAGCTCAGGACTGCCATAAGAGTTATGTGGATCTGCGGATCAGAGACCTTGAATTGGAGATCGGAGACTGGGTTTTCTTGAAATTATCCCCTTATAAAGGAGTTGTACATTTTGGTAGACGAGGGAAATTGAGTCCTCGCTACATTGGGCCGTATGAGATTGTTGAGCGGATAGGGCCAGTGGCGTATAGACTTACTTTACCCCCGGAACTGTCAAGGGTTCATTATGTTTTCCATTTATCCATGCTCCGGAAGTACCTATATCATGAGTCTCATGTATTGGAAGAGCAACCAATTGAGTTGAGGGATGATTTAACTTTTGAGGAGCAACCAGTGTAACTTCTGGATTGGAAAGAAAACGTATTGCGTAGAAAGAGTATTCCTTTGGTTAAAGTTCTGTGGAGGAATCAGAACGTGGAAGAGGCCACGTGGGAAACCGAAGCACTGATGCGGGTACAACGTCCACACTTATTCCAGTGGCAGGTAAGAATTTCGAGGATGAAATTTCTTGAAGGGGGGTGAGTTGCAACGACCTAGATATTTAATTATTGAATTTTTGTAAATTATTTTATGAAAAGACAATTTTACCCTTAAGGGGGCTCTGAAGTCAATTTGGTGTAGAGCCACATTTGATAGTTTTGCGGGTACCGTTGCGTAGGTCTAGGACTCACGCGTTCGTAGATAGGCGGCATGCGAAAAATGGAGACCTTCAATTCCTGGGAACCTCGACCCTTTTCATCCACACCATCGTCTTCTGCTCCTTCCCGCTAGCACAACCATACCCACCACCAAAGGAGGCAGATGCGGGAGACACCGATCGGAGGAAAACGGAACTGAAATCTTTCGATCAATTTTTCGACCAGTATAGGTATGGGTTTAGGGTTTTGAGTGCACTAAAAGATTCATGGGATCGAGTAGAAGAATTTAGACATAAAATTCGTGAAAAACGGTTAAGTTTTGAAGAATTTAGGAAAGCTTGAAGATCGATCGGAAATGGCGGATTCCGGCGACGACAGCGCGGCCGTCTTCTCTGACAAGATTCCGACAAGGCTTCTGCGGGACTCCGGTGACAGCGATGACGTAGGACAGCGGCGCAGACGTCTTTTTCGGTGAGATGCTGGCGACTAGGTCAGGTTGAGTTGGGCCGGGTCGGATCGGGTCAGTGCATGGTGGCGCGTGGAGCGAGGTTTGGCCTTCCACCACCGCGTTACGGCACGTGGGACCGGTTCTTGGGTCACGGTGACATGTGTCAACTAGCTTTCGATGTTCCGGACCTTTTGGCGCAAGTTTCAGGTTAATCAGACGTTGTTTCGGGGTAGTTTTGGACGTTCGAAGTGATTGCGTTTTAGTGTAACGCGAACAAATTTCCCAGGGTTTAGGGAGTTTTAATATAGGGTTTTTAATTATCGTTAGTAATCCCTATTGTTACTTTTGACAGGCGATACTGCTCCGGACACTACAGAGGAGCGCACGACTCGGGATTGAGCTATCGGTTAGTGCACTTTGGTGTATAAATTATAATGTATGCATAAAGGTATATTTGAATTAAATATTGTTATGTATTATTTTTGGTACATTTCTGGAATTTAGAAATTGTGCTACTAAATGATGACTGGACACGTGTTTTCAATATTATAGTGGAAACAATGTTTTGGGTTGTGGCCTAGTTTTATGGATTCTGTTATTAAATGATTTTGACTTGATAGATTTTGGGTCCATGGTTTTGGGTGTAAACCTGGATGTGTGATTTCCTTGGATTTGGGCATAAAACGATTTTTCAATGAATTTGGCTTAGGCCAAGAAGCAAGGATTTCAAAACACGGATTTTGGTTTTCACTGGATTTCTATCCCCGAGGATCAAGGTTTTCTTCGACTGGCATTGAGGGGTTTTGCTCCGCTGGATCGTTGAGGGTTCTCCGATGCTGGTGTCGAGGGCTTTTTCTCCACCTGGTCGTTGAGGCTGTCTATGCATAGTACAAGGTTTCTGCACAGTTCGAGGTATATCGAGTGTGTGGAGGGTTTGGAGCTACAGCTCGATATTTTATTCGGGAGCAGTGGAATATGTTTTGATATACATGTTGTGTCCAGGTTGATTTCATATGATTTGTAAACTCCTTTGAGGAGGGTTTTCAAAGCAGGGTTTTGGACCACGAGATGTTTTTCATTACACGGATTTTCGTGTGTCCGACCTGGTGTTTTAATTCAAAATGGATTTTCCGGTGAATATTGGATTATCTATATTTATATATACAAACGGATTTTCATGCATGCATTGTTTTATTCGTGGAGGGGGAAAAAGGTAGGTTTTCCTCAGAAATAGTTTTAAATGATTATTTTTGTCCACTCACACTTTTGATGTTTTAAATCCCCTCCAGGCTTTTGAGTTGACGTGGGCATTACAGCTTAACTGCGCATTTACCGAGAGCAGAATATTTATTGGTGTATTTATTTATCCTAACTAGATGCTCTGATAAGTGTGTTGGATTGATTGTAAATATTGGTAGTTATTTCGTTTAGAGGTTGGGTTGTTAGAATGTTGTGTGTATCTGATCCCTTGTCTGACAGGTGGAAGACGGTTAGCTAGTTCTTAAGGGGAAATTCTGTCGGATTTTTGGCAGAATTTTCATCATTGTCTTGAAGGCTTAAGGGTATTTTGGGTATTTTGTTAAGTTATCTGACGGGAGCAGGACCTTTCCCTGGTTTCGAGGGGAAATTCGGGAAGGTTTCTGTTAGTTTGGAGGGTCGGTCCCCGGGTCAGTCAGCTCGGATATGGAGCTACGGCTCGGAATTACATTCGGGGAGCGGTGATATATGTTTATGATATTTTTGTGTCTTGGTCTTTTCACATGATTTTTAAACTTCTTTGAGGAGGGTTTTGAAAGTAAGGTTGTGGACCACGGGATGCTTGCATTGTTCGGGTTTTCGTGGGTCCCACTGAGTGTTTAACTAAAAATGGATTTTCGGGTAAGTTTTTCGTATTATCTTTATAGATTACTTGTTTAAAAAAAAAAGATTTATATTTTGCATGCATTATTTTGTTCATGGAGGGGGAAAGGTATGTTTTCCTCAGAAATTAGATTTTAAACGATTATTTTGTTCACTCACACTTTTCCTCGTTTTACATCTCCTCCAGGCCGTTGAGTTGACGAGGGCACATCTAGAGGCAGATGCACTAAATTCTAGATGCGCCTTTACCTAAGACCATCAAGTAGGACTTATAAATTTTCTGTATTTACCTTTTCAACCTAGTTGCTTTGATAAACGTTTTGGACTTATTGTAAGTTATGATTACGTCGATGGTTATTTTGTGATGTTGAGAATTGGACAGTTGGGATTCGAGATTGGCATTTAATTCTTCGTCTCACAGGGGGAAGACGGTTTAACCAATTTATAGGGGAGGTTCTGCCCTGCCGGATTTTTGGCAGAATTCTCGTAACTAATTGCAAAGGCTTAAGGGTAGTTTAGGAAATTTATTAAGTTGTTAGAAGTTGTCAGGCGGGAGTAGGGCTTTTCACGGGTTTCGAGGGGAAATTCGGGAAAGGTCCTGTCAACTTGGTATAAGAGCTCTAGGTTTAAATTCATGTAGGCCGCACACCTAGTGTACATATTATTGTGGTACTGACGAATTATGGTTCTTTTCTGCATGATGCTTCCGAGACGCGAGCCCCGTCCGCGACCTGGAAACGATGAAGTAGCTGATAACGTTAGGGGTACATATGATCCTGTATTAGAGCATGATTTGAGACAGATCCGAGATTAATTGGGTCAGGCATTGACGACTGTACTTCAGGGTAGGGCTACTTCTGAAGTTTCTTACAATGAGCGAGCCCAGAGCCTGGGGCCTATAGTGTTACGGGCGAGTTAGGCACAGATGATGCTGATGATTGGATTACTCGTTTGGAACGAGTATTTGCTGTTATGAGGTACCCTCTGGAGGATAGGGTGCATTTAGCAACATTTCTTCTGAGTGGCTAAGCGTACTGTTGGTGGCATGCCTTGCAGATCACGGGCTGGGATGTCCGCACACTTGCTTGGGAAGCTTTCCTGGAGCGCTTCCTCGAGCAGTTTGATCCTCGCTCATGCCGAGATGCTAGAGAGGCTGAGTTCTTGCTGTTGCAGCATAGGGACATGACGGTAGCACTGTATGAGCATAATTTTCTTGATTTTTCACGATTTGTACTGGCTCTAGTGGCAAATGAAGTGGATAAGTGGCAACGGTTTGAGTATGGGCTGAGAGATGAAATTAGAGTACCAGTAACTGCTGTGGCACATACTTCTTTGAGGGCTTTATTAGATGATGTTGCTAGGGTAGAGATGAGTTTACCAGCTCGGCATCAGCTTAGAGGTTCTAGGCGACGCCGTGATTTCCTGAGTTTCAGGGTCTCTAGTCAGGGACCATCTAAGAGAGGCAGTTTTAGTTCTAGATCATCTGGGAGTGCTAGATCCGGGTCAGGTAGTGATGGAGCCGGTAAGGGGGGTTCCTGAGATTTTACAGCGGGACCACAGTCATCAGCTCAGTCTAGTGGGGCTTCAGTACAGTCGACTGGGAGACAGAGGGGCAGACCCACACGGATTGGTGGCACCGGTTGTTACTTTTGTGGGGAGACTGGTCATTTTAAGAGAGAATGTCCACATCATCCGGGCATTAGTTCTTTGGGCCGAAATGCTGCTGAATAGAGTCAGAGAGCTGCTTAGACATCTGGTACTGCAACAGGGAGCCTGAGCCAGTCTAGTGGGGCCAGTGGGAGACAGTGGGGTCGTGGTCGATCTTTTGGTACACACGCCCGAGTTTTTGCTATGAAACTATAGGAGGCTCGAGCTGCACTAGAGGTGGTTACTAGTACGTTGTCTATTTTTGATCATTATGATGGAGTCTTGATAGCTGCCGGGGCTACACATTCTTTTATTTCTCGGGGTTTTATACTTTTTGCCATTAGAGAATTGTCACTGATTGGTTGGGACATGGACATTAGCACCCCCACCGGAGATATGCTTGTGGCGAACCTAGTAATACACAATTATCTAGTGGTAGTGGAAGGTCATGAGTTGGAGGCAGACATAATTCCCTTGGACATTTATGATTTTGATGGGATTCTGGGGATGGATTGGTTAACCACCCATCATGCCTCCATTCATTGTTTCGACAAGAGGGTAGTATTCTGGAGTCCAGGTTTGTCGAAGCTTGCTTTTCAGGGAGACCGTAGGGTGCTTCCCTCTTGAGTGATATCAGCTTTGACGGCTGAGAAGTTAGTGAGGAAAGGTTGTGAGGGATATTTAGCTCACGTGGTCGATTCTCGGGATACTCTGGTGACGGTAGAGGATATTCCTGTGGTGAATGAGTTTCCAGATGTTTTTCCAGAGGATCTTCTAGGGTTGAGTTCACCATAGAGCTTCTTCCGGGTACCCTACCTATATCATAGGTCCCGTATAGGAAGGCACCAGCAGAATTGAGGGAATTGAAGATTCAGTTGCAGGACTTAGTGGATATGGGATTTATTCGACCGAGTGTATCGCCTTGGGGTGGGCCGGTGTTATTTGTGAGGAAGAAAGATGGTTGTTTGAGGCTATGTATCGACTACCGGCAGTTAAACAGGGTTACAGTGCGAAATAAATATCCTTTGCTACGAATCGACGATTTGTTTGACCAATTAAAAGGGGCAAGGTATTTCTCTAAAATTGACCTTAGATCCGGGTACCATCCGTTTAGGATCAGAGAAGATAACACTCCCAAAACGGCTTTCAGGACACGCTATGGGCATTATGAGTTCCTAGTGATGCCCTTCGGTTTAACAAATTCACCGGCGGCATTTATGGATTTGATGAATAGGTGTTCCGATGGTATTTGGATCGATTTGTAATTGTGTTCATTGATGATATCTTAGTATATTCGAAGAGTGCTAAGGCACATGAGAAACACTTGAGGTTGGTGTTGAATACGCTGAGGAAAAAGCAACTATTCGCCAAGTTCAGCAAATGTCAATTTTGGTTTACCAGTGTGGGATTCTTAGGTCATGTGATTTCTGCAGAGGGTATCAGTGTGGGTTCCCCAAAAGTTGAGGCAATGGAAAATTGGGAGCAACCAAAGACAGTGTCAGAGGTGAGAAGTTTTCTGGGTTTAGCATGATATTATATGTGGTTCGTAGAAGGATTCTCTACGATAGCTGCCCCGTTCACTCGGTTGACTAGGAAAGGAGTCAAGTTTGAATGAGATGATGAGTGTGAACAGAGCTTTCAAGCTCTTAAGAGGTGGTTGACTTCGGCCCCTGTATTAATCCTTCCAGACGATAGCGGACAATTTGAGGTGTACAGTGACGCATCATTTCGAGGTATAGGCTGCGTACTAATTCAGCTAGGGAAGGTGATAGCATATGCTTCCAGTCAACTTAAACCCAATGAGTAGAACTAACCCACGCATTATTTAGAATTAGTTGCAGTGGTGCATCCACTGAAGATTTGGAGACACTATTTGTATGGTGAAATGTGCCGGATCTTTACAGACCATCAGAGCTTGAAATATTTCTTCACCCAGAATGATTTGAACTTGAGATAATGGAGGTGGTTAGAGTTCATAAAGGATTGTAACTATACCATAGAGTATCACCCATGGAAGGCCAATTTAGTGGCAGATGCACTGAGCAGGAAGTCCATGGGTTCCTTGGCCTATTTGGACACTGTCTACTTACCTTTATTGGTAGAACTCCGAAGAGCAGGAATTATACTTGGAATGGATAACCAGGGGACTCTGTTGGCTAGCTTTCATGTGAGACCTGCCCTGATTGACCGAATTATTGACGCTCAACTCCAAGACCCTACATTGTGTGTTATTAGGATGGAGTTGGAGGCTGGGAATAGGCAGGATTATGTGATTAGGGAAGATGGGGCCTTGGTTAAGGATGGCCAGTTGTGCGTACCTTATAATACAGATTTGAAAAGAGAAATTCTTTAGGAAGCTCATAGTTTTTCCTATGATATGCATTATTGTGGCACTAAGATGTATCGTACACTTAAGGAGTACTATTTGGTGGATTGGGATGAAAATGGAAATAGCAGAGTTTGTGAGTAGATTCCTGACTTGTCAACAAGTAAAAGGAGAGAGGCAAAAACCATATGGGGCGCTACAACCACTTCCTATTCTGGAATGGAAGTGGGATCACATTACTAGGGATTTTGTTTATAAACTTCCTAGGACTCGGAAAGGACATGATGGAATTTGGGAAATTGTTGATAGACTTACAAATTCAGCACATTTCTTGCCAGTACGGGAAGATTATTGGATGGATCAGTACGCCAAATTATTTGTGGATGAGATCATACGGTTACATGGGACTCCATTGTAGATTCTATCAGACAGGGATCCTAGGTTTACCTCGAGGTTTTGGCAGAGTTTACAGAAAGCCTTTGGAACTAAATTGAATTTCAGTACAACTTTTCATCCTCAGACTGACGGTCAGTCTGAGAGGATAATTCAGATTCTAGAAGATATGATGAGAGCTTGTGTACTGCAGTTTAAAGGAAAATGGGACTCACACCTGGCCTTGATGGAGTTTGCATACAACAACAGCTATCAGTCTAGTATTGGGATGTCTCTTTACGAGGAACTGTATGGGAGACATTGCAGGACATCGATATGCTGGGATGAGGTAGGTGAGAGAAGACTGTTGACACCAGAGATAGTTGAAATGACAGAGAAAAATATTAGAATCATCAGGGAAAGATTGAAGGCAGCTCAGGACCGCCAGAAAAGCTATGTAGACCGACGGATCAGGGATCTCGAGTTTGAGGTCGGAGATTGGGTTTTTTTTAAACTATCCACCTGGAAGGGAGTTGTGCAGTTTGGTAGACGAGGGAAATTGAGTCCTCGTTATATTGGCCCTTATGAGATCATCGAGAGTATAGGCCCAGTGGCTTATAGTTTGCCTTACCCCCAGAGTTGTCTAAAGTTCATGATGGTTTTCCTGTATCTATGCTTCGGAAGTATTTTGTTGATGAATCTCATGTGCTGGAGGAGAAACCAATTGACCTGAGAGATGATTTGAGTTTTGAGGAACAACCAGTGCAAATTCTATATTGGAAGGAAAAGTTATTGCACAGAGAGACTATTCCTCTAGTTAAAGTTCTGTGGAGGAATCATAACGTGGAGGAAGCCACGTGGGAACCCGAGGAACTAATGCGAGCGTAGCATCCACATTTGTTTCAGTGACATGTATGAATTTTGAGGACGAAATTTCTTTAAGGTGGGTGAGTTGTAACGTCCCGTTCATTTAAATATGTGAATTTCGTAAATTAATTTAGGAAATGACGAATATACCCTTGGTTTATAAGAGGCTTGAAAGTTCATTTTTGTTTGGAGACACCTTTAGAAGTTTTTCTTGGACCGTTGCGTAAGTCTCGAACTTACGAGTTCGTAGACAGGCGGCATGCAAAAAACAGAGTTCATATGAGAGAGTTGTGGGTCTAGAATGTTCAGGGGCAATTTGGTAATTTTCACTTGGTAGATATTTTAAACAGACTGTCCTCAGAATTTTCCTCATTTTTCCTCAATCTCTTCGCGATTTTCCTCATCCAAACCATGAAACCAATAAACCCTCAAAATCAAACTTTTTGATTTAGGCCAAACCACCACAATATCATTCACATCATCATCCTCCTCACGTCATTCTTAGCTCAACCATATCCACCATTGATCGGTCATTATTTATGCATCATTTTGATGTCTTTATATGCCTCTCTTATATGCCTGAGTGTGCCAGTGCGCCCTATTTTGGGTCCAAGGCCAAGTACCTTAGATCAAGCCATCCGGGTCCCAAACCTATGTCTCATGACATCAAGTTCATGTCCTAGAAGTGCCATGGTCATGTCAGGACATGTCTACATGTCCCAAGAACTTCACATCCGAGTCCCTATTGAGTCCCCGATCAGGCTCTTATCGAGGTCAAGGACCTGCCTTTGTCATGTCCTAAGTCACGCCCTAAACTGAAGCGATCGGAGCCCTGTCCTGCACCTAGCGGGGTCCTGCTTTGCGCCTTAATGTCATGTCCCAAAGATCCCTACCGAGAGCCATGTATCAAGTCTCCGCGCCTAGGTGCACTCTAAACACACGTATGCGCCCTAACTAGGGCGCAATTTTGCGATCTCTAGGTTTTGCCAGCTTCTGAGTGAGCCAAAGCCCTTAATTCATCAAGTTACAACATATGTCAGCCCAAGACATGGTTTGGCTCAGTCATATTGGGCCAGGACATGACAAGTTCTCAATAAGTCCGTAAGAGGCTCAAAAGTGCTAATTTAGGGCCTTGCTATGTAAAACATGTCCAGGGGCGGCCTAGCCTAGTTCTTGACGTCCAAGCAACATCCAGAAGATTCCAGAAGCTGCCTTGGAATGCAAGAAAGCTCATAAGACTTATTGTACAGTATTGCCGCAAATCCTAGTCCAAGTCCAAGAAGGATTTCTCTTTTAAGTCCTTTTTGATATCTAATTAGAAAGGAGTTTTGAATCAGTTTCTTATTAGGATTTTATCCAAAACTATCTCCTACATTGTAAAGGTTTAGAGGACTATATAAAGGACTTTAGGATTCATGGGTGAATATATCTAGACACCCTAGCCAGAATTTACATTGTAATTCAGCTATTAAATTTAAATAGTTTTTATTTCTATGTGCGAGAGAGTTGGACGTGGGCATTGAAGGACAAGCTCTGTTGTGGTCTTATGCTGTGTCTCATCTTCAATAATCTCCTCTGTATCTTTACTTTTATTGCTTTTACTTTAATGAATTCAATTATGTTTATTTTAATTTCAGTTATGCGTGAGTAGTTCTTTTTAGAATTAGGGCTGCTTGAAGCCCTAGCCATGTTAGCTCATTAAGTAGATTTTGATTCTTAATCTTGATTGCTATACATGCTGGATAATTCTGATTACTATTTTAACTACCATTCTTTTATGTTCATAAGACTTGCTACCTTGTTTGCATAAATTATGGATGGAATTGCTTGAGTGACCCTCATATCATCATGTGATTCATTAGCATCAAGAGGTTGAGGTTAAGAAACAATCTTGTAGTCGGAATTCATGGCACGTCAGTAACCGCAGTTTGAACCAGTCATCGGAGTTCGTCAGGAACGACGCTCGGACCACCGTCGTAGTTGCCATCTCCGGTGGCCGGAATCTGGAAATTCTCCCTGGAAATCACCATTTCCGACAAGTTTCGAATGCATCCAATCTTCATAAGTTTTTATGCCTAAATTCACCTATTCACCTCTAGGATACCGATTCTGAGCTCAAAAATGGGAAAACTGACCTCCCTTGGCTGGAAATCCAACGAGAAGGCTCGGCCCAATTCATCCCTTCGATTCCTCGTATCTTGGGGTGTCCTCGCCTCGAGCTCACCATCACCAGGCTTGTTGAGATGGGGGAAATCAAACCCCGACCTCAGATTGGCTCAAAAATAACCTCCACGGCCTCAGTCGATCTTGGGGTTTTGGTGTTTTCACGGGGAGAGGAGAGGGATGAGGTTCGCGAAGACTGCCTGGAAAGGCCTGGAAAAAGGAAGAAATACTCTTCCCAAAATACCGGCCATGTAATAATTACCAAATTGACCTTGAACCTTCTAGACACAAAAATTCCTCATCGGGTCTATGTTTTCTGCGTGCCACCTGTCCACGAACTCGTGAGTTCGAGATCTACGTAACGACCCAAGAAAAACTTCCAAAAGCACTTCCAACCTAAAAGTGACTTTTGAATCCTTCCAAAACTGAGGGTAAAATCGTCAATTTCCTAGTTAAAATCTCAAATTACGTTAATTTCTAGTCTGGGTCGTTACATTGGCGCCAGCTTCAATCCACTCTTTGGCACCTGCTAAGGCATTGAATTGTCTTCGAAATTTCTAACACAATATTACCCTGTGCCCAAGACAAATGAGTTAAAGGCAAAAATCATGGATCCACGGCAAATACTAATGCAAGAATGATGGTTGATTGATTTTATGACTAAGGCGAAATAAGGCTTACTATCTACTCTAACAAATTATAGTTACTAATCAAATTTCCTTGACCTAATTACTATGCAAATTCTGAATTAAGTGCCCATGCAGAGATCCCGATGGTTGGCCTACTCCACATATGTTATTCTCTCTTACTTGGCATGTTCTAAGCATGATGTGTACTCTCGAACATCTATCACCTACCGTTTACGATGATGCATGAAGTACAAAAAGAATTTAATGACACTACACTATCCAGAGAAAAGTGATAAGAAATTCTACATTGTCATGAGTTAAGATTACAGATAGGTGTCCCACCTACCCATTATGCTTCAAATCACAAGATGATATGATGGTCCGTCAAGCAATTACATCAATAATTATATGCAAACAAGGTGATCAATCTTATTGGCATAAATTAAGGTCATTAAGCACAGTAATCCAACTTATTCATCATGCATATCAATTATAATCAAGAGCCAGAAATCTAATTAAATAACTTACATTGCTAGGGCTTAAAGCTGCCCTAATCCTATAAAGACTACTCACAAATAATTGAAAAATAAAACATAACTGAATTCATAATTAAAATAATCAAATAAACGAAAGAAAGGCAAGATACAATCAATAACCTTGAAGAACATGCCAAGGCAGCTCCAGGACTCCTTCTCTGCAAAGCTCCAAGTGCTTAAAACTACAAAAACTGTCAAGTTCCGACCCCTCAAATTGCCGTCTAAGACTCCTCTATAAAGGACCCCCAATCCCCAAGAAATTAGGAGACTAATTAGGGTTCGTATCCATTTACAAACAGAGTTTAAACTGTTGTCCTAGTTTTTCAAGAAAACAGCCCAAAAAGAGATTCCTGATTGGATAAGGAATAGGACTAGAGCGGCAACCGCTTAGGATTCGTCATCTGAGCTTTCTTGTGTGGCAAGGTTGCATTTGGGATCTTTCTATGGTTTCTTGGACGTCAAGCAATGGACTAGGCCAAGCCTTGGACATTCAGAGCACGTATGGACCTCAATTAGGAATTTTCAGGCCTTTTTAAAGACTTCTTGAAACTTGGCATGTCCTGAACCTAAGCTGCTGGCCCAAACCTTGTCTTGAGCTGGTTTGCAATGTAACTTGATGGTATATGGCCTAGGGCTAACTCAAAAGCTGGCTGAGACACCTTATCACTAAACTGCGCCCTAATTAGGGCGCAGACACGTCCTGGAACATGATTCTGGACACGATCTGGACACGCCCCAATACTCACTCTAGTACTGCGCTTCTGAGGCGCACCACACATTGATTAAAAGTGTGGCATGAAATGGCTAAGCGCATAGGTTTTATTCTGAAGGACCTAGAACTTGGCGGAACTGGTCAGGGACTTGGGATAAGTCCTGGGCTCCCGGGTGGACTGTCTTTGAAGTACCTGGGATGCATCCATGACCTAATATGATACTGCGCTTCTGAAGCTCTCCAAGTATCTATTGCAAGCGCATAAGATTCTAGGTTGGCACACTTGGCACATCGCAGGCGCATAGGGTACAAATTGGTGCACCGCTGGCAGACCAGGAACATGTCTTGGGACTCAGTTTGGGCGCAAACTGGGACTCGGGTATGGACATCATCAGGGCGCAGTTTGAGACACGCCAAGGACTCGGTACACGTCTCAGGGACACGATTAAGGCGCATGACATGGACTCGGTTGGCAAGCCTGGGAAATGTCGCGGGACATGTCTCGTTGATTTGATAGGGACTTGGTTTTCAACTTGAGATCACTTCTTCGTTATAACTCCGATTTGAGTCATTCTTTTTGCGTTCTTCTTAGAATTCACCTATCTTTCCAAATATGCACAAGTCTCACAAGATTGATCATTTTCTATTATTGATGGCACGAAATCATTCAAAAGACATGTAAGAGAGGTACTTAACGACATCAAAATGTTGCTTAAATAATGACTGAACACCATAGTAAACTCTCAATCCCAAGGAATTCTTGATGGCAAAGCTGCGGGGGCAAGGACGGCCTTTGAGAACATAGCGCAAAGGGAGAAGCAATTAAGCTACAGAGGCCATTCCTCTAAGGCTACAAGCGATGCATACACAAATGACAAGGATGACGCCATTGCTTAACTAACGTCAGTGGTGAAGAAGCTATGCAATGAGAAGGCTCGAGGAGTTTAAGTTTGTGACGTGTGCTCTATCCAGGGTCACACGTCCCAAGACTGCGCAATGGTGGAAGACGCCAATTTAGCTGGAGGTTTCAATAATAATTCACAACCTCGGAATGACCCATATTCAAACACTTACAATCCGGTGTGGAAAAATCATCCAAACTTCCGTTGGAGCAAAAATCAAACTTCCGCCAATCCTTTGCCGCCCCTTGGATTTCAGCAGCAAGCCACAGCCTCTCAAGGGAACTCTTATTGCCCTTCCTCAAATCAAAGTGGCAGAAGCAAGTCTTTGGAGGATACCCTCAATACCTTGGCTCAACAGAACATCCAATTCATGCAATTCATGCAATTCATGCAAGACAACCGGAGTCATATGGCAAACTTAGATCATCAAATGGGACAGATTGCCAATCAATTGAATCAGCGGGAACAAGGGAGGTTGCCAAGCCAAGTAATGGTGAATCCAAAGGGACTTCAAAATCCAAGTGTAAATGCCATCCAGTTCCTTAGTTACAACCTAGAACATGCTTAGTTACACAACCTTATCAAGTTCCTTTATGTTGGGGTTCTCTTACAAACATGCTTACAAACATATATGTGCTATAGCATGAAGTTAATACAACCAATCACCTTACAAAGCCTACACCAAATGACACGTATGTGACAGTTTCTTAAATTTTAAATTGGAATATACCACATAGATACCATTTATACACCAATTATCTATCGGTTATATAGCGGTTTAAAATTGGTTATATAGCAGTTATAAACCTCTTATATATCACTTACATACCCCTTATACACCGGTTATATACCGGTTATCTACCACACATGCAATTCGTATGCCACTGAACTATGAAAGAAGCAAGTAATGAACCATTACATGAGAAGACCAAAAACTCATGGAACGTACTTGATTTCATACTCCCACCACTTCCCTTATGTTTCCTACACCATGAAGTTAATACAACCAATCACCTTACAAAGCCTACACCAAATGACACATATGAGACAGTTTCTTCAATTTTAAATTGAAATCTACCACATGGATACCACTTATACACCAGTTATCTGCCGGTTATATACCGGTTTAAAGCGGTTGTATAGCAGTTATAAATGGCTTATATATCACTTACATACCACTTATATACCGGTTATCTACCACACATGCGATTCGTATGCCATTGAACTATGAAAGCAGCAAGTGATTGACCATTACAGGAAAGGACCAAAAACTCATGGAACATACTTCATTTCATACTCCCACTTACTTCCCTAATGTTTCCTACATCAGGAAGTTAAAACAACAATCACCTTGCAAAGCCTACATCAAATGACACGTATGAGACAATTTCTTAATTTGTACATTGGAATCTACCACTTATGATGCACTAATAAACCTGTTATCTACCACTTCTATACTAGTTAAGTACCGGTTATATACCACACCTGCAGTTCAAAGCCACTGTACTACATGTGCCAGCAAAATCAAACCTATGAATGCAAAACATAAAGCTCCTTATCCTACATCAAACCAGCAAGTTATGGACCATTACAGCTCAGGACCAAACCTAATAAAGTCACAATTAATGCAAAACTAATATAATGTAATCAACTTAAAATTTTTCCTACCAAAGTAAAACATATATATTTACACTTGAACTACAACATTTTCCAACCATAATCCATCATAATACAAAGTTGTCAGTGAAAAACCTATGTACTTCACTTTCCATATGTTCAAAACTATCAACATTTTCAAACTGGCAGCAGCAAATATTAGGATATATAATGAGTTAAGTTCTGCAGATTCCAACCGTAGTCCAACATATTGCATTTGCAGATTCAAGGTGTCATCATAATACAAAGTACAGTGCTACAATTTTTAATAAAACTAACTAACAATATGCTGCTTTTCGCATTACTTCAATTGTCAATTTTAACCGCATTTGGGGTAAATCATCTTGGGAACAACACGGCAATGCAGTGTTTTGAAACAAAGAAGTCAAAAAATCGAAGGGCATATACACCACAGCTGCTACTACAAGATGTGAGACCTAATGTGTTATCTCATACACTATCTATCAGAACACTGATATATGTACTTGTTGCTTTTGTTTGGTAGCTTTTTCAAAGATAGTATTATTCGAAACTAATTTGGTAGCTTTTGTTTTATTGGTGTTGTAGTCTTCGAGATTAGCGTAGTAAATGAGAAATAGTCTACCAAGGGGCATGTGTCTAGTATTTCGTATAGGCATTCTAACCCCATTCTTTGATGTGAAATTACATTATGAAGATGATTAGGCTGAGTCTGATATGGAACTGTGATACCTTTCTGAGTCCTTTTTTAGTTGATATATATGCATTATTGAGGATGATTAGGGTCCATTTTGAAGAGAATCGATAAAGGTTGGATTTGGATTCAATCAATTAAAAACTATGAGGCCTTTTGTAGTAAATTTATATACCTTTAATGAAGTAATGCTGGGCTTGAAATATCTCACTTGATGATGAGCTACAGTGATTTGAAGAAAAAAAACCTTAAGCCTTTTAAAGTTTGGGACAATTTGAACTAGATTAATTTTGTCCCAGAAAGTTGTGGAATTTTAATTTTGCTAGTTTCTTTTTAGTGGAAAGAGTATAAAATTCATTATGGCTTTTTGTGGCAAATATAAGTCTCTGTTTGTGTTGTTTTCCTTTGTATTAGCATGTTTGTAAGAGATACAAAAAAATTTGGAATTGGATATGGTTGTGTACCTAAACATATTCTAAGGTGTAACTAATACTACTAACATGTAGTTAAGTGGTAGATTCGAAATTATAAGTAACAAAGTGTGTGTGGATATGCAGTTGATACAGTTGTGTAACTAAACATGAACTAAGTTGTAATTAATGACCACTAAGCGATAGTTAAGTGGTAGAATCCAAGTTATAAGTAAGAAAATATGTTTGGTTATGCAAAGATTAATGTGGTTTAGTGTTGTCTTCATTTGATGTTGTGGTATAGTAGCTATGAAACTTTTCATTTAACAATCACATTACTAAAGAGTCGTACGGGACCAAGAATCGTATTGGACGATGTAGAATTGAAGAGCCATTAAGAAATTTCTACTCAAACTCAGCAAAGTGAACAAAATTCTAAGCTAATTCAGCAAACACAAAAATCAGTAGTCATCTATATCCAGGAGCATAATGCTTTCACTTAGCAAGAAAAAACCCTATAGACTGCATTGTCCTTGTCTCATCAAATATAAGATTAAGAAGGCTTAATCATTCATTTCAATAACAAATGGAAAAACAAATGTAGGCACATAAAAAACCATCAAAAAGTGATTACTAATTGTGCTTCTACAAAAGCCTAACTTGAAAAAATATGAGCCTCGTCACTTGACTCGAGAACATGAATTTCTGTTTTTCCCACTACATTTTTCTAGCTTCATGAAACATAGAGGAAAAACACTATCTTCAGCCAGATGCTCAACCAGACAAAGCTCCGGAAGCTCGATCTTCCTTCTATATGTGCCTTGTTTCTTCAATGTTCTAGTCAGTTGTCACCTCGAGACCATTCTGTTTTGCCCTGCCATCATTTGATGCTGCAATTATAAAGACCGAAATTAAAATTTATATGTAAGGCATGAAAAAAAAACAAACTAAGATGAAAATAGACAACTCAGCAATCAATTGAGTGTGGATACTGTCTAATGCAGTGGCTGATTTACTTCAGTATCTATGATTTCTAAAACTGTTCATATTCCCTTAATGTCCCAAAATTATGGGATAAAATTTTTTTTGATACTGCCTAAGGACTGAATGAAAGAAAAGTCTCAGAACCCAGCATCAATCTAACAATTTCTTTTCTGCAGCTGAAGTCACATTGCTGCAGGTGACCTAAAAGATATGATATTAGGTGTTACCTGAGTTGCATATGAGGAGCTATCAGCCATGAACTTGAGAAAGTCTTGCTTCTTTCTGTCAAAATTGAACTTTGCGTTGTCCAACATTGCTTGTTCTCTCTTCATATCTTCCTGCAATTTTTCTTTCTTCCACTTGAACTCATTTTTTTGTCTTTCAGACTCGCGATAGCTTTCGGGTAGGGTTGATTCCACTGACAATTTAGGGAATCTCACATCTACATCTTCCCTAACATCACATAGGTTTAAAAACTAAGATATAGAGTGGCAAAGAAAATCCCTGTTACTAATGAAAATGAAAGCAATATCTAGATAGTTCAAAAGTTACACCAGTATTAATGCTATTTTAAGGATCTTTTGAATAAGTTCTTGTACAACCTTAGTGTAGTAGACGATAGATTCTGCTTGCGCAAATCCTCCACTTTGCATTTAATCCTTCGCAGCTACACCAGTATCTCTTTTATCTACTTGCACCAGTGTTGCTAAGTCTTGAATAGATATTGGCTTAGTCTGAACTGGAAACTGGAAAATGATAATTAAATAGCATTAATACTAGTGGCAGAAACCAGGAATAATGTACACCGGTCATACAATTTCTTAATATCTGTACACTAAATTTGTTGTTTAGGCAAAAAATAAACACAACAAAGAAGTGATCTCCACTCACAAATTCATGGATGTACAAATAAGTTTCCAAAAGAGAAAAACCATTTCTAATGCTAAATATCCCGCAAAAATACTTGCACTCCTTCAACAAGTGATTTCGAGCCAACAAGAAAAGCCTGCAAACAATCTCCACTCACCATGGCACCAATTAATCAACCAGCAAATGTTTTAGGACTCCAATACCAACACGGCCCAAAGAATTACAAAATGCAATTGCCTCTAAAGGTTAATTCGAGAACTTAATTCAAGCAATTACAAGAGCTTCAACAAAAAATTCTCTGGTCCAATTAATCATTAATATCTTGATAATCGCTTATGAGATCTATACATATATCAGTCTTCATTTATTCTATCCATAATTCCTCCTATAAATTCATCAATTCTCCTATAAATTCATCATTCTCATATCTTACTTCTGTAATCAATACACAAAGGCTAATGCTTTTCTCAATGTAAAAGTCATAATCAAGGACATGCACCCAGCAATCATAATCAAGTACATGTAAAACCCAATAACATCTAGCAAATTAAATTATTATCTATGAAATCAAATCTAATTTTACTCAAAACCCAGACACAGACAGCTTAAGAAAAAGCTATACTATGATTTGCCTTCAAGCTAAGCATCTAATTCTTGGAAGAATTCACGAGTTTCACCAATTCCCTCCTAACATCAAGCTTCTTCACACCCAACTTCATCTGCATGAGCTACACCTCACTGAATATCTCCTCCAACTCATCCCGCTCTTTAGAAATAGTTTGCATACATCAAGCTTCTGCCATAACAGATTTTATATACATCAATGGCTCAATTAGCAGCACTAGAAGTACTATAATATAACAGACGCTATAATAACTAAATCATGCCATCTTCTATGTTGGTCTTCAATTATTAAAAAAAAACAACTCTATCAGATGCAATAATCAGCAGTTACCAGTATCCTCAAAACTCGAAAGGATTAACAAATTGACAATGAGTATCCTTATTCAAATCCTGCAAAAATTAATTATTAGAAGTTAGAACACAATCAATTGAATCAAGCCACTAATTTCCAATCAAGATATAAAAGTTAGAGCACATAATGAATAAAGAATACTAGTTTCCACTAATTTAATCAATCCACTAATCTTCCACAATCAGTTCATATATATATTATAAAAAAAAAATTCAAATACGGAGATTGAAAATAGTATACGTGTTGAACTAGTTGATGGTAATAACCCAAAAACTAATGAATTAGAGGAAAACACTCACATCTTATCATTCCTCAGCTTTGGGCAAGCAATCTCCAAAATGCATGGGGATGGAAGTGGTTGCCTAGAGATTTAATAACTTTGATGCCAGAATATATAAAGGCGAGGAGGAAAAAGATAATTAACCAAATTGAGATGATATTGGGCTTGGCTGAAATTTGATCAAACAAGCTGGGGGCATCACCTTTCAAGTATGGTACAGATGTTACCAACCTAGACCAGAGTCCTAGAAGGTAGTATACGTTGCTGCTAGCCCACACGACGACCAAAAACAGAAACATCACTGCTTTGCTGCCTGTTCAGTCATTATTTATGCATCATTTTGATGTCCTCAAGCACCTTTCTTACATGTCTTTTGAATGATTTCTGGCCATCCATAGTAGAAATTAATTCTTTTGTGAGACATGTGCATGCTTTAGGAAGATAATGAAATTCTAAGGATACAGGGAAAAGAATGACTCAAATCGGACTTCAGATGAAGGAGATGTCCTCATTTCAATATCAGGTCCTGAATTGGGTCCTGAGTGCGCCAGTGTGCCCTATTTTAGGTCATTGGCAAAGTACCTCATATCAGGCCATCCGGGTCCCAAACATGTGTCTCATGACATCAAGTTCATATCCTAGAAGTGCCAAGGTCATACCAGATTGTGTCCCGCAACATGCCCCAACGACACCCTCTCGAGTCCCAAGCGTGATCCTGCCAAGCCCAGCGCATGCGCCTAAATCCTGGTTCCTATTCCGCCAGCAGTGGAAATAGTTCCTCCTCTATGCAAAGCCTGACAATCTGTGTGCCTAGCCTGAGCCATGACGCACTTCTACTACACCCATGGTGCGCCTCAAAAGCGCAGTCCCAGTTTGTGCTGAAAATGCTACCCTGGGCCCTTATCCCAAAGAGATCCTTTGCGCCTTATTTTAAGGCCGGAAGGTTCAGAAGAGGCCCTGACCTGCAATTCGAAGGAACAAAACGAGACAAAGCCCATAACTGTACTAGATATATCATTTGTAAGTGCTTGGAATGGTTTGTCTCGAGTGGGAGCCCAGAATCTGGCCCAGCTATGTTCGAAGTGCTTAGGCTTGGCTCAACCTAGTTCTTGACGTCAAAGCAACATCCAAAAGATTCTAGAAGTTGCCTTGGTGTGCAAGAAAGCTCAAAAGAATTATTGTACAGTATTGCCGCAAATCCTAGTACAAGTCCAAGAAGGATTTCTCTTTTAAGTCCTTTTTGATATCTAATTAGAATAGGAGTTTTGAGTTAGTTTCTGATTAGGATTTTATCCAAAACTATCTCCTACATTGTAAAGGTTTTGAGGCCTACATAAAGGACCTTAGGGTTTGCGGGTAAAGAGACATCTAGACACCCTAGCCGCAATTTACATTGTAATTCAGCTTTCAAATTTAAACAGTTTTTAGTTTCTGCGTGTGAGAAAGTTGGACGTGAGCATTGGAGGACAAGGTCTATCGTGGTCTTTTGCTGTGTCTCATCTTCAATAATCTCCTATGTATCTTTACTTTTATTGCTTTTACTTTAATAAATTCAATTATTTTTGTTTCAATTTCAGTTATGCATGAGTAGTTCTTTTAGGATTAGGGTTGCTTGAAGCCCTAGCCATGTTAGTTCGTTAATTATATTTTGGCTCTTGATTTTGATTGCTATGCATGCTGAATAATTCTGATTATTGCTTTAACTACTATTCTTTTATGCCTATGAGATTTGCTGCCTTTTTTGCATAAATTATTGATAGAATTGCTTGACGAACCACTATATCATCTTGTAATTCACTAGCATCAAGAGTTTGAGGTTAAGAAACAATTTTGTAGTCGGAATTCTTGAAACTCTAGGAATGCACATCACTTTTCTAGGCTTGTGTAGTGTCATTAAATTCTCTTTGTACTTCATGCATCATCTTAAACGGTAGGTGATAGACGTTCTAGAGTACACATCATGCTTAGAACATGATAATTAAGAGAGGATAATATATGTGGAGTGGGCCAACCATCGGGACCTTTGCATGGGCACTTAATTCAGAAGTTGCATAGTAATTAGGTCAAGAAAATCTGGTTAAGTACTATAATTAGTTAGGTTGGATAGTAAGCCTTAATTCGCCTTAGTTAACAAACAATCAATCTATCATTGTTTCATTGTTATTTTCTGCACTTTAATTTAACAATCAATCTATCATTGTTTCATTGTTATTTTCTGCACTTTAATTTACTTGTCTTTAATTTACAACTGTGTATAGAAAGGTGTCAGACACTGTTTGTTGGGGCGCAGTCCCTATTGGTTGGTTGCCCCTCAGGTAGGCGATCGGGACGTACCTAGGTAGGCGACTAAGTAGTACCTGGATGAGTGGCAACACTACCTCGACATTCCTTGGGCCGTGTCCAGCATTTTTGGGCTTGGGCCGTGTCCAACATTTTTGGGCTTGGGACTAGGGCAGACCTTGTGAGGTTGGGCTGCCGGTAGGTCCCTTTGGTGGGCCATAGGGTTTACCTTTATTGAGTCCCGAATAGGTCTTGTCAGCAACTGTCTGTCACTGTCTACTCGATTCGGCTCACCATACTATTACCATCAACACTTATCATTTAAAAGGAGAGAGAAAATAATTAAATAATATAAATTCTATCTTAGCCAGCTGAATTCTTCTCCTTCCCACCCACCTACCCAAGTCTGCAACGCCAATTCTCGGTATGGTTCGGAATCAGAATGTCCTTCTTGGCTAAGCTTTCGTTTTCGCCTCTCGGTGTATTATTCCTAGACGTGTTCTAGTAATTTAGGCCTTTTCTTGGCTCTGTGTTTGTTGGGCTATGCCCTTCTTTAAATTATTTGATTTAACAGAAAAAAAAAGTCTGCAGCACAATTTGTCAAACACTCGCTGGCGGCAACTACCTCGCAGCTCGCTGTCCGCCTGCCTTCTATTCCATCCCTCCAATTTCTTTCTCTTCTCTCTCTCTCTCTCTCTCTCTCTCTCTCTCTCTCTCTCTCTCTCTCTCTATATATATATATATATCTCCCTCTCACTTTTCTTTCTCATTCTTTCCCTCCCATTTTGATCTCGCCATGGATTGAAGAATGAGATCTTAAAATGAAGTAACAGAGAATGAGAAAGAACAATTTGATAAAGACTAAGAAAAGTGGTCATGAGTCATATGCGATTGAGGGAGAAAAGTGAAACAGAGAAATAGAGAGAGAAAAGAGAAAGAAAATGGAGAGATGGAAAAAAGGGTTGCCTGACGATGCGAGGGGTACACGCTGGGTGGACGGCAGCCACAACAGGGTACATGCCTTCCCGCTGATTGTTCCATATGCTAGGATATTTCTTATGCTTGTGAGAATTTCTTCCTCTGGGTACCGACTGATCCACTAGTCTTGGCTGCCGGTGTGTCAGCATGCTAACTCGTTGATGCACACGCTGGTACCGGGTGTTGGGGTGCCCGAGAGAGAGCCAAGGGAGTGGATGTACCGACCAAGCACTCATCGACGAGTCAGGTACCGGGTTGGCAGCTACCTTGAGTCGACAATTGACAGCGGGTACCAGTGCATCAATGCATGTCTGAGCGATGGCACCAATGTCCGTTGGCTCAGTTGTGAATGGAAGAGCTTACGTCGGGTCAGCTCTATACGTGGGGCCCAAAAGAGCTTGGACGCTGGATTGTCTCATGGTGAGCAATGATTCTATCGAGCTGCCGGAGGCAAGGTGCAAGGAAGAAACGCTCACGGTAGTTAGGGTGGCTGGTGCCACAAAATTAAGTCGTTCCAGTGCCTAGCTAGGAGAACACAAAGCCCTTTGTGGCAGGGTTCCCACAGGCGGCTCTAAATGTTGACGATGTGAAATAGATTGAGGTAAGAACGTCTAATCTAAATCAATCATTGAACACCATGGTTTATAGTGGTTCACCATAAAAGTGGGCTACATCCACTGTAGTGTTTGTCTTATATATATATATATGTGAGAATACATAGATGTTTACATGAGATGTAGTAGGGAGAGTAAGAAAGTGGGAGATAAGGTCCCAACCTAAAACCCTTTCCTAATGGCCAAGAGCCACTATATATAGACTTGGAAACATCATGTGGAAATCTCCAACATGTGGTCCAAAATGGAGGGTGACGTGGCCTCCTCTTATCCAAGCATAAAGTCAAGTGGTCTTCTTGGGTGGAGTCCACGTGGAGGCTTCTTATAGGCTGGTCGGTACAGCCGAGTCGGCTACCACTGTGAGGACCGGGTACCCCTCCCCACTGGGTACCTGCCTACTATGGGCCTTTTTCCATTCTGTCTTATGTGGATAGCCACCTAGGGGGCGACACCTGTCGTCCTAGGGTCTTGGAAGTTGGAATATCTCTGCCCAAGGCCACATGAGGATGTGTGAAAGGAGCTCCCTAGGTGTGACTTTCTCCACCAAGGGATTGGAGACATGTGTCTCTGCTTTATAGATGTGTATAGAAAGGTGTCAGACACTATTTATTGGGGCGCAGCCCCTATTGGATGGCCCCCCCCCAGTTAGGTGATCGGGCAGTACCCGGGTAGGCGACTGAGTATTGCCCTGATGAGTGGCAGCGCTACCTCAACTCGCCTTGGGCCATGTCCAACATTCTTGGGCTTGGGCCTAGAGGGGACCTTGTGAGCTTGGGATAAAGGTAGGTCCTTTTGGTGGGCCCTAGAGTTTGCCTTTAGTGAGTCCCGATGAGGTCTTGTTAGTAACTGTCAGCAACTGTCTGCCACTGTCTACTAGATTAGGCTCTCCATAGTATGACCATTAACAGAAGTACCCCAACTTCCTAGTCGAGAGCTTCATCTCGAGTGGGAAGTTCAACCATTGCAGACATCTGAGTCGAATCTAGCTGACCTGAAAATGTTGATCACCTTAGCTAACCCGAGGGGGTCTGCAGACGAGGCGGACAGCCTAGGTGGGTAGTTGTGGTGAACAGCTGAGGCGGTACCCTCACTGCCAGTACTCTCACCGACTAGTGGTGGATAGCTGATGTGGGCAGCCGAGGTGGACAGCTGAGGTCGGTAGCCGAAGCGTTGCACAGCTGATGCAGGTAGCTGAGGTGTACAGTCGAGGTGGGTAGTAGGGGCGGTGGAAAATTAAGGATGGTAGCTGTGGTGGGGGACAACTGAGGCGGGTAGCAGTGGTGGTGGACAACTGAGGCGGGTAGCCGAGGTGGTGGACAGCTGATATGGGTACCCGTGGTGGTGGATGATTGAGGCGGGTAACCGAGGAGGTGGACAGCTGATGCGTGTACCCGTGGTGGTGGACAACTGAGGCGGGTAGCCGAGGTGGACAGCTGAGGTGGGTAGCCGAGGCAGTGGACATCTGATGCGGGTACTAGTGGTGGTGGACAACTGAGGCAGGTAGTCGAGGTGGTGGACAGCTGATGCAGGTACCCGTGGTGGACAGCTAAGGAGGGTAGTCGAGGTGGTAAGTCCCCAGACATGGTCGAACTTGTGTGCACGCTAGGTTAACCATACTTAGTGAACGCAAGAAGATTAAACAGACAACAAATATATAAATCCAAGTGCTTACTAAATAACACATATTGTAGAGATATGAAAACCTGGTTGGGGCACTTCTTTGCCAAACCGGGTACCACTGGTCGGGTACGAGAGGCCACGCTTGGGCGACTGTCCACATTGAAGGGAAGCGTAGGCGAGCAAGGCGCCGTAGGTACCAAGCGAGGAGTGTACACTTCAGGTTGGTTGAGATCAGAGGTGAGTGTTGGTAGATTTAAAGAGCAAGAAATATGCAATTCAATTCTAACAGTTATAAAATCCTTGCAAGTGCACAAATCGATAAGTATAGTATAGTAGCACAGCAAGAGTCGATCCCTCGAGGACTTGTATCAACGTTATGACCAATTTAGTTCAGATTTGTTAACTTAAATAAAAACACACACACACACACACACAGGGGGGGGGGGGGGGGGGGGGGGGGGGGGGGGGGGGGGGGGGCTGGGGGGGGTGGGGGGGGGGGGGGTGGGGGGGGGGGGGGGGGGGGGGTTTATGATGTGATAACTGAAATTTAAAGACAAGTAAATCAAAGTGCAGAAAATAACAATGCAAGAATGAAAAGTTGTTAACTAAGGCGAATTAAGGCTTACTATCCACTCTAACCAATTATAGCTCTTAACCAAATTTCCTTGACCTAATTACTATGCATTTTCTGAATTAGGTGCCCGTGCCTAGGACCTGGCGTTGGTTCACTAGACACATCTTATTCCCTCTTACTTAGCATGTTCTAAACAGGGCATATGCCTAGAACGTCTATCACCTACCTTTTAAGATGATGCATGAAGTTTAAAGAGAATTTAATGACACCACATTAGCCTAGCAAAGTGGCATGCAATCCTAGGTCGTCATGAGTTAAGATTACAAGTACGGATACTTTCGATGCTCCAAATCACAAGATGATATGACGGTCACTCAAGCAATTACATCTATAATTATATGCAAACAAGGTAGCTAATCTTATAGGCATAAATTAAGTTCATTAAGCATAGTAATCCAACTTATTCAGCATGCATAGCAATCATAATCAAGAGCCAGAAATCCAATCAATAAGCTAACATGGCTAGGGCTTCAAGCAGCCCTAATCCTAATGACTACTCACACATAACTGAAATAAACACAAGTATAATTGAATCCATAAGTAAATTGTAATAATGAAAATAAGGGTACAGAGGAGATTGTTAAGAACAGATGCAGCAGAAGACACGGCAGAGCCTTCTTCTCCAAGCTCCACGTCCAATAATCTATGTGAAAGATTATCTCCGAAAATATGGTCCCTAATTCTCTAGAAAACCAAAACGGAACTCTGTGGCTCAGATCTCTGTTTTTCCAGAAACAAAAATGCCCCTAATCCTCTATCTGATTCTCCTTTTTATAGACAAGGGAAAACCTTGTTCTATAAGGATTGGTATAACCTTGTTCTATACAGATTGGTAAAACCTTGTCCTATAGGAATAGGGTAAGTTATTTTACTTTTAATTAATTACAAAGTCTTTAAAATCTATTAGAACCAATCAGAACACGGCTGGGAGTGTGAATGCAAGCTAGCAAGTGGGAACGCAAGCTGGCCAAACTTGGATTTTTGACTGTCTTCGTAATCAGGATATGGGACCGCGCTTTTGAAGTACGTTAGGAGTATAATAGAAGTGCATCGTCGTTCAGGCTTGGCGCAAATGTTGTCAGCCTTAACGCAGAGGGAGAACCTCTGATCCACCGCTGGCGGAACAGGGACCCCGGCTTAGGCGCACATCTGGGCTCGGATGGGAGTTCTTGGGACATGTCCTCGACCTGCCTTGGCGCGACCTTGGCACTTCTAGGACTTGACCTTGATGTCATGAAACACCGGTTTGAGACCCGGAGGGCCTGATATGAGGTACTTGGCCAGTGGCCCAAAATAGGCGCACTGGCGCACTCAGGACCCCGTTGAGGACCTGGTATTGAAATGAGGACATCTCCTTCATCTGGACTCCGATTTGAGTCATTCTTTTTGCGTTCTTTCCAGATTTTACCAATCTTTCTAACTCTGCACAAGTCTCACAAGATTGATCATTTTCTACTATTGATGGCACGAAATCATTCAAAAGGCATGTAAGAGAGGCATATAAAGACCTCAAAATGATGCATAAATAACGACTGATCAAATGCCCCCAAACCTATCTTTTGCTAGTCCCTGAGCAAAACAAATGCTAACAAAATGAAAAGACTCGATTTTAGTTAAGATAGAACATTTAAACCCCTAGGTTCACCTAATAGGAGGAGTTTTTTCTCTTGAGGGTTATAACAGTACGATACCCACAAACGTTTTACTTAAACAAAAAGATGCTAGATATAGTACTCTTAACAAGCTAATAAGAATCAAAGTAAGTAGACATGCTTTGCAGAACTAAAAGGAATGCCATAGCCGTGAGTGTCATGTGAAGGTGTACGTGTATAAATGCCAATATTTTCCGGTGACCAAGTTTGAAAACAACTTCATCTAAGTGCCCTAGAAAGATTTCGCCTCGACTCTAATCCTCACTAGGCAAATCTCAATTCACACAAGAATCCTAGGCTTACACTCTTTTCAAGCATATGTGATGAGTTTATGTTATGAAATTCAAATTTAATCACATATGAGTAACAATGAAGAATAGCACTTTATGGAGATAAAGATCTCATGAAAGGAATTGAACTTTAAGAACATAGATACGTACCTTAATCCTCAGCATGATTGTCCATAAGATCCGTTAGGTCTTCCTTTTTAGGTTGTATTGGGGCTAAGCTTTGGGGTTTAGCAAGGAAGGATGGGATTCAAAGAACCTGAGTTGTGCCAAGGCATGAGAAGTCATGAATTGAACTTGGAATTTCTGAACTGAATCATTTCTTAAGGCCCACGACATTGTGCTTTCCTGATGACTTATTTTGTGGCTCTTGTGGCTTATTTTGAGGCTGTTGGCTCACTTGGCTCAATTCACTTTGTTTTTCACTTATTTTTTTCCTTCTTTTTCTCAACGTTTCTTTCTTTCTTTTGATTTGAACATTTTTTGTTTCTGTTCTTTGAATTGAGTTTGAACCAAGATCATGCAATGATTTCCTCAAACTTTCGTGCAACTTGCAACTTGTAAAACTTTTCTTTACTTTTGAACTTTCAATTGACGCCAATGTCCTTTGAATTGGGCAGCATCTTCTTTCACCTCTTATTCTCACCATGAATCTCATTTATGGCAACCTTAGCACAAACTGAGGTTATAGGATATGGCTGTGATGAATGGCTAAGTATTTTGGGTTAGGTTATACTTTGGGTGATGAAAGAAAAGGTTGAGTGTTTGGCTTCAAAATTGGCTTAGGGAGCATGCAATAGGGTAGGATAAGGCCTTTAGAGGTTAAAGCATACATAGCCTACATCACTTCTTATGGAAAACCACACATTAAATCAAGAGTATCTAAATGATGTTAGTTCTTTAAAATTCAATGCAAATATGATGTAATGAGATCAACAATTAAGAACAAAAGTGATGAGTGTTTAAGAGTAGAAACAAGTATATCCCTCAGAAAGAATGGCAATTAGGCTCAAAGATCTCACAGGGTAGTCTCCACTAATTTTCTAAGGTTCACTCAAATTCAGTTATTTCGTTCACTTATTCACTTAAAACATGGCATTGTGAAGTGCATATTATGAACTACTTGACCATGGCTTGACTCTTAGTAAAGAAAAGATAGTTAACTTAGCATATACATTCCTATTAACAAGTTATCATACTAATCACAAGCAGAATTTTAAATGTCCTGGCCGTGTATCACCCCCAAACCTACTTGTTTCTATATGCAAAATTTTAAATCCACACCCCCAAACCTAAACTGAACATTGTCCTCAATGTGATAAGCAGTAAGCTTGACAACAGTAGAAAGGTTTGAGAGATATAACGGGCAGCAACAGAAAAGGAAGTGAGAAATACAAACCAGGGCTAGGCTGCCTCCTAGGAGCGCTTTATTTAATGTCTAGGCAAGACGGGGCTGGCATGCTAGGCATTTGATGGTGTGCCCAGGATTTCAGTGTCAACATGGAACCGATTATGAGCCTCTTACTGTAGAATCTGCGCTGCAGCATGGAGAAAAAAGTTAGAGACACAAAAAGGAATCCATTGACGAGAACGTAACTTATCGGGAAAGAGATTGAGGAGTGATTTGAATGAGAGCAGTTGCTGTCCACTCTTGAATGTTTTCCTTGGACAATGCTCGTGGGGGAACAGCTTTCGTTGTGCCCTGTACGTTCTATACTTCATCCTTGGTCCCTTCCGTTGATTTTTCCTTCGGAACTTGAAGAGGGGGACCAAGTTAAGTGCCTTTAGCATATTCTTGGTGTTTTTATGGTGGAACCTGCATGGGAAAAGTTCAACAGCATTAGGAGCTAAATCAGAATTCAAATCAAAGTTTGCCTTATTAAAATGAAAGTTAAATGTTTCAGGATAGAGTTGAGAAGGCGTATTGAATTTCAAAACCGGGTCCTTGTCCTTGGGCAGGGGCTGAGACACGGTTGTGAGCAGATTGAGAGGCACGGCCTTCAGCTCGAGTTTAGGAGCCTTTATGATGGACGTCAGGGTTTTCTGACTTGTGAGTGGTAACGCTTCGAAGGGAGGCCTGTGGAATGGGAGGGCTGGCATGATGTCAAGGGCTCGTACCTCTTCGATCACGCTATCTACCAGTGAATCCACCGTGTGTGGGTTACTAGTCACTGCCTTCTCAAGGTCATCCGCCATGCAAGACTGAGCAATTGTCTCCCGTAGCAGTAAGTCCATTGTGTTTAACGGAAAATCTACAATAGGCTCGGCAGGGTACTGGATGGTGTCATGGATGGAGAATGTCCGAAGCTGGTCCAGGACCTTGATGGAGACCTGGCCCTTTCTGACGTCGATGAGGCACTCGGCTGTGGCTAGTAAGGGCCTTCCGAAGATGAGGGGAGGATCCTCACTTTTGTCAATTCTGTCCATTCTTAGTACGTAGAAGTCTGCAGGGATGCATGTATCTCCGATTTGTACCAGTACGTCCTCAAGAACCCCCATTAGGTTGATTACAGAAGCGTTAACCAATCTGACACATAGGTGCGTGGGTTTGAGTGCGCCTAGGTTGAGTGACCTGTAAATGTGGAATGGCATGATGTTCATTGATGCTCCCGTGTCGCAAAGGCAATGGTCGAATCTTTTTGACTGAATGACACATGGAAGGGATGGAGGCCCAGGATCGTTGGCCTTAAGGGGCATGCGTAAAAGGGCAGCCGAGCAGGCCTTAGGGATGTCAATGGTGTCCGTGGAGCTAAAACCACGCTTGCCTGCAACTAAGTCTTTGATCAGCTTTGCAAAGATAGGCATGTGCTTGACAATTTTATGGAAAGGCAGTGTGATCTGAAGCTTCTGCAACATGCTGATGATCTCTTCCTCAAAGTCCTCCTTTTGCTTATTCCTGTTTTGGAACCTGCGAGGAAATGGATAATCAACATTATTAGCTAACTCAAAAGTGACTTTTTTAGAATTGGAATTCTGAGGTTTAGAGTTAGAAGTATTCGAGTGCTGCGACTTGGGCCTAGGAGCAGGTTGCATGCCAGCCGTGGCCGAAGTAGGCGCAGTGTCAGGTCCTCCTTGCGATAGGGCACTTGGTGACTCATTGGACTGGTTCTGCGCCAGAGGTGTTGGTTGTGGCATGTTTTACGGCGCGCCCTGGTCGGTGATCCTTGGCAGAGTAGGTTGAGGCTCAGTTTCAGGTCCTGTGAGGGTGGCATATGTGGGGTCTTGAAGTGGTGTTTCCTTCTCCAGCGTGATGGCATTAGCCGTAGGATTGTGAAATCCTTTCGGATTTACCATGACTTGACTCGGTAGCTTGCCCTGCTCCCGCTGATTTAGTTGGTTCGCCACCTGTCCCATTTGACGCTCCAAGTTTGCAATTGCATTTTTGAAGTCTCCCGTCTGACTCTGGCTATCGTGCATGAATTTTATGAGTTGAGCCTGCTGTTGAGTCAGGATATGGATGGAGTCCTCAACAGACTTGCTTCCGCCATTCTGGTTTGAGGAAGGACCGTGGTAGTTCCCCTGAGGGCTTGCGGCTTGCTGCTCAAATCCAGGGGGTGGCAAGGGATTCGCGGCTGCTTGATTGTTGCTCCAACGGAAATTAGGATGATTTCTCCACCCCGGATTGTAAGTGTTGGAATATGGGTCATTCCGGGGTCGAGAATTGCTATTGAACCCTCCAGCAAAGTTGGCCTCTTCCACAACTGGGCAGTCCTGGGATGTGTGGCCCTGAATTGAACATACCTCGCAGATGTGAACTCCTTTGGCTTTCTCGCTACACAATTGTTTTACCATTGCCGTGAGCTGAGCAATGGCGTCATCTTTGTATTTGGCGGATGCATCACCCGTAGTTCTAGAGGAGGGACCCCTGTAGCTGAACTGTTTTTCCCTTTGAGCAATGTTCTCAAAGGCGGTCCTTGCTTCCTCGGCTGTGCCTTCTAGAATCCCTTGGGATTGAGAATCGACCATTGTCCGATCGCTAGTTTTCAAGCCTCCATAGAAGTATAGCATAAGATGATGGGCATCAATATGGTGGTGGGGGCACGCCCGTAGCATCTGATTGAACCGCTCCCAAAACTCGTAGAAAGACTCCTCCATGTCTTGCCGTGGGTTCATGATCTTGGACTTTAACTCATTTGTCTTTTCCACGGGAAAGTACTGTGTTAAGAATTTGGACGTCAAGTCCCTCCAAGAGTGAATGGAAGCCGGCGCCAATGAATAAAACCATGTCTTGGCGCGATCCTTGAGACTGAAGTGAAAGAGCCGCAGGCGGATTTCCGATTCTGTCATACCATTGATGCGCAGTGTTGAACAAACCTCAACAAATTCCTTGATATGAAAGTACGGGTCCTCGCCAGCAAGGCCGTGGAATGTAGGCAGCATGTGAATTGTCCCCGACTTTAATTCGAAGTTTGCCACTGTTGACTCGGGAAAAACAATTGGAAATTGATCCTCCGAGACATGGGGCATGGCAAAATCCTTAAGGCGCCATGGGGCTTGCGGTACTAGGCCACGTTCCAGGCCCTGCTCTTCTCTGTGGTCCGCCATCCACCTTGGGCTTGGTGGCGGGGAGCCGTGGACTGAAGATGCTTGCGATGATGGTCCACTTGATGACCCGTGCACTGAACCTTGGAATGACATACACGGGTACCTAACAAAAAGAGAAACAAAGTTACAAATCTAAACTTAAATGGCACCGTTGAGGGACAAGTCCCCGGCAACGGCGCCAAAAACTTGTTGGTAGATTTAAAGAGCAAGAAATATGCAATTCAATTCTAACAGTTATAAAATCCTTGCAAGTGCACAAATCGATAAGTATAGTATAGTAGCACAGCAAGAGTCGATCCCTCGAGGACTTGTATCAACGTTATGACCAATTTAGTTCAGATTTGTTAACTTAAATAAAAAAACACACACACACACACAGGGGGGGGGGGGGGGGGGGGGGGGGGGGGCTGGGGGGGGGGGGGGGGGGGGGGGGGGGGGGGGCTGGGGGGGGTGGGGGGGGGGGGGGGGGGGTTTATGATGTGATAACTGAAATTTAAAGACAAGTAAATCAAAGTGCAGAAAATAACAATGCAAGAATGAAAAGTTGTTAACTAAGGCGAATTAAGGCTTACTATCCACTCTAACCAATTATAGCTCTTAACCAAATTTCCTTGACCTAATTACTATGCATTTTCTGAATTAGGTGCCCGTGCCTAGGACCTGGCGTTGGTTCACTAGACACATCTTATTCCCTCTTACTTAGCATGTTCTAAACAGGGCATATGCCTAGAACGTCTATCACCTACCTTTTAAGATGACGCATGAAGTTTAAAGAGAATTTAATGACACCACATTAGCCTAGCAAAGTGGCATGCAATCCTAGGTCGTCATGAGTTAAGATTACAAGTACGAATACTTTCGATGCTCCAAATCACAAGATGATATGACGGTCACTCAAGCAATTACATCTATAATTATATGCAAACAAGGTAGCTAATCTTATAGGCATAAATTAAGTTCATTAAGCATAGTAATCCAACTTATTCAGCATGCATAGCAATCATAATCAAGAGCCAGAAATCCAATCAATAAGCTAACATGGCTAGGGCTTCAAGCAGCCCTAATCCTAATGACTACTCACACATAACTGAAATAAACACAAGTATAATTGAATCCATAAGTAAATTGTAATAATGAAAATAAGGGTACAGAGGAGATTGTTAAGAACAGATGCAGCAGAAGACACGGCAGAGCCTTCTTCTCCAAGCTCCACGTCCAATAATCTATGTGAAAGATTATCTCCGAAAATATGGTCCCTAATTCTCTAGAAAACCAAAACGGAACTCTGTGGCTCAGATCTCTGTTTTTCCAGAAACAAAAATGCCCCTAATCCTCTATCTGATTCTCCTTTTTATAGACAAGGGAAAACCTTGTTCTATAAGGATTGGTATAACCTTGTTCTATACAGATTGGTAAAACCTTGTCCTATAGGAATAGGGTAAGTTATTTTACTTTTAATTAATTACAAAGTCTTTAAAATCTATTAGAACCAATCAGAACACGGCTGGGAGTGTGAATGCAAGCTAGCAAGTGGGAACGCAAGCTGGCCAAACTTGGATTTTTGACTGTCTTCGTAATCAGGATCTGGGACCGCGCTTTTGAAGTACGTTAGGAGTATAATAGAAGCGCATCGTCGTTCAGGCTTGGCGCAAATGTTGTCAGGCTTAATGCAGAGGGAGAACCTCTGATCCACCGCTGGCGGAACAGGGACCCCGGCTTAGGCGCACATCTGGGCTCGGATGGGAGTTCTTGGGACATGTCCTCGACCTGCCTTGGCGCAACCTTGGCACTTCGAGGACTTGACCTTGATGTCATGAAACACAGGTTTGAGACCCGGAGGGCCTGATATGAGGTACTTGGCCAGTGGCCCAAAATAGGCGCACTGGCGCACTCAGGACCCCGTTGAGGACCTGATATTGAAATGAGGACATCTCCTTCATCTGGACTCCGATTTGAGTCATTCTTTTTGCGTTCTTTCCAGATTTTACCAATCTTTCTAACTCTGCACAAGTCTCACAAGATTGTTCATTTTCTACTATTTATGGCACGAAATCATTCAAAAGACATGTAAGAGAGGCATATAAAGACCTCAAAATGATGCATAAATAACGACTGATCAGTGAGTATCATACTTCCCGCTAGCCGTGGAAGGGGCTGAGGTAGATCTTCCCATTAATATGTGCTAGGAGGAGAGCGTGTCATCCATTCAACAGAGATAAGTTGGAGAGCTGGTCATCAATTTAATATAGATAAGTTGGAGAGCTGATCATCCGATGGCGGGGTAGGCAAGCTTGACGAGGCGAGTGGTACCCGCCAAGTGGACAACTGCAATAATCAGGTACCTGCCTTCCTGCTACCCGTACCCGCAACTGAGGCCATCAGATGGTGGGGAAGGGTAGCCTGACGAGGCGAGCGGTAAACACTGGGTGGACATCTGCCACAATAGGGTACATGCCCTCCCACTGACTCTTCCAGTTGTTAGGATATTTCTAATGCTTGTGAGAGTTTCTTCCTCTGGGTACCTAATCAGTCATTATTTATGCATCATTTTGATGTTTTTATATGCCTCTCTTACATGTCTTTTGAATGATTTCGTGCCATCAATAGTAGAAAATGATCAATCTCGTGAGACTTGTGCAGATTTGGAAAGATACGTAAATTCTGAGAAGAATGTGAAACGAATGACTCAAATCGGAGTTCATATGAAGGAGATGTCCTCATTTCAATATCAGGTCCTGAATTGGGTCCTGAGTGTGCCAGTGCGCCTATTTTGAGTCCTTGACCAAGTACCTCAGATCATGCCATCCGGGTCCCGAACCTGTGTCTCATGACATCAAGTTCATGTCCTAGAAGTGCCAAGGTCAAGCCAGGATATGTCGAGAACATGTCCCAAGAACTTCACATCCGAGCCCAGCCTCTGCGCCTAAATCCAGGTTCCTATTCCATCAGAGGTGGATCACAGTTCCTCCTCTGCGTTAAGCCTGACAGCCTTTGCACCTAGCCTGAGCAAAGATGCGCTTTTACTATACTCATGGTGTGCCTTGAAAGCGCAGTCCCAGACCCCTATGACAAAGACATTCCAAAGGCCAAGTTCTAAATTCCGGGAAGACCACAGGCTGCATGCTGCTAGCTTGTGTTCCCACTGGCCAGCTTGCATTCACACTCCCAACCGTGCTCTGATTGGTTCTAATAGATTTTAAGGACTTTTTAATTAATTAGAAGTACAATAACTATTCCAGAACATTCTAGGCTAAGGTTTTACCAATCCTTATAGGACAAGGTTTTACCAATCCTTATAGGACAAGGTTTTCCCTTTGTTTATAAAAGGGAGCCTTTGTTCAGTGTTTTGGGAGACCATATTTTTAGAGATAATATTTTACACACAGATTATTAGGTGTGGAGCTTGGAGAAGAAGGCTCTGTCGTGGCTCTGCTGTGCATGTTCTTCAATAATCTCTTATGTACCCTTATTTTTATTATTGCAATTTAATTATCAATTCAATTATATTTGTTTCAATTTCAGTTATGAATGAGTAGTTCCTTTTAGAATTAGGGCTGTTTGAAGCCCTAGCCATGTTAGCTCGTTAAGTAGATTTTTATTCTTGTTCTTGATTGCTATGCATGCTGAATAACTCTGATTACTGCTTTAACTACCATTCTTTTATGTTTATAAGATTAGCTACCTTGTTTGCATAAATTATTGATGGAATTTCTTGAGTGACCGCCATATCATCCGGTGATTCATTAGCTTCAAGAGGTTGAGGTTAAGAAACAATCTTGTAATTGGAATTTATGACAACCTAGGAATGCATCCCACTCTTCTAGGCTGGTGTGGTGTCATTAAATTCTCTTCGTGCTTCATGCGTCATCTTAACTGGTAGGCGATAGATGTTCTAGGCATATGCCCTGTCTAAAACATGCTAAGTAAGAGAGAATGATATATTTTTAGTGTACAACTGCCAGGACCTTGGCATGGGCACCTAATTCTGAATTGCATAGTAATTAGATCAAGATAATCTGGTTAAGAGCTATAATTGGTTAGGGTGGATAATAAGCCTTAATTCGCCTTAGTTAACAAACAATCAACCTTTCATTCTTGCATTGTCATTTTCTGCACTTTGATTTACTTGTCTTTTATTTTCAATTCTCAAATCATAAACCCCCCCTTGGCGTGTTTGTGTGTGTGTTTTTATTTAAGTTATTAAATCTGAACTTAATTGGGTTAATCGTTGAAGAAGTCCTCGAGGGATCTACCTTTGCTTGTCATTATACTATCTCCATTGATTTTCTGCACTTGCAAAGTTATACTTAGTAGAAATAATGTTCATAAATATTGTGTTCAGTATTTCTTCTATAAAGTTTTTGGCGCCGTTCCCGGGAAAAAGTCCCTCAACGATGCCATTTAAGTTTGAATTTTTAACTTAGTTTTGTCTTTTTTTTTAGTCACCCGTGTATGTCATTCCAAGGCTCGGTGCACGAATCGTCAAGTGGGCCGTCTTCAAAAGAATCTTCAGTAAACGGCTAACCACCACCAGATCCCAGCAGGATGGCAGATCACAGAGAAGAGCAAGGCCGAGGCCGTGACCTAGTACCACAAGCCTGACGGCTCCTTAAAGACTTTGCCATTCCCCATGTTTTAGAGGATCAATTTCCCATTGTTTTTCCTGAGCCAACAGTGGCAAATTTCGAATGAAAGTATGGGATGATTCACATGCTGCCCACATTTCATGAACTTTCCGGCGAGGACCCGCACTTTCATATCAAGGAACTTGTTGAAGTCTGCTCAACGCTGCGCATTAATGGCATGACATAATCTGAAATCCTCCTACGGCTTTTTCACTTCAGTCTTAAGGATCGCGCAAAGGTATGGTTTCATTCGCTGGCACCGGCTTCCATTCGCTCATGGAGGGACTTGACGTCCAAATTCTTAACACAATATTTCCCTGTGGAAAAGACGAACGAATTAAAGTCCAGAATAATGAACCCACGACAAGACATGGAGGAGCCTTTTTATGGGTTATGGGGACGTTTCAACCAGATGCTACGGGCGTGCCCCCACCACCATATCGAAGACCATCACCTTATGTTATACTTCAATGGAGGCTTGAAGACTAGTGTTCGGACAATGGTAGACTCTCAATCCCAAGGGATTCTAGAAGGCACAACCGAGGAAGCAAGGACCGCCTTTGAGAACATCGCTCAAAGGGAAAAACAATTCAGCTACAGAGGTCCTTCCTCTAGGGCTACTAGTGATACGTACACAAATCACAATGATGACGCCATTGCTCAACTCACGGCAATGGTGAAACAACTGTGTAACGAGAAGGCAAAAGGAGTTCAAACCAACGAAGTATGTTCAATACAGGGCCACACATCGCAAGACTGCCCAATGGTGGAAGACGTCAATTTTTCTGGCAGTTTCAATAACAATTCACGACCCCGGAATGACCCATATTCAAACACTTACAATTCGGGGTGGAAAAATCATCCAAACTTCCGCTGGAGCAACAATTAGACTACCACCAATCCTTTGCCGCCCCCTAGATTTCAGCAGCAAGCCGCTGCCCCTCAAGGGAACTCGCACGGGCCTTCCTCAAATCAGAGTGGAGGCAGCAAGTCTGTGGACGATATCGTCAATAAATTGGCTCAACAGTAAGTCCAATTCATGCAATACAGCCAGAGTAAGACGGCAAACACAAATAATTTAATTGCCCACTTGGATCAGCAATTGGGACAAATTGCAAATCAACTAAATCAGCTGGAGCAGGGAAAGCTTACAAGTCAAGTCCTGGTCAATCCTAAAGGATTTCACAATCCTAAAGGATTTCACAATCCTACGGCCAATACCATCACTCTACGGACTGGAACACAACTTCAAAGTCTTACATCTGCTGCCCTCGAATGGAATAATGAAAGACTTGACATTGAGGAGGATGGCTTCCCCGTGACATCCTTGAGGCACAGCACTGCGCCGCCAACCATGTTCCAGGCTCCACCGGGAGCCCTGCCACAAGAAGGACGAGACCCTTCACCTCAATCTGCTCTGCCAAGAACTGCTAACCAGGGTGTGCCACTAAACTCGCCAAAGCCGCAACGGCAGGCGCATAACCTGCATAGCGACTCAATAAGCACCTCAACAAAAGAAGCCTCTGAACCTGCTGCGCCCACTTCAGCTTCGCCCAGAGCCATGCCCCAGCTGCTATCGCAAGACGCGCCAAGGATCATGTCCAAGGCACTGCAGCATGCCCCGACTGACATCCAACTTGCTCCTACGGCCCATTCGCAGCATCCAAATACTTCTAACTCTCAAACTCAAATTTCCAATCTGAAACCAACTAAAAAAGTAATGTTTGAGTTAGCTAATAATGTTGAAATCCCATTTCCTCGCAGGTTACAAAACAGGAATAAGCAAAAGGAGGACTTTGAGGAGGAAATCATCAGCATGTTGCAGAAGCTTCAAATCACACTACCTTTCCATAAGATCGTCAAGCATATGCCTATCTTCGCAAAGCTCATCAAAGACTTAGTCGCAGGAAAGCATGGTTTCAGCTCCACTGACATCATTGAAATCCCTAAGGCATGCTCTGCTACCCTCTTGCGCATGCCCCTTAAAGCCAACGACCCGGGGCCTCCCTCACTTCCATGTGTCATTCAATAAAAAAGATTCGAGCATTGCCTCTGCGACACGGGAGCTTCAGTGAACATCATGCCATTCCACATTTACAGGTCACTCAACCTAGGCACACTCAAACCTACGCACCTATGTGTTAGATTAGCTAACGCCTCTATTACTAATCTAATGGAAATTCTAGAAGACGGACTTGTGCAAATTGGAGACACATGCATCCCTGCAGACTTTTACATACTCCAAATGAACAGAATTGACAAGAATGAGGAATCCCCACTCATCTTGGGAAGGCCTTTGCTAGCTACGGCTGAGTGCCTTATCGATGTCAAAAATGGACAAGTTTCCATCAAGGTCTTGGACAAACTTCGGACATTCTCCATCCATGATGCCATCCAATACCCTGCAGAACCAATTGAGGACTTCCCTTTAAACACCATGGACTTACTGCTGCAGAAGGCACTTGCCAATTCCTATATAACAGATGCTCTTAACACAGCCATCACTTCACCAACTGCTGAGACACTTGACGATAAGGTGATGGATAAACTCAGAATTCTTGATACTGTTCCTGTTTATTCGTGGAACAAACAACCAGCTTTTGAGGCGCTACCTCTCATGGACCACAAGACTCTGTCGTCCACCATCCATCCCCCAGAATTAGAATTAAAACCACTGCATGCTCATTTAAAGTATGCCTACTTAGGCAAGAATCAGACCCTTCCGGTCATCATTGCCTCCCACTTAAGTGTGGCCGAGGAGGAGCGGTTGTTGCGAGTCTTGAAGGATGGAGGGTTTGCATTGACTACCGGAAGCTCAATACCACCACCCGCAAGGATCATTTCCCCTTGCCATTCATCGATCAAATGGTTGAGCGGTTGGCTGCCCATTCACATTATTGCTTCTTGGATGGCTACTCAGGGTATAATCATATTACTATCGCCCCGGAAGACCAGGAAAAGACAACATTCACGTGCCCCTATGGCAAATTTGCCTACAGAAGGATGCCTTTTGGTCTTTGTAACGCCCCAACCACCTTTCAACGCTGCATGATGAGCATCTTCTCTGACATGGTGGAGGACATAATTGAGGTATTTAAGGATGATTTCTCTGTATTTGGCCATTCATTCAAACTGTGCTTAGCAAACTTATCCCGCGTCCTAGAACACTGCCAAGAAAGTAAATTAGTGCTTAATTGGGGAAAATGCCACTTCATGGTCCAGCAAGGAATTGTCTTGGGCCATGTGATCTCTAGCCATGGAATTGAGGTGGACAAGGCTATGTTGGACATAGTGGAAAGACTTCCGTACCCTACAACAGTCAAGAAGGTTCGATCTTTCTTAGGACGCGCCAATTTTTTTCGACGCTTCATTCGAGACTTCTCAAAAATCACAAGGCCGTTATGCAGCCTCCTAGCTAAAGAGGCTGCATTTGACTTCAACAAGGACTGCCTTGACGCATTCAATACACTAAAAGCAAAGCTCACATCATCCCCCGTCATTATGCCACCAAATTGGGACTTACCTTTCGTACTTATGTGTGATGCTTCGGACTTCGTTGTAGGAGCTGTTCCAGGACAGCTTGTCAACAAGCTTCCTCACGTCATCTACTATGCCAGCCGAACCCTGAATGACGCCCAGCTGAACTACTCCACCACTGAGAAAGAGCTCCTTGCTGTTATCTTCGCTCTTGAGAAGTTCAGATCATACTTGATTCAGACCAAGGTCATCATCTACACCGATCATGCGGCCTTGAAGTACGTACTCACTAAGAAGGACGCCAAGCCAAGGTTGCTTCGATGGATGCTACTTCTCCAAGAGTTTGACCTCAAAATTCGAGATAAAAAAAGAAGTGAAAACGTAGTGGCTGATCATATGAGCCGCTTAATACATGGATCCAACGAAGAGGCTGACCAATTGTCGCTCCTGGAGACATTCCCAGATGAACAACTCTTCGCACTCCAAGCAATCGATCCATGGTACGCTAATCTCATTAATTACCTTGTCAGTAAACAATTTCCTTCCTCTTTAAGCAGGTATCAAAAGGACAAGCTAGCTAAACAGGCTAAGTACTACATCTGGGACGAGCCCTACTTATGGAAGCATTGGCTTGATCAAATCATTCGACGATGCATTCCCGAAGCTAAGATGGAATCTGTCCTGACATTTTGCCATAGCTTGGTGTGTGGAGGCCATTTTGGAGCTAAGAAAACGGCACTCAAGGTCCTTCAAAGCGGATTCTATTGGCCTACATTATTTAAGAATGCATACGAGTTTGTACTCACTTGTGACAGATGCCAATGGCAAGGTAACAGAGGCCCTCGAAATCAAATGCCATTAAACCCTATCCTCGTAGTCGAGATCTTTGACGTATGGGGCATTGATTTCATGGGACCTTTTCCGAACTCTTTTGGCAATCTCTATATTTTATTAGCTGTCGATTATGTGTCTAAATGGGTGGAAGCAATTCCCACAAAAACTAATGATGCCAAAGTAGTTGTAAGCTTTTTGCAGAGTAACATATTCGGAGCGCCTAGGGCAATCATCAGTGATGGCGGAGCGCACTTCTGCAATCATTCGTTTGAAGCCTTAGTAAAGAAGTATGGTGTAACCCACAAGGTCTCAACACCTTATCACCCGCAAATGAGTGGCCAAGCTGAAGTTTCCAATCGAGAAGTAAAGGCTATATTGGAGAAAACGGTGAGCCATAGCTGCAAGGATTGGTCCTGCAGATTGAACGATGCATTGTAGCCCTATAGGACAACATACAAGACCCCGATTGGCATGTATTCTTTCAGGATTGTTTTCGGAAAAGGATGTCACCTATCAGTGGAATTGGAGCATAGAGCATTCTGGGCAATTAAGAAGATTAATATGAATATCGATGATGCTGGAGTACACAGAAAGCTGCAGCTAAGTGAATTAGAAGAGCTTCGAAACGAGGCCTACGAAAGTTCTCGGATTTACAAGGAAAAGACCAAGGCTTTTCATGAAAAGCACATTCAGGCCTACGACTTTCAAATCAGACAGAAAGTCCTCCTCTTTGATTCTCGGCGCAAATTATTTAAAGGTAAGTTGCGTTTGAGATGGACTGGACCATTCATTGTTACTAAAATTTTTCCTCATGGTGCAGTTGACATCCAACACCCGAAAAAGACGAATCCGTTCAAAATAAATGGCCATCGCCTCAAACACTACTTCGAGGCTAAATCCAAACCTGGCCCAACCGACCCTGCAACCCTGCATGCGCCAAGTATCTAGCATGCCAGCCCCGTCTTGCCTAGACGTTAATAAAGTGCTCCTAGGAGGCATCCTAGCCCTGGTTTGTATTTCTCTCTTCCTTTGCTGTTTCTGCCCGTTATATCTCTCAAACCTTTCTACTGTTGTCATGCTTACTGCTTATCACATTGAGGACAACGTTCAATTTAGGTTTGGGGGTGTGGATATAAAATTTTGCATATAGAAACAAGTAGGTTTGGGGGGTGATACACGGCCAGGACTTTTGAATTTTCAGCCTTAGTTTTTTGTGTTTAGTTAGTTACTTAATTTTTTGCTTTTGAATAGTATGATAACTTGTTAATAGGGATGTATATGCTAAGTTAACTGTCTTAGCCTTACTAAGAGTCATGCCATGGTCAAGTAGTTCATAATCTGCACTTCACACTGCCATGTTTTAAGTGATTAACTGAACGAAATAACTGAATTTAAGTGAACCTTAGAAAATTAGTGGAGACTACTGATCAGTCATTATTTATGCATCTTTTTTACTTCTTTATATGCCTCTCTTACATGTCTTTTGAACGATTTCGTGCCATCAATAGTAGAAAATGATCAATATTGTGAGACTTGTGTAAATTTGGAAAGATAGGTAAAATATGAGAAGAACGCGAAAAGAATGACTCAAATCGGAGTTTAGATGAAGGAGATGTCCTCATTTCAATATCAGGTCCTGAACTTGGTCCTGAGTGCACCAGTGCGCCTATTTTGAGTCCTTGACCAAGTACCTTAGATCATGCCCTCCGGGTCATGAACCTGTGTCTCATGACATCAAGTTCATGTCCTAGAAGTGCCAAGGTTGTGCCCGTACATGTCGAGTACATGTCCCAAGAAGTTCCCATTCGAGCCCAGCTTCTGCGCCTAAACCTTAGTTCCTGCTCCGCCAGCGGTGGATCAAAGTTCCTCCTCTGCGCTAAGCCTGACAATCTGTGCGCCTAGTCTACACGAAGGTGCGCTTCTACTAAGCTCGTGGTGTGCCTCAAAAGCGCAGTTCCAGACCCCTATGACGAAGACATGCGAAGGGTCAAGTTCTAAGTTCGAGTGTCTGACCGCGGGAAGCCACGAGCTGCCCGCGGCCAGCTTGTGTTCCCACTGGCCAGCTTACATTCACACTCCCAGCCGTACTCTGATTGGTTCAAATAGATTTTAAGGACTTTATAATTAATTAGAAGTACAATAACCATTCCAGAACATTCTAGGATAGGGTTTTTAATACCAATCCTTATAGAACAAGGTTTTCCCTTTGTCTATAAAAGGGAGCCTTTGTTCAGTGTTTAAGGGAGAATAAAAGACCATATTTTTAGAGATAATATTTTACACACAGATTATTGGGCGTGGAGCTTGGAGAGGAAGGCTCTGTCTTGGCTCTACTATGCCTGTTCTTCAACAATCTCTTATGTACCCTTATTTTTATTATTCAATTTACATACCAATTCAATTATATTTGTTTCAATTTCAGTTATGAGTGAGTAGTTCCTTTCAGAATTAGGGTTTTTTGAAGCCCTAGCCATGTTAGCTGGTTAAGTAGATTTTATTCTTGTTCTTAATTGCTATGCATGCTGAATAACTCTAATTACTACTTTAACTACCATTCTTTTATGTTTATAAGATTAGCTACCTTGTTTGCATAAATTATTGATGGAATTGCTTGAGTGACCGCCATATCATCCTGTGATTCATTAGCTTCGAGAGGTTGAGGTTAAGAAGAGCTAGGATGAGATCGTAACCTAGTACCACAAGCCCGACAGCTCCTTAAAAGACTTTGCCATTCCCCATGTCTCAGAGGATCAATTCCCCATTGTTTTTCCTGAGTCAACAGTGGCAAATTTCGAATTAAAATCTGGGACGATTCACATGCTGCCCACATTTCATGGACTTTCCGGCGAGGACCCGCACTTTCATATCAAGGAATTTGTTGAAGTCTGCTCAACGATGCGCATTAATGGCATGACGGAATCTGAAGTCCGCCTACGTCTTTTTCGGAAAAGGATGTCACCTACCAGTGGAATTGGAGCATAGAGCATTCTGGGCAATTAAGAAGATGAATATGAATATCGATGATGCTAGAATACACAGAAAGCTGCAGCTAAGTGAATTAGAAGAGCTTCGAAACGAGGCCTACGAAAGTTCTCGGATTTACAAGGAAAAGACCAAGGCTTTTCATGAAAAGCACATTCAGGCCAAGGACTTTCAAATCGGACAGAAAGTCCTCCTCTTTGATTCTCGGCTCAAATTATTTAAAGGTAAGTTGCGTTTGAGATGGACTGGACCATTCATTGTTACTAAAGTTTTTCCTCATGGTGTAGTTGACATCTAACACCCGAATAAGACGAATTCGTTCAAAATAAATGGCCATCGCCTCGAACACTACTTCGAGGCTAAATCCAAACCTGGTCCAGCCGACCCTGCAACCCTGCATGCGCCAAGTATCTAGCATGCCAGCCCCGTCTTGCCTAGACGTTAAATAAAGCGCTCCTAGGAGGCATCCTAGCCCTGGTTTGTATTTCTCTCTTCCTTTGTTGTTTCTGCCCGTTATATCTCTCAAACCTTTCTACTGTTGTCATGCTTACTGCTTATCACATTGAGGACAACGTTCAATTTAGGTTTGGGGGTGTGGATTTAAAATTTTGCATATAGAAACAAGTAGGTTTGGGGGGTGATACACGGCCAGGACTTTTGAATTTTCAGCCTTAGTTTTTTGTGTTTAGTTAGTTACTTAATTTTTTGCTTTTGAATAGTATGAAAACTTGTTAATAGGGATGTATATGCTAAGTTAACTGTCTTAGCCTTACTAAGAGTCATGCCATGGTCAAGTAGTTCATAATCAGCACTTCACAGTGCCTTGTTTTAAGTGATTAAGTGAACGAAATAACTGAATTTGAGTGAACCTTAGAAAATTAGGGGAGACTACCCTGTGAGATCTTTGAGCCTAATTGGCATTCTTTCTGAGGTATATAATTGTTTCTACTTTTAAACACTCATCGCTCTTGTTCTTAATTGTTGATCTCATTACATAATATTTGCATTGAATTTTAAAGAACTAACATCATTTAGATAGTTTTGATCTAATGTGTGGTTTGCCATAAGAAGTGATGTAGGCTATGTTTGCTTTAACCTCTAAAGGCTTTATCCTACCCTATTGCATGCTCCCAAAGCCAATTTTAAAGCCAAACACTCGTCTTTTTCTTTCATCACCCAAAGTATAACCTAACCGAAATACTTAACCATTCATCACATCCATACCCTATAACCTCAGTTGTGCTAAGGTTGCCATAAATGAGATTCATGGTGAGAATGAGAAGTGAAAGAAGATGCTGCCCAATTCAAAGGACATTGGCGTCAATTCAAAGTTCAAAAGTAAAGAAAAGCTTTACAAGTGCAAGCTGCACGAAAATTTGAGAAAATCATTGCATGATCTTGGTTCCATTCAATTCAAAGAAGAACAGAAAAAAAAACGTTCAAAACAAAAGAAAGAAAGAAACGTTGAGAAGAAAAAGAAAGAAAACAATAAGTGAAAAACAAAGTGAATTAAGCCAAGTGAGCCAAGAGCCTCAAAATAAGCCACAAGAGCCTCAAAATAAGTCATCAAGAAAGCACAATGCCGTGGGCCTTAAGAAAGGATTCAGTTCAGAAATTCCAAGTTCAAGTCATGATTTCTCATGCCTTGGCACAACTCAGGTTCTTTGAATCCCATCCTTTCTTCCTAAACCCCAAAGCTTAGCCCCATTAGAACCTAAAAAGGAAGACCTAACTGATCTTATGGACAATCATGCTGAGGATTAAGGTGCGTATCTATGTTCTTAAAGTTCAATTCCTTTCATGAGATCTTTATTTCAATAAAGTGCTATTCTTCATTGTTACTCAAATGTGATTAAATTTGAATTTCATAACATAAACTCATCACATATGCTTGAAAAGAGTGAAAGCCTAGGATTCTTGTGCGAATTGAGAGTTGCCTAGTGAGTATTAGAGTCGAGGAGAAATCTTTCTAGGGCACTTAGATGAAGTTGTTTTCAAACATGATCACTCGAAATATTGGCACTTATACACGTACACCTTCAGATGACACTCACCGCTATAGCATTCCTTTTAGTTCTGCAAATCATGTCTACTTACTTTGATTCTTATTAGCTTGTTAAAAGTACTATCTCTAGCATCTTTTTATCTAATTAAAACGTTTGTGGGTTTCGTGCTGCTATAACCCTCAGGAGACAAAAGTCCTCCTACTAGGTGAACCTAGGGATTTAAATGTTCTATCTTAACTAAGATCGAGTCTTTTTATTTTGTTAAAGTTTGTTTTGCTCAGGGACTCGCAAAAGATAGGTTTAGGGGTACATGATCAGTCATTATTTATGCATCATTTTGACTTCTTTATATGCCTCTCTTACATGTCTTTTGAATGATTTCATGCCATCAATAGTAGAAAACGATCAATATTGTGAGACTTGTGCAGATTGGGAAAGATAGGTAAAATATGAGAAGAATGCGAAAAGAATGACTCAAATCGGAGTTCAGATGAAGGAGATGTCCTCATTTCAATATCTGGTCCTGAACTAGGTGCTGAGTGCACCAGTGCGCCTATTTTGAGTCATTGACCAAGTATCTCAGATCATGCCCTCCGGGTCCCGAACCTGTGTCTCATGACATCAAGTTCATATCCTAGAAGTACCAAGGTCGTGCCAGGACATGTCGAGTACATGTCCCAAGAATTTCCCATCCGAGCCTAGCCTCTGCGCCTAAACCTTAGTTCTTGTTCCGCCAGCGATGGATCAAAGTTCCTCCTCTGTGCTAAGCCTGACAATCTGTGACCCTAGTCTACACGAAGGTGCGCTTCTACTATGCTCATGGTGTGCCTCAAAAGCGTAGTCCCAGACCCCTATGACGAAGACATGCGAAGGGCCAAGTTCTAAGTTCCAGCGTCTGACCGCGGGAAGACCGCGGGTTGCCCGCGGTCAGCTTGTGTTCCCACTGGCCAGCTTGCATTCACACTCCCAACCGTGCTCTGATTGGTTCAAATAGATTTTAAGGACTTTGTAATTAATTAGAAGTACAGTAACTATTCCAGAACATTCTAGGATAGGGTTTTTAATACCAATCCTTATAGAACAAGATTTTCCCTTTGTCTATAAAAGGGAGCCTTTGTTCAGTGTTAAAGGGAGAATAAAAGACCATATTTTTAGAGATAATATTTTACACACAGATTATTGGGCCTGGACCTTGGAGATGAAGGCTCTGCCGTGGCTCTGCTGTGCATGTTCTTCAACAATCTCTTCTGTACCCTTATTTTTATTATTGCAATTCACTTATGAATTCAATTATATTTGTTTCAATTTCAGTTATGAGTGAGTAGTTCCTTTCAGAATTAGGGTTGTTTAAAGCCCTAGCCATGTTAGCTCATTAAGTAGATTTTATTCTTGTTCTTAATTGCTATGCATGCATAATAACTCTGATTACCGCTTTGACTACCATTCTTTTATTTGATCAACTGAAAGGGGCAAAGTATAAGTAAAGTGACGGTGCGAAATAAGTATCCTTTGCCAAGGATTGACGATTTATTTGATCAACTGAAAGGGGCAAAGTATTTTTCGAAAATTGACCTTCGATCCAGGTACCATCAGTTGAGGATCCGGGAAGAGGATGTTCAGAAAACAGGTTTCAGGACTCGGTATGGTCATTATCAGTTCCTGGTGATGCCTTTCGGGTTGACTAATGCCCCGGCAGCATTTATGGATTTGATGAACAGAGTGTTCCAAAAGTATTTGAATCGATTTGTAATTGTGTTCATCGACGATATCTTGGTGTATTCAAGGAGTGCCAAGGCACATGAGAAGCACTTGAGGTTGGTGCTGAATATGCTTAGGAAAAAGCAATTGTTTGCCAAGTTCAGTAAATGCCAGTTTTGGTTGACCGAAGTTGGATTCTTGGGTCATGTAATTTCGGCTGAGGGTATCAGCGTAGATCTCCAAAAAGTGGAGGCAGTGGCAAATTGGGAACAACCGAGGACAGTGACAGAAGTGAGGAGTTTTCTGGGTTTGGCGGGATATTATCGGCGGTTCGTAGAAGGATTTTCTACGATAGCAGGCCCATTGACTCGGTTGACTAAGAAAGGAGTCAAGTTTGACTGGGATGCTGATTGTGAGCAGAGCTTCCAGGAGCTAAAGAGAAGATTGACTTCTGCTCCAGTATTAACCCTTCCAGATGGTAATGGGGGTTTTGAGGTATATAGTGATGCATCATTGCGGGGTATTGGCTGTGTGCTGATGCAGCATGGGAAAGTGATAGCGTATGCTTCCAGACAACTTAAACCCCATGAGATGAATTACCCCACACATGATTTGGAGTTAGCTGCAGTGGTGCATGCACTGAAAATATGGAGACATTATTTATACGGGGAGACGTGTCGGATCTTCACCGACCATCAGAGTTTAAAGTACTTGTTCACCCAGAAGGACCTGAATTTGAGGCAGAGAAGGTGGCTTGAGCTGATAAAGGATTATGATTGTACTATTGAGTACCACCCAGGAAAAGCCAATGTTGTGGCAGATGCCTTGAGCAGGAAATCTATGGGTTCTTTGGCCCATTTGCATACAGTCTACTTACCGTTCTGGTAGAGTTCCGTAGAGCAGGGATTGTACTGGACATGGATAACCAGGGGGCTTTGTTGGCTAGTTTCCATGTGAGGCCTATTCTGATTGATCGGATTATTGAGGCTCAACTCCAGGATCCTACATTGTGCATTATCAGGATGGAGTTAGAGGCTGGAAACAGGCAGGACTATGCGCTTAGGGATGATGGAGCATTGGTTAAGGATGGACGGTTGTGCGTACCGAATGAGCTGGAGCTAAAGAGGGAAGTTCTTGATGAGGCTCATAGTTCGGCTTACGCTATGCATCCAGGAGGTACCAAGATGTATCATACCCTAAGGAAACATTATTGGTGGACTGGGATGAAAAGAGAAATTGCTGAGTTTGTGAGTAGATGTTTGACATGTCAGCAAGTGAAAGCGGAGAGACAGAAACCTTATGGGACACTGCAACCATTACCTATCCCATAATGGAAGTGGGATCACATTACGATGGATTTTGTGTATAAACTTCCAAGGACACGGAAAGGACATGATGGGATATGGGTAATTGTGGATAGACTTACGAAGTCTGCACATTTCTTGCCAGTGCGAGAAGATTTTCGGATGAGTCGGTATGCCAAATTATTCGTGGATGAGATCATACGGCTGCATGGGACTCCAGAGTCTATTGTTTCGGACAGAGATCCTAGGTTTACCTCCAGGTTTTGGCGGAGTTTGCAGAAGGTTTTTGGCACGACATTGCATTTTAGTACAGCCTTTCATCCTCAGATGGATGGTCAGTCTGAGAGAACAATCCAGGTTTTGGAGGATATGATGAGGGCTTGTGTACTACAGTTTAAAGGGAACTGGGATTCACACTTGTCTCTGATGGAATTTGCATATAATAACAGTTACCAGTCGAGTATTGGGATGTCACCTTTCGAGGCACTGTATGGGAGGCAGTGCAGAACACCTTTGTGTTGGAGTGAAATAGGTGAAAGAAGACTGTTAACACCCGAGTTGGTGGATTTGACTGAGGAAAAGATTAAAATCATTAGAGAAAGGTTGAAGACAGCCCAGGATCGCCAGAAAAGCTATGCAGACCATCGAACTAGAGACCTTGAGTTTGAGGTAGGTGACTGGGTGTTCTTGAAACTATCTCCATGGAAAGGAGTGGTACGTTTTGGTAGACGAGGAAAACTAAGTCCTCGCTACATTGGTCCGTATGAGATTTTGGAGAGGATAGGACCAGTGGCATATCGTATTTCTTTACCCTCGGAATTATCCAGAGTTCATGATGTCTTTCATGTATCTTTACTCCGGAAATATCTGTTTGATGAGTCTCATGTGTTGGAAGAGCAACCACTTGAGCTGAAATACGATTTGACGTTCGTGGAGCAACCGGTGCAAATTCTGGATTGGAAGGAAAAGGTGCTTCGCAGAAAGACTATTCCTCTAGTTAAAGTGTTTTGGAGGAATCATAACGTGGAGGAAGCCACGTGGGAAACTGAGGAACTAATGCGGGCACAATATCCTCATTTGTTCCATGGTTAGGAATGAATTTCGAGGAGGAAATTTCTTAAGGAGGGTAGATTGTAACAACCCGGAATTTAAATTATTGGGTTTACGTAATTATTTTTATTAAATGACGATTTTACCCTTGGTTGGTAAAGGGCTTGGAAATCAAGTTTTGTTTCGAGACACTTTTGGTGGTGTTTCGGGTACCGCTGCGTAGGTCTCGAACTCACGAGTTCGTAGACAGGCGGCACGCAGAAAACGGAGTTCGTGGACGGAAGTTATGGGTCTAGATGTACAAGGGCATTTTGGTAATTTGCCATGGAGGGGAGATATTTTAACCTCAATTATTTTACATCTTCATTTCATCTTCATCTCCTTATCATCTTCACTCATTCACTCTCTCTGTAACAAAGAAAACACAAACACACCCACCCGAAACCGTGCGAAAAACCAAAAGAGAAACCAAAAGTCAACATTGGATTCAAGGCTTTAACTTCCCATTTGGATCAACTAATCGTATTCTACTCCTTCCCACGATCACAACCGTACCAACCATCGAAGGAGAGGACCACGGTGGAAGCCGAACCGAGTAAAGGAAGTTTCAGATCTTCCGATCGATTTTCCGGCTTATACAGGTACGTGTTTGATGTTTTGAGGTTATATTTAGATTCCTGGGTTTGAGTAGATAGATTTAGACGTAAAATTTGTGTAAAACGGTTGAGTTTTGAGGAAGTTGTAAAGCTTGGAGTTTCGGTCGGAAATGGCGGATTCCGTCGAACCAGATGGCGGCGGAGGTGGCGGTCCGGTCATCTTCTCCGGCCAGCTTCCGGCGACGGCGACGAAAATCTGGTCGTCTTCTCCGATGAGTCACCGATGACCGGTCGGGTCGAGTTGAACCGATCGGGTCGAGTTGAACCGGTCGGGTTGAGTGAACCGGTCGGGTCGAGTTGGATCGGGTCAGGTTGAGCCGAACCGGGTTGGATCGGTTCAGGCGCGTGAACACTGTAGCAGGCACGTGACCGGCGCGTGAGGGCGCGTGGGCGCGTGTGCCACCTTCCGGCGGCGCGTGGGGTCGAGGCTGACGTCACGGCGGGGCATGGTAACCAGTTTTCGACGTTCTGAATCTGTTGGTACAGGTTTCAGGTTGATCGGACATCGTTTAGAGGTCGTTTTAAGTGTCCGAAGTTGCTGTGATTTCTAGGAACAGCATGGGTAGACTTCCCGAGATTAGGAAGTTGTTATATAAGAGTCTTATTACTAGCCGGTAATCCTGATTGTTGTTTTTGACAGGCGATATTGTTCCGGGAACCTCAGAGGAACGAGCGAGACGGGATTGAGCTAGCTTGAATAGGTTTGTGAGTGGACTTTGGTTTTATAAACTGAAATGCATGCATCAAAATATCTTTGTGTAAATACGGTTATGTATTGTGGCATTGAATTTCTGGATTTTAGAAATGATTACTAGACACATGTTTTCCACTACTTTGATTAAAGTGTGATTTGAGAAATATCATGGTTTTTGGACTCAGATTTGATATCGTTTTGACGAGGAAATTATTGAGTCAATGATTTGGGTTTTAACCCTGTTGTATGAGTTTATCGGATTTGGTTATATGTGAGGGAGGCCAGGACTCGGGATGAGGATCCGTTGTTAGCGGTGAACCCGATGAACCTCCAAGATAAACATTGATTTGTGGGAGGCCAGGACTCAGGATGAGGATCCGTTATTAGCGGTGAACCCGATGAACCTCCAAGATAAACATTGATTTGTGGGAGGCTAGGACTCGGGATGAGGATCCGTTATTAGCGGTGAACTCGATGAACCTCCAAGATAAACATTGATTTGTGGGAGGCCAGGACTCGGGATGAGGATCCGTTATTAGCGGTGAACCCGATGAACCTCCAAGATAAACATTGATATGCTAGTCGAGAGATAGGCCGACTGATGCAATATGATAGCCGTAGGTTATACCGGCTAATGATATGATATGCTAGTCGAGAGATAGGCCGACTGATGTGATAGCATAGTACATGGAGTTGTGATACAGGACTAGCACACCCCAAGGGATACCCTGGTGGCTAGTGGATGTGTCGGGAACAGTGGATTTGAGATATTATGTGTCTAGGTTGAATTAAATGATTTTGAATTCCTTTGAGGATGATTTTCAAACCAGATTGTGGATCACAATGTGTTTTCCTTATATGGATTTTGTGTGAGTCCTACTGAGTGGTTTTAAAGAGAAAATGAAATGCCGGTGATTTAAAGATGATGTTTTTATAACATGAACTGTTTATGTGATGCATGCATAGTTTTATAAATGGAGGGGGAAAAAGGTAATATTCCTTGGAAAATGATTTATAAATGATTATTTTTGTCCACTCACAACTTTTGTGTTTAAACCCCCTTCAGGCAGTAGAGTTGACGCGGACATTATCTCGAGGCAGAGGCATTAGCACTTCCGGCTACGCTGTGTAGTTGTACTTGAGTAGGATATCTAATTTGTATCTTGATCCTACTTAGACGCTCTGATATTTTTGTATTTGGTTAGTATTTACTTACGGGAATTTTAAGTGCTTAAATCCCTTGTCTGACAAGAGAAAGTATTTATTATTATTATAATTTTCTAAGGATTGAAGGGTATTTGGGAACCTTTCCTTAGGTTGTCAGACGGGATCAGGGTTCTTCCCGGGTTTCGAGGGGAAATTCGGGACGGGTCCTGACAATCCCACTCTTCTAGGCTAGTGTGGTGTCATTAAATTCTCTTAGTACTTCATGCGTCATCTTAACTGGTAGGTGATAGACGTTCTAGGCATATGCCCTGTCTAAAACATGCTAAGTAAGAGAGAATGATATATGTTTAGTGTACCAACGCCAGGACCTAGGCATGGGCACCTAATTCTGAATTGCATAGTAATTAGGTCAAGATAATCTGGTTAAGAGCTATAATTGGTTAGAGTGGATAATAAGCCTTAATTCTTCTTAGTTAACAAACAATCAACCTTTCATTCTTGCATTGTCATTTTCTGCACTTTGATTTACCTGTCTTTAATTTTCAATTCTCAAATCATAAACCAAACACACACACCCTCATCCCCCCCCCCCCCCCCCCCCCCCCCCCCCCCCCCCCCCTTATCGTGTATGTGTGTGTGTTTTTATTTAAGTTAACAAATCTGAACTTAATTGGGCTAATCGATGAACAAGTCCTCGAGTGATCCACCTTTGCTTGTCATTATACTATCTTTATTGCTTTTGTGCACTTTGCAAAGTTAAACTTAGTAGAAATAAAGTTCATAAATATTGTGTTCAGTATTTCTTCTATCAGTACCCACTGAGCTGGTAGCCGCTACTCATTCGGTACCAGTCTTGGCTACAGGCGTGTCAGCATGCTAACTCATTTCTTCACCCGCGATACCAGGTGTTGGGAAGCCCGAGAGAGAGCCAAGGGAGTGGCTGTGCTGACCAAGCACTCAACAACGAGTCGGGTACCAGGATGGCAGCTACCTCAGATCGACAATTGACAGCGTTACCGGTGTATCAATGCACGTTTGAGCGATGGCACCGATGTCCGTTGGCTTGGTGGTGAATGGAAGAGCTTGGACGTCGAGTCAGCTCTGTACGTGGTGCCCAAAAAAGCTTGGATGTCGGGTCTGATCATGGTAGGCATTGATTCTACCCAGCCGTCGGAGGCAAGGTGCAAGGAAGAAAGGCTCACAGTAGTTAGGGTGGCTGGTGCCACATATTTAAGCTGTGCGATTGCCCGACTAGGAGATCATGAAGCCCTTTGTGGTTGGGTTCCCACAGACGGCGCCAAATGTTGACAATGTTAAATAGATCGAGGAAAGAATGTCTAATCTAAATCAATCATCGAAGACCAAGGTTTATAGTGGTTTACCCTAAAAGAGGGCTACGTCCACTGTAGTGTTTGTCTTATATATATGTGAGAATACATTGATGTTTACATGAGATGTGGTAGAGAGAGTAAGAGAGTGGGAGACAAGGTCCCAACCTTCAACCCTTTTCCTAATGGCCAAGAGCCACTATATATAGATTAGGAAACTTCATCTGGAAGTCTCCAAGATGTCGTCCAAAATGGAGGGTGACGTGGCCTCCTCCCATCCAAGCATAAAGTGAAGTGGTCTTCTTGAGTGGAGTCCACATGGAGGCTTCTTATAGGCTGGTCGGTACAGCCAAGTCGGGTACCGCTGTAAGGACCCGGGTACCCTCCCACGTAGTACCCGCCTGCTATGGGCCTTATGCCATTCTGTCTTATGTGGGCAGCCACTAGGGGGGTAACACCTGTCGTCCTAGACTTACGCCTAGGGTCTTGAAAGTTGGAATATCTCTGCCCAAGGCCACATGAGGAAGTGTGAGGGGAGCTCCCTAGGTGCGACTTTCTCTACCAAGGGATTGGAGACAAGTGTCCCTACTTTACAGCTGTGTATAGAAAGGTGTCAGACATTATTCGTTGGGGCGCAATCCCTATTGGCTGGGTGCCCCCCAGGTAGGCGATCGGGCAGTACCCGGGTAGGCAACTGAGTGGTACCCGGATGAGTGGCAACGCTACCTCGGCACACCTTATGCCATGTCCAGCATTCTTGGGCTTGGGCCTAGGGCGTACCTTTGGAGCTTGGGCTGACGGTAGGTCCCCTTGGTGGGCCATTGGGTTTGCCTTTAGTAAGTCTCGAGGAGATCTTGTCAGCAATTATCTGCCACTGTTTACTAGATTCGGCTCGCCATACTATGACCATCAACACTTATCATTTAAAAGGAGATAGAAAATAATTAAATAATATAAAATCTATCTTAACCTAGCCGAATTCATCTCCTTCCGACTCACCTACCCAAGTCTGAAACACCAAATCTCGGTACGGCTCGGAATCAGAATGTCTTTCTTGGGTAAGCTTTCGTTTTCGCTTCTCGGTGTATTATTCCTAGACTTGTTTTGGTAGTTCAGGCATTTTCTTGGTTCTGTGTTTGTTGGGCTCTGCCCTTCTTTAAATGATTTGATTTAACAGAAAAAAGGTCTGCAGCTACCTTGCACCTCGCCGTCCGCCTACCTTCTTTTCCATCTCTCCAATTCCTTTCTCTTTTCTCTCTCTATACCTCCCTCTCACTTTTCTTTCTCATTCTATTTCTCCCATTTCGATCTCGTCATGGATTTAAGAATGAGATCTTAAAATGAAGTAACAATGAATGAGAAAGAAAAATTAGAGAAAGAGTAAGAAAAGTGGTCATGAGTCATGTGTGATAGAGGGAGAAAAGTGAAACGGAGAAATAGAGAGAGAAAAGAGAAAGAAATTGGAGAGATGGAATAAAGGGTTGGCTGGGGGAAAAGGGTAGGTAGCTGCCGCCGGCGAGTATTTGACGGATTGTGTTGCAGACTTAGGTGGTAGGTGGGTGGGAAGGAGATTAATTCTGCTGGGTTAAAATAACATTTATATTATTTAATTATTTTCTCTGTTTAAATTAAAAATAATTCCGAAGTGGTTAATTTTTAACTATAGTTGATTTAAAGGACATACAACACAATATAGTAAATAAGGGCACCAACCAAAATTCAAAATTTTCTATTCCAATACATGTGGCGTACGACGTGGCAATCTATGTCATCTTTTTTAATTAACTATTTCAAATTAAAAATAAAATAAAACATAAAAAATTAGAAATAAAAATAAATATTAAGAACAATAAAACCCTAACAACTCAATTCTTATTTTCTGGTGGAAGACTATAAGCCCTTGCCCTTGCCGTCGACTGCACCAACAAGAACGCCATCGAACTTCATCTTAAGTTTATTGGATTCCGACTGTTGGATGAGGTTCAATTCTTGTTATTGTAATGCAATTTTTAGTGTTAATTTAAGGTTCGATGAGGTTCATGTACCGTGCACCCATGGATCATTTGTGTTCTGTGGTTAATGGTTATGTATCATTTGGAATATGCGGCCACCGGTGAAGAATGGAAAACAAGACAGAGAAAGAAATATATTTTCCTGGGCATGAACTTCTTTTTGGTTGTGTTTTGGAGCAAAAAGGGTGTATATATGAATTGATTATATCATTGCACCCATGAGCAATGATATGATCTGGCTCCAAATTTGGTTCCCCAATTCGGCGTCGATCGAAATAGGGAGCGGGAAAGGCAGTGGAGCAACAAACAAGCATTGTTGATGGTGATGCGGCGACGTGAAATAAGGAGCAGTCGACGGCAAGGGCTTACAGTGAAAATAAGAATTGAGTTGTTAGGGTTTTATTATTCTTAATATTTACTTTTATTTCTAATTTTTATGTTTTATTTTATTTTTAATTTAAAATAGTTAATTAAAAAAAATAACATAGATTGCCACGTCGTGTGCCACATGCATTGGGATAGAAATAATGCTATAGTGGTGAGCAAAAATGCTCCTTGATATATAAGAATGAAATTTAGTGTAAAATATAGAGTATTAAAGTGTAACTTGCACAATTTTTTAAGAGAGTTGATTTTGACGTGCATTCCACTTTTTTTTTTGAATGTCTTCTTATTTTTTTATAAATCAAACTTCCATACTTACCACTCTTCCTTTTAAATTTAATATATTTTTATTTATTTTGTTTTTGTAAAATGTTTGGATTTTTTGTAAGGACCCTTGCCAAATTTTCCCTCGAAACCCGGAAAGAACCCTTATCCCGTCTGACAGCTCTTTACTTCAAAATTTAAACACCAGAAATACCCTTTGTTCTGGAATAATTTTTTTAGTAAACCTTACAGAGTTCCCGACAGAACCTCTGTACTTACTGACCACTCATACCTGTCAGACGCAGGATAGTATACTGGTCAAAACCAAAACCTCGGAATAGTGGTGGTCCAAATAGGAATACCCTATGTCACCAAACGTCAGTAGGTCAGACACTGCTGACATCTCTACTGGAATACCACAAGACAACATACTAGTCAAATACTTGTGAACCAACCATAATTCGTCCCTCTGGGTCACCGCCCACACCTACCCACTGACCCGGCTGACGAAGTATTTTCATAGGTTGATTAAGCCCATGACCATTGTCGTCTGTTTCATATTAGAGCCGGATATATCCTCGGCTATCATATCGTATCATCAGCCGGTATAACCTTCGGCTACCATAACATATCAGTCGGCATATCTGTCGACTATCCTGTCCCTAGCCACCAGGGTATCCCTTGGGGTGTGCTAGTCATGTATCATATCATATCAGTCGGAATATATCTCGACTATCATATCATATCAGTCGGCATAGTCGGCATCTCTCGACTATCATATCATATCAGTCGGCATAGTCGGCATCTCTCGACTATCATATCATATCAGTCGGCATATCTCGACTATCATAACATATCAGTCGGCATATCTCGACTATCATATCATATCAGTCGGCATAGTCGGCATCTCTCGACTATCATATCATATCAGTCGGCATATCTCGACTATCATATCATATCAGTCGGCATATCTCGACTATCATATCATATCAGTCGGCATATCTCGACTATCATATCATATCAGTCGGCATATCTCGACTATCATATCATATCAGTCGGCATATCTCGACTATCATATCATATCAGTCGGCATAGTCGGCATCTCTCGACTATCATATCATATCAGTCGGCATAGTCGACATCTCTCGACTATCATATCATATCAGTCGGCATAGTCGGCATCTCTCGACTATCATATCATATCAGTCGACATAGTCGGCATCTCTCGACTATCATATCATATCAGTCGGCATATCTCGACTATCATAACATATCAGTCGGCATATCTCGACTATCATATCATATCAGTCGGCATAGTCGGCATCTCTCGACTATCATATCATATCAGTCGGCATAGTCGGCATCTCTCGACTATCATATCATATCAGTCGGCATATCTCGACTATCATATCATATCAGTCGGCATATCTCGACTATCATATCATATCAGTCGGCATATCTCGACTATCATATCATATCAGTCGGCATATCTCGACTATCATAACATATCAGTCGGCATATCTCGATTATCATATCATATCAGTCGGCATAGTCGGCATCTCTCGACTATCATATCATATCAGTCGGCATATCTCGACTATCATATCATATCAGTCGGCATATCTCGACTATCATATCATATCAGTCGGCATATCTCGACTATCATATCATATCAGTCGGCATATCTCGACTATCATATCATATCAGTCGGCATAGTCGGCATCTCTCGACTATCATATCATATCAGTCGGCATATCTCGACTATCATATCATATCATATCAATGTTTATCCTGGAGGTTCATCGGGTTCACCGCTAATAACGGATCCTCATCCCGAGTCCTGGCCTCCCTCAATTCAATGTTTATCCTGGAGGTTCATCGGGTTCACCACTAATAACGGATCCTCATCCCGAGTCCTGGCCTCCCTCAATTCAATGTTTATCCTGGAGGTTCATCGGGTTCACCGCTAATAACGGATCCTCGTCCCGAGTCCTAGCCTCCCTCAATTTGACCAAATCCGATAAACTCATGTAACAGGGTCAAAACCCAAATCATTTACTCTATAATCTCCTCGTCAAAACGATATCAAACTCGAGTCTAAAACCATGATGTCTCTCAAATCACACTTTCACAGTAATAGCGGGAAACATGTATACAATAATCATTTTCTCAAATTACAGAAATGCAATGCCACAATACATAACAGTATTTAAACAAGGATATTTGAATGCATGTATTTCAGTTTATAAAACAAAGTCCACTCACAAACATCAACCGACCCTTGATTCAAGGACGCTCTAGCCCAAGCAACACATGCACAATAATGTCCCAACTACCTGGACTTCCCGAACTCAAAACCCGCTATTACGGTCAACTATTACCGCTGGGATTGCCCAAAACAACCTCTAAACAACGTCCGATCAACCTTAAACCTGTACCAACAGATTCGGAACGTCGAAAACTAGTTACCACGCGCCGCCGTGACCTCAGTCTCGGCTCCACGCGCCGCCACGCGCCGCCGGAAGGTCGGCACACGCGCCCACGCGCCCTCACGCGCCGGTCACGCGCCTGAACCGGTCCAACCCGGTTCGGCTCAACCTGACCCGGTCCAACTCGACTCGACCGGTTCACTCAACCCGACCGGTTCAACTCGACCCGACCGGTCACCGGTGACTCGCCGGAGAAGACGACCGGACGCCGGAGGCTGGCCGGAGAAGATGACCGGACCGCCACCTCCGCCGCCGTCTGGTTCGCCGGAATCCGCCATTTCCGACCGAAATTCCAAGCTTTACAACTTCCTCAAAACTCAACCGTTTTACACAAATTTTACGTCTAAATCTATCTACTCAAACCCATGAATCCAAATATAACCTCAAAACATCAAACACGTACCTGTATAAGCCGGAAAATCGATCCAAAGATCCGAAACTTCCTTTACTCGGCTCGGCTTCCACCGTGGTCCTCTCCTTCGATGGTTGGTACGGTTGTGATCGTGGGAAGGAGTAGAATACGATTTGTTGATCCAAATGGGATGCTAAAGCCTTGAATCCAACGTTGACTTATGGTTTTTCCTTCGGTATTTTCGCACGGTTTCGGGTGGGTGTTTGTGTTAAGTTTTTCCACCGAGTGAGTGAGTGAGTGAAGATAAGGAGATGAAGATGAAATGAGTTGTACAATAATTGAGGTTAAAATATCTCCCCTCCATGGAAAATTACCAAAATGCCCTTACACATCAAGACTCACAACTTCCGTATACGAACTCCGTTTCCTGCGTGCCGCCTGTCTACGAACTCGTGAGTTCGAGACCTACGCAACGGTACCCGAAACAACACCAAAAGTGTCTCGAAATAAAACTTGATTTCCAAGCCCTTTACCGATCAAGGGTAAAATCGTCATTTAATAAAAATAATTGCATAAAATCAATTATGAAAAGTCCGGGTTGTTACATTTTTTTTTTCTCGATAGACCCTACTCTCCTGCTGAAATGTTCAGTAACATTTTGGGAGTCGATGATCATCCGTTGGTGATTATATCAGATAGAGAGTTGGCATTAATAAAGTCAATAGAGTAGAATTTTGTTAGAAAATACTGAAGAGTTCTATATAGGGTTTCATCCTATATTGAAAACGGGAGATATATAAAGTGCGAGAGTAAAGTTTATCGAGAAAAAAAAAAGCTCAAACGTTTTACATAAACAAAAAAGACATACATTTGGAAGTTTGATTCATAAAAACATAAGAAAACATTTAAAATAAGAAAGTAGAGTTTAACAAGTAGTATTTGTGTAGTGTCAAAATCGTCATTTGTTGAGTGACAAAATCAGCTATGTTTTAACTGGAAACTCGAAAGTAAGAACAAGTTACCTGAGTTCCTTCAACCATAAATCTCAATCGCTCGAGGACCATGAATGCTTCGATTCTTTGATTCCCACGTCCTCAGAAGCTTGATTTGATATTTTTTCTTATATTTCCTCCATCGATTGATCCAAATTTCCAATTGCACAAACCCTAGAGTCCCAGTAGAAATTAGAATTAGAATTAGAAGATCGGAAGAAAGAAAGAGAGATGAGCAACTCATCACCAGCACATTCGTCGATGTCAACAACAGCACTAGCTGGAGAAAGAGGAGAACGAAATGTCAGCAATCCTGCTCTATCTACCGAAGACTTCTTCTTCCCCGTCGATCTCATTTCCATTCAAGACCGCAAAGAGGAGGCAATGCTTGGTTCGTCTCTTTAACCTTCGCTTTATTTCTTTATGATTATGCATGCTAGCGTCTTGCCGAATTTCATTGAATTTAGGGTTTATGTTAGTATTTTATATATGGGTTTACACTTTACAGTGAGTGAGAGCGAAAACCTTGTTGGTGATGAATGATGATTTTGCGTGGGGGTGTTTAGAAAGGTTTAATTTCTTTTATTTTTTCATGGGTTTTTAATTTCTTTTATTCTTTGTTTAAGTCTATTCATTTGGGGCTTAAAAATACCCCTGACTGGGTTAAGTTTTCTTCAAACAATCATTACTTTCCTTGGTTGTTTTGATGAATATACAAGAAGAAAATCTCTCCTTTACAAGTAAAAATCTGCTCAAATGGACCAACCACCTATTATCTTGTTATTAACATTTTAAGAATAAATGAATGAATTTTAGAATTCCTTTTCTTATACTTCATTGCCTACCAAAACATATGGATCATGTGAAATTAGTAATTACTTTTTGAAATGCAGTTATAAAATCTGATCTGATGGATGCACTTAACAAGGTGGTAAAATCTCTCGATGAAGATAATTGGATATTTGAAGGACCACGCCACCTTGTCAACCCTATATCAAAGCAAGGTTAGTCCAAACCCCTAACTACCTTTTTCTGAAGATAATCGGATGTTTGGATGCTAAAGTTTTCCATGTCTTACATCTGGTTTTATGTCATTCATATGAAACGCTTGAATTTTTATGGAGAACAAAATAAAACAATCATGAATTTTCTACCTGATTGGTATGGTTGCCATAGTCCTATATGTTTTACATTCCATTTTCTTACCAAGTGTTTCAAAATTCATAATGTTTCATATGGTCGATTTCCGGTAACATCCCACCATCACTACAGTTTTTTTTTGGTAAAACCAGCATCATTATAGTTAAGACTACACAAAATGTAGTTGAGAGGGCTTTAAATATCTATATCTATCACTGGTCGAGTTTGCATATTCATCTACCCTAGAGTTTCTTATATTTGACAGTCAATATATAGTTAGTTTGAGGCAGTTATTGGAACAAAATGTAAGACATTGTGGCTAACCATTAGTTGCGCTGGATGAAGAAAATTACCCCAGTACATGTCTAACTGTTTGCTTCTGCATGCCTGGTTCATTTAATCTATAATGTATTCTGCCTGCATCCAAATGCAATGCAAATTGATTTGGTAAAAATTCCTGCATGCTTTAGTATTAGTTTCTGCTTGTTGATGGAATAAGTGGTTTTTGTTAAACAAAATGTGAGACATAAGTGAATTTGTTTGTTATTGAAATTGTTAATTTACGATAAAAACTACTATGAATCGTTACTGTTTATAGTTCTTGGTGTTTTCCACAAACTTAAAAGGTTCTATTAGGTTACAGATGGTTTGAATAATTTCATTGTGTTCTGAAGTCATGCTGCAGTGCTGCTACTATTGCTATTTCCTTGCTAAATTTTGCTTTCGTTTTGCTGGTTCGGTTCTTATTATTTTACTGTATGGTTCCTGCTAGTTTGCAGTGAAACAGTTAGCCATGTTTCTTGGACGCTCCAAAATTAGGAATTTCCAATTAGAGTAATTTCCCATGCAGTTCCTCCTGTTCCCACACCCACATTGTGATTCTAATTCCCAAACAGAATGCCTCCTAGAGATAATGCAAAGGTCTTTGTTCAGGCTGTTGGAAGATTTTTCCTTTACAAAATAATTGGGGGAAGATGCTAGCATGTACGTGCTTTCATTATGATGTTATTAATTGAGTGTATAAGGACTTATGAAGCTAACCAGTTGTACCTTGGAATAAAACGAATTGAAGACATCCTCTAGAATCTTTTTCACCGCAGTACCTTCCAGGATACTCAAATGAAATATAAGTTAGCCGAGATGATATTCATTGTTAGGCATGAAGAGGAGATAATGAACATCCGTAAGATTCAGGATGCGACTGCCATTTCTTTTGAAATGTTAGCAGGTAGTGAATATAACAAACAACTTGGCAGAAAGCATGGCATGCCATTAAAAAATGCCGATTCATAGAAGCATAAGCAGGGCATAAAATCATATCAGTGTGTTATTATTAATTTGCGTACTTTTGGGAAATACTGTACGTTAGTTGTGCAGGCCTCCGCTTGAATTTCAGAGCCCATTCCTTTTAGCTCGTTTGAACTTGTGCTTATGATCTTCATACTGGTGGTGTCACTACCACTTGTTAATATTTGTATTGTGACATTAATGGTGTCACTACCACTTGTTAATATTTGTATTGTGACATTAATGGTGTCACTACCACTTGTTAATATTTGTATTGTGACATTAATGATTGATTACTTGCTGCTATTTTTTCCTACTCAGGAGGTTTTCTCCAGAAGCATATGGAAATTTCAAATAATTGGAAAATGGCCCCACCTAAATGACTTTCTGCTAGAAGGATAGTGTATTCGTTGTATTTGAATGATTGTATGAGGCTTACTCTCTGTTGCTTTCAATCGGTGAATATTCTCTAGCATAATGTAGAAGGAACCTGCGTGGTAATAAAATTTTCTGGATTTTCTGTTTCCTTACAATACTGGGAAGCATTTTGCTTTTTCTCCTATCTTTTCATTTGACAAATGAGTCTATATGTATCAATCACTTTGGTTGTCATCCTTCTTGTCCTTCAGAATCGAAGGATATAGGAACTCTTGAATAACACTAGGATGCAATGTCGGTATTGGAATTGTAGAAATTTATTGAATGAGTGACCCTGCCAAATGTTTCAGAATAATAGAAATTTGTCTTGGACTTAGAAGTTAGGTTTGTTGATTTTGAGTAGAAGTTAGGTTTGTTGATTTTGGGTAGAAGTTATGTTTGTTGATTTTGGGTAGAAGTTATGGATTATGTGCAAGTAAATAGAAATTTGTTTGTGTTCATGTCCATGTCCGAGGTTGTATTCAACAAAGCCTTGGTGTTGTGATTGTTTGTTAGTCAAGATACCGAGAATAACAGATCCGTTTGGATACCCATGGATTTGGATTTGGATTTGGATTTGGATTTGGATTTGAGCTCTCCAAATCCAAATTCTTATGTTTGGATGAAGTTTTGGGTTTGGATTTAGATTTGATCCAAATCCAAATCCAAATTCATAGGGATTTTATAAGTTCAAATCTAGGAATTTGTAATTACTTTTAGGGTCCGTTTGGATACCCATGAATTTGGATTTGAATTTAAGCTCTCCATATCCAAATTCTTATGTTTGGATGAATTTTTGGGTTTGGATTTGGATTTGATCAAAATCATAGGGGATTTTATAAGTTCAAATCTAGGAATTTTAAATGACTTTTAAAACTAGTCATTTGAGTGGATTTGATTCTCTAACATGACAACAAACATTTTTAATTTAATTTTTTTCTTTTTTTTGTTCACCTCTTTTTTTTTTCTCTAGCATCTCTTGACGAAAAATATTATTTTTTTCTTTTTTTCTTCATCCTTCTGTTTTTTTTCTATTCATCCTTCTATTTTTTTTTCCTCATTTTTTTTCATCATATATTTTTTTTTTTTTTTCATCTTTCCTTTTTCTCATAATTTTTTTTCATCCTCTTTTATCAGTATTTTTTCCATAGTATTTTTTTCATCCTTCTTTGTTCCCCTTCTCTCTTTCCATGTCCTTGTCCGAAGTTGTATTCAACAAAGCCTTGGTGTTATGATTGTTTATTAGTCAAGATACCGAGTCAGTGGAAAATTTTCTCACATCCGTAGGAAAATTTTCCTCTTTTTTCTTCCTAGTACCTAAAAACGTAATTATATGCTCTTCCCTCTTTACTTCAATTCCTTCCTTCTCATCATCTCTATATAACCATCTCAATTTTCTTTAATGGCGCCCTTTTTTGGTAAAGAACGCTATAGCAGAAGCAAAACAAAAGCACACTCAAAAGATCTCTCTAGGCCAACGCATACTAGCGCTATCATCCTCAAGTAAACAGACCACTGACGCCGGAGGGTCAGTGAAAGACGTCCACCCCAGCTTTGCCAAAGCACCTAGCCCAGCTATACCATCAGCAACATTGTTGCATTCTCTGTAAATATGCCTCACACAGCAACCCAGGGCCTACTAATGTAGTTCTTACACCTAGCAATCGGGCCAGCAAGCGGGTGAGTTGCCACAATAGGAGAGTTAATGAGCCGCACCATCACAACCAAGTCCGACTCAAGCACCACTTGGCGGTTACCCTCATCCCAAGCCATTTGGAGCCCGTAATAGACACCCCACATCTCCGCTTTCAGAACCTCACCCACACCCAAATTAACAACAAAACCCGGCATCCAATGGCCATTATAGTACCTCAGGACACCCCCAACGGTAATTCACCCATCCTCATTGTTCCTGCAGTCATCAGTATTAATTTGAACAGTCCCTGGAACAGTCCCTCGCCTTCTTAAGCCCAAGACCACCCTTCTTCTTAGGGCGAGCAACCTTCTCCCAGGCCACCAAATGAACTTTCCTGCAATCATCAGTACTACCCCAGAGGAAGTTACGATTTAAACGATCTAACTCCTTGCAAATGCTCACAGGAAGCTTGATAGTTTGCATAGAGTAAGTGGGAATGGCAGCCGTCACCGATTGAATAAGCGTAATACGACCTGCCATATTTAACAATTTGCCCTTCCAAGCAGCTAACTTTTGTTGGACCTTCCCCTAAAAACTAGGAATTGAAAACTGAAAACAAAAGCCTAAAATACCCTTAATGAAACCCTAAGACTGTTTCCTAAACAAGGGAGGAACAAGGCTTGGAAAAACCCTGCGGGCCCAGGGGTTTCCCGCGGGTTGTTTTTGAAGTTATATTGAAGTCAACCGCTAGCCCGCGGGGTCTTGAAGTAATCTTTGGAATGTTCTTGAAATGATCTTGGAATGATATCTAATCCGCGGGATAGACCTTGGGATGATTTTGAAGATGACCGTGGGACCGTGGGCTAGCCCGCGGAATTCCCGTGGGATTCCCGTATGCCGTCAGAGACATGATCTAGATTTCTTTGTAACTTCTTCATCATAACTCCGATTGAGGTGATTCTTTTTGCATTGTTCTCAGAATGAACCTATATTTCCAAATTTGCACAAGCGTCACAAGATTGATAATTTTCTACTATGCTTGACACGAAATCATTCAAAAGACATGTAAAAGGGCATTTGGTGACATCAAAATGATGCATAAATAATGACTGAACAGTGAACAGTACCACATGCTTTCTTCCTTACTGCCCAAGTATTCTTTCTTGTAGTCCAAGTATTCTTTCTTGTAGTCCAAGTATTCTTTCTTGCAGCCTAAGTATTCTTTCTTGCAGCCCAAGAATTCTTTCTTGCATTATGGGCTATCAAATCAGTTCTAGAATCATATTTTTCAGTTCGAGCTAGCTCTCTTTGATTTTGAAACACTTTGAATTCCATTAGATCCAATGGCTCCTAGAGTCTGTGAATCGGTACATGTAGCACAAACAAAGTAAAATGAAACCCTATTTGACTCAAAATCTTAGGGAAAAACTAGAATTGGAAGACAAAAATGTATACAAAACGTGAGTGATTCTAGACTTATAGTGATGCGTATATGACAAGACTGGGTATCTAGGGTTCACACATTTACCAGTAACACGTGAAGAACTGGGTGCTAAGCACCATCACCACTTGTCCCATAGGACCTCTGAGACAAGAATGACACTATTTAACTAGTATGGAGCGAAGTGCAGGTGAACGATCATGTGGAGGACTGGTCTATGGTCAACAGACATGTACTAAAGATACCAACAACTTAACCAAGGAGGTACCGTAATCAAAACTCTAAAACAGCCAATGCATCAAATCTCACTATAAAGTAGCATAAAACGACTTATCAACAATAGAGTAATTATAGAACATGGAAACCAACTGTTGGAAGATTTCTATGACAAATAAATGCAATACAATCTTAACTTTTAATGCAAGAAAACAAAGTACATGGATTAAAGGTTTTAAGAATTTAAAGGGCAAGTTAAGACAGCTCTGAATCACACGTTTTCTAACTTGGTTTGCAAGGTTCAATTACAATGTTTGTTACTTGGTCTAGTGCTCATGAAAAAAGTCCGGCTAAGGCTCTATATCACACATATTATTTCCTTCTTAGAGTGTCTGTTAGATGCATGTATGTGTACACTTACTTCTATTCAATTTATTCAAAAGAATGCATTAAGTACGAAAGGAAATCTGAGTCACTATACTAATCCTAGAAAGTGATGTGCAATCCTAGGAATGTCATGACTTAAATTACAAGATTACTACTTAACATAACCTTCTGATGCAAGTCCATCTATGATTTATGTAATTAAAGTGGACAATTTTAATAACACAAAAGAATATCAATTAAAACAGTAATTTAAGTTACCATGACCAACATAATAATCAAACCAAGCGCGAAAACCAAATTAAGAAGTTGCCATAGTTATGGTTTCAAGATTAGCCCTAACTTAAAAGGAATTACTCACTACGCATAATGGAAATCATAAACATGAATTATATTAAGTAAAGTTGAAGAGATTAAACCCAGAAAACTGCCCAAGGATGAACCTTCAACATAGCTAAAGCTTCTTCCCAAATCGGCAATTCTTGGACTTAAAGTGTGTTACAAATTCTGCTGTAAACTAAGACCTTTGGCTCTCTCTTTCTCTATTAATTTCGGTGGTATGGTCTACGTTTTACAATGGGCAAGGCCCTCTATTTATAGAGGAAAACCAGTCCTTATCATACAAGGAATCCAAATACTAATCCAAGTGAAACTTGGAATCCTAATTCTAAAGAAAAGCCATAAAGTGAATCCTTGTCCTTCAAGGATTATAATTACATTTAAAAAGAATTAATTAATGTTGGATAAAATAGACAACACAAATATGAAGCCTATTTTATTCAGTTTAACCTTGCAAGTGCACAAGTTGATTAGATAATATAGCAAATAAGCAAGGGTCGAATCCCACAAGGACTTGTCTTAACCTTGTTCCACTTTATTACTTAGATTGATTAATTAACTTAGAGACTTAACAAAATAAAAATAGAAAATAAAAACAAAAACACGTTGGTGGGTTTAACATAATTAAAGTAAACCAAATTAAAGAACCTAAACTAAAACAATTAATAAAAATAATAGGTTAAGGTACTCAATCCACCACTAACTACAATTACTTCCTAACATGATTTTCAAGATTCAAATCCTACGAATGTTCCTTGATAAGACGCCCATGCAACATACCTTAGCCCAGTACAGTTACACATTAATGTTCTTCTTACTTTGTATGCTAGATGTATGGTATCTACACTCTAACTTTCTATCCACTTATGTAACCTAGTATGGCATCTACTCAAGTTAACATAGAGACAATGCATTAAGTGCTAAAGATGATATAGATAATCACACTAAACCTAGAACGTGGCATCTATCCCAGGCTGTCATGAATTCAGATTACAAGATTGTTTCTTAACTCAACCTCTCGATGCTAAGTGAATTACAAGATGATAAAGGCAGTTAACCAAGCAATTCCATCAATAATTTATGCAAACAAGGTGATCAATCTCATAAACATAAAAGAATATCAATTAAAGTAGTAATCTAAATTTATCAAGCATTCATAATCAAAGAATAAAGAGCCAAAATCATATTAAAGAGTAACCATGGTTAGGGCCCTAACCTAATAAGAAAACTACAATGTAAAAGATAACTATTTTTTATCTGTGGTGTATTTCTGTGTATTTTTTTTGAACCTTTTTACAAAACTCTAGGACATGTATTTATAGGAAAATTATTAATTCTCAAATAAATAAAAGTTTACATTAAATTCTATAAGGAAAACATTTCCTAAACATTTAAGAAACGTAATTAAAACCTTTCCTAAAAGTAGAAGGACCAAAAATAATATTTCCTAAAAGTCAAGGGAACTTGGCGGGCCTGCGGGCTAGCCCGCGGGGTCTTGAAGTAATCTTTGCAATGTTCTTGAGATGATCTTGGAATGCATTCTAACCGGCAGGATAGACCGGGGGATGACCTTGGGTTGATTTCGAGATGAGTTTTTTGTTTTATGGAAATTCATCTTTATTAAATCACAAAAAAAGGGAAATACCAACATCCTTAGCGAGAAGGTTAAACAACCAATCTGGTTCAAACTCTGACCAGACATGACACCTCCCCATTCTTTTCACATGGGCAGCCACAACATGTGCCGCCATTTTACAAGCTCTAGGCACGAAACGTACAAACTCAAAAGATTCACAAAGGACAAATATATCATGAAGGATATTAGAGATGGACTCCTTTCTACCCTTATGATTTAACAAATTAACCAAAACTTGCGAATCCATCTCCATAATGACCTTGTGATGACCCGCCACCAACCAAGCCTCTAAACCTGCCAGCACCGCCACTGATTCAGCTTGGAGAGCTGAAGAACAGTGCCAATTCCCTGCACCTCCAGCACCTTCAAAATTGCGAAGCCAAGATCTCATCACCCATCCATGTGCACCGCTTCTCGTCACACCAGACCATGCACCATCAAAATTAAGCTTGTGAATGCACAGGACCGGGCGCTGCCAAACTGCCTTTGACTTGCCCTCCATTGCAGCGATGCTACTACTCATTTCCACCTGCCCAACACTGCCAGAATTGGACTTGGTAGCCGCATATTCAGCAACTTGTTGGTGCAGAATTTCAATAGCAAGGTTTGGCGCCTGCACCTCCTCTTGGAAACACCTCACATTCCTAGTTTCCAAATTCTCCAACACCCAAAAGCAATAAGCTGAAAATGCCGCTATAGAGTCATCCACCTTTCTAAATATCTCCTCCATAACAAGCCAGCAGTCATGAAAAGATAGATGGGCCCCTAAATCTTAATGTGTCCATCTGCATGGGACAGCCAAACCAGAAAACTCTTGCAAACTTACATGTAAAAAATAGATGGGCCTCAGATTCTTCCTATTCATCACACATAGGGCAAACATTTTCAATTTGTATTCGCCGGCGCACCATATTTTGTTTCACAGCAAGGAACCCATTGCAGCACCGCCAAATAAAGTGTCTTATTTTGTTTGGTACATCTAACTTCCATAATCTCTTCCAATTCCTGTCATTTACCTCACTGTCACTTTGCTCACACCCACCTCTCCTTGATAGCTCACTATTTCTTTACATTATAAACTCCTGATTTAGAGAAGTGCCATATCCACTTATCTTTACAACCAAACTTACTCAGGGGAATAGATAAAATCACACTAGCATCCTCCAATGAGAACAAATTTTCAATCAACTCAATATTCCACGCCCTACTTGTATGGCACACCAACTCATGAACCAACAAAGGAATGCTAGGTTAGTAGTTCTTACCCGAAAAGGTCCGCTAATAGGAAGCCACGGTCATCCACCGTGTTGATTAGTTCCCCGTCACCCACATGCCATCGAACCCCAGCATTTAGAATACGCTTGCCCTGCAAAATACCCTTCCATCCCCATGAAGAACCCAGCACATCCTCCGCTTCGAAAAAGAGACCTCTTGATGGTACTTGGCCTTCAAAAGTCGAGCTAGTAAAGAGGATTGCTCTGACAACAATCTCCACCCAATCTTCGGTAACATTGTTAGGTTAAAACACCGGAGATCTTAGAACCCTAGGCCAGCCTTGCCCTTTGGCATGGAGAATGTGTCCTAAGATGCCCATTGAATACGTCGCTACATATTCTGCTTCCCCCACCAATATCGAGCCAAGATATGCTCCACATCCTTGCAAACACCCACCGGAATCTGGAAACAAGACATGGCATAATTTGGCAAAGCAAGGGCAATTGATTTTACCAACACTTCTTTCCCTGCCATCGATAAAAATTGCTTTGACCATCCTTGGGCTTTCTCTTTCACTCTGTTTCGAATATCCTCAAAAATAGCCTGCTTTGAAGCTCCAAAATCTACTTTGAACCCCAAGTACTTACCAAATTCTTCCTTCTTACTAACCCCTAATTAATCCACAATTTGATTTTGCAAATGCAAAGGGCAATCAGCACTAAACACCACTGAGCTCTTTTCAAAATTGTTCATCTGACCCGAACTTGATTCATACAACTGCATAGCCTCTTTTAAAAATATTGCATCTGACACTGAAGCTTTAGAGAACAAGATTGAGTCGTCAGCAAACAAAGAGATGTGACAAACTAAAGGCCCCCGGTGCCACTGGTATACCTCTTAGCGGGCCCAACTCCTCCCTTCAATGAAGGATAGCTGACAATCCTTCAGCACATTGGACAAACAAGAAAGGAGGTAGTGGGTCTCCCTACCGTAAACCCCTTGAGGTCAAAAAAACATAAGTGGGATTGCCATTCATCCGAACACTAAAAGATGTTGTAGAGATGCACTCCATTATCCAATTGCAAAAAACAGCATTAAAACCCAACTTTCTCATTATAGCCGCCAGAAAATTCCATTCAACTCTATCATAAGCCTTGGACATATCCAGTTTTAGCATCATATCCACCCCATCCTTCCCATGGCTCTTTTTGATGGTATGTAAAATTTCATGCATCACCAAAACATTATCAGTAATTTGTCTACCAGCAAAACCTTCAACCGGTTAGGTATAACCTTAGAAATAATCTTATACATGACATTGCATAATGAGATAGGCCTAATCAGGGACATGTTGAGAGGACTTGGAACTTTGGGAAATAAAGCCAAGTTAATTTCAAGCAATTCCATCCACAATTTATGCAAACACGGTGATCAATCTCATAAACATATAAGAATGTCAATTAAAGTAGTAATCTAAATTTATCAAGCATTCATAATCAAAGAATAAAGAGCCAAAATCATATGAAAGAATAACTATGGTTAGGGCTTCAAGAAGCCCTAACCTATAAAGAAAACTACATTGTAAAAGACAAGTGGTTTTGCTCTGTGGTGTATTTTTGTGTATTTTTTCGGACCGTTTTACAAAACCTTAGGACCTCTATTTATAGGACAATTATTAATCCTCAAATAAATAGAAGTTTACATTAAATTCTATAAGGAAAAGATTTCCTAAACATTTAAGAAAACTAATTAAAACCTTTCCTAAAAATAAAAGGACCAAAAATAATATTTTCAAACGAAATCGGCATGAAATCCCCTTGAATCATGGAGAGCAAGTGTGAACACTAACTATCAAGGACATCATGGCTAGCCCGCGGGCTTCCCGTGGGGTCTTGAAGTAATCTTTGGAATGTTCTTGAGATGATCTTGGAATGAATTCTAACCCGCGGGATAGACTAGAGGATGACCTTGGGTTGATTTTGGAATGATTTTGAGATGATTTTGAAGTTGACATTCACCTATGTTGTCAGGGACATAATCTTTATATCTTTGTAACTTGTTCATCATAACTTCGATTGAGGTGATTCTTTCACTCAAATTCTTGTAATTCCAAGCTCTTTCTAATTCTGCATAATTCTCACAAATATATTATTTTCTCCAGTTTCATAGCACAAAATACTAACAAAACATAAGTAAAGGGGTATTGAATCATGAATTAAATATGTATAAATTGTGACAAAAAAATAATTAAACTAAACCCTAAAAACATGAAAAAGTAGTGTGAACAATACTTGGCCTTGGTGTGAGCACAAGCTGGCCCGTTTAGGTGTGAATGCAGGCTGTCAAGGGGCAGTATGGCTGGCTATTTGGCAGGCCCAGGGACCTCCCTGGAACTTCACGTGTTCTTGCTCCAAAATGATGTTTAGCACCCTGTGGCATGGTTTGTCTCTCCTTGTTCCACCGGATTCCTACTTAGTTCCTCGTTTGGAGTTGCCGACCTGATCCTTGGCGCATCTTGCGCCTGTCTCTCGGGCAGGCTCCTGTGCTAGTGTTCAGGCACAATAGGGACTTGTTTTTGGGCTCTTCTTGCACCAGTCTTGGGCAAATGCTAGCTCAACATATGAAATTGCGTTAAAATCACCCGCAACCATCCATGGACCTTATGTGTCTTAGGAAAGTAATTTTTGTTTTTCCCAAAGTAGTCGTCTCTCCTGAATGGAGCACTTTGCATAAATAATGGTAAGCTTTACTAGATTTGAATTAAGGAAGCTGATGCCGACTGGGATATATTGTTCAAACACGTCGAAAAGCACTATATTCACTTCATGATTCCAACAGAGCCATATTTTATCATCTACCTCTTGATTTTCCAATGGAATGTAGAAACACATTCTGTTGGAGAATTTCTTAATCCTATTAGCATGGTGAAGAGGTTCAAGAATAGCAGCAATAACCGATTTTTTATACGTCTTTTTTTATAGAAGCTTGACAACCCTCCTTGCAACAATCAATGAGTTGGTTAAGAAAAGAGTGAAAGAGGCCAAGGAAAAGGGGGAGGATAATTGCGTGATCACCAAACCTTATCTGGCTTGGATAGATTATTTTCCGTATCTGCCAGGGTAGGTTCTCTCAGCTAGAGTAAAGTTCGACAGAATGGGGACGAATGCTAGGTTGGAATCTGATACTAAACTCTTAAAGGAGATCATGGTTGCATACGAATCACCTTCTATTGATACCATTTCAAGTGTAAAGACCAATCCGCATGTTAGGTCCATAAACTAGAGACGATTAGATAGCACCTGTTCAGTCATTATTTCATACATCTTTTAGATGTCATTCAGAGCCATTTTACTTGTAGTTTGATTAATTGTGTTTTATATATAGTAGAAAATGATCAATCTTGTGAGGCACGTGAAGATTTGGAAAGATGGGTTCATTATGAGAACAATGCAAAAAGAATGGCTCAATTCGGAGCTGAGACGAAGGAGATGGCCCAAGTTGAATATCGGGTCCTAAAGTTGTCAAGAACCGAGTCCTGATGCCCCTAGATGTGACCAAGTGCCTACCCCAAGTACCGCAAAAATAGGCTCTGGACATGTCCTTGACATGTCCTGGACCTACCCTAAAAGCCCTGCACCGAGGACTTGAGGGGCCACAGAGACATCCCAACCGAGACGTGACTTGTCCAAGACATGTCCTTGAGGCACCTTCATGAGCCAAGTGAACTGAGCCCTAACCAAGTCCAAGCCATGTCTTAGGACATGTCACAAATTCCAGGGACCAAAGACGTGCCAGATTTAAGGCCCGTGACGTGTTTTTTGACATGCCCGGGTGAGCCAATTTGAGCCATCTTCTAGCTAACGATGGAATCAAGCAAGATAGAGACCATACTGAACTTCAAAACACATTTTCAAGCCAAAGAAGTGTGAAGGTGCGCCAAGAACTGGCCAGAACATGTCCATGGCTTGTTCTGCCCTAAAAGACCTTCCTTGGTGTCCTGATTTGAGCCAGATTGAGCCCTTTACTTTTCTATCAGTTTTCAACCAAGCCAAAGCCTAGAACCAAGCTAGATACATCATGTGGGTATGAAAGAAGTGGTTTGGCCCAGTTGAATATACGCAGGACCTGCCTAGGGCTCGCCTTGCCCTATTTGTAGGCCTAAGGACGTCAAAATGGGGTCCTGCCGTGTCATTGAACTCAAGGGTTGGCCCAGCTCAAGCATTGCTGTCTAGGAAGCCCTAGGAGGTTCTTAGAAGTTGTCTTGACGCACAAGAAATCCCAGAGACGCTCAAAGAGGAATTCCCACACTTGAAGCTTTCTTATCACCCAAGGAAGAGTCAAAATCCCTACCTTTTAGGAATGTGTCCATGCCAAAATAGGATAGCAGTTTTAAAGTCATCATTTAATTACATTTATGTCCTAAATAATCTCCTAACTTTTAGGGGAATTGGTCTCCTATAAATAGGAGTCTAAACCTCAGGGCTAAAGGACCCATAACCCTAGCCGCTTAAACACTTATTATCCTCAATTTTTCATAGCTTTGTCGCAATTCATAGATTAGTTGAGGGAGAGTTGAGCGTGAAGCCCTTGAAGGAGCAGCTTTGGCGTGGTCCTTCATCATTATATTGTAATCATGAATTCCATTTTGTTTTATTTTTGAATTATGCGTGAGTAGTTCTTTATAGAATTAGGGCTACTTGAAGCCCTAACCATGAGAGTCATTTGACATGATTTTGGCCCTTGATTTATACTTCTATGAATATTGAATATAGTTTGAATTACTATGCTTATACTTATGTTTTTGTCTATGAGTTTGACTAACTTGTTTGCATAAACTATTGATGAATAATTTCTTGTTAGACTAGTCATCTTCATGTAATTGTTTGGCATCAAGGGTAGTGGTTTACATCTTACTCGTAATTCAACTCATGACAACCTAGGACTGCACATCACTTTTCTAGGGATAGTATGATTGCTCATATTCTCTTTAGTACTTCATGCATCATCTTCATAAAAGTTGATAGACGTTTTAAGTGCTCACATGGCTTAGAACATGCTAGGTAAGAAGAGAATAAAATATGTAGAGTGGGCCTTAGTCGGACCTTTGCATGGGCATCATATTCAGAAGTTTCATAGTGATTGAATCTTGGGAATCTTGTTAGGAACTTAATTGATTAGTGGTGGATAATTTAATTGATTAGTGGTGAATAATTAGCCGTAATTCACTTTAGTTAAATAATCACTTTGCTGTGAGTCAGTATTGAGTCTTTGTTTTGTTTGTAAAGTCTTTGTCGTGAGTTTTGCGTGTGTCTTCGTTGGAGTCCTTGTTTAAGTCTCTCTTTGTTGCTTGCGTCACAAGTTGGTGTCTAGGTCTAGGCGTGTTTGTTTTTGTTTTCTCTTTTGATAACCTTGGCTGCAGATTGCAATTTTATTTTTTGGACTCAGAAACTTCTTTGCTGCACAGAGAATAGAATAGATTTTGATTTTTCTGGCGGTTCAAGAAGGTTGAACGTAAGGGAGGTTTGCTGCTGTTCTAGCCGTTTTCTTCAAGCTTTGAAGACTCAGTTCAGCGTCATTCTTCCAAGAGTATTTCCTTCTTTCTCTTTTCTTATTTACTTATGTACTATGAACTCAATTACGTTTTTATTCAATAATATGTTTGAGTAGTTTTTTAGAATTAGGGCTGCTTGAAGCCCTAACCATGTTAGTTGTTTAACTTGATTTTGGCCCTTGATATTTGTTACTATGAATGCTGGATGAATTCAGATTACCAATTGAATTGCTAGTCTTTTATGTTTAGGAGATTGATCACCTTGTTTGCATAAATTATTATTGGAATTGCTAGACGGACCACTAAATCATCTTGTAATTCACTTAGCATCGAGAGGTTGAGGTTAAGAAACAATCTTGTAATCTGAATTCATGACATTCCTAGGATTGCATATCACTTTCTAGGGTTAGGGTGATTGTTCAAATTCTCTTTTGTACTTCATGCATCATCTTAACTAGTAGTTGATAGATGTTTTAAGTGCTCACACGACTTAGAACATGCTAAGTAAGAAGAGAATAGCATATGTGAGGTGGGCCTTAATCAGACCCTTGCATGGGCATCATATTCAGACATTTCATAGTAATTGAATCAAGGAAATCTTGTTAGGAACTTGAAGTGGTTAGTGGTGGATAGTTAGCCTTAATTCGACTTTAGTCAATTCATGTATCATCATTATTGTTGCTTCCATGTTTCTTTCTTGCGGTTTAAGTTATTGTTTGTAAATTCCAATTCCTCAATGCATAAAACACCCCTCGTTCCCACCCCCTCCCCGCTGTCCTTTAAATGTGTCTTTGCTCTTAGTTTGTCTTTAATGTTTTCTTTTCTGCTTTTGAGTCTTAATTTGAGTTGATTGAATCTAAATACTAAGTTGACTAACCGTTGAACAAGTTGCTGTGCGATTCGACCTTTGCTTGTCCTTATACTATCTTAATCAATTTGTACACTTGCAAAGTTTTTACTCAGTTTTAATTTCTTTTTGGCTACATGTCAAGCTTGTTCACTGCTGAACAACTTGCTTCCATCAAAAGGCAATTGGATTTGCACTCACACCGACCTTCCTCTTCCGACAAAGCTCTGAGGATCACCTTCCATTCCTTGCCATATTCACCACAAGCTTCCCCACCACCATCACCAAAAATGGCAGAAAACAATAACAATAACCTTGTCAACCCCCCTGCCCCGAGAGCACTCGGGGAGTATGCTACTCCTCATGTTCTAGAAGATCAATTCCCCATCAGACTTCCAGCTTCAACCGTGGAAAACTTTTAATTAAAGTCTGGGACCATTCATCTTTTGCCTAAGTTCCTTGGAGTGCCAGCTGAAGATCCTCATTTTCATATTTAAGAATTTGTAGAAGTCTTCTCTACAATCAAGATACACGGCATGACTGAGAATGAGGTCAGATTGAAATTGTTACACTTTCGTTGTGAGATCATGACAATCACTCAGGAGGATGGTGAGCTATTCCATGATTACTGGGAGCGTTACTTGACCTTGCTACAATCTTGCCCTCACCACAATATTGATGAATGGAATTTGATGTTGCATTTCTATGAGGGGTTGCTTGAAACAGATAGGTTGATGGTTGATTCACAATCTGATGGGCTAATGAAGAAAACAGAAGAGGATGCCAGGGCTACTCTAGAAGAGATTGCTCAAAGTTCCCAGCAATTCAACTTCAGAAACCGTTCATCTAGGAGAGTCCATAGTGCTCATGGTGTGGAAGACAAGGATGCTGCCATTGCTCAGCTCACAGCCATGGTTAAGAAGTTGTGCAATGAAAAAGCTAGGGTGCTTATATGCGATGTATGCTCAGCTCAAGGACACAATTCCACAAGCTATCCTATGGTGGAAGAAGCTAATATGGTGGGCGGATTCATTGATGTACCACGGCCTAGGAATGATCCTTACTCCAACACCTACAATCCAGGGTGGAGGAATCATCCTAACTTCAGATGGAGTAACAACCAAAATACTCATAACCCTAATCCCCATCCTGGGGTTCCGAATCAATGCATGAACTCTAATCAACTTTAACAGCCTCAATCAAGTTCTGCCACAGGCAATAAGCAACTAGAGGACATGATGCACACCATGATGCAAACCACTACAAATCTGGCCCAAAACATCAATTTTTTTATGCAAGAGACCATAAACTACATAGTGAAGAATGATAGAGCTCTTGCCAACCTCGAGACACAAGTGGAATAGCTTGCAATCAGCTGAGTCAAAGGGAACAAACAAGTTGCCAAGTCAAGTGATGTTGAATCCCAAGGGATTTCCACACCCAATAGTCAATGCCGTCACTTTGAGGAGTGGATGACAAGTTGCTGGACCTAACCAAGCTGCCAACGATATTGTCAGTAAGATGGAAGATGATGATGCTGGCCTACCCTTGACATTCCCAAAGGAGAAGCAAGCCATGCCTAAGTTCCTACCACAAACTCAGCCTCAAACTGTGTCCCACCTACTGCACCAAGATGTGCCTGATCCCCATGACAATGCCACAACATTGCCCACCCTGCTGCCAAAACCCGTGTCTCAGTCCCTACCTAAGGACAAGGACACAACTTTGGAACATAATGAACATTCTCTTACAGGACCCTTCTCGAATTTCCCCTCGAAATCCATGAAAAACCATGCTCCCGTCTGACAACCCAAATAATTCCTAAACTGTCTTATAAACACTTTACTAGAATTCTACCGAAAATCCGATAGAATCTCCCCTATTTTTTTATTGAACCGCCTTCCACCTGTCAGACGAAGGATATAAAATAAAAATAAATCAAACAGTGTTACACCCAGCCTTGTATATCCGCAACTGTAATCTCGTCTCTCAAGACGGTATTCAATAACTGAAATGTCGAACACGTGCGAACCAATCACAACTCGTCAATTCAGGTCACCACCCACGCCAACCCACTCACCACGATAACGGGCATTGGCTCACAGGTGCATCGATCACCGATCAAAGCCCGTGAAAGTCATCGTCAACTCCTATCTGACGGCTTAACTCTCGGCTATCGTATCCCACCTCTTTATCAAACCTTACATGCAACAAGATTCGCATATAAGTAAATACAACTTATCAGAATCCAATTGATTTACCTGTGCCCGCCATATCAGTAACTCGGCCAAAGCCATCACCCCGAGCCATAGCTTGATATCACGCCGAGAGTATGATGGAATCCTCCATACTATACCTTGTATCTTCCCGAGCCTATGATGAAATCCTCCATACCATAGCTCATACCTTCTCGGGCGTATGAGGGAATCCTCACGGACATACCCCACCGAGCGTATGAGGGAATCCTCCCTGACATACCTCACATCTCCCCGGGAGTATGAGGGAATCCTCCCTGACATACCTCACATCATAACATCCCGAGAGTATGATGGAATCCTCCATAACATACCTCATATCATATCATCCCCAAGAGTATGATGGAATCCTCCATGATATACCTCATATCATATCCACCAGGGCCAAAACCTAAACCAAAATTCCGGGCTGAAACCCCAAAACCAATTAACACCTAGGTCTAAGCCCTAACTACATAACCTAGGGCCGAAACCAAAAATCCATAACCCGGATTCCCTAAAACCACCATTCCGGTCTAAGCCCAAATCCTTACCAAAATCCTTCCCGAAACCCTTATTGAGATTTACAATCAATATCAAATCCACAAAACCACATCGTAGTCCCAAACGCTTTCAATCATTAACTTTATTTATCAAATGTGGAAACCCATGGTTCATTCTCCATAATCCACAATATAACGATAAATCATTTAAACACAAACATCCTTAATTCCAAAAATGTATAAATAATAAGAAATTCCTTAACTCCCTGTAAACCCAAACGTTAATAAAATCGGGCTTAATTACACATTAAGTAATCCAAAGTCATTCTCAAAACCATTATTAAGCTTTATCCTCAATAATAAAGAAATATACCGGAATTCATTTCTGGACTCGTTAACCGGTCTCCTCCTGAGACTCGTTAAATTATCAAATATTTGAAGATAATTATCGCTAATTTCCCGAATTCCTTTTCAATGAGAAAATATATAAAAGTATAATTATGCATACTTTATGATTTAAAAATTAAAATCCACTCACTATATCGTCCAAACGAGTCCAATCTCCAAGCTACGCGGTCCCCTGTGAACCTCGGAGTCACCACGCATGTCAAAAACAACATGTGACATTACTAAACCACAATTATCAACTCAAAATCCGACCCCCTTAAATCCCGGGAGTACACGCGCATTCTAACGCATTTAATGTAACTTTGGACGGCTAAAACTACCCCTAAACGAACTCCCATTGACCCGAAACCTGCACCAAAAGGTCCGAAGGGGCGGTGGCTCTTCCCCCAAGCGCGCCTGCAGCTGCGACTGCAAGGCGTACTTGCCTTCAATCTCAGACATGGTTACTATTCATTTATGCAGAAATCCTCCACAACCACCCGAAAATTTAAAGCTCCATAACTCTCTCAATTCTCAACGAAATTCAACGCTCTAATAATGGAAATTTATCTACGGAATTCAAATATGAAGTCCAAATTGAGAAACCTCACCTGTGGTGGCCGGAAATTGGCCGGAACGCTTCGGTCTATCTTTGGGTCCTTGTTTCTCCATCCACTGAAGTCCTCACAAACTCAAGGAAGGTAGTATTGTGCTCGTGGAGAAGAGAGGAAGGTGCTATGGTCATTGGTTTTGTGTGAGGCAGCCAAAAATTTCAAGTTCAAAGATGGGAGGATTCGATTTTTGCTGGAATAGAGAGAGAGAGTGGAGGGATGAGAGGGATTGAATCAGAAAAATCTGGATAAATGTGGGTTAAAAATATCTGACCCACATAAATTACCAAAATGCCCTTGAAGCTTTTAGACCCATATCTCCCACATCTAGGCTCTGTTTTATGCGTGTTGCATGTCTACGAACTCGTGAGTTCAAGACCTACGCAACGGCCCAAGAAAACCTCAAAAAATGTCTCCAAATAAAAAGTAACTTCCGAGCCCCTATTAAAGCGAAGGGTAAAATCGTCCTTTCCTAAACTAAATTAAAAAATTTACATAATTCAAAAATATGGGTCGTTACATTCTCATCCTAACACTTGTACTTCAGTTCATGATAAACATAATAGAGTAAATTCTGATTTGGATAATGATGTTGTTCTACCTTTTCCTTGCAGGTTTCAAAATAAGAACAAGGAGAAGGAGGAATTTGAAGAGGAGATGGCACACATACTACAAAAGCTTCTGATCACTTCGCCATTCCACAAACTAGTTAAGCGCACGCCAATCTTTGCAAAGCTTTTGAAAGATTTTGTTGTACGAAAACGTGGAGTGGAGCCAAACAACACCGTGGAAATCAACTCAACCACTCTCAATGATGTACATGGCGTGCCACCCAAGGCTGACGACCTTGGATCTCCATCCCTCCCTTGTGTCATCAAAGAAAAATGGTTTAATCATTGTCTTTGTGATATTGGGGCTGCTGTAAGTATCATGCCCTATCATGTGTTTCAGTCTTTAAACTTAGGAGGACTAAAACCTACTGAGTTATGCATTAGATTAGCTAATTCTTCTATGACTAATCTAATGGGTGTGATTGAAGATGTTAGTGTGGAAATAGGGGATACTTTCATTTCTGCAGATTTTTATGTTCTGAAGATGGAGAGACAAGGTCCAAGTGAAGATCCACCACTGATTTTTGGTAGACCTCCTTTGGCCACGGTGGACAGTAACATCAATGTGAAACGTGGGCAAGTTGTAACAACCCGGAATTTTAATTATTGGGTTTACGTAATTATTTATGTAAAATGACGATTTTACCCTTGGTCGGTAAAGGGCATGGAAGTCAAATTTGTTTCGAGACACTTTTGGTGGTGTTTTGGATATCGTTGCGTAGGTCTCGAACTCACGAGTTCGTAGACAGGCGGCACACAGGAAATGGAGTTCGTGGATGAAAGTTACGGGTCTAGATTGTTAGGGGCATTTTGGTAATTTTTGACTTGGGGTAGATATTTTTAACCCAAATCATTGTTACATCTTCAGATCATCATCTCATTCTCATCTTTCTCTCTGAACCACCCATTTTATCCCAAAACCATCGAACCCGTGTGCGACTTTCACACCTAAAACCCATAAATTCCAAGTTTGATTCAAGGCTCCAACTTCCAGTTTTGATCAACTAATCGTATTCTACTCCTTCCCACGATCACAACCGTACCAACCATCGAAGGAGAGGACCACGGAGGAAGTCGAACCGAGGATAGGAAGTTTCGGACCTTCCGATCGATTTATCGGCTAGCACAGGTACGTGTTCGATGTTCTAAGGTTATATTTGGATTCCTGGGTTCGATTAGATAGATTTAGACATAAAATTTTTGAAAAATGGTTGAGTTTTGAGGAAGTTAGGAAAGCTTGAAGTTTCGGTCGGAAATGGAGGATTCCGGCGGAAACCAGACGGCGCCGCCGGCAGCCGGTCATCTTCTCCGGTGAGTTGCCGGTGACCGGTCGGGTCGAGTAAACCGGTCGGGTCGGGTGACCGGTCGGGCCGAGTGAACCGGTCGGGTCGAGTTCGACCGGGTCAGGCTGAGTTGGACCGGGTTAGACCGGTCCAAGCGCGTGGGTACTGTAGCAGGCGCGTGACCGGCGCGTGAGGGCGCGTGGGTGCGTGTTCCGACCTTTCGTCGGCGCGTGGCGGCGCGTGGGGTCGAGTCTGAGGTCACGGTGGCGCGTGACAAGTAGTTTTTGACGTTTCGGACCTGTTGTCGCAGGTTTTGAGTCGATCGGAGGTCGTTTAGGGGTTGTTTCGGACGTTTTAAAGTTGCTGTGTTTTCTAGGCCAGCATAGTTAGACTTCCGGGATTTAGGGGGTTTATATTTAAGGTTCTTATTATTAGCTGGTAATCCCGATCGTGGGGTCGAGTCTGAGGTCACGGTGGCGCGTGACAAGTAGTTTTTGACGTTTCGGACCTGTTGTCGCAGGTTTTGAGTCGATCGGACGTCGTTTAGGGGTTGTTTCGGACGTTTTAAAGTTGCTGCGTTTTCTAGGCCAGCATAGTTAGACTTCCAGGGTTTAGGGGGTTTATATTTAAGGTTCTTATTATTAGCTGGTAATCCCGATTATTAATTTGGACTGGCGATACTGCTCCAGAAACTTCAGGGGAGCGTACAGTTCGGGATTGAGCTTGCTTCAACAGGTTTGTGAGTGGACTTTTGGTTTATAAACTATAATGCATGCATAAATGTATCTTTGATTTTAATACTGTTATGTATGGGTGCAATGAATTTCTGGATTTTAGAAATGATGCTGGACACATGTTTTCCAATATTTCAGTGAAAGTGTGTTTTGAGAAATGGCCTGGTTTTTGTATTCGATTTTGATATCGTTTTGACGTGGTAACTATTTGAGCATGTGATTTGGGGTGTTGACCCATAATTATGATTTATTGATTTTGGCCATAAAATGATATTGCAAAGAATTTGGCTTAGGCCGAGAAACAGAGATTTCGAAGTATGGATTTGGTTCACTGGTTCATGTCCCGATGGTTACTGTTGCTCTGACCGGTGTTGAGGGGTCTTGCTCCGCTGGTTGTTGAGGGTTCGGACCTTGGTGTTGAGGGGCCTTGTTCCGCCAGGTCGCGAAGCTGTCTATGCATAGTACAGATTGTACATATTGTACAGAGAATTGTTGTACAGATTTTAACACATCTCAAGGGATACCCTGGTGTGTTGTTGTGGATATGTCGGGAACAGTGAATTTGAGATATTATGCATCCGGATGGAATTAAATGAATTTGAAATATTATGTGTCCAGATTGATTTAAATGATTTTAAACTCTTTTGAAGAGAGTTTTCAAACCAAACTTTGGATCACGAGGTATTTTCATTATACAGATTTCTTGTGAGTCCAACTAAGTGGTTTTAAAGAGAAATGAAAATTTTGGTGATTTACATATAATGTTTTAGTATCATAAATTGTTTTATGTTATGCATGCATGATTTTATAAATGGAGGGGAAGAAAGTTATTTTCTCGAAAAGGAATTTATAAATGATTATTTTTGTCCACTCACAACTTTTGTGTTTAAACCCCCTTCAGGCAGTTGAGTAGAGTTGACGCGAACACTGATCTCGAGGCAGAGGCATTAGTACTTCGACTGCGCTGTGTAATTATATTTGAGTAGGATATCTAAATTTTACTCTTGATCCTACTTAGACGCTCTGATATTATATTGTATTTGATTGGTCATTAATTACGGGAATTATTGAGTGCTTGAATCCCTTGTCTGACAAGTGGAAGTATTTATTGTTATTATATTTTGTAAGGATTGAAGGGTATTTTGGGAACCTTTTCTTAGGTTGTCAGACGGGATCAGGGTTCTTCCCCTGGTTTCGAGGGGAAATTCGGGACGGGTCCTAACAATTGGTATCAGAGCACTAGGTTAAATTCCTGTAGACTGTACACTACATGTACAATTATTTTGGTATTGATGAGTTATAGTTCTTTTCAGCGTAATGCCTCCGAGACGCGAGTTCCGTCATTAGTCGGAAAAATTGGGGACACACCTGAACCTGCAGTGGAGCCTGATATGAGGCAAACACTGGAACAATTGGGTCATACGTTGACTTCTGTACTTCAGAGTAGGACTGCTACTGAAGGTTCAGACATTGAGAGAGCCCAGAGATTAGGGGCTACTATATTTATGGGCGACTCTAGCCCAGATGATGCAATAGAGTGGATTACTCGTTTAGAGCGAGTGTTATCGGTTATGAGATGTCCTCAGGGGGACAGGTTAGCCACTTTTCTGCTGGGTGGTTCCGCTTATCATTGGTGGAACACATTAGAGGTATCAGGTTGGGAAGTCAGTACAATTACCTGGGCGACCTTTCGGGAGAAGTTCCTTGAGCAATTTTATCCTTGAGTTCTTGCACCTACAGCAGGGAGATATGACAGTGGCTCAGTATGAGCAGAAATTCATAGAGTTGGCTCGTTTTACACCAGCTCTAGTGGCAACCGAGAGGGACAGACGACGCAGATTTGAAAATGGGCTGAGGGGCGAACTTCGGTCAGCGGTAACGGCTGCAGCCCATACTTCATTGAGAGAAGCGTCTGACGCTGCAGCTCGTGTAGAGTTAGCATGGGTGTGCCAGTCCAGCAGCAGTTTAGGGGTTCCAGGCGACACCGGGATCGCTGGGATATTGGAGCCTCTAGTCAGGGACCGTCCAAGAGAGGCAGTTTCAGCTCTGGATCAACTGGGGGTGAGGGATCCGGATCAGGCAGTGGCGGAGCCAGACAGACACCCCAGTCATCTACCTGTTCTAGTGGTGCTTCAGTGCAGTCAACTAGAAGACTGAGTGGCAGCTCTGGTGGCACTGGATGTTTCTTCTGTGGGGAGATTGGTCACATAAAGAGATTTTGCCCACATCTTTATTCGGCCAGTAGTTCCTGGGGGCGGGGTGCTACTGAACAGAGGACATTTCAGACGCCTGGTTTTGCAGCTGGAAGCCAGAGTCAATCCAGTGGGGCCAACCGGGCCAATTGGACAAACAGGGCCCGTGGGTCCAACAGGGCCATAGGCAGACAGTGGGGTCGTGGTCGATCTTTGGATACACAAGCCCGAGTGTTTGCCATGTCGTAACAGGAGGCCCGAGCAGCACCAGTTGTGGTAATGGGTACGTTATCTATTTTTAACCGTGATGCTTATGTTTTAATAGATCCTGGGGCGACTCATTCTTTCATTCTTGGGGTTTTACATTGTTTGCTTATAGAGAATTATCTCCGATTGGTTGGGACATGGGTATTAGTACTCCTACTGGGAATATGTTAGTGGCGAATCTCGTGATTCGTAGTTGTCCAGTGTTAGTGGAAGGTCATGCATTAGAGGTAGATTTAATCCCCTTAGATATTTTTGATTTTGATGTGATTCTGGGGATGGATTGGTTGACTATGCACCATGCCTCTATTGATTGTTATGACAAGAGAGTGGATTTCTGGAGTCCAGGTTTACCGGAACTTACATTTAGGGGAGATCGTAGGGTACTACCCTGTGGAGTGATATCAGCTTTGACCGCTGAGAAATTGCTGAGGAAAGGTTGTGAGGGTTATTTGGCTCATGTGTTTGATTCTCGGGATACTCTGATGAGAGTGGAGGATATTCCAGTGGTGAGTGAGTTCTCTGATGTGTTTCCAGATGATCTTCCGGGATTGCCACCGCACCGGAAGATTAAGTTCACCATAGAGCTTTTACCAGGTACTCAACCTATCTCACAGGCACCGTATAGAATGGCACCGATAGAATTGCGAGAATTGAAGACTCAGTTGCAGGATTTGGTGAATATGGGATTTATTCGCCCAAGTGTTTCACCTTGGGGTGCACCAGTGTTATTTGTGAGGAAAAATGATGGTGGTCTGAGATTGTGTATCGACTACCGGAAGCTAAACAGGGCTACGGTGCGGAATAAGTATCCTTTGCCAAGGATAGATGATTTGTTTGATCAACTTAAGGGGGAAAGATATTTTTCGAAAATTGACCTTCGATCCGGGTACCATCAGTTGAGGATCAGAGAAGGGGATGTTGAGAAAACAGCTTTAAGGACTCGTTATGGTCATTATGAGTTCCTGGTGATGCCTTTCGAGTTGACTAATGCCCCAGCAACATTTATGGATTTGATGAACAGGGTGTTTCAAAAGTATTTGGATCGGTTTGTGATTGTGTTCATCGATGACATCTTGGTGTATTCGAGGAGTGCTAAGGCACATGAGAAACACTTCAGGTTGGTGCTGAATATGTTTAGGAAAAAGCATTTGTTTGCCAAGTTTAGTAAATGCCAGTTTTGGTTGACCGAAGTTGGATTCTTAGGTCATGTGATTTCGGCTGAGGGTATCAGCGTAGATCCCCAAAAGGTTGAGGCAGTGGCAAACTGGGAGCAATCGAGGACAGTGACAGAGGTGAGGAGCTTTTTGGGTTTGGCAGGATATTATCGACGGTTTGTAGAAGGATTTTCTACGATAGCAGGGCTGTTGACTCGGTTGACTAGGAAAGGAGTCAAGTTTGACTGGGGAGCTGATTGTGAACAGGGATTTCAGGAGCTGAAGAAGAGGTTGACTTCTGCTCCAGTATTGACCCTTCCTGATGATACTGGGGGATTCGAGGTGTATAGTGATGCCTCATTGCGGGGTATAGGCTGTGTGTTGATGCAGCATGGAAAGGTGATAGCGTATGCTTCTAGACAACTTAAACCCCATGAGTTGAATTACCCCACACATGATTTGGAATTAGCTGCAGTGGTGCATGCATTGAAAATCTGGCGACATTATTTGTACGGGGAGACGTGTCGGATCTTCACCGACCATAAGAGTTTAAAGTACTTATTCACCCAAAAGGACCTGAATTTGAGGCAGAGAAGATGGCTTGAGCTAATAAAGGATTATGATTGTACTATAGAGTACCATCCAGGGAAAGCCAATGTTGTGGCGGATGCATTGAGCAAGAAATCCATGGGTTCTTTGGCCCATTTGCATACAGTCTACCTACCGTTACTGGTAGAGTTCCGTAGAGCAGGGATAGTACTGGACATGGATAGCGAGGGGGCTTTATTGGCTAGTTTCCATGTGAGGCCTGTTCTGATTGATCGGATTATTGAGGCTCAACTCCAGGATCCTACATTGTGCATTATCAGGATGGAGTTGGAGGCTGGAAACAGGCAGGACTATGCGCTTAGGGATGATGGAGCCTTGGTTAGGGATGGCCGATTATGCGTACCGAATGAGCTGGAACTAAAAAGGGAAATTCTTGATGAGGCTCATAGTTCAGCTTACGCTATGCATCCAGGAGGTACCAAGATGTATCATACCCTAAAGAAATACTATTGGTGGACTGGGATGAAAAGGGAAATTGCTGAGTTTGTGAGTAGATGCCTGACGTGTCAGCAAGTGAAAGCAGAGAGGCAGAAACCATATGGGGCAGTTCAACCATTACCTATTCCGGAATGGAAGTGGGATCACATTACGATGGATTTTGTGTATAAACTTCCAAGGACACAGAAGGGACATGATGGGATATGGGTAATTGTTGATAGACTCACGAAGTCTGCACATTTCTTGCCAGTGCGGGAAGATTTTCGGATGAGTCGGTATGCCAAATTGTTCATTGATGAGATCATACGACTACATGGGACTCCAGAGTCAATTGTTTCAGACAGGGATCCTAGATTTACCTCCAGGTTTTGGCGGAGTTTTCAGAAGGCTATTGGCACTACCTTGCTTTTTAGTACAGCTTTTCATCCTCAGACTGATGGTCAGTCTGAGAGGACAATCCTGGTTTTGGAGGATATGATGAGAGCTTGTGTACTATAGTTTAAAGGGAACTGGGATTCACACCTGGCTCTGATGGAATTTGCTTATAATAATAGTTATCAGTCGAGTATTGGGATGTCTCCTTTCGAGGCACTGTATGGGAGGCAGTGCAGGACATCGTTATGCTGGAACGAAGTGGGTGAAAGGAAACTGTTAACACCAGAGTTGGTTGATACGATTGACGAAAAGATAAGGATCATCAGAGAAAGGTTGAAGACAGCTCATGATCGCCAGAAGAGCTCTGCAGACCGTAGAACCAGAGACCTTGAGTTTGAGGTAGGTGACTGGGTGTTCTTGAAACTATCTCCTTGGAAGGGAGTGGTACGTTTTGGTAGACAAGGAAAACTGAGTCCTCGCTACATCGGTCCGTATGAGATTTTGGAGAGGATAGGACCAGTGGCATATCGTTTTGCTTTACCATCGGAATTATCCAGAGTTCATAATGTTTTTCATGTATCTTTGCTTCGGAAATATCTGTTTGATGAATCTCACGTATTGGGAGAGCATCCACTTGAGCTGAAGGATGATTTGACCTTTGAGGAGCAACCGGTGCAAATTTTGGATTGGAAAGAGAAGGTATTGCGCAGAAAGAGTATTCCTCTAGTTAAAGTGTTGTGGAGGAATCATAACGTGGACGAAGCCACGTGGGAAACCGAGGAACTAGTGCGGGCGCAGTATCCTCATTTGTTCTAGGGGTAGAGTTGAATTTTGAGGACGAAATTTCTTAAGGAGGGTAGATTGTAAAAACCCGGAATTTTAATTATTGGGTTTACGTAATTATTTATGTAAAATGACGATTTTACCCTTGGTTGGTAAAGGGCATGGAAGTCAAATTTTGTTTCGAGACACTTTTGGTGGTGTTTTGGATACCTTTGCGTAGGTCTCGAACTCACGAGTTCGTAGACAGGCGGCACACAGGAAATGGAGTTCGTGGATGAAAGTTACGGGTCTAGATTGTTAGGGGCATTTTGGTAATTTTTGACTTGGGGTAGATATTTTTAACCCAAATCATTGTTACATCTTCAGATCATCATCTCATTCTCATCTTTCTCTCTGAACCACCCATTTTATCCCAAAACCATCGAACCCGTGTGCGACTTTCACACCTAAAACCCATAAATTCCAAGTTTGATCCAAGGCTCCAACTTCCAGTTTTGATCAACTAATCGTATTCTACTCCTTCCCACGATCACAGCCGTACAAACCATCGAAGGAGAGGACCACGGAGGAAGTCGAACCGAGGATAGGAAGTTTTGGACCTTCCGATCGATTTTTCGGCTAGCACAGGTACGTGTTCGATATTTTAAGGTTATATTTGGATTCCTGGGTTCGATTAGATAGATTTAGACATAAAATTTGTGAAAAATGGTTGATTTTTGAGGAAGTTAGGAAAGCTTGAAGTTTCGGCCGGAAATGGAGGATTCCGGTGGAAACCAGACGGCGGCGCCTGCAGCCGGTCGTCTTCTCCGGTGAGTCACCGGTGACCGATTGGGTCGAGTGACTGGTCGGGTCGAGTTGGACCGGGTCAGGCCGAGTTAGACCAGGTTGGACCGGTCCAGGCACGTGGGTACTGTAGCAGGCGCGTGACCGGCGCGTGAGGGCGCGTGGGCTCGTGTTCCGACCTTCCGTCGGAGCGTTGCGGCGTGTGGGGCCGATTCTGAGGTCACGGTGGCGCGTGACAAGTAGTTTTTGACGTTTCGGACTTGTTGGTGCAGGTTTTGAGTCGATCGGACGTCGTTTAGGGGTTGTTTAGGACGTTTTAATGTTGCTGCATTTTCTAGGCCAGCATAGTTAGACTTCCGGGGTTTAGGGGGTTTATATTTAAGGTTCTTATTATTAGCTGGTAATCCCGATTATTAATTTGGACTGGCGATACTGCTCCAGAAACTTCAGGGGTGCGTACAGTTCGGGATTGAGCTTGCTTCAACAGGTTTGTGAGTGGACTTTTGGTTTATAAACTATAATGCATGCATAACTGTATCTTTGATTTTAATACTGTTATGTATGGGTGCAATGAATTTCTGGATTTTAGAAATGATGCTGGACACATGTTTTCCAATATTTCAGTGAAAGTGTGTTTTGAGAAATGGCCTGGTTTTTGTATTCGATTTTGATATCGTTTTGACGTGGTAACTATTTGAACATGTGATTTGGGGTTTAGACCCATAATTATGATTTATTGATTTTGGCCATAAATTGATATTGCAAAGAATTTGGTTTAGGCCGAGAAACAGAGATTTCGAAGTATGGATTTGGTTCACTGGTTCCTGTCCCGATGGTTACTGTTGCTCTGACCGGTGTTGAAGGGCCTTGCTCCGCTGGTTGTTGAGGGTTCGGACCTTGGTGTTGAGGGGCCTTGCTCCGCCAGGTCGCGAAGCTGTCTATGCATAGTACAGATTGTACATATTGTACAGAGAATTGTTGTACAGATTTTAACACATCTCAAGGGATTCCCTGGTGTGTTGTTGTGGATATGTCGGGAACAGTGAATTTGAGATATTATGCGTCCAGATGGAATTAAATGAATTTGAGATATTATGTGTCCAGATTGATTTAAATGATCTTAAACTCTTTTGAAGAGAGTTTTCAAACCAAACTTTGGATCACGAGGTATTTTCATTATACAGATTTCATATTAGTCCAACTAAGTGGTTTTAAAGAGAAATGGAAATTTTGGTGATTTACATATAATGTTTTAGTATCATAAATTGTTTTATGTTATGCATGCATGATTTTATAAATGGAGGGGAAGAAAGTTATTTTCTCGAAAAGGAATTTATAAATGATTATTTTTGTCCACTCACAACTTTTGTGTTTAAACCCCCTTCAGGCAGTTGAGTAGAGTTGTCGCGAACACTGATCTCGAGGCAGAGGCATTAGTACTTCGACTGCGCTGTGTAATTATATATGAGTAGGATATCTAAATTTTACTCTTGATCCTACTTAGACGCTCTGATATTATATTGTATTTGATTGGTCATTAATTACGGGAATTATTGAGTGCTTCAATCCCTTGTCTGACAAGTGGAAGTATTAATTGTTATTATATTTTGTAAGGATTGAAGGGTATTTTGGGAACCTTTTCTTAGGTTGTCAGACGGGATCAGGGTTCTTCCCGGGTTTCGAGGGGAAATTCGGGACGGCTCCTGACACAAGTGGCTATCAAAGCTTGGGAGAAGTTGAGAACATTCAACAATCATGATGTTACACATTACCATGCTGAACCTATTATTCATTTTCCCTTAAATCTAATGGATCATTTTTTGCAGGAAACAACGGTAAGTTCATGCACTAAAGACCCTGGTGCAAAGGCAATCGAGTTACCTCATGAAGTTCATGATGATCACGGGAGTCCAAAGGTCAAAATGCACAAGGCTATGACATCTCTGCCCTCGTGTAAACACGTCCCAATCAATGCCCTCCCACTCACGGCCAAAGAGCCGTTACCTTCCACCAAGGAGCCTCCTCCACTCAAGTTGAAACCGCAGCCACCAAGGAAGGACAATGTTCATAATTTCGACCACCATCGAGCACTTGATATGGCGTGCGCGTCTTGCCCGGATGTTAAAGAAAGCGCTCCTAGGAGGCAACCTAGCGTTGGTTTGTGTTCTCTCTCATTCTCTTGTTTCTGCCTTAATTTATTAACTAAGCCTCAATTTTTTTTCGTCTTCTCACTGCAAATTGCTTATCACCATGAGGACAATGTTCAGTTTAGGTTTGGGGGATGTGGATTGAAAAATTGGACTATAGAAACAAGTAGGTTTGGGGGTATACATGGCGAGCATTTTTCAAGTTTTAGTTTTAGTTTTTAATTTGTTAAGCTAATTTAAGTCTTCGCTAGTGATAAGTGTTTAACTTGTTAATAAGTGTGTATATACGAAGTTAACTATCTTTGTCTTACTAAAAGCTGTGCCATAATCTGTTTGTATCATACTTTGCACTTCACAATGCCATCTTTCAAGTGATTAAGTAAACAAATGACTAAATTTGAGTGAACTTCAGAAAATTAGTGGAGACTACCTTGTGAAAATTTGAGCCCTAATACCATTCTTTTTTAGTAATATACATTGTTTCTAGTCTTAAACACTCTTTGATTTTGTTCTTAAATGCTGATCTCATTGCACGACTGTTGCATTGAATTTCAAGGAACTAACATTGTATAGATGCTCTTGACAGTGTGGTTTGCCAAAAGAACTGATGTAGGCTATGTGTGATTGAGGCCCTAAATTCCTTGTCCTACCTTGTTGTGTGCTTCCTAAGACATTTTGAAGCCAAACACTCGGCCTTTTCTTTCATCACCCTAAGCATAATCTACCAAACACTCAACCATTCAATTAGGCCATGCCCTATAACTTAGGTTGTGCTAAGGTTGCATTAAATGAGATTCATGGTGAGAATGAGGAGTAAAGAAGTTGCTTCCCAATTCCAAGAGCAATTGCAGCAAAGAAAAGAGTGTGAAAGTTAAAGTCTAAAGTTGAGTGAAAAGCTATATAAGGGTGCAAGCTACCGTGGGCCTTAAGCAAGAACTCATACCAGAAATTCAGAGTTCAAGTCTTGACATCTCATGCCTTGGCACAACTCGGGTTCTTTAAAACCAACCCTTTCTTTCTTACACCATAAGCTTAGCTCCATTACAACCAAAACCAAAGACCTAACTGATCTTATGGACAACCATGATGAAGATTGAGGTATGTATCTATGTTCTTAAATTCAATTCCTTTCATGAGATCTTAATTCTTAAAAGTGTTGTTCTTCATTGCAAATCATATGTGATTAAACTTGAATTCCTTTACATAACTTCCTTCACATATACTTGATAAGAGTGTAAGCCTAGGATTCTTGTGCGAATTGAGAGTTGCCTAGTGAGAATTAGACTCGAGGAAAAATCTTTCTGAAGCATTTGGATAAAGTTGTTTTTAAGCATGATTACTTGAGATATTGGCATCTACACATTACACTTGATGCTTACTGTTGTGACATCCCTTTTAGTTTTGCAAAGCATGTCTACTTTCTATCATTCTTATGAACTTGTTTAAGGACTATCTCTAGCATTCTAGTTGTCTAAGGAAAACGTTTGTGGATATCGTAGCTGCCATAACCTTCAGGAGACAAAACTCCTCCTACTAGGAACACCTTGGGTTTTAAATGATCTATCGTTAACTAAGATTGGGTCTTTTCATTTTTTAGTTATGTTTTTATTTGTTTTGCTCAGGGACTAGCAAAAGATAGGTATGGGGGTATTTGTTAAGTCATTATTTATGCATCTTTTTTATGTCATCTAATGCCCATTTACTTGTCTTTTGTGTGATTTAATTATCATCCATAGTAGAAAATCATCAATCTTATGAAGTGTGTGCATAACTAGAAAAGTTCATTTGAGCTTGGAAATGAAAGAAAAAATGAGGGTTGAAGCCTCAAGCACACAAAATGAGCCTTTCCGTCCAAAGAAGAAGTCCTAAATCCCCAAGATTGTGCCTTTCCACATAAGGAAGGTCTGAGCATGCCAAAAAGGGAAAGTTTCACATGAGGAAAGCCTAAGCTCACCAAAGAGGAAAGTGCCGAATCAAGGAAGTCCAAATCAGCCAAGTTTCTGGCCTACCGTCCAAAGGAAGCCCAAGCCCACACAAGGGAATGATGAAGAAGGCTGCACAAAGAATAGAGTAGGTTTTGGTTTTTCTGGGTGTTCAAGAAGGCTTCAGCAAGGGAGGATTGCTGTTGTTCTTGACGTTTTTTTCAAGCTTTGAAGACTCAGTTCAGCGCCATTCTTCCAAGAATTTTTCCTTCTTTCTCTCTTCTTATTTACTTTTGTACTATGAACTCAATTATATTTTTATTCAATAAGATGTCTGAGTAGTTCTTTTAGAATTAGGGTTTCTTGAAGCCCTACCATGTTAGTTATTTAACTTGATTTTGGCCCTTGATATCTGTTACTATGAATGCTGGATAAATTCATATTACCAATTGAATTGCTAGTCTTTGATGTTTATGAGATTGATCACCTTGTTTGCATAAATTATTGATGGAATTGCTAGGCGGACCACTATATCATCTTGTAATTCACTTAGCATCGAGAGGTTGAGGTTAAGAAACAATCTTGTAATCTAAACTCATGACATTCCTAGGACTCTCTTTTGTACTTCATGCATCATCTTAACTGGTAGTTGAAAGACATTTGAAGTTCTCACATGGCTTAGAACATGCTAAGCAAGAAGAGAATAGCATATGTGAGGTGGGCCTTAATCGGACCCTTGCATGGGCATCATATTCAGACATTTCATAGTAATTGAATCAAGGAAATCTTGTTAGGAGCTTGAACTGGTTAGTGGTGGATAGTTGGCCATATTTCGACTTTAGTCAATTCATTTATCATCATTATTGTTGCTTCATTATTTCTTTCTTGTAGTTTAAGTTTTTTTTTTTAAATTTCAATTCCCACCCCCCCCCCCCCCCCCCCCCCCCCCCCCTCCGCTTTTTTACCTCTTTGCCGCAGGTCTGTTCTTGAGTCTTCTTTGAGTATTCTTGGGATCTAGTGTGTCTGTGTGACAGGACCCTTCCCAAATTTAGACTCGAAATTCGCGCAGAGCCCTGCTCCCGTCTGAAAGCTTTTAACCATAGAAGTTAATACGTAAAATACTCTTAATCTTTGGAAACATCAAATGAAATTTACATGGACTCCAACAGAACCTCCACTGTACTTGATTGACCATCACCCACCTGTCAGACGAAGAGCAGACCAGTAGTTCACAAACTTCCCCGGAGGACCTTCTCTGCAATCAAACAAGACAACTGACGTGTCACCCTGGTGTGAACCGTCAACAACTCGTCAATCTGGGTCACTGGCCACACCACCCACTGACCCTAACGACGAAGGTAGCCTTGCCACAACTTCGGCATTGGTCACACTTGGTGGCTATCATATCGTTGATTCAGTCATTACTCTGTAGTGATGTCCGGGATATGCCAATCTAGTCAGGCTTCCGTTTCTCTAAACCCTTATAGCAATCTATACATGCCTTACTAATTTGATTCAATTCAATATTCAAGACTTGGTTGAATTGAGTCTCACTGGCTTACCTCGAGTTGTAACTCGATATCCCGACTCATCCCGAGTCGTAGCTCGATACCCCGGCTCATCCTGAGTGTATGATGGAATCTTCCATAACATACCTTAGATCATTCATCAGGGTCAAAACCCAAATCATAATCCCGGTCTGAAGCCCTAAAATCATTTCATAAGCCTCGAGAGATGCGCAGTGAAAAGACATTCGATAAATCCCTTTAAACCTTAAGCTTAATTTTCGAGCCTCGAAAGGGTGCTAATATATATTCCCACCTCTCAAAATCTATGGTATGACTTAATACATAGAAATACGCATGCCTTGCAATCCCGAAAACCCAGTCCGTTCACAGTACATCCAAAGTTCCGACCCAAGGAACCCTTTGACATACCAATAACCAAACTCACCTGGCCCCCCGAGCCAAATCCCACCCCGTGGTCATCCATTACAGCTGGGATTACTTAAACGGTGCTCTAAACGGACTCCAACGGCCTCAAAATCGCTAAAATCCGATCTGAAATGGTCCAAAACCTTAGACAAGCGCCGCTGTGGCCCGAGAAACAGCTCCACGCGCCACCAAATGCCGGTAGAAGACCGGAACACTCGCCATGGGCTAGCCACGAGCCGCCACGCGCGTCAGCACTGTCACCACGACTTTAGGGTTCCGTTATAACACTGTTACCTTTTGACGGAATATGGTAATGCCGTTAGCATATTCCGTCAAACCCTGACGGCATCAGTTGACCCAACGGTCAACTAACCACTGTATGGACCGCTGACTGTGCTGCCATGTGCCTCCACCTATCATCTAAGTTAGCAATTGACTGGTTGCCACATGGCTGCCAAGTGGCATGCCACGTCAGCATACTGCAGTTCGAACTAGTCATTGGAGTTCGTTGGGGACGACGATCAAACCACCGCCGTGGTCGGTGGTCAAAATCTGGAATTACTCGTCGGAATCCACCATTAATGACCGCAAGCTCAAGCTTCCTAGATTCCTCCAAACCCCACCATTTTTCACAATCTAAGTGTCTAGAATCATCTACTCTATGCCAGGAACTCGAATTCGAGCTTAAAATCCAAAAATCTTACCATGATCGATCGAAAAATTCCTGGAAAGATTCGGCCCAAACCGCCTCTTTGATTCGCCGCTTCTGGTGATGCCTCCGTTCGAAATCACCATTATCCAGCTCGTGGGTTTGTGGGGATTCGATGTCCGGCCTCAACTTAGCTCAAACCGGCTTCTCACAAACTCACCTCTTTGGAGGTTTGTTTGTTTTTCCATCGAAAAAGAAAGGGAGTGCGTCGGGGAGAGAGAGACTGAGTGACAAGAGAGAAGAACATTTTGGAAAGAATCTGGAAAATGGGGCTTATGACATTGTCCACCTATCCAAATTACCAAAATACCCCTGGGCTTTTAGACACATATCTCTCACATATGAACTATATTTTCCGCTTGCCGCCTGTCTACGAACTCGTGGGTTCGAAACCTACGCAACGACCCAAGAAAAGCTTCCAAAAGTACTTTAAGAAAAAACGTGACTCCGAACCCCTACAAAACCTAGGGTAAAATAGTCCTTTCCCTAATTAAAATCTCAAATTACGTTAATTTTTGGTCCAGGTCGTTACACAATGTGTTCGTAGGTCAGTTCTACATTGGTGTTGAGTCTGTTCTTTAATTGTGTCTTTACTCATAGTTTGTCTGTAATGTTTTCTTTTCTGTTTTTGAGTCGTAATTTGAGTTGATTGAATCTGAATACTAAGTTGATTGAATCTGAATACTCAGTTGATTAAATGTTGAACAAGTCCTTGTGGGATTCGACCTTTGCATGTCCCAATATTATCTTAATCGATTTGTACACTTGCAAAGTTTAATAGGATAGAATAAGCCTCATAATTGTGTTGCATATTTTATCCAACATATATCCTTATATTTTTTATTGTAAGCTTCCTTCTAGAATTTGTATGAACAAAGTTAAGAAGGTACGAACTTAGATATCCTCATCCTTTTAATTGTAATCTTCCTTATTGAACATGTATGAACAAACTTAAGGAGGTAAAAACTTAGATAAACTCGTCATTTTGATTGTAATCTTCCTATAGAACTTTTTTAAACAAACTTAAATATGTACGAACTTAGATACCCTCATCATTTTGATTGTAATTTTCCTTTTAGAACTTGTTTGAACAAACTTAAGAAGGTACAAACTTAGATACCCTCATCCTTTTTATTGTAATCTTCCATATAGAGCTAAAAACTAACTTAACAAGGTACGACCTTAGATATCCTCATCCTTTTGATTGTAATCTTCCTCATAGAACTTGTATAAACGAACTTAAGAAGGTAAGAACATAGATATCCTCATTGTTTTGAATGTAGCCTTCCTTATAGAACTTGTTTGAACTAACTTAAGAAGGTAAGAACTTAGATAACCTCATCGTTTTGATTGTAATCTTCCTTATATAACTTGTATGAATAAACTTAAGAAGTTACGAACTTAGATATCCTCATCGTTTTGATTGTAATATTCCTTATAGAACTTGTTTGAACTAAATTAAGAAGTTACGAACTTAGATATCCTCCTCGTTTTCATTACAATCTTACTTATAGAAATTGTTTGAACTGACTTAAGATGGTATGAACTTAGATATCCTCATCCTTTTGATTGTAATCTTCCTTATAGAACTTGTATGAAGAAACTTAAGAAGATACGAACTTAGATATCCTCATTGTTTTGAATGTAGTCTTCCTTAAAGAACTTGTTTGAACAAACTTAAGAAGGTACAAACTAAATTATCCTCATCGTTTTGATTGTAGTATTCTTTATAGAACTAGTTTGAACAAACTTAAGAAGGTACGAATATTGATATCCTCGCTGTTTTGAATGTAATACTTCCTTTAGAAGTTGAAACTAACTTAATGTAAAATGTAATTAGTGAATTTTCGTAAATTAATTTGCAAAATGACGAAATTTCCCTTGGTTGTTTAAGGGGTTTGGAAGTCAATTTTTGTTTCGAGACACTTTTGGCTGTGTTTCATGGACCGTTGCGTAGGTCTTGAACTCATGATTTCGTAGACAGGCGTCACTCAAAAAATGGAGTTCGTATGCGAAATATGTGGGTCTAGAATGTTCAGGGGCATTTTCGTAATTTGTCTTGGGTAGATATTTTAACCCTAAGCATATTACATCCCCCTCCATATTTTTTTGACTCCTTCGCGACTCACCCAAACTAGTGCGACCGAACCCAAAAACCCACAAATTCGAACTTTAATTTGAGGCAAGATTGTTGGTTTTGGTTCCACTCATCGGACTCTCCTCCTTCCCGCGATCAAGAACGTACCAACCATCGCAGGAAGCGGCCGCAGGAGACACCAAACTGTGGAAAAGAAAATTGGTACTTTCGATTGATTTTTCGGCCAACACGGGTATTGGTTTTCCTGTTTAGACTTCATTTTTGAGTTCTAGGGTTCGAGTAGATGGATTTAGACTAAAAATTTGTGAAAACGGTTAAGATTTGAGGAAATTCGGAAAAATTCAAGGTCGCCCGGCAATGGAGTTTTCTGGTGACGGCGGATGGTGGCGCACGGCAGATCGGTCGTCTTCTCCGGTGACTTTCTAGCGACTCTCTGGTGACACTCCGGTGACTGGTTCGGTCAAAGGGGGATGACGTGGCATGTCACCTGGCACCCATGTGGAGCCACGTGGATGAAACCTGGCACCCACGTGGAGCAGCAACATGGAGGTCACCTGGCAGCCACGAGGTGCCACCTGGTGGCTGAGTAAGGGACGACTCAACGCCGAATCAGGCGCGTGAGGCACTTTAGCAGTGCGTGAGGTACTGTAGTCGATGCGTGGTCCGACTTTCCGCCGGTGTGTGGGACCGGTCTTTGGTCACAGTGGTGAGTGTAAACAATGTTTCGACATTTTGGACAATTTGTCGCAGGTTACGGGTTAATCGGACGTCGTTTAGGGGTAGTTTTGGGCGTCCGAAGTTGCTGCATTTTTTTTTTGTGAAGCAAGTGGACCTCCCGGGGTGCTCAAGATGAGTTGGGCTATCGAGTTACGACTCGGGGTGCTCAAGACGAGTTGGGCTATCGAGTTACGACTCGGGGTGCTTAGGATGAGCTGGGATATCGAGTTACTGATCGGGGTGATCAGGATGAGCCGGGATATCGAGTTATGACTTGGGGTGTTCAGAATGAGCCGGGATATTCAGTTACTACTCGGGGTGCTCAGGATGAGTTTGGATATCGAGTTACTACTCGGGGTGCTCAGGATGAGCCAGGATATGGAGTTACTACTCGGGGTGTTCAGGATGAGCCGGGATATCGAGTTACGACTCGGGGTGTTTAGAATGAGCCGGGATATCGAGTTACTACTTGGGGTGCTCAGGATGAGCCGGGATATCGAATTACTACTTGGGGTGCTCAAGATGAGCCGGGATATCGAGTTACTACTCGGGGTACTCAGGATGAGCCGGGGTATTGAGTTACGAGTCGGGGTGCTCAGAATGAGTTGGGATATCGAGTTACTACTCGGGGTTCTCAGGATGAGCTGGGATATTGAGTTACTAATCAGGGTGCTCAGGATGAGATGGGATATCAAGTTACGACTCGGGGTGCTCAAGATGAGCTGACATATCGAGTTATGACTCGGGGTGCTTAGGATGAGCCGAGATACCGAGTTATGACTTGGGGTGCGCAGGATGAGCTGAGATATCGAGTTGCGACTCAGGGTGCTCAAGATGAGCCGGGATATCGAGGTACGACTCGGGGGAAGTCAGTGAGACTCAATTCAACCAAGTCAGGTACCTTCGTCATCAGGGCGAGTGGGTTGGTGTGGGCGGTGACCTAGATTGACGAGTCCGTGATGGATCACACGAGGGTGACACGTCAGTTGTCTTGTTTGATTACGGAGGAGGTCCTCCGAGGTAGTTTGTGAACTATTGGGCTATCCTTCGTCTGACAGGTAAGTGACGATAAATCAAGTACCGAGGAGATTCTGTTGGAACCCCTGTAGAGTTTCTTTGATGTTTCCAAAATTAAGGGTATTCTAGGTATTTAACATTTCTGGTTAAAGGCTGTCAGACGGGAGCATGGTTTTTCCCTGATTTCGAGACGAAATTCGGGAAGGGTCCTGTCAATTTGGTATCAAAGCTCTAGGTTTAACTTCTTGCAGACCGTACACTTGTATGAAAATTATTTAAGGGTTCTTGTCAACGAGATTCCTCCGATATGTTTGTCTCTTCAGCGACGTAGAACTGAGGGAGGCAGATAGCTGGGAGTCATGATATGCACGGGCGTGGTAGGCGTTGTAAGGACCCTTCCCGAATTTTTCCTCGAAACCCGGAAAGAACCCTTATCCCGTCTGACAGCTCTTTTACCTCAAAATTTAAGTACCAGAAATACCCTTTATTCTTAAATAATTTTTATTAAACTTTACATGGTTCCCAACAGAATCTCCGTACTTACTGATCACTCCTACTGTCAGACGCATGATAAAAATACCGGTCAAACCCAAAACCTCGGAATAGTGGTGGTTCAAATAGAAATACTCTCTGATATCAAATGTCAGTAGTCAGACATTGCTAACATCTCTACTGGAAAACCACAAGACAACAAACTAGTCAGATACTAGTGAACCAATAATAATTCGTCCCTCTGGGTCACCCCCCACACCAACCCACTGACCCGGATAACGAAGTATTTCCATAGGTTGATTGAGCCCATGACAATTGCCGTCTGGTTCATATTAGAGCCGGAAATATCCTCGGCTATCATATCGTATCATCAGCCGGTATAACATTCGGCTATCATATCACATCAGTCGGCATATCTCTCGATTATCATATCCTTAGCCACCAGGGTATCCCTTGGGGTGTGCTAGAATATGTATCACTTGGACTCGACCACAATCTCTGCAAAATCACCTTTTATATTGGAGGTTCACCGGGAGTCCGCCAACACGGAACCAAGGCCCGGATCCTAGGCCCCCTCAAATCGGTTTTGTTTATATTGGGGGTTCACCGGGAGTCCGCCAACACGGAACCAAGGCCCGGATCCTAGGCCCCCTCAAATCGGTTTTTATAGTAGGGGTTCACCGGGAGTCCGCCAACAAGGAACCAAGGCCCGGCTCCTAGGCCCCATCAAATCGGTTTTGTATCCAAAATCAAGTATATATTTTGTTTATCATTTATCACAAATACGGTTTCAACTCAAAATCATGTACCCAAATAATTACCACGTCCAAACACTATCAAAACCGAATCCAACAACCATATCGTTTCTCGCAACGCACTTCCACTGAAATATTGAAACAACAATTATCCAGCCATCATTGCACCCATACACAACATTTTTAAATCGAGGATATTAATACATGCGTTACAATTTATAAATACCACCATACACAACAGTAATTAAATCGAGGATATTAATACATGCATCACAATTTATAAATACAACCATACACAACAGTGATGAAATCGAAGATATTTATACATACATTACAATTTATAAATCAAAGTCAGCTTACCATCACCATCCAACCCAAAATTCATGTACTCTCTAGCCTCAGAACATCTATACCATAATGACCCAACTACCTTGACTTTTCAAACTCAAAACCCTCTCCACGGTCAATCCTTACCGCTGGGATTGCCCAACCGAGTTCTAAATGAACTCCTATGGCCTCGAAACCAACAAAATCTGATCCGAAACGTCCCAAAACCTGAGTCACGCGCCGCCGTGACTTCGGGAACAGTCCCACGCGCCGCCACGCGCCGCCACGCGCCACCGGAAGGTCAGAACACGCGCCCACGAGCTGCCACGCGCCGGTCACGCGCCTGCTACAGTGTTCACGCGCCTGGACCGGTCCAACCCCGGTCCGGCTCGACCTGACCCGGTCCAACTCGACCGGTTCATTCGACTCGACCGGTTACCGGTGACTCGCCGGAGAAGACGACCGGATGGCCCTCGCCGTCGTCGGAGGCTGGCTGGAGAAGATGACCGGACCGCCACCTCCGCCGCCGTCTGGTTCGCCGGAATCCCCCATTTCCGGCCGAACTTCAAGGTTTTCTAATTTCTTCATTTCTTAACCGTTTTTCACGATCTACACATGTAAATTCATCTACTTTTCACCAGGAATTTAAATATGAGGTCAAAGTTCCGAGATCGTACCTGGTTTGGCCGGAAAACGACCGAGAAGGTTCGGTTCACCTCCCTCCACCGTCCGTCGCCCACGGAGGTGCTCCCACTCCGATGATTACACCAAAAGACTCGTGGGGTCGCGGGGAAGATCCTCCCGACCTTGGTTTTGTTAGAATCGGATCGAAACCCATCCGATGAAAATTGGTCTTCGATGTTCACACGGGGAGGTCTCGGGTGGAGTGAGATTGCACGGGCCAATCTCTCGAGGAGAGAGAAAAATATCATCTATATAATTCCAATTTTTCCAAAATTACCAAATTGCCCCTGAAGCTTCTAGATCCGTAACGAACTCATCGGGTCTCCGTTTTCCGCGTGCCGCCTCTCTACGAACTCGTGAGTTCGAGACCTACGCAATAACCCAAGAAAAATTCCCAAAAGTACTGCCAGTCAAAAAGTGACTCCCGAACCCATCCAAAACTGAGGGTAAAATTGTCCAATTCTCAAAATAATTTAATTTCTTGTCCGGGTCGTTACAGGCGTCGCTGTTTCTGATGAGTGGACTTTGGTTTTGTAAAGTATAAGACATGAATAAAGCTATATTGATATAATTGCTTATTACGTATTGTTTTGGCCAAATTTCTGGATATTATTAAATTATTATTGGACACGGGTTTTCAATAATTATTTGAAAATGACGTTTTGGGCTATGGCCTGGCTTTATGGTTTCGGGGTTTATTTGGTTTGACTTGATTTATTTTGGGATTTCGGTCGATGTTAAGTCATTATTCATGCATCTTTTTGATGTCATCAAATGCTCATTTACTTGTCTTTTGTGTGATTTAATTGCCATCCATAGTAGAAAGTGATCATTCTTGTGAACTGTGTGCAGAAGTAGAAAAGTTCATATAAGTGTGGAAAAGGAAGAATGAATTAATCTTTCTCGGACTCAAGTCAAAGATGGAGGAAATATTATTTCTTGCCATCCAAGAAGCAGTCTTCAATTTCAAGATTGTGCCTTTCCACATAAGGAAGGCTTGAGCATTTTGGAAAGGGAAAGTACCACATAAGGAAGGCTTGTGCGTACCAAAGAGGAAAGTGATGTCCAAGGAAGTATCGAGAAGGGCAGTCTCGAGAAGGGCCAAGAAAACAACTTGCTGCACCAGGAAAGTCCAAGACATCAGGAACCTTCATTGCCAAGAGAATTTCAGCCAAGAAATAAGACAAGGGCCTGATTTTTAGGACCCTTGTCTCAGCCCTGTTAGGAAAACGTTTTTATGATTTTATTGCCTTGTTTTAGGTCTGATTAGGAGTCTTTTAAGTAAGAGAAATGTCCTATTTATTCTCCTAACTTCTAGGGATTGTAGACTGCTATTTAAAGGAGTTTAGTTCAGAATAACAGAAAGAAAGGGAACCTTAGCCGCATTGTTTTATGTTTTTGTCCTACAGAAAGAGAGGAGGCCATTTTTAACATAAGAAGCAGTCTCTGGTTTGGAGAAAAAAAAGGCTTAACGGAACCAGGAGGAGTTCGACATCAGAATTGCTTCAAGGGGTTTCTTCTTCTCCTTTTGAGTCTGATTTCAGTTATGCTTCATATTGTGTTTATACTTTCTTTTATCATGATGTGTAACTGAATTGATATCTAGGGTTTTGATGTAACCTTGCAGTTCTTATTCCATGTATTGATCTTAAGTGTTTTTCAGTTTCCTGCTGTGTTTTATGATTCAATTACTATGCTCCATTGATAATTAACATTCTATTTTGATGTTTGATCACCATTAAGATTGTTTGTTAGTTTTCTTATCCCTATATTGAGTAGACACCCATACCTTTGTTTGGACGATATGTAATTGAATGAATAATATCCTGAGAAGACACCCATTCCATGGAGTTATTTGGTTCTATTGTTTTCCTGTTATTATTGGTTCTTTGATTGAAATCTATGTTGGGCATCATATCTAGATTAAGGTCTAAGGAACTTGGTTCGATCGGACACCCACGACTGACCATAAGTAAGTGAAAACGAACCCATGAAACTATCTAGTGAAACTGATTTGTACTAGTTTAATTTACATGGAATTGAATTGTAATGGTGAAGTCAAAACCCTAGGCCTTTTAATCATCAGTATTCTTCCTTGTTTAGTTTGTTCTCTACTTAGTTGCTTCTAACGTAATTCAGTGTCTAATTAAAAACCAAATAAAAAACCCGAACATTCAATTTTCTGTTTTTGTTGCATTTACATAGAATAGTTTAAGGCTAGTTTCTGCTTCATTCTAATCAGTCTATGTGGTACGATAACCCTTACTTGTGCTCCACTATACCATCTACAACTTGTGCACTTGCAAGGAAAATTAAACAACAAGTTTTTGGGGCCGCTGCCGGGGACTGATTCATTCTAAGCATTGCGTGCCTTTTACCTATTCTATTTTTCATTTTCTGTTTTAGTTTTTTTTTTTTTACTTAATTTTGTTTTGTTTACTCTATTTGCGGTAGTTTATGTCTAGTAGTCTTTTGGAACAAGACGAATCTGCCAGAAGCAACCATTCCAGAGCATTGGGATGCAAGCCAATCCGAGGCGAACCAATTCTGAACATCCTACAAGAGAACCTAAAAGCTGCAAAGCTTGCTGCCTTAGAGCCATACAGAAATCTTTCTAACGAGGATCTATCCGAGTCCAAGAGTATTGGCACTGACTCTGAGGAAGAGGAAGAGATGGCAGAAGAAGAGAACTTCATGGGAGACCTTGATATCCTAACCATTGATACAAATCCTTCTTGCATTACGCTGCCATTGCAAGCCCGATACTATGAGCTGAAATCTTCTCATCTGAATATGCTTCCTTCATTTCACGGTTTACCTAATGAAGATCCACTTACCCATTTAAAAGAAATATTTAACGTAGTGAGTACTTTTCCTTTGACAGGTGTATCCGAAGATCAATTAAGGATGAGAGTGTTTCCGTACACATTGAAGGAGAGAGCGAAGTATTGGCTTAATTCTCTTAGGCCAAGATCACTAACAACATGGGCTGAGATTCAAAAGAAATTCCTAGAGAAGTACTTTTCCACAGCCAAGACAGATATGTTGAGGGATCAAATCATGACATTCACCCAACAAGTTGATGAGTCATTCTCAGAGGCATGGGAACGGTACAATGGGTTACTTCTCCAATGCCCCCATCATGGCATTCCTTTAAACTTACAAATGCGTATTTTTTATAAAGGACTAACCCTCTCGAGCAAGAACATTGTTACAAATTTTGCAGGGGGTTCCATGAAGAGCAAGACTCGTGAACAAACTTGTACGCTTTTCGAACAGATTGCCATGGAAACTCAACACATGGACACTAGTGGTAAGCGAGCTGGAATTTATGAAATTAGTGGTTCTAACAATGCTAAACTTGATGCTCAGATATCTATGCTAGCAAAGAAGTTGGATGCATTAGTTGCTGCTCAACCAAGGCCTAACATGAAGGAATCATGTGGGGTATGTGAAGCCTTTGATCATATCACACATGAGTGCCCTATGGGATCTGCCTATCCAGAAATTGGACAAGAACATGTCAATTTCACAAACTCCTACAATCAGAGGCCAAGGAATGATCCATTCTCTAACTCATACAATCTTGGGTGGAGGAATCATCCCAATTTTTCATGGAGTAACAACAACAATGTTCAGAATCAAGCTAGTTCCTCTGTCCAACCGAAAGCCAACAATTCAACGAATAGCATGCTTCAAAACCATTCTGCAGCCCTAAATAAGATGGAGATTCAACTAGGGCAGATTGCAGATGCTCTTAATAGGAGGGAACCTGGAAAACTGCCAAGTCAACCACTTATGAGTGAAAGGAATCAAGAGCAAGCCAAAGCAATTACAATGCTTAGGAGTGGTAAGATGATTGATAATGGTGTTGGTAATGATGGTTCTAATGCCAAATCTGAAATTAATGCAGGGGCTACGGAAGAGAAGAATTTGGGGGACCAAACGGAAAGCGAGCAGCAACCAAAGAATTCAAGTCATGCAAGCTCAAGCCAAAATGATCAGCCACTTCACAAGGCTGAAATGCCTTATATGCCACCAATTCCTTTCCCTGGAAGACTTGCTAAAAGCAAACAGGATAAATCTTTTAAAGAAATATATGATCTGTTAAGTAAAGTGAACATTAATTTGCCTTTGCTTGATGTCATTAGGAACGTACCTGCATATGGGAAGTTTTTCAAGGAGCTGAATAGCCACAAGAGAAAATATGGACCAAATGAGAAGGTTATGGTGAGTGAAAATGTTAGTGCTGTGCTACAAAGGAAACTGCCACCGAAATTGAAAGATCCAGGAAGTTTCTCCATCAACATCACCGTTGGAGACAAAATGATTGAAAAAGCCATGCTTGACTTGGGGGCAAGCATTAATCTGATGCCGTACTCGATGTACTTACAATTAGGTTTGGGGGAGTTAAAGAAGACCACCATCTCACTTCAACTTGCCGATCGTTCAGTCAAGTATCCTAGAGGTATTGTAGAGGATATCCTAGTTCAAGTTGATAAACTAATCTTGCCTGCTGATTTTGTAGTTCTGGATATGGATGAGGATCCCATACATGACCGTGACTTTCCTATCTTGCTTGGAAGACCATTCATGGCCATGGAAAAGACTGTAATTGATGTACATAATGGGAAGCTTACCATGACTGTACTAGGAGAGACCGTTCAGTTTAAAGTGTTTGAATCCATAACTCATCCTTCTACTACTTTGGATTGTTTTTATGTTGATGAGTTGGATTCCCTGGTGGTTTCTAAATTTTTGCAGACTGAATCTGGTGATACACTAGAAGTGGCATTAACTCACCCGCAAGATGAATTTGAAGAGGAATGTCCATTAATGGAAGAGGTTGCTGCTCTAGAAGTATTGAAGTCATACCCATCCTCCATTAAACCTTCCATTGAACCACTTTTACCCTCCGCCACCCACCTGATTCCTTCGATTGTTCAAGCCCCTAAGTTAGAGCTCAAACCACTTCCATCTCACCTCAAATATGCCTACATTGGTGAAGAAGAAACCCTCCCAGTTATCATATCTTCTGATCTAACTCCATTGCAAGAAGACAAGCTTATTAGAGTGCTTAAGGAGAACAAATCTGCTGTTGGTTGGTCTATTGCAGATATCAAAGGAATAAGCCCTACAATGTGCATGCATAGAATTCTAATGGAGGAAGGAGCCAAGCCAGTTCGTGAGGCACAAAGGAGATTGAATCCTCACATGAAAGAAGTAGTGAGAGCTGAAGTGTTGAAATTGCTTGATGAGGGTATCATATACCCAATATCTGACAGCAAACGGGTGAGCCCCGTCCAAGTGGTGCCTAACAAGTCAGGGATCACCGTGGTGAAGAATGATGACAATGAGCTTGTGCCTACAAGAATGACCACTGGTTGGCGTGTGTGCATTGATTACAGGAAGTTGAATTCTGCCTCTAGAAAGGATCATTTCCCTTTACCTTTTATTGATCAAATGCTGGAGAGATTAGCTGGCCACTCATACTACTGTTTTCTTGATGGATTTTCAGGTTATAATCAGATTTCCATTGCTCCGGAAGACCAAGAAAAGACCACATTCACCTGTCCATTCGGAACATTCGCATATAGGAGGATGCCTTTTGGTCTATGTAATGCTCCTGCCATCTTCCAAAGATGCATGATGGCCATCTTTTCGGATATGATTGAGAGGTTTATAGAGGTATGCATGGATGATTTTTCAGTGTTTGGTTCCTCATTTGATAATTGCCTTAACCATCTCTCTCTAGTGCTTCAAAGTTGCAAAGAAACCAATCTGATCTTGAACTGGGAGAAGTGTCATTTCATGGTTAAGCAAGGTATTGTACTTGGTCATGTGATTTCTTGCAAGGGAATTGAGGTTGATAAAGCAAAAATTGATCTCATCTCTAAGCTGCCCCCACCTACATCAGTTAACGGTGTTAGAAGTTTTCTTGGGCATGCAGGTTTTTATAGGCGATTTATACAGGATTTTTCCAAAATAACTCGTCCTCTTTGTGATTTGCTTGCCAATGATTCTGTTTTTAAGTTTAATGAGGAGTGTTTAAATGCATTTGACACACTAAAACGTGAACTAACCTCTTCGCCTATTATCATGGCTCCCGATTGGTCTTTACCTTTTGAATTAATGTGTGATGCCTTTGATTATGCTATAGGTGCAGTTTTCGGACAACGTGTTGATAAGTTACCTCATGTGATCTACTACGCTAGTAGAACCTTGAATGACGCTCAGCTCCACTACTCAACAACTGAGAAGCAGTTTTTGGCTGTAGTCTTTGCTTTAGAAAAATTTCGTTCTTATCTTGTGGGTTCTAAAGTGATTGTCTATTCTGATCATGCAGCCATTAGGTACTTACTTACAAAGAAAGATTCTAAGCCTCGGTTGATAAGGTGGATACTCTTGCTTCAAGAGTTTGACCTGGAAATTCGTGATAAGAGTGGAAGAGATAACCTAGTCGCTGATCACTTGTCTCGACTAGTTGATGACGGTGCTAAAGAAAAAAATGTTGTCCCCATTAATGAATCATTCCCTGATGAGCAACTCTTAGCTATTCAAGAAAAAGAACCATGGTATGCTGATTTTGTTAATTATCTTGCTTGTGGAGTGATTAGAGATGATCTTTCTTCTCAGGAGCGAAAGAAGTTTCTCTCCGGGGTGAAGCACTATTTGTGGGATGACCCCTACCTATTCAAGTACTGTCCCGATCAGATTATAAGGAGATGTGTACCAGAAGCTGAACAACAAAGCATACTCAAGTTCAGCCATGAATTTGCTTGCGGAGGACACTTTGGTGCAAAGAAAACGGCACTGAAGGTTCTTCAATCAGGTTTCTTTTGGCCTTGTTTATTTAAAGATGCTTTTAACTTTTGTTCTAAGTGTGACAGATGCCAAAGGATGGGAAACATAAGTAGAAGGAATCAGATGCCATTGACTAACATCTTGGTGGTCGAACTCTTTGATGTATGGGGAATCCATTTTATGGGTCTTTTTCCATCTTCATATGGTTATACATATATTCTAGTGGCGGTAGATTATGTATCCAAGTGGGTGGAAGCGATTGCTACAAGAAGTAATGATAATAGAGTGGTTCTCAGCTTTCTCCGAGACATGATCTTTACAAGATTTGGAACTCCAAGGGCGATTATAAGTGATGGAGGCAGTCACTTTTGTAATCGTACGTTCGATGCTCTAATGAAAAAAAACAAAATCAGTCATAGTGTTGCAACTCTGTACCATCCCTAGAGTTCTGGACAAGTTGAGATAAGCAATAGGGAGATTAAGAACATACTGATGAAGACTGTGTCCCCTACTCGGAAGGATTGGTCCTTACGCCTCAACGATGCTCTTTGGGGTTACCGGACAGCTTATAAAACTCCAATTGGAATGAGTCCCTATAGGCTGGTTTTCGGAAAAGCTTGTCATTTACCTATGGAGCTTGAGCACCGTGCGTTTTGGGCAATCAAGAAGTTCAATTTTGATTTAAAAGACGCTGGGACAACATGAAAACTTCAACTGAACGAGCTTGAGGAGTTGAGAAATGAAGCATATGAAAATGCCAAGATTTACAAAGAGAGAACCAAGCTTTATTATGACAAAGCAATCTTGAGAAAGGTATTCACTCTTAACCCGAAAGTTCTTTTGTTTAACTTTTTCCAGGAAAGTTGAAGTCTAGATGGCTTGGTCCTTTCAAAGTGATTCACGTATTCCCTCATGGAGCCATTGAGATTGAGAACGAGAAGAATGGGGATCGATTCAAAGTTAATGGGCAGCGACTTAAACCCTATTTGGAGGATAATCCAGATCTATCCCACTATGATGTCGCCTTGGTCGAGATTTCAGTAACTTAGACATGTCTACCTCATCTCGCCTAGATATTAAATATAGCGCTTCTAGGAGGCAACCTAGCATTGCTTTGTGTTTTCTTTCATTCACTTGTTTCTGCTGTAATGCACTCTCAAAGCATCGAATCTGTTTTAGTCTTCTCATTGCATATTGCTTATCATATTGAGGACAATGATCAGTTTAGGTTTGGGGGTGTGGATTTGAAAATTGGTATATAGAAACAAGTAGGTTTGGGTGTTATACACGGCTTGATTTTGAATTTTTCACCTTTAGTTTTTGTTAGTATGTTTAGTTAGTTAGTTTAAGTTTTTGCTAGTGATAGGTGTATTAACTTGTTAATAAGAGTGTTCATGCTAAGTTAACTATCTTTGTTCTACTAAGAGTTCTGCCATAATCCGTTTGTATCATAACCTTGCACTTCACAATGCCATGTCTCGAGTGATTAAGTAAACAAAACTACTGTATTTGAGTGAACTTCAGAAAATTAGTGGAGACTACCTTGTGAGGTTATTGAGCTATATTGTAAGGACCCTTCCCGAATTTTCCTCGAAACCCGGAAAGAACCCTTATCCCGTCTGACAGCTCTTTTACCTCAAAATTTAAATACCCGAAATACCCTTTGTTCTTGAATAATTTTTATTAAACCTTACAGGGTTCCCGACAGAACCTCGGTACTTACTGACCACTCCTACCTGTCAGACGCAGGATAGTATACAGGTCAAAGCCAAGACCTCGGAATAGTGGTGGTTCAAATAGGAATGCCCTCTAACACCAATGTCAGTAGGTCAGACACTGCTGACATCTCTACTGGAATATCACAAGACAACAGACTAGTCAGATACTTGTGAACCAACAATAATTCGTCACTCTGGGTCACCGCCCACACCAACTATCATATCATAACATCAGCCGGTATAACCTTCGGCTATCTTATCACATCAGTCGGTATATCTCTCGACTATCATATCCCTAGCCACCAGGTTATCCCTTGGGGTGTGCTAGTCCTGTATCACAACTCTCTGTATTATGCATAAATAGCCTCGTGACCCGGCGGAGCCAAAACTCCTCGATGCCAGAGTCGGAGTACTCAACGAACCAACAGAGTAAAACTCTTGATGCTAGTTGAAGAACAGTAACCAATTATATTGAAGGTTCACCGGGTTCACCGCCAATAGCGGATCTTGGCCCAGATCCTGGCCTCCCTCAATCAATGTTTATCTCGGAGGTTCACCGGGTTCTCCGTCTCAGCGGATCTTTACCCCGGCTCCTTGGCCCCCACAAAATCGTATTATTTATCTCGGAGGTTCACCGGGTTCTCCGTCTCAGTGGATCCTTACCCCGGCTCCTTGGCCCCCTCAAAACCGTATTGTTTATATTGGAGGTTCACCAGGTTCTCCGTCTCAGCGGATCCTTACCCCGCCTCCTTGGCCCCCTCAAAACCGTATTGTTTATATTGGAGGTTCACCAGGTTCTCCCTTCTCAGGGGATCCTTACCCCGGCTCCTTGGCCCCCTCAAAACCGTATTGTTTATATTGGAGGTTCACCGGGTTCTCCGTCTCAGCGGATCCTTACCCCGGCTCCTTGGCCCCCTCAAAACCGTATTGTTTATATTGGAGGTTCACCGGGTTCTCCGTCTCAGCGGATCCTTACCCCGGCTCCTTGGCCCCCTCAAAACCGTATTGTATCCGAGAATCAGGTGTATTTTATAATCACATTTACGATTTTTAGCTCCAAATCATGGACTTTAATAATTTCCACGTCAAAACAATATCAAAACCGAGTACAAAAACCAGGCCATTTCTCACAACACACTTTCACTGAAATATTGGAAAACAATGTCCAGCAGTCATTTATAAATCCCAGGAAATCATTACAACCATACACAACAGTATTTAAATCAAAGATATTTATACATGCATTACAATTTATAAATACAACCATACACAACAGTATTTAAATCAAAGATATTTATACATGCATTACAATTTATAAATCAAAAGTCCGCTTACAAACATCATCCAACCTAAAATTCAAGCACGCTCTAGCCTAAGAAACACCTACAAAATAATGACCCAACTACCTTGACTTTCCGAGCTCAAAACCCTCTCAACGGTCAATCCTTACTGCTGGGATTGCCCAACCGGCCTCTAAATGAACTCCTATGGCCTCGAAACCAACAAAATATGATCCGGAACGTCCCAAAACCCTAGTCATGCGCCGCCGTGACTTCGGGAATAGTCCCACGCGCCGCCACGCACCACCGGAAGGCCAGAACATGCGCTCACGCACCGCCACGCGCCAGTCACGCGCCTGGACCGGTCCAACCCGACCCGACTCGACCTGATTCGGTCCAACTCGACTCAACCCGACCGGTTCACTCAACTCGATCGGTTCACTCAACCCGACCGATTCACTCAACTCGACCGGTTCACTCAACTCGACCGGTTCACTCGACTCGACCGGTTCACTCAACTCGACCTGTTCACCGGTGATTCATCTACTTTTCACAAGAAATCCAAATATGAGGTCAAAGTTCTGAGATCGTACCTGGTTTGGCCGGAAAACGGCCGAGAAAGTTTTGTTCACCTCTCTCCTCCGTCCGTCGCCTACGGCGGTGCTCCCGCTCCAATAACTACCCCAAAATGCTCGTGGGGTCCCTGGTAAGATCCTCCCGACCTTGTTTTCGTTTGAATCGGATCAAAATCCATCCGATGAAAATGGGCCTTCGGTGTTCGCACGGGGAGGACTCGGGTAGGAGCGAGACTGAATGGACCAATCTCTCGAAGAGAGAGAAAAATATCTGCTATATAATTCCCACTTTTCCAAAATTACCAAACTGCCCCTGAAGCTTCTAGACCCGTAACGAACTCATCGGGTCTTCGTTTTCCGCGTGCCGCCTGTCTACGAACTCGTGAGTTCGAGACCTACGTAACAACCCAAGAAAAATTCCCAAAAGTACTTCGAGTCAAAAAGTGACTTCCGAACCCGTCCAAAACTGAGGGTAAAACTGTCCCATTCTCAAAATAATTTAATTTCTGGTTCGGGTCGTTACATATATTGCCATTCTTTTAGAGTGATATACATTGCTTCTACTCTTAAACACTCTGCTTTTGTTCTTAAATGCTGATCTCATTCCATTACATTTGCATTGAATTTTAAAGAACTGACATCATATAGATGCTCTTGATTTGAGGTGTGGTTTTTTATAAGAAGTGATGTAGGCTATGTGTGATTAAACCTCTCAAGGACTTATCCTACCATGTTGTGTGCTCCCTAAGCCATTTTGAAGCCAAACACTCAGCCTTTTCTATCATCACCCTAAGCACAATCTGCCAAACACTCAACCATTCAATCATGCCATGCCCTATAACCCAAGTTTGTGTTAAGGCTGCATTAAATGAGATTCATGGTGAGAATGAAGAATTAAAGATGTTGCTGCCCAATTCAAAAAGAGTTATTGCAGAAACGACAATAATGTGAAAGTTAAAGTCTGAATGTGATGGAAAATGCTATACAAGGAATAAGGAAACCATTGTATGATCTTGGTTCAATTCAGAAAAAAAAAAAAAAAACTCCAATTGGCAATGGAACCAAAAAACAAAAAGGAAATGTGAAAGAACACCTGAATTGATCCAAGTGAGGCAATAAACTCAAGAAGACTTCAAAAGAGGAATCAAGTTCTTATCAATGCTGCCGTGGGTTCTAAGCAAGAAATCAGAGCAGAACTTCAAAGTTCAAGTCTTGACATCTCATGCCTTGACACAACTCAGGTTCTTTGAATCCGACCCTTTCTTTGTTTCACCATAAGCTTAGCCCCATTACACCCAAAACTGAAGACCTAACTGATCTTATGGACAACCATGCTAAGGATTGAGGTAGGTATCTATGTTCTTAAAGTTCTGTTTCACTCATGATATCTTAATTCCAGAAAGTGCTATTCTTCATTGCAAATCATATGTGATTAAACTTGAATTCCTCTAAATAATGCCCATCACATATGCTTGATAAGAGTGTAAGCTTAGGATTCTTGTGAGAATGGAGAGATACCTAGTGAGGATTAGGGTCGAGGCGAAATCTTTTTGGAGCATTTGGATAAAGTTGTTTTTAAACATGATTACTTGAGATATTGGCATCTACACATCACACATGATACTTACTGTTGTGGCATTCTTTTTAGTTTTGCAAAGCATGTCTACTATCTTTAATTCTTATTAACTTGTTAACAACTATCTCTAGCATGTTAGTTGTTTAAGTAAAACGTTTGTGGGGATCGTAGCTATCATAACCCTCAGGAGACAAAACTCCACCTACTAGGAACACCTAGAGGTTTAAATGATCTATCCTTAACTAAGATTGAGTCTGTTCTTTTTGTTTTAGTTTGGTTTTTCTTTGTTTTGCTCAGGGACTAGCAAAAGATAGGTTTGGGGGTATTTGTTAAGTCATTATTCATGCATCTTTTTGATGTCATCTAATGCTCATTTACTTGTCTTTTGTGTGATTTAATTGCCATCCATAGTAGAAAGTGATCATTCTTGTGAAGTGAGTGCAGAAGTAGAAAATTTCATATAAGTGTGGAAAAGGAAGAATGAATGAATCTTTCTCGGACTCAAGTCAAAGAAGGAGGAAAGATTATTTCTTGCCATCCAAGAAGCAGTCTTCAATGTCAAGATTGTGCCTTTCCACATAAGGAAGGCTTGAGCATTTTGGAAAGGGAAAGTTCCACATGAGGAAGGCTTGTGCGTACCAAAGAGGAAAGTGACGTCCAAGGAAGTATCGAGAAGGGCAGTCTCGAGAAGGGCCAAGAAAACAACTTGCTGCATCAGGAAAGTCCAAGACATCAGGAACCTTCATTGCCAAGAGAATTTCAGCCAAGAAATAAGACAAGGTCCTGATTTTTAGGACCCTTGTCTCAGCCCTGTTAGGAAAACGTTTTTATGATTTTATTGCCTTGTTTTAGGTCTGATTAGGAGTCTTTTAAGTAAGAGAATTGTCTTATTTATTCTCCTAACTTCTAGGGATTGTAGACTGCTATTTAAAGGAGTTTAGTTCAGAATAACATAAAGAAAGGGAACCCTAGCCGCATTGTTTTATGTTTTTGACATACAGAAAGAGAGGAGGCCATTTTTAACATAAGAAGCAGTCTCTGGTTTGGAGAAAAAAAAGGTTTAACGGAACCAGGAGGAGTTCGACATCAGCATTGCTTCAAGGGGTTTCTTCTTCTCCTTTTGAGTCTGATTTCTGTTATGCTTCATATTGTGTTTATACTTTCTTTTATCATGATGTGTAACTGAATTTATATCTAGGGTTTTGATGTAACCTTGCAGTTCTTATTCCATGTATTGATCTTAAGTGTTTTTCAGTTTCCTGCTGTGTTTTATGATTCAATTACTATGCTCAATTGATAATTAACATTCTATTTTGATGCTTGATCACCATTAAGATTGTTTGTTAGTTTTCTTATCCCTTTATTGAGTAGACACCCATACCTTTGTTTGGACGATCTCAAATTGAATGAATAATATCCTGAGAAGACACCCATTCCATGGAGTTATTTGGTTCTATTGTTTTCCTGTTATTATTGGTTCTTTGATTGAAATCTATGTTGGGCATCATATCTAGATTAAGGTTTAAGGAACTTGGTTCGATCGGACACCCACGACTGACCATAAGTAAGTGAAAACGAACCCATGAAACTATCTAGTGAAACTGATTTGTACTAGTTTAATTTATTGTAATGGTGAAGTCAGAACCCTAGGCCTTTTAATCATCAGTCTTCTTCCTTGTTTAGTTTGTTCTCTACTTAGTTGCTTCTAACGTAATTCAGTGTCTAATTAAAAACCAAATAAAAAACCCGAACATTCAATTTTCTGTTTTTGTTGCATTTACATAGAATAGTTTTAAGGCTAATTTCTGCTTCATTCTAATCAGTCTCTGTGGTACGATAACCCTTACTTGTGCTCCACTATACCATCTACAACTTGTGCACTTTCAAGGAAAATTAAACAACAGTCGAGTCCATGTTTTTGAGTTTGAACCCGGTTTTTCAATGAATTTCGCTTAGGCCAGGGACCCTGGATTTCAAAACATGGATCTGAATTACTGTCCCCGAGGGTAAAGGTATTCTCCGATGCTAGTGTTATGGGTCTTTCTCCGCTAGATCGTTGAGGCGAGCTACGGCTTGGGATTCCATTCGGGGAACGGGGAGTCAGGTTAATGATAGTTTGTGTGTAGGTTGGTTTCATGATTTTTAAACTCCTTTGAGGAGGATTTTCAAAGCAGGGTTGTGGACTACGAGATGTTTTCATTATTCGGATTTTCGTGGGTCGCACCGAGTGTTTTAACAAAACATGATTTTGGTTTTCACTGAATTGCTGTCCCCAAGGGTCATGGTTTTTCTCCAGTGTTGGCCTTGGAGGGTATTTCTCCATCACATCGTTGAGGTTTCTCCGACTGGCATTGGAGGGTATTTCTCCCCCATATCGTTGAGGTGTTCTCCGATGTTGACGTTGGAGGGTATTTCTCCGTCACATCGATTAGGTTTCTCCGACTGGGGTTGGAAGGTATATCTCCTCCAGATGGTTGAGGTGTTCTCCGATGTTGGCGTTGAAGGGTATTTCTCCGTCACATCGTTGAGGTTTCTCCGACTGGCGTTGGAGGGTATTTGTCCGCCAGATCGTTGAGGTGTTTGATCAGTCGTTATTTATGCATCATTTTGAGGTCTTTATATGCCTCTCTTACATGTCTTTTGAATGATTTCGTGCCATCAATAGTAGAAAATGATCAATCTTGTGAGACTTGTGCAGAGTTAGTGCGCCTATTTTGGGCGCACTAACTCTGCACAAGTCTCAATATCAGGTCCTCAACGGGGTCCTGAGTGCGCCAGTGCGCCTATTTTGGGCCACTGGCCAAGTACCTCATATCAGGCCCTCCGGGTCCCGAACTTGTGTTTCAAGACATCAGGGTCAGGTCCTAGAAGTGCCAAGGTCGCGCCGAGGCAGGTCGAGGACATGTCCCAAGAACTCCCATCCGAGCCCAGATGTGCGCCCAAGCCCGGGGTCCCTGTTCACCAGCGGTGGATCAGAGGTTCTCCCTCTGCGCTAAGCCTGACAACATTTGCGCCAAGCCTGAACGACGATGCGCTTCTATTATACTCCTAACGTACTTCAAAAGCGCGGTCCCAGATCCTGATTACGAAGATAGTCAAAAATCCAAGTTTGGCCAGCTTACGTTCCCACTTGCTAGCCTGCATTCACACTCCCGGCCGTGCTCTGATTGGTTCGAATAGATTTTAAAGACTTTGTAATTAATTAAAAGTAAAATAACTTTCCCTATTCCTATAGGACAAGGTTTTCCCTTGTCTATAAAAAGGAGAATCAGATAGAGGATTGGGGGCGTTTTTGTTTCTGGAAAAACAGAGACCTAAGCCACAGAGTTCCGTTTTGGTTTTCTAGAGAATTAGGGACCATATTTTGGGAGATAATCTTTCACATAGATTATTGGACGTGGAGCTTGGAGAAGAAGGCCCTGCCGTGTCTTCTGCTGCATCTGTTCTTAACAATCTCTTCTGTACCCTTATTTTCATTATTGCAATTTACTTATGGATTCAATTATACTTGTGTTTATTTCAGTTATGTGTGAGTAGTCATTAGGATTAGGGCTGCTTGAAGCCCTAGCCATGTTAGCTTGTTAATTGGATTTCTGGCTCTTGATTATGATTGCTATGCATGCTGAATAAGTTGGATTACTATGCTTAATGAACTTAATTTATGCCTATAAGATTAGCTACCTTGTTTGCATATAATTATAGATGTAATTGCTTGAGTGACCGTCATATCATCTTGTGATTTGGAGCATCGAAAGTATTCGTACTTGTAATCTTAACTCATGACGACCTAGGATTGCATGCCACTTTGCTAGGCTAATGTTGTGTCATTAAATTCTCTTTAAACTTCATGCATCATCTTAAAAGGTAGGTGATAGACGTTCTAGGCATATGCCCTGTTTAGAACATGCTAAGTAAGAGGGAATAAGATGTGTCTAGTGAACCAACGCCAGGTCCTAGGCACGGGCACCTAATTCAGAAAATGCATAGTAATTAGGTCAAGGAAATTTGGTTAAGAGCTATAATTGGTTAGAGTGGATAGTAAGCCTTAATTTGCCTTAGTTAACAACTTTTCATTCTTGCATTGTTATTTTCTGCACTTTGATTTACTTGGCTTTAAATTTCAGTTATCACATCATAAACACCCCCCCCCCCCCCCCCCCCCCCTACAAGTCCTCGAGGGATCGACTCTTGCTGTGCTACTATACTATACTTATCGATTTGTGCACTTGCAAGGATTTTATAACTGTTAGAATTGAATTGCATATTTCTTGCTCTTTAAATCTACCAACAGTGTTCTCCGATGTTGGCGTTGGAGGGTATTTCTTCGTCACATCGTTGAGGTTTCTCCGACTGTCATTGGAGGATATTCCTCTGCCAGATCGTTGAAGTGTTCTCCGGTGTTGGCGTTGGAGGGTATTTCTCTATCACATCGTTGAGGTTTCTCCGATGTTGGTGTTGGAGGGTATTTCTCCGTCACATCATTGAGGTTTCTCTAACTAGCGTTGGAGGGTATTTTTCCGCCATATCTTTGAGACTGACTATACGTAGTATAGGGATCTGTATGATTTCATGATACCTTCGGGTGCACATGTACCTATCTAACGTCATGACTTTAGGTAATTGTAGTCATGTTGGGAGTAGGCCCGCCGGTGGACCTCTCAGGCTCAGAGCCATACTTTGAGGTAATTTCTGGGTTTGATGGATTCTAGTGCCTTCAGGATGTCTCATGGATGTTGTTCTCGCCTACGGTTTGTTGTCGAGACGAAAACAAAGAAATGTGCAGGGTGCACAAGTTCAAATGGGAATCGCAGTTGACGCCCAGTTCGTGTTGTTGGTGACACGAGAGGACTCGAAGGTAGGAGGTTGGTTCTTTGACCTGAGTTAAGGGAATTTCAAGGACTAAAGTTTTTTAAGGGGGGTGAATTGTAACGACCCGGAAATATAATTAGTGAATTTTCATAAATTAATTTGCAAAAGGACAAAATTACCCTTTGTTGTTTAAGGGGCCTGGAAGTCATTTTTTATTTCGAGATACTTTTGGTTGTGTTTCGGGGACCGTTGCGTAGGTCTTGAACTCAAGAGTTCATAGACAGGCGGCACGCAAAAAACGGAGTTTGTATGAGAGAGATGTGGGTCTAGAATGTTCAGGGGCATTTTTGTAATTTGGCATGGGTAGATATTTTAACCCTAAGTAGATCAGATCCTCCTCCATGTTTTTTTCACTCTCTGTCAGGACACGTCCCGAATTTCCCCTCGAAACCCGGGAAGAACCCTGATCCCGTCTGACAACTTAAGAAAAGGTTCCCAAAATACCCTTCAATCCTTACAAAATATAATAACAATAAATACTTCCACTTGTTAGACAAGGGATTCAAGCACTCAATAATTCCCGTAATTAATGACCAATCAAATACAATATAATATCAGAGCATTTAAGTAGGATCAAGAGTAAAATTTAGATATCCTACTCAAATATAATTACATAGCGCAGTCGAAGTACTAATGCCTCTGCCTCGAGATCAGTGTTCGCGTCAACTCTACTCAACTGCCTGAAGGGGGTTTAAACACAAAAGTTGTGAGTGGACAAAAATAATCATTTATAAATAATTTTTCGAGGAAATATTACATTTTTCCCCCTCCATTTATAAAATCATGCATGCATCACATAAACGATTTATAATAGAAAAACATCATATGTAAATCACGAAAATTTTCATTTCTCTTTAAAACCACTTAGTTGGTATCACAGAAAAATCTGTATAATGAAAATACCTCGTGCTCCACAGTTTGGTCTGACAACTTTCTTCAAAGGAGTTACAATTATTTAATTCAATCTGGACACATAATATCTCAAATTCACTGTTCCCGACATATCCACAACACACCAGGGTATCCCTTGAGATGTGTTAAAATCTGTACTACTTGGACTCGATTACAATCTCTGCAAAATCACCTTTTATATTGGGGGTTCACCGGGTTCACCGCCAACAGCGGATCCTAGGCCCGGCTCCTGGGCCCCCTCAAAACGATATTGTATCCAAAATCAAGTATATATTTTGTTTATCATTTATCACAAATATGATTTCAACCCAAAATCATAGACCCAAATAATTACCACGTCAAAACAATATCAAACCGAATCCAACAACTATATCATTTCTCACAACACACTTTCACTGAAATATTGGGAAAACAAATGTCCAACAATCAATTATAAATTCCAGGAAATCATCGCACGCATACATAATAGTATTAAAATCAAAGATATATTTATGCATGCATTATAGTTTATAAACCAAAAGTCCACTCACAAACCTGTTGAAGCAAGCTCAATCCTGAACTGTACGCTCCCCTGAAGTTTCTGGAGCAGTATCGCCTGTCCAAATTAATAATCGGGATACCAGCTAATAATAAGAACCTTAAATATAAACCCCTTAAACCCCGGAAGCCTAACTATGCTGGCCTAGAAAACGCAGCAACTTTAAAACGTCCGAAATAACCCCTAAACGACGTCCGAACGACTCAAAACCTGCGCCAACAGGTCCGAAACGTCAAAAACTACATGTCACGCGCCACCGTGACCTCAGACTCGGCCCCACGCGTCGTCACACGCCGACGGAAGGTCAGAACACGCGCCACGCGCCGCCACGCGCCCTCACGCGCCGGTCACGCGCCTGCGACAGTACCCACGCGCCTGGATCGGTCCAACCCGATCCAACTTGGCCTGACCCGGTCCAACTCGACCTGACCGATTCACTCGACCCGATCGGTTCACTCGACCCGACCAGTTTACTCAACCCGACCGGTCACCCGACCCGACCGATCACCGGCGGCTCGCCGGAGAAGACGACTGGCAGCCGGTGCCGCCGTCTGGTTTCCGCATGAATCCTCCATTTCAGGGTGAAACTTGAAGCTTTCCTAACTTCCTCAAAACTCAACCATTATTCACAAATTTTATGTTTAAATCTATCTACTCGAACCCAGGAATCCAAATATAACCTTAAAACATCAAACACGTACTTGTGCTAGCCGAAAAATCGATCGGAAGGTCTGAAACTTCCTATCCTCGGTTCGACTTCCTCCGTGGTCCTCTCCTTCGATGGTTGGTACGGTTGTGATCATGGGAAGGAGTAGAATACGATTAGTTGATCAAAACTGGAAGTTGGAGCCTTGAATCAAACTTGGAATTTATGGGTTTTTGGGTTAGTTTTCGCACGGTTTCGGGTAGTTTGTGTTTATGTTTGTCACAGAGAGAGTGAGGACTGTTAAAGGAGATGAAGATGAAAATGAAATGAAGATGAGACAATGATTGGGTTAAAATATCTACCCCAAGTCAAAAATTACCAAAATGCCCCTAACAATCTAGACCCGTAACTTTCATCCACGAACTCCGTTTCCTGTGTGCCGCCTGTCTACGAACTCGTGAGTTCGAGACCTATGCAACGGTATCCAAAACACCACCAAAAATGTCTCGAAACAAAATTTGACTTTCACGCCCCTTAACAAGCAAGGGTAAATTCGTCATTTTACAAAAATAATTACGAAAACCCAATAATTAAAATTCCGGGTTGTTATACTCTCTCTTCGCGACTCACCCAAACACATTCGACCGAACCCAAAAACCCACAAATTTGAATTTCAATGTGACGCAAGATCGTCCATTTTGGTTCCACTCATCGGACTCTCCTCCTTCCCGCGATGAAGAACGTACCAAACGTCGAAGGAAGCAGTCGTGGGTGATACCGAACTGAGGAAAGGAAAAATTAGAAATTTCGATCGATTTTTCGGCTAACACAGGTATGAGTTTTATGTTTAGACTTCATTTTTTAGTTCCTAGGTTCAAGTAGATGGATTTAGAATAAAAATTTGTGAAAATCGGTTAAGATTTGTGGAAATTAGGAAAAAATCAAGGTCGCCCGACAATGAATTTTTTCGGTGACGGTGTACGGTCGTGAACGGTGGAGCGGTCGTCTTCTCCGGTGACTGGTTCGGTCATAGGAGAACTGACGTGGCATGCCATATGGATGCCACCTGGCAGCCACGTAGAGCCACATGGAGTCCACCTAGTGGTTGAGTCAGCACCGAGTCAGCGCCGAGTCAGCGTCGAGTCAGGCGCATGAGACACTGTAGAAGCATGCGAAACTTTGTAGCAGCGCATGAGGTACTGTAGTCGGTGCATGGCGGAGCGTGACACGTGGTCCTGCCTGCCGTCGACGCGTAGCGATCCATGGGACCGGTCTTTGGGTCACGGTGTCGCATGTCAACAAGATTTCGACGTTCCAAACCTTTTGGCGTAGGTTTCGGGTTAATCAGACATCGTTTAGGGGTAGTTTTGGGCATCCGAAGTGGCTGTGTTTTTTCGGGTGACTCAAGCGGACTTCCCGGGGTTTAGGTAGTCTGAATGAAGAGTTTTTAATTACCGTTGGTAATACCGATTGTTACTTTTGATAGGCGATACGGCTGGGGATGCTCAGAATGAGCCGGGATATCGAGTTACTACTCGGGGTGCTCGAGATGAGCCGGGATATCAAGTTACTACTAGGGGTGCTCAGGATGAGCCGGGATATCGAATTACTACTCTGGGTGCTCAGGATGAGTCAGGATATCGAGTTACTACTCAGGGTGATCAAGATCAGCCGGGAGATCGGGTTACGACTCGGGGTGCTCAGGATGAGTCGGGATATCGAGTTACGGCTCAGGGTGCTCAGGATGAACCAAAATATCGAGTTACGACTCGGCATGCTTAGGATGAGCCGAGATATCGATATACGACTTGAGGAGTTCAGGTTGAGTAGGGATATCGAGTTACGACTCGGGGTGATCAGGATGAGCCGGGATATTGAGTTACGACTCGGGCGAAGTCAGTGAGACTCAATTCAACCAAGTCCGGTACCTTCGTCATCTGGGTCAGTGGGTTGGTGTGGGCGGTGACCCAGATTGACGAGTCCTTGACAGTTCCCACGAGGGTGACACGTCAATTGTCTTGTTTGATTGTGGAGGAGGTCCTCCAAGGTAGTTTGTCAACTACTTGGCTATCCTTCGTCTGACATGTAGGTGAAGGTAAATCAGGTACATAGGAGATTCTGTTGGAACCCCTGTAAAGTTTCTTTGATGTTTCCAAAGATTAAGGGTATTTCGGGTATTTAACTTTTCTGGTTAAAGGCTGTCAGACGGGAGCAGGGCTTTTTGTGGATTTCGTGACGAAAATCGGGAAGTGTCCTATCACTTAAGAAGTTAGGAACTTAGATATCCTCATTGTTTTGAATGTAGTCTTCCTTATAGAACTTGTTTGAACTCACTTAAGAAGGTACAACCTTAGATATCTTCATCCTTTTTGTTGTAATCTTCGTTATAAAACTTGTATGAGCAAACTTAAGATGGTATGAACTTAGATATCCTCATCCTTTGATTGTAATCTTCCATATGGAACTTGTTACAACAAGTTTAAGATGGTACGAACTTAGATATCCATATCATTTTGATTGTAATCGTCCTTGTAGAACTTCTTTGAACAAACATACCAAGGTGAGAACTTAGATATCCTCATCTTTTTTATTGTAATCATCCTTAATGAACTCCAAACTAACTTAAGAAGGTTTGAACATAGATATCCTCATCCTTTTGATTGTAATCTTCCTTTTAGAACTTGTATGAACAAACTTAAGAAGGTACGAACTTAGATATCCTTATCCTTTTGATTGCAATCTTCCGTATAGAACTTGTTTGAACAAACTTAAGAAGGTACGAAGTTAGATATCCTTATCCTTTCGATTGTCATCTTCCTTATAGAACTTTAAACTAACTTAAGAAGTTACGAACTTAGAAATCCTCATCTTTTTTATTGTAATCTTCCTTACAGAACTTCAAACTAACTTAAGAAGTTACGAACGTAGATATCCTCATCCTTTCGATTGTAATCTTCCTTATAGAACTTCAAACAAACTTAACAAGGTACAAACTTATGATATCCTCATCCTTTTGATTGTAATCTTTCTTATAGAGATTGTTTGAACAAACTTAAGAAAGTACAAACTTAGCTATCCTCATCGTTTTAATTGTAATCTTCTTATAGAACTTGGAACTAACTTAAGAAGTTACGAACTTAGATATCCTAATCCTTTTGATTGTAATCTTCCTTATAGAACTTGTTTCAACTGACTTAAGAAGGTTCAAACTTAGATATCCTCATTTTTTTATTGTAATCTTCCTTATAGAACTTGTTTGAACAAAATTATAAAGTAAGAACCTAGATATCCTCATCCTTTTAATTGTAATCATACTTATAGAACTTAAAACTAACTGAAGATTGTACGAACTTAGATATCCTCACTTTTTCTAATGTAGTCTTCCTTATAGAACGTGTTTGATCAAACTTAAGATGGTACGAACTAAGATATCCTCATCCTTTTGATTGTAATCTTCCTTATAAAACTTCAAACTAACTTAAGATGTTACGAACTTAGATATTGTTATGCTTGCTGTAAGGACCTTTCCCGAATTTCGCCTCGAAATCCTTGAAAAGCCCTTATCTCATCTTACAGCTCTTTTTCCTCAAAATTTAATACCAGAAATACCCTTTATCCTTAAATATATTTAGCAAACCTTACAGGGTTCTTGACAGAACCTCTGTACTTACTAACCACACCTACCTGTCAGACGCAGCATAGCTTACAGGTCAAGATGAGACCTCGGAATAGTGGTGGTCCAAAAAGTAACACACTCTGACACCAAATGTCATTAGGTCAGACACTGCTGAAACCTCTACTGGAATCACAAGACAACTAATTTGTCAACCACTTGTGAACCGTCCCTAAATCGTCACTCTGGGTCACCGCCCGCACCAACCCACTGACCCGGATGACGATGGAACCATAATTGATTAAATTGAGTCTCATTGACTCGCCCCAAGTCAAACTCGATATCCTAGCTCATCCTGAGCCCCCGAGTGGTAACTCGATATCCCTGCTCCTCCAGAGCACCCCGAGTGATAACTTGATATCTCTGCTCCTCTAGAGCACCCCCAGTGATAACTCGATATCCCCTAGACGATCTGGTGGAGACATACCCTCTAACGCCAATCGGAGAAACCTCAACAATGTAGCGGAGAAAAACACCCTCCACGCCAATCATCAGAGAATTCCATGGTATAACCCAATACCCAGAAGTATGCATACCCACGCAATCTCGGAACCCTAGTCCGTTCACAGTACCTCCAAAATACTAAATAGTGGACGCTCTAGCGCCAAGGAACTCTTGACAAATTAATGACCCAACTACCTTGACCTCCCGAGCTCAAAACCCGCTCCATGGTCAACCGTAACCACTGGGATTGCCCAACCGGGGTTCTAAATGAACTCTTATGGCCTCGAAACCATCAAAATCAGATCCGGAATGTCCCAAAACCTTAGCCATGCCCCTCCATGACCCTGGACTCTGCTCCATGCGCCGCCACGCGTCAGCGGAAGGCGGACCACGTGCCAGCGCCGTCACGGGCTGCTACAGTAACCCACGTGCCTGGACCGGTCCAATCCGCCCCAACTCGATCTGACTCGGTCCAATTGGATCCGGCACAGTCCAACTCAACCTGACCGGTCCAACTCAACCCGACTGGTCCACTCGATCCAACCCAGTCTGACTGGACCGACCGGTCGCTGGCGACTTGCCGGAGAAGATGACTGGACCGCCGTCGCCGTCGCTAGAGAAGATGACTGCTCCGCCACGCCTCCGCCGTCCACCTCATCGGAAATTGGAAATTTCTCGCCGAAAATGGCGATTTCCGGCGAGCTTCCAACTTCTTCATTTCTTGACCAATTTTCGCAAACCACACATGTAAATTTATCTAATTTTCACCAGGAATCTGAATATGAGGTCAGAGTTCCGAAAACGTACCTGGTTTCAGAAATCGAACAAGAAGTTTCGGTCCTCTCCTCTTGTTCGTCCGTCATCTACGGCGGTGCTCCCGCTCCGATGATGTCCCCAAACCGTTCGTGGAGTCTCGGGGAAGACGATCCCAACCTTGGTTCCAGTCGTTTCGGTCCGATCACAGTCTGATGAGGGTGGGTTTGATGATCGCACGGCTGGGGAAAATCGGCAGGAGAGAGAGACTGAAATGGACCAATCTCCCAAAGAGAGATAAAAATATCCTATTTATAGTTCCAACTTTTCCAAAATTACCAAACTGCCGCTGAGGCTTCGAGATCTATGCAACGACCCAAGAAAAATTCCCAAAAGCACTGCCAGTAAAAAAATGACTCCCGAACCCATCCAAGATCGACGGTAAAATTGTCAAATTCTCAATTTAATTTAATTTCTGGTTCGGGTCGTTACACTTGCAATAGAACAAGGCCACAAAATAGTATAGCCATGTAAGTGCTAGGTCGATCCCACAAGGATTGAAGAAGATCTTCTCTAGTTAAGTGCTTAGAAACCCAATTCTTGAAACTTAAGAAGTTATACTACAGATGAATGTAAAATGACTTGTTTGAATGTTTTGAAAGGTAAGAAAATGAAATTAAGGAAACTAACTAAACTCAAGTGTCCAACAAGAGTTTTGGACAAGTTAACAAGGAAGGAATGGGAAGGACAAAGTTTACTGGTGTGAACGAGTTATTGGGACCTACGGCAGTGATTTAACGTAAACAATGTAATTTGAAGTCTCTAATTAATCAACCTAACAAGTCTAATATGATTCCAGGATTTTTGTTATCTAAGTTATTATTAAATCCTGGTATGTGATCTTAACCTTGTATTTCTGATTTAAAACCTAATCTAGGCATGGTATGTAACTTAGACTAAGCACCAGAAATCCATTAAGCTCAAGAGAAGTCCAACTAATCAACTAACTCTCTTATGCATGGTATGTGTCATACTTACTGTTGTGGATTCTTTTTAGTTTTGCATAGCATGTCTACTCTCTTTAATTCTTATTAACTTGTTAACAACTATCTCTAGCATGTTAGTTGTTTAAGTAAAATGTTTGTGGGGATCGTAGCTATCATAACCCTCAGGAGACAAAACTCCTCCTACTAGGAACACCTAGAGGTTTAAATGATCTATCCTTAACTAAGATTGAGTCTGTTCATTTTGTTTTAGTTTGGTTTTTCTTTGTTTTGTTCAGGGACTAGTAAAAGATAGGTTTGGGGGTATTTGTTAAGTCATTATTCATGAATCTTTTTTATGTCATCTAATGCTCATTTACTTGTCTTTTGTGTGATTTAATTGCCATCCATAGTAGAAAGTGATCATTCTTGTAAAGTGTGTGCAGAAGTAGAAAAGTTCGTATAAGTGTGGAAAAGGAAGAATGAATGAATCTTTCTCGGACTCAAGTCAAAGAAGGAGGAAAGATTATTTCTTGCCATCCAAGAAGAAGTCTTCAATGTCAAGATTGTGCCTTTCCACATAAGGAAGGATTGACCATTTTGGAAAGGGAAAGTACCACATAAGGAATGCTTGTGCGTACCAAAGAGGAAAGTGACGTCCAAGGAAGTCTCGAGAAGGGCCAAGGAACCAACTTGCTGCACCAGGAAAGTCCAAGACATCAGGAACCTTCATTGCCAAGAGAATTTCAGCCAAGAAATAAGACAAGGGCCTGATTTTTAGGACCCTTGTCTCAGCCCTGTGAGGAAAACGTTTTTAGGATTTTATTGCCTTGTTTTAGGTCTGATTAGGAGTCTTTTAAGTCAGAGAAATGTCCTATTTATTCTCCTAACTTCTAGGGATTGTAGACTGCTATTTAAAGGAGTTTAGTTCAGAATAACAGGGGGAGAGGGAACCCTAGCCGCATCTATTTATGTTTTTGTCATACAGAAAGAGGGGAGGCCATTTTTAACATAAGAAGCAGTCTCTGGTTTGGAGAAAAAAAAAGGCTTAATGGAACCAGGAGGAGTTCGACATCAGAATTGCTTCAAGGGGTTTCTTCTTCTCCTTTTGAATCTGATTTCAGTTATGCTTCATATTGTGTTTATACTTTCTTTTATCATGATGTGTAACTGAATTGATATCTAGGGTTTTGATGTAACCTTGCAGTTCTTATTCCATGTATTGATCTTAAGTGTTTGTCAGTTTCCTGCTGTGTTTTATGATTCAATTACTATGCTCCATTGATAATTAACATTCTATTTTGATGTTTGATCACCATTAAGATTGTTTGTTAGTTTTCTTATCCCAATATTGAGTAGACACCCATACCTTTGTTTGGACGATCTGTAATTGAATGAATAATATCCTGAGAAGACACCCATTCCATTGAGTTATTTGGTTCTATTGTTTTCCTGTTATTATTGGTTCTTTGATTGAAATCTATGTTGGACATCACATCTAGATTAAGGTTGAAGGAACTTGGTTCGATCGGACACCCACGACTGACCATAAGTAAGTGAAAACGAACCCATGAAACTATCTAGTGAAACTGATTTGTACTAGTTTAATTTACATGGAATTGAATTGTAATAGTGAAGTCAAGACCCTAGGCCTTTTAATCATCAGTCTGCTTCCTTGTTTAGCTTGTTCTCTACTTAGTTGCTTCTAACGTAATTCAGTGTCTAATTAAAAACCAAATCAAAAACCCGAACATTTACATAGAATAGTTTAAGGCTAGTTTCTGCTTCATTCTAATCAGTCTCCGTGGTACGATAACCCTTACTTGTGCTCCGCTATACCATCTACAACTTGTGCACTTGCAAGGAAAATTAAACAACACTATACCATCTACAACTTGTGCACTTGCAAGGAAAATTATACAACAAATATTACAATCAAAAGGATGAGGATATCTAAGTTCTTAACATCTTAAGTTTGTTCAAACAAGTTCTATATGAAAGATTACAATCATAAGGATGAGGATATCTAAGTTCCTACCTTCTTAAGTTAGTTCGAAGTTGAGTATTAAGACTAAAATATAAACGATGAGGATATCTAAGTTCGTACATTGTTAAGTTTGTTCATACGAGTTCTATAAGGAAGATTACATTCAAAAGGATGCGGATATCTAAGTTCGTACCTTCTTAAGTTTCTTCATACAAGTTCTATAAGGAAGATTACAATCAAAAGGATGAGGATATCTAAGTTCGTACCTTCTTTAGTTTGTTTCAAGTTCTATAAGGAATCTTACAATCAAAACGATGAGGATTTCTAAGTTCGCAACTTCTTAAGTTAGTTCATACAAGTTCTAAAAGGAAGAATACAATCAAAAGGGTGAGGGTATCTAAGTTCGTAACTTCTTAAGTTAGTTTGCAGTTGTATAATGACGATAACAATCAAAAGGATAAGGATATCTAAGTTCGAACCTTCTTAAGTTAGTTTGAAGTTTTATAAGGAAGTTTTATAATTTTGTGCTTCTTTAGTTCAAACAAATGCTATAAGGAAGATTAAATTAAAAATGATGAGGATATCTAAGTTCGTATGACAGCACCGTTCTCGAATTTCACCTCGGAATCCATGAAGGTCCTTCTCCCGTCTGATAGCCTTTAACAACAGAAGTTAATACCTGAAATACCGTTATTGCCTTGGAAACATCAAATGAAAAGTTTCCTGGGACTCCAACAGAATGTCCCCTGTACTTTATTGACCTTCACCCACCTGCTAGACGAAGGACATACTAGTAGTTCACAAACTACCCCGGAGGACCTCCTCCGCAAGCAAAAGAAAATAACTAACGTGTCACGCTCGTGAGAACCATCAATAACTTGTCAATCTGAGTCACCACCCACTGACCCTGATGACGAAAGTACCCTTGCCATAGCTCAGGCATTGGTCACACTTCGTGACCGTAATCATCGTAAAGGTTCTTTCGCTATCATAACGTCGATTCAGTTATTACACCATGGATAGTTCTTGAACTTGCTAATCTGGTCAGGCTTCTGTTTCCCTGAACCATTATAGAAGTCCATATCTCCGCTAAATTGGGACTCACTGACTTTACCTCGAGCAGTACCCCGATATCTCGGCTCTTCCCGAGCCATAGTCCATTATTCCGGCTCTTTCCGAGGCTCAATCTAATCTTCCCTACCATACCTCACATCTCCCCAGGCGTATGAGGGAATCCTCCCTAACATTCCCCATCGAGTGTATGAGGGAATCCTCCCTGACTTACCTTAGGTGATGGGAATTCTACAGAGGGTATCTGTGTGGATCCCCAAAAAGTAGAGGTAGTGGCAAATTGGGAGCAACCGAAGACAGTGTCAGAGGTGAAAATTTTTATGGGTTTAGCAGGATATTATAGGCGATTCGTAGAAGGATTCTCTACGATAACTGCCCTGTTGACTCGGTTGGCTAGGAATTGAGTCAACTTTAAATGGAATAATGAGTGTGAACAGAGCTTTCAAGAGCTTAAGAGGAGGTTGACTTCTGCCCCAGTGTTAACCCTTCCTAATGATAGCGGAGGATTTGAGGTGTACAGTGACACATCATTACGAGGTATAGGCTGCGTGCTGATGTAGCATGGGAAGGTGATAGCACATGCTTCTATGAAACTAAAATCCAATGAGCTGAACTACCCCACACATGATTTAGATTTAGCTACAGTGGTGCATGCACTGAAGATTTGGAGACACTAAGTTGTATGGGGTAAAGTGCTGAATCTTTACAGACCATTAGAGCCTAAAACATTTCATTACACAGAAAGATCTGAACTTGAGACAGAGGAGCTAGTTAGAGTTGATAAAGGATTATGACTGTACCATAAACTATCACCCAGGAAAGGCCAATGTGGTGGCTAATGCGCTGAGTAGGAGTTCCATAGGTTCATTCGCCTATTTGCACACTGTTTACTTACCGTTGTTGGTGGAACTCCGAAGAGCAGGAATTATACTTGGAATTGATAACGATGGGGCTCTGTTGGCTAGCTGTCATATAAGACCTGTCCTGATTGACCGAATGCTATAGAGTTGAAAAGAGAAATTCTTGAGGAAGCTCATAGTTCTGGTTATGCTCATCAGGGAAAAATTGAAGGCATCTCAAGTGTAAGGACCCTTCCCGAATTTCGCCTTGAAATCCAAAAAAAGCCCCGTTCCCGTCTAACATCCTTTTTCCACAAAAATTTAATACCATGAATACTCTTTATCCTTAGAAATACTAAATAAACCTTACAAGGGTTCCGACAGAACTCTCTCTGTACTATACTGACTATACCTACCTATCAGACGTAGGATAGCTCACTGGTCATGGTCGAAACCTCAAAACAGTGGTGCCCCGAAATGGTAACCTCCGAGACTTGTTTTACGCCCCAGCCCCTTGACTGAGCAACCGCACCTGTGGCAAACCGGCCTGGTCATGTCAGGGTAAGAGCCAAGGCTTCGCCACATATCACAATGTGAGAAACCCTGATCATGATTCGAAGTTTATATCCCCCTGCTAACAAGCTCTGATACTAAGTGTCCGTAGGTCAGACACTGCTGAAACCTCTACTGTAATAGCACAAGACAACTGACTTGTCAGCTTCTTGTGAACCGTCAATAACTCGTCAATCTGGGTCACCGCCCTCACCATCCCACTAACCCGGATGACGAAGGTACCCGACTTGGTTGAGTTGAGTCTCACTGACTTACCCCGAGTGATAACTCGATATCCTCCAGAGCACCCCGAGTGATAACTCGATATCCTGGCTAATCCTGTGATAAGACCTCAACGATTTGGTAGAGAAAGATCCCACAAACGCCTACATCGGAGAACCCCTAAACGATGTGGCAGAGACATACCCTCTAACGCTAGTCGGAGAACCCTCTACAATGTTGCGGAGAAAAACATCCTCGACACCAATGATCGAAAAATCCCATGGTATAACGTAATACCTAGAAGTATGCATCCTATGCAATCTCGGGAACCTAGTCCATTCAAAGCGCAACTAAAATACCAAATCAAGGAAACCCTAGTCCCAAGGCATTCTTGACACATTAATGTCCCAAGCCCCTTGACCTCCCGAGCCCAAAACCCGTTCCATGGTCAAGGATTTCCGCTGGGATTGCTCAAACGAGGCTCCAAATGAACTCGAACGGCCTCAAAACTGCCAAAATCAAAGCTGGAATGTCCCAAAACCCTAGCCACGTGTCACCGTGACCCCATAATCGGTCCCACGCGCCACCACGAGCAAGTAGAACGTTAGGCCACGCACCACGCACCCCCACATGCCGACACTATTCACGATAGAATATTCCGTCAACCATGACGGAATATTTCTTCAAACCTGACAGAATCTCCTAACGAAATCAGCATATTCCGTCAACCCTGACGGCTTAGGGTTCCGTCAAACGCCGTTAACCTTTGACGAAATATGCTAACGCCGTCAGCATATTCCGTCAAACCCTTGACGGCGTCAGTTGACTCAACGGTCAACTCACGGCTGACGTCAGCCACCGCCGGCCGAACCAGTCGTCGGAGTTTGCCGGAGACAATGAATGGATCTGCACCGTCGTCTGTGGCCAGAATCTTGATTCTCTCGCCGGAGAAGACGACTGCCCCGCCGTCCGCCGTCGTCTGAAGACCTTGAGTTTTTCCTAACTTCTTCAAATCTCAACCATCTTTCATGAATTTTATGTCTAAATCTATCTACTTGAACCCAGGAATTCAAACATGACATCAAAATAGTAAACCCGTACCTGTGCTGGCCAGAAAATCGGCCGAAACTTCCAATTTTTCTTTTCCTCAGTCTAGTGTCTCCCACGGTTGTCTCCTGCAATGGTTGGTACGGCTATGATTGTGGGAAGGAGGAGATTCTGATTAGTTCCACCAATATTGGAGACATGGCCTTCAGTCTGAGCCCGAGAAGTCCACCGCGGGTCCTACTCCCAACATGTCTACAATCACCTCAGGTCATGATGTTACATGATCGAATATACCTTGAAGTCAGTTCTCGGATAGGGTTACGTGTACCAAGTGTACCATGCCAGTCAAGGAAAAAATTTCGTCCAACGCTAGTCGGAGAAAACCTTGGAAAATACGTGATGGAAAATACCCTTCATCATGTGTAAAACAATGCATGCATTCCTAAAATTTCTTTTCAAACAAGCCCATAAAGATAAGCCAAAAACTTGCCGGAAAAGTCAATATTTTGTAAAAACACTCAGTGGGACCTACGAAAATCCAAATAATGAAAACATCATCATGTAAATCAACCTGGACACACCGAACCCACTGTTCCTGAAAGCCCCTCCACGCACCCGATATACCTCGAGTTGTACAGAAACCTGTGCTATGCGTAGACAGCCTCAACGACCCGGCAGAGAAAACCCTCGACACCAGCGTCGGAGAAAACCCTAACCCTGCACCCCCGATATGCCTCGAGTGGTGCAAAAACATGTGCTATGCGTAGACAGCCTCAACAACCCGACGGAGAAAACCCTCGACACCAGAGTCGGAGTCCTCTATGAACTAGTGGAGCAAAGCCCTTCAACGCCAGTCGGAGAAACCTTGGCCATCGGGGACAGAAAACCAGTGAAAACCAAATCCGTGGTTTGAAATTTTTATTTCTTGGCCGAAGCCAAATTCATTGAAAAATCATTCATGGATAAATCCAGTAAAATCATAAATACGGGTCTAAACCCAAAATCATGGACTCAATAATTACCATGTCAAACGATATCAAAACCGAGTCCAAAAACCAGGCCATTTCCACAAAACACATTTTCACTGAAATATGGAAACCTGTGTCCAGTAAGATTTTAAATTCCATAAATTTTCAAAAGCAATACATAATAGAAGTTAATTCAAATATACTTGTATGCATGCATTATAATCTACACACCAACGTCCACTCACCAACAATCGCGACGCCTACCTCGCCGGTGCATCACATGACCTACACCTCCCTCAGTTCAAGGTCGCTGAAGAGACCAATGTCTCGGAGGCATCTCGTTGATAGGAATCCTTCAATAATTTGCACACAAGTGTGCAGTCTGCAGGAAGTTAAACCTGGCCCTCTCATAGCAATTGTAAGGACCCTTCCCGAATTTCGCCTCGAAATCAGCGAAAAGCATCATTCCCATCTGACAGCCTTTTTCCACAAAAATTTAATACCAGGAATACTCTTTATCCTTAGAAATACTAAATTAACCTTACAGAGGTTCCGACAGAACTCTCTCTATACTATACTAACTATACCAACTGTCAGACGTAAGATAGCTTACAGGTCACCGACGAAACCTCGGAACAGTGGTGGCCCGATAAAGGTAACCTCAGAGACTTGTTTACACCCCAGCCCCTCGACTGAGCAACCGCACTGGTGGCTAACCGGGCTGGTCATATCAGGGTAAGAACCAAGGTTTATCCACATATCACAATGTGAGAACCCCTGATCATGATTCGAACTTTATAGCCCTCTGCTAACAAGCTCTGATACCAAGTGTCAGTAGGCCAGACACTGCTGAAACCTCTACTGTAATAGCACAAGACAACTGACTTGTCAGCCTCTTATGAACCGTAAATAACTCGTCAATCTGGTTCACCGCACATACCAACCCACTGACCCGGATGGCGAAGGTACCCTACTTGGTTGAGTTGAGTCTCACTAACTTACCCCGAGTCGTACTCGATATCCCTGCTCCTCTAGAGCACCCCGAGTGGTAACTCGATATCCCTTCTCCTCCAGAGCACCCCGAGTGATAACTCGATATCCCGACTCGTTCTGAGATACCTCAGACCTCAACGATATGGCGGAGAAATATCCCTCGAACGCCTATTTCAGAGAACCCCTCAATGATCTGGCGGAGATGTACCCTCTAACGCGAGTCGGACAACCGTCAACAATGTTGCGGAGAAAAACATCCTCCACGCCAATCATCGGAGAATCCCGTGGTATAACATAATACCAAGAAGTACGCATCCTATGCAATCTCGGGAACCTAGTCCGTTCATATCGCAACTAAAATACCAAATCAAGGAAGCCCTAGTCCTAAGCGACTCTTGACACATTAATGTCCCAACTCCTCTGACCACCCTAGCCCAAATACCGATCCATGGTCAAGAATTACCGCAAGGATTGTTCAAACGGGGATCCAAACAAACTCGTTCGGTCCCACGTGCCGCCACACATGAGTAGAAGGTTGGGCCACGCGGCACGCACCCCCACGTGCTGACACTGTTCACAGCTGAATATTCCGTCAAGCCTGACAGAATCTCCTAACAGAATCGGCATATTCCATCACCTTACAGCTTTAGGGTTCTGTTAACCGCCGTTAACTTTTGACGGAATATGGTAACGCCGTTAGCATATTCCGTCAATGACGGCGTCAATTGACTCAACGGTCAACTGACGGCGGCTGACGTCAGCCACCGCCGACTGAACCAGTATCCGGAGTTCACCGGAGACGATGACCGAACTGCCACCGTCGGCGCCGTTGCTGATGCCGAAATTTGGATTCTCTAACCGGAGAAGACGACTGTGCCGCCGTCCGCCGTCACTGGAAAACTCCCTTTCTGGCCGACCTTGACCTCAAAACACTAAACCCGTACCTGTGTTGGCCGAAAAATGACCTCAAAACACTAAACATGTACCTGTATTGGCTGAAAAATCGATCGGAACTTTCGGTTTTTCTTTTCCTCGCTCCGGCGTCTCCCGCGGTTGTCTCCTCCGATGGTTGGTATGGCTGTGATCGTGGGAAGGAGGAGATTTCGATTAGTTCCCCCAAAATGAGAGACATGGCCTTGAATCAAAGTTCACTTTTCATGGGTTTTGTAGGTTTTGGGTCACACGGGTTCAGGGGGGGGGGTCCATAGAGAGAGAGTAAAAAACTGAAGATGATGATAAGATCAAATCTTTTGGGGGTTAAAAAATATCTACCCCTACCAAATTACCAAAATGCCCCTAACTATCTTCACCCGCATCTTTCGCACGCGAACTCTGTTTTCCGCGTGCCGCCTGTCTACTTACTTGTGAGTTCGAAACCTACGCAACGTACCCGAAACACAGCTAAAAGTGTCTCAAAACAAAAATTGACTTTCAGGCCCTTTAACAATCAAGGGTAAATTCAACTTTTTTGCAAAATAATTTATGAAAATTCAATAATTAAATTTTCTGATCCTTACATCAGGACTACCAGAAAAGCTATGCAGACCGACGGATCAGAGATCTTGAGTTTGAGGTCGGAGATTGGGTTTTCTTGAAATTGTCGCCCCTGGAAAGGAGTTGTACGTTTTGGTAGACGAGGAAAGTTGAGTCCACGCTATAATGGGCCTTACGAGATCATGGAGAGGATAGGGCCAGTGGCTTACAGGCTTGGTTTACCCCCAGAACTTTCAAAAGGTTCACGATGTATTCCATGTATACATGCTCCGTAATTATTTATTTGATGCATCTCATGTGTTGGAGGAGCAACCAATTGAGCTGAGAGATGATTTGAGTTTTGAGGAGCAGTCATTGCAAATTCTGGATGGGAAGGAAAAAGTATTGCGCATAAAGACTATTCCTCCGGTTAAAGTTCTGTGGAGGAATCATAACATGGAGGAAGCCACGTGGGAACCCGAGGAATTGATGCGAGCACAACATCCACATTTGTTTCAGTGATGGGTATGAATTTTGAGGACGAAATTTCTTTAAGGGGGGTGAGTTGTAACGACCCGTTTATTTAAATATGGGAATTTCGTAAATTAATTTGGGAAATGATGATTTTACGCTTGGTTTTATAAGAGGCTTGAAAGTAAAATTTTGTTTGGAGATACCCTTGGAAGTTTTTCTTGGAGCGTTGCGTAGGTCTCGAGCTAACGAGTTCGTAGACAGGTACAGGAAAGTTATTGTTCTAAAAGCTTGAGGGGTATTTTGGTCTTTTGGGTGTTTGAGATATTTTTAAAAGGATTAGATCCTTTCTCTCTCGGATCCCTTCTATCTCCAGAAATTTCCCTCAAACACTCTCTGCCTATGTTCGAACCATGCAACCGATCCCAAAACACATGAATAATGACTTAACAAATACCCCCAAACCTATCTTTTGCTAGTCCCTGAGCAAAACAAAGAAAAACCAAACTAAAACAAAATGAACAGACTCAATCTTAGTTAAGGATAGATCATTTAAACCTCTAGGTGTTCCTAGTAGGAGGAGTTTTGTCTCCTGAGGGTTATGATAGCTACGATCCCCACAAAAGTTTTACTTAAACAACTAACATGCTAGAGATAGTTGTTAACAAGTTAATAAGAATTAAAGAGAGTAGACATGCTTTGCAAAACTAAAAAGAATCCACAACAGTAAGTATCATGTGTGATGTGTAGATGCCAATATCTCAAGTAATCATGTTTAAAAACAACTTTATCCAAATGCTCCAAAAAGATTTCGCCTCGACTCTAATCCTCACTAGGTATCTCTCCATTCTCACAAGAATCCTAGGCTTACACTCTTATCAAGCACATGTGATGGGCATTATTTAGAGGAATTCAAGTTTAATCACATATGATTTGCAATGAAGAATAGCACTTTCTGGAATTAAGATCTCATGAATGAAATTGAACTTTAAGAACATAGATACATACCTCAATCCTCAGCATGGTTGTCCATAAGATCAGTTAGGTCTTCATTTTTGGGTGTAATGGGGCTAAGCTTATGGTGAAACAAAGAAAGGGTCGGATTCAAAGAACCTGAGTTGTGTCAAGGCATGAGATGTCAAGACTTGAACTTTGAAGTTCTGCTCTGATTTCTTGCTTAGAACCCACGGCAGCATTGATAAGAACTTGATTCCTCTTTTGAAGTCTTCTTGAGTTTATTGCCTCACTTGGATCAATTCAGGTGTTCTTTCACATTTCCTTTTTGTTTTTTGGTTCCATTGCCAATTGGAGTTTTTTTTTTTTTTTTTCTGAATTGAACCAAGATCATACAATGGTTTCCTTATTCCTTGTATAGCATTTTCCATCACATTCAGACTTTAACTTTCACATTATTGTCGTTTCTGCAATAACTCTTTTTGAATTGGGCAGCAACATCTTTAATTCTTCATTCTCACCATGAATCTCATTTAATGCAGCCTTAACACAAACTTGGGTTATAGGGCATGCCATGATTGAATGGTTGAGTGTTTGGCAGATTGTGCTTAGGGTGATGACAGAAAAGGCTGAGTGTTTGGCTTCAAAATGGCTTAGGGAGCACACAATTTGGTAGGATAAGTCCTTGAGAGGTTTAATCACACATAGGCTACATCACTTCTTATGGAAAACCACACCTCAAATCAAGAGCATCTATATGATGTCAGTTCTTTAAAATTCAATGCAAATGTAATGGAATGAGATCAGCATTTAAGAACAAAATCAGAGTGTTTAAGAGTAGAAACAATGTATATCACTCTAAAAGAATGGCAATATAGCTCAATATCCTCACAAGGTAATCTCCACTAATTTTCTGAAGTTCACTCAAATGCAGTAGTTTTGTTTACTTAATCACTCGAGACATGGCATTGTGAAGTGCAAGGTTATGATACAAACGGATTATGGCAGAACTCTTAGTAGAACAAAGATAGTTAACTTAGCATGTACACTCTTATTAACAAGTTAACACACCTATCACTAGCAAAAACTTAAACTAACGAACTAAACATACTAACAAAAACTAAAGGTGAAATTTTCAAAATCAAGCCGTGTATAACCCCCAAACCTACTTGTTTCTATATACCAATTTTCAAATCCACACCCCCAAACCTAAACTGATCATTGTCCTCAATGTGATAAGCAATATTCAATGAGAAGACTAAAACAGATTCGATGCTTAGAGAGTGCATTACAGCAGAAACAAGTGAATGAAAGAAAACACAAACCAAGGCTAGGTTGCCTCCTAGAAGCGCTATATTTAACGTCTAGGCGAGACGAGGTAGACATGTCTAAGTTACTGAAATCTCGACCAAGGCGACATCATAGTGGGATAGATCTGGATTATCCTCCAAATAGGGTTTAAGTCGCTGCCCATTAACTTTGAATCGATCCCCATTCTTCTCGTTCTCAATCTCAATGGCTCCATGAGGGAATACGTGAATCACTTTGAAAGGACCAAGCCATCTAGACTTCAACTTTCCTGGAAAAAGTTTCAACCGTGAGTTAAACAAAAGAACTTTCTGGTTAGGAGTGAATACCTTTCTCAACATTGCTTTGTCATGATAAAGCTTGGTTCTCTCTTTGTAAATCTTGGCATTTTCATAAGCTTCATTTCTCAACTCCTCAAGCTCGTTCAGTTGAAGTTTTCTTGTTGTCCCAGCGTCTTTTAAATCAAAATTGAACTTCTTGATTGCCCAAAACGCACGGTGCTCAAGCTCCATAGGTAAATGACAAGCTTTTCCGAAAACCAGCCTATAGGGACTCATTCCAATTGGAGTTTTATAAGCTGTCCGGTAAGCCCAAAGAGCATCGTTGAGGCGTAAGGACCAATCCTTCCGAGTAGGGGACACAGTCTTCATCAGTATGTTCTCAATCTCCCTATTGCTTATCTCAACTTGTCCAGAACTCTGGGGATGGTACGGAGTTGCAACTCTATGACTGATGTTGTATTTTTTCATTAGAGCATCAAACGTACGATTACAAAAGTGACTGCCACCATCACTTATAATCGCCCTTGGAGTTCCAAATCTTGTAAAGATCATGTCTCGGAGAAAGCTGAGAACCACTCTATTATCATTACTTCTTGTAGCAATCGCTTCCACCCATTTGGATACATAATCTACCGCCACTAGAATATATGTATAACCATATGAAGATGGAAAAGGACCCATAAAATCGATTCCCCATACATCAAAGAGTTCGACCACCAAGATGTTAGTCAATGGCATCTGATTCCTGCTACTTATGTTTCCCATCCTTTGGCATCTGTCACACTTAGAACAAAAGTTAAAAGCATCTTTAAATAAACAAGGCCAAAAGAAACCAGATTGAAGAATCTTAAGTGCTGTTTTCTTTGCACCAAAGTGTCCTCCGCAAGCAAATTCATGGTTGAACTTGAGTATGCTTTGTTGTTCAGCTTCTGGTACACATCTCCTTATAATCTGATCGGGACAGTACTTGAATAGGTAGGGGTCATCCCACAAATAGTGCTTTACCCCGGAGAGAAACTTCTTTCGTTCCTGAGAAGAAAGATCATCTCTAATCACTCCACAAGCAAGATAATTAACAAAATCAGCATACCATGGTTCTTTTTCTTGAATAGCTAAGAGCTGCTCATCAGGGAATGATTCATTAATGGGGACAACATTGTTTTCTGTAGCACCGTCATCAACTAGTCGAGACAAGTGATCAGCAACTAGGTTATCTCTTCCACTCTTATCACGAATTTCCAGGTCAAACTCTTGGAGCAAGAGTATCCACCTTATCAACCGAGGCTTAGAATCTTTCTTCGTAAGTAAGTACCTAATAGCTGCATGATCAGAATAGACAATCACTTTAGAACCCACAAGATAAGAACGAAATTTTTCTAAAGCAAAGAGTACAGCCAAAAAATCCTTCTCAGTTGTTGAGTAGTTGAGCTGAGCGTCATTCAAGGTTCTACTAGCGTAGTAGATCACATGAGGTAACTTATCAACACGTTGTCCCAAAACTGCACCTATAGCATAATCAGAGGCATCACACATTAATTCAAAAGGTAAAGACCAATCGGGGGCCATGATAATAGGCGAAGAGGTTAGTTCACGTTTTAGTGTATCAAATGCATTTAAACACTCCTCATTAAACTTAAAAACAGAATCCTTAGCAAGCTAATCACAAAGAGGACGAGTTATTTTTGAAAAATCCTGGATAAACCGCCTATAAAAACCTGCATGCCCAAGAAAACTTCTAACACCCTTAACTCATGTAGGTGGGGGCAGCTTAGAGATGAGATCAATTTTTGCTTTATCAACCTCAATTCCCTTGCAAGAAATCACATGACCAAGTACAATACCTTGCTTAACCATGAAATGACACTTCTCCCAGTTCAAGATCAGATTGGTTTCTTTGCATCTTTGAAGCACTAGAGAGAGATGGTTAAGGCAATTATCAAATGAGGAACCAAACACTGAAAAATCATCCATGAATACCTCTATAAACCTCTCAATCATATCCGAAATGATGGCCATCATGCATCTTTGGAAGGTGGCAGGAGCATTACATAGACCAAAAGGCATCCTCCTATATGCGAATATTCCGAATGGACAGGTGAATGTGGTCTTTTCTAGATCTTCCGGAGCAATGGAAATCTGATTATAACCTGAAAATCCATCAAGAAAACAATAGTATGAGTGGCCAGCTAATCTCTCCAGCATTTGATCAATAAAAGGTAAAGGGAAATGATTCTTTCTAGAGGCAGAATTCAACTTCCTGTAATCAATGCACACACGCCAACCAGTGGTCATTCTTATAGGCACAAGATCATTGTCATCATTCTTGACCACGGTGATCCCTGACTTTTTAGGCACCACTTGGACGGGGCTCACCCATTTGCTGTCAGAAATAGGGTATATGATACCCACATCAAGCAATTTCAACACTTCAGCTCTCACTACTTCTTTCATGTGAGGATTCAATCTCCTTTGTGCCTCACGAACTGGCTTGGCTCCTTCCTCCATTAGAATTCTATGCATGCACATTGTAGGGCTTATTCCTTTGATATCTGCAATAGACCAACCAATAGCAGATTTGTTTTCCTTAAGCACTCTAATAAGCTTGTCTTCTTGCAATGGAGGTAGATAAGAAGATATGATAACTGGGAGGGTTTCTTCTTCACCAATGCATGCATATTTGAGGTGAGATGGAAGTGGTTTGAGCTCTAACTTAGGGGCTTGATGTCAGGACCCGTCCCGAATTTCCCCTCGAAACCTCGGAAGAACCCTTATCCCGTCTGACAACCTAAGGAAAGGTTCCCAAAATACCCTTCAATCCTTGCAAATTATAATAACAATAAATACTTCAACTTGTCAGACAAGGGATTCAAGCACTCAATAATTCCCGTAATTAATGACCAATCAAATACCATATAATATCAGAGCGTCTAAGTAGGATCAAGAGTAAAATTTAGATATCCTACTCAAATATAATTACACAGCGCAGTCGAAGTACTAATGCCTCAGCCTCGAGATCAATGTTCGCGTCAACTCTACTCAACTGCCTGAAGGGGGTTTAAACACAAAAGTTGTGAGTGGACAAAAATAATCATTTATAAATTCCTTTTCGAAGAAATACCTTTCTTCCCCTCCATTTATAAAATCATGCATGCATAACATAAAACAATTTATCAATAAAAACATCATATGTAAATCACCAGAAATTCTCATTTCTCTTTAAAATCATTTAGTTGGACTCACATAAAATCTATATAATAAAAATACCTCGTGATCCACAATTTGGTTTGAAAACTCTCTTCAAAGGAGTTTAAAATCATTTAATTCAATCTGGACACAAATTATCTCAAATTCAAATCATTTCGTTCCATCTGCCACATAATATCTCAAATTTCACTGTTCCCGACATATCCATAACACACCAGGGTATCCCTTGAGATGTGTTCAAATCTGTACAACTCTGTGTACCATCTGTATTATCTGTACTCTCTGTACTATCTGTACAATCTGTACTATCTGTACTATCTGTACAATCTGTACTATGCATAGACAGCTTCGCAACCTGGCGGAGCAAGGCCCCTCAACACCAAGGTCCGAACCCTCAACAACTGGTAGAGCAAGGCCCCTCAACACCAGTCAGAGCAACAATAACCATCGGGACGGGAACCAGTGAATCAAATCCATACTTCGAAATCTTTGTTTCGCGGCCTAAGCCAAATTCTTTGAAATATCATTTTATGGCCAAAATCGGTAAAATCATAATTATGGGTCTCAACCCAAATCACATACTCAAATAGTTACCACGTCAAAATGATATCAAAATCGAGTACAAAAACCAGGCCATTTCTCAAAACATACTTTCACTGAAATATTGTAAAACATGTGTCCAGCATCATTTCTAAAATCCAGAAATTCATTTCACCCATACATAACAGTATTTAAATCAAAGATACATTTATGCATGCATTACAGTTTATAAATCAAAGTCCACTCACAAACCTGTTCAAGCAAGCTCAATCCCGAACTGTACGCTCCCCTGAAGTTCCTGGAGCAGTATTGCCTGTCCAAATTAATAATCGGGATTACCAGCTAATCATAAGAACCTTAAATATAAACCCCCTAAACCCCGAGAGTCTAACTATGATGGCCTAGAAAACGCAGCAACTTTAAAACGTCCGAAACAACCCCTAAACGACGTCCGATCGACTCAAAACCTGCGCCAACAGGTCCGGAACGTCAAAAACTACTTGTCACGCGCCACCGGGATCTCAGACTCGGCCCCACGCGCCGCCACGCGCCGACGGAAAGTCGGAACACGCGCCCACGCGCCGCCACGCGCCCTCACGCGCCGGTCACGCGCCTGCTACAGTACCCACGCGCCTGAACCGGTCCAACCTGGTTCGGCTCAACCTGACCCGGTCCAACTCTACCCGACCGGTTCAACTCGACCCGACTGGTTCAACTCGACCCGACCGGTTCACTCAACCCGACCGGTTCACTCAACCCGACCGGTTCAACTCGACCCGACCGGCTGCCGTCGCCGGAGCCCGAAGCTGGCCGGAGAAGATGACCGGCAGCGCCGTCGCCGCCGTCTGGTTTCGCCGGAATCCTCCATTTCCGGCCGAAACTTCAAGCTTTCCTAACTTCCTCAAAACTCAACCATTTTTCACAAATTTTATGTCTAAATCTATCTACTCGAACCCAGGAACCCAAATATGACCTCAAAACCACAAACACGTACCTGTGCTAGCTAGAAAATCGATCGGAAGGTCCGGAACTTCCTATCCTCGGTTCGGCTTCCACCGTGGTCCTCTCCTTCAATGGTTGGTACGGTTGTGATCGTGGGAAGGAGTAGAATATGATTAGTTGATCAAAACTGGAAGTTGGAGCCTTGAAATCGAAGTTGACTTTGTGGGTTTTTGGATGATTTTCGCACGGTTTGGTGGTTTGTGTATGTTTGTCACAGAGAGGATGAATGAGATGATAATGATAAGGATGAAATGAAGATGGATCAGATTACACTGATTTGGGGTTAAAAATATCTACCCCAAGTCAAAAATTACCAAAATGCCCTTGCACATCTAGACCCATAACTCTCGTCTACGAACTCCGTTTTCCGCGTGCCGCCTTTCTACGAACTCGTGAGTTCGAGACCTACGCAACGGTACCCAAAACATCACCGAAAGTGTCTTGAAACCAAATTTGACTTCCATTCCCTTTACCGACCAAGGGTAAAATCGTCATTTTACATAAATAATTTACTTAAATTCAATAATTGAAATTCCGGGTTGTTACACTTGAACAATCGAAGGAATCAGGTGGGTGGCGGAGGGTAAAAGTGGTTCAATAGAAGGTTTAATGGAGGATGGGTATGACTTCAATACTTCTAGAGCAGCAACCTCTTCCATTAATGGATATTCCTCTTCAAATTCATCTTGCGGGTGAGTTAATGCCACTTCTAGTGTATCACCAGATTCAGTCTGCAAAAATTTAGAAACCACCAGGGAATCCAACTCATCAACATAAAAACAATCCAAAGTAGTAGAAGGATGAGTTATGGATTCAAACACTTTAAACTGAACGGTCTCTCCTAGTACAGTCATGGTAAGCTTCCCATTATGTACATCAATTACAGTCTTTTCCGTGGCCATGAATGGTCTTCCAAGCAAGATTGGTAAGTCACGGTCATGTATGGGATCCTCATCCATATCAAGAACTACAAACTCAAGGTCTCTAGTTCGATGGTCTGCATAGCTTTTCTGGCGATCCTGGGCTGTCTTCAACCTTTCTCTGATGATTCTAATCTTTTCCTCAGTCAAATCCACCAACTCTGGTGTTAACAGTCTCCTTTCACCTATTTCACTCCAGCACATAGGTGTCCTGCACTGCTTCCCATATAGTGCCTCGAAAGGAGACATCCCAATACTCGACTGGTAACTGTTATTTTATGCAAATTCCATCAGAGACAAGTGTGAATCACAGTTCCCTTTCAACTGTAGTACACAAGCCCTCATCATATCCTCCAAAACTTGGATTGTCCTCTTAGATTGACCATCTGTCTAAGGATGAAAGGCTGTACTGAAATGCAAAGTGGTGCCAAAAGCTTTCTGTAAACTCCGCCAAAACCTGGAGGTAAACCTAGGATCCCTGTCCGAAACAATTGACTCTGGAGTCCCATGTAGTCGTATGATCGCATCCACAAACAATTTGGCATACCAACTCATCCGGAAATCTTCTCGCACATGCAAGAAATGTGCCGACTTTGTAAGTCTATCCACAATTACCCATATCCCATCATATCCCTTCTGTGTCCTTGGAAGTTTATACACAAAGTCCATTGTAATGTGATCCCACTTCCATTCCGGGATAGGTAATGGTTGCAGTGTCCCATAGGGTTTCTGCCTCTCTGCTTTCACTTACTGACATGTCAGGCATGTACTTACAAACTCAGCAATTTCTCTTTTCATCCCAGTCCACCAATAATGTTCTTTTAGGGTATGATACATCTTGGTACCACCTGGATGCATAGCGTAAGCCGAACTATGAGCCTCATCAAGAATTTCCCTCTTTAGTTCCAACTCATTCGGTACGCACAACCGTCTATCCTTAACCAAGGCTCCATCATCCCTAACCACATAGTCCTGCCTGTTTCCAGCCTCCAACTCCATCCTAATAATGCACAATGTAGGATCCTGGAGTTGAGCCTCAATAATCCGATCAATCAGAATAGGCCTCTCATGGAAACCAGCCAACAAAGCCCACTGGCTATCCATGTCCAGTACTATCCCTGCTCTACGGAACTCTACCAGCAACGGTAGGTAGACTGTATGCAAATGAGCCAAAGAACCCATAGACTTCCTGCTCAAGGCATCTGCCACAACATTGGCTTTTCCTGGGTGGTACTCAATAGTACAATCATAATCCTTTATCAGCTCAAGCCACCTTCTCTGCCTCAAATTCAGGTCCTTCTGAGTAAACAAGTACTTTAAACTCTGATGGTCGATGAAAATTCGACACGTCTCCCCGTACAAATAATATCTCCAGATTTTCAGTGCATGCACCACTGCAGCCAACTCCAAATCATGTGTGGGGTAATTCATCTCATGGGGTTTAAGTTGCCTGAAAGCATACATTATCACCTTCCCATGTTGCCTCAGCACACAACCTATACCCCGCAATGACGCATCACTATATACCTTAACTCCCCCATTACCATCAGGAAGGGTTAATACTGGAGCAGAAGTCAACCTTCTCTTTAGCTCCTGAAAGCTCTACTCACAATAAGCATCCCAGTCAAATTTGACTCATTTCCTAGTCAACCGAGTCAACGGGCCTGCTATCGTAGAAAATCCTTCTACGAACCGCCGATAATATCCTGCCAAACCCAGAAAGCTCCTCACTTCTGTCATTGTCCTCGGTTGCTCCCAGTTTGCCACTACCTCCACTTTTTGGAGATCTACGCTGATACCCTCAAGTGTACGCTGAACTTGGCAAACAATTGCTTTTTCCTAAGCATATTCAGCACCAACCTCAAGTGCTTCTCATGTGCCTTGGCACTTCTTGAATACACCAAGATATCGTCGATGAACACAAGTGCTTCTCATGTGCCTTGGCACTTCTTGAATACCCTGTTCATCAAGTCCATAAACACTGCCGGAGCATTAGTCAACCCGAAGGGCATCACCAGGAACTCATAATGAGCATACCAAGTCCCGAAGGCTGTTTTCTAAACATCCTCTTCCCCGATCCTCAACTGATGGTACCCAGATCGAAGGTCAATTTTTGAAAAATACTTTGCCCCCTTCAGTTGATCAAATAAATATAAGAAGTTACCAACTTAGATATCCTGATTGAACTTTAAACTAACTTAAGATGTTACGAAATTAGATATCCTCACTATTTTGATTGTAATCTTCCTTATAGAACTTATATGAACAAACATAAGAAGGCATGAACTTAGATATCCCCATCCTTTTGATTTTAATATTCCGTATAAAACTTAAAGCTAACTTAGGTACAAACTTAGATATCCTCATCCTTTTGATTGTAATCTTCCTTACAGAACTTCAAACTAACTTAAGAAGTTACGAACTTAGATTTCCTCATCGTTTGGATTGTAATCTTCCTTATATAACTTGTTTGAACTGACTTAAGAAGGTACAAATTTCGGTATCCTCATCGTTTTATTTGTAATCTTCCTTATAGACCTTGTTTGAACAAACTTTAGAAGGCACGAACTTAGATATCCTCATCTTTTTTATTGTAGTCTTCTTATACAACTTTAAACTAACTGAAGCAGGTACGAACTTAGATATCGTCATCGTTTTGATTGTAATCTCCCTTATAGAACTTGTTCCAACAAACTAATGTAGCTTCGGACTTAGATATTTTAATCCTTTTGATTGTAATCTTCCTTACAAAACTTGTAAGAACAAACTTAACAAGGTATGAACTTCGATATCCTCGTCCTTTTGATTGTAATCTTCCTAATGGAACTTCAACCTAACTTAAGAAGTTATTAACTTAGATATCCTCATCCTTTTTATTGTAATCATCCTTATAGAACTGCAAACAAATTTAACAAGGTACGAACTTAGATATCCTCACTGGTTTGAATGTAATCTTCCTTATAGAACTTCAAACTAATTTAAGAAGTTACAAACTTAGATATCCTCATTATTTTGAATGCAATCTTCCTGATAGAACTTGTTTCAACTGACTTAAGATGGTACGAACTTAAGTATCCTCATCCTGATCCTTTTGATTGTAATCTTCCTTATACAGCTTGTATGAACAAACTTAAGAAGGTACGAACTTAGATATCCTCATTCTTTTAATTGTAGTCTTCTTATACAACTTCAAACTAACTAAAGAAGGTACGAACTTAGATATCCTCATCATTTTGATTGTAATATTCCTTATAGAACTTGTTTCATCAAACTTAAGAAGATACGAACCTAGATATCCTCATCGTTTTGATTGTTATCTTCTTTATAGAACATCGAAGTAACTTAAGACGGTACGAACTTAGATATCCTCATCGTTTTGATTGTAATCTTCCTTAGAGAACTTGTTTGAATTGACTTAAGAAGGTACGAACTTAGATATCTTCATCATTTTGATTGTAATCTTCCTTATAGAACTTGTTTGAACAAACTTAAGAATGTAACGACCTGTAAATTTGATTATTTAATTTTCGTAAATTATTTTGCAAAAGGACGAAATTACCCTTGGTTGTTTAAGGGGCTTGAAAGTCAATTTTTGTTTCGAGACACTTTTGGCTTTGTTTCGGGTCCGTTATGTAGGTCTCAAACTCACGAGTTCGTAGACAGGCGACACGAGGAAAACGGATTTTGGTAATTTGGGCTTGTGTAGATATTTTAACCCAATCAGCTCAAATTTTCCCGTTTTTCAGTCTCTCTTCGCGACTCACCCCACTCCATGCGACCGAACCCAAAAAAAAACTCCCGAAAAAATTGGAACATCGATTCAAGGCAACCTCTTCCATTTTTGTTTCACTAATCGGACTCTACTCCTTCCCACGATCACAGATGTACCAACTATCGCAGGAAGAAGCCACAAAAAACCCTAAACCGAGGAAGAGAAAACCGAAACCTTTGGATCGAATTTTCGGCCAACACAGGTATGGGTTTCGTGTTTAGAGTTCATTTCTGAGTTCCTGGGTTCAAGTAGATGGATTTAGACATAAAATCTGTGAAAAACGGTTGAGTTTTGAGAGAGTTAGGAAAAATTCAAGTTCGGTCGGCATTGGAGTTTTCTGGCGACAGAGGACGACGGCGCACGACGGAGCAGTCCTCTTCTCCGGGGACTTGTTCCATCGGAGGAGGCTGACATGGCATGCCACCTGGGTGTCACGTGGATGCCACCTGACAGCCACGTGGAGCCACGTGGAAGCACCTGGCGGCTAAGTCAGCACTTAGTCAGCGTCGAGTCAGCACCGAGTCAGGCCGAGTCAACACCGAGTCAGACCGAGTTGGCACATGGAACACTGTAGTAGTGCATGGGATACTATAGCAGGCGTGTAAGGTACTGTAGTAGGGACGTGGTGGCGCGTGACCGATGCGTGGCACGTGGTCTGGCCTTCCGCCGGCGCGTGGCTGCGCGTGGGATCGAGTTTGCGGTCACGGTGACGCGTGTCGTCAAGCTTTCGACGTTCCGGATCTGTTGGCGCATGTTTCAGGCTGATCGGACGTCGTTTAGGGGTAGTTTTGGGCGTCCGAAGTTGCTGCATTTTTAGTGTGACGCAAGCGGACCTCCCGGGGTTTAGGGAGTCTAAATGTACGGTTTTCATTATAGTTGGACGTGTAGTTAGTGGACTTTGGTTTATAAATTATAATGTATGCATAAAGGTATATTTGATTTAAATTCTGTTAAGTATTGCTTTTGGCAAATTTTCGGAATTGACAAAAAGTTGTACTGGACACAGCTTTCAATATTTATTTGGAAATGATGTTTTGGGCTATATCTTGGCTTTATGGTTTAAGGTTTTATATGGTTTGACTTGATTGATTTTGGGATTTTAGTCAAGTCCATGATTTTGAGTTTAAACCTAGTTTTTCAATGAATTTGGCCTAAGTCAAGAAACAAAGATTTCAAAACATGAATTTTGGTTTTCATTGGATTTTTGTCCCCGATGGTCAAGGTTGTCTCCGACTTGCGTCGAGGGTCTTTCTCTGTCGGATCATTGAGGGTTCTCCGATGCTGGTGTCGAGGGGTATTTCTCCACCAGGTCGTTGAGGCTGTCTACGAGTAGTACAGGTTTCTACACAACTTGAGGTATGTCGGGAGTGTGGAAGGTATCGAGCTACTGCTGCAGATTTCATTTGGCAAGCAGTGGGATATGTTTTGACGTATATTTTGTGTCCAGATCAATTTACATGATTTTTAAACTCCTTTGAGGAGGGTTTTCAAAGCAGGGTTTTCGACCATGGAATGTTTTCATTATTCGGGTTTTTGTGGGCCCCACCAAGTGTTTTAAACAAAAGATGGGCTTTTCCGGTGGGTTTAGGATTCTCTATATATTATATTTATATACAAAGGGATTTTATGTTATGCATGCATGGTTTTACTCGTGGAGGGGGGAAAGGTAAGTTTTCCCCAGAATTTTTTTTAAAATGATTATTTTCTCCAACCAAAACTTTCATGTTTTAAATTCCCTCCAGACTGTTGAGTTGACGTGGGCATATCCAGAGGCGGAGGAATTAGATTTTTAACTGCACGTTTACCTAGATTCTCGAGTAGGATATTTATTTATGTATTTATTTATCCTACCTAGATGCTCTGATAAGTTTGTTGGACTGATTGTAAAATTATGGTTACATCGTTGGATGGTTTACCTTATTGGAAATTGGAGTGCTATTTGAACCTTAGTCTGACAGGTGGAAGACGGTTATCTAGTCCTTAAGGTGAGATTCTGCAGGATTTTTGACATAATTCTCATAATTATTTGCAAGGACTTAGGGGTATTCTGGGAATTTCATTAGGTTAACAGACGGGAGCAGGGTTCTTTCCGGGTGTCGATGTAATGACCTGGACCAGAAATTAAATTATTTTGAGAATTGGACGATTTTACCCACGATTTTGGACGGGTTCGGGAGTCAGGGTTTTTGACTGGCAGTACTTTTGGGAATTTTTCTTGGGTCGTTGCGTAGGTCTCGAACTCACGAGTTCGAGACAGGCGGCACGTGGAAAATGGAGACCCGGTGAGTTCGTTACGGGTCTAGAAGCTTCAGGGGCAGTTTGGTAATTTTGAAAAAGTTTGAACTATAAATTAGATATTTTTCTCTCTCCTCGGGGAATTGGTCGATTTTCAGTCTCTCTCTCCCCTACCCGATTTCTCCTCGTGAGAACACCAAAATCCCATTTTTCATCTGACGAATTTCAGTCCGATTTGACCGAAACCAAGGCCGAGAGGATCTTGCCTGCGACCCCACGAGCCTTTTGGTGTAATCATCGGAGTAGGAGCACAACTATAGGCGACGGACGAAGGAGGGAGGTGGACCGAATCTTCTTGGCCATTTTTTGGCCAAACCGGATACGATCTCGGAACTTTGATCTCATATTTGGATTCCAGTTTCCAACGAGTCCGACGGCGATGGCGTCGGTGTTGCGGCTGAACCGTCTTCTCTGGCGGGCCGGTCGTCTACTCCGACAAGTTACCAGTGGCCAGGAGGGTCTGGTTGGAACGGGTCGGGTCGAGGGAACGGTCGAGTTGAGTGAACCGATCAGGTTGAGTGAACCGGTCGGGTTGAGTTGGACTGGGCCAGGCCCATGAGTAACTATAGCAGCGCGTGGCGGCACGTGGGCGTGTGATCCGACATTCCGGTGGCGCGTGGCGGCGCGTGGGATTGTTCCCGATGTCACGGCGACACGTGACTAGGGTTTTGGGACGTTCCGGATCAGATTTTATTGATATGTGTAGGGGCCAATATCCGGAGCCAGGATCCTCTGTAGGCGGAGAACCCGGTGAACCTCCATTATGAATAATAATGATTTGTGTGGGGGCCAGAATCCGGAGCCAGGATCCGCTATAGGCGGTGAACCCGGTGAACCTCCAAGATGAATAATATTGATATGTGTGGGGGCCAGAATCCGGAGGAAGGATCCGCCTTAGGCGTTGAACCCGGTGAACCTCCAAGATGAATAATACTGATATGTGTGGGGGCCAGGATCCGGAGCCAGGATCCGGAGCCAGGATCCGCTGTAGGCGGTGAAGCCGATGAACCTCCAATATGAATAATAATGATATGTGTGGGGGCCAAAATACGGAGCCAGGATCTGCTGTAGGCGGTGAACCCGGTGAACCTCCAATATGAATAATAATGATATGTGTGGGGGCCAGGATCCGCTATAGGGAGTGAACCCGGTGAACCTCCAATATGAATAATAATTATATGTGTGGGGCCAGAATCCGGAGCTAGGATCCGTTGTAGGCGGTGAACCCGATGAACCTCCAATATGAATAATAATGATATGTGTGGGGGCCAGAATCCGGAGCTAGGATCCGTTGTAGGCAGTGAACCTCCAATATGAATAATAATAATATGATAGTCGAAGGTTATGCCGGCTTCTATGTATACCAGTCGAGGGTTATGTCAGCTGATGATATGATATGCCAGTCGAAGGATATGCCGACTGATGTGATATGATGGCCGAAGGTTATGCCAGCTTGTATGTATAACAGTCAAGGGTTATGCCGGCTGATGATATGATATGCCAGTCGAGGGATATGCCGACTTATGTGATTTGAAAGCCGAGTGTTATGCCGGCTGATGATATAATATGCCGACTGATGATATAATATGTCAGTCGAGGGATATTCTAACTGATGTGATATGATAGTCGAAGGTTATGTCAGCTTATGTGTTATGCCAGCCGATGTATATTCTGGCTGAGGATACGGTATGATAGTCGAGGATACTTGCTGACTTATATGATATGATACCCGAGGATATTTCCGGCTCTAATATGATTTGACGACGATTGTCATGTGCTTAATCAGCCTATGAAAATACTTCGTCATCTGGGTAAGTGGGTTGGTGTGGGCGGTGACCTAGAGAGACGAGTTATTGTTGGTTCACAAGTAGCTGACTAGTCAATTGTCTTGTGTTATTCCAGTAGAGGTATCAGCAATGTCTGACCTACTGACATTTGGTGTCAGAGGGTATTACTGTTTGGACCACCACCATTCTGAGGTCTTGGTTTTGACCTGAATGCTATCCTGCTTCTGACAGGTAAGCGGGGTCAGTAGGTACAGAGGGTCTGTCGGGAACCCTGTAAGGTTTGCTAAATGTATTTAAGAATAAATGGTATTCTTGGTATTTAATTTTGTGGAAAAGAGCTGTCAGACGGGATAAGGACTTTTTTGCGGATTTCAAGGGGAAATTCGGGAAGGGTCCTTACAAGTGGTATCAAAGCTCTACGTTAACTTCCTGCAGACCGCACACTTGTGGGCAATTATTTAAGGATTCCTGTTGTCTGTGAGTGGACTTTTGTTTTATAAACTGTAATGCATGCATCAATGTATATTTGTTTACATACTGTTATGAAAGTGTGTTTTGAGAAATGGCCTGGTTTTTGTACTCGATTTTGATATCGTTTTGACGTGGTAACTATTTGAGTATGTGATTTGGGTTTAGACCCGTATTTATGATTTTACCGATTTTGGCCATAAATGAGTTTTCAAAGAATTTGGCTGAGGTCAAGAAACAAAGATTGATTTGGTTTCACTGATTTCCTATTCCGATGTATAGATTTAGCTCTGGCTAGCGTTGAGGGGTTTTGCTCGGCTGGTTTTTGAGGCTGTTGCTCCGACTGACGTGAGTGTTCTCCGCAGGATCGTTGAGCCTGTATATGCATAGTACAGAGTTTGTAGTACATATTTTAGCACATATCAAGGGATACCCTGGTGTGTTGTGATATGTCGGGAACAGAAGATAGGGAACCCTAGCCGCATCTATTTATGTTTTTGTCATACAGAAAGAGAGGAGGCCATTTTTAACATAAGAAGCAGCATCTGGTTTGGAAAAAAAAAGGCTTAACGGAACCAGGAGGAGTTCGACATCAGAATTGCTTCAAGGGGTTTCTTCTTCTCCTTTTGAATCTGATTTCAGTTATGCTTCATATTGTGTTTATACTTTCTTTTATCATGATGTGTAACTGAATTGATATCTAGGGTTTTGATGTAACCTTGCAGTTCTTATTCCATGTATTGATCTTAAGTGTTTGTCAGTTTCCTGCTGTGTTTTATGATTCAATTACTATGCTCCATTGATAATTAACATTCTATTTTGATGTTTGATCACCATTAAGATTGTTTGTTAGTTTTCTTATCCCAATATTGAGTAGACACCCATACCTTTGTTTGGACGATCTGTAATTGAATGAATAATATCCTGAGAAGACACCCATTCCATGGAGTTATTTGGTTCTATTGTTTTCCTGTTATTATTGGTTCTTTGATTGAAATCTATGTTGGACATCACATTTAGATTAAGGTTGAAGGAACTTGGTTCGATCGGACACCCACGACTGACCATAAGTAAGTGAAAACGAACCCATGAAACTATCTAGTTAAACTGATTTGTACTAGTTTAATTTACAAGGAATTGAATTGTAATGGTGAAGTCAAGACCCTAGGCCTTTTAATCATCAGTCTTCTTCCATGTTTAGTTTGTTCTCTACTTAGTTGCTTCTAACGTAATTCAGTGTCTAATTAAAAACCAAATCAAAAACCCGAACATTCAATTTTCTGTTTTTGTTGCATTTACATAGAATAGTTTAAGGCTAGTTTCTGCTTCATTCTAATCAGTCTCCGTGGTATGATAACCCTTACTTGTGCTCCGCTATACCATCTACAACTTGTGCTCCGCTATACCATCTACAACTTGTGCACTTGCAAGGAAAATTAAACAACAACGAACTTAGATATCCTCATCGTTCTGATTGTAATCTACCTTATAGAACTTGTATGAACTAACTTAAAAAGGTACGATCTTAGATATCCTCATCGTTTTCATTGTAATCTTCCATATAGAATTTGTTTGACCAAACTTAAGAAGGTACGAAGTTAGATATCGACATCCTTATTATTGTAGTCTTCTTATAGAACTTCAAACTAACTGAAGAAGGTACGAACTTAGATATCCTCATCCTTTTGATTGTAGCCTTCTTATACAACTTCAAACTAACTTAAGAATGTACGAACTTAGATATGGTCATCCTTTTGATTTTAATCTTCCTTATAGCACTTGTTTCAACAAACTTAAGAAGTCATGAATTTAGATATCCTCATCCTTTTGATTTTAATCTTCCTTATAGCACTTGTTTCAAACTAACTTAAGAAGTTACAAACTTAGATATCCTCATGCTTTTAGTTGTAATATTCCATATAGAACTTGAAACAAACTTAAGAAGTTACGAAATTAGATATCCTCATCGTTTTGATTGTTGCCTTAAGTGCTGTTTTCTTTGCACCAAAGTGTCCTCCACAAGCAAATTCATGGTTGAACTTGAGTATGCTTTGTTGTTCAGCTTCTGGTACACATCTCCTTATAATTTGATCTGGAGAGTACTTGAATAGGTAGAGGTCATCCCACAAATAGTGCTTCACCCAGGAGAGAAACTTCGTTCGTTCTTCAGAAGAAAGATCATCAGGGAATGATTCATTAATGGGGACAACATTTTTTTCTTTAGCACCGCCATCAACTAGTTGAGACAAGTGATCAGCAACTAGGTTATCTCTTCCACTCTTATCCCGAATTTCCAGGTCAAACTCTTGAAGCAAGAGTATCCACCTTATCAACCGAGGCTTAGCATCTTTCTTTGTAAGTAAGTACTTAATGGCTGCATGATCAGAATAGACAATCACTTTAGAACCAACAAGCTCAGAACGAAATTTTTCTAAAGCAAAGACTACAGCCAAAAACTCCTTTTCAGTTGTTAAGTAGTTGAGTAGTTGAGTTGAGCGTCATTTAAAAGTTCTACTAGCATAATAGATTACATGAGGTAACTTATCAACACGTTGTCCCAAAACTGCACCAATAGCATAAACAGAGGCATCACACATTAATTCAAAAGGTAAAGACAAATTGGGAGCCATGATAATAGGTGAAGAGGTTAGTTCACATTTTAGGGTATCAAATGCATTTAAACACTCCTCATTAAACCTAAAAACAGAATCCTTAGCAAGCAAATCACAAAGAGGACGAATTCTTTTGGAAAAATCTTTGATAAAGTGCCTATAAAAACCTGCATGCCCAAGAAAACTTCTAACACCCTTAACTGATGTAGGTGGGGTCAGCTTAGAGATGAGATCAATTTTAGCTTTATCAACTTCAATTCCCTTGCAAGAAATCACATGACCAAGTACAATACCTTGCTGAACCATGAAATGACACTTCTCCCAATTCAAGATCAGATTCGTTTCTTTGCATCTTTGAAGCACTAGAGAGAGATGGTTAAGGCAATTATCAAATGGGGAACCAAACACTGAAAAATCATCCATGAATACCTCTATAAACCTCTCAATCATTTCCGAAAAGATTGCCATCATGCATCTTTGGAAGGTGGCAGGAGCATTACATAGACCAAATGGTATCGTCCTATATGCGAATGTTCCGAATGGAAAGGTGAATGTGGTCTTCTCTTTATCTTCCGGAGCAATGGGAATCTGATTATAACCTGAAAATCCATCAAGAAAATAATAGTATGAGTACCCAGCTAATCTCTCCTCCATTTGATCAATAAAAGCTTAGGGGAAATTATCCTTTCAAGGGGCAGAATTCAACTTCCTGTAATCAATGCACACACACGCCAATCAGTGGTCATTCTTGTAGGCACAAGCTCATTTGTGCCTCACGACCTGGCTTGGTCATTCTTGTAGGCACAAGCACATTGTAGGACTCATTCCTTTGATATCTGCAATAGACCAACCAATAGCAGATTTGTTCTCCTTAAGCACTCTAATAAACTTATTTTCTTCCAATGGAGTTAGATAAGAAGATATGATAACTGGGAGGGTTTCTTCTTCACGATTGTAGGCATATTTGATGTATGATGGAATTGGTTTGAGCTCTAACTTAGGGGATTGAACAATCGAAGGAATCAGGTTTAATGGAGGATGGGTATGACTTCAATACTTCTAGAGCAGCAACCTCTTCCATTAATGCATAATCCTCTTCAAATTCATCTTGCGGGTGAGTTAATGCCACTTCTAGTGTATCACCAGATTCAGTCTGCAAAAATTTAGAAACCACCAAAGAATCCAACTCATCAACATAAAAACAATCCAAAGTAGTAGAATGATGAGTTATGGATTCAAACACTTTAAACTAAACGGCCTCTCCTAGTACAGTCATGGTAAGCTGCCCATTATGTACATCAATTACAGTCTTTGCCGTGGCCATCAATGGTCTTCCAAGCAAGATTGGTAAGTCACGGTCATGTATGGGATCCTCATCCATATCAAGAACTACAAAATCAGCAGGCAAGATTAGTTTATCAACTTGAACTAGGATATCCTCTACAATACCTCTAGAACACTTGACTGAACGATCAGCAAGTTGAAGTGAGATGGTGGTCTTCTTTAACTCCCGCAAACCTAATTGTAAGTACACTGAGTACGGCATTCGATTAATGCTTGCCCCCAACTCAAGCATGTCCTTTTCAATCATTTTGTCTCCAACGGTGATGTTAATGGAGAAACTTCTTGGATCTTTCAATTTCGGTGGCAGTTTCCTTTGTAGCACCGCACTAACCTTTTCACTCACCACAACCTTCTCATTTGGTCCATATTTTCTCTTGTGGCTATTCAGCTCCTTGAAAAACTTCCCATATGAAGGCACGTTCCTAATGACATCAAGCAAAGGCAAATTAATGTTTACTTTACTTAACAGATCATAAATTTCTTTAAAAGACTTATCCTTGTGAAGTGGCTGATCATTTTGCCTTGGGCTTGCATGACTTGAATTCTTTGGTTGCTCCTCCCTTTCCGTTTGGTCCCCCAAGTTCTTCTCTTCCGTAGTAGTCCCTGCATTAATTTCAGATTTGATGTTAGAACCATCATTACTAACACTATTATCAATCATCTTACCACTCCTAAGCATTGTAATTTCTTTGGCTTTCTCTTGATTCCTTTGAATCATAAGTGGTTGACTTGGCAATTTTCCTTGCTCCCTTTTATTAAAAGCATCGGCAATCTACCCTAGTTGAATCTCCATCTTATTTAGGGCTGCAGAATGGTTTTGAAGCATGCTATTCGTTGATTGTTGGAATTGCAAAGTATTCTGGGCAAGCAGCTTCACGGTGTCCTCGAGTGAATTGTTGGCTTTCAGTTGGAAAGAGGAACTAGCTTGATTCTAAACATTGTTGTTGTTGCTGCATGAAAAATTGGGATTATTCCTCCAATTTCTGGATATGCAGATCCGATATACGCATTTGTTAGTTTAAAGGAATGCCATTATGGGGGGATTGGAGAAGTAACCCATTGTACCGTTCCCATGCTTCTGAGAATGACTCATCAACTTGTTGGGTGAATGTCATGATTTGATCCCCCAACATATCTGTCTTGGCTGTGGAAAAGTACTTCTCTAGGAATTTCTTTTGAATCTCAGCCCATGTGGTTAGTGATCTAGGCCTAAGAGAATTCAGCCAATACTTAGCTCTCTCCTTCAATGTATACGGAAACACTCTCATCCTTAATTGCTCTTTGGATACACCTGTCAAAGGAAAAGAACTCACTATGTTAAATAAGTTTTTTAAATGTGTAAGTGCATCTTCGTTAGGTAAACTGAGAAATGAAGGAAGCATATTAAGATGAGAAGATTTCTGCTCATAGTTTCGGGCTTGCGATGACAGCGTAATGCAAACACTCTCGGACTCGGATAGATCCTCGTTAGAAAGATTTCTGTATCGCTCTATGGCAGCAAGCTTTGCCGCTTTTAGGTTCTCTTGTAGGGTGTTCAAAATTGGTTCCCCTCGGATTGGCTTGCGTCCCGATGCTCTGGAATGCTTGCTTCTCGCACATTTCACTTGTTCCAAAAGACTGCTAGACATAAACTACATGCAAATAGAGTAAACAAAACAAAATTAAGTAAAACTAGAACTAAACAGAAAATGAAAAATAGAATAGGTATAGCGGAACACAAGTAAGGGTTATCGTACCAGGGAGACTGATTAGAATGAAGCAGAAACGTGCCTTAAACTATTCTATGTAAATGTAACAAAAACAGAAAATTGAATGTTCAGCTTTTTTATTTTGCTTTGAAATAGTAACTGAATTACGTTAGAAGCAACTAAGTAGAGAACAGACTAAACAAGGAAGAAGACTGATGATTAAAAGGCCTAGGGTCTTGACTTCACCATTACAATTCAATTCCATGTACTAACTAGTACAAATCAGTTTCACTAGATAGTTTCATGGGTTCGTTTTCACTTACTTATGGTCCGTCATGGGTGTCCGATCGAACCAAGTTCATTTAACCTTAATCTAGATGTGATGTCCAACATAGATTTCAATCAAAGAACCAATAATAACAGGAAAACAAAAGAACCAAATAACTCCATGGAATGGGTGTCTTCTCAGGATATTATTCATTCATTACAGTTCGTCCAAACAAATGTATGGGACACTCAGTATTGCCATAAGAAAACTAACAAACAATCTTAATGGTGATCAGACATCAAAATAGAACGTTAATTATCATTGGAGCATAGTAGTTGAATCATAAAACACAGCAGGAAACTGAAAAACACTTAAATTCAATACATGCAATAAGAACTGCAAGGTTACATCAAAACCCTAGATATCAATTCAGTTACACATCATGATCAAAGAAAGTATAAACACATTATGAAGCATTACTGAAATCAAACTTAAAAGGAGAAGAAGAAACCCATTGAAGCAATTCTGAAGTCGAACTCCTTCTGGTTCCGTTCAGGTTTTTTTTTTTCCAAACCAGAGACTGCTTTTGACGTTAAATGGCAACCACTCTTTCTGAATGAAAAAAAACATAAAAGATGCGGCTAGGGTTCCCTTTTTCTTTTTCTTTTTTCTGAACTAAACTCCTTTAAGGATAACGATATCAAAGTTCGCCCCTTCTTAATTTTGATCAAACAAGTTCAATAAGGAAGATTACAATCAAAAGGATGAGCATATCTATGTTTGTACCTTCTTTAGTTAGTTCAAGCAAGTTCTATTAGGAAGATTACAATAAAAAGGATGAGGATATCTATGTTTGTAACTTCTTAAGTTTGTTCAAACAAGTTCTATAAGGAAGATTTCCATCAAAAGGATGATGATATCTAAGTTTGGGGCTTCTTAAGTTATTTCAAACAAGTTCTATAAGGAAGATTACAATCAAAAGGATGAGGATCTCTATGTTTGTACCTTCTATAGTTTGTTCAAACAAGTTCTATATGGAAGATTACAATCAAAAGGATGAGGATATCTATGTTCGTACCTTCTGTAGTTTGTTCAAGCAAATCTATAAGGAAGATTACAATAAAAAGGATGAGGATATATAAGTTCGTGCCTTCTTATGTTTTTTCAATCAAGTTCTATAAGGAATATTACAAACAAAAGGATGAGGATATCAAATTTCGTACCTTCTTCAGTTTATTCAAACAAGTTCTATAAGGAAGATTACAATCAAAAGGATGAGGATATCTAAGTTTGTACTTTCTTCAGTTGGTTCAAACAAGTTCTATAAGGAAAATTACAAACAAAAGGATGAGGATATCAAATTTCGTACCTTCTTCAGTTTAATCAAACAAGTTCTATAAGGAAGATTACAATGAAAAGGATGAAGAAATCTAAGCTCGTACCTCCTTCAGTTTTTCAAACAAGTTCAATAAGGAAGATTAAATTCAAAAGGATGAGGGTATCTAAGTTAGTACCTTCTTAAGTTTGTTCGAATAAGTTCTAATTTGAAAATTACAATCAAAAGGATGTAGCTATCTATGTTTGTACCTTCTTTAGTTAGTTCAAGTAAGTTCGGTAAGGAAAATTTCATTCAAAAGAAAGAGGATATCGAAGTTCGTACCTTATTAAGTTTGTTCAAGCAAGTTCTATAAGGAAGATTACAATAAAAAGAATAATGATATTTAAATTTGTACCATCTTCAGTGTGTTTGACGTTCTATAAGGAAGATTACAACCAAAAAGGTTGAGGATATCAAAGTTTATAGCTTCTTAAGTTATTTTAAACAAGTTCAATAAGGAAGATTACATTCAAAAGAATGACGATATCTAAGTTCGTTCCATGTTAAGTTTTTTCAAACAACTTCTATATGGAAGATTACAATGAAAATGATGAGGATATCTAAGTTTGAACTTTCTTAAGTTATTTCAAATAAGTTCTATAAGGAATATTACAATCAAAATGATGAGGATATCTAAGTTCGTTCCTTGTTAAGTTTGTTCAAACAAGTTCTATAAGGAAGATTACAATCAAATGGAAGAGGATATCTAAGTTTGTAGCTTCTTAAGTTATTCCATACAAGTTCTATAAGGAAGATTACATTCAAAAGAATGCGGATATCTCAGTACATCCCTTCTTAAGTTTGTTCAAACAAGTTCAATAAGGAAGATTACATTCAAAAGAATGAGGTTATCTAAGTTTGTCCCTTCTAATGTTTTTACAGTCAAATTCAATAAGAAGGGACGGACTTAGATATCCTCATTCCTTTGAATGTAATCATCCTTATAAAACTTGTTTTAACAAACATAAGAAGGGACAAACTTAGATATCCTAATTATTTTGAATGAAATCTTCCCAATAGAACTTGTTTGAACAAACTTAAGGGGGGAGGAACTTAGATATCCTCCTTCTTTTCCATGTAATCTTCGTTATAGAACTTGTTTGAACAAACTTAAGAAGGGATGAACTTAGATATCCTCATTCTTTTTTTTTGTAATCTTCCTTATAGAACTTGGTTGAATAAACTTAAGAAGGGACAGACTTAGATATCCTCATTCTTTTGAATGTAATCTTCCTTATAGAAATTGTTTGAACAAAATTAAGAAGGCACGAACTTAGATATCCTGATTCTTTTGAATGTAATCTTCCTTAAAGAACTTGTTTGAACTATTTTTAAGATGGTACGGACTTAGATATTCTCATTCTTTTGAATGTAATCTTCCTTATTGAACTTGTTTGAACAAATTTAAAAAGGCACGAACTTAGATATCCTGATTCTTTTGAAGGTAATCTTCTTTATAGAACTTGTTTGAACAATTTTTAAGAAGGGACGGACTTAGATATTCTCATTCTTTTGAATGTAATCTTCCTTATTGAACTTAGTTGAACAAATTTAAGAAGGGACGAACTTAGATATCCTCATTCTTTTGAATGTAATCTTCCTTATAGAACTTGTTTTAAAGAACTTAAGAAAATACAAACTTAGATATCCACATCCTTTTGAATGTAATCTTCCTTACAGAACTTGTTTGAACAAATGTCAGAAGGGACGAACTTAGATATCCTCATTCTTTTGAATGTAACCTTCCTTATAGAACTTGTTTGAAAAACAATCTTAAGAAGGGACGGACTTAGATATTCTCATTCTTTTTAATGTAATCTTCCTTATTGAACTTGTTTGAACAAACTTAAGAAGGTACAAACTTAGATATCCTCATTCTTTTGAATGTAATCTTTCTTATAGAACTTGTTTGAACAAAATTAAGAAGGGACGAACTTAGAAATCCTCATTCTTTTCAATGTAATCTTCCTTATAGAACTTGTTTTAAAGAACTTATGAAACTACAAACTTAGAGATCCTCATCCTTTTGAATGTAATCTTCCTTATAGAACTTGTTTGAACCAATGTACGATGGGACAAACTTAGATATTCTCATTCTTTTGAATGTAATCTTCCTTATTGAACTTGTTTGAACAAACTTAAGAAAGGACGAACTTAGATATCCTCATTCGTTTGGGTGTAATCTTCCTTATAAAACTAGTTTGAACAAAATTGAGAAGGGACGAACTTAGATATCCTCATTCTTATTTATGTAATCTTCGTTATAGAACTTGTTTGAATAAACTTAAGAAGGGACGGACTTAGATATCCTCATTCTTTTGAATGTAATCTTCCTTATAGAACTTGTTTGAACAAAATTGAGAAGGGGCGAACTTAGATATCCTCATTCTTATTTATGTAATCTTCGTTATAGAACTTTTTGAACAAAATTAAGAAGGGACGAACTTAGATATCCTCATTCTTTTGAATGTAATCTTCCTTATAAAACATGTTTGAACAAACTTGAGAAGGGACGAACTTAGATATCCTCATTCTTTTGAATGTAATCTTCCTTTGAGAACTTGTCTGAAATTATTTAAGAAGCTACAAATTTAGATATCCTCATTCGTTTGAATGTAATCTTCCTTATAGAACTTGTTTGAACAAACATAAGAAGGGACGAACTTAGATATCCTCATTCTTTTGAATGTAATCTTACTTATAGAACTTGTTTGAAAAACTTAAGAAGGGACAAACTTAGATATTGTTAAGTCATTATTCATGAAACTTTTTGATGTCATCTAATGCTCATTTACTTGTCTTTTGTGTGATTTAATTGCCATCCATAGTAGAAAGTGATCATTCTTGTGAAGTGTGTGCAGAAGTAGAAAAGTTCGTATAAGTGTGGAAAAGGAAGAATGAATGAATCTTTCTCGGACTCAAGGCAAAGAAGGAGGAAAGATTATTTCTTGCCATCCAAGAAGAAGTCTTCAATGTCAAGAAGGGACGAACTTAGATATCGTCATTCTTTTGAATGTAACCTTCCTTATAGAACTTGTTTGAACAATTTTTAAGAAGGGACGGACATAGATATTCTCATTCTTTTGAAAGTAATATTCCATATAGAACTTGTTTGAACAAACTTAAGAAGGGAAAAACATAGATATCCTCATTCGTTTGAATCTAATCTTCCTTATAGAACTAGGTTGAACAAACTTAAGAAGGGAAAAACTTGGATATCGTCATTGTTTTGCATGTAATCTTCTTTATAGAACTAGTTTGAACAAACATAAGAAGGGACGAACTTAGATATCCTCATTCTTTTGAATGTAACCTTCCTTATACAACTTGTTTGAACAAACTTAAGAAGGGACGAACTTAGATATCCTCATTCTTTTGAATGTAATCTTCCTTATAGAACTTGTTTGAACAAAATTAAGAAGGGACGAACTTAGATATCCTCATTCTATTTTATGTAATCTTCCTTATAGAACCTGTTTGAATAAACTTAAGAAGCGACGAACTTAGATATCCTCAATCTTTTTATATGTAATCTTCCTTATAGAACATGTTTGAACAAACTTGAGAAGGGACGAACTTAGATATCCTCATTCGTTTGAATGTAATCTTCCTTATAGAACTTGTTTGAACAAACTTAAGAAGCGAGGAACTTAGATATCCTCAATCTTTTTTTATGTAATCTTCCTTATAGAACATGTTTGAACAAACTTTAGAAGGGACGAACTTAGATATCCTCATTCGTTTGAATATAATCTTCCTTATAGAACTTGTTTGAACAAACTTAAGAAGGGACAAACATAGATATCCTCATTCTTTTGAATTTAATCTTCCTTATAGAACTTGGTTGAACAAACTTAAGAAGGGAAAAACTTGGAAATCCTCATTTTTTTGCATGTAATCTTCCTTATAGAACTTGTTTGAACAAAATTAAGAAGGGAAGAACTTAGATATCCTCATTCTTTTGAATGTAATCTTCCTTATAGAACATGTTTTGAAGAACTTAAGAAACTAGAAACTTAGATATCCACATCCTTTTTAATGTAATCTTCCTTATAGAACTTGTTTGAACAAATGTATGAAAGGACAAACTTAGATATTCTCATTCTTTTGAATGTAATATTCCTTATACAACTTGTTTGAACAAACATAAGAAGGGACGAACTTAGATATCCTCATTCGTTTGAATGTAATATTCCTTATTGAACTTGTATGAAATAACTTAAGAATCTACAAACTTAGATATCCTCATCCTTTTGATTGCACTCTTCCTTATAGAACTTGGTTGAGGAAACTTAAGAAGGACGAAAATAGATATCCCCATTCTTTTGAATGTATTCTTTCTTATCAAATTTGTTTGAACAAACTTAAGAAGGGACAAACTTAGATATCTTCATTCTTTTGCAAGTAATCTTCCTTATAGAACTTGTTTGAATAAACTTAAGATGGGACGGACTTAGGTATCTTCATTCTTTTGAATGTAACCTTCCTTATATAACTTGTCTGAACAATTTTTAAGAAGGGACGGACTTAGATATTCTCATTCTTTTGAATGTAATCTTCCTTATTGAACTTGTTTGAAAAATTTAGAAGGAACGAACTTAGATATCCTCACTCTTTTGAATGTAATCTTCCTTAAAGAACTTGTTTTAAAGAACTTATGAAACTACAAACTTAGATATCCTCATCCTTTTGAATGTAAGCTTGCTTATACAACATGTTTGAACAAATGTACGAAGGGACAAACTTAGATATTCTCATTGTTTTGAATGTAATCTTCCTTATTGAACTTGTTTGAACAAACTTAAGAAGGGACGAACTTAGATATCCTCATTCGTTTGAATGTAATCTTCCTTATAGAACTTGTATGAAATAACTTAAGAATCTACAAACTTAGATATCCTCATCCTTTTTATTGCAATCTTCCTTATAGAATTTGGTTGAACAAACTTAAGAAGGGCGAATATAGATATCCTTATTCTTTGGAATGTATTCCTTCTTATCAAACTTGTTTGAACAAACTTAAGAAGGGACGAACTTAGATATCCTCATTCTTTTGAATGTAACCTTCCTTATAGAACTTGTTTGAACAAACTTAAGAAGGGATGAACTTAGATATCCTCATTCTTTTTCATGTAATCGTCCTTATAAAACTAGTTTGAAAAAAATTGAGAAGGGAAAAACTATATATCCTCATTCTTATTTATGTAATCTTCGTTATAGAACTTGTTTGAATAAACTTAAGAAGGGTCGCACTTAGATATCCTCATTCTTTTGAATGAAATCTTCCTTATAGAACTTGTTTGAACAAAATTAAGAAGGGACGAACTGAGATATGCTCATTCTTTTGTATGTAATCTTCCTTATAGAACTTGTTAGAATAAACTTCAGAAGGGACGGACTTAGATATCCTCATTCTTTTGAATGTAATCTTCCTTATAAAACTTGTTTGAAAAAAATTAAGTAGGGGCAAACTTAGATATCATTATTCTTTTGAATGTAATCTTCCTTATTGAAATTGTTTGAACAAACATAAGAAGGGACGAACTTAGATATCCTCATTCTTTTGAATGCAATCTTTCTTATAGAACTTGTTTGAACAATATTAAGAAGGGACAAACTTATATATCCTCATTCTTTTGAATGTAACCTTCCTTCTACAACTTGTTTGAACAAACTTAAGAAGGGACGAACTTAGATATCCTCATTCTTTTGAATGTAATGGTCCTTATATACTAGTTTGAACAAAATTGAGAAGGGACGAACTTAGATATCCTCATTCTTATTTATGTAATCTTCCTTACAGAACTTGTTTGAATAAACTTAAGAAGGGACGGACTTAGATATCCTCATTTTGAATGTAATCTTCCTTATAGAACTTGTTTGAACAAAATTAAGAAGGGACGAACTTAGATATCCTCATTCTTTTGAATGTAATCTTCCTTATAGAACTTGTTTGAACAAATGTACGAAGGGACAAACTTAGATGTTCGCATTCTTTTGAATGTAATCTTCCTTATAGAACTTGTTTGAAACTACATAAGAATCTTCAAACTTAGATATCCTAATTCGTTTGAATGTAATCTTCCTTATAAAACTTGGTTGAACTAACATAAGATGGGACAAACATAGATATCCTCATTCTTTTTTATGTAATCTTCCTTACAGAACTTGTTTGAATAAACTTCAGAAGCGACGGACATAGATATCCTCATTCTTTTGAATGTAATATTCCTTATTTAACTTTTTTGAACAAACTTAAGAAGGGACGAACTGAGATGTCCTCATTCTTTTTCATGTAATCTTCCTTATAGAACTTGTTTGAAACTACTTAAGAATCTTCAAAAATAGATATCCTCATTCTTTTGAATGTAATCTTACTTATAGAACTTTTTTGAACAAAATTCAGAAGGGACGCACTTAGATATCCCCATTCTTTTGAATGTAATATTCCTTATTGAACTTGTTTGAACAAACTTAAGAAGGGACAAACTTAGATATCCTCATTCTTTTGAATGTAATCTTTCTTATAGAAATTGTTTGAACAAAATTAAGAAGGGACGAACTTAGAAATCCTCATTCTTTTGAATGTAATCTTCCTTATAGAACTTGTTTCAAAGAACTTATGAACCTACAAACTTAGATATCCTCATCCTTTTGAATGTAATCGTCCTTATAGAACTTGTTTGAACGAATGTACGATGGGACAAACTTAGATATTCTCATTCTTTTGAATGTAATCATCCTTAAAGAACTTGGTTGAACAAACTTAAGAAGGGACGAACTTAGATATCCTCATTCTTTTGCATGTAATCTTCCTTATAGAACTAGTTTGAACAAAATCGAGAAGGGACGAACTTAGATATCCTCATTCTTTTTTATGTAATCTTCCTTATAGAACTTGTTTGAATAAACTTAAGAAGGGACGAACTTAGATATCCTCATTCTTTTGAATGTAATCTTCCTTGTAGAACTTGTTTGAACAAAATTCAGAAGGGACGAACTTAGATATCCTCATCTTTTGAATGTAACCTTCCTTATACAACTTTTTTGAACAAACTTAAGAAGGGACGAACTTAGATATCCTCATTCTATTTTATGTAATCTTCCCTATAGAACTTGTTTGAATAAACTTAAGAAGAGACGAACTTAGATATCCTCAATCTTTTTTTTATGTAATCTTCCTTATAGAACATGTTTGAACAAACTTGAGAAGGGATGAACTTAGATATCCTCATTCTTTTCAATGTAATCTTCCTTATAGAACATGTTTGAACAAACTTGAGAAGGGACGAACTTAGATATCCTCATTCTTTTGAATGTAATCTTCCTTAGAGAACTTGTCTGAAATTACTTAAGAAGCTACAAATTTAGATATCCTGATTCGTTTGAATGTAATCTTCCTTATAGAACTTGTTTGAACAAACATAAGAAGGGACGAACATAGATATCCTCATTCTTTTGAATGTAACCTTCCTTATACAACTTGTTTGAAAAAAAAATTAAGAAGCGACGAACATAGATATTCTCATCCTTTTGCATGTAATCGTCCTTATAGAACTTTTTTGAACAAAATTGAGAAGGGACGAACTTAGATATCCTCCTTCTTATTTATGTAATCTTTGTTATAAAACTTGTTTGAATAAACTTAAGAAGGGACGAACTTAGATATCCTCCTTCTATTTTATGTAATCTTCCTTATAGAACTTGTTTGATTAAACTTAAGAAGCGACGAACTTAGATATCCTCAATCTTTTTTTATGTAATCTTCCTTATAGAACATGTTTGAACAAACTTGAGAAGGGACGAACTTAGATATCCTCATTCTTTTGAATGTAATCTTCCTTATAGAACATGTTTGAACACACTTGAGAAGGGACGAACTTAGATATCCTCATTCTTTTGAATGTAATCTTCCTTAGAGAACTTGTCTGAAATTACTTAAGAAGCTACAAATTTAGATATCCTCATTCGTTTGAATGTAATCTTCCTTATAGAACTTGTTTGAACAAACATAAGAAGGGACGAACTTAGATATCCTCATTCTTTTGAATGTAACCTTCCTTATACAACTTGTTTGAACAAACTTAAGAAGGGACGAACTTAGATATCCTCATTCTTTTGCATGTAATCGTCCTTATAAAACTAGTTTGAACAAAATTGAGAAGGGAAACACTTAGATATCCTCATTCTTTTTTATGTAATCTTCGTTATAGAACTTGTTTGAATAAACTTAAGAAGGGACGCACTTAGATATCCTCATTCTTTTGAATGTAATCTTCCTTATAGAACTTGTTTGAACCAAATTCAGAAGGGACGAACTTAGATATCCTCATTCTATTTTATGTAATCTTCCTTATAGAACATGTTTGAACAAACTTGAGAAGGGACGAACTTAGATATCCTCATTCTTTTGAATGTAATCTTCCTTATAGAACATGTTTGAACAAACTTGAGAAGGGACGAACTTAGATATCCTCATTCTTTTGAATGTAATCTTCCTTAGAGAACTTGTCTGAAATTACTTAAGAAGCTACAAATTTAGATATCCTCATTCGTTTGAATGTAATCTTCCTTATAGAACTTGTTTGAACAAACATAAGAAGGGACGAACTTAGATATCCTCATTCTTTTGAATGTAATCTTCCTTACAGAACTTGTTTGAACAAACTTTAGAAGGAACGAACTTAGATATCCTCACTCTTTTGAATGTAATCTTCCTTAAAGAATTTGTTTTAAAGAACTTGTGAAACTACAAACTTAGATATCCTCATCCTTTTGAATGTAAGCTTTCTTATACAACTTGTTTGAACAAATGTACGAAGGCACAAACTTAGATATTCTCATTGTTTTTAATATAATCTTCCTTATTGAACTTGTTTGAACAAACTTAAGAAGGGACGAACTTAGATATCGTCATTCGTTTGAATGTAATCTTCCCTATAGAACTTGTATGAAATAACTTAAGAAGCTACAAACTTAGATATCCTCATCCTTTTTATTGCAATCTTCCTTATAGAACTTGGTTGAACAAACTTAAGAAGGGCGAATATAGATATCCTCATTCTTTGGAATGTATTCTTTCTTATCAAACTTGTTTGAACAAACTTAAGAAGGGACGAACTTAGATATCTTCATTCTTTTGAATGTAACCTTCCTTATAGAACTTGTTTGAACAATTTTTAAGAAGGGACGGACATAGATATTCTCATTCTTTTTATTATAATATTCCTTATTGAACTTGTTTGAACAAACTTAAGAAGGGACGAACTTAGATATCCTCATTCTTTTGAATGTAATCTTCCGTATAGAATTTGTTTGAACAAATGTACGAAGGGATAAACTTAGATGTTCACATTCTTTTGAATGTAATTTTCCTTATAGAACTTGTTTGAAACTACTTAAGAATCTACAAACTTAGATATCCTCATTCGTTTGAATGTAATCTTCCTTATAAAACTTGGTTGAACAAACATAATATGGGACAAACATAGATATACACATTCTTTTTTATGTAAACTTCCTTACAGAACTTGTTTGAATAAACTTAAGAAGCGACGGACATAGATATCCTCATTCTTTTGAATGTAATATTCCTTATTGAACTTTTTTGAACAAACTTAAGAATGGACGAACTTAGATATCCTCATTCTTTTGCATGTAATATTCCGTATAGAACTTGTTTGAACAATATTGAGAAGGGAAGAACTTAGATATCCTCATTCTTTTGAATGTAATCTTCCCTATAGAACTTGTTTCACGAAACTTAAGAAGGGACGAATTAGATATCCTCTTTCTTTTGCATGTAATCTTCCTTATAGAACTTGTTTGAACAAAATTAAGAAGGGACGAACTTAGATATCCTCATTCTTTTGTATGTAATCTTCCTTATAGAACTTGTTAGAATAAACTTCAGAAGGGACAGACTTAGATATCCTCATTCTTTTAAATGTAATCTTCCTTATACAACTTGTTTGAACAAAATTAAGAAGGGGCGAACTTAGATATCATTATTCTTTTGAATGTAATCTTCCTTATTGAAATTGTTTGAACAAACTTAAGAAGGTACGAACTTAGATATCCTCATTTTTTTGAATGTAATCTTCCTTGTAGAACTTGTTTGAACAAAATTCAGAAGGGACGGACTTTGGTATCCTCATTCTTTTGAATGTAACCTTCATTATATAACTTGTCTGAACAATTTTTAAGAAGGGACGGACTTAGATATTCTCATTCTTTTGAATGTAATCTTCCTTATTGAACTTGTTTGAACAAACATTAGAAGGAACGAACTTAGATATCCTTACTCTTTTGAATGTAATCTTCCTTAAAGAACTTACTTTAAAGAACTTATGAAACTACAAACTTAGATATCCTCATCCTTTTGAATGTAAGCTTGCTTATACAACTTGTTTGAACAAATGTACGAAGGGACAAACTTAGATATTCTCATTGTTTTGAATGTAATCTTCCTTATTGAACTTGTTTGAACAAACATAAGAAGGGACGAACTTAGATATCCCCATTCTTTTGAATGTAATCTTCCTTATAGAACTTGTTTGAACAAACGTAAGAAGGGACAAACATAGATATCCTCAATCATTTGAATCTAATCTTCCTTATAGAACTTGGTTAAACAAACTTAAGAAGTGAAAAACTTGGATATCCTCATTGTTTTGCTTGTAATCTTCCTTATAGAACTTGTTTGAACAAAATTAAGAAGGGACGAACTTAGATATCCTCATTCTTTTGTATGTAATCTTCCTTATAGAACTTGTTAGAATAAACTTCAGAAGGGACAGACTTAGATATCCTCATTCTTTTGAATGTAATCTTCCTTATAGAACTTGTTTGAACAAAATGAAGAAGGTGCGAACTTAGATATCATTATTCTTTTGAATGAAATCTTCCTTATAGAACTTGTTTGAGCAAACTTAAGAAGGGGTGGACTTGGATATCCTCATTCTTTTGAATGTAATCTTCCTTATAGAACTTGTTTGCACAAATGAACGAAGGGACGAACTTAGATATTCTCATTCTTTTGAATGTAATCTTCCTTATTGAACTAGTTTGAACAAACTTAAGAAGGGACGAACTTAGATATCCTCATTCTTTTGAATGTAATCTTTCTTATAGAACTTGTTTGAACAAAATTAAGAAGGGACGAACTTAGATATCCTCATTCTTTTGAATGTATTCTTCCTTATAGAACTTGTTTTAAAGAACTTATGAAACTACAAACTTAGATATCCTCATCCTTTCGAAGTACTAATGCCTCTGCCTCGAGATCAGTGTTCTCGTCAACTCTACTCAACTGCTTGAAGGGGGTTTCAACAGAAAAGTTGTGAGTGGACAAAAATAATCATTTATAAATTCCTTTTCGAGAAAATAACTTTCTTCCCCTCCATTTATAAAATCATGCATGCATAACATAAAACAATTTATGATAATAAAACATTATATGTAAATCACCAAAATTTCCATTTCTCTTTCAAACCACTTAGTTTGACTCACATGAAATCTGTATAATGAAAATACCTCGTGATCCAAGGTTTGGTTTGAAAACTCTCTTCAAAAAAGTTTAAAATCATTTAAATAAATCTGGACACATCATATCTCAAATTCATTTAATTCCATCTGGACGCATAATGTCTCATATTCACTGTTCCCGACATATCCACAACAACACACCATGGTATCCCTTGAGATGTGTTAAAATCTGTACAACAATTCTCTGTACAATATGTACAATCTGTACTATGCATAGACAGCTTCGCGACCTGGCGGAGCAAGGCCCCTCAACACCAAGGTCCGAACCCTCAACAACCAGCGGAGCAAGACCCCTCAAAACCGGTCAGAGCAACAGTAACCATCGGGACAGGAACCAGTGAACCAAATCCATACTTCGAAATCTTTGTTTTCGGCCTAAGCCAAATTCTTTGCAATATCATTTTATGGCCAAAATCAATAAATCATAATTACGGGTCTCAACCCAAATCACATACTCAAATAGTTACCACTTCAAAACGATATCAAAATCAAGTACAAAAACCAGGCCATTTCTCAAAACACACTTTCACTGAAATATTGGAAAACATGTGTCCAGCATCATTTCTAAAATCCAGAAATTCATTGCACCCATACATAACAGGATTAAAATCAAAGATACATTTATGCATGCATTATAGTTTATAAACCAAAAATCCACTCACAAACCTGTTCAAGCAAGCTCAATCCCGAACTGTACGCTCTCATGAAGTTCCTGGAGCAGTATCGCCTGTCCAAATTAATAATCGGGATTACCAGCTAATAATAAGAACCTTAAATATAAACCCCCTAAACCCCGGGAGTCTAACTATGCTGGCCTAGAAAACGCAGCAACTTTAAAACGTCCGACACAACCCCTAAACGACGTCCGATCGACTCAAAACCTGCGCCAACAGGTCCGAAACATCAAAAACTACTTGTCACGTGGTACCGTGACCTCAGACTCGGCCCCACACGCCGACGGAAGGTCGGAACATGCTCCCATGCGCCGCCACGCGCCCTCACGCGCCGGTCACGCGCCTGCTACAGTACCCACGCGCCTGGACCGGTCCAACCCGGTCCGGCTCAACCTGACCCGGTCCAACTCGACCTGACCGGTTCATATCAACCCGACCGGTTCAACTCGACCCGACCGGTCAGCCGACCCGACCGGTTTACTCGACCCGACCGGTCACCAGCGACTCGCTGGAGAAGACGACCGGCTGCCTGCGCCGCCGTCTGGTTTCCGCCAAAATCCTCCATTTCCGGCCGAAACTTCAAGCTTTCCTAACTTTCTCAAAACTCAACCATTTTACACAAATTTTATGTCTAAATCTATCTACTCGAACCCAGGAATCCAAATATGACCTCAAAACCACAAACACGTACCTGTGCTAGCCGAAAAATCGATCGAAAGATCCGAAACTTCCTACACTCGGTTCGGCTTCCCCCGTGGTCCTCTCCTTCGATGGTTGGTACGGTTGTGATCGTGGGAAGGAGTAGAATACGATTAGTTGATCAAAACTGGAAGTTGGAGCCTTGAATCAAAAGTTGACTTTGTGGGTTTTGGGTGAGTTTTCGCACACGGGTTTCGGGTGGTTTGTGTTTATGTTTGTCACACAGAGAGAATGAAGATGAAGATGAAATGAAGTGGATCAGATTAGTATGATTTGGGGGTTGAAAATATCTACCCCAAGTCAAAATTTACCAAAATACCCCTATCAATCTAGACTCGTAACTTTCGTCCACGAACACCGTTTTTCGTGTGCAGCCTGTCTACGAACTCGTGAGTTCGAGACCTTCGCAACGGTATCCAAAATACCACAAAAAGTGTCTCGAAACAAAATTTGACTTCCATGCCCTTTACCGACCAAGGGTAAAATCGTCATTTTACATAAATAATTTACTTAAATCCAGTAATTAAAATTCCGGGTTGTTACAACGAACATAGATATCCTCATTCTTTTGAATGTATTCTTTCTTATCAAACTTGTTTGAACAAACTTTAGAAGGGACGAACTTAGATATCCTCATTCTTTTGAATTTAATCTTTCTTATAGAACTTGTTTGAACAAAATTAAGAAGGGACGAACTTAGATATCCTCATTCTTTTGAATGTAATCTTTCTTATAGAACTTGTTTGAACAAAATTAAGAAGGGACGAACTTAGATATCCTCATTCTTTTGCATATAATCTTCCTTATAGAAATTGTTTGAACAAAATTAAGAAGGGACGAACTTAGATATCCTCATTCTTTTTTATGTAATCTTCCTTATAGAACTTGGTTGAATAAACTTAAAAAGGGACGGACTTAGATATCCTCATTCTTTTGAATGTAATCTTCCTTATAGAACTTGTTTGAACAAAATTAAGAAGGCACGAACTTAGATATCCTGATTCTTTTGAATGTAATCTTCCTTATTGAACTTGTTTGAACTATTTTTAAGAAGGTAAGGACTTAGATATTCTCATTCTTTTGAATGTAATCTTCCTTATTGAACTTGTTTGAACAAATTTAAAAAGGCACGAACTTAGATATCCTGATTCTTTTGAATGTAATCTTCCTTATAGAACTTGTTTGAACAATTTTTAAGAAGGGACAGAGTTAGATATTCTCATTCTTTTGAATGTAATCTTCCTTATTGAACTTGTTTGAACAAATTTAAGAAGGGACGAACTTAGATATCCTCATTCTTTTGAATGTAATCTTCCTTATAGAACTTGTTTTAAAGAACTTAAGAAAATACAAACTTAGATATCCACATCCTTTTCAATGTAATCTTCCTTACAGAACTTGTTTGAACAAATGTACGAAGGGACGAACTTAGATATTCTCATTCTTTTGAATGTAATCTTCCTTATTGAACTTGTTTGTTTGAACAAACATAAGAAGGGACGAACTTAGATATCCTCATTCGTTTGAATGTAATCTTTCTTATACAACTTGTTTGAACAAACATAAGAAGGGACGGACTTAGATAACCTCATTCTTTTGAATGTAATCTTCCTTATAGAACTTGTTATAAATAACTTAAGAAGCTACTAACTTAGATATCCTTATCCTTTTTATTGTAATCATCCTTATAGAACATTTTTTGAACAAAATTAAGAAGGGACGAACTTAGATATCCTCATTCTTTTGAATGTATTCATCCTTATAGGACTTCTTTGAACAAACTTAAGAAGAGAGGAACTTAGATATCCACATTCATTTGAATGTAATTTTCCTTATAGAACTTGTTATTAATAACTTAAGAAGCTACAAACTTAGATATCCTGATCCTTTCTATTGTAATCATCCTTATAGAACATTTTTTGAACAAACTTAAGAAGGGACTAAATTGGATATCCTCATTCTTTTGAATGTAATCTTCCTAATACAACTTGTTTGAACAAACTTAAGAAGGGACGAACTTAGATATCCTCAGTCTTTTGAATGTATTCTTCCTTACAGAACTTGTTTGAACAAACTTAAGATGGGACAAACATAGATATCCTCATTCTTTTGAATGTATTCTTCCTTATAGAACTTGTTTGAACAAACTTAAGATGGGACAAACATAGATATCCTCATTCTTTTGAATGTAATCTTCCTTATAGGACTTGTTTGAACAAAATTAAGTAGGGACGAACTTAGGTGTACTTATTCTTTTGAATGTAACCTTCCTTATAGAACTTGTTTGAACAATTTTTAAGAAGGGACGGACATAGATATTCTCATTCTTTGGAATGTAATCTTCCTTATTGAACTTGTTTGAACAAACTTAAGAAGGGACGAACTACTCTAGAATCCCAACGTCACCAAATAACCATCGACATAGTCATAGTTTACAAGAAGTCCAAAAGGCTTATCAGAGCAACTTGGTAGGAAAGGTAAATACAGAAAATTTATAAATCCTACTCGATAGTCTTAGGTAAAGGAGCAGCTGAAATTTAATGCCTCTGCCTCTAGATGCGCCCTCGTCAATTCAACGGCTTGGAGAGGATTTAAAATAAAGAAAAGTGTGAGTGGACAAAATAATCATTTAAAATAATTTATGAGGAAACATACATCTTCCCCATCCACGAGCAAAACAATCCATCCATAATATAAATTCCATTTAAAAAAAAATGATATATAAAGATAATCCGAAAACTTACCGAGAAATCCTTATTTAGTTCAAACCCTCGGGTTGTGCAGAACCTTGTACTACGCGTAGACAGCCTCAACGACCGGGTGGAGAAATACCCTTCGACACCAGCGTCGGAGAAACCACAACGATCTGGCAGACCAATACCCTTCGACACCATCATCGGAGAACCCTCAATGAACACGTGGTGGGAAATACCCCACATCATGTGCCGGAGAAAACCATGACCCTCGGGGACAGTATACCTAATGGAAACCAACTCGTAAAGAAAAATCCAAAATCCATTGTTGAAATCCTTGTTCTTGGCCTAAGCCAAATTTATAGAAAAACTGGGTCTATGCCCAAATCCAATGAAGTCACACATTCGGGTCTACACCCAAAAATCATGGACTCGACCGAAACCCAAAATCTATAAAGTCTACATAAAAGCAGAGTCCATAAAGTCGGGTCACAGCCCAAAACGTAATTTTCAATTAATTATTGAGAATCCGTATCCAGTAATAATTTATTAGATTAATACTTGACAATTTGACAATACTTTTATTTAAAATATACATTTATGCATGCATGAAGATTTACAAACCAATGTCCACTCTTCGAACGTCCAATTAAGCTCAATCCCGGGTTGTACGCTCCTCTGAAGTTCCCGGAGTAGTATCGCCTGTCAAAAGTAACAATCGGGGTTTCCAACGATAATTTTAAACCCTACATTCAGACTCCCTAAACCCCAGGTGGTCCACACACGTCCCACTAAAAATGCATCCACTTCGGATGCCCAAAACTACCCCTAAACGATGTCCGATTAACCTGAAACCTGCACTAAAAGGTCCGAAAAGTTGAAAACATGTTGCCACGCATCGTGGCCCAAGTACCGACCCCCACGCGTCATGGTTACAGTACCCATGCGCCCGCATGCGCGCTGACTCGGCTGCCAGGTGGCTCCACGTGGCTGCAAGGTGGCCTCCACGTGGGTGCCAAGTAGCATGCCACATCAGCTCGCAGACCGAACCAGTCGCCGGAGAAGACGACCACTCCGCCATGCGTCGTCGTTTGCCGTCGCCGGAAATCGCCATTGCCGACCGACCTTGAAAATTCCTATCTTCTTTAAATCTTAACCATTTTTCACGAATTAATAACCTAAAACTATCTACTCAAATCCAGGAACTCAAACTGAAGTCTAAACACGAAATGCATACCTGAGTTGGCCAGAAAATCAATCGAAAGGTTCAGTTTTCTCCTTCCTTGTTTCGGTGTTTGCCGTGGCTGTTTCCCCTATACCGGTACGTTCTTGATCGTGGGGAGGAGGATAAGAAGATGGGTTGAACCAAAATGGACGAGGTTGCTTCGAATCAAAGTTCAAGGGTACGGGGTTTTAGGTTCGGTCGCACAGTCTAGGTGAAGATCGCCAAGAGAGAGAAAGGAAAATGAGAAGAATCTCGAGGAGTCTGCTTTAAAATATCCACCCAGTAAAAATTATCAAAATTCCCCTGAACATTCTAGACCCACAACTCTCTCATACGAACTCCGTTTTCCGCGTGTCGCCTCTCTACGAACTCGTGAGTTCAAGACCTACGCAACGGTCCACGAAAAACTTCCAAGGTACCTCCAAACAAAATTTGACTTTCAACCTTCTTAAAAACTAAGGGTAAAATCGTCCTTTCCCAAATTAATTTACCAAAATTCACTAATTAATTTACGGGTCGTTACATAATGGCAAGCTTCTCATAAACAACAGTAAAATACGAAAACAAAGCAAAGCACACGCGTCGATCGAGACACACAACTTAATTAGATATACAAAGGACACTAAAACAGAAAGAAAGACTCTTTAAACAAGCAAGAACGACAAGGACTCCAAATAAGGAAACAAACAATCACACACGGCAAGATAGTTATTAACCAATAATAGTTATTAAGGCTTACTAGCCACCTTAACCAATAATAGTTATTAACCAGATTTCCTTGATTCAATTACTATGAACTCTCTAAATATAGTGCCCATGCAACGTTCCCGATGGTTGGCTTACTCCACACATGTTATTCTCTCTTACTTGGCATGTGCTAAGCATAATGTGTACCTAGAACGTCTATCATCTACCGTTTAAGATGATGCATGAAGTACAAAGGGAATTTAATGACACCACACTATCCCTAGAAAAGTGATGTGAAATCCTAGGTTGTCATGAGTCTAGATTACGAATGGGTGCCCCTCCACCTACCCTTGATGCAGCAAATCACAAGATGATATGATGGTCCATCAAGCAATTACATCCATAATTATTTGCAATGTCAGGACCCATCCCGAATTTCCCCTCGAAACCCGGGAAGAACCCTGATCCCGTCTGACAACCTAAGAAAAGGTTCCCAAAATACCCTTCAATCCTTACAAAATATAATAACAATAAATACTTCCACTTGTCAGACAAGGGATTCAAGCACTCAATAATTCCTGTAATTAATGACCAATCAAATACAATATAATATCAGAGCGTCTAAGTAGGATCAAGAGTAAAATTTAGATATCCTACTCAAATATAATTACACAGTGCAGTCGAAGTACTAATGCCTCTGCCTCGAGATCAGTGTTTGCGTCAACTCTACTCAACTGCCTGAAGGGGCTTTAAACACAAAAGTTGTGAGTGGACAAAAATAATCATTTATAAATTCCTTTTCGAGAAAATAACTTTCTTCCCCTCCATTTATAAAATCATGCATGCATAACATAACACCATTTATGATACTAAAACATTATATGTAAATCACCAAAATTTCCATTTCTCTTTAAAACCACTTAGTTGGACTCACATGAAATCTGTATAATGAAAATACCTCGTGATCCAAAGTTTGGTTTGAAAACTCTCTTCAAAAGAGTTTAAAATCATTTAAATCAATCTGGACACATAATATCTCAAATTCATTTAATTCCATCTGGACGCATAATGTCTCAAATTCACTGTTCCCGACATATCCACAACAACACACCAGGGTATCCCTTGAGATGTGTTAAAATCTGTACAACAATTCTCTGTACAATATGTACAATTTGTACTATGCATAGACAGCTTCGCGACCTGGCGGAGCAAGGCCCCTCAACACCAAGGTCCGAACCCTCAACAACCAGCGGAGCAAGACCCCTCAACACCGATAAGAGCAACAGTAACCATCGGTACAGGAACCAGTGAACCAAATCCATACTTCGAAATCTTTGTTTTCGGCCTAAGCCAAATTCTTTGCAATATCATTTTATGGCCAAAATCAGTAAATCATAATTATGGGTCTAAACCCCAAATCACATATTCAAATAGTTACCACGTCAAAACGATATCAAAATCGAATACAAAAACCAGGCCATTTCTCAAAACACACTTTCACTGAAATATTAGAAAACATGTTCCAGCATCATTTCTAAAATCCAGAAATTCATAGCACCCATACATAACAGTATTAAAATCAAAGATATATTTATGCATGCATTGTAGTTTATAAACCAAAAGTCCACTCACAAACGTGTTCAAGCAAGCTCAATCCCGAACTGTACGCTCCCCTGAAGTTCCTGGAGCAGTATCGCCTTTCCAAATTAATAATCGGGATTACCAGCTAATAATAAGAACCTTAAATATAAACCCCCTAAACCCCGGGAGTCTAACTATGCTGGCCTAGAAAACGCAGCAACTTCAAAACGTCTGCAACAACCCCTAAACGACGTCCGGTCACGCACCTGCTATAGTACCCACGCACCTCACGCGCCGGTCACGCACCTGCTACAGTACCCACGCGCCTGCACCGGTCCAACTCGGTCCAACTCGGCCTGACCCAGTCCAACTCGACCCGACCGGTTCAACTCGACCCGATCGGTCACCGGCGACTCGCCGGAGAAGACGACCGGACTGCCATCACCGTCGTCGGAGGTTGGCCAGAGAAGATGACCGGCAGTCGCCGTCGCCGCCGTTTGGTTTCGCCGGAATCCTCCATTTCCGGCCGAAACTTCAAGCTTTCCAACTTCCTCAAAACTCAACCATTTTTCAAAAACTTTACGTCTAAATCCATCTTCTCGAACCCAGGAATCCAAATATGACCTTAAAACATCGAACACGTACCTGTGCTAGCCGAAAAATCGATCGGAAGGTCCGAAACTTTCTATCCTTGGTTCGACTTCCTCCGTGGTCCTCTCCTTCGATGGTTGGTACGGTTGTGATCATGGGAAGGAGTAGAATACGATTAGTAGATCAAAACTGGAAGTTGGAGCCTTGAATCAAAAGTTGACTTTGGTTTTTGGGTTAATTTTCGCACGGTTTCGGGTTCGATGGTTTGTGTATGTTTCAGAGAAAGATGAGAATGAAATGATAATGAGATGAAGATGAAAGTGAAATGAAGATGAGACAATGATTGGGTTAAAATATCTTCTCCCAAAACAAAATTACCAAAATGCCCTTGCACATCTAGACCCATAACTTCCGTCCATGAACTCCGTTTTCCGCGTGCCACCTGTCTACGTACTCGTGAGTTCGAGACCTACGCAACGGTATCCAAAACACCACCAAAAGTGTCTCGAAACAAAATTTGACTTCCATGCCCTTTACCGACCAAGGGTAAAATCGTCATTTTACATAAATAATTTACTTAAATCCAATAATTGAAATTCCGGGTTGTTACATGCAAACAAGGTAACTAAGCTCATACGCATAAATTAAGTTCATTAAGATTAGTATTCAAACTTATTCACCATTCAGAGAAATTAAAATCAAGAGCCAGAAAACTAATTAAACAACTAACATGGCTAGGACTTCATGTAAGGACCCTTCCCGAATTTTTCCTCGAAACCCGGAAAGAACCCTTATCCCGTCTGACAGTTCTTTTATCTCAAAATTTAAATACCAGAAATACCCTTTATTCTTTAATAATTTTTAGTAAACCTTACCGGTTTCCCGACAGAACCTCTGTACTTACTGACCACTCCTACCTGTCAGACGCAGGATAGTATACAGGTCAAAGCCATGACCTCGGAATAGTGGTGGTCCAAATAGGAACACCCTCTGATACCAAATGTCAGTAGGTCAGACACTGTTGACATCACTACTGGAATACCACAAGACAACTGACTAGTCAAATATTTGTGAACCAACAATAATTCGTCACTCTGGGTCACCGCCCACACCAACCCACTGACCCGGATGACGAAGTATTTCCATAGGCTGATTTATCACATGACAATAGTCGTCAAACCATATTAGAGCTGGAAATATCCTCAGCTATCATATCACATCAGTCGGCATATCCCTAACCACCAGGGTATCCCTTGGGGTGTGCTAGTCTTGTATCACAACTCTCTGTACTATGCATAAATAGCCTCGCGACCTGGCGGAGCCAAAACTCCTCGATGCCAGAGTCGGAGCACTTAACCAACCAATTATATTGAAGGTTCACTGGGTTAACCGCCAACAGCGGATCCTAGTCCCATATTCTAGTCGACCTCAAATATGTTTATCTTGGAGGTTCACCGAGTTCACCGCCAACAGCGGATCCTAGCCTCGACTCCTGGGCCCCCTCAAAACCGTATTGTTTATATTGGGGTTCACCGGGTTCTCCGTCTCAGCGGATCCTTACCCAGGCTCCTGGGCCCCCTCAAAACCGTATTGTTTTTATTGGAGGTTCACCGGGTTCTCCGTCTCAGCGGATCCTTACCCCGGCTCCTGGGCCCCCTCAAAACCGTATTGTTTATATTGGAGGTTCACCGGGTTCTCCGTCTCAGCGGATCCTTACCCCGGCTCCTGGGCCCCCTCAAAACCGTATTGTTTATATTGGAGGTTCACCGGGTTCTCCGTCTCATCGGATCCTTACCCCGGCTCCTGGGCCCGCTCAAAACCGTTGTATCCAAGAATCAAGTATTTTATAATCACAAATACGATTTCAGCTCAAACTCATGGATTCTAATAATTTCCAAGCCAAAACAATATCAAAACCGAATCCAACAACCATGCCATTTCTCACAACACACGTTTACTGAAATATTGGAAAAACAAATATCCACCAGTCATTTATAAGTTCCAGGAAATCATTACAACCATACACAACAGTATTTAAATAAAAGATATTTAATAATCACAATTACTGTTTCAACTCAAAATCATGGAATCAAATAATTACCACGTCAACATGATATCTCGCTGTGACTCATGTATTTCACCGAATGTATCATACCTCACGACTTGATATCGTGATACGTATCTCGGAATTGACCCTCGAGATACCCTAATCTAGTGGTAGTTTATACTCACATCTCATAATTAACAATGCTGGGTCCTAAAGCTAACCCTGGCATAGTCTAAATTTCCTATTATCATCTTGCATCATTCTCATTCCATATATAATATTATTAATCAATCAAACATTCATCACCACACACATAATTACATCAAATACTACTAACACAATTAAATCAATCATCATTCAATTGAAATCCTGGTCATCACATAATCTATCACATAACAGTACATAAGTCATATAGGTATGAGTTTAGGAAAGGATTCCACTCACCAACATCAACCAACCCAAAATTCATGGACGCTCTAGTCCAAGGAACACATGCACAACAATAACCCAACTTCCTTGACTTTCCGAGCTCCAACTCCGCTTCAAGGTCAACCATTACCGCTGGAATTGCCCAAATCGGGCCTTAAACGAACTCCTATGGCCTCGAAACCAATAAAATCTGATCCGGAACGTCCCAAAGCCCTAGTCACGCGCCGCCGTGACTTTGGGAACAGTGCCACGCGCCACCACGCGCCACCGGAAGGTCAGAACATGCGCTCACGCGCCGCCACGCGCCTCATGTGACGCCACGCGCCTCACGTGCCGGTCACGCGCCTGCTACAGTGTTCACGCGCCTAGACCGGTCCAACCTGGGCCGGCTCGACCTGACCCGGTCCAACTCTACCCGACCGGTTCAACTCGACTTGACCGGTTCACTCAACCCGATCGGTTCACTCGACCCGACCTGGTCTGACCCGACTCGACCGGTCGCCGGAGAAGACGATCGGCTGCCGGTGCAGTCGCCGAAGTCTGGCCTGAGAAGATGACCGGCAGCCGCCGTCTGGTTTCGCGGGAATCCCCCATTTCCGGCCGAAACTTCAAACTTTTATAACTTCTTCATTTCTTGACCGTTTTTCACGATCCACACATGTAAATTCATCTACTTTTCACCAGGAATCCAAATATGAGGTCAAAGTTCCGAGATCGTACCTGATTTGGCCAGAAAACGACCGAGAAGATTCAGTCCACTTCCCTCCTCCGTCTGTCGCCTACAGCGGTGCTCCCGCTCCGATGATTACACCAAAAGACTCGTGGGGACGCGGGGAAGATCCTTCCGGCCTTAGTTTCGGTCAAATCGGACTGAAATTCGTCTGATGAAAATGGTGATTCGATGTTCGCACGGGAAGAATTTCGGGTAGGAGAGAGAGACTGCTTCGACCAATCCCCAGAGGAGAGAGAAAAATATCTGATATATAGTTCCAACTTTTTCAAAATTACCAAACTGCCCCTAAAGCTTCTAGACCCGTAACGAACTCACCGGGTCTCCATTTTTCGCGTGCCGCCTGTCTACGAACTCGTGAGTTCGAGACCTACGCAACGACCCAAGAAAAATTCCCAAAAGTACTGCCAGTCAAAAAGTGACTCCCGAACCCGTCCAAAATCGAGGGTAAAATCGTCCAATTCTCAAAATACTTTAATTTCTGGTCCGGGTCGTTACACTTCAAGCAGCCCTAATCCTAAAAAGAACAAACATAATTGAATTCATATTAAATTAAAATAATGAAAGTAGAACTACAACAGAGATTGTCGAAGATGAGGCACATGAAAGATCATGACAAGGTTGCTCTTGCAGGGCTCCACGCTCAATTCTCTCACAAAACAGAAAATTAAAGTGTTTGAAGTTAAAAATAAAAGTAGTTCGGCTAGGGTGTCAACAGGTCCTCTCCTGTGAACCCTAAGGTCCTTTAAATGAGGCCTGTAAACCTCTACAATGTAGGAGATAGTCACGCGTCCTAGCGTGACTTGGGACTTTGTTTTGGGCTCACCAGCAACTCGATCTCAGGACATGGTCTTGGCGCAGTGCTCGGTTGAAGGACTAGGCAAGGACTCCGATTAGGGTGTGACTTAGGTCTCGGTTGGGATGTCCAGGACATGTCAAGGATATGTACCTTTTTCGTTTCTTAGTACAACAGGGGCTCGATAGGATGCTTCGGGGATCCATGTTAGGGACCTGATTTAGGGTGCACCTGAGCTTGGATTAAGGCTCGGTTTAGGACCTTTCCAGGGACCAAACTTCAACTTTAGATATCTCCTTCGTTATAACTCCGAATTGAGCCATTCTTTTTGTGTTGTTCTTAGAATTTACCTATCTTTCCAAATCTGCACAAGTCTCACAAGATTGATCATTTTCTACTATGAATGGCACAAAATTATTCAAAAGAGAAGTAAGAAAGGCACTAACTGACATCAAAATGATGCAGGATAAAATAGAGAACATAAATAAATATGAAATCTATTATATTCAGTTGAACCTTGTAAGTGCACAAATCGAGTAGATATTATAGCAAATAACCGAGGGTCGAATCCCACAAGGAGTTGTCTTAACGTTTAAATCCACTTTATTACATAGATTGATTAATTAACTCAAAATCTTAATAAAAACAAGCACAAACATGTTGGTGGGGGGTTTTACATAATTAAAAATAAACAAATAAAATAACTAAAATAAAATAATTAATAAAAATAATAGGTTAAGGCACTCAATCCTCCACTAACCACAATTACTTCTTAACATGATTTTCAGGATTCAATTACTATGAAACTTCTGAATAAGGTGCCCATGCAATGGTGCCGACGGTTGGCCCACTCCACATATATTATTTCTTCTTAGTTTGTATGTTCTAGGCATGATGTGTACCTTAGAATGTCTATTCAATTATGCAATGGTTCTCTTAAGATAATGTCACCACTCTTAAGCGATTATAACACAAACCAAAGCATTAAGTTCTAAAGAAATTTAATGAAACCACACTAGCCGAGAAAAGTGATGTGCAGTCTTAGCTTGTCATGAATTTCAACTTGTCTGTTGGAAATTTCAACTTGTCCACCTGTCTGAGGTTGGCCTTCACTTCTCTGTTGGAAATTTCAACTTGTCCACCTGTCTGAGGATGATACGGCATAGAGATTCGATGAGTGACGCCATACTTCTTTTGGAAACATAATTGAATTGATAATTAAATTAAAATAATGAAAGTAGAACTACAACAGAGATTGTCGAAGATGAGGCACAGCAAAGATCACGCCAAGGTTGCTCCTGCAGGGCTCTCCACGCTCAGCTCTTTAACAAAACAGAAAATTAAAGTGTTTAAAGCTGAAAATAAAAGTAGGGCAGCTAGGGTGTCTAGAGGTCCTCTCCTGTGAACCCTAAGGTCCTTTAAATAAGGCCTCTAAACCTCTACAATGTAAGAGGCAATATCGGACAAAATCCTAATAAAAAACTTCCTAAAAACTCCTACCCTAGTTAGGTATGAAAAAGGACTCCAAAAAGACAATCCTTCAAGGACAAGGACTAGAATTGCGGCAACTTTGTAAGATAAATATTCGGAGCTTTCTTGCACACCAAAGTAGCTTCTGGAATCTTCTGGAGGTTGCTTGGACGTCAAGAACTGGGCTTGATCACTGATGAATGCTTCAAACATGGCTGGGCCAAATTGTTGGCTCCAAGAACCTCAAATTTGGGCTTCTAAGAACTCAGCGTGTCATTGACCAATGTAGCTAGGACAAACAACGTCTTGGACTTCCATATGACATAACCGGATGGGTTATGGGCTTTGTCTCGCCCAAAAATTGGCAGAAAAGGGTGATCACAAAACTGCGACCTAATTAGGGCTCAAACGGGTCTTTAGGGAGCAAATGAGACATGGATGTGTCATTGGCATTTTCAGGCGCGCCTTCAATCTTCCTTAGCTAGCTAACATCATCTAAGATCCAAATATGGCTGGCGTCTTGCTTTGTTCCATCGAATTCTTGGCCTTGACACATTTTGTCCTTACCGGACCTGAATTAGGGCGCACAAAGTTTAGTGTGAAATTCATGGCTCGGCTGAGGCTCTTTAGGGACTCCGATTAGGGCGCAGATTTAGGGCGCATCCTGGCTGGTCTAGTTATGTCCCTAGCTTGTTCCAAGACACGATTTTGGACCTTTCTAGGGCCTGAGCTTCAACTTCAGACATCTCATTTGTTATCACTCCGAATTGAGCCATTCTTTTTCGTTGTTTCTAGAATTTACCTATCTTTCCAAATCTGCACAAGATTGATCCTTTTCTACTATGGATAAATAATGACTGAACAAATACCCTAAAACCTATCTTTTGCTAGTCCCTGAGCAAAAAAAAGTTAAACAGAACTAAACAAAAAGAAAAGACTCGATCTTAGTTAAGATAGGACATTTAAACCCCTAGGTCTTCCTAGTAGGAGGAGTTTTGTCTCCTGAGGGTTATAGCAGCATGATACCCACAAACTCTTTACTTAGACACTTAAGATGCTAGAGACAGTACTTTTAACAAGTTAATAAGAATCAAAGTAAGTAGACATGCTTTGCAGAACTAAAAGGAATGCCATAGCCGTGAACGTCTTGTGTCAAGTGGAGGTGCCAAAATTTCAAGTGATCTTGCTTAAAAACAACTTCATCTAAGTGCCTTTGAAAGATTTCACCTTGACTCTAATCCTCACTAGGCAACTATCAATTCTCACAAGAATCCTAAGCTTTCATTCTTATCAAGCATATGTGATGAATTTATGTTATGGAGTTCAAGTTTAATCACAAATGATTAGTAATGAAGAATAGCACTTTCTAGAAGTTAAGATCTCATGAAAGGAATTGAACTTTAAGAACATAGATACGTACCTTAAAACTCAACATGATTGTCCATAAGATTTATTAGATCTTGCATTTAGGTTGTAATTGGGGTGAGCTTACGGGTTTTGAAAGGAAGGATTGGGATTCAAAGAACCTGAATTGTTCCAAGGCATGAGAAGTCACGACTTGAACCTCGAATTTCTGGACTGAATGCTTTCTTTGGCCCACGGCATGGTTCCCTCTTGATGGCTTATTTTGAGGTCTTTGGCTCACTTGGCTCAATTCACTTTGTTTATCATTTTTCACTTTTCTTTTCAACATTTTTTTTCTTGTCACTTTTGTTTCTTTCATTTCTTTTCTTTTCTTTTGAATTGAACTGAACACAGATCATGCAATTTGGCCCGAAGATCTCACAGGGTAGTCTCCACTAATTTTCTAAGGTTCACTCAGATTTAGTTGTTTCGTTCACTCAATCACTTAAAACATCGCATTGCGAAATGCAAGTTCTGAACTTACTGACTATGGCATCACTCTTAGTAAAACAAATATAGCTAACTTTGCATGTACATCTCTATTAACATGTTATAATACAATCACTAGGAGAACTTAACTAATTAACACTTAAAATTTAACTTTTCTGGCCGTGTATTGCCCCCAAACGTATTTGTTTCTATATGCAAAATTTGAAGTCCACACCCCCAAACCTCAATGTGATAAGCAATAAGTATGACAAAGAGAACAAAGGTTTTGAGAGGTATAAAGGGCAGAAACAGTAAAGTGAGAGAGAAACACAAACCAGGGCTAGGTTGCTTCCTAGGAGTGCTTTATTTAACATTTGGGCAAGGCGAGGCTGGAAAGCTAGGTACTTCGCACCTGCGGAGTTGCCAGAGCACTGTTGTTTAATTTTCCTTGCAAGTGCACAAGTTGTAGATGGTATAGCGGAGCACAATTAAGGGTTATTGTACCACGGAGACTGATTAGAATGAAGCAGAAACTAGCCTTAAACAATTCTATGTAAATGTTCGGGTTTTTTATTTGGTTTTTAATTAGACACTGAATTACGTTAGAAGCAACTAAGTAGAGAACAAGCTAAACAAGGAAGCAGACTGATGATTAAAAGGCCTAGGGTCTTGACTTCACCATTACAATTCAATTCCATGTAAATTAAACTAGTACAAATCAGTTTCACTAGATAGTTTCATGGGTTCGTTTTGACTTACTTATGGTCAGTCGTGGGTGTCCGATCGAACCAAGTTCCTTCAACCTTAATCTAGATGTGATGTCCAACATAGATTTCAATCAAATAACCAATAATAACAGGAAAACAATATAACCAAATAACTCCATGGAATGGGTGTCTTCTCAGGATATTATTCATTCAATTACAGATCGTCCAAACAAAGGTATGGGTGTCTACTCAATATTGGGATAAGAAAACTAACAAACAATCTTAATGGTGATCAAACATCAAAATAGAATGTTAATTATCAATGGAGAATAGTAATTGAATCATAAAACACAGCAGGAAACTGACAAACACTTAAGATCAATACATGGAATAAGAACTGCAAGGTTACATCAAAACCCTAGATATCAATTCAGTTACACATCATGATAAAAGAAAGTATAAACACAATATGAAGCATAACTGAAATCAGATTCAAAAGGAGAAGAAGAAACCCCTTGAAGCAATTCTGATGTCGAACTCCTCCTGGTTCCGTTAAGCCTTTTTTTTCTCCAAACCAGAGACTGCTTCTTCTGTTAAAAATGGCCTCCCCTCTTTCTGTATGACAAAAACATAAATAGATGCGGCTACGGTTCCCTCTCCCTCTTTTTCTGAACTAAACTCCTTTAAATAGCAGTCTACAATCCCTAGAAGTTAGGAGAATAAATAAGACATTTCTCTGACTTAAAAGACTCCTAATCAGACCTAAAACAAGGCAATAAAATCCTAAAAGCGTTTTCCTAACAGGGCTGAGACAAGGGTCCTAAAAATCAGGCCCTTGTCTTATTTCTTCGCTGAAATTCTCTTGGCAATGAAGGTTCCTGATGTCTTGGACTTTCCTGGTGCAGCAAGTTGTTTTCTTGGCCCTTCTCGAGACTTCCTTGGACGTCACTTTCATCTTTGGTATGCACAAGCATTCCTTATGTGGTACTTTCCCTTTCCAAAATGGTCAAGCCTTCCTTATGTGGAAAGGCACAATCTTCACATTGAAGACTTCTTCTTGGATGGCAAGAAATAATCTTTCCTCCTTCTTTGAGTTGAGTCCGAGATAGATTCATTCATTCTTCCTTTTCCACACTTATACGAACTTTTCTACTTCTGCACACACTTCACAAGAATGATCACTTTCTACTATGGATGGCAATTAAATCACACAAAAGACAAGTAAATGAGCATTAGATGACATAAAAAAGATTCATGAATAATGACTTAACAAGCACCCGGGATTGGATTGGGAAGGACCTCGAAGTAACGATTGAGGCGATGACCATTTACCCTGAACGGCTCCTTCTTGACTTGGTGCTGAATTTCAACTGCACCAGGAGGAAAAACGTAAGTAATAATAAACGGTCGACCCTTGCTTTGCTTTTATACTATATTTATCGATTTGTGCACTTGGAAGGATTTTAACTGTTAAGAGTAGAGTACATATCCATTGTGGAAGGTGTTTAGTTAGTTAAGTTTTTGCTATTGATTAGTTCTATAACTTGTGGATTGTGCCTGACTTGGGCTCAAATTCATCCACCGTGGATGGTGGTAAGACAATGGGGAATTGGTCCTCACTGACATGAGGAGTGGCATAGTCCTTAAGCAGACGTGGTGGTGGGTTAGCTAAGACACGTTCATCAGCCATTATTCCAATGCTTGGTGGTGGACTTGGATGAGGGGAACCGTGGATAGATTAAGAAGCAGATATTGGAATTGAAGACCCGTATATATATCCCCTAGCAGAACCTTGTGATGACCTAAAAGTACCTAACCAACAAAAGAAACTAAATTAGAACAATCTAAGCAATGGACACCGTTGAGGGACAAGTCCCCGGCAACGGCGCCAAGAACTTGTTGGAAGAAAATTATGACAAGTAAAAAATACAATTCTTGACAATTAAAACCTAGCAAATTCACTAATCAATAAACAATATAGTGGTACAAGCAAGGGTCGAATCCCATAAGGACTTGACTCAACAATGTAACCAAAGCAATAGATAGTTTAGTTCACAAGTAGGTACTCAAAACAAAGAATCTCAAACATGACACGGACATTGGAATGCAAGAAATAAGTGAATAACAAAGGATTGGAATCAAATTAAAGGCAAGTTAAGGTAGTTCCTATCCACACCTAACCACAACTTGGTTTGCAAGGTTCAATTATGATGTTTACTTACTGGTTTACTTACTCTCACACATTCATTCCTTCTTACTTTGTATGTTTAGGTCTCTTAAGCGCTCTAAACTTCTAGTCAATTATATCATAAGTCTCTTAAGCTATTACAACACAAAAGAAAGCATTAAGTACAACAGGAATTTAATGACACTACACTAAAACCCTAGAGATTACATGGTAACTCTAGGTGAGCCATGGATTTCTTCACATATTATTTCTCTTATAACCCGTGATGCAAGTTCATCAATAAGTTGTGCAAGTAAAATGGCCAGTTTAAAGAAAACAAAATAGTCTCAATAAAAGCAGTGAATCAATCTACCAAGATAAACACAACAATCAAACCAAATGCCAAAACCAAATTAAGAAGTTTCCATGGTTAGGGCTTCAAGATCAGCCCTAACTTAAAAGAAACTACTCACTAAACATAATGAATAACATAAACATTAATTGTATTGAATAAAGATTAGAAAGACTAAACCCAAACTATACTCTCAAAGGAAAACTCCAAGCACAGCCGTGAGCAATTCTTCAAGAACATAGCCTGGTCTTTGTGAACAATCCTTACTAACAAAGCTTGAAAACAATAAGTGAAAGGTGACTAACTTGTCTAAGATGGCATGTCTAAAACACTGAACAATGGCTCCCTTTTATTGACAAGGGACAAACCTAGTCTTACAAGGAATAGAAATAGAAACCTATACTAGAGTGTTCTAGAATATCTAATACACTCCTAAGCTAATAAGAAATCCTTAAATTGCTGGAAAACTGACCAGACACAGGGATAGAATTGAGAGATGCCACTTGGCACTTTGGGCCGACAGTTTGCTCGGTCAGGACCTAGGGCAGGCCCTGAACGTCGGTGACTTGGCCCTGGCTATGTCTTCATCGCGCCTTAGCATTTCGATGGCTTCATTATGGTCCTGAGTGTCTGAAAATGCATTGTTTCTCGATCGACTGGCATCACGACGGAAAAAGGCCTCATTTGCCCCTATCGGGTCACGGCAGGAACCTGTCCTGGATCTGGAATTATCGTGACCCTAAGGGCCTGAATTTAGGGCGCACGCTGGAACTCGTCTTTGGCGAAGTTGCGCCTTGTCTCGAAAGTGTGCCAGGAACACAAGCTTGGGCTTCATTGAGGAGTGGCGAAGGCATGTCAAATACATGATCTGCAGCGGACACAGATTGGTTGGAACCTCCACTAGTACTTTATACTGCAGCGGACACCGATTGGTTGGAACCACGACTAGTACTTTATACTGCAGCGGGCACAGATTGGCGCACTCCCAGACATGTCAAATACATGATATGGGCCTCGGTCTTAGGTGTCTTTGGGACATGTCCAGCACACGTCCTGGCTCCAATAGTAGCAAGACTAAGGAATGGCATGGCCTTAGTCTGAAGGTCCTCATACATAACTTTGGGACCCGGATGGTCTGATCTGTGGTACTTGATCTGCGACTGAAATAGGACGCATTGGAGCACTCAGGACCTAGTTTAGGACCCGATATTGATTTGAGGACATCTCCATCATTTGAACTCCAATTTGAGTCACTCTTTTTCTTGTATTCTCATAATTGCATTATCTTTCTAAAGCCCGCTCATGTCTCACAAAAGCATCACTTTCTACTATGAAATGCTATTTTGGGGCAGCGTTTGAACAAACTCCCGCATATCATCTACTACGCAAGCAGGACTCTGAATGACGCCCAACTGAACTATTCCACCACGGAAAAGGAACTTCTTACCGTCATCTTTGCCCTAGAAAAGTTCAGATGGTATTTGATTCAAACCAAGGTCATTGTTTATACGGATCATGCGGCACTGAAGTATCTCCTCACCTAGAAAGATGCTAAGCCAAGGTTATTGCACTGGATGCTACTTCTTCAAGAATTCGATCTTGAAATTTGAGATAAGAAGGGGAACAAAAACGTAGTTTCTGACCACATGAGCCGATTAATCCATGGTTCCAACAAAGAGGTTGATCAATTGCCCCTACTTGACACCTTCCCCGACGAACAACCCTTCGCACTCCAGGCCATTGATCCTTGGTATGCCGATATCATCAACTATCTTGCCACCAGACGCATTCCCGCATCCGTCAGCCGCGATCAGAAAGACAAGCTCATCAAACAAGCTAAGTACTACGTCTGGGACGAGCCATACCTATGGAAGCATTGCTCTGATCAAATCATTCGACGCTGCATCCGGGAAGCTGAGATGGAATTCATCTTGACATTCTGCCATAGCTTGGCGTGTCGGGGACATTTTGGGGCTAAGAAATCGACCCTCAAGGTACTTCAAAGTGGATTCTACTGTCCTTCATTGTTTAAGGATGCACACAAGTTTATTCTCACCTACGACAAATTCCAAAGGCAAGGTAACATCGGCCCCCAAAATCAGATGCCATTAAATCCTATCCTCGGGGTAGAGATCTTTGACATATGGGGCATTGATTTCATGGGCCATTTTCCAAACTCTTTTGGTTCTCTTTACATATTACTTGGAGTTGATTATGTCTCAAAGTGGCTGGAAGCAATTCCCACAAAAACTAATGATGCCAAAGTAGTTGTGAGTTTTTTTTGCAGAATCACATCTTATCCCGGTTTGGAGCACCTAGAGCAATCATCAGTGATGGGGGGACACTCTTCTGTAATCGCTCAATTGAAGCTGTAATGAAAAAGTATGGCGTCACTCATCGAGTCTCTACCCCATATCACCCGCAAACAAGTGACCAAGCTGAAATTTCAAACCGAGATGTAAGAACCCTTCCCGAATTTCGCCGTGAAATCCGTGAAAAATCCTTTTCCCGTCTGATAGCCTTTTTCCACAAAATTTAATACCAGGAATACCCTTTAACTATAGAAATATTAAATAAACCTTACAGGGGTTCCGACAGAACCTTCTCTGTACTTACTGACTACACCCACCTATCAGACGCAGGATAGCTGCAAACAAGCTCTGATACCAAATGACAGTAGGTCAACCCCTACTAAAACCTCTACTGTAATAACACAACTTGTCATCCTCTTGTGAACTGTCAATAACTCGTCAATCTGGGTCACCGCCCACACTAACCCACTTATCTGGATAACGAAGGAACCAGACATGGTTGAATTGAGTCTTACTAACTTACTCCGTGTCATACTTGATATCCCGGCTCATCTTGAGCCCCTTAGTGGTAACTCGACAAGCCTGCTCATCCTGAGCACCCTCAGTGGTAACTCGATAACCTACTCCTCCTGAGCACCCCAAGTGGTAACTCGATAACCTGCTCCTCCTGAGCACCCCGAGTGGTAACTCGATAACTTGCTCCTCCTGAGCACCTCGAGTGGGAACTAGATAACCTACTCCTCCTGAGCACCTCGAGTGGGAATTAGATAACTTGCTCCACCTGAGCACCCCAAGTGGTAACTTGATAACCTGCTCCTCCTGAGCACCCCGTGTGGTAACTCGATAACCTGCTCCTCCTGAGCACCCTGAGTGGTAACTCGATAAGCTGGCCCTCCTCAGCACCCCGAGTGGGAACTCGAAAACCTGCTCCTCCTGAGATACCTCAGACCTCAACAATATGGCGGAGAAAGATCCCTCGAACGCCAGCAAGGGAGAACCCCTTGACGATCTGACAGAGACATGCCCACTAACACTAGTCGGAGAACCCTCAACAATGTAGTGGAGAAAGACAGCATCCACGCCAATCATCGGAGAATCCCGTGGTATAACCTAATACCTGGAAGTATGCATGCCCCGCGTCCCCAGCTACCCTGTCCGTTCACAGTATGTACAACTACAATACCACATCAAGGAAGCCCTAGCCGCAAGGAACTCTTTGATACAAACATATCCCAGCTCCTCCAACTAGCCGAGTCAAAACCCACTCCATTGGTCAACACTTACCACTGGGATTACTCAAACGGGGCTCTAAATAAACTCCTATGTCCTCAAAACCATCAAAATCCGATACAAAACGTCCAAAAACCTTAGCCACGCGCTGCTATGACCCAGGAATCGGTCCCACACGACGCCACGTACCGGTAGAAGGCAGGAATATGCGCCACCCGCTGGTCATGCATCCTCATGTGCCGTCATGCACCCCCACGCATCGACACTATTCACGATACAATATTCTGTCAACCTTGACAGAACATTCTGTCAAACTTGATGGAATCTCCTAACGGAATCGGCATATTCCGTCAACCCTGATGGCGTTAGGGTTCCGTCAACTCCGTTAACCTTTGAAGGAATATGCTAACGCCGTCAGTATATTTCATCAAACCCTTGACGGCGTCAGTTGACTCAACGATCAACTAACGGCTGATGTCAGCCACCACCAGCCGAACCAGTCGCCGAAGTTCACCGGAGGTGATGACCGGACAGACGCCGTTGCCGAGAGCTGAAATCTGGATTCCCTCACCGGAGAAGACGACTGCGTCTCCGTCCGCCGTTGCCAGAAAACTCCATTTTCGGTCGACCTTGAGTTTTTCCTAACTTCTTCAAAACTCAACCATTTTTCAAGAATTTTACGTCTAAATCTATCTAATCGAACCCATGAATTAAAAAATGACCTCAAAACACTAAACTCGTACCTGTGCTGACCGAAAAATCGACCAAAACTTACAGTTTTTCTTTTCCTCGATTCGGCGTCTCCCGCGGATGTCTCCTCCGATGGTTTGTACGGTTGTGATCGTGGGAAGGACGAGATTCCGATTAGTTCCACTAGAAAGGGAGACATAGCCTTGAATCAAAGTTAAAATTTTTGAGTTTCTTGGTGTTTTTGGGTCACACGGGTTCGGGGGGGGGGGGGGGGGGGGGGGGGGGGCCTTAAAAACAAATATCTACTCTTGCCAAATTACCACAATGCCCCTGATAATCTAGACCCGTAACTTTCGCACACGAACTCCGTTTTCCACGTGCCCCTGTCTATGAACTCGTGAGATCCAGACCTACGCAATGGTACCCGAAACACAGCTAAAAGTGTCTCGAAACAAAATTTGACTTTCACCAAGACCATTGTTCCCGAAAGCCCCTCCACACACCCGATATACCTCAAGTTGTGTATAAACATGTGCTACATGTAGACAGCCTCAACGAGCCGGGGGAGAAAACCCTCGACACCAGCCTCGAAGAAAACCCCGACCCTGCACACCCAATATACCTCAAGTGGTGCAAAAACCTGTGCTATGCTTAGAAAGCCTCAACGACCCGACGAAGAAAACCCTCGACACCAGAGTCGGAGCCCTCAACGAACCAGGGAGCAAGCCCCTCAACGCTAGTCGGAGAAACCTTGACCATCAGGGACAAAAAACCAGTGAAAACCAAATCCGTGTTTTGAAATCTTTATTTCTTGGCCTACGCCAAAGTCATTGAAAATCATTTATGGGCCAAAACCAGTAAAATCACAAATACAGGTCTAAACCCAAAATCATGGACTCAATAATTACCACGTCAAAACAATATCAAAACCGAGTCTAAAAACTAGGCCATTTCCCCCAAAACACATTTTCACTAAAATGTTGAAAACCTGTGTCCAGTAAGATTTTTAAATTCCGAAAATTGTCAAAAGCAATACATAAGAGAGTTTAATTCAAATATACTTATATGCATGCATTGTAATTTACACACCAACGTCCACTCCCCAACAACCACGATGCCTACCTCGCATGTGCATCACATGTCCTCTGCCTCCCTCAGTTCAAGGTCGCTGAAGAGACAAATGTCTCAGAGGCATCCTGTTGACAAGAATCCTTAAATGATTTGCACACAAGTGTGCAGTCTGCAGGAAGTTAAACCTGGCGCTCTGATACTAATTGTAAGAACCCTTCTCGAATTTCACATCGAAATTCGTAAAAAGCCCTTTTCCCGTCTTGCAATATTTTTCCACAAAATTTAATACCAGGAATACCCTTTAACCGTAGAAATATTAAATAAACCTGATAGGGGTTCTGAGAGAACCTTCCCTGTACTTACTGACTACACCCACCTATCAGACGCAGGATAGTTGCTAACAAGCTCTGATACCAAATGATAGTAGGTAAACCACTGCTGAAATCTCTACTGTAATAGCACAACTTGTTAGCCTCTTGTGAACCGTCAATAACTCGTCAATCTGGATCACCGCCCACACCAACCCACTAACCCGGATGACGAAGGAACCATACTTGGTTGAATTGAGTCTTCTTGACTTACTCCGAGTCATACTCGATATCCCGGCTCGTCTTGAGCCCCCGAGTGATAACTTGACAACCCTATTCATCCTGAGCACCCCGAGTGGTAACTCGATAACCTGCGCCTCCTGAGCACCCCGAGTGGTAGCTCGATAACCTACTCCTCTTGAGCACCCCGAGTGGGAACTCGATAACCTGCTCCTTCTGAGCACCCCCAGTGGGAACTCGATAAATTGCTCCTCCTGAGTACCCCGAGTTGTAACTCGATAACCTGCTGCTCATGAGCACCACGAGTGGTAATTCGATAACCTACTCCTCCTGAGCACCCCGAGTGGGAACTCGATAACCTGTTCCTCCTAAGCACCACGAGTGGGAACTCGATAACCTGCTCCACCTGAGCATCCCAAGTGGTTACTCCATAACATGCTCCTCCTAAGCAGCCCGAGTGGGAACTCGATAACCTGCTCCTTCTGAGATACCTCCGACCTCAACGATATGGCGGAGAAAGATCCCTCGAACGCCAACATTGGAGAACCCCTCGACGATCTGGCGGAGACATACCCTCTAACACCAGTCGGAGAACCCTCAACAATGTAGCGGATAAAGACACCCTCCACGCCAATTACCAGAGAATTCCGTGGTATAACCTATTACCTCAAAGTATGCATGCCCCGCATCCCCGGCTACCCCGTCCGTTCACAGTATGTACAACTACAATACCACATCAAGGAAGCCCTAGCACCAAGGAACTCTTTGATACAAACATATCCCATCTCCTCTAACTACCCGAGTCAAAACCCACTCCGTTGGTCAACCCTTAACCCTGGGATTACTCAAACGTGGATCTAAACAAACTCCTATGGCCTCAAAACCATCAAAATCCGATTGGAAACGTCCCAAAACCCTAGCCGTGGATCACCGTGACCGTGGAATCGGTCCCACGCGCCGGTAGAAGGCCGGAATATGCACCACGCACCAGCCACGCTGCTTCACGCGCCCCCACGCACCGGTACTGTTCAAGGTAGAATATTCCACCAACCCTGACGGAATATTCCGTCAAACCTAACAGAATCTCCTAACGGAATCGGCATATTCCGTCAACCCTGACGGCGTTAGGGTTCCGTGAACTCCGTTAACCTTTGATGGAATATGTTAACGCCATCAGCATATCCCGTCAAACCCTTGACGACGTCAGTTGACACAAAGGTCAACTAACGGCTGACGTCAGCCACTGCCGGCCGAACCAGTCACCGAAGACGATGACCGGACCGCCGCCCTCGCTGGCGGACGGAATCTGGATTCCCTCACCGGAGAAGACGACTGCGCCGCCGTCTGCCGTCTGCCATCGCCAGAAAACTCCATTTCCCGTCGACCTTGAGTTTTTCCTAACTTCTTCATAACTCAACCATTTTTCAAGAATTTTGCGTCTAAATCTATCTACTTGAACCCAGGAATTAAAAAATGACCTCAAAACTCTAAACTCGTACCTGTGCTGGCCAGAAAATCGACCGAAACTTACGATTTTTCTTTTCCTCGATCCGGCGTCTCCCGCGGTTGTCTCCTTCGATGGTTTGTATGGTTGTGATCATGGGAAGGAGGAGATTCCGAGGCCTACAAAATTGCATGGATTTACCAGGAGAAGACTAAAGCTTTTCACGACAAACACATTCAGCACAAGGAATTTCAAATCGGACAGAAAGTCCTCGTCTTTAACTCACGGCTCAAGTTATTCCCAGGTAAGTTGCGTTCTAGGTGGGCTGGACCGTTTATTATAATTAATGTTTTTCCTCATGATGCAGTAGAAATGCAGCACCCAGTCAAGAGGGAGTCGTTCAAGGAAAATGATCCTCGCCTCAAGCCTTACTTCGAGTTACATCCCAATTCAATCCCGGATGATCTTGCCATTCAACAGGTGCCAAACATCTAGCATGCGAGCCCCGTCTTGCCCAGATGTTAAATGAAGCACTCCTTGGATGCAACCTAGCCCTGGTTTGTGTTTCTCTCTTCCTTTACTGTTTCGACCCTTTATATCCCTCGAACCTTTATTTTGTATCATACTTACTACTTATCACATTGAGGAGAATGTTCAGTTTAGTTTTGGCGGTGTGGATTGAATTTTTGCATATAGAAACAAGTAGGTTTGGGAGTGATACATGTTAAGTCATTATTCATGAATCTTTTTGATGTCATCTAATGCTCATTTACTTGTCTTTTGTGTGATTTAATTGCCATCCATAGTAGAAAGTGATCATTCTTGTGAAGTGTGTGCAGAAGTAGAAAAGTTCGTATAAGTGTGGAAAAGGAAGAATGAATGAATCTATCTCGGACTCAAGTCAAAGAAGGAGGAAAGATTATTTCTTGCCATCCAAGAAGAAGTCTTCATTGTCAAGATTGTGCCTTTCCACATAAGGAAGGCTTGACCATTTTGGAAAGGGAAAGTACCACATAAGGAATGCTTGTGCGTACCAAAGAGGAAAATGACGTCCAAGGAAGTCTCAAGAAGGGCCAAGAAAACAACTTGCTGCACCAGGAAAGTCCAAGACATCAGGAACCTTCATTGCCAAGAGAATTTCAGCGAAGAAATAAGACAAGGCCCTGATTTTTAGGACCCTTGTCTCAGCCCTGTTAGGAAAACGCTTTTAGGATTTTATTGCCTTGTTTTAGGTCTGATTATGAGTCTTTTAAGTCAGAGAAATTTCCTATTTATTCTCCTAACTTCTAGGGATTGTAGACTGCTATTTAAAGGAGTTTAGTTCAGAAAAAGAGGGAGAGGGAACCCTAGCCGCATCTATTTATGTTTTTGTCATACAGAGAGAGGGAACCCTAGCCGCATCTATTTATGTTTTTGTCATACAGAAAGAGGGGAGGCCATTTTTAACAGAAGAAGCAGTCTCTGGTTTGGAGAAAAAAAAGGCTTAACGGAACCAGGAGGAGTTCGACATCAGAATTGCTTCAAGGGGTTTCTTCTTCTCCTTTTGAATCTGATTTCAGTTATGCTTCATATTGTGTTTATACTTGCTTTTATCATGATGTGTAACTGAATTGATATCTAGGGTTTTGATGTAGCCTTGCAGTTCTTATTCCATGTATTGATCTTAAGTGTTTGTCAGTTTCCTGCTGTGTTTTATGATTCAATTACTATGCTCCATTGATAATTAACATTCTATTTTTATGTTTGATCACCATTAAGATTGTTTGTTAGTTTTCTTATCCCAATATTGAGTAGACACCCATACCTTTGTTTGGACGATCTGTAATTGAATGAATAATATCCTGAGAAGACACCCATTCCATGGAGTTATTTGGTTCTATTGTTTTCCTGTTATTATTGGTTCTTTGATTGAAATCTATGTTGGACATCACATCTAGATTAAGGTTGAAGGAACTTGGTTCGATCGGACACCCACGACTGACCATAAGTAAGTGAAAACGAACCCATGAAACTATCTAGTGAAACTGATTTGTACTAGTTTAATTTACATGGAATTGACTTGTAATGGTGAAGTCAAGACCCTAGGCCTTTTAATCATTAGTCTGTTTCCTTGTTTAGCTTGTTCTCTACTTAGTTGCTTCTAACTTAATTCAGTGTCTAATTAAAAACCAAATAAAAAACCCGAACATTTACACATAATAGTTTAAGGCTAGTTTCTGCTTCATTCTAATCAGTCTCCGTGGTACGATAACCCTTACTTGTGCTCCGCTATACCATCTACAATTGTGCACTTGCAAGGAAAATTAAACAACAAGTTTTTGGCGCCACTGCCGGGGACTGATTCATTCTAAGCATAGCGTGGCTTTTACCTATTATATTTTTCATTGTTTTTTTTTTTTTTTTTTTTTTTTTTTTTTTTGCATATAGAAACAAGTAGGTTTGGGAGTGATACACGGCCAGGACTTTTGAGTTTTCCGTATTAGTTTTTTCTATTTAGTTAAGTTTTTGCTAGTAATAGTATGATAACTTGTTGATAGGGACGTATATGCTAAGTTAACTATCTTTGCCTTACTAAGAGTCATGCCATGGTCAAGTAGTTCATAATCTGCACTTCACAACGACATGTTTTAAGTGATTAAGTGAACAAAACAACTGAATTTCAGTGAACTTTAGAAAATTAGTGGAGACTTCCCTGTCAGATCTTTGAGCCTAATTGCCATTCTTTCTGAGCGATTTACTTGTTTCTACTCTTAAACACTCAACGCTTTTGTTCTTAATTGCTAATCTCATTACATCATATTTGCATTGAATTTTAAAGAACTAACATCATATAGATACTCTTGATTTGATACATGCTTTGCCATAAGAAGTGATGTAGGCTATGTGTGCTTTAACCTCTAAAGGCCTTATCCTACCCAATGCATGCTCCCTAAACCAACTTTGAAGCCAAACAATCAACCTTTTCTATCATCACCCAAAGTATAACCTAACCGAAATACTTAGCCATTCATTACAGCCATACCCTATAACCTCAGTTTATGCTAAGGTTGCCCTAAATGGGATTCATGGTGAGAATGTGAAGTGAAAGAAGATGCTGTCCAATTCCAAGGACATTGGTGTTTTGAAAAGTTCAAAAGTTTAAAGCTTACAGATGACATGCTGCAAGAAAGTTTGAGGAAATTATTGCATGATCTTGGTTCAATTCAATTAAAAGAAAAAAAATACAGAAAACAAAAGAAAGAACAAAAAAAAAACGGGGAAAAGAAAAAGAAAGAAATCAAAAGAAAGAAAAACATTGGAAATAAAAGAGAAAAAAAAAAGTGAAAAACAAAGTGAATTGAGACAAGTAAGCCAAGAGCCTCCAAATAAGCCATTAAGAAAGCACAATGTCGTGGGCCTTAAGCAAGGATTCAGTTCAGAAATTCCAAGTTCAAGTCATAACTTCTCATGCGAAGCACAGCTCAGGTTCTTTGAGTCTCATCCTTACTTCCTAAACCATGAAGCTTAGCCCCGTTACAACCAAAAATGGAAGACCTAACTGAACTTATTGACAATCATGCTAAGGATTAAGGTACGTATCTATGTTCTTAAAGTTCAATTCCTCTCATGAGATCCTTATTTCCAAAAGTGTTGTTCTTCGTTGTTACTCATATGTGCTTAAACTTGAATTTCATAACTTAACTAATCACATATGCTTGAAAGAGTGAAAGCCTAGGATTCTTGTGTGAATTGAGAGTTGCCTAGTGAGGATTAGAGTCTAGGTGAAATCTTTCTAAGGCACTTAGATGAAGTTGTTTTCAAACATGATCACTTGGAAATATTGGCACTTAAAACATCAACTACTTCTGTAAGGACCCTTCCCGAATTTTCCCTCGAAACCCGGAAAGAGCCCTTATCCCTTCTGACAGCTCTTTTACCTCAAAATTTAAATACCAGAAATACCCTTTGTTCTTAAATAATTTTTATTAAACCTTACAGGGTTCCCAACAGAACTTCTGTACTTACTGACCACTCCTACTGTCAGAGGCAGGACAATATACAGGTCAAAGCCAAGACCTCGGAATAGTGATGGTTCACATAGAAATACTCTCTGACACCAATTGTCAGTAGGTCAGACATTGCTGACATCACTACTGGAAAACCACAAGACAACAGACTAGTCAGATACTGGTGAACCAACAATAATTCGTCCCTCTGGGTCACCGCCCACACCAACCCACTGACCCGGCTGACGAAGTATTTTCATAGTTTGATTAAGCACATGACAATTGTCGTCTGGTTCATATTAGAGCCGGAAATATCCTCGACTATCATATCGTATTATCAGCCGGTATAACATTCGGCTATCATATCACATCAGTCGGCATATCTCTCGACTATCATATCCCTAGCCACCATGGTATCCCTTGGGGTGTGCTAGTCCTGTATCATATCATATCAGTCGGCATATCATATCAGTCGGCATATCTCTCGACTATCATATCATATCAGTCGGCATATCTCTCGACTATCATAACATATCAGTTGGCATATCTCTACAAAATCACCTTTTATATTGGGGGTTCACCGGGAGTCCGCCAATATGGAACCAAGGCCCGGATCCTAGGCCCCTTCAAATTGGGTTGTTTATATTGGGGGTTCACCTGGAGTCCGCCAACACAGAACCAAGGCCCGGCTCCTAGGCCCCATCAAATCGGTTTTTGTTTATATTGGGGGTTCACCGGGAGTCCGCCAACACGGAACCAAGGCCCGGCTCCTAGGCCCCATCAAATCGGTTTTTGTTTATATTGGGGGTTCACCGGGAGTCCGCCAACACGGAACCAAGGCCCGGCTCCTAGGCCCCCTCAAAACGATATTGTATCCAAAAATCAAGTATATATATTTTGTTTATCAGTTATCACAAATACGGTTTCAACTCCAAATCACAGACCCAAATAATTACCACGTCAAAACAATATCAAAACCGAATCCAACAACCATATCATTTCTCACAACACCCTTCCACTGAAATATTGGAAAAACAAATATCCAGCAATCATTTATAAATTCTAGGTAATCATTGCGATCATACACAACAATATTTAAATCGAGGATATTAATACATGCATTACAATTTATAAATACAACCATACACAACAGTATTTAAATCAAAGATATTTATACATGCATTACAATTTATAAATCAAAAGTCTACTCACAAACATCATCCAACCTATAATTCATGGACACTCTAGCCCAAGAAACACATGCACAATAATGACCCGACTACCTTGATTTTTCCGAGCTCATAACCCGCTAATAAGGTCAACCATTACCGCTGGGATTGCCCAAAATGACCTCTAAACGACGTCCGATCAACCTGAAACCTGTACCAATAGATTCGGAACGTCGAAACTAGTTACCACGCGTCGCTGGGACGTCAGACTCGGCCCCACGCGCCGCCGGAAGGTCGGCACACGCGCCCACGCGCCCTCACGCGCCGGTCACTCGCCTGCTACAGTGTTCACGCACCTAGACCGGTCCAACCCGGTCCGGCTCAACCTGATCCGGTCCAACTCGACCCGACCCGACCGGTTCACTCAACTCAACTGGTTTACTCAACCCGACCGGTTCAACTCGACCCGACCGGTCCAACTCGACCCGACCGGTCACTGGTTACTGGTCGGAGAAGAGGACCGGACGGCCCTCGCCTTCGCCGGAGGCTGGCCGGAGAAGATGACCGGACCGCCACCTCCGCCGTCGTCTGGTTCGCCGGAATCCCCCATTTCCGGCCGAACTTCAAGGTTTTCTAATTTCTTCATTTCTTAACCGTTTTTCACGATCTACACATGGAAATTCATCTACTTTTCACCAGGAATCCAAATATGAGGTCAAAGTTCCGAGATCGTACCTGGTTTGGCTGAAAAACGGCCGAGAAGACTCGGTTCAACTCCCTCCTCCGTCCGTCGCCTACGGCGATGCTCCCACTCCGATGATTACACCAAAAGACTCGTGGGGTCGCGGGGAAGATCCTCCTGACCTTGGTTTTGTTCGAATCGGATCGAAACCCATCCGATGAAAATGGGTCTTCGGTGTTCACACGGGGAGGTCTTCGGGTGGAGCGAGATTGAACGGACCCATCTCCCGAGGAGAGAGAAAAATATCTTCTATATAATTCCAACTTTTCCAAAATTACCAAACTGCCCCTGATGCTTCTAGACCCGTAACGAACTCATCGGGTCTCCGTTTTCCGCGTGCCGCCTGTCTACGAACTCGTGAGTTCGAGACCTACGTAACAACCCAAGAAAATTTCCCAAAGGTACTCCCAGTCAAAAAGTGACTCCCGAACGTGTCTAAAACTGAGGGTAAAATGGTCCAATTCTCAAAAGAATTGAAATTCTGGTCCGGGTCGTTACACCTTCACGTGACACTCACGGCTATGGCATCCCTTTTGGTTCTGCAAAGCATGTCTACTTACTTTGATTCCTATTAGCTTTTTAAAAGTACTAGCTCTAGCATCTTATTTGTCTAAGAAAAACGTTTGTGGGTAGCGTGCTGCTATAACCCTCAGGAGACAAAACTCCTCCTACTAGGTGAACCTGTTTAAATGTTCTATCTTAACTAAGGTCGAGTATTTTCATTTTCTTCAAGTTTTTTTGCTCAGGGACTAGCAAAAGATAGGTTTGGGGGTATTTGATCAGTCATTATTTATGCCTCATTTTGAGGTCTTTATATGCCTCTCTTACATGTCTTCTGAATGATTTCGTGCATCAATTGTAGAAAGATAAGTAAATTCTGAGAAGAACGCAAAAAGAATGACTCAAATCGGAGTTCGGAAGAAGAAGATGTCCTCATTTCAATATCAGGTCCTGAACTGGGTCCTATTTTGAGTCCTTGGCCAAGTACCTCAGATCATGCCATCTGGGTCCCAACCCTGTATCTCATGACATCAAGTTCATGTCCTAGAAGTGTCAAGGTCATGCTAGGACATGTCGAGTACATGTCCCAAGAACTTCCCATCTGAGCCCAACCTCTGCGCCTAAACCTAGGTTCCTGTTCCGCCTGTCGTGGATCAAAGTTGCTACTCTGCGCTAAGCCTGAGAACCTGTGCGCCTAGCCTAAACCAAGATGTGCTCCTACTATGCTCATGGTGTGCCTCAAAAGCGCAGTCCTAGATCCCTATGAAGAAGACATTCGAAGGGCCAAGTTCTAAGTTCCAGCTTGCATTCACACTCCTAACCGTATTCTGATTGGTTCTGATAGATTTTAGGGACTTTGTAATTACTTAGAAGTACAATAACTGTTCTAGAACACTCTAGGCTAGGGTTTCTAATTTCAATCCTTGTAAAACAAGGTTTTCCCTTTGTCTATAAAAGGGAGCCTTTATTCAGTGTTTTAGGGACGAGATTTTCATACATTATTAGAGAGACCTCACAGGAGAACCCTGCCGCATACATTCTTTGTAAATTCAGTTTTAAATTCAAACAGTTTTTATTTTTCCAAAGTTGAGAGTGTTGTGCGTGGAGCTTGGAGAGGAGGCTCTGACGTGTCTCTGTTGTGCACCATTGTCCATCATTTCTCATCACCGTTCTTTACTTTAAACTTTTACTTCATTGCTATTTTAATTAAGGATTTAAATTATATCTTTGAAATCTCTTTATTACTTCATGCATCATCTTAAACGGTAGGTGATAGACGTTCTAGAGTACACATCATGCTTAGAACTTGCCAAGTAAGAGAGAATAACATATGTGGACTGGGCCCCAACCCACACCCCCCCCCCCCCCCCCCCCCCCCCCCCTTTCTGCGTCCTTCTTGGTGGACCAGTCTTTACGGTTTGGGCTTACAGTTTTTTCCAATATGGGCTTCACTTCTTGGTTTGAAATTTCAGCTTGGCCACTTGTTTGCGGGTGATATGGTGTAGAGGCTCGATGAGTGTCGCCATAGGGCTTTGAATGAGCGATAACAGAAGTGTGTCCTCCCATCACTGATGATTGCTCTAGGTGCTCCGAACCGGGATAAGATGTGATTCTGCAAAAAACTCACAACTACTTTGGCATCATTAGTTTTGGTGGGAATTTCTTCCACCCACTTGGAGACATAATCAACTACAAGTAATATGTAAAGAGAACCAAAAGAGTTTGGAAAATGACCCATGAAATCAATGCCCCATATGTCGAAGATCTCTACCCCGAGGATAGGATTTAATGGCATCTAATTTTGAGGCCCGATGTTACCTTGCCTTTGGCATTTGTCGCAGGTGAGAAAAAACTTGTGAGCGTCCTTAAACAATGAAGGACAATAGAATCCACTTTGAAGTACCTTGAGGGCAGTTTTCTTAGCCCCAAAATGTCCCCCACATGCCAAGCTATGGCAGAATGGCAAGATGGATTACATCTCCGCTTCCAGGATGCATTGTCGAATGATTTGATCAGAGTAGTTCTTCCATAGGTATGGCTCGTCCTAGACGAAGTACTTAGCTTGTTTGACGAGTTTGTCTTTCTGATAGCGGTTGACGGATGATGGAATGCGTCTGGTGGCAAGATAGTTGATGATATCGACATACCATGGATCAATTTCCTAGAGTGCGAAGAGTTGTTCGTCGGGGAAGGTGTCAAGTTGGGGCAATTGATCAACCTCATCGTTGGAACCATGGATTAATCGGCTCATATGGTCAGCAACTACGTTTTCGCTCTCCTTCTTATCTCGAATTTCAAGATCGAATTCTTGAAGAAGTAGCATCCAACGCAATAACCTTGGCTTAACATCTTTCTTGGTTAGGAGATGCTTCAGTGTTGCATGATCCGTATAGAAAATGACCTTGGTTTGAATCAAATACGATATGAACTTTTCTAGGGCAAAGATGACGGCAAGTCGCCGCCTAAATACATTTTCCCCGACGAAAATAAAGGCTCGCCCGGTAAGGTGTTAGTGGGAAGAACAAGTTGTTGGCGCGTAAAATAGGAAGGATTAGCCCGACGATCTATTTTATCCGTCTGGCAAGATTAGCTCTAACGACGAATATTGGTCGTCGGGCAACAATTGGCGTTGACTAAAGTTTGCCCAACAAATTATTAAACTTCGCCATGCAAATATGCTTTGTTGGGCAAAATTATAAACACACTACATAACCCAGACGCCCATTTCTTCCTCTCTGCCTTCATCAGAGCCTCACACACACTCTCTATCTCTCTCTCTCTCTCTCACTCACTCTCTCTCTCTAGCTATATAACATCAACAATCATCATCTCATCACCATTTTCACTACCAATCAAATCCCTTTCTCTCTCAATCACCAATAACAATTTTGACGGTTTGAGAAATTTAATTTTTTTAGTTTTGAAATGTTGAATTTTCATTGAAAACTAATTATGTTTTGTGTTTCAGGAAATTTGTGGTTGATTTGGAGGAAAACTTATAAAACGGTATGTGTGTTTGCCTCTCAATTTAATTTTGTTAAGAATTTTTGATATAATTATGTTAGGAAATTGTGTAAAATGTGTAAAAATTGTTTAGAATTTGTGGAAGTTTGTGTAGGAAATTAGAAAATTGGTTAGGAAAATATGAAAATAGAAAATATGTTAAGAAATTAGGGAAATAGAAAATATGTTATGAAATTAGAGAAATAGAAAATATGTTAGGAAATTAGAAAATATTTTAGGAAAATAGGGAAATAAAAAAATATGTAATAAAATTATTGAAATTAGAAAATATCTTAGGAAAATAGGAAAATAGAAAATATGTGCGGAAATTAGAAAATTGTAAACTCTGTGATATGGAAATTAATATATGTTTGTATTTGTGAATTTGTTGTGATATTTTTTGCAAAGCGCTTTATGTAGTTCCAACGGAGTGAAATATGTTCATATTTCATAATCGTTTATGCGAAGTTAATCAGGTTGATTAACTTCGTATAATGAAATTCAATGAAAAACCTAAGATACTGTTCAATTTGGACAATATCTCATCACCGGACCTCTCCTTTGGTCGAGCTCGTAACTCTGATTTACCATTAAATGAGTTAGATTGCATTCGCCAACGGTGATCCCAATGAAAAAACCTTCTTGCATCCAAGTAGCATACCATCGATGCGTGCCAAAAGGACATTATGTCTGGTCCACATGTCGGACAAGCAAGATAGTCCTTGGTGCTCCATCCCGACAACATACAATAAGCAGGAAAATAATTAATTATCCACATTATGGCCGCTCGTAGAATCAAATTTTGTCACTAAGGTAAGAAAAGCTGGATCGAACAAAATTATATATATATACTTGGAAGAATATTTTTTTTCAGTTTTTGTATTTGAAGAACAAAATGTTCCACAAGATTGAAACACCATAGTTAGTGGAGATGGATGATGTAGCCCAGTTCCATCCAACTCCAAGAACAAAATATGCAAATGATGACGACCTGCAACGTCGTCGTTTACTACAGATCATCAATATATCGATGCCATGCATATTAATTTGTTGGTAGCAGTAAGTAGTAACACACACGGATATACTACTTGTATTCTACAAACAAGTGTACATGGTGACACAAAATAATGGGAATCTATAACTCTATCTATCTATCTTCCTAAATAAAATATATTTCTCAGTACTTATTAAACAAACTTTTTGTTGTGTTCTAAGAGACTGAAAGGTGGAAGTTCACCAAATTTGTTGTAGGTTGAAGGAGATGGATGGATTAAATACTGATCGAAGTCATTGTAGCTGAAAAGCGAAAACCTACGATCGGATACGTGGAGAATAGTGACCGGTGCTGCTAGCTTTCGGTAAGTGCGGCTATGTTAGGATAGTGTTGCACTTCTATAATTGAAGGCATCATGTTGAGGATGTTATGTTTTTATTCATCTTTAATAAAATTATTTACCGTTAAATTATAAATAAGATGTACAAATTTTGGTAAGTGCTATGTGTGGACTGGGGATAGTGTTGCACAACGTGCTTTTCTGTCTCGTCGTATCAGAGGAAATAACTGGACTGGGGATAGTGTTGCACAACGTGCTTTTCTGTCTCGTCGTATCAGAGGAAATAACGCATTATGCTGAAGATATTAATGTTTCTATTTGTCTTTAACGAAATTATCTAGCGTTGCCTAATAGATAAGATGTACAAGTTTTGGTAAGTGCTATGGGAGGATAGCGTTGCACAATGTGCTCTTTTCTTTTTCGCAGCATCGGAGGCATCATGATAGAAATTTTAATGTTTCTATTTGACTCTATTGAAATCATCTATCATTACTTAATAAATAAGATGTACAAATTTCATAACCGAATAATTACGATGTGCAAAACAATCGTTACTGACACACCCTAACCCGGAAAGTTCACGTGGGCATCGAAATCGAAGTATGTTGGTCGACACCTGGACCTTGGGTCCAAGTGACACACTTCGACCCGGAAAGTCCACGTGGACACGATAATCGAGGAATGCTGGCTGACACCTGGACCTTGGGTCCCGGTGATGATGAAAGACAAAAGAAAAATGGTGCGTCACTACAACAAAATCCTTAATAGATAACGGAAAAAAGGCATCATCTTTTTTTTTTATTAAGGACACGACAATTATGTGTCATCTTTGTGGGTGTCATGGAAGATACTATTAATGAAGATGAAAACGTGTCATCTATTATGTTTAAGGACGCCTTATAGGTGTCATGAAAATATATAGGCGTGTCATTGAAGAGGATTATTGACATAGTTAAATATGTCATCTATTATGTTTAAGATGTCTACTATGCGTCATGGAAATATATAGGCATGTCATCGAAAAGGATTAAGGACACAGTTAACGTGTCATCTATTATGTTTAAGGACACCTAATAAGTATCATAGAAATATATAAGGTGTGTCATTGAAAAGAATTAATGACACATATAACGTTTCCTCTATAACTTTTAAGGACACCCAATAACTGTCACTGAAATAAAAAGGCGCGCCATCGAAATCAATTAACAACACAAAAAACGTGTCATTTATTATGTTTAAGGAGGCCTAGTAGATATCCTTCAATAAATAAATGTGTGTCATTGATTTATTTTAAAGGCACATAATAAGTTTCATGAAATGAAATAAAAGTATATTCTAAGAAGAATAAGTGTAGTAAATCAATTTGTGACACCTTTTATTTCATATAAACCATTACTAAATAAATCAACTGTCAAAAGTATTACAACTAAATATTCATAGTTAATACAAATATTTAAGAGTACACAATTTCCTGCTAGTAAGTGATGATGTTGGTGTTGAATGCAGTCACCCACTCCAAATATCCTGCATAAAAAAAAAATCAATTTCAACATTAATAGGCATTATAATGACTATATATATATATATGCTATGTACCAAGGAAAGCAAGATTACACAACAACAAAAAGGATACAGAAACTATCAACAAAGGAAAGAAAATCTACCAAAGTGCCTTCACCACCATACCTTCTCGGCATAAACACAAACAGGCCCAGGTCACCACAAAGCGGAGTAGTCAGCTTTCTTCACTCTCTCACCAACACGGATCTCACCCCACTGAAATATCAGACACTTACAACAACGACATGTGAGTTTCCTTCGGCATCCCATCTCAACCGAGGACTTGGGGGATTGGGATAGGGCATCGTACGGATTAGTAGATAGAAACAAAAAAATTGCTCGGTCAGTGCACTCTTAGTAAAAGTCCTCGACCGAGGTAGTCCAACTCAATCAAAAACTGGGGGGACTTATGTTCATACCGTAACTGACTAAGCAACGGACCTAACGGAAGACCCAGAAAATCACTTGGACCAAGACCAGGCCTACCATCAAGGCCCATCATCAAAGTCCATCACCAAATTCCACCATTGTGGCCCATCCCCTAAACCCAGTATTTTCCTATATAAAGGGAGCCTCCTCCTTCATATATGGGATCTCCACTCTCTTTCTAAGAGACATGTATATCTCTTTAGACATTAGAACTCTCACTTTTCTCTACATTCTCATTCTCTCCCTCTAAAGCTCTTAGCCTATGCATTATGTATAAAATACTATTATATTAATGAGAATTGTCTAATTTTGTGGACGTAGCTCGATTTGAATTAACCATGTATATCGTTGTATCTTGGGTGTGTGCGTTGTTTTCACAGTCCGATTGATCCATTTTTGGGCTAAACACACTTCTTTGTCTCTAATATGGTAATGTTCTTGAATGAACTCAAACTATTCAAGTGTACGATTATTCGACACTACTACAATAAGATTGTCATCTATGTCTTTATAGTTATAGTTGATATTTCCACAATTTTGCTTGTCCTCAATTATTATGTTACGCATAACAATGCAAGCGATCATAATATCATTTAGGGCGTCTTGATCCCAATTCGTGTTGGTCCACGCACAATTGCGAAGCGTGCTTGAAGAACACCAAATGCTCATTCTACATATCCTTCCTTGCAGCCTCTTGATACGTAACAAATAGTTTTTTCTTACGTCGTTGTGTTGAGGAATTGTTTTAACAAATGTTGATCATGGTGGATATATAACATCGACAAGATAATATCCCATTATATACTTGTAACTATTAATTTTATAATTGACCTTAGGAGCTCGTCCTTAAGCTTGTTTAGTAACGATAGTAGATCGCTCTAACATATTAATTGATACCATTATATATGATTTTCTTTATGTATTATTATCATATTATAAAAATTGAACAAAGAAATAATAAAACATTTATTATTCTCTAAATTATGGAACATAGTTGTAGTATATATTTTCTTAGAGAGTTCGTAAATTAATTTTTAGTCATTTTTGTTAAAATTTAATTTTAGAAATAAGTAATATGATTGGGGTTGTTGCTCTTTTTATAAAAGCAAACAACTATCAAGCAGCTCAAAAAATCTTTTGGAAATGTAATTTAAAACAAAAATGCACCAGCCGGGAATCGAACCCGGGTCTGTACCGTGGCAGGGTACTATTCTACCACTAGACCACTGGTGCTACCTGAAAATTATGGCGGCTTTACGTTTACAAGAAGTGAAAAATATATATTTATGAATGACCTGAGTTTGTTTGATCATTGGGTAATATGGGCCAGAGGCCCATGATATCCCACTTAAATGGGTTACAATAAGTTTACCATAATCAACAATATCCAATATCCATGCTAGTCTCCATCACCGCCTTATCTAGTGGAGAACATAATCGTGGAATTTCCTTGGACGCAGAGACACACATACAGAAACAGAGACATGGCGTCTTTGGCTCAGCAATACACGGGCTTGAGATGCTCGCCCCTCTCAACCTCGCGGCTCTCAAAGCCATCAATCTTCCCAAAGCATTGCAAAATGCAGGGTTTGCTTCCCATAGTCTCAGCAGTGGCCATCTCCAACGCACAGACCAAAGAGCGCCTCAAGCTTAAAGAAATCTTCGAAGATGCCCACGAACGCTGCCGTACTGCGCCAATGGAAGGCGTCTCCTTCACCCTCGACTCTTTTTACTCTGCTCTTGAAAAGTATGACTTCAATTCTGAGATTGGAACTAAGGTTTGTCTCATTTTTATTTCCATTTTCCTTTTTGTATTTTAATTGTATTTTTCTTATCGCTTTTGAATTTGAAGTGGAATTGAGTTAATGGGTTTGAGCTTTAAATGAAGAAACTGTATGTCCATTTGACAAATTTGATGTTGGGTTGTGTCAAAGTTGCATAAAGTCTAGAAATGGGCACAAGTTTTTTGCTGGGTATGTAAGTATACATTGGTAATGTGTGTGATTTTCGCTGGATTTCCAGTTTTCACTGGGAACATTATTTGCATTGAGCTTTTTCCCTTTTCATTTCTGCACTCAGCATATAGCTTGGCAAAGTGTGAGCTTTGAGTGAGTAACTGTTATTGCATATTTTAATTTCTTTACCATCTCATGGAAGATTATTTTGATAATCTTTGTGGCATTTCTGTTTTCTTTTTCAGGTAAAGGGTACAGTTTTCAATATAGATTCGTATGGCGCATTAGTTGACATTACTGCAAAGTCTTCAGCATACTTGCCTTTGCAAGAGGCTTGCATTCACAAAATAAAGAGTGTAGAAGAGGTAGGCCTAGTTCCTGGAGTGAGAGAGGAGTTTGTCATTATTGGTGAAAATGAAGCCGATGATAGCTTGATCTTGAGCTTAAAGTCGATCCAGTATGACCTTGCATGGGAAAGATGTAGACAGCTCCAAGCTGAGGATGTTGTTGTCAAGGGTAAGGTGGGTATCCTCTGGTCAGTGCCTAAAAATGTCAAGCACCGGTGTACATTTTCAATCATTATTAGTACTTTGCAAACAATTTCCTGTGTTTAACTATTTATTTTATTCTATGGTTTTCTCAGAAAGCTCTCAATTTGTTTAAGCAGGTTGTTGGTGCAAACAAAGGTGGAGTTGTGGCTGTTGTGGAAGGGCTTAGAGGTTTTGTTCCTTTTTCACAGATATCAACAGTTAGTTCTTTAACCTGGCTTCTAAATTTCCAAGCCTCTTTTTAGATTGATACATATGCTTCTTTCTGAAAGTCAGCATTTCGATTGTGTGTTATCTATAATGATTTGCCTCTTTTTAGATTGATACGTATGCTTCTTTCTGAAAGTCAGCATTTCGATTGTGTGTTATCTATAATGATTTGCCTCTTTTTAGATTGATACGTATGCTTCTTTCTTCCGCAATTCTTTTATGTCTTGCATTCAGCTCTTCACTAGCGTATTCTGAGTTTGAATTATTTTTAGCACTAAATGTTTCAATATCTAAATTTGTCACATTTACTACTCTTTATATTAGAAATCAACCGCAGAAGAGCTTCTTGATAAAGAGATTCCTCTGAAGTTTGTTGAGGTTGATGAGGAACAGTCTAGGCTTGTCCTCAGTAACCGCAAGGCAATGGCAGACAACCAAGCACAGCTTGGAATTGGATCAGTTGTCCTTGGAACTGTTCAGAGCCTGAAGCCATATGGCGCCTTTATCGACATTGGTGGAATCAATGGCCTTCTTCATGTTAGTCAGATCAGTCATGACCGAGTTTCTGATATTGCAACAGTTCTCCAACCTGGTGACACCCTCAAGGTATATAGATACTATATTCTAGGAAAGTTATTGGGTGAGTTTTTTGGCACTCCGTTAAACATTTCTAAATTGACACTCTTGGTGTAGGTCATGATATTGAGCCACGACCGTGAGAGAGGCCGTGTAAGTCTGTCTACCAAGAAGTTAGAACCTACTCCGGGGGACATGATTCGCAATCCAAAGCTTGTGTTTGAGAAGGTATTGATTATAAACCCCAAACATCTTTACCACCAAGCAACTTTACCAGTTGCACTAGTTGATGGTAAATTCTATCAGTGAAGGTCTTTCTTGCCTTCTTGTTGTGTTTGCTCCACAATAACTCATCTTTGTTGTAAGATCTTTTCGCATGACAATTATATTTGTCTAGTTTGATTAAAGCAAAGGTTAAGCTTTATTATAAATCTGCCTCTCTTGTTATGAGGTTTAGCAAATTCATACTCTGGTTACCTTTTGTGTTCCATTAGGCAGAAGAGATGGCACAGACATTCAGGCAGAGAATTGCTCAAGCAGAAGCCATGGCTCGTGCAGACATGCTCCGTTTCCAGCCAGAGGTACTTGCTCATCAATTATTTCCTTATAATTAGGAAACTGAATGTCAAATGGAAAAAGCAGGCTTAGATTAGGAAACTGAAGTTGGATGAAATTGAATCAGCTTTTATGGTAGATGAAAATACTTGGGCCAATCCAATGATCAAATTTTCCATTATTTTCGTTGCATCAAAGTATTTGTTTAACCTTGAAAGTTGTCATTTTCATTAACTCTTCAACAATACTTGTGTCCTTAATTTTGCAGAGTGGATTAACTCTCAGCTCTGACGGTATCTTGGGTCCGCTTACTTCAGACTTGCCGGTAGAGGGTTTAGATTTGAGCGACGTTCCCCCGGCTGAAGTCACTGACTGAAAGGTCACATGCAAAGAAGTTTTTCATCATTTTGGGGTTTTTTCCCGCCTAAATTTCTCGTTGAAATTGTTGTAAAAGGCCATACCTCAGCTTGTGCGTGGAATCCTAATTCACCATCGCATTGTCTTTAACCAAACTCTTTTTATTTAGGCTTTTTACTTCATATGCACCTAGAACAAGATTCGAAATCTCAATTTGCACATAGAACGAGAATTCGTATCACTTTGCACTCAGAATAGGGCTTCTGTTAATTTCGTTGCACCAAATCGTTCTCAGTGTTGAAAACTCCGTTTAGGATGTTTATGTGGTAGCAAGTGATTGAGTATTTTAATTATTTTGTAGCAGCTAACTAAATTTAATATTAAATATTTAAAAATATTAGAACTAAATAAATAAAATAAAGGCTTATTACATAAAATTCATTTAAAGCGTATCACTTATTTTCAAAATGCACTATGAATTGAAATTTATCTCAGTTTATATTCTAAACAGTAACACAATTAAAAATGTTGCATCAAATTATTCACACAATTACTAACGTGTTTAGGATGGTTATGTGTCAAGGTATTTTGGTCATTATGGTCATTAGCTTCAAGCTTTCATCCAACATCTCAAACAAACCCAAGAAGAAGATGATGAACTGGGCCACTTTCACTGCTCCTCATATTCTCTTCCACACACAATCTTCTTGTTATTTCCGTCTTTGCATCCACCCCCAAGATTCACATGACACGTCACCAAGGATGAATCTAACCCAGTTTTTGTAGCTTAGGGCTGCTAACCTTTCTCAATAAATTCGGGCCTCAAAACCCAAGCATTCTCAAACTGCTTGAGGAGTAGAAGACCACAACACCACCAAAGGTCCAATCTTTCATCACTTGAGCAACTACCACTGTTCTCCCTCTATCTCTCTCGATTTCCCGGTGCGTTTCTGCTCATTTTTCGTTTTTTTTTCTTTCTGGGTTCGACTCGTTTGCTGTGAATTCACTTTTGGATCTGTCATTTTAAGTTTTTGTTTCTGGAATTCATGTTTTCAAATTTTTTTTTGTCAAAAGATAAATTTATAGAAAAAAGTCACAAATGTTAAAATCTCACTGGTTGAGCGTGTTGAGTGAATTTGATGATATTTCCCCAAATTGGATCTAGGTTTTTGCTATTTTAAGTAGATCCATCATAAAGCTGCTGGCCTTTTTTAGAAATTGATGTTTGGATGGTTTGAGATTATGGAAATGGGCTATGACATTGCAGATCTGATATCATTTTCATTGCATGCATTTGATTTGAGATTTTTTGGTTATTTATAGAATTAGATCTGAATTTGGTCATGCATATGTTGAATTGATTGCATAAAAATTGGTGTGTGGGGTTTAGCAGATTGTGAGAAATGGAGACCTTCTAGTTCGCCTCTGAATCAGTGAATGAAGGTCACCTCGACAAGCTCTGTGAACAGATCTCCGACACAATGCTGGATGCCTACCTTGAATAAGACCCCCTGACAGCAAGGTGGCCTGTGAGACATGCTCGAAGACCAACATGGTGATGGTGTTCGGAGAAATCACCTCTAAGGAAATTATGGACTATGAGAAGATTAAAGGTGGACATAACAAGAAGATTGGAGCAAGAGAGAGAAGATGAGGAGTAGTGAAAGTGGCCCAGTTCATCTTCTTCTTCTTGGGTTTGTTTGAGATGTTGGATGAAGGCTGGAAGCGAATGATCATCTTTTTACCATCATAAGGAGATAAAAGGAAACTATCCGACAGTACATTCGAAGATACTGAGAGGAAAAGTCCCACATTGTTGGTTGCAGTGACCTCGTTGCAGCGATGGCATTCAAACAAGGATTTCTTCGGGACAACCAGCTTTATGGCGACATTTTTATGAGCAATGCTCGTAGTCTCACCAAGATGCTTTCTCTGGCGAAGCGACATGCATTCTGGAAGGATGAGAAAAACGCCATACAAGCCAAGGAGCGCACTAGACCAAGTGAGGAAACATCTATGATGTCGGCGTCACCCAACGATGACACAAATTCCAAAACTACACCAAGCAAGTCCAGCAAACGCAAAGCGGTCTCAACTTCCAACATACAGTTGTCGGTGCCCGTCCATCGAATTTACGACAAAATCAAGGATGAGCCTTGGTTCAAGAAGCCAACACCTGTCAAAGGCGATCAAGAAAAGGCTGAAAAGACTTGGTGGTGCTGCTATCACGACTGCTATGGTCACACCCTTAGCACATGCAACACCTTCGATAGGTATCTGCAGAACCTCGTCAAGGAAGGGCATTGCAACAAATACATCACCGGCAAGGTTGCAAAGTGTCTCACTAACGGAGACCTCAAGGAGCCTGATTCGAAGGTGATCCACATCAATTCCATAATAAATGAATAAGGCTCCTCGCCAATTTTTGTATCCATTTTATTATTTTCTTCAATAAAATTATCAAGAAACTTGGAATTTTACTTAGATAATTTTGCATAGCAATGCAAACCCCAAAGCCTTCATCCTGGAAGTAACCAAGACTTCCTCAGGGAAGCACTCCAAACCTTTCTCTTGAAAGCATTCAAACCTTCCTCCGGGAAGCAACCAAGCCTTCCTCCGGGAAGCGTCTAAATCTTCACCCTGCGATGCATCTAAAGCCTTTGCCCTACGAAGCATAGCCTTCGCCTTGTGAAGCATCTAAGCCTTCGCCTTGTGAAGCATCTAAGCCTTCGCCCTACAAAGCATCTAAACCTTCACCCTGCGAAGCAACCAAGCCTTCCCCTTGGAAGTACTCCAAGTGTTCTTTCGAGAAGAAAAATCCCTTCCTTGAAGGCAAATTAAATCCCTCATCTGAGAGGCAAGTTGAATCAAAGCCCCAACATCGAACACCCAAGACTACATGGGGGCATTTGAAAAGGCCAAAATCCCTTCCTTGAAGGCAATGCAAAGCCCTTCTCTGGAAGGCAAAGTGAAGCTCTCATCCGAGAGGCAAATGAAGTCAAAATGCTATCGTTTGATGCTCATGGAAAAACAACGGGGCCATTTGAATAAACCAAGTCCCTTTTTTCCATTAAAAAAAAAGGGCAAAACCAAAGTTCCAACAATTAGAAAAAATCCCAAGGAATACTAAGTTGGAAGGAATAGGCTGGCCATAAGATTCCGACGCTGGAGGCATCACTTTGAAGGCTTACCACGGATTCGTTACTCACACAATCCATATTCATTGCAATTTTCCACAAGCAACTTCCGCCTCAAATCTCCCACGGAGTCTTCGAGTTTCAACACTTGGTAAAGGAGCATAGTCTTCAATTTGATGCGAACTTTGGGGGCACACAACGACATATATGGCTTGAATTTCAACTTTTCGAGTTCAACATTGATACCAATTATTTCAAAGCTCCATGAACTTGATCTTCCTTCCCGAAACAATGGAGGCAACGACTTTAACTCTACTCGCTTTGGCATCGGTAGGCTTCATGAATAGCTTCGACATCATCTAGAACGGCGACTGCAGCTTTGCACTCAGTGTCATCACGCCACTCGCCTTGACATCAGGGACCACTTCGATTGTTTCTCGCGATGGAGATGGCGTCGACAGTTTTCACTGAGTGTGTTAGCTTCGCCTCCACAGATGGAACTTTCAAGTTCTCTTCCTTCAACTGGTCAGCCACACCGGAAACTTTTGCAATGACCTCCAACTTCATGGAGATGTTTTTGGCGCCTTCCACTGAACAACCTGAAGGCTTGCACTTGCTATCCTCCGTCACTGGGCAATGAAGTGCTACATCACAGGCTTCACACGGGGCATGCGCATTCCTCCAATATCGAGTCCCACCTTGGTACCACCCCCCCGTCTCAAGCTCAAGGGGGCCTTCAAGGTCAAGTCATACCCCACGCTGGATGAAGTCTAACCCAGCACTGGGGGAAGTCTAACCCCGCACTATGGAAAGGGAGCTCACATGACACACTGACGTCAGCCCTGAGATGCTGAAGTCAGCCGAAAGCCACTCTTCAGACACCAACCGATAGCACCTCTGCCATATGGGCCGCCACAGCAACCACTCGCATGGATGACGGGATGAGAGCGTGTAATGCACGCACCGTATCTCAACCATCCATTTTCACACTTGTTGAACAAAAAGGCCATACTGACGTCACCTGTTGCAGGGCTCACATTAGCCGAAAGCCATTCTTCTGACAAGGACATGAATGGAACCTGCCAGATAGTACTTGCCAACATCTCAGTTCTTCTGACAAGGACATGAATAAAACCCGCCAGACATCTTTGCCAACATCTCAATTCTTTTGACAAGGACATGAACGTAACCTGCTAGATAGTCCTTACCAACATTTTAGTCATCATTCTTGCGTTCTTCGAGACTTCACTGGAAGTATGTCCTCATGCATCTTGAAATAACCATCTCTGAAAATAGAGCGCAACGTCGCTTGAATCACTGCAATCGGACTCCCACAGCTCCCGAAATCGTTGAAATTATATATAATAATATATATATATATATATAAAGGAAGATGTACTTTGCGGCCGAAAAAAAAAAGAAATAAAAAAAAGAAAAAGATAAAAAGCTGCAAGTCAGCTTTGATTTCCTCATGCGGCAAGCCGCCACTCGCAAGGGAAGGAGAATTGCGACGCAGCGCGAGCCACTCACCCCCGGCCGAGTCGCGTCAATTTGCTGCTGCCGTTGCATCGGACGGGCCCACCAGCAGCAGTCCTCCACCCAATTGCTGCAGCATTCCAACGCCCTTGCTGATGCTTGCCTGACGCAGCCTTGCTGCATCACAACATGACAACTCCTCCATCGGCACCGCTACATCAACTCTCTGCACTCATCGCAAGCCAGTGATGTCAGACTCTCCAACCATTCAATTTTCATTGGCAGACAACAGAGAAAAGAAAGAAGCAATTTCCTCTTCTCTCACCTTTCCCCAAACTAAAGAAAAGAACAAAAGAACAAAAAAATATTTTCTTCTTTCAACTGTAGACGCCACCACCTCTTTCTTTCCACCAGCTTCAAGACATGATCTCATTATTCAACACAAGAACAATGTCAGAGAAAAATTCAACACCCATAAAAATTATTTACGGAGTATTTCAAAAAATGTACATCTTTTAGGATTTCTTGAATTCCTAAGCAATGTGTAGGCATTTGTGGAATCCAAACTTACTCAAAAATTATAGAGTTGCCACGTGACCCATAATTCATATAATATCCAAATTGCCCCTGGTAATGACATTAACGGCTCACAGACACCCACACATTAAATAATGTATTTACTAGCCAAATATAATATTTAATCGAGTTAAAGTCTCAATAATAATAATATTGTCCTTGAGAATTAATTATTATTAAAATTCAATTAATAAATAATATCTTTATTAAAAAAGAATTATTTATTAATTACAAAATTCATCGACCAATCAGAACGCTCTGTGACTCTCAAGGTTTCACTATAAATAAAGGTCATCACCTCATTTATAAGGTAATTCGTTCATCGCTTCTAAAGTTATTTCTGATTTCCCTTTCAAAGCTTACTTAAGCATCGGAGCGTTCTTGGTTGAACAATCCCCCGGGCTTCAACCTTGACTTCGATTGTCTCTTGTTTGATGTTTGTAGGGATCGTGAAGACTTTTCAAGCGTGTTCGATTTATGCTTCAACACTATACTATATACACGTTTTGTGCACTTACAAGGTTAAACTGAATAGAATAGATTTCATATTTGTGTTCTCTATTTTAACGAACAAGTTTTGGTACCGTTGCCGGAGACTTTGTCCCTTAACGGTTTCCATATATCTTAGATTGTTTTATTAACCAAGTTTTTTTAGGTATACATGTCTTGCCTAGACGGTAAATAAAGCGTTTATTGGGAGGCAACTCAACCCGGTTCGATCTTTCCTTTCCCGTAGTTTCTTCAATACTAAGGGAATAAATTATATTTTTAACTTACTATTTTACACTGAAATAAACTGTTAGGTCCACTCACCCTGCTGTTTTTGTACCCCTCAGGTATTTGTGGTACTTCAAGCTTATCGAAGAGTTCTCAGTTGCTGCTTTAGCATTCACACTGGCTGTTTGGGTGTGACGCATTGGAAATCGGGGTAACTCAGGTAGTTGCTTAACTTCATGATCATCAAGTGATGTATTATGCTCTGTACTTCCGCTGTCGCGGTGAATTGCAAATTGGTTTTTTACTAATTAATTTTCACACGACCTCCTAAAACGCACTGTTTTCAACTTTTGGTTTTCGTCATCTAGACGTCACCGTTCTGTTGTCGGCCAGTATACGTCGATTTCAGTGTCCACGTGGACTTTCCGGGTCGGGGTGTGTCAGTACTTGTGCAAATTGGGGATACATGCATCTCGACAGACCTCTACATTCTAAGGATGGACAAAATTAATCAGAATGAGGAACCTCCACTCATTTTCGGAAGGCCTCTACTAGCCACGGCCTAGTGCCTCATTGATGTCAAAAATAGCCAATTCTCCATTAAAGCCTTGGACAAACTTGTGTAGATTTGGAAAGATAGGTAATTCTGAGAACAACGCAAAAAGAATGGCTCAATTCAGAGTTATAACGAAAGAGATGTCTCAAGTTGAAGAATGGGCCCTAGAACGGTCCTAAACTGGGCCTTAATCAAACCTCAGGTGCACCCTAAATCAGGTCCCTGACATGGCTCCCAGAAGCATCCTACCGAGCCCCTGCTATGGCAAGAAACGAACCAAGTACATGTCCTTGACATGGCCTGGACATCCCAGTCGAGACCTAAGTCACGCCCTAATCGGAGTCCTTGACTACTCCCTCAACCGATCCGTGGGCCAAGACCATGTCCTGAGATCGAGTTCTTGGTGTGCCCAAAACAAAGTCCCAAGTCACGCCAGGACGCGTCCTTGGTCCCTCAGTGGTGAAGACCCATTTGCACCCTATTTCAGGTCCGGGTAGGCCAAATTGGGCCATGACCTGGATTTTGGTCGAACAAAGCGAGACACCAGCCAAATTTGGATCTTGGATGATGTTCTCAACCGAAGTAAGCATGAAGGTGTGCCAGGAAATACCAATGACATGACCTTGGCCTGTTTTTGGCCTAAAAGACTTTCCTGGAGCCTTGATTTGAGCCAAACTGGGCCATCGACTTTTCTACAAGCTTTTGAGTGGGATAAAGCCCAGAACCAAGCCAGTTAAATAATTTGGAAGTGAAATAATTGGTTTGTCCCGGTTAGATTAGTCAATGACATGTTGAGTTCTTAAAGGCCCAAATTTGAGGTTCTTGGAGCCCAGAGCTGGCCCAGCCGTGTTTGGAGCGTTGAGGAGTGACTAGGTCTAGTCCTTGACGTCTAATCAACCTCCAGAAGACTCCAGAAGCTTCCTTGGTGTGCAAGAAAGCACAGAAGATTTCACCACAAGTCTTTGTCACGATCCTAGTCCTTGTTTTACAAGGTTTGCCTTTTTGAGTCCTTTTTCATTCCTAACTAGGATAGTAGTTATGAGTCAGTTTTTTATTAGGATTTTGTCCTATATTATCTCCTACATTGTAGAGGTTTAGAGGCCTTATTTAAAGGACCTTAGGGTTCACTGGATAGGACCTCTAGACACCCTAGCCGCACTACTTTTATTTTCAGCTTTAAACACTTAAATTTTCTGTTTTGTGAGAGAATTGAGCATGGAGCCCTGGAAAGAGCTGCCTTGGCGTGATCTTTGTTGTGCCTCATCTTCGACAATTTCTGTTGTACTTCTACTTTCATTATTTTAATTTAATTATGAATTCAGTTATGTTTGTTTTAATTGCAGTTATGTGTGAGTAGTCTTTTTAGGATTAGGGCTACTTGAAGCCCTAGCCATGTTAGTTATTATTTAGATTTCTGAATCATGATTTTAATTGCTATGAATGCTGAATAAGTTGGATTACTGACCTTAATGAACTTAATTTATGCCTATGAGCTTAGCTACCTTGTTTGCATATAATTCTTGATGTAATTGCTTGACGGACCATCATATCATCTGGTGATTTGCATCATCAAGGGTAGGTGGAGGGACACCTATTCGTAATCTAAAATGATGAAAACCTAGGATTGCACATCCCTTCCCTTTTCTAGGGGTAGTGTGGTGTCATTAAATTCTCTTTGTACTTCATGCATCATCTTAAATAGTAGATGATAGACTTTCTAGGTACACATCATGCTTAGGACATTCCAAGCAAGAGAGAATAACATGTGTGGAGTGAGCCAATGTTGGTAAAAATAGAAGACAAGAGTATGCAATCTATTTCTAACAGTTAAAACCTTGCAAGTGCACAAATCAATTAAGATATCATAGCAGGAAAGCAAGGATTGATCCCGCAAGGACTTGTATCAATGTTTTATCCACTTTATAATTTAGACTCAATTAACTCAGCTTATGACTCCAAAAACAGAAAAGAAAACACATAAGGGACCTAGACCTAGACTCAACACGAATTTGGGGGGTTTTCAGTTGGTTTTGGAAGATGGAAATCAAAACAGAAAATAAAGACAGAATTGAAAGAACTTAAAAGAAGTAGACAAATGCAATACGATTTCTGTATTAATCTATGAACTAGAATGAATTAAGGCATGGAATCCACTCTAAACAATCATGAATCAATACTATGAATGTCTAATTTATCAATTTCAATGCACAAGTGTTGTTTAATTTTCCTTGCAAGTGCACAAGTTGTAGATGGTATAGCGGAGCACAAGTAAGGGTTATCGTACCACAGAGACTGATTAGAATGAAGCAGAAACTAGCCTTAAACTATTCTATGTAAATGCAACAAAAACAGAAAATTGAATGTTCGGGTTTTTGATTTGGTTTTTAATTAGACACTGAATTACGTTAGAAGCAACTAAGTAGAGAACAAACTAAACAAGGAAGAAGACTGCTGATTAAAAGCCCTAGGGTCTTGACTTCACCATTACAATTCAATTCCATGTAAATTAAACTAGTACAAATCAGTTTCACTAGATAGTTTCATGGGTTCGTTTTCACTTACTTATGGTCAGTCGTGGGTGTCCGATCGAACCAAGTTCCTTCAACCTTAATCTAGATGTGATGTCCAACATAGATTTCAATCAAAGAACCAATAATAACAGGAAAACAATAGAACCAAATAACTCCATGGGATGGGTGTCTTCTCAGGATATTATTCATTCAATTACAGATCGTCCAAACAAAGGTATGGGTGTGTACTCAATATTGGGATAAGAAAACTAACAAACAATCTTAATGGTGATCAAACATCAAAATAGAATGTTAATTATCAATGGAGCATAGTAATTGAATCATAAAACACAGCAGGAAACTGAAAAACACTTAAGATCAATACATGGAATAAGAACTGCAAGGTTACATCAAAACCCTAGATATCAATTCAGTTACACATCATGATAAAAGAAAGTATAAACACAATATGAAGCATAACTGAAATCAGACTCAAAAGGAGAAGAAGAAACCCCTTGAAGCAATTCTGATGTCGAACTCCTCCTGGTTCCATTAAGCCTTTTTTTTTCTCCAAACCAGAGACTGCTTCTTATGTTAAAAATGGCCTCCCCTCTTTCTGTATGACAAAAACATAAATAGATGCGGCTAGGGTTCCCTCTCCCTTGTTATTCTGAACTAAACTCCTTTAAATAGCCGTCTACAATCCCTAGAAGTTAGGAGAATAAATAGGACATTTCTCTGACTTAAAAGACTCCTAATCAGGCCTAAAACAAGGCAATATAATCATAAAAACGTTTTCCTAACAGGGCTGAGACAAGGGTCCTAAAAATCAGGCCCTTGTCTTATTTCTTGGCTGAAATTCTCTTGGCAATGAAGGTTCCTGATGTCTTGGACTTTCCTGGTGCAGCAAGTTGTTTTCTTGGCCCTTCTCGAGACTTCCTTGGACGTCACTTTCCTCTTTGGTACGCACAAGCCTTCCTTATGTGATACTTTCCCTTTCCAAAATGCTCAAGCCTTCCTTATGTGGAAAGGCACAATCTTGACACTGAAGACTTCTTCTTGGATGGCAAGAAATAATCTTTCTTCCTTCTTTGACTTGAGTCCGAGAAAGATTCATTCATTCTTCCTTTTCCACACTTATACGAACTTTTCTACTTCTGCACACACTTCACAAGAATGATCACTTTCTACTATGGATGGCAATTAAATCACACAAAAGACAAGTAAATGAGCATTAGATGACATCAAAAAGATGCATGAATAATGACTTAACAAATACCCCCAAACCTATCTTTTGCTAGTGCCTGAGCAAAAAAAAGAAAAACCAAACTAAAACAAAATGAACAGACTCAATCTTAGTTAAGGATAGATCATTTAAACCTCTAGGTGTTCCTAGTAGGAGGAGTTTTGTCTCCTGAGGGTTATGATAGCTACGATCCCCACAAACGTTTTACTTAAACAACTAACATGCTAGAGATAGTTGTTAACAAGTTAATAAGAATTAAAGAGAGTAGACATGCTTTGCAAAACTAAAAAGAATCCACAACAGTAAGTATCATGTGTGATGTGTAGATGCCAATATCTCAAGTAATCATGTTTAAAAACAACTTTATCCAAATGCTCCAAAAAGATTTCGCCTCGACTCTAATCCTCACTAGGTATCTCTCCATTCTCACAAGAATCCTAGGCTTACACTCTTATCAAGCATATGTGATGGGCATTATTTAGAGGAATTCAAGTATAATCACATATGATTTGCAATGAAGAATAGCACTTTCTGGAATTAAGATCTCATGAATGAAATTGAACTTTAAGAACATAGATACATACCTCAATCCTCAGCATGGTTGTTCATAAGATCAGTTAGGTCTTCAGTTTTGGGTGTAATGGGGCTAAGCTTATGGTGAAACAAAGAAAGGGTCGGATTCAAAGAACCTGAGTTGTATCAAAGCATGAGATGTCATGACTTGAACTTTGAACCCACGGCAGCATTGATAAGAACTTGATTCCTCTTTTGAAGTCTTCTTGAGTTTATTGCCTCACTTGGATCAATTCAGGTGTTCTGAAACTTTTTTATTTTTTTTTTTTTTCTGAATTGAACCAAGATCATACAATGGTTTCCTTATCCTTGTATAGCTTTTTCCATCACATTCAGACTTTAACTTTCACATTATTGTCGTTGCTGCAATAGCTCTTTTTGAATTGGGCAGCAACATCTTTAATTCTTCATTCTCACCATGAATCTCATTTAATGCAGCCTTAACACAAACTTGGGTTATAGGGCATGGCATGATTGAATGGTTGAGTGTTTGGCAGATTGTGCTTAGGGTGATGACAGAAAAGGCTGAGTGTTTGGCTTCAAAATGGCTTAGGGAGCACTCAATTTGGTAGGATAAGTCCTTGAGAGGTTTAATTACACATAGGCTACATCACTTCTTATGGAAAACCACACCTCAAATCAAGAGCATCTATATGATGTCAGTTCTTTAAAATTCAATGCAAATGTAATGGAATGAGATCAGCATTTAAGAACAAAATCAGAGTGTTTAAGAGTAGAAACAATGTATATCACTCTAAAAGAATGGCAATATAGCTCAATAACCTCACAAAGTAATCTCCACTAATTTTCTGAAGTTCCCTCAAATGCAGTAGTCTTGTTTACTTAATCACTCGAGACATGGCATTGTGAAGTGCAAGGTTATGATACAAACGGATTATGGCAGAACTCTTAGTAGAACAAAGATAGTTAACTTAGCATGTACACTCTTATTAACAAGTTAATACACCTATCACTAGCAAAAACTTAAACTAACTAACTAAACATACTAACAAAAACTATAGGTGAAATTTTCAAAATCAAGCCGTGTATAACTCCCAAACCTACTTGTTTCTATATACCAATTTTCAAATCCACACCACCAAACCTAAACTGATCATTGTCCTCAATGTGATAAGCAATATGCAATGAGAAGACTAAAACAGATTCGATGCTTAGAGAGTGCATTACAGCAGAAACAAGTGAATGAAAGAAAACACAAACCAATGCTAGGTTGCCTCCTAGAAGCGCTATATTTAACGTCTAGGCGAGACGAGGTAGCCATGTCTAAGTTACTGAAATCTCGACCAAGGCGACATCATAGTGGGATAGATCTGATTTATCCTCCAAATAGGGTTTAAGTCGGTGCCCATTAACTTTGAATCGATCCCCATTCTTCTCGTTCTCAATCTCAATGGCTCCATGAGGGAATACGTGAATCACTTTGAAAGGACCAAGCCATCTAGACTTCAACTTTCCTGGAAAAAGTTTCAACCGTGAGTTAAACAAAAGAACTTTCTGGTTAGGAGTGAATACCTTTCTCAACATTGCTTTGTCATGATAAAGCTTGGTTCTCTCTTTGTAAATCTTGGCATTTTCATAAGCTTCATTTCTCAACTCCTCAAGCTCGTTCAGTTGAAGTTTTCTTGTTGTCCCAGCGTCTTTTAAATCAAAATTGAACTTCTTGATTGCCCAAAACGCACGGTGCTCAAGCTCCATAGGTAAATGACAAGCTTTTCCGAAAACCAGCCTATAGGGACTCATTCCAATTGGAGTTTTATAAGCTGTCCGATAAGCCCAAAGAGCATCGTTGAGGCGTAAGGACCAATCCTTCCGAGTAGGGGACACAGTCTTCATCAGTATGTTCTCAATCTCCCTATTGCTTATCTCAACTTGTCCAGAACTCTGGGGATGGTACGGAGTTGCAACTCTATGACTGATGTTGTATTTTTTCATTAGAGCATCAAACGTACGATTACAAAAGTGACTGCCACCATCACTTATAATCGTCCTTGGAGTTCCAAATCTTGTAAAGATCATGTCTCGGAGAAAACTGAGAACCACTCTATTATAATTACTTCTTGTAGCAATCGCTTCCACCCATTTGGATATATAATCTACCGCCACTAGAATATATGTATAACCATATGAAGATGGAAAAGGACCCATAAAATTGATTCCCCATACATCAAAGAGTTTGACCACCAAGATGTTAGTCAATGGCATCTGATTCCTGCTACTTATGTTTCCCATCCTTTGGCATCTGTCACACTTAGAACAAAAGTTAAAAGCATCTTTAAATAAACAAGGCCAAAAGAAACCAGATTGAAGAACCTTAAGTGCTGTTTTCTTTGCACCAAAGTGTCCTCCGCAAGCAAATTCATGGCTGAACTTGAGTATGCTTTGTTGTTCAGCTTCTGGTACACATCTCCTTATAATCTGATCGGGACTGTACTTGAATAGGTAGGGGTCATCCCACAAATAGTGCTTCACCCCGGAGAGAAAGTTCTTTCGTTCCTGAGAAGAAAGATCATCTCTAATCACTCCACAAGCAAGATAATTAACAAAATCAGCATACCAAGGTTCTTTTTCTTGAATAGCTAAGAGCTGCTCATCAGGGAATGATTCATTAATGGGGACAACATTATTTTCTTTAGCACCGTCATCAACTAGTCGAGACAAGTGATCAGCAACTAGGTTATCTCTTCCACTCTTATCACGAGTTTCCAGGTCAAACTCTTGAAGCAAGAGTATCCACCTTATCAACCGAGGCTTAGAATCTTTCTTCGTAAGTAAGTACCTAATGGCTGCATGATCAGAATAGACAATCACTTTAGAACCCACAAGATAAGAACGAAATTTTTCTAAAGCAAAGACTACAGCCAAAAACTCCTTCTCAGTTGTTGAGTAGTTGAGCTGAGCGTCATTCAAGGTTCTACTAGCGTAGTAGATCACATGAGGCAACTTATCAACACGTTGTCCCAAAACTGCACCTATAGCATAATCAGAGGCATCGCACATTAATTCAAACGGTAAAGACCAATCGGGAGCCATGATAATAGGCGAAGTGGTTAGTTCACGTTTTAGTGTATCAAATGCATTTAAACAATCCTCCTTAAACTTCAAAACCGAATCCTTAGCATGCAAATCACAAAGAGGACGAGTTATTTTGGAAAAATCCTGGATAAACCGCCTATAAAAACCTGCATGCCCAAGAAAACTTTTAGCACCCTTAACTGATGTAGGTGGGGGCAGCTTAGAGATGAGATCAATTTTTGCTTTATCAACCTCAATTCCCTTGCAAGAAATCACATGACCAAGTACAATACTGTGCGTAACCATGAAATGACACTTCTCCCAGTTCAAGATCAGATTGGTTTCTTTGCATCTTTGAAGCACTAGAGAGAGATGGTTAAGGCAATTATCAAATGAGGAACTAAACACTGGAAAATCATCCATGAATACCTCTATATACCTCTCAATCATATCCGAAAAGATGGCCATCATGCATCTTTGGAAGGTGGCAGTAGCATTACATAGACCAAAAGGCATCCTCCTTTATGCGAATGTTCCGAATGGACAGGTGAATGTGGTCTTTTCTTGATCTTCCGGAGCAATGGAAATCTGATTATAACCTGAATATCCATCAAGAAAACAATAGTATGAGTGGCCAGCTAATCTCTCCAGCATTTGATCAATAAAAGGTAAAGGGAAATGATCCTTTCTAGAGGCAGAATTCAACTTCCTGTAATCAATGCACACACGCCAACCAGTGGTCATTCTTGTAGGCACAAGCTCATTGTCATCATTCTTCACCACGGTGATCCCTGACTTTTTAGGCACCACTTGGACGGGGCTCACCCATTTGCTGTCAGAAATAGGGTATATGTTACCCACATCAAGCAATTTCAACACTTCAGCTCTCACTACTTCTTTCATGTGACGATTCCATCTCCTTTGTGCCTCACGAACTGGCTTGGTTCCTTCCTCCATTAGAATTGTATGCATGCACATTGTAGGGCTTATTCTTTTGATATCTGCAATAGACCAACCAATAGCAGAGTTGTTCTCCTTAAGCACTCTAATAAGCTTGTCTTCTTGCAATGGAGTTAGATCAGAAGATATGATAACTGGGAGGGTTTCTTCTTCACCAATGTAGGCATATTTGAGGTGAGATGGAAGTGGTTTGAGCTCTAACTTAGGGGCTTGAACAATCGAAGGAATCAGGTGGGTGGCGGAGGGTAAAAGTGGTTCAATGGAAGGTTTAAAGGAGGATGGGTATGACTTCAATGCTTCTAGAGCAGCAGCCTCTTCCATTAATGGATATTCCTCTTCAAATTCATCTTGCAGGTGAGTTAATGCCACTTCTAGTGTATCAACAGATTCAGTCTGCAAAAATTTAGAAACCACCATGGAATCGAACTCATCAACATAAAAACAATCCAAAGTAGTTGAAGGATGAGTTATGGATTCAAACACTTTAAACTGAACGGTCTCTCCTAGTACAGTCATGGTAAGCTTCCCATTATGTACATCAATTACAGTCTTTGCCGTGGCCATGAATGGTCTTCCAAGCAAGATTGGTAAGTCACGGTCATGTATGGGATCCTCATCTATATCAAGAACTACAAAATCAGCAGGCAAGATTAGTTTTTCAACTTGAACGAGGATACCCTCTACAATACCACTAGGATACTTGACTGAACGATCGGCAAGTTGAAGCTTGGATCATGCTTTCTAATTTGTTTGGTCTACGGAATTTTGGCTGAATTTGTTTGTCCCTGCTATTCGGTTTGTTGGTCTCCATCCACTGCAATTGTTTTGAATACTCTGTTTGGGTATGGATTTGAACTCCTGCTGGTTATTTAGATTTGCTGTCTTGTTGGTGCTCAAGTAATGATGATAGGCTTGGGTTACAGGCAAAATTTGGTATTCCTAGGATTCGTATTTGGGGTGAATTGTTTTGCAGGTGGGACTTTGAACCTTTGTCACCATAATGTGCAATCAACTTTGTTTGGAGAATATGCCATACATTTGTGGAGTGAGTCTATTTGTGCAGTTTCGGACCATGGTGTTTGTGAGCAGGTGGAGTGTGAAGTTCGAGTATTTGGTGCTTCATTCAGCTTTGTTTGGTGCGTTTGGTTTTGTTTGGTGATGTTGGAGAATTCAGGCTCTCATTTGAATCACTCTGTTTTGATCAAGGCACTTTTGGTTTTCATGCTTGGGCATGTTTTGGTTTGGAGAAGACGTTGGAGGAAAGTTCCGTTTGAAGACTTAAGTAAAACTTAAGTCAAGCTGGAGATTGTTGTAATTTGGCTTAAATTTGAAGACGATTAGTTAGCCTTTTTGGGTCAATTATTACTTACTCTTGTTAGCTGTTTGGGTTCCTTGTTCTATAAGGAGTAGGGATGCTAATCCTTGTAGGAGTTTGGTTTCTTGTCTTATAAGGAATATGGATTTGTACTCCTTATAGGATTTGATAAAATTAGACTAGTATATAATTGGCACATTGGTTTCTCTTTGTATGGTGTGTGTGCATCCGCATATATTTCTGGAAGGCCTAAAACCTTTCTTATGTTTTGGTTGTGGTGCCGCAACATTTGTGTGAGAAAGTGCTTTGGATTGTGAGAGTTAATCTCTTTTTGTAATCTCCTTTGTTATCAGTGGAATTTCCTCGCCGATGCGCCCCTAGACGTAGGCTTTATAGCCGAACCACGTAAATCCTTTGTCTTCTTTGTGGATTGCTAGATTTCATATTTTGCTTTCATATTTGTTATATTATTTTGAGACGCTTCAGCACAACAATTTATATCAGAGCTTGAGTTTCGACTTGGGTTATGTTTCTATGATGGCATAATATAGAATTGGAAAATTTGACGGGAGGAATGACTTGGGGATTTTGGATAATCCCTCAACAGTTTGGGTACAGTTAAAGTCGTGTTCGTACTCTCTATTCGATTCGAAGTTGATCTATGCAAAACCAATTTGATGATTTGGTTGTTCTGAATTTGAGAAAATTGGATGTGGGTTTCTACATCAATTTGTTCTCTGTCAAATTCTGATGTTGGTGGAGGTTTTTATAGGTGTATACTTTGTGAGGGCCAGTTTATTAGGTTATGCGAAATTGTAGAACATTTGTGTGGTTCCTCTTAGAGAAAGCTTGGATCATGCTTTCTAATTTGGTTGGTCTACGGAATTTTGGCTGAATTTGTTTGTCCCTGCTATTCGGTTTGTTGGTCTCCATCCACTGCAATTTTTTTGAAGACTCTGTTTGGGTATGGATTTGAACTCTTGCTGGTTATTTAGATTTGCTGTCTTGTTGGTGCTCAAGTAATGATGACAGGCTTGGGTTACAGGCAAAATTTGGTATTCCTAGGATTCGTATTTGGGGTGAATTGTTTTGCATGTGGGACTTTGAGCCTTTGTCACCATAATGTGCAATCGACTTTGTTTTGGAGAATATGCCATACATTTGTGGAGTGAGTCTATTTGTGCAGTTTCGGACCATGGTGTTTGTGAGCAGGTGGAGTGTGAAGTTCGAGTATTTGGTGCTTCATTCAGCTTTGTTTGGTGCGCTTGGTTTTGTTTGGTGATGTTGGAGAATTCAGGCGCTCATTTGAATCACTCTGTTTTGATCAAGGCACTTTTGGTTTTCATGCTCGGGCATGTTTTGGTTTGGAGAAGACGTTGGAGGAAAGTTCCGTTTGAAGACCTAAGCAAAACTTAAGTCAAGCTGGAGATTGTTGTAATTTGGCTTAAATTTGAAGACGATTAGTTAGCCTTTTTGGGTCAATTATTACTTACTCTTGTTAGCTGTTTGGGTTCCCTGTTCTATAAGGAGTAGGGATGCTAATCCTTGTAGGAGTTTGGTTTCTTGTCTTATAAGGAATATGGATTTGTACTCCTTATAGGATTTGATAAAATTAGACTAGTATATAATTGGCACATTGGTTTCTCTTTGTTTGGTGTGTGTGCATCCGCATATATTGCTGAAAGGCCTAAAACCTTTCTTATGTTTTGGTTGTGGTGCCGCATCATTTGTATGAGAAAGTGCTTTGGATTGTGAGAGTTAATCTCTTTTTGTAATCTCCTTTGTTATCAGTGGGATTTCCTCGCCGGTGCGCCCCTGGACGTAGGCTTTATAGCCGAACCACGTAAATCCTTTGTCTTCTTTGTGGATTGCTAGATTTCATATTTTTCTTTCATATTTGTTATATTATTTTGGGACGCTTCAGCACAACAATTTATATCAGAGCTTGAGTTTCGACTTGGGTTATGTTTCTATGATGGCATAATATAGAATTGGAAAATTTGACGGGAGGAATGACTTGGGGATTTTGGATAATCCCTCAACAGTTTGGGTACAGTTAAAGTCGTGTTCGTACTCTCTATTCGATTCGAAGTTGATCTATGCAAAACCAATTTGATGATTTGGTTGTTCTGAATTTGAGAAATTTGGATGTGGGTTTCTACATCAATTTGTTCTCTGTCAAATTCTGATGTTGGTGGAGGTTTTTATAGGTGTATACTTTGTGAGGGCCAGTTTATTAGGTTATGCGAAATAGTAGAACATTTGTGTGGTTCCTCTTAGAGAAAGCTTGGATCATGCTTTCTAATTTGGTTGGTCTACGGAATTTTGGCTGAATTTGTTTGTCCCTGCTATTCGGTTTGTTGGTCTCCATCCACTGCAATTGTTTTGAAGACTCTGTTTGGGTATGGATTTGAACTCTTGCTGGTTATTTAGATTTGCTGTCTTGTTGGTGCTCAAGTAATGATGACAGGCTTGGGTTACAGGCAAAATTTGGTATTCCTAGGATTCGTATTTGGGGTGAATTGTTTTGCATGTGGGACTTTGAGCCTTTGTCACCATAATGTGCAATCGACTTTGTTTTGGAGAATATGCCATACATTTGTGGAGTGAGTCTATTTGTGCAGTTTCGGACCATGGTGTTTGTGAGCAGGTGGAGTGTGAAGTTCGAGTATTTGGTGCTTCATTCAGCTTTGTTTGGTGCGCTTGGTTTTGTTTGGTGATGTTGGAGAATTCAGGCGCTCATTTGAATCACTCTGTTTTGATCAAGGCACTTTTGGTTTTCATGCTCGGGCATGTTTTGGTTTGGAGAAGACGTTGGAGGAAAGTTCCGTTTGAAGACCTAAGCAAAACTTAAGTCAAGCTGGAGATTGTTGTAATTTGGCTTAAATTTTAAGTCAATTAGTTACCCTTTTTGGGTCAATTATTACTTACTCTTGTTAGCTGTTTGGGTTCCCTGTTCTATAAGGAGTAGGGATGCTAATCCTTGTAGGAGTTTGGTTTCTTGTCTTATAAGGAATATGGATTTGTACTCCTTATAGGATTTGATAAAATTAGACTAGTATATAATTGGCACATTGGTTTCTCTTTGTTTGGTGTGTGTGCATCCGCATATATTGCTGAAAGGCCTAAAACCTTTCTTATGTTTTGGTTGTGGTGCCGTCCCGCGTCATTTGTATGAGAAAGTGCTTTGGATTGTGAGAGTTAATCTCTTTTTGTAATCTCCTTTGTTATCAGTGGAATTTCCTCGCCGGTGCGCCCCTGGACGTAGGCTTTATAGCCGAACCACGTAAATCCTTTGTCTTCTCTGTGGATTGCTAGATTTCATATTTTGCTTTCATATTTGTTATATTATTTTGGGACGCTTCAGCACAACAATTTATATCAGAGCTTGAGTTTCGACTTGGGTTATGTTTCTATGATGGCATAATATAGAATTGGAAAATTTGACGGGAGGAATGACTTGGGGATTTTGGATAATCCCTCAACAGTTTGGGTACAGTTAAAGTCATGTTCGTACTCTCTATTCGATTCGAAGTTGATCTATGCAAAACCAATTTGATGATTTGGTTGTTCTGAATTTGAGAAATTTGGATGTGGGTTTCTACATCAATTTGTTCTCTGTCAAATTCTGATGTTGGTGGAGGTTTTTATAGGTGTATACTTTGTGAGGGCCAGTTTATTAGGTTATGCGAAATTGTAGAACATTTGTGTGGTTCCTCTTAGAGAAAGCTTGGATCATGCTTTCTAATTTGGTTGGTCTACGGAATTTTGGCTGAATTTGTTTGTCCCTGCTATTCGGTTTGTTGGTCTCCATCCACTGCAATTGTTTTGAAGACTCTGTTTGGGTATGGATTTGAACTCTTGCTGGTTATTTAGATTTGCTGTCTTGTTGGTGCTCAAGTAATGATGACAGGCTTGGGTTACAGGCAAAATTTGGTATTCCTAGGATTCGTATTTGGGGTGAATTGTTTTGCATGTGGGACTTTGAGCCTTTGTCACCATAATGTGCAATCGACTTTGTTTTGGAGAATATGCCATACATTTGTGGAGTGAGTCTATTTGTGCAGTTTCGGACCATGGTGTTTGTGAGCAGGTGGAGTGTGAAGTTCGAGTATTTGGTGCTTCATTCAGCTTTGTTTGGTGCGCTTGGTTTTGTTTGGTGATGTTGGAGAATTCAGGCGCTCATTTGAATCACTCTGTTTTGATCAAGGCACTTTTGGTTTTCATGCTCGGGCATGTTTTGGTAGGGAGAAGACGTTGGAGGAAAGTTCCGTTTGAAGACCTAAGCAAAACTTAAGTCAAGCTGGAGATTGTTGTAATTTGGCTTAAATTTTAAGTCAATTAGTTACCATTTTTGGGTCAATTATTACTTACTCTTGTTAGCTGTTTGGGTTCCCTGTTCTATAAGGAGTAGGGATGCTAATCCTTGTAGGAGTTTGGTTTCTTGTCTTATAAGGAATATGGATTTGTACTCCTTATAGGATTTGATAAAATTAGACTAGTATATAATTGGCACATTGGTTTCTCTTTGTTTGGTGTGTGTGCATCCGCATATATTGCTGAAAGGCCTAAAACCTTTCTTATGTTTTGGTTGTGGTGCCGCGTCATTTGTATGAGAAAGTGCTTTGGATTGTGAGAGTTAATCTCTTTTTGTAATCTCCTTTGTTATCAGTGGAATTTCCTCGCCGGTGCGCCCCTGGACGTAGGCTTTATAGCCGAACCACGTAAATCCTTTGTCTTCTTTGTGGATTGCTAGATTTCATATTTTGCTTTCATATTTGTTATATTATTTTGGGACGCTTCAGCACAACAATTTATATCAGAGCTTGAGTTTCGACTTGGGTTATGTTTCTATGATGGCATAATATAGAATTGGAAAATTTGACGGGAGGAATGACTTGGGGATTTTGGATAATCCCTCAACAGTTTGGGTACAGTTAAAGTCGTGTTCGTACTCTCTATTCGATTCGAAGTTGATCTATGCAAAACCAATTTGATGATTTGGTTGTTCTGAATTTGAGAAATTTGGATGTGGGTTTCTACATCAATTTGTTCTCTGTCAAATTCTGATGTTGGTGGAGGTTTTTATAGGTGTATACTTTGTGAGGGCCAGTTTATTAGGTTATGCGAAATTGTAGAACATTTGTGTGGTTCCTCTTAGAGAAAGCTTGGATCATGCTTTCTAATTTGGTTGGTCTACGGAATTTTGGCTGAATTTGTTTGTCCCTGCTATTCGGTTTGTTGGTCTCCATCCACTGCAATTGTTTTGAAGACTCTGTTTGGGTATGGATTTGAACTCTTGCTGGTTATTTAGATTTGCTGTCTTGTTGGTGATCAAGTAATGATGACAGGCTTGGGTTACAGGCAAAATTTGGTATTCCTAGGATTCGTATTTGGGGTGAATTGTTTTGCATGTGGGACTTTGAGCCTTTGTCACCATAATGTGCAATCGACTTTGTTTTGGAGAATATGCCATACATTTGTGGAGTGAGTCTATTTGTGCAGTTTCGGACCATGGTGTTTGTGAGCAGGTGGAGTGTGAAGTTCGAGTATTTGGTGCTTCATTCAGCTTTGTTTGGTGCGCTTGGTTTTGTTTGGTGATGTTGGAGAATTCAGGCGCTCATTTGAATCACTCTGTTTTGATCAAGGCACTTTTGGTTTTCATGCTCGGGCATGTTTTGGTTTGGAGAAGACGTTGGAGGAAAGTTCCGTTTGAAGACCTAAGCAAAACTTAAGTCAAGCTGGAGATTGTTGTAATTTGGCTTAAATTTTAAGTCAATTAGTTACCATTTTTGGGTCAATTATTACTTACTCTTGTTAGCTGTTTGGGTTCCCTGTTCTATAAGGAGTAGGGATGCTAATCCTTGTAGGAGTTTGGTTTCTTGTCTTATAAGGAATATGGATTTGTACTCCTTATAGGATTTGATAAAATTAGACTAGTATATAATTGGCACATTGGTTTCTCTTTGTTTGGTGTGTGTGCATCCGCATATATTGCTGAAAGGCCTAAAACCTTTCTTATGTTTTGGTTGTGGTGCCGTCCCGCGTCATTTGTATGAGAAAGTGCTTTGGATTGTGAGAGTTAATCTCTTTTTGTAATCTCCTTTGTTATCAGTGGAATTTCCTCGCCGGTGCGCCCCTGGACGTAGGCTTTATAGCCGAACCACGTAAATCCTTTGTCTTCTTTGTGGATTGCTAGATTTCATATTTTGCTTTCATATTTGTTATATTATTTTGGGACGCTTCAGCACAACAATTTATATCAGAGCTTGAGTTTCGACTTGGGTTATGTTTCTATGATGGCATAATATAGAATTGGAAAATTTGACGGGAGGAATGACTTGGGGATTTTGGATAATCCCTCAACAGTTTGGGTACAGTTAAAGTCGTGTTCGTACTCTCTATTCGATTCGAAGTTGATCTATGCAAAACCAATTTGATGATTTGGTTGTTCTGAATTTGAGAAATTTGGATGTGGGTTTCTACATCAATTTGTTCTCTGTCAAATTCTGATGTTGGTGGAGGTTTTTATAGGTGTATACTTTGTGAGGGCCAGTTTATTAGGTTATGCGAAATTGTAGAACATTTGTGTGGTTCCTCTTAGAGAAAGCTTGGATCATGCTTTCTAATTTGGTTGGTCTACGGAATTTTGGCTGAATTTGTTTGTCCCTGCTATTCGGTTTGTTGGTCTCCATCCACTGCAATTGTTTTGAAGACTCTGTTTGGGTATGGATTTGAACTCTTGCTGGTTATTTAGATTTGCTGTCTTGTTGGTGCTCAAGTAATGATGACAGGCTTGGGTTACAGGCAAAATTTGGTATTCCTAGGATTCGTATTTGGGGTGAATTGTTTTGCATGTGGGACTTTGAGCCTTTGTCACCATAATGTGCAATCGACTTTGTTTTGGAGAATATGCCATACATTTGTGGAGTGAGTCTATTTGTGCAGTTTCGGACCATGGTGTTTGTGAGCAGGTGGAGTGTGAAGTTCGAGTATTTGGTGCTTCATTCAGCTTTGTTTGGTGCGCTTGGTTTTGTTTGGTGATGTTGGAGAATTCCGGCGCTCATTTGAATCACTCTGTTTTGATCAAGGCACTTTTGGTTTTCATGCTCGGGCATGTTTTGGTAGGGAGAAGACGTTGGAGGAAAGTTCCGTTTGAAGACCTAAGCAAAACTTAAGTCAAGCTGGAGATTGTTGTAATTTGGCTTAAATTTTAAGTCAATTAGTTACCATTTTTGGGTCAATTATTACTTACTCTTGTTAGCTGTTTGGGTTCCCTGTTCTATAAGGAGTAGGGATGCTAATCCTTGTAGGAGTTTGGTTTCTTGTCTTATAAGGAATATGGATTTGTACTCCTTATAGGATTTGATAAAATTAGACTAGTATATAATTGGCACATTGGTTTCTCTTTGTTTGGTGTGTGTGCATCCGCATATATTGCTGAAAGGCCTAAAACCTTTCTTATGTTTTGGTTGTGGTGCCGCGTCATTTGTATGAGAAAGTGCTTTGGATTGTGAGAGTTAATCTCTTTTTGTAATCTCCTTTGTTATCAGTGGGATTTCCTCGCCGGTGCGCCCCTGGACGTAGGCTTTATAGCCGAACCACGTAAATCCTTTGTCTTCTTTGTGGATTGCTAGATTTCATATTTTGCTTTCATATTTGTTATATTATTTTGGGACGCTTCAGCACAACAATTTATATCAGAGCTTGAGTTTCGACTTGGGTTATGTTTCTATGATGGCATAATATAGAATTGGAAAATTTGACGGGAGGAATGACTTGGGGATTTTGGATAATCCCTCAACAGTTTGGGTACAGTTAAAGTCGTGTTCGTACTCTCTATTCGATTCGAAGTTGATCTATGCAAAACCAATTTGATGATTTGGTTGTTCTGAATTTGAGAAATTTGGATGTGGGTTTCTACATCAATTTGTTCTCTGTCAAATTCTGATGTTGGTGGAGGTTTTTATAGGTGTATACTTTGTGAGGGCCAGTTTATTAGGTTATGCGAAATTGTAGAACATTTGTGTGGTTCCTCTTAGAGAAAGCTTGGATCATGCTTTCTAATTTGGTTGGTCTACGGAATTTTGGCTGAATTTGTTTGTCCCTGCTATTCGGTTTGTTGGTCTCCATCCACTGCAATTGTTTTGAAGACTCTGTTTGGGTATGGATTTGAACTCTTGCTGGTTATTTAGATTTGCTGTCTTGTTGGTGCTCAAGTAATGATGACAGGCTTGGGTTACAGGCAAAATTTGGTATTCCTAGGATTCGTATTTGGGGTGAATTGTTTTGCATGTGGGACTTTGAGCCTTTGTCACCATAATGTGCAATCGACTTTGTTTTGGAGAATATGCCATACATTTGTGGAGTGAGTCTATTTGTGCAGTTTCGGACCATGGTGTTTGTGAGCAGGTGGAGTGTGAAGTTCGAGTATTTGGTGCTTCATTCAGCTTTGTTTGGTGCGCTTGGTTTTGTTTGGTGATGTTGGAGAATTCCGGCGCTCATTTGAATCACTCTGTTTTGATCAAGGCACTTTTGGTTTTCATGCTCGGGCATGTTTTGGTAGGGAGAAGACGTTGGAGGAAAGTTCCGTTTGAAGACCTAAGCAAAACTTAAGTCAAGCTGGAGATTGTTGTAATTTGGCTTAAATTTTAAGTCAATTAGTTACCATTTTTGGGTCAATTATTACTTACTCTTGTTAGCTGTTTGGGTTCCCTGTTCTATAAGGAGTAGGGATGCTAATCCTTGTAGGAGTTTGGTTTCTTGTCTTATAAGGAATATGGATTTGTACTCCTTATAGGATTTGATAAAATTAGACTAGTATATAATTGGCACATTGGTTTCTCTTTGTTTGGTGTGTGTGCATCCGCATATATTGCTGAAAGGCCTAAAACCTTTCTTATGTTTTGGTTGTGGTGCCGCGTCATTTGTATGAGAAAGTGCTTTGGATTGTGAGAGTTAATCTCTTTTTGTAATCTCCTTTGTTATCAGTGGGATTTCCTCGCCGGTGCGCCCCTGGACGTAGGCTTTATAGCCGAACCACGTAAATCCTTTGTCTTCTTTGTGGATTGCTAGATTTCATATTTTGCTTTCATATTTGTTATATTATTTTGGGACGCTTCAGCACAACAATTTATATCAGAGCTTGAGTTTCGACTTGGGTTATGTTTCTATGATGGCATAATATAGAATTGGAAAATTTGACGGGAGGAATGACTTGGGGATTTTGGATAATCCCTCAACAGTTTGGGTACAGTTAAAGTCGTGTTCGTACTCTCTATTCGATTCGAAGTTGATCTATGCAAAACCAATTTGATGATTTGGTTGTTCTGAATTTGAGAAATTTGGATGTGGGTTTCTACATCAATTTGTTCTCTGTCAAATTCTGATGTTGGTGGAGGTTTTTATAGGTGTATACTTTGTGAGGGCCAGTTTATTAGGTTATGCGAAATTGTAGAACATTTGTGTGGTTCCTCTTAGAGAAAGCTTGGATCATGCTTTCTAATTTGGTTGGTCTACGGAATTTTGGCTGAATTTGTTTGTCCCTGCTATTCGGTTTGTTGGTCTCCATCCACTGCAATTGTTTTGAAGACTCTGTTTGGGTATGGATTTGAACTCTTGCTGGTTATTTAGATTTGCTGTCTTGTTGGTGCTCAAGTAATGATGACAGGCTTGGGTTACAGGCAAAATTTGGTATTCCTAGGATTCGTATTTGGGGTGAATTGTTTTGCATGTGGGACTTTGAGCCTTTGTCACCATAATGTGCAATCGACTTTGTTTTGGAGAATATGCCATACATTTGTGGAGTGAGTCTATTTGTGCAGTTTCGGACCATGGTGTTTGTGAGCAGGTGGAGTGTGAAGTTCGAGTATTTGGTGCTTCATTCAGCTTTGTTTGGTGCGCTTGGTTTTGTTTGGTGATGTTGGAGAATTCAGGCGCTCATTTGAATCACTCTGTTTTGATCAAGGCACTTTTGGTTTTCATGCTCGGGCATGTTTTGGTTTGGAGAAGACGTTGGAGGAAAGTTCCGTTTGAAGACCTAAGCAAAACTTAAGTCAAGCTGGAGATTGTTGTAATTTGGCTTAAATTTTAAGTCAATTAGTTACCATTTTTGGGTCAATTATTACTTACTCTTGTTAGCTGTTTGGGTTCCCTGTTCTATAAGGAGTAGGGATGCTAATCCTTGTAGGAGTTTGGTTTCTTGTCTTATAAGGAATATGGATTTGTACTCCTTATAGGATTTGATAAAATTAGACTAGTATATAATTGGCACATTGGTTTCTCTTTGTTTGGTGTGTGTGCATCCGCATATATTGCTGAAAGGCCTAAAACCTTTCTTATGTTTTGGTTGTGGTGCCGTCCCGCGTCATTTGTATGAGAAAGTGCTTTGGATTGTGAGAGTTAATCTCTTTTTGTAATCTCCTTTGTTATCAGTGGAATTTCCTCGCCGGTGCGCCCCTGGACGTAGGCTTTATAGCCGAACCACGTAAATCCTTTGTCTTCTCTGTGGATTGCTAGATTTCATATTTTGCTTTCATATTTGTTATATTATTTTGGGACGCTTCAGCACAACAATTTATATCAGAGCTTGAGTTTCGACTTGGGTTATGTTTCTATGATGGCATAATATAGAATTGGAAAATTTGACGGGAGGAATGACTTGGGGATTTTGGATAATCCCTCAACAGTTTGGGTACAGTTAAAGTCGTGTTCGTACTCTCTATTCGATTCGAAGTTGATCTATGCAAAACCAATTTGATGATTTGGTTGTTCTGAATTTGAGAAATTTGGATGTGGGTTTCTACATCAATTTGTTCTCTGTCAAATTCTGATGTTGGTGGAGGTTTTTATAGGTGTATACTTTGTGAGGGCCAGTTTATTAGGTTATGCGAAATTGTAGAACATTTGTGTGGTTCCTCTTAGAGAAAGCTTGGATCATGCTTTCTAATTTGGTTGGTCTACGGAATTTTGGCTGAATTTGTTTGTCCCTGCTATTCGGTTTGTTGGTCTCCATCCACTGCAATTGTTTTGAAGACTCTGTTTGGGTATGGATTTGAACTCTTGCTGGTTATTTAGATTTGCTGTCTTGTTGGTGCTCAAGTAATGATGACAGGCTTGGGTTACAGGCAAAATTTGGTATTCCTAGGATTCGTATTTGGGGTGAATTGTTTTGCATGTGGGACTTTGAGCCTTTGTCACCATAATGTGCAATCGACTTTGTTTTGGAGAATATGCCATACATTTGTGGAGTGAGTCTATTTGTGCAGTTTCGGACCATGGTGTTTGTGAGCAGGTGGAGTGTGAAGTTCGAGTATTTGGTGCTTCATTCAGCTTTGTTTGGTGCGCTTGGTTTTGTTTGGTGATGTTGGAGAATTCCGGCGCTCATTTGAATCACTCTGTTTTGATCAAGGCACTTTTGGTTTTCATGCTCGGGCATGTTTTGGTAGGGAGAAGACGTTGGAGGAAAGTTCCGTTTGAAGACCTAAGCAAAACTTAAGTCAAGCTGGAGATTGTTGTAATTTGGCTTAAATTTTAAGTCAATTAGTTACCATTTTTGGGTCAATTATTACTTACTCTTGTTAGCTGTTTGGGTTCCCTGTTCTATAAGGAGTAGGGATGCTAATCCTTGTAGGAGTTTGGTTTCTTGTCTTATAAGGAATATGGATTTGTACTCCTTATAGGATTTGATAAAATTAGACTAGTATATAATTGGCACATTGGTTTCTCTTTGTTTGGTGTGTGTGCATCCGCATATATTGCTGAAAGGCCTAAAACCTTTCTTATGTTTTGGTTGTGGTGCCGCGTCATTTGTATGAGAAAGTGCTTTGGATTGTGAGAGTTAATCTCTTTTTGTAATCTCCTTTGTTATCAGTGGAATTTCCTCGCCGGTGCGCCCCTGGACGTAGGCTTTATAGCCGAACCACGTAAATCCTTTGTCTTCTCTGTGGATTGCTAGATTTCATATTTTGCTTTCATATTTGTTATATTATTTTGGGACGCTTCAGCACAACAATTTATATCAGAGCTTGAGTTTCGACTTGGGTTATGTTTCTATGATGGCATAATATAGAATTGGAAAATTTGACGGGAGGAATGACTTGGGGATTTTGGATAATCCCTCAACAGTTTGGGTACAGTTAAAGTCGTGTTCGTACTCTCTATTCGATTCGAAGTTGATCTATGCAAAACCAATTTGATGATTTGGTTGTTCTGAATTTGAGAAATTTGGATGTGGGTTTCTACATCAATTTGTTCTCTGTCAAATTCTGATGTTGGTGGAGGTTTTTATAGGTGTATACTTTGTGAGGGCCAGTTTATTAGGTTATGCGAAATTGTAGAACATTTGTGTGGTTCCTCTTAGAGAAAGCTTGGATCATGCTTTCTAATTTGGTTGGTCTACGGAATTTTGGCTGAATTTGTTTGTCCCTGCTATTCGGTTTGTTGGTCTCCATCCACTGCAATTGTTTTGAAGACTCTGTTTGGGTATGGATTTGAACTCTTGCTGGTTATTTAGATTTGCTGTCTTGTTGGTGCTCAAGTAATGATGACAGGCTTGGGTTACAGGCAAAATTTGGTATTCCTAGGATTCGTATTTGGGGTGAATTGTTTTGCATGTGGGACTTTGAGCCTTTGTCACCATAATGTGCAATCGACTTTGTTTTGGAGAATATGCCATACATTTGTGGAGTGAGTCTATTTGTGCAGTTTCGGACCATGGTGTTTGTGAGCAGGTGGAGTGTGAAGTTCGAGTATTTGGTGCTTCATTCAGCTTTGTTTGGTGCGCTTGGTTTTGTTTGGTGATGTTGGAGAATTCAGGCGCTCATTTGAATCACTCTGTTTTGATCAAGGCACTTTTGGTTTTCATGCTCGGGCATGTTTTGGTTTGGAGAAGACGTTGGAGGAAAGTTCCGTTTGAAGACCTAAGCAAAACTTAAGTCAAGCTGGAGATTGTTGTAATTTGGCTTAAATTTTAAGTCAATTAGTTACCATTTTTGGGTCAATTATTACTTACTCTTGTTAGCTGTTTGGGTTCCCTGTTCTATAAGGAGTAGGGATGCTAATCCTTGTAGGAGTTTGGTTTCTTGTCTTATAAGGAATATGGATTTGTACTCCTTATAGGATTTGATAAAATTAGACTAGTATATAATTGGCACATTGGTTTCTCTTTGTTTGGTGTGTGTGCATCCGCATATATTGCTGAAAGGCCTAAAACCTTTCTTATGTTTTGGTTGTGGTGCCGTCCCGCGTCATTTGTATGAGAAAGTGCTTTGGATTGTGAGAGTTAATCTCTTTTTGTAATCTCCTTTGTTATCAGTGGAATTTCCTCGCCGGTGCGCCCCTGGACGTAGGCTTTATAGCCGAACCACGTAAATCCTTTGTCTTCTCTGTGGATTGCTAGATTTCATATTTTGCTTTCATATTTGTTATATTATTTTGGGACGCTTCAGCACAACAATTTATATCAGAGCTTGAGTTTCGACTTGGGTTATGTTTCTATGATGGCATAATATAGAATTGGAAAATTTGACGGGAGGAATGACTTGGGGATTTTGGATAATCCCTCAACAGTTTGGGTACAGTTAAAGTCGTGTTCGTACTCTCTATTCGATTCGAAGTTGATCTATGCAAAACCAATTTGATGATTTGGTTGTTCTGAATTTGAGAAATTTGGATGTGGGTTTCTACATCAATTTGTTCTCTGTCAAATTCTGATGTTGGTGGAGGTTTTTATAGGTGTATACTTTGTGAGGGCCAGTTTATTAGGTTATGCGAAATTGTAGAACATTTGTGTGGTTCCTCTTAGAGAAAGCTTGGATCATGCTTTCTAATTTGGTTGGTCTACGGAATTTTGGCTGAATTTGTTTGTCCCTGCTATTCGGTTTGTTGGTCTCCATCCACTGCAATTGTTTTGAAGACTCTGTTTGGGTATGGATTTGAACTCTTGCTGGTTATTTAGATTTGCTGTCTTGTTGGTGCTCAAGTAATGATGACAGGCTTGGGTTACAGGCAAAATTTGGTATTCCTAGGATTCGTATTTGGGGTGAATTGTTTTGCATGTGGGACTTTGAGCCTTTGTCACCATAATGTGCAATCGACTTTGTTTTGGAGAATATGCCATACATTTGTGGAGTGAGTCTATTTGTGCAGTTTCGGACCATGGTGTTTGTGAGCAGGTGGAGTGTGAAGTTCGAGTATTTGGTGCTTCATTCAGCTTTGTTTGGTGCGCTTGGTTTTGTTTGGTGATGTTGGAGAATTCCGGCGCTCATTTGAATCACTCTGTTTTGATCAAGGCACTTTTGGTTTTCATGCTCGGGCATGTTTTGGTAGGGAGAAGACGTTGGAGGAAAGTTCCGTTTGAAGACCTAAGCAAAACTTAAGTCAAGCTGGAGATTGTTGTAATTTGGCTTAAATTTTAAGTCAATTAGTTACCATTTTTGGGTCAATTATTACTTACTCTTGTTAGCTGTTTGGGTTCCCTGTTCTATAAGGAGTAGGGATGCTAATCCTTGTAGGAGTTTGGTTTCTTGTCTTATAAGGAATATGGATTTGTACTCCTTATAGGATTTGATAAAATTAGACTAGTATATAATTGGCACATTGGTTTCTCTTTGTTTGGTGTGTGTGCATCCGCATATATTGCTGAAAGGCCTAAAACCTTTCTTATGTTTTGGTTGTGGTGCCGCGTCATTTGTATGAGAAAGTGCTTTGGATTGTGAGAGTTAATCTCTTTTTGTAATCTCCTTTGTTATCAGTGGAATTTCCTCGCCGGTGCGCCCCTGGACGTAGGCTTTATAGCCGAACCACGTAAATCCTTTGTCTTCTTTGTGGATTGCTAGATTTCATATTTTGCTTTCATATTTGTTATATTATTTTGGGACGCTTCAGCACAACAATTTATATCAGAGCTTGAGTTTCGACTTGGGTTATGTTTCTATGATGGCATAATATAGAATTGGAAAATTTGACGGGAGGAATGACTTGGGGATTTTGGATAATCCCTCAACAGTTTGGGTACAGTTAAAGTCGTGTTCGTACTCTCTATTCGATTCGAAGTTGATCTATGCAAAACCAATTTGATGATTTGGTTGTTCTGAATTTGAGAAATTTGGATGTGGGTTTCTACATCAATTTGTTCTCTGTCAAATTCTGATGTTGGTGGAGGTTTTTATAGGTGTATACTTTGTGAGGGCCAGTTTATTAGGTTATGCGAAATTGTAGAACATTTGTGTGGTTCCTCTTAGAGAAAGCTTGGATCATGCTTTCTAATTTGGTTGGTCTACGGAATTTTGGCTGAATTTGTTTGTCCCTGCTATTCGGTTTGTTGGTCTCCATCCACTGCAATTGTTTTGAAGACTCTGTTTGGGTATGGATTTGAACTCTTGCTGGTTATTTAGATTTGCTGTCTTGTTGGTGCTCAAGTAATGATGACAGGCTTGGGTTACAGGCAAAATTTGGTATTCCTAGGATTCGTATTTGGGGTGAATTGTTTTGCATGTGGGACTTTGAGCCTTTGTCACCATAATGTGCAATCGACTTTGTTTTGGAGAATATGCCATACATTTGTGGAGTGAGTCTATTTGTGCAGTTTCGGACCATGGTGTTTGTGAGCAGGTGGAGTGTGAAGTTCGAGTATTTGGTGCTTCATTCAGCTTTGTTTGGTGCGCTTGGTTTTGTTTGGTGATGTTGGAGAATTCAGGCGCTCATTTGAATCACTCTGTTTTGATCAAGGCACTTTTGGTTTTCATGCTCGGGCATGTTTTGGTTTGGAGAAGACGTTGGAGGAAAGTTCCGTTTGAAGACCTAAGCAAAACTTAAGTCAAGCTGGAGATTGTTGTACTTTGGCTTAAATTTTAAGTCAATTAGTTACCATTTTTGGGTCAATTATTACTTACTCTTGTTAGCTGTTTGGGTTCCCTGTTCTATAAGGAGTAGGGATGCTAATCCTTGTAGGAGTTTGGTTTCTTGTCTTATAAGGAATATGGATTTGTACTCCTTATAGGATTTGATAAAATTAGACTAGTATATAATTGGCACATTGGTTTCTCTTTGTTTGGTGTGTGTGCATCCGCATATATTGCTGAAAGGCCTAAAACCTTTCTTATGTTTTGGTTGTGGTGCCGTCCCGCGTCATTTGTATGAGAAAGTGCTTTGGATTGTGAGAGTTAATCTCTTTTTGTAATCTCCTTTGTTATCAGTGGAATTTCCTCGCCGGTGCGCCCCTGGACGTAGGCTTTATAGCCGAACCACGTAAATCCTTTGTCTTCTCTGTGGATTGCTAGATTTCATATTTTGCTTTCATATTTGTTATATTATTTTGGGACGCTTCAGCACAACAATTTATATCAGAGCTTGAGTTTCGACTTGGGTTATGTTTCTATGATGGCATAATATAGAATTGGAAAATTTGACGGGAGGAATGACTTGGGGATTTTGGATAATCCCTCAACAGTTTGGGTACAGTTAAAGTCGTGTTCGTACTCTCTATTCGATTCGAAGTTGATCTATGCAAAACCAATTTGATGATTTGGTTGTTCTGAATTTGAGAAATTTGGATGTGGGTTTCTACATCAATTTGTTCTCTGTCAAATTCTGATGTTGGTGGAGGTTTTTATAGGTGTATACTTTGTGAGGGCCAGTTTATTAGGTTATGCGAAATTGTAGAACATTTGTGTGGTTCCTCTTAGAGAAAGCTTGGATCATGCTTTCTAATTTGGTTGGTCTACGGAATTTTGGCTGAATTTGTTTGTCCCTGCTATTCGGTTTGTTGGTCTCCATCCACTGCAATTGTTTTGAAGACTCTGTTTGGGTATGGATTTGAACTCTTGCTGGTTATTTAGATTTGCTGTCTTGTTGGTGCTCAAGTAATGATGACAGGCTTGGGTTACAGGCAAAATTTGGTATTCCTAGGATTCGTATTTGGGGTGAATTGTTTTGCATGTGGGACTTTGAGCCTTTGTCACCATAATGTGCAATCGACTTTGTTTTGGAGAATATGCCATACATTTGTGGAGTGAGTCTATTTGTGCAGTTTCGGACCATGGTGTTTGTGAGCAGGTGGAGTGTGAAGTTCGAGTATTTGGTGCTTCATTCAGCTTTGTTTGGTGCGCTTGGTTTTGTTTGGTGATGTTGGAGAATTCAGGCGCTCATTTGAATCACTCTGTTTTGATCAAGGCACTTTTGGTTTTCATGCTCGGGCATGTTTTGGTTTGGAGAAGACGTTGGAGGAAAGTTCCGTTTGAAGACCTAAGCAAAACTTAAGTCAAGCTGGAGATTGTTGTAATTTGGCTTAAATTTTAAGTCAATTAGTTACCCTTTTTGGGTCAATTATTACTTACTCTTGTTAGCTGTTTGGGTTCCCTGTTCTATAAGGAGTAGGGATGCTAATCCTTGTAGGAGTTTGGTTTCTTGTCTTATAAGGAATATGGATTTGTACTCCTTATAGGATTTGATAAAATTACTAGTATATAATTGGCACATTGGTTTCTCTTTGTTTGGTGTGTGTGCATCCGCATATATTGCTGAAAGGCCTAAAACCTTTCTTATGTTTTGGTTGTGGTGCCGTCCCGCATCATTTGTATGAGAAAGTGCTTGGGATTGTGAGAGTTAATCTCTTTTTGTAATCTCCTTTGTTATCAGTGGAATTTCCTCGCCGGTGCGCCCCTGGACGTAGGCTTTATAGCCGAACCACGTAAATCCTTTGTCTTCTCTGTGGATTGCTAGATTTCATATTTTGCTTTCATATTTGTTATATTATTTTGGGACGCTTCAGCACAACAATTTATATCAGAGCTTGAGTTTCGACTTGGGTTATGTTTCTATGATGGCATAATATAGAATTGGAAAATTTGACGGGAGGAATGACTTGGGGATTTTGGATAATCCCTCAACAGTTTGGGTACAGTTAAAGTCGTGTTCGTACTCTCTATTCGATTCGAAGTTGATCTATGCAAAACCAATTTGATGATTTGGTTGTTCTGAATTTGAGAAATTTGGATGTGGGTTTCTACATCAATTTGTTCTCTGTCAAATTCTGATGTTGGTGGAGGTTTTTATAGGTGTATACTTTGTGAGGGCCAGTTTATTAGGTTATGCGAAATTGTGGAACATTTGTGTGGTTCCTCTTAGAGAAAGCTTGGATCATGCTTTCTAATTTGGTTGGTCTACGGAATTTTGGCTGAATTTGTTTGTCCCTGCTATTCGGTTTGTTGGTCTCCATCCACTGCAATTGTTTTGAAGACTCTGTTTGGGTATGGATTTGAACTCTTGCTGGTTACTTAGATTTGCTGTCTTGTTGGTGCTCAAGTAATGATGACAGGCTTGGGTTACAGGCAAAATTTGGTATTCCTAGGATTCGTATTTGGGGTGAATTGTTTTGCATGTGGGACTTGGAGCCTTTGTCACCATAATGTGCAATCGACTTTGTTTTGGAGAATATGCCATACATTTGTGGAGTGAGTCTATTTGTGCAGTTTCGGACCATGGTGTTTGTGAGCAGGTGGAGTGTGAAGTTCGAGTATTTGGTGCTTCATTCAGCTTTGTTTGGTGCGCTTGGTTTTGTTTGGTGATGTTGGAGAATTCAGGCGCTCATTTGAATCACTCTGTTTTGATCAAGGCACTTTTGGTTTTCATGCTCGGGCATGTTTTGGTTTGGAGAAGACGTTGGAGGAAAGTTCCGTTTGAAGACCTAAGCAAAACTTAAGTCAAGCTGGAGATTGTTGTAATTTGGCTTAAATTTTAAGTCAATTAGTTACCCTTTTTGGGTCAATTATTACTTACTCTTGTTAGCTGTTTGGGTTCCCTGTTCTATAAGGAGTAGGGATGCTAATCCTTGTAGGAGTTTGGTTTCTTGTCTTATAAGGAATATGGATTTGTACTCCTTATAGGATTTGATAAAATTAGACTAGTATATAATTGGCACATTGGTTTCTCTTTGTTTGGTGTGTGTGCATCCGCATATATTGCTGAAAGGCCTAAAACCTTTCTTATGTTTTGGTTGTGGTGCCGTCCCGCATCATTTGTATGAGAAAGTGCTTTGGATTGTGAGAGTTAATCTCTTTTTGTAATCTCCTTTGTTATCAGTGGAATTTCCTCGCCGGTGCGCCCCTGGACGTAGGCTTTATAGCCGAACCACGTAAATCCTTTGTCTTCTCTGTGGATTGCTAGATTTCATATTTTGCTTTCATATTTGTTATATTATTTTGGGACGCTTCAGCACAACAATTTATATCAGAGCTTGAGTTTCGACTTGGGTTATGTTTCTATGATGGCATAATATAGAATTGGAAAATTTGACGGGAGGAATGACTTGGGGATTTTGGATAATCCCTCAACAGTTTGGGTACAGTTAAAGTCGTGTTCGTACTCTCTATTCGATTCGAAGTTGATCTATGCAAAACCAATTTGATGATTTGGTTGTTCTGAATTTGAGAAATTTGGATGTGGGTTTCTACATCAATTTGTTCTCTGTCAAATTCTGATGTTGGTGGAGGTTTTTATAGGTGTATACTTTGTGAGGGCCAGTTTATTAGGTTATGCGAAATTGTGGAACATTTGTGTGGTTCCTCTTAGAGAAAGCTTGGATCATGCTTTCTAATTTGGTTGGTCTACGGAATTTTGGCTGAATTTGTTTGTCCCTGCTATTCGGTTTGTTGGTCTCCATCCACTGCAATTGTTTTGAAGACTCTGTTTGGGTATGGATTTGAACTCTTGCTGGTTATTTAGATTTGCTGTCTTGTTGGTGCTCAAGTAATGATGACAGGCTTGGGTTACAGGCAAAATTTGGTATTCCTAGGATTCGTATTTGGGGTGAATTGTTTTGCATGTGGGACTTGGAGCCTTTGTCACCATAATGTGCAATCGACTTTGTTTTGGAGAATATGCCATACATTTGTGGAGTGAGTCTATTTGTGCAGTTTCGGACCATGGTGTTTGTGAGCAGGTGGAGTGTGAAGTTCGAGTATTTGGTGCTTCATTCAGCTTTGTTTGGTGCGCTTGGTTTTGTTTGGTGATGTTGGAGAATTCAGGCGCTCATTTGAATCACTCTGTTTTGATCAAGGCACTTTTGGTTTTCATGCTCGGGCATGTTTTGGTTTGGAGAAGACGTTGGAGGAAAGTTCCGTTTGAAGACCTAAGCAAAACTTAAGTCAAGCTGGAGATTGTTGTAATTTGGCTTAAATTTTAAGTCAATTAGTTACCCTTTTTGGGTCAATTATTACTTACTCTTGTTAGCTGTTTGGGTTCCCTGTTCTATAAGGAGTAGGGATGCTAATCCTTGTAGGAGTTTGGTTTCTTGTCTTATAAGGAATATGGATTTGTACTCCTTATAGGATTTGATAAAATTAGACTAGTATATAATTGGCACATTGGTTTCTCTTTGTTTGGTGTGTGTGCATCCGCATATATTGCTGAAAGGCCTAAAACCTTTCTTATGTTTTGGTTGTGGTGCCGTCCCGCATCATTTGTATGAGAAAGTGCTTTGGATTGTGAGAGTTAATCTCTTTTTGTAATCTCCTTTGTTATCAGTGGAATTTCCTCGCCGGTGCGCCCCTGGACGTAGGCTTTATAGCCGAACCACGTAAATCCTTTGTCTTCTCTGTGGATTGCTAGATTTCATATTTTGCTTTCATATTTGTTATATTATTTTGGGACGCTTCAGCACAACAATTTATATCAGAGCTTGAGTTTCGACTTGGGTTATGTTTCTATGATGGCATAATATAGAATTGGAAAATTTGACGGGAGGAATGACTTGGGGATTTTGGATAATCCCTCAACAGTTTGGGTACAGTTAAAGTCGTGTTCGTACTCTCTATTCGATTCGAAGTTGATCTATGCAAAACCAATTTGATGATTTGGTTGTTCTGAATTTGAGAAATTTGGATGTGGGTTTCTACATCAATTTGTTCTCTGTCAAATTCTGATGTTGGTGGAGGTTTTTATAGGTGTATACTTTGTGAGGGCCAGTTTATTAGGTTAATCGAAATTGTGGAACATTTGTGTGGTTCCTCTTAGAGAAAGCTTGGATCATGCTTTCTAATTTGGTTGGTCTACGGAATTTTGGCTGAATTTGTTTGTCCCTGCTATTCGGTTTGTTGGTCTCCATCCACTGCAATTGTTTTGAAGACTCTGTTTGGGTATGGATTTGAACTCTTGCTGGTTATTTAGATTTGCTGTCTTGTTGGTGCTCAAGTAATGATGACAGGCTTGGGTTACAGGCAAAATTTGGTATTCCTAGGATTCGTATTTGGGGTGAATTGTTTTGCATGTGGGACTTGGAGCCTTTGTCACCATAATGTGCAATCGACTTTGTTTTGGAGAATATGCCATACATTTGTGGAGTGAGTCTATTTGTGCAGTTTCGGACCATGGTGTTTGTGAGCAGGTGGAGTGTGAAGTTCGAGTATTTGGTGCTTCATTCAGCTTTGTTTGGTGCGCTTGGTTTTGTTTGGTGATGTTGGAGAATTCAGGCGCTCATTTGAATCACTCTGTTTTGATCAAGGCACTTTTGGTTTTCATGCTCGGGCATGTTTTGGTTTGGAGAAGACGTTGGAGGAAAGTTCCGTTTGAAGACCTAAGCAAAACTTAAGTCAAGCTGGAGATTGTTGTAATTTGGCTTAAATTTTAAGTCAATTAGTTACCCTTTTTGGGTCAATTATTACTTACTCTTGTTAGCTGTTTGGGTTCCCTGTTCTATAAGGAGTAGGGATGCTAATCCTTGTAGGAGTTTGGTTTCTTGTCTTATAAGGAATATGGATTTGTACTCCTTATAGGATTTGATAAAATTAGACTAGTATATAATTGGCACATTGGTTTCTCTTTGTTTGGTGTGTGTGCATCCGCATATATTGCTGAAAGGCCTAAAACCTTTCTTATGTTTTGGTTGTGGTGCCGTCCCGCATCATTTGTATGAGAAAGTGCTTTGGATTGTGAGAGTTAATCTCTTTTTGTAATCTCCTTTGTTATCAGTGGAATTTCCTCGCCGGTGCGCCCCTGGACGTAGGCTTTATAGCCGAACCACGTAAATCCTTTGTCTTCTCTGTGGATTGCTAGATTTCATATTTTGCTTTCATATTTGTTATATTATTTTGGGACGCTTCAGCACAACAATTTATATCAGAGCTTGAGTTTCGACTTGGGTTATGTTTCTATGATGGCATAATATAGAATTGGAAAATTTGACGGGAGGAATGACTTGGGGATTTTGGATAATCCCTCAACAGTTTGGGTACAGTTAAAGTCGTGTTCGTACTCTCTATTCGATTCGAAGTTGATCTATGCAAAACCAATTTGATGATTTGGTTGTTCTGAATTTGAGAAATTTGGATGTGGGTTTCTACATCAATTTGTTCTCTGTCAAATTCTGATGTTGGTGGAGGTTTTTATAGGTGTATACTTTGTGAGGGCCAGTTTATTAGGTTAATCGAAATTGTGGAACATTTGTGTGGTTCCTCTTAGAGAAAGCTTGGATCATGCTTTCTAATTTGGTTGGTCTACGGAATTTTGGCTGAATTTGTTTGTCCCTGCTATTCGGTTTGTTGGTCTCCATCCACTGCAATTGTTTTGAAGACTCTGTTTGGGTATGGATTTGAACTCTTGCTGGTTATTTAGATTTGCTGTCTTGTTGGTGCTCAAGTAATGATGACAGGCTTGGGTTACAGGCAAAATTTGGTATTCCTAGGATTCGTATTTGGGGTGAATTGTTTTGCATGTGGGACTTGGAGCCTTTGTCACCATAATGTGCAATCGACTTTGTTTTGGAGAATATGCCATACATTTGTGGAGTGAGTCTATTTGTGCAGTTTCGGACCATGGTGTTTGTGAGCAGGTGGAGTGTGAAGTTCGAGTATTTGGTGCTTCATTCAGCTTTGTTTGGTGCGCTTGGTTTTGTTTGGTGATGTTGGAGAATTCAGGCGCTCATTTGAATCACTCTGTTTTGATCAAGGCACTTTTGGTTTTCATGCTCGGGCATGTTTTGGTTTGGAGAAGACGTTGGAGGAAAGTTCCGTTTGAAGACCTAAGCAAAACTTAAGTCAAGCTGGAGATTGTTGTAATTTGGCTTAAATTTTAAGTCAATTAGTTACCCTTTTTGGGTCAATTATTACTTACTCTTGTTAGCTGTTTGGGTTCCCTGTTCTATAAGGAGTAGGGATGCTAATCCTTGTAGGAGTTTGGTTTCTTGTCTTATAAGGAATATGGATTTGTACTCCTTATAGGATTTGATAAAATTAGACTAGTATATAATTGGCACATTGGTTTCTCTTTGTTTGGTGTGTGTGCATCCGCATATATTGCTGAAAGGCCTAAAACCTTTCTTATGTTTTGGTTGTGGTGCCGTCCCGCATCATTTGTATGAGAAAGTGCTTTGGATTGTGAGAGTTAATCTCTTTTTTGTAATCTCCTTTGTTATCAGTGGAATTTCCTCGCCGGTGCGCCCCTGGACGTAGGCTTTATAGCCGAACCACGTAAATCCTTTGTCTTCTCTGTGGATTGCTAGATTTCATATTTTGCTTTCATATTTGTTATATTATTTTGGGACGCTTCAGCACAACAATTTATATCAGAGCTTGAGTTTCGACTTGGGTTATGTTTCTATGATGGCATAATATAGAATTGGAAAATTTGACGGGAGGAATGACTTGGGGATTTTGGATAATCCCTCAACAGTTTGGGTACAGTTAAAGTCGTGTTCGTACTCTCTATTCGATTCGAAGTTGATCTATGCAAAACCAATTTGATGATTTGGTTGTTCTGAATTTGAGAAATTTGGATGTGGGTTTCTACATCAATTTGTTCTCTGTCAAATTCTGATGTTGGTGGAGGTTTTTATAGGTGTATACTTTGTGAGGGCCAGTTTATTAGGTTATGCGAAATTGTGGAACATTTGTGTGGTTCCTCTTAGAGAAAGCTTGGATCATGCTTTCTAATTTGGTTGGTCTACGGAATTTTGGCTGAATTTGTTTGTCCCTGCTATTCGGTTTGTTGGTCTCCATCCACTGCAATTGTTTTGAAGACTCTGTTTGGGTATGGATTTGAACTCTTGCTGGTTATTTAGATTTGCTGTCTTGTTGGTGCTCAAGTAATGATGACAGGCTTGGGTTACAGGCAAAATTTGGTATTCCTAGGATTCGTATTTGGGGTGAATTGTTTTGCATGTGGGACTTGGAGCCTTTGTCACCATAATGTGCAATCGACTTTGTTTTGGAGAATATGCCATACATTTGTGGAGTGAGTCTATTTGTGCAGTTTCGGACCATGGTGTTTGTGAGCAGGTGGAGTGTGAAGTTCGAGTATTTGGTGCTTCATTCAGCTTTGTTTGGTGCGCTTGGTTTTGTTTGGTGATGTTGGAGAATTCAGGCGCTCATTTGAATCACTCTGTTTTGATCAAGGCACTTTTGGTTTTCATGCTCGGGCATGTTTTGGTTTGGAGAAGACGTTGGAGGAAAGTTCCGTTTGAAGACCTAAGCAAAACTTAAGTCAAGCTGGAGATTGTTGTAATTTGGCTTAAATTTTAAGTCAATTAGTTACCCTTTTTGGGTCAATTATTACTTACTCTTGTTAGCTGTTTGGGTTCCCTGTTCTATAAGGAGTAGGGATGCTAATCCTTGTAGGAGTTTGGTTTCTTGTCTTATAAGGAATATGGATTTGTACTCCTTATAGGATTTGATAAAATTAGACTAGTATATAATTGGCACATTGGTTTCTCTTTGTTTGGTGTGTGTGCATCCGCATATATTGCTGAAAGGCCTAAAACCTTTCTTATGTTTTGGTTGTGGTGCCGTCCCGCATCATTTGTATGAGAAAGTGCTTTGGATTGTGAGAGTTAATCTCTTTTTTGTAATCTCCTTTGTTATCAGTGGAATTTCCTCGCCGGTGCGCCCCTGGACGTAGGCTTTATAGCCGAACCACGTAAATCCTTTGTCTTCTCTGTGGATTGCTAGATTTCATATTTTGCTTTCATATTTGTTATATTATTTTGGGACGCTTCAGCACAACAATTTATATCAGAGCTTGAGTTTCGACTTGGGTTATGTTTCTATGATGGCATAATATAGAATTGGAAAATTTGACGGGAGGAATGACTTGGGGATTTTGGATAATCCCTCAACAGTTTGGGTACAGTTAAAGTCGTGTTCGTACTCTCTATTCGATTCGAAGTTGATCTATGCAAAACCAATTTGATGATTTGGTTGTTCTGAATTTGAGAAATTTGGATGTGGGTTTCTACATCAATTTGTTCTCTGTCAAATTCTGATGTTGGTGGAGGTTTTTATAGGTGTATACTTTGTGAGGGCCAGTTTATTAGGTTATGCGAAATTGTGGAACATTTGTGTGGTTCCTCTTAGAGAAAGCTTGGATCATGCTTTCTAATTTGGTTGGTCTACGGAATTTTGGCTGAATTTGTTTGTCCCTGCTATTCGGTTTGTTGGTCTCCATCCACTGCAATTGTTTTGAAGACTCTGTTTGGGTATGGATTTGAACTCTTGCTGGTTATTTAGATTTGCTGTCTTGTTGGTGCTCAAGTAATGATGACAGGCTTGGGTTACAGGCAAAATTTGGTATTCCTAGGATTCGTATTTGGGGTGAATTGTTTTGCATGTGGGACTTGGAGCCTTTGTCACCATAATGTGCAATCGACTTTGTTTTGGAGAATATGCCATACATTTGTGGAGTGAGTCTATTTGTGCAGTTTCGGACCATGGTGTTTGTGAGCAGGTGGAGTGTGAAGTTCGAGTATTTGGTGCTTCATTCAGCTTTGTTTGGTGCGCTTGGTTTTGTTTGGTGATGTTGGAGAATTCAGGCGCTCATTTGAATCACTCTGTTTTGATCAAGGCACTTTTGGTTTTCATGCTCGGGCATGTTTTGGTTTGGAGAAGACGTTGGAGGAAAGTTCCGTTTGAAGACCTAAGCAAAACTTAAGTCAAGCTGGAGATTGTTGTAATTTGGCTTAAATTTTAAGTCAATTAGTTACCCTTTTTGGGTCAATTATTACTTACTCTTGTTAGCTGTTTGGGTTCCCTGTTCTATAAGGAGTAGGGATGCTAATCCTTGTAGGAGTTTGGTTTCTTGTCTTATAAGGAATATGGATTTGTACTCCTTATAGGATTTGATAAAATTAGACTAGTATATAATTGGCACATTGGTTTCTCTTTGTTTGGTGTGTGTGCATCCGCATATATTGCTGAAAGGCCTAAAACCTTTCTTATGTTTTGGTTGTGGTGCCGTCCCGCATCATTTGTATGAGAAAGTGCTTTGGATTGTGAGAGTTAATCTCTTTTTTGTAATCTCCTTTGTTATCAGTGGAATTTCCTCGCCGGTGCGCCCCTGGACGTAGGCTTTATAGCCGAACCACGTAAATCCTTTGTCTTCTCTGTGGATTGCTAGATTTCATATTTTGCTTTCATATTTGTTATATTATTTTGGGACGCTTCAGCACAACAATTTATATCAGAGCTTGAGTTTCGACTTGGGTTATGTTTCTATGATGGCATAATATAGAATTGGAAAATTTGACGGGAGGAATGACTTGGGGATTTTGGATAATCCCTCAACAGTTTGGGTACAGTTAAAGTCGTGTTCGTACTCTCTATTCGATTCGAAGTTGATCTATGCAAAACCAATTTGATGATTTGGTTGTTCTGAATTTGAGAAATTTGGATGTGGGTTTCTACATCAATTTGTTCTCTGTCAAATTCTGATGTTGGTGGAGGTTTTTATAGGTGTATACTTTGTGAGGGCCAGTTTATTAGGTTATGCGAAATTGTGGAACATTTGTGTGGTTCCTCTTAGAGAAAGCTTGGATCATGCTTTCTAATTTGGTTGGTCTACGGAATTTTGGCTGAATTTGTTTGTCCCTGCTATTCGGTTTGTTGGTCTCCATCCACTGCAATTGTTTTGAAGACTCTGTTTGGGTATGGATTTGAACTCTTGCTGGTTATTTAGATTTGCTGTCTTGTTGGTGCTCAAGTAATGATGACAGGCTTGGGTTACAGGCAAAATTTGGTATTCCTAGGATTCGTATTTGGGGTGAATTGTTTTGCATGTGGGACTTGGAGCCTTTGTCACCATAATGTGCAATCGACTTTGTTTTGGAGAATATGCCATACATTTGTGGAGTGAGTCTATTTGTGCAGTTTCGGACCATGGTGTTTGTGAGCAGGTGGAGTGTGAAGTTCGAGTATTTGGTGCTTCATTCAGCTTTGTTTGGTGCGCTTGGTTTTGTTTGGTGATGTTGGAGAATTCAGGCGCTCATTTGAATCACTCTGTTTTGATCAAGGCACTTTTGGTTTTCATGCTCGGGCATGTTTTGGTTTGGAGAAGACGTTGGAGGAAAGTTCCGTTTGAAGACCTAAGCAAAACTTAAGTCAAGCTGGAGATTGTTGTAATTTGGCTTAAATTTTAAGTCAATTAGTTACCCTTTTTGGGTCAATTATTACTTACTCTTGTTAGCTGTTTGGGTTCCCTGTTCTATAAGGAGTAGGGATGCTAATCCTTGTAGGAGTTTGGTTTCTTGTCTTATAAGGAATATGGATTTGTACTCCTTATAGGATTTGATAAAATTAGACTAGTATATAATTGGCACATTGGTTTCTCTTTGTTTGGTGTGTGTGCATCCGCATATATTGCTGAAAGGCCTAAAACCTTTCTTATGTTTTGGTTGTGGTGCCGTCCCGCATCATTTGTATGAGAAAGTGCTTTGGATTGTGAGAGTTAATCTCTTTTTTGTAATCTCCTTTGTTATCAGTGGAATTTCCTCGCCGGTGCGCCCCTGGACGTAGGCTTTATAGCCGAACCACGTAAATCCTTTGTCTTCTCTGTGGATTGCTAGATTTCATATTTTGCTTTCATATTTGTTATATTATTTTGGGACGCTTCAGCACAACAATTTATATCAGAGCTTGAGTTTCGACTTGGGTTATGTTTCTATGATGGCATAATATAGAATTGGAAAATTTGACGGGAGGAATGACTTGGGGATTTTGGATAATCCCTCAACAGTTTGGGTACAGTTAAAGTCGTGTTCGTACTCTCTATTCGATTCGAAGTTGATCTATGCAAAACCAATTTGATGATTTGGTTGTTCTGAATTTGAGAAATTTGGATGTGGGTTTCTACATCAATTTGTTCTCTGTCAAATTCTGATGTTGGTGGAGGTTTTTATAGGTGTATACTTTGTGAGGGCCAGTTTATTAGGTTATGCGAAATTGTGGAACATTTGTGTGGTTCCTCTTAGAGAAAGCTTGGATCATGCTTTCTAATTTGGTTGGTCTACGGAATTTTGGCTGAATTTGTTTGTCCCTGCTATTCGGTTTGTTGGTCTCCATCCACTGCAATTGTTTTGAAGACTCTGTTTGGGTATGGATTTGAACTCTTGCTGGTTATTTAGATTTGCTGTCTTGTTGGTGCTCAAGTAATGATGACAGGCTTGGGTTACAGGCAAAATTTGGTATTCCTAGGATTCGTATTTGGGGTGAATTGTTTTGCATGTGGGACTTGGAGCCTTTGTCACCATAATGTGCAATCGACTTTGTTTTGGAGAATATGCCATACATTTGTGGAGTGAGTCTATTTGTGCAGTTTCGGACCATGGTGTTTGTGAGCAGGTGGAGTGTGAAGTTCGAGTATTTGGTGCTTCATTCAGCTTTGTTTGGTGCGCTTGGTTTTGTTTGGTGATGTTGGAGAATTCAGGCGCTCATTTGAATCACTCTGTTTTGATCAAGGCACTTTTGGTTTTCATGCTCGGGCATGTTTTGGTTTGGAGAAGACGTTGGAGGAAAGTTCCGTTTGAAGACCTAAGCAAAACTTAAGTCAAGCTGGAGATTGTTGTAATTTGGCTTAAATTTTAAGTCAATTAGTTACCCTTTTTGGGTCAATTATTACTTACTCTTGTTAGCTGTTTGGGTTCCCTGTTCTATAAGGAGTAGGGATGCTAATCCTTGTAGGAGTTTGGTTTCTTGTCTTATAAGGAATATGGATTTGTACTCCTTATAGGATTTGATAAAATTAGACTAGTATATAATTGGCACATTGGTTTCTCTTTGTTTGGTGTGTGTGCATCCGCATATATTGCTGAAAGGCCTAAAACCTTTCTTATGTTTTGGTTGTGGTGCCGTCCCGCATCATTTGTATGAGAAAGTGCTTTGGATTGTGAGAGTTAATCTCTTTTTTGTAATCTCCTTTGTTATCAGTGGAATTTCCTCGCCGGTGCGCCCCTGGACGTAGGCTTTATAGCCGAACCACGTAAATCCTTTGTCTTCTCTGTGGATTGCTAGATTTCATATTTTGCTTTCATATTTGTTATATTATTTTGGGACGCTTCAGCACAACAATTTATATCAGAGCTTGAGTTTCGACTTGGGTTATGTTTCTATGATGGCATAATATAGAATTGGAAAATTTGACGGGAGGAATGACTTGGGGATTTTGGATAATCCCTCAACAGTTTGGGTACAGTTAAAGTCGTGTTCGTACTCTCTATTCGATTCGAAGTTGATCTATGCAAAACCAATTTGATGATTTGGTTGTTCTGAATTTGAGAAATTTGGATGTGGGTTTCTACATCAATTTGTTCTCTGTCAAATTCTGATGTTGGTGGAGGTTTTTATAGGTGTATACTTTGTGAGGGCCAGTTTATTAGGTTATGCGAAATTGTGGAACATTTGTGTGGTTCCTCTTAGAGAAAGCTTGGATCATGCTTTCTAATTTGGTTGGTCTACGGAATTTCGGCTGAATTTGTTTGTCCCTGCTATTCGGTTTGTTGGTCTCCATCCACTGCAATTGTTTTGAAGACTCTGTTTGGGTATGGATTTGAACTCTTGCTGGTTATTTAGATTTGCTGTCTTGTTGGTGCTCAAGTAATGATGACAGGCTTGGGTTACAGGCAAAATTTGGTATTCCTAGGATTCGTATTTGGGGTGAATTGTTTTGCATGTGGGACTTGGAGCCTTTGTCACCATAATGTGCAATCGACTTTGTTTTGGAGAATATGCCATACATTTGTGGAGTGAGTCTATTTGTGCAGTTTCGGACCATGGTGTTTGTGAGCAGGTGGAGTGTGAAGTTCGAGTATTTGGTGCTTCATTCAGCTTTGTTTGGTGCGCTTGGTTTTGTTTGGTGATGTTGGAGAATTCAGGCGCTCATTTGAATCACTCTGTTTTGATCAAGGCACTTTTGGTTTTCATGCTCGGGCATGTTTTGGTTTGGAGAAGACGTTGGAGGAAAGTTCCGTTTGAAGACCTAAGCAAAACTTAAGTCAAGCTGGAGATTGTTGTAATTTGGCTTAAATTTTAAGTCAATTAGTTACCCTTTTTGGGTCAATTATTACTTACTCTTGTTAGCTGTTTGGGTTCCCCGTTCTATAAGGAGTAGGGATGCTAATCCTTGTAGGAGTTTGGTTTCTTGTCTTATAAGGAATATGGATTTGTACTCCTTATAGGATTTGATAAAATTAGACTAGTATATAATTGGCACATTGGTTTCTCTTTGTTTGGTGTGTGTGCATCCGCATATATTGCTGAAAGGCCTAAAACCTTTCTTATGTTTTGGTTGTGGTGCCGTCCCGCATCATTTGTATGAGAAAGTGCTTTGGATTGTGAGAGTTACTCTCTTTTTGTAATCTCCTTTGTTATCAGTGGAATTTCCTCGCCGGTGCGCCCCTGGACGTAGGCTTTATAGCCGAACCACGTAAATCCTTTGTCTTCTCTGTGGATTGCTAGATTTCATATTTTGCTTTCATATTTGTTATATTATTTTGGGACGCTTCAGCACAACAATTTATATCAGAGCTTGAGTTTCGACTTGGGTTATGTTTCTATGATGGCATAATATAGAATTGGAAAATTTGACGGGAGGAATGACTTGGGGATTTTGGATAATCCCTCAACAGTTTGGGTACAGTTAAAGTCGTGTTCGTACTCTCTATTCGATTCGAAGTTGATCTATGCAAAACCAATTTGATGATTTGGTTGTTCTGAATTTGAGAAATTTGGATGTGGGTTTCTACATCAATTTGTTCTCTGTCAAATTCTGATGTTGGTGGAGGTTTTTATAGGTGTATACTTTGTGAGGGCCAGTTTATTAGGTTATGCGAAATTGTGGAACATTTGTGTGGTTCCTCTTAGAGAAAGCTTGGATCATGCTTTCTAATTTGGTTGGTCTACGGAATTTCGGCTGAATTTGTTTGTCCCTGCTATTCGGTTTGTTGGTCTCCATCCACTGCAATTGTTTTGAAGACTCTGTTTGGGTATGGATTTGAACTCTTGCTGGTTATTTAGATTTGCTGTCTTGTTGGTGCTCAAGTAATGATGACAGGCTTGGGTTACAGGCAAAATTTGGTATTCCTAGGATTCGTATTTGGGGTGAATTGTTTTGCATGTGGGACTTGGAGCCTTTGTCACCATAATGTGCAATCGACTTTGTTTTGGAGAATATGCCATACATTTGTGGAGTGAGTCTATTTGTGCAGTTTCGGACCATGGTGTTTGTGAGCAGGTGGAGTGTGAAGTTCGAGTATTTGGTGCTTCATTCAGCTTTGTTTGGTGCGCTTGGTTTTGTTTGGTGATGTTGGAGAATTCAGGCGCTCATTTGAATCACTCTGTTTTGATCAAGGCACTTTTGGTTTTCATGCTCGGGCATGTTTTGGTTTGGAGAAGACGTTGGAGGAAAGTTCCGTTTGAAGACCTAAGCAAAACTTAAGTCAAGCTGGAGATTGTTGTAATTTGGCTTAAATTTTAAGTCAATTAGTTACCCTTTTTGGGTCAATTATTACTTACTCTTGTTAGCTGTTTGGGTTCCCCGTTCTATAAGGAGTAGGGATGCTAATCCTTGTAGGAGTTTGGTTTCTTGTCTTATAAGGAATATGGATTTGTACTCCTTATAGGATTTGATAAAATTAGACTAGTATATAATTGGCACATTGGTTTCTCTTTGTTTGGTGTGTGTGCATCCGCATATATTGCTGAAAGGCCTAAAACCTTTCTTATGTTTTGGTTGTGGTGCCGTCCCGCATCATTTGTATGAGAAAGTGCTTTGGATTGTGAGAGTTAATCTCTTTTTGTAATCTCCTTTGTTATCAGTGGAATTTCCTCGCCGGTGCGCCCCTGGACGTAGGCTTTATAGCCGAACCACGTAAATCCTTTGTCTTCTCTGTGGATTGCTAGATTTCATATTTTGCTTTCATATTTGTTATATTATTTTGGGACGCTTCAGCACAACAATTTATATCAGAGCTTGAGTTTCGACTTGGGTTATGTTTCTATGATGGCATAATATAGAATTGGAAAATTTGACGGGAGGAATGACTTGGGGATTTTGGATAATCCCTCAACAGTTTGGGTACAGTTAAAGTCGTGTTCGTACTCTCTATTCGATTCGAAGTTGATCTATGCAAAACCAATTTGATGATTTGGTTGTTCTGAATTTGAGAAATTTGGATGTGGGTTTCTACATCAATTTGTTCTCTGTCAAATTCTGATGTTGGTGGAGGTTTTTATAGGTGTATACTTTGTGAGGGCCAGTTTATTAGGTTATGCGAAATTGTGGAACATTTGTGTGGTTCCTCTTAGAGAAAGCTTGGATCATGCTTTCTAATTTGGTTGGTCTACGGAATTTCGGCTGAATTTGTTTGTCCCTGCTATTCGGTTTGTTGGTCTCCATCCACTGCAATTGTTTTGAAGACTCTGTTTGGGTATGGATTTGAACTCTTGCTGGTTATTTAGATTTGCTGTCTTGTTGGTGCTCAAGTAATGATGACAGGCTTGGGTTACAGGCAAAATTTGGTATTCCTAGGATTCGTATTTGGGGTGAATTGTTTTGCATGTGGGACTTGGAGCCTTTGTCACCATAATGTGCAATCGACTTTGTTTTGGAGAATATGCCATACATTTGTGGAGTGAGTCTATTTGTGCAGTTTCGGACCATGGTGTTTGTGAGCAGGTGGAGTGTGAAGTTCGAGTATTTGGTGCTTCATTCAGCTTTGTTTGGTGCGCTTGGTTTTGTTTGGTGATGTTGGAGAATTCAGGCGCTCATTTGAATCACTCTGTTTTGATCAAGGCACTTTTGGTTTTCATGCTCGGGCATGTTTTGGTTTGGAGAAGACGTTGGAGGAAAGTTCCGTTTGAAGACCTAAGCAAAACTTAAGTCAAGCTGGAGATTGTTGTAATTTGGCTTAAATTTTAAGTCAATTAGTTACCCTTTTTGGGTCAATTATTACTTACTCTTGTTAGCTGTTTGGGTTCCCCGTTCTATAAGGAGTAGGGATGCTAATCCTTGTAGGAGTTTGGTTTCTTGTCTTATAAGGAATATGGATTTGTACTCCTTATAGGATTTGATAAAATTAGACTAGTATATAATTGGCACATTGGTTTCTCTTTGTTTGGTGTGTGTGCATCCGCATATATTGCTGAAAGGCCTAAAACCTTTCTTATGTTTTGGTTGTGGTGCCGTCCCGCATCATTTGTATGAGAAAGTGCTTTGGATTGTGAGAGTTAATCTCTTTTTGTAATCTCCTTTGTTATCAGTGGAATTTCCTCGCCGGTGCGCCCCTGGACGTAGGCTTTATAGCCGAACCACGTAAATCCTTTGTCTTCTCTGTGGATTGCTAGATTTCATATTTTGCTTTCATATTTGTTATATTATTTTGGGACGCTTCAGCACAACAATTTATATCAGAGCTTGAGTTTCGACTTGGGTTATGTTTCTATGATGGCATAATATAGAATTGGAAAATTTGACGGGAGGAATGACTTGGGGATTTTGGATAATCCCTCAACAGTTTGGGTACAGTTAAAGTCGTGTTCGTACTCTCTATTCGATTCGAAGTTGATCTATGCAAAACCAATTTGATGATTTGGTTGTTCTGAATTTGAGAAATTTGGATGTGGGTTTCTACATCAATTTGTTCTCTGTCAAATTCTGATGTTGGTGGAGGTTTTTATAGGTGTATACTTTGTGAGGGCCAGTTTATTAGGTTATGCGAAATTGTGGAACATTTGTGTGGTTCCTCTTAGAGAAAGCTTGGATCATGCTTTCTAATTTGGTTGGTCTACGGAATTTCGGCTGAATTTGTTTGTCCCTGCTATTCGGTTTGTTGGTCTCCATCCACTGCAATTGTTTTGAAGACTCTGTTTGGGTATGGATTTGAACTCTTGCTGGTTATTTAGATTTGCTGTCTTGTTGGTGCTCAAGTAATGATGACAGGCTTGGGTTACAGGCAAAATTTGGTATTCCTAGGATTCGTATTTGGGGTGAATTGTTTTGCATGTGGGACTTGGAGCCTTTGTCACCATAATGTGCAATCGACTTTGTTTTGGAGAATATGCCATACATTTGTGGAGTGAGTCTATTTGTGCAGTTTCGGACCATGGTGTTTGTGAGCAGGTGGAGTGTGAAGTTCGAGTATTTGGTGCTTCATTCAGCTTTGTTTGGTGCGCTTGGTTTTGTTTGGTGATGTTGGAGAATTCAGGCGCTCATTTGAATCACTCTGTTTTGATCAAGGCACTTTTGGTTTTCATGCTCGGGCATGTTTTGGTTTGGAGAAGACGTTGGAGGAAAGTTCCGTTTGAAGACCTAAGCAAAACTTAAGTCAAGCTGGAGATTGTTGTAATTTGGCTTAAATTTTAAGTCAATTAGTTACCCTTTTTGGGTCAATTATTACTTACTCTTGTTAGCTGTTTGGGTTCCCCGTTCTATAAGGAGTAGGGATGCTAATCCTTGTAGGAGTTTGGTTTCTTGTCTTATAAGGAATATGGATTTGTACTCCTTATAGGATTTGATAAAATTAGACTAGTATATAATTGGCACATTGGTTTCTCTTTGTTTGGTGTGTGTGCATCCGCATATATTGCTGAAAGGCCTAAAACCTTTCTTATGTTTTGGTTGTGGTGCCGTCCCGCATCATTTGTATGAGAAAGTGCTTTGGATTGTGAGAGTTAATCTCTTTTTGTAATCTCCTTTGTTATCAGTGGAATTTCCTCGCCGGTGCGCCCCTGGACGTAGGCTTTATAGCCGAACCACGTAAATCCTTTGTCTTCTCTGTGGATTGCTAGATTTCATATTTTGCTTTCATATTTGTTATATTATTTTGGGACGTTTCAGCACAACAATTTATATCAGAGCTTGAGTTTCGACTTGGGTTATGTTTCTATGATGGCATAATATAGAATTGGAAAATTTGACGGGAGGAATGACTTGGGGATTTTGGATAATCCCTCAACAGTTTGGGTACAGTTAAAGTCGTGTTCGTACTCTCTATTCGATTCGAAGTTGATCTATGCAAAACCAATTTGATGATTTGGTTGTTCTGAATTTGAGAAATTTGGATGTGGGTTTCTACATCAATTTGTTCTCTGTCAAATTCTGATGTTGGTGGAGGTTTTTATAGGTGTATACTTTGTGAGGGCCAGTTTATTAGGTTATGCGAAATTGTGGAACATTTGTGTGGTTCCTCTTAGAGAAAGCTTGGATCATGCTTTCTAATTTGGTTGGTCTACGGAATTTCGGCTGAATTTGTTTGTCCCTGCTATTCGGTTTGTTGGTCTCCATCCACTGCAATTGTTTTGAAGACTCTGTTTGGGTATGGATTTGAACTCTTGCTGGTTATTTAGATTTGCTGTCTTGTTGGTGCTCAAGTAATGATGACAGGCTTGGGTTACAGGCAAAATTTGGTATTCCTAGGATTCGTATTTGGGGTGAATTGTTTTGCATGTGGGACTTGGAGCCTTTGTCACCATAATGTGCAATCGACTTTGTTTTGGAGAATATGCCATACATTTGTGGAGTGAGTCTATTTGTGCAGTTTCGGACCATGGTGTTTGTGAGCAGGTGGAGTGTGAAGTTCGAGTATTTGGTGCTTCATTCAGCTTTGTTTGGTGCGCTTGGTTTTGTTTGGTGATGTTGGAGAATTCAGGCGCTCATTTGAATCACTCTGTTTTGATCAAGGCACTTTTGGTTTTCATGCTCGGGCATGTTTTGGTTTGGAGAAGACGTTGGAGGAAAGTTCCGTTTGAAGACCTAAGCAAAACTTAAGTCAAGCTGGAGATTGTTGTAATTTGGCTTAAATTTTAAGTCAATTAGTTACCCTTTTTGGGTCAATTATTACTTACTCTTGTTAGCTGTTTGGGTTCCCCGTTCTATAAGGAGTAGGGATGCTAATCCTTGTAGGAGTTTGGTTTCTTGTCTTATAAGGAATATGGATTTGTACTCCTTATAGGATTTGATAAAATTAGACTAGTATATAATTGGCACATTGGTTTCTCTTTGTTTGGTGTGTGTGCATCCGCATATATTGCTGAAAGGCCTAAAACCTTTCTTATGTTTTGGTTGTGGTGCCGTCCCGCATCATTTGTATGAGAAAGTGCTTTGGATTGTGAGAGTTAATCTCTTTTTGTAATCTCCTTTGTTATCAGTGGAATTTCCTCGCCGGTGCGCCCCTGGACGTAGGCTTTATAGCCGAACCACGTAAATCCTTTGTCTTCTCTGTGGATTGCTAGATTTCATATTTTGCTTTCATATTTGTTATATTATTTTGGGACGCTTCAGCACAACAATTTATATCAGAGCTTGAGTTTCGACTTGGGTTATGTTTCTATGATGGCATAATATAGAATTGGAAAATTTGACGGGAGGAATGACTTGGGGATTTTGGATAATCCCTCAACAGTTTGGGTACAGTTAAAGTCGTGTTCGTACTCTCTATTCGATTCGAAGTTGATCTATGCAAAACCAATTTGATGATTTGGTTGTTCTGAATTTGAGAAATTTGGATGTGGGTTTCTACATCAATTTGTTCTCTGTCAAATTCTGATGTTGGTGGAGGTTTTTATAGGTGTATACTTTGTGAGGGCCAGTTTATTAGGTTATGCGAAATTGTGGAACATTTGTGTGGTTCCTCTTAGAGAAAGCTTGGATCATGCTTTCTAATTTGGTTGGTCTACGGAATTTCGGCTGAATTTGTTTGTCCCTGCTATTCGGTCTGTTGGTCTCCATCCACTGCAATTGTTTTGAAGACTCTGTTTGGGTATGGATTTGAACTCTTGCTGGTTATTTAGATTTGCTGTCTTGTTGGTGCTCAAGTAATGATGACAGGCTTGGGTTACAGGCAAAATTTGGTATTCCTAGGATTCGTATTTGGGGTGAATTGTTTTGCATGTGGGACTTGGAGCCTTTGTCACCATAATGTGCAATCGACTTTGTTTTGGAGAATATGCCATACATTTGTGGAGTGAGTCTATTTGTGCAGTTTCGGACCATGGTGTTTGTGAGCAGGTGGAGTGTGAAGTTCGAGTATTTGGTGCTTCATTCAGCTTTGTTTGGTGCGCTTGGTTTTGTTTGGTGATGTTGGAGAATTCAGGCGCTCATTTGAATCACTCTGTTTTGATCAAGGCACTTTTGGTTTTCATGCTCGGGCATGTTTTGGTTTGGAGAAGACGTTGGAGGAAAGTTCCGTTTGAAGACCTAAGCAAAACTTAAGTCAAGCTGGAGATTGTTGTAATTTGGCTTAAATTTTAAGTCAATTAGTTACCCTTTTTGGGTCAATTATTACTTACTCTTGTTAGCTGTTTGGGTTCCCTGTTCTATAAGGAGTAGGGATGCTAATCCTTGTAGGAGTTTGGTTTCTTGTCTTATAAGGAATATGGATTTGTACTCCTTATAGGATTTGATAAAATTAGACTAGTATATAATTGGCACATTGGTTTCTCTTTGTTTGGTGTGTGTGCATCCGCATATATTGCTGAAAGGCCTAAAACCTTTCTTATGTTTTGGTTGTGGTGCCGTCCCGCATCATTTGTATGAGAAAGTGCTTTGGATTGTGAGAGTTAATCTCTTTTTGTAATCTCCTTTGTTATCAGTGGAATTTCCTCGCCGGTGCGCCCCTGGACGTAGGCTTTATAGCCGAACCACGTAAATCCTTTGTCTTCTCTGTGGATTGCTAGATTTCATATTTTGCTTTCATATTTGTTATATTATTTTGGGACGCTTCAGCACAACAATTTATATCAGAGCTTGAGTTTCGACTTGGGTTATGTTTCTATGATGGCATAATATAGAATTGGAAAATTTGACGGGAGGAATGACTTGGGGATTTTGGATAATCCCTCAACAGTTTGGGTACAGTTAAAGTCGTGTTCGTACTCTCTATTCGATTCGAAGTTGATCTATGCAAAACCAATTTGATGATTTGGTTGTTCTGAATTTGAGAAATTTGGATGTGGGTTTCTACATCAATTTGTTCTCTGTCAAATTCTGATGTTGGTGGAGGTTTTTATAGGTGTATACTTTGTGAGGGCCAGTTTATTAGGTTATGCGAAATTGTGGAACATTTGTGTGGTTCCTCTTAGAGAAAGCTTGGATCATGCTTTCTAATTTGGTTGGTCTACGGAATTTCGGCTGAATTTGTTTGTCCCTGCTATTCGGTTTGTTGGTCTCCATCCACTGCAATTGTTTTGAAGACTCTGTTTGGGTATGGATTTGAACTCTTGCTGGTTATTTAGATTTGCTGTCTTGTTGGTGCTCAAGTAATGATGACAGACTTGGGTTACAGGCAAAATTTGGTATTCCTAGGATTCGTATTTGGGGTGAATTGTTTTGCATGTGGGACTTGGAGCCTTTGTCACCATAATGTGCAATCGACTTTGTTTTGGAGAATATGCCATACATTTGTGGAGTGAGTCTATTTGTGCAGTTTCGGACCATGGTGTTTGTGAGCAGGTGGAGTGTGAAGTTCGAGTATTTGGTGCTTCATTCAACTTTGTTTGGTGCGCTTGGTTTTGTTTGGTGATGTTGGAGAATTCAGGCGCTCATTTGAATCACTCTGTTTTGATCAAGGCACTTTTGGTTTTCATGCTCGGGCATGTTTTGGTTTGGAGAAGACGTTGGAGGAAAGTTCCGTTTGAAGACCTAAGCAAAACTTAAGTCAAGCTGGAGATTGTTGTAATTTGGCTTAAATTTTAAGTCAATTAGTTACCCTTTTTGGGTCAATTATTACTTACTCTTGTTAGCTGTTTGGGTTCCCCGTTCTATAAGGAGTAGGGATGCTAATCCTTGTAGGAGTTTGGTTTCTTGTCTTATAAGGAATATGGATTTGTACTCCTTATAGGATTTGATAAAATTAGACTAGTATATAATTGGCACATTGGTTTCTCTTTGTTTGGTGTGTGTGCATCCGCATATATTGCTGAAAGGCCTAAAACCTTTCTTATGTTTTGGTTGTGGTGCCGTCCCGCATCATTTGTATGAGAAAGTGCTTTGGATTGTGAGAGTTAATCTCTTTTTGTAATCTCCTTTGTTATCAGTGGAATTTCCTCGCCGGTGCGCCCCTGGACGTAGGCTTTATAGCCGAACCACGTAAATCCTTTGTCTTCTCTGTGGATTGCTAGATTTCATATTTTGCTTTCATATTTGTTATATTATTTTGGGACGCTTCAGCACAACAATTTATATCAGAGCTTGAGTTTCGACTTGGGTTATGTTTCTATGATGGCATAATATAGAATTGGAAAATTTGACGGGAGGAATGACTTGGGGATTTTGGATAATCCCTCAACAGTTTGGGTACAGTTAAAGTCGTGTTCGTACTCTCTATTCGATTCGAAGTTGATCTATGCAAAACCAATTTGATGATTTGGTTGTTCTGAATTTGAGAAATTTGGATGTGGGTTTCTACATCAATTTGTTCTCTGTCAAATTCTGATGTTGGTGGAGGTTTTTATAGGTGTATACTTTGTGAGGGCCAGTTTATTAGGTTATGCGAAATTGTGGAACATTTGTGTGGTTCCTCTTAGAGAAAGCTTGGATCATGCTTTCTAATTTGGTTGGTCTACGGAATTTCGGCTGAATTTGTTTGTCCCTGCTATTCGGTTTGTTGGTCTCCATCCACTGCAATTGTTTTGAAGACTCTGTTTGGGTATGGATTTGAACTCTTGCTGGTTATTTAGATTTGCTGTCTTGTTGGTGCTCAAGTAATGATGACAGGCTTGGGTTACAGGCAAAATTTGGTATTCCTAGGATTCGTATTTGGGGTGAATTGTTTTGCATGTGGGACTTGGAGCCTTTGTCACCATAATGTGCAATCGACTTTGTTTTGGAGAATATGCCATACATTTGTGGAGTGAGTCTATTTGTGCAGTTTCGGACCATGGTGTTTGTGAGCAGGTGGAGTGTGAAGTTCGAGTATTTGGTGCTTCATTCAGCTTTGTTTGGTGCGCTTGGTTTTGTTTGGTGATGTTGGAGAATTCAGGCGCTCATTTGAATCACTCTGTTTTGATCAAGGCACTTTTGGTTTTCATGCTCGGGCATGTTTTGGTTTGGAGAAGACGTTGGAGGAAAGTTCCGTTTGAAGACCTAAGCAAAACTTAAGTCAAGCTGGAGATTGTTGTAATTTGGCTTAAATTTTAAGTCAATTAGTTACCCTTTTTGGGTCAATTATTACTTACTCTTGTTAGCTGTTTGGGTTCCCTGTTCTATAAGGAGTAGGGATGCTAATCCTTGTAGGAGTTTGGTTTCTTGTCTTATAAGGAATATGGATTTGTACTCCTTATAGGATTTGATAAAATTAGACTAGTATATAATTGGCACATTGGTTTCTCTTTGTTTGGTGTGTGTGCATCCGCATATATTGCTGAAAGGCCTAAAACCTTTCTTATGTTTTGGTTGTGGTGCCGTCCCGCATCATTTGTATGAGAAAGTGCTTTGGATTGTGAGAGTTAATCTCTTTTTGTAATCTCCTTTGTTATCAGTGGAATTTCCTCGCCGGTGCGCCCCTGGACGTAGGCTTTATAGCCGAACCACGTAAATCCTTTGTCTTCTCTGTGGATTGCTAGATTTCATATTTTGCTTTCATATTTGTTATATTATTTTGGGACGCTTCAGCACAACAATTTATATCAGAGCTTGAGTTTCGACTTGGGTTATGTTTCTATGATGGCATAATATAGAATTGGAAAATTTGACGGGAGGAATGACTTGGGGATTTTGGATAATCCCTCAACAGTTTGGGTACAGTTAAAGTCGTGTTCGTACTCTCTATTCGATTCGAAGTTGATCTATGCAAAACCAATTTGATGATTTGGTTGTTCTGAATTTGAGAAATTTGGATGTGGGTTTCTACATCAATTTGTTCTCTGTCAAATTCTGATGTTGGTGGAGGTTTTTATAGGTGTATACTTTGTGAGGGCCAGTTTATTAGGTTATGCGAAATTGTGGAACATTTGTGTGGTTCCTCTTAGAGAAAGCTTGGATCATGCTTTCTAATTTGGTTGGTCTACGGAATTTCGGCTGAATTTGTTTGTCCCTGCTATTCGGTTTGTTGGTCTCCATCCACTGCAATTGTTTTGAAGACTCTGTTTGGGTATGGATTTGAACTCTTGCTGGTTATTTAGATTTGCTGTCTTGTTGGTGCTCAAGTAATGATGACAGGCTTGGGTTACAGGCAAAATTTGGTATTCCTAGGATTCGTATTTGGGGTGAATTGTTTTGCATGTGGGACTTGGAGCCTTTGTCACCATAATGTGCAATCGACTTTGTTTTGGAGAATATGCCATACATTTGTGGAGTGAGTCTATTTGTGCAGTTTCGGACCATGGTGTTTGTGAGCAGGTGGAGTGTGAAGTTCGAGTATTTGGTGCTTCATTCAGCTTTGTTTGGTGCGCTTGGTTTTGTTTGGTGATGTTGGAGAATTCAGGCGCTCATTTGAATCACTCTGTTTTGATCAAGGCACTTTTGGTTTTCATGCTCGGGCATGTTTTGGTTTGGAGAAGACGTTGGAGGAAAGTTCCGTTTGAAGACCTAAGCAAAACTTAAGTCAAGCTGGAGATTGTTGTAATTTGGCTTAAATTTTAAGTCAATTAGTTACCCTTTTTGGGTCAATTATTACTTACTCTTGTTAGCTGTTTGGGTTCCCCGTTCTATAAGGAGTAGGGATGCTAATCCTTGTAGGAGTTTGGTTTCTTGTCTTATAAGGAATATGGATTTGTACTCCTTATAGGATTTGATAAAATTAGACTAGTATATAATTGGCACATTGGTTTCTCTTTGTTTGGTGTGTGTGCATCCGCATATATTGCTGAAAGGCCTAAAACCTTTCTTATGTTTTGGTTGTGGTGCCGTCCCGCATCATTTGTATGAGAAAGTGCTTTGGATTGTGAGAGTTAATCTCTTTTTGTAATCTCCTTTGTTATCAGTGGAATTTCCTCGCCGGTGCGCCCCTGGACGTAGGCTTTATAGCCGAACCACGTAAATCCTTTGTCTTCTCTGTGGATTGCTAGATTTCATATTTTGCTTTCATATTTGTTATATTATTTTGGGACGCTTCAGCACAACAATTTATATCAGAGCTTGAGTTTCGACTTGGGTTATGTTTCTATGATGGCATAATATAGAATTGGAAAATTTGACGGGAGGAATGACTTGGGGATTTTGGATAATCCCTCAACAGTTTGGGTACAGTTAAAGTCGTGTTCGTACTCTCTATTCGATTCGAAGTTGATCTATGCAAAACCAATTTGATGATTTGGTTGTTCTGAATTTGAGAAATTTGGATGTGGGTTTCTACATCAATTTGTTCTCTGTCAAATTCTGATGTTGGTGGAGGTTTTTATAGGTGTATACTTTGTGAGGGCCAGTTTATTAGGTTATGCGAAATTGTGGAACATTTGTGTGGTTCCTCTTAGAGAAAGCTTGGATCATGCTTTCTAATTTGGTTGGTCTACGGAATTTCGGCTGAATTTGTTTGTCCCTGCTATTCGGTTTGTTGGTCTCCATCCACTGCAATTGTTTTGAAGACTCTGTTTGGGTATGGATTTGAACTCTTGCTGGTTATTTAGATTTGCTGTCTTGTTGGTGCTCAAGTAATGATGACAGGCTTGGGTTACAGGCAAAATTTGGTATTCCTAGGATTCGTATTTGGGGTGAATTGTTTTGCATGTGGGACTTGGAGCCTTTGTCACCATAATGTGCAATCGACTTTGTTTTGGAGAATATGCCATACATTTGTGGAGTGAGTCTATTTGTGCAGTTTCGGACCATGGTGTTTGTGAGCAGGTGGAGTGTGAAGTTCGAGTATTTGGTGCTTCATTCAGCTTTGTTTGGTGCGCTTGGTTTTGTTTGGTGATGTTGGAGAATTCAGGCGCTCATTTGAATCACTCTGTTTTGATCAAGGCACTTTTGGTTTTCATGCTCGGGCATGTTTTGGTTTGGAGAAGACGTTGGAGGAAAGTTCCGTTTGAAGACCTAAGCAAAACTTAAGTCAAGCTGGAGATTGTTGTAATTTGGCTTAAATTTTAAGTCAATTAGTTACCCTTTTTGGGTCAATTATTACTTACTCTTGTTAGCTGTTTGGGTTCCCTGTTCTATAAGGAGTAGGGATGCTAATCCTTGTAGGAGTTTGGTTTCTTGTCTTATAAGGAATATGGATTTGTACTCCTTATAGGATTTGATAAAATTAGACTAGTATATAATTGGCACATTGGTTTCTCTTTGTTTGGTGTGTGTGCATCCGCATATATTGCTGAAAGGCCTAAAACCTTTCTTATGTTTTGGTTGTGGTGCCGTCCCGCATCATTTGTATGAGAAAGTGCTTTGGATTGTGAGAGTTAATCTCTTTTTGTAATCTCCTTTGTTATCAGTGGAATTTCCTCGCCGGTGCGCCCCTGGACGTAGGCTTTATAGCCGAACCACGTAAATCCTTTGTCTTCTCTGTGGATTGCTAGATTTCATATTTTGCTTTCATATTTGTTATATTATTTTGGGACGCTTCAGCACAACAATTTATATCAGAGCTTGAGTTTCGACTTGGGTTATGTTTCTATGATGGCATAATATAGAATTGGAAAATTTGACGGGAGGAATGACTTGGGGATTTTGGATAATCCCTCAACAGTTTGGGTACAGTTAAAGTCGTGTTCGTACTCTCTATTCGATTCGAAGTTGATCTATGCAAAACCAATTTGATGATTTGGTTGTTCTGAATTTGAGAAATTTGGATGTGGGTTTCTACATCAATTTGTTCTCTGTCAAATTCTGATGTTGGTGGAGGTTTTTATAGGTGTATACTTTGTGAGGGCCAGTTTATTAGGTTATGCGAAATTGTGGAACATTTGTGTGGTTCCTCTTAGAGAAAGCTTGGATCATGCTTTCTAATTTGGTTGGTCTACGGAATTTCGGCTGAATTTGTTTGTCCCTGCTATTCGGTTTGTTGGTCTCCATCCACTGCAATTGTTTTGAAGACTCTGTTTGGGTATGGATTTGAACTCTTGCTGGTTATTTAGATTTGCTGTCTTGTTGGTGCTCAAGTAATGATGACAGGCTTGGGTTACAGGCAAAATTTGGTATTCCTAGGATTCGTATTTGGGGTGAATTGTTTTGCATGTGGGACTTGGAGCCTTTGTCACCATAATGTGCAATCGACTTTGTTTTGGAGAATATGCCATACATTTGTGGAGTGAGTCTATTTGTGCAGTTTCGGACCATGGTGTTTGTGAGCAGGTGGAGTGTGAAGTTCGAGTATTTGGTGCTTCATTCAGCTTTGTTTGGTGCGCTTGGTTTTGTTTGGTGATGTTGGAGAATTCAGGCGCTCATTTGAATCACTCTGTTTTGATCAAGGCACTTTTGGTTTTCATGCTCGGGCATGTTTTGGTTTGGAGAAGACGTTGGAGGAAAGTTCCGTTTGAAGACCTAAGCAAAACTTAAGTCAAGCTGGAGATTGTTGTAATTTGGCTTAAATTTTAAGTCAATTAGTTACCCTTTTTGGGTCAATTATTACTTACTCTTGTTAGCTGTTTGGGTTCCCCGTTCTATAAGGAGTAGGGATGCTAATCCTTGTAGGAGTTTGGTTTCTTGTCTTATAAGGAATATGGATTTGTACTCCTTATAGGATTTGATAAAATTAGACTAGTATATAATTGGCACATTGGTTTCTCTTTGTTTGGTGTGTGTGCATCCGCATATATTGCTGAAAGGCCTAAAACCTTTCTTATGTTTTGGTTGTGGTGCCGTCCCGCATCATTTGTATGAGAAAGTGCTTTGGATTGTGAGAGTTAATCTCTTTTTGTAATCTCCTTTGTTATCAGTGGAATTTCCTCGCCGGTGCGCCCCTGGACGTAGGCTTTATAGCCGAACCACGTAAATCCTTTGTCTTCTCTGTGGATTGCTAGATTTCATATTTTGCTTTCATATTTGTTATATTATTTTGGGACGCTTCAGCACAACAATTTATATCAGAGCTTGAGTTTCGACTTGGGTTATGTTTCTATGATGGCATAATATAGAATTGGAAAATTTGACGGGAGGAATGACTTGGGGATTTTGGATAATCCCTCAACAGTTTGGGTACAGTTAAAGTCGTGTTCGTACTCTCTATTCGATTCGAAGTTGATCTATGCAAAACCAATTTGATGATTTGGTTGTTCTGAATTTGAGAAATTTGGATGTGGGTTTCTACATCAATTTGTTCTCTGTCAAATTCTGATGTTGGTGGAGGTTTTTATAGGTGTATACTTTGTGAGGGCCAGTTTATTAGGTTATGCGAAATTGTGGAACATTTGTGTGGTTCCTCTTAGAGAAAGCTTGGATCATGCTTTCTAATTTGGTTGGTCTACGGAATTTCGGCTGAATTTGTTTGTCCCTGCTATTCGGTTTGTTGGTCTCCATCCACTGCAATTGTTTTGAAGACTCTGTTTGGGTATGGATTTGAACTCTTGCTGGTTATTTAGATTTGCTGTCTTGTTGGTGCTCAAGTAATGATGACAGGCTTGGGTTACAGGCAAAATTTGGTATTCCTAGGATTCGTATTTGGGGTGAATTGTTTTGCATGTGGGACTTGGAGCCTTTGTCACCATAATGTGCAATCGACTTTGTTTTGGAGAATATGCCATACATTTGTGGAGTGAGTCTATTTGTGCAGTTTCGGACCATGGTGTTTGTGAGCAGGTGGAGTGTGAAGTTCGAGTATTTGGTGCTTCATTCAGCTTTGTTTGGTGCGCTTGGTTTTGTTTGGTGATGTTGGAGAATTCAGGCGCTCATTTGAATCACTCTGTTTTGATCAAGGCACTTTTGGTTTTCATGCTCGGGCATGTTTTGGTTTGGAGAAGACGTTGGAGGAAAGTTCCGTTTGAAGACCTAAGCAAAACTTAAGTCAAGCTGGAGATTGTTGTAATTTGGCTTAAATTTTAAGTCAATTAGTTACCCTTTTTGGGTCAATTATTACTTACTCTTGTTAGCTGTTTGGGTTCCCCGTTCTATAAGGAGTAGGGATGCTAATCCTTGTAGGAGTTTGGTTTCTTGTCTTATAAGGAATATGGATTTGTACTCCTTATAGGATTTGATAAAATTAGACTAGTATATAATTGGCACATTGGTTTCTCTTTGTTTGGTGTGTGTGCATCCGCATATATTGCTGAAAGGCCTAAAACCTTTCTTATGTTTTGGTTGTGGTGCCGTCCCGCATCATTTGTATGAGAAAGTGCTTTGGATTGTGAGAGTTAATCTCTTTTTGTAATCTCCTTTGTTATCAGTGGAATTTCCTCGCCGGTGCGCCCCTGGACGTAGGCTTTATAGCCGAACCACGTAAATCCTTTGTCTTCTCTGTGGATTGCTAGATTTCATATTTTGCTTTCATATTTGTTATATTATTTTGGGACGCTTCAGCACAACAATTTATATCAGAGCTTGAGTTTCGACTTGGGTTATGTTTCTATGATGGCATAATATAGAATTGGAAAATTTGACGGGAGGAATGACTTGGGGATTTTGGATAATCCCTCAACAGTTTGGGTACAGTTAAAGTCGTGTTCGTACTCTCTATTCGATTCGAAGTTGATCTATGCAAAACCAATTTGATGATTTGGTTGTTCTGAATTTGAGAAATTTGGATGTGGGTTTCTACATCAATTTGTTCTCTGTCAAATTCTGATGTTGGTGGAGGTTTTTATAGGTGTATACTTTGTGAGGGCCAGTTTATTAGGTTATGCGAAATTGTGGAACATTTGTGTGGTTCCTCTTAGAGAAAGCTTGGATCATGCTTTCTAATTTGGTTGGTCTACGGAATTTCGGCTGAATTTGTTTGTCCCTGCTATTCGGTTTGTTGGTCTCCATCCACTGCAATTGTTTTGAAGACTCTGTTTGGGTATGGATTTGAACTCTTGCTGGTTATTTAGATTTGCTGTCTTGTTGGTGCTCAAGTAATGATGACAGGCTTGGGTTACAGGCAAAATTTGGTATTCCTAGGATTCGTATTTGGGGTGAATTGTTTTGCATGTGGGACTTGGAGCCTTTGTCACCATAATGTGCAATTGACTTTGTTTTGGAGAATATGCCATACATTTGTGGAGTGAGTCTATTTGTGCAGTTTCGGACCATGGTGTTTGTGAGCAGGTGGAGTGTGAAGTTCGAGTATTTGGTGCTTCATTCAGCTTTGTTTGGTGCGCTTGGTTTTGTTTGGTGATGTTGGAGAATTCAGGCGCTCATTTGAATCACTCTGTTTTGATCAAGGCACTTTTGGTTTTCATGCTCGGGCATGTTTTGGTTTGGAGAAGACGTTGGAGGAAAGTTCCGTTTGAAGACCTAAGCAAAACTTAAGTCAAGCTGGAGATTGTTGTAATTTGGCTTAAATTTTAAGTCAATTAGTTACCCTTTTTGGGTCAATTATTACTTACTCTTGTTAGCTGTTTGGGTTCCCTGTTCTATAAGGAGTAGGGATGCTAATCCTTGTAGGAGTTTGGTTTCTTGTCTTATAAGGAATATGGATTTGTACTCCTTATAGGATTTGATAAAATTAGACTAGTATATAATTGGCACATTGGTTTCTCTTTGTTTGGTGTGTGTGCATCCGCATATATTGCTGAAAGGCCTAAAACCTTTCTTATGTTTTGGTTGTGGTGCCGTCCCGCATCATTTGTATGAGAAAGTGCTTTGGATTGTGAGAGTTAATCTCTTTTTGTAATCTCCTTTGTTATCAGTGGAATTTCCTCGCCGGTGCGCCCCTGGACGTAGGCTTTATAGCCGAACCACGTAAATCCTTTGTCTTCTCTGTGGATTGCTAGATTTCATATTTTGCTTTCATATTTGTTATATTATTTTGGGACGCTTCAGCACAACAATTTATATCAGAGCTTGAGTTTCGACTTGGGTTATGTTTCTATGATGGCATAATATAGAATTGGAAAATTTGACGGGAGGAATGACTTGGGGATTTTGGATAATCCCTCAACAGTTTGGGTACAGTTAAAGTCGTGTTCGTACTCTCTATTCGATTCGAAGTTGATCTATGCAAAACCAATTTGATGATTTGGTTGTTCTGAATTTGAGAAATTTGGATGTGGGTTTCTACATCAATTTGTTCTCTGTCAAATTCTGATGTTGGTGGAGGTTTTTATAGGTGTATACTTTGTGAGGGCCAGTTTATTAGGTTATGCGAAATTGTGGAACATTTGTGTGGTTCCTCTTAGAGAAAGCTTGGATCATGCTTTCTAATTTGGTTGGTCTACGGAATTTCGGCTGAATTTGTTTGTCCCTGCTATTCGGTTTGTTGGTCTCCATCCACTGCAATTGTTTTGAAGACTCTGTTTGGGTATGGATTTGAACTCTTGCTGGTTATTTAGATTTGCTGTCTTGTTGGTGCTCAAGTAATGATGACAGGCTTGGGTTACAGGCAAAATTTGGTATTCCTAGGATTCGTATTTGGGGTGAATTGTTTTGCATGTGGGACTTGGAGCCTTTGTCACCATAATGTGCAATCGACTTTGTTTTGGAGAATATGCCATACATTTGTGGAGTGAGTCTATTTGTGCAGTTTCGGACCATGGTGTTTGTGAGCAGGTGGAGTGTGAAGTTCGAGTATTTGGTGCTTCATTCAGCTTTGTTTGGTGCGCTTGGTTTTGTTTGGTGATGTTGGAGAATTCAGGCGCTCATTTGAATCACTCTGTTTTGATCAAGGCACTTTTGGTTTTCATGCTCGGGCATGTTTTGGTTTGGAGAAGACGTTGGAGGAAAGTTCCGTTTGAAGACCTAAGCAAAACTTAAGTCAAGCTGGAGATTGTTGTAATTTGGCTTAAATTTTAAGTCAATTAGTTACCCTTTTTGGGTCAATTATTACTTACTCTTGTTAGCTGTTTGGGTTCCCTGTTCTATAAGGAGTAGGGATGCTAATCCTTGTAGGAGTTTGGTTTCTTGTCTTATAAGGAATATGGATTTGTACTCCTTATAGGATTTGATAAAATTAGACTAGTATATAATTGGCACATTGGTTTCTCTTTGTTTGGTGTGTGTGCATCCGCATATATTGCTGAAAGGCCTAAAACCTTTCTTATGTTTTGGTTGTGGTGCCGTCCCGCATCATTTGTATGAGAAAGTGCTTTGGATTGTGAGAGTTAATCTCTTTTTGTAATCTCCTTTGTTATCAGTGGAATTTCCTCGCCGGTGCGCCCCTGGACGTAGGCTTTATAGCCGAACCACGTAAATCCTTTGTCTTCTCTGTGGATTGCTAGATTTCATATTTTGCTTTCATATTTGTTATATTATTTTGGGACGCTTCAGCACAACAATTTATATCAGAGCTTGAGTTTCGACTTGGGTTATGTTTCTATGATGGCATAATATAGAATTGGAAAATTTGACGGGAGGAATGACTTGGGGATTTTGGATAATCCCTCAACAGTTTGGGTACAGTTAAAGTCGTGTTCGTACTCTCTATTCGATTCGAAGTTGATCTATGCAAAACCAATTTGATGATTTGGTTGTTCTGAATTTGAGAAATTTGGATGTGGGTTTCTACATCAATTTGTTCTCTGTCAAATTCTGATGTTGGTGGAGGTTTTTATAGGTGTATACTTTGTGAGGGCCAGTTTATTAGGTTATGCGAAATTGTGGAACATTTGTGTGGTTCCTCTTAGAGAAAGCTTGGATCATGCTTTCTAATTTGGTTGGTCTACGGAATTTCGGCTGAATTTGTTTGTCCCTGCTATTCGGTTTGTTGGTCTCCATCCACTGCAATTGTTTTGAAGACTCTGTTTGGGTATGGATTTGAACTCTTGCTGGTTATTTAGATTTGCTGTCTTGTTGGTGCTCAAGTAATGATGACAGGCTTGGGTTACAGGCAAAATTTGGTATTCCTAGGATTCGTATTTGGGGTGAATTGTTTTGCATGTGGGACTTGGAGCCTTTGTCACCATAATGTGCAATCGACTTTGTTTTGGAGAATATGCCATACATTTGTGGAGTGAGTCTATTTGTGCAGTTTCGGACCATGGTGTTTGTGAGCAGGTGGAGTGTGAAGTTCGAGTATTTGGTGCTTCATTCAGCTTTGTTTGGTGCGCTTGGTTTTGTTTGGTGATGTTGGAGAATTCAGGCGCTCATTTGAATCACTCTGTTTTGATCAAGGCACTTTTGGTTTTCATGCTCGGGCATGTTTTGGTTTGGAGAAGACGTTGGAGGAAAGTTCCGTTTGAAGACCTAAGCAAAACTTAAGTCAAGCTGGAGATTGTTGTAATTTGGCTTAAATTTTAAGTCAATTAGTTACCCTTTTTGGGTCAATTATTACTTACTCTTGTTAGCTGTTTGGGTTCCCCGTTCTATAAGGAGTAGGGATGCTAATCCTTGTAGGAGTTTGGTTTCTTGTCTTATAAGGAATATGGATTTGTACTCCTTATAGGATTTGATAAAATTAGACTAGTATATAATTGGCACATTGGTTTCTCTTTGTTTGGTGTGTGTGCATCCGCATATATTGCTGAAAGGCCTAAAACCTTTCTTATGTTTTGGTTGTGGTGCCGTCCCGCATCATTTGTATGAGAAAGTGCTTTGGATTGTGAGAGTTAATCTCTTTTTGTAATCTCCTTTGTTATCAGTGGAATTTCCTCGCCGGTGCGCCCCTGGACGTAGGCTTTATAGCCGAACCACGTAAATCCTTTGTCTTCTCTGTGGATTGCTAGATTTCATATTTTGCTTTCATATTTGTTATATTATTTTGGGACGCTTCAGCACAACAATTTATATCAGAGCTTGAGTTTCGACTTGGGTTATGTTTCTATGATGGCATAATATAGAATTGGAAAATTTGACGGGAGGAATGACTTGGGGATTTTGGATAATCCCTCAACAGTTTGGGTACAGTTAAAGTCGTGTTCGTACTCTCTATTCGATTCGAAGTTGATCTATGCAAAACCAATTTGATGATTTGGTTGTTCTGAATTTGAGAAATTTGGATGTGGGTTTCTACATCAATTTGTTCTCTGTCAAATTCTGATGTTGGTGGAGGTTTTTATAGGTGTATACTTTGTGAGGGCCAGTTTATTAGGTTATGCGAAATTGTGGAACATTTGTGTGGTTCCTCTTAGAGAAAGCTTGGATCATGCTTTCTAATTTGGTTGGTCTACGGAATTTCGGCTGAATTTGTTTGTCCCTGCTATTCGGTTTGTTGGTCTCCATCCACTGCAATTGTTTTGAAGACTCTGTTTGGGTATGGATTTGAACTCTTGCTGGTTATTTAGATTTGCTGTCTTGTTGGTGCTCAAGTAATGATGACAGGCTTGGGTTACAGGCAAAATTTGGTATTCCTAGGATTCGTATTTGGGGTGAATTGTTTTGCATGTGGGACTTGGAGCCTTTGTCACCATAATGTGCAATCGACTTTGTTTTGGAGAATATGCCATACATTTGTGGAGTGAGTCTATTTGTGCAGTTTCGGACCATGGTGTTTGTGAGCAGGTGGAGTGTGAAGTTCGAGTATTTGGTGCTTCATTCAGCTTTGTTTGGTGCGCTTGGTTTTGTTTGGTGATGTTGGAGAATTCAGGCGCTCATTTGAATCACTCTGTTTTGATCAAGGCACTTTTGGTTTTCATGCTCGGGCATGTTTTGGTTTGGAGAAGACGTTGGAGGAAAGTTCCGTTTGAAGACCTAAGCAAAACTTAAGTCAAGCTGGAGATTGTTGTAATTTGGCTTAAATTTTAAGTCAATTAGTTACCCTTTTTGGGTCAATTATTACTTACTCTTGTTAGCTGTTTGGGTTCCCCGTTCTATAAGGAGTAGGGATGCTAATCCTTGTAGGAGTTTGGTTTCTTGTCTTATAAGGAATATGGATTTGTACTCCTTATAGGATTTGATAAAATTAGACTAGTATATAATTGGCACATTGGTTTCTCTTTGTTTGGTGTGTGTGCATCCGCATATATTGCTGAAAGGCCTAAAACCTTTCTTATGTTTTGGTTGTGGTGCCGTCCCGCATCATTTGTATGAGAAAGTGCTTTGGATTGTGAGAGTTAATCTCTTTTTGTAATCTCCTTTGTTATCAGTGGAATTTCCTCGCCGGTGCGCCCCTGGACGTAGGCTTTATAGCCGAACCACGTAAATCCTTTGTCTTCTCTGTGGATTGCTAGATTTCATATTTTGCTTTCATATTTGTTATATTATTTTGGGACGCTTCAGCACAACAATTTATATCAGAGCTTGAGTTTCGACTTGGGTTATGTTTCTATGATGGCATAATATAGAATTGGAAAATTTGACGGGAGGAATGACTTGGGGATTTTGGATAATCCCTCAACAGTTTGGGTACAGTTAAAGTCGTGTTCGTACTCTCTATTCGATTCGAAGTTGATCTATGCAAAACCAATTTGATGATTTGGTTGTTCTGAATTTGAGAAATTTGGATGTGGGTTTCTACATCAATTTGTTCTCTGTCAAATTCTGATGTTGGTGGAGGTTTTTATAGGTGTATACTTTGTGAGGGCCAGTTTATTAGGTTATGCGAAATTGTGGAACATTTGTGTGGTTCCTCTTAGAGAAAGCTTGGATCATGCTTTCTAATTTGGTTGGTCTACGGAATTTCGGCTGAATTTGTTTGTCCCTGCTATTCGGTTTGTTGGTCTCCATCCACTGCAATTGTTTTGAAGACTCTGTTTGGGTATGGATTTGAACTCTTGCTGGTTATTTAGATTTGCTGTCTTGTTGGTGCTCAAGTAATGATGACAGGCTTGGGTTACAGGCAAAATTTGGTATTCCTAGGATTCGTATTTGGGGTGAATTGTTTTGCATGTGGGACTTGGAGCCTTTGTCACCATAATGTGCAATCGACTTTGTTTTGGAGAATATGCCATACATTTGTGGAGTGAGTCTATTTGTGCAGTTTCGGACCATGGTGTTTGTGAGCAGGTGGAGTGTGAAGTTCGAGTATTTGGTGCTTCATTCAGCTTTGTTTGGTGCGCTTGGTTTTGTTTGGTGATGTTGGAGAATTCAGGCGCTCATTTGAATCACTCTGTTTTGATCAAGGCACTTTTGGTTTTCATGCTCGGGCATGTTTTGGTTTGGAGAAGACGTTGGAGGAAAGTTCCGTTTGAAGACCTAAGCAAAACTTAAGTCAAGCTGGAGATTGTTGTAATTTGGCTTAAATTTTAAGTCAATTAGTTACCCTTTTTGGGTCAATTATTACTTACTCTTGTTAGCTGTTTGGGTTCCCTGTTCTATAAGGAGTAGGGATGCTAATCCTTGTAGGAGTTTGGTTTCTTGTCTTATAAGGAATATGGATTTGTACTCCTTATAGGATTTGATAAAATTAGACTAGTATATAATTGGCACATTGGTTTCTCTTTGTTTGGTGTGTGTGCATCCGCATATATTGCTGAAAGGCCTAAAACCTTTCTTATGTTTTGGTTGTGGTGCCGTCCCGCATCATTTGTATGAGAAAGTGCTTTGGATTGTGAGAGTTAATCTCTTTTTGTAATCTCCTTTGTTATCAGTGGAATTTCCTCGCCGGTGCGCCCCTGGACGTAGGCTTTATAGCCGAACCACGTAAATCCTTTGTCTTCTCTGTGGATTGCTAGATTTCATATTTTGCTTTCATATTTGTTATATTATTTTGGGACGCTTCAGCACAACAATTTATATCAGAGCTTGAGTTTCGACTTGGGTTATGTTTCTATGATGGCATAATATAGAATTGGAAAATTTGACGGGAGGAATGACTTGGGGATTTTGGATAATCCCTCAACAGTTTGGGTACAGTTAAAGTCGTGTTCGTACTCTCTATTCGATTCGAAGTTGATCTATGCAAAACCAATTTGATGATTTGGTTGTTCTGAATTTGAGAAATTTGGATGTGGGTTTCTACATCAATTTGTTCTCTGTCAAATTCTGATGTTGGTGGAGGTTTTTATAGGTGTATACTTTGTGAGGGCCAGTTTATTAGGTTATGCGAAATTGTGGAACATTTGTGTGGTTCCTCTTAGAGAAAGCTTGGATCATGCTTTCTAATTTGGTTGGTCTACGGAATTTCGGCTGAATTTGTTTGTCCCTGCTATTCGGTTTGTTGGTCTCCATCCACTGCAATTGTTTTGAAGACTCTGTTTGGGTATGGATTTGAACTCTTGCTGGTTATTTAGATTTGCTGTCTTGTTGGTGCTCAAGTAATGATGACAGGCTTGGGTTACAGGCAAAATTTGGTATTCCTAGGATTCGTATTTGGGGTGAATTGTTTTGCATGTGGGACTTGGAGCCTTTGTCACCATAATGTGCAATCGACTTTGTTTTGGAGAATATGCCATACATTTGTGGAGTGAGTCTATTTGTGCAGTTTCGGACCATGGTGTTTGTGAGCAGGTGGAGTGTGAAGTTCGAGTATTTGGTGCTTCATTCAGCTTTGTTTGGTGCGCTTGGTTTTGTTTGGTGATGTTGGAGAATTCAGGCGCTCATTTGAATCACTCTGTTTTGATCAAGGCACTTTTGGTTTTCATGCTCGGGCATGTTTTGGTTTGGAGAAGACGTTGGAGGAAAGTTCCGTTTGAAGACCTAAGCAAAACTTAAGTCAAGCTGGAGATTGTTGTAATTTGGCTTAAATTTTAAGTCAATTAGTTACCCTTTTTGGGTCAATTATTACTTACTCTTGTTAGCTGTTTGGGTTCCCCGTTCTATAAGGAGTAGGGATGCTAATCCTTGTAGGAGTTTGGTTTCTTGTCTTATAAGGAATATGGATTTGTACTCCTTATAGGATTTGATAAAATTAGACTAGTATATAATTGGCACATTGGTTTCTCTTTGTTTGGTGTGTGTGCATCCGCATATATTGCTGAAAGGCCTAAAACCTTTCTTATGTTTTGGTTGTGGTGCCGTCCCGCATCATTTGTATGAGAAAGTGCTTTGGATTGTGAGAGTTAATCTCTTTTTGTAATCTCCTTTGTTATCAGTGGAATTTCCTCGCCGGTGCGCCCCTGGACGTAGGCTTTATAGCCGAACCACGTAAATCCTTTGTCTTCTCTGTGGATTGCTAGATTTCATATTTTGCTTTCATATTTGTTATATTATTTTGGGACGCTTCAGCACAACAATTTATATCAGAGCTTGAGTTTCGACTTGGGTTATGTTTCTATGATGGCATAATATAGAATTGGAAAATTTGACGGGAGGAATGACTTGGGGATTTTGGATAATCCCTCAACAGTTTGGGTACAGTTAAAGTCGTGTTCGTACTCTCTATTCGATTCGAAGTTGATCTATGCAAAACCAATTTGATGATTTGGTTGTTCTGAATTTGAGAAATTTGGATGTGGGTTTCTACATCAATTTGTTCTCTGTCAAATTCTGATGTTGGTGGAGGTTTTTATAGGTGTATACTTTGTGAGGGCCAGTTTATTAGGTTATGCGAAATTGTGGAACATTTGTGTGGTTCCTCTTAGAGAAAGCTTGGATCATGCTTTCTAATTTGGTTGGTCTACGGAATTTCGGCTGAATTTGTTTGTCCCTGCTATTCGGTTTGTTGGTCTCCATCCACTGCAATTGTTTTGAAGACTCTGTTTGGGTATGGATTTGAACTCTTGCTGGTTATTTAGATTTGCTGTCTTGTTGGTGCTCAAGTAATGATGACAGGCTTGGGTTACAGGCAAAATTTGGTATTCCTAGGATTCGTATTTGGGGTGAATTGTTTTGCATGTGGGACTTGGAGCCTTTGTCACCATAATGTGCAATCGACTTTGTTTTGGAGAATATGCCATACATTTGTGGAGTGAGTCTATTTGTGCAGTTTCGGACCATGGTGTTTGTGAGCAGGTGGAGTGTGAAGTTCGAGTATTTGGTGCTTCATTCAGCTTTGTTTGGTGCGCTTGGTTTTGTTTGGTGATGTTGGAGAATTCAGGCGCTCATTTGAATCACTCTGTTTTGATCAAGGCACTTTTGGTTTTCATGCTCGGGCATGTTTTGGTTTGGAGAAGACGTTGGAGGAAAGTTCCGTTTGAAGACCTAAGCAAAACTTAAGTCAAGCTGGAGATTGTTGTAATTTGGCTTAAATTTTAAGTCAATTAGTTACCCTTTTTGGGTCAATTATTACTTACTCTTGTTAGCTGTTTGGGTTCCCTGTTCTATAAGGAGTAGGGATGCTAATCCTTGTAGGAGTTTGGTTTCTTGTCTTATAAGGAATATGGATTTGTACTCCTTATAGGATTTGATAAAATTAGACTAGTATATAATTGGCACATTGGTTTCTCTTTGTTTGGTGTGTGTGCATCCGCATATATTGCTGAAAGGCCTAAAACCTTTCTTATGTTTTGGTTGTGGTGCCGTCCCGCATCATTTGTATGAGAAAGTGCTTTGGATTGTGAGAGTTAATCTCTTTTTGTAATCTCCTTTGTTATCAGTGGAATTTCCTCGCCGGTGCGCCCCTGGACGTAGGCTTTATAGCCGAACCACGTAAATCCTTTGTCTTCTCTGTGGATTGCTAGATTTCATATTTTGCTTTCATATTTGTTATATTATTTTGGGACGCTTCAGCACAACAATTTATATCAGAGCTTGAGTTTCGACTTGGGTTATGTTTCTATGATGGCATAATATAGAATTGGAAAATTTGACGGGAGGAATGACTTGGGGATTTTGGATAATCCCTCAACAGTTTGGGTACAGTTAAAGTCGTGTTCGTACTCTCTATTCGATTCGAAGTTGATCTATGCAAAACCAATTTGATGATTTGGTTGTTCTGAATTTGAGAAATTTGGATGTGGGTTTCTACATCAATTTGTTCTCTGTCAAATTCTGATGTTGGTGGAGGTTTTTATAGGTGTATACTTTGTGAGGGCCAGTTTATTAGGTTATGCGAAATTGTGGAACATTTGTGTGGTTCCTCTTAGAGAAAGCTTGGATCATGCTTTCTAATTTGGTTGGTCTACGGAATTTCGGCTGAATTTGTTTGTCCCTGCTATTCGGTTTGTTGGTCTCCATCCACTGCAATTGTTTTGAAGACTCTGTTTGGGTATGGATTTGAACTCTTGCTGGTTATTTAGATTTGCTGTCTTGTTGGTGCTCAAGTAATGATGACAGGCTTGGGTTACAGGCAAAATTTGGTATTCCTAGGATTCGTATTTGGGGTGAATTGTTTTGCATGTGGGACTTGGAGCCTTTGTCACCATAATGTGCAATCGACTTTGTTTTGGAGAATATGCCATACATTTGTGGAGTGAGTCTATTTGTGCAGTTTCGGACCATGGTGTTTGTGAGCAGGTGGAGTGTGAAGTTCGAGTATTTGGTGCTTCATTCAGCTTTGTTTGGTGCGCTTGGTTTTGTTTGGTGATGTTGGAGAATTCAGGCGCTCATTTGAATCACTCTGTTTTGATCAAGGCACTTTTGGTTTTCATGCTCGGGCATGTTTTGGTTTGGAGAAGACGTTGGAGGAAAGTTCCGTTTGAAGACCTAAGCAAAACTTAAGTCAAGCTGGAGATTGTTGTAATTTGGCTTAAATTTTAAGTCAATTAGTTACCCTTTTTGGGTCAATTATTACTTACTCTTGTTAGCTGTTTGGGTTCCCTGTTCTATAAGGAGTAGGGATGCTAATCCTTGTAGGAGTTTGGTTTCTTGTCTTATAAGGAATATGGATTTGTACTCCTTATAGGATTTGATAAAATTAGACTAGTATATAATTGGCACATTGGTTTCTCTTTGTTTGGTGTGTGTGCATCCGCATATATTGCTGAAAGGCCTAAAACCTTTCTTATGTTTTGGTTGTGGTGCCGTCCCGCATCATTTGTATGAGAAAGTGCTTTGGATTGTGAGAGTTAATCTCTTTTTGTAATCTCCTTTGTTATCAGTGGAATTTCCTCGCCGGTGCGCCCCTGGACGTAGGCTTTATAGCCGAACCACGTAAATCCTTTGTCTTCTCTGTGGATTGCTAGATTTCATATTTTGCTTTCATATTTGTTATATTATTTTGGGACGCTTCAGCACAACAATTTATATCAGAGCTTGAGTTTCGACTTGGGTTATGTTTCTATGATGGCATAATATAGAATTGGAAAATTTGACGGGAGGAATGACTTGGGGATTTTGGATAATCCCTCAACAGTTTGGGTACAGTTAAAGTCGTGTTCGTACTCTCTATTCGATTCGAAGTTGATCTATGCAAAACCAATTTGATGATTTGGTTGTTCTGAATTTGAGAAATTTGGATGTGGGTTTCTACATCAATTTGTTCTCTGTCAAATTCTGATGTTGGTGGAGGTTTTTATAGGTGTATACTTTGTGAGGGCCAGTTTATTAGGTTATGCGAAATTGTGGAACATTTGTGTGGTTCCTCTTAGAGAAAGCTTGGATCATGCTTTCTAATTTGGTTGGTCTACGGAATTTCGGCTGAATTTGTTTGTCCCTGCTATTCGGTTTGTTGGTCTCCATCCACTGCAATTGTTTTGAAGACTCTGTTTGGGTATGGATTTGAACTCTTGCTGGTTATTTAGATTTGCTGTCTTGTTGGTGCTCAAGTAATGATGACAGGCTTGGGTTACAGGCAAAATTTGGTATTCCTAGGATTCGTATTTGGGGTGAATTGTTTTGCATGTGGGACTTGGAGCCTTTGTCACCATAATGTGCAATCGACTTTGTTTTGGAGAATATGCCATACATTTGTGGAGTGAGTCTATTTGTGCAGTTTCGGACCATGGTGTTTGTGAGCAGGTGGAGTGTGAAGTTCGAGTATTTGGTGCTTCATTCAGCTTTGTTTGGTGCGCTTGGTTTTGTTTGGTGATGTTGGAGAATTCAGGCGCTCATTTGAATCACTCTGTTTTGATCAAGGCACTTTTGGTTTTCATGCTCGGGCATGTTTTGGTTTGGAGAAGACGTTGGAGGAAAGTTCCGTTTGAAGACCTAAGCAAAACTTAAGTCAAGCTGGAGATTGTTGTAATTTGGCTTAAATTTTAAGTCAATTAGTTACCCTTTTTGGGTCAATTATTACTTACTCTTGTTAGCTGTTTGGGTTCCCTGTTCTATAAGGAGTAGGGATGCTAATCCTTGTAGGAGTTTGGTTTCTTGTCTTATAAGGAATATGGATTTGTACTCCTTATAGGATTTGATAAAATTAGACTAGTATATAATTGGCACATTGGTTTCTCTTTGTTTGGTGTGTGTGCATCCGCATATATTGCTGAAAGGCCTAAAACCTTTCTTATGTTTTGGTTGTGGTGCCGTCCCGCATCATTTGTATGAGAAAGTGCTTTGGATTGTGAGAGTTAATCTCTTTTTGTAATCTCCTTTGTTATCAGTGGAATTTCCTCGCCGGTGCGCCCCTGGACGTAGGCTTTATAGCCGAACCACGTAAATCCTTTGTCTTCTCTGTGGATTGCTAGATTTCATATTTTGCTTTCATATTTGTTATATTATTTTGGGACGCTTCAGCACAACAATTTATATCAGAGCTTGAGTTTCGACTTGGGTTATGTTTCTATGATGGCATAATATAGAATTGGAAAATTTGACGGGAGGAATGACTTGGGGATTTTGGATAATCCCTCAACAGTTTGGGTACAGTTAAAGTCGTGTTCGTACTCTCTATTCGATTCGAAGTTGATCTATGCAAAACCAATTTGATGATTTGGTTGTTCTGAATTTGAGAAATTTGGATGTGGGTTTCTACATCAATTTGTTCTCTGTCAAATTCTGATGTTGGTGGAGGTTTTTATAGGTGTATACTTTGTGAGGGCCAGTTTATTAGGTTATGCGAAATTGTGGAACATTTGTGTGGTTCCTCTTAGAGAAAGCTTGGATCATGCTTTCTAATTTGGTTGGTCTACGGAATTTCGGCTGAATTTGTTTGTCCCTGCTATTCGGTTTGTTGGTCTCCATCCACTGCAATTGTTTTGAAGACTCTGTTTGGGTATGGATTTGAACTCTTGCTGGTTATTTAGATTTGCTGTCTTGTTGGTGCTCAAGTAATGATGACAGGCTTGGGTTACAGGCAAAATTTGGTATTCCTAGGATTCGTATTTGGGGTGAATTGTTTTGCATGTGGGACTTGGAGCCTTTGTCACCATAATGTGCAATCGACTTTGTTTTGGAGAATATGCCATACATTTGTGGAGTGAGTCTATTTGTGCAGTTTCGGACCATGGTGTTTGTGAGCAGGTGGAGTGTGAAGTTCGAGTATTTGGTGCTTCATTCAGCTTTGTTTGGTGCGCTTGGTTTTGTTTGGTGATGTTGGAGAATTCAGGCGCTCATTTGAATCACTCTGTTTTGATCAAGGCACTTTTGGTTTTCATGCTCGGGCATGTTTTGGTTTGGAGAAGACGTTGGAGGAAAGTTCCGTTTGAAGACCTAAGCAAAACTTAAGTCAAGCTGGAGATTGTTGTAATTTGGCTTAAATTTTAAGTCAATTAGTTACCCTTTTTGGGTCAATTATTACTTACTCTTGTTAGCTGTTTGGGTTCCCTGTTCTATAAGGAGTAGGGATGCTAATCCTTGTAGGAGTTTGGTTTCTTGTCTTATAAGGAATATGGATTTGTACTCCTTATAGGATTTGATAAAATTAGACTAGTATATAATTGGCACATTGGTTTCTCTTTGTTTGGTGTGTGTGCATCCGCATATATTGCTGAAAGGCCTAAAACCTTTCTTATGTTTTGGTTGTGGTGCCGTCCCGCATCATTTGTATGAGAAAGTGCTTTGGATTGTGAGAGTTAATCTCTTTTTGTAATCTCCTTTGTTATCAGTGGAATTTCCTCGCCGGTGCGCCCCTGGACGTAGGCTTTATAGCCGAACCACGTAAATCCTTTGTCTTCTCTGTGGATTGCTAGATTTCATATTTTGCTTTCATATTTGTTATATTATTTTGGGACGCTTCAGCACAACAATTTATATCAGAGCTTGAGTTTCGACTTGGGTTATGTTTCTATGATGGCATAATATAGAATTGGAAAATTTGACGGGAGGAATGACTTGGGGATTTTGGATAATCCCTCAACAGTTTGGGTACAGTTAAAGTCGTGTTCGTACTCTCTATTCGATTCGAAGTTGATCTATGCAAAACCAATTTGATGATTTGGTTGTTCTGAATTTGAGAAATTTGGATGTGGGTTTCTACATCAATTTGTTCTCTGTCAAATTCTGATGTTGGTGGAGGTTTTTATAGGTGTATACTTTGTGAGGGCCAGTTTATTAGGTTATGCGAAATTGTGGAACATTTGTGTGGTTCCTCTTAGAGAAAGCTTGGATCATGCTTTCTAATTTGGTTGGTCTACGGAATTTCGGCTGAATTTGTTTGTCCCTGCTATTCGGTTTGTTGGTCTCCATCCACTGCAATTGTTTTGAAGACTCTGTTTGGGTATGGATTTGAACTCTTGCTGGTTATTTAGATTTGCTGTCTTGTTGGTGCTCAAGTAATGATGACAGGCTTGGGTTACAGGCAAAATTTGGTATTCCTAGGATTCGTATTTGGGGTGAATTGTTTTGCATGTGGGACTTGGAGCCTTTGTCACCATAATGTGCAATCGACTTTGTTTTGGAGAATATGCCATACATTTGTGGAGTGAGTCTATTTGTGCAGTTTCGGACCATGGTGTTTGTGAGCAGGTGGAGTGTGAAGTTCGAGTATTTGGTGCTTCATTCAGCTTTGTTTGGTGCGCTTGGTTTTGTTTGGTGATGTTGGAGAATTCAGGCGCTCATTTGAATCACTCTGTTTTGATCAAGGCACTTTTGGTTTTCATGCTCGGGCATGTTTTGGTTTGGAGAAGACGTTGGAGGAAAGTTCCGTTTGAAGACCTAAGCAAAACTTAAGTCAAGCTGGAGATTGTTGTAATTTGGCTTAAATTTTAAGTCAATTAGTTACCCTTTTTGGGTCAATTATTACTTACTCTTGTTAGCTGTTTGGGTTCCCTGTTCTATAAGGAGTAGGGATGCTAATCCTTGTAGGAGTTTGGTTTCTTGTCTTATAAGGAATATGGATTTGTACTCCTTATAGGATTTGATAAAATTAGACTAGTATATAATTGGCACATTGGTTTCTCTTTGTTTGGTGTGTGTGCATCCGCATATATTGCTGAAAGGCCTAAAACCTTTCTTATGTTTTGGTTGTGGTGCCGTCCCGCATCATTTGTATGAGAAAGTGCTTTGGATTGTGAGAGTTAATCTCTTTTTGTAATCTCCTTTGTTATCAGTGGAATTTCCTCGCCGGTGCGCCCCTGGACGTAGGCTTTATAGCCGAACCACGTAAATCCTTTGTCTTCTCTGTGGATTGCTAGATTTCATATTTTGCTTTCATATTTGTTATATTATTTTGGGACGCTTCAGCACAACAATTTATATCAGAGCTTGAGTTTCGACTTGGGTTATGTTTCTATGATGGCATAATATAGAATTGGAAAATTTGACGGGAGGAATGACTTGGGGATTTTGGATAATCCCTCAACAGTTTGGGTACAGTTAAAGTCGTGTTCGTACTCTCTATTCGATTCGAAGTTGATCTATGCAAAACCAATTTGATGATTTGGTTGTTCTGAATTTGAGAAATTTGGATGTGGGTTTCTACATCAATTTGTTCTCTGTCAAATTCTGATGTTGGTGGAGGTTTTTATAGGTGTATACTTTGTGAGGGCCAGTTTATTAGGTTATGCGAAATTGTGGAACATTTGTGTGGTTCCTCTTAGAGAAAGCTTGGATCATGCTTTCTAATTTGGTTGGTCTACGGAATTTCGGCTGAATTTGTTTGTCCCTGCTATTCGGTTTGTTGGTCTCCATCCACTGCAATTGTTTTGAAGACTCTGTTTGGGTATGGATTTGAACTCTTGCTGGTTATTTAGATTTGCTGTCTTGTTGGTGCTCAAGTAATGATGACAGGCTTGGGTTACAGGCAAAATTTGGTATTCCTAGGATTCGTATTTGGGGTGAATTGTTTTGCATGTGGGACTTGGAGCCTTTGTCACCATAATGTGCAATCGACTTTGTTTTGGAGAATATGCCATACATTTGTGGAGTGAGTCTATTTGTGCAGTTTCGGACCATGGTGTTTGTGAGCAGGTGGAGTGTGAAGTTCGAGTATTTGGTGCTTCATTCAGCTTTGTTTGGTGCGCTTGGTTTTGTTTGGTGATGTTGGAGAATTCAGGCGCTCATTTGAATCACTCTGTTTTGATCAAGGCACTTTTGGTTTTCATGCTCGGGCATGTTTTGGTTTGGAGAAGACGTTGGAGGAAAGTTCCGTTTGAAGACCTAAGCAAAACTTAAGTCAAGCTGGAGATTGTTGTAATTTGGCTTAAATTTTAAGTCAATTAGTTACCCTTTTTGGGTCAATTATTACTTACTCTTGTTAGCTGTTTGGGTTCCCTGTTCTATAAGGAGTAGGGATGCTAATCCTTGTAGGAGTTTGGTTTCTTGTCTTATAAGGAATATGGATTTGTACTCCTTATAGGATTTGATAAAATTAGACTAGTATATAATTGGCACATTGGTTTCTCTTTGTTTGGTGTGTGTGCATCCGCATATATTGCTGAAAGGCCTAAAACCTTTCTTATGTTTTGGTTGTGGTGCCGTCCCGCATCATTTGTATGAGAAAGTGCTTTGGATTGTGAGAGTTAATCTCTTTTTGTAATCTCCTTTGTTATCAGTGGAATTTCCTCGCCGGTGCGCCCCTGGACGTAGGCTTTATAGCCGAACCACGTAAATCCTTTGTCTTCTCTGTGGATTGCTAGATTTCATATTTTGCTTTCATATTTGTTATATTATTTTGGGACGCTTCAGCACAACAATTTATATCAGAGCTTGAGTTTCGACTTGGGTTATGTTTCTATGATGGCATAATATAGAATTGGAAAATTTGACGGGAGGAATGACTTGGGGATTTTGGATAATCCCTCAACAGTTTGGGTACAGTTAAAGTCGTGTTCGTACTCTCTATTCGATTCGAAGTTGATCTATGCAAAACCAATTTGATGATTTGGTTGTTCTGAATTTGAGAAATTTGGATGTGGGTTTCTACATCAATTTGTTCTCTGTCAAATTCTGATGTTGGTGGAGGTTTTTATAGGTGTATACTTTGTGAGGGCCAGTTTATTAGGTTATGCGAAATTGTGGAACATTTGTGTGGTTCCTCTTAGAGAAAGCTTGGATCATGCTTTCTAATTTGGTTGGTCTACGGAATTTCGGCTGAATTTGTTTGTCCCTGCTATTCGGTTTGTTGGTCTCCATCCACTGCAATTGTTTTGAAGACTCTGTTTGGGTATGGATTTGAACTCTTGCTGGTTATTTAGATTTGCTGTCTTGTTGGTGCTCAAGTAATGATGACAGGCTTGGGTTACAGGCAAAATTTGGTATTCCTAGGATTCGTATTTGGGGTGAATTGTTTTGCATGTGGGACTTGGAGCCTTTGTCACCATAATGTGCAATCGACTTTGTTTTGGAGAATATGCCATACATTTGTGGAGTGAGTCTATTTGTGCAGTTTCGGACCATGGTGTTTGTGAGCAGGTGGAGTGTGAAGTTCGAGTATTTGGTGCTTCATTCAGCTTTGTTTGGTGCGCTTGGTTTTGTTTGGTGATGTTGGAGAATTCAGGCGCTCATTTGAATCACTCTGTTTTGATCAAGGCACTTTTGGTTTTCATGCTCGGGCATGTTTTGGTTTGGAGAAGACGTTGGAGGAAAGTTCCGTTTGAAGACCTAAGCAAAACTTAAGTCAAGCTGGAGATTGTTGTAATTTGGCTTAAATTTTAAGTCAATTAGTTACCCTTTTTGGGTCAATTATTACTTACTCTTGTTAGCTGTTTGGGTTCCCTGTTCTATAAGGAGTAGGGATGCTAATCCTTGTAGGAGTTTGGTTTCTTGTCTTATAAGGAATATGGATTTGTACTCCTTATAGGATTTGATAAAATTAGACTAGTATATAATTGGCACATTGGTTTCTCTTTGTTTGGTGTGTGTGCATCCGCATATATTGCTGAAAGGCCTAAAACCTTTCTTATGTTTTGGTTGTGGTGCCGTCCCGCATCATTTGTATGAGAAAGTGCTTTGGATTGTGAGAGTTAATCTCTTTTTGTAATCTCCTTTGTTATCAGTGGAATTTCCTCGCCGGTGCGCCCCTGGACGTAGGCTTTATAGCCGAACCACGTAAATCCTTTGTCTTCTCTGTGGATTGCTAGATTTCATATTTTGCTTTCATATTTGTTATATTATTTTGGGACGCTTCAGCACAACAATTTATATCAGAGCTTGAGTTTCGACTTGGGTTATGTTTCTATGATGGCATAATATAGAATTGGAAAATTTGACGGGAGGAATGACTTGGGGATTTTGGATAATCCCTCAACAGTTTGGGTACAGTTAAAGTCGTGTTCGTACTCTCTATTCGATTCGAAGTTGATCTATGCAAAACCAATTTGATGATTTGGTTGTTCTGAATTTGAGAAATTTGGATGTGGGTTTCTACATCAATTTGTTCTCTGTCAAATTCTGATGTTGGTGGAGGTTTTTATAGGTGTATACTTTGTGAGGGCCAGTTTATTAGGTTATGCGAAATTGTGGAACATTTGTGTGGTTCCTCTTAGAGAAAGCTTGGATCATGCTTTCTAATTTGGTTGGTCTACGGAATTTTGGCTGAATTTGTTTGTCCCTGCTATTCGGTTTGTTGGTCTCCATCCACTGCAATTGTTTTGAAGACTCTGTTTGGGTATGGATTTGAACTCTTGCTGGTTATTTAGATTTGCTGTCTTGTTGGTGCTCAAGTAATGATGACAGGCTTGGGTTACAGGCAAAATTTGGTATTCCTAGGATTCGTATTTGGGGTGAATTGTTTTGCATGTGGGACTTGGAGCCTTTGTCACCATAATGTGCAATCGACTTTGTTTTGGAGAATATGCCATACATTTGTGGAGTGAGTCTATTTGTGCAGTTTCGGACCATGGTGTTTGTGAGCAGGTGGAGTGTGAAGTTCGAGTATTTGGTGCTTCATTCAGCTTTGTTTGGTGCGCTTGGTTTTGTTTGGTGATGTTGGAGAATTCAGGCGCTCATTTGAATCACTCTGTTTTGATCAAGGCACTTTTGGTTTTCATGCTCGGGCATGTTTTGGTTTGGAGAAGACGTTGGAGGAAAGTTCCGTTTGAAGACCTAAGCAAAACTTAAGTCAAGCTGGAGATTGTTGTAATTTGGCTTAAATTTTAAGTCAATTAGTTACCCTTTTTGGGTCAATTATTACTTACTCTTGTTAGCTGTTTGGGTTCCCTGTTCTATAAGGAGTAGGGATGCTAATCCTTGTAGGAGTTTGGTTTCTTGTCTTATAAGGAATATGGATTTGTACTCCTTATAGGATTTGATAAAATTAGACTAGTATATAATTGGCACATTGGTTTCTCTTTGTTTGGTGTGTGTGCATCCGCATATATTGCTGAAAGGCCTAAAACCTTTCTTATGTTTTGGTTGTGGTGCCGTCCCGCATCATTTGTATGAGAAAGTGCTTTGGATTGTGAGAGTTAATCTCTTTTTGTAATCTCCTTTGTTATCAGTGGAATTTCCTCGCCGGTGCGCCCCTGGACGTAGGCTTTATAGCCGAACCACGTAAATCCTTTGTCTTCTCTGTGGATTGCTAGATTTCATATTTTGCTTTCATATTTGTTATATTATTTTGGGACGCTTCAGCACAACAATTTATATCAGAGCTTGAGTTTCGACTTGGGTTATGTTTCTATGATGGCATAATATAGAATTGGAAAATTTGACGGGAGGAATGACTTGGGGATTTTGGATAATCCCTCAACAGTTTGGGTACAGTTAAAGTCGTGTTCGTACTCTCTATTCGTTTCGAAGTTGATCTATGCAAAACCAATTTGATGATTTGGTTGTTCTGAATTTGAGAAATTTGGATGTGGGTTTCTACATCAATTTGTTCTCTGTCAAATTCTGATGTTGGTGGAGGTTTTTATAGGTGTATACTTTGTGAGGGCCAGTTTATTAGGTTATGCGAAATTGTGGAACATTTGTGTGGTTCCTCTTAGAGAAAGCTTGGATCATGCTTTCTAATTTGGTTGGTCTACGGAATTTCGGCTGAATTTGTTTGTCCCTGCTATTCGGTTTGTTGGTCTCCATCCACTGCAATTGTTTTGAAGACTCTGTTTGGGTATGGATTTGAACTCTTGCTGGTTATTTAGATTTGCTGTCTTGTTGGTGCTCAAGTAATGATGACAGGCTTGGGTTACAGGCAAAATTTGGTATTCCTAGGATTCGTATTTGGGGTGAATTGTTTTGCATGTGGGACTTGGAGCCTTTGTCACCATAATGTGCAATCGACTTTGTTTTGGAGAATATGCCATACATTTGTGGAGTGAGTCTATTTGTGCAGTTTCGGACCATGGTGTTTGTGAGCAGGTGGAGTGTGAAGTTCGAGTATTTGGTGCTTCATTCAGCTTTGTTTGGTGCGCTTGGTTTTGTTTGGTGATGTTGGAGAATTCAGGCGCTCATTTGAATCACTCTGTTTTGATCAAGGCACTTTTGGTTTTCATGCTCGGGCATGTTTTGGTTTGGAGAAGACGTTGGAGGAAAGTTCCGTTTGAAGACCTAAGCAAAACTTAAGTCAAGCTGGAGATTGTTGTAATTTGGCTTAAATTTTAAGTCAATTAGTTACCCTTTTTGGGTCAATTATTACTTACTCTTGTTAGCTGTTTGGGTTCCCTGTTCTATAAGGAGTAGGGATGCTAATCCTTGTAGGAGTTTGGTTTCTTGTCTTATAAGGAATATGGATTTGTACTCCTTATAGGATTTGATAAAATTAGACTAGTATATAATTGGCACATTGGTTTCTCTTTGTTTGGTGTGTGTGCATCCGCATATATTGCTGAAAGGCCTAAAACCTTTCTTATGTTTTGGTTGTGGTGCCGTCCCGCATCATTTGTATGAGAAAGTGCTTTGGATTGTGAGAGTTAATCTCTTTTTGTAATCTCCTTTGTTATCAGTGGAATTTCCTCGCCGGTGCGCCCCTGGACGTAGGCTTTATAGCCGAACCACGTAAATCCTTTGTCTTCTCTGTGGATTGCTAGATTTCATATTTTGCTTTCATATTTGTTATATTATTTTGGGACGCTTCAGCACAACAATTTATATCAGAGCTTGAGTTTCGACTTGGGTTATGTTTCTATGATGGCATAATATAGAATTGGAAAATTTGACGGGAGGAATGACTTGGGGATTTTGGATAATCCCTCAACAGTTTGGGTACAGTTAAAGTCGTGTTCGTACTCTCTATTCGATTCGAAGTTGATCTATGCAAAACCAATTTGATGATTTGGTTGTTCTGAATTTGAGAAATTTGGATGTGGGTTTCTACATCAATTTGTTCTCTGTCAAATTCTGATGTTGGTGGAGGTTTTTATAGGTGTATACTTTGTGAGGGCCAGTTTATTAGGTTATGCGAAATTGTGGAACATTTGTGTGGTTCCTCTTAGAGAAAGCTTGGATCATGCTTTCTAATTTGGTTGGTCTACGGAATTTCGGCTGAATTTGTTTGTCCCTGCTATTCGGTTTGTTGGTCTCCATCCACTGCAATTGTTTTGAAGACTCTGTTTGGGTATGGATTTGAACTCTTGCTGGTTATTTAGATTTGCTGTCTTGTTGGTGCTCAAGTAATGATGACAGGCTTGGGTTACAGGCAAAATTTGGTATTCCTAGGATTCGTATTTGGGGTGAATTGTTTTGCATGTGGGACTTGGAGCCTTTGTCACCATAATGTGCAATCGACTTTGTTTTGGAGAATATGCCATACATTTGTGGAGTGAGTCTATTTGTGCAGTTTCGGACCATGGTGTTTGTGAGCAGGTGGAGTGTGAAGTTCGAGTATTTGGTGCTTCATTCAGCTTTGTTTGGTGCGCTTGGTTTTGTTTGGTGATGTTGGAGAATTCAGGCGCTCATTTGAATCACTCTGTTTTGATCAAGGCACTTTTGGTTTTCATGCTCGGGCATGTTTTGGTTTGGAGAAGACGTTGGAGGAAAGTTCCGTTTGAAGACCTAAGCAAAACTTAAGTCAAGCTGGAGATTGTTGTAATTTGGCTTAAATTTTAAGTCAATTAGTTACCCTTTTTGGGTCAATTATTACTTACTCTTGTTAGCTGTTTGGGTTCCCTGTTCTATAAGGAGTAGGGATGCTAATCCTTGTAGGAGTTTGGTTTCTTGTCTTATAAGGAATATGGATTTGTACTCCTTATAGGATTTGATAAAATTAGACTAGTATATAATTGGCACATTGGTTTCTCTTTGTTTGGTGTGTGTGCATCCGCATATATTGCTGAAAGGCCTAAAACCTTTCTTATGTTTTGGTTGTGGTGCCGTCCCGCATCATTTGTATGAGAAAGTGCTTTGGATTGTGAGAGTTAATCTCTTTTTGTAATCTCCTTTGTTATCAGTGGAATTTCCTCGCCGGTGCGCCCCTGGACGTAGGCTTTATAGCCGAACCACGTAAATCCTTTGTCTTCTCTGTGGATTGCTAGATTTCATATTTTGCTTTCATATTTGTTATATTATTTTGGGACGCTTCAGCACAACAATTTATATCAGAGCTTGAGTTTCGACTTGGGTTATGTTTCTATGATGGCATAATATAGAATTGGAAAATTTGACGGGAGGAATGACTTGGGGATTTTGGATAATCCCTCAACAGTTTGGGTACAGTTAAAGTCGTGTTCGTACTCTCTATTCGATTCGAAGTTGATCTATGCAAAACCAATTTGATGATTTGGTTGTTCTGAATTTGAGAAATTTGGATGTGGGTTTCTACATCAATTTGTTCTCTGTCAAATTCTGATGTTGGTGGAGGTTTTTATAGGTGTATACTTTGTGAGGGCCAGTTTATTAGGTTATGCGAAATTGTGGAACATTTGTGTGGTTCCTCTTAGAGAAAGCTTGGATCATGCTTTCTAATTTGGTTGGTCTACGGAATTTTGGCTGAATTTGTTTGTCCCTGCTATTCGGTTTGTTGGTCTCCATCCACTGCAATTGTTTTGAAGACTCTGTTTGGGTATGGATTTGAACTCTTGCTGGTTATTTAGATTTGCTGTCTTGTTGGTGCTCAAGTAATGATGACAGGCTTGGGTTACAGGCAAAATTTGGTATTCCTAGGATTCGTATTTGGGGTGAATTGTTTTGCATGTGGGACTTGGAGCCTTTGTCACCATAATGTGCAATCGACTTTGTTTTGGAGAATATGCCATACATTTGTGGAGTGAGTCTATTTGTGCAGTTTCGGACCATGGTGTTTGTGAGCAGGTGGAGTGTGAAGTTCGAGTATTTGGTGCTTCATTCAGCTTTGTTTGGTGCGCTTGGTTTTGTTTGGTGATGTTGGAGAATTCAGGCGCTCATTTGAATCACTCTGTTTTGATCAAGGCACTTTTGGTTTTCATGCTCGGGCATGTTTTGGTTTGGAGAAGACGTTGGAGGAAAGTTCCGTTTGAAGACCTAAGCAAAACTTAAGTCAAGCTGGAGATTGTTGTAATTTGGCTTAAATTTTAAGTCAATTAGTTACCCTTTTTGGGTCAATTATTACTTACTCTTGTTAGCTGTTTGGGTTCCCTGTTCTATAAGGAGTAGGGATGCTAATCCTTGTAGGAGTTTGGTTTCTTGTCTTATAAGGAATATGGATTTGTACTCCTTATAGGATTTGATAAAATTAGACTAGTATATAATTGGCACATTGGTTTCTCTTTGTTTGGTGTGTGTGCATCCGCATATATTGCTGAAAGGCCTAAAACCTTTCTTATGTTTTGGTTGTGGTGCCGTCCCGCATCATTTGTATGAGAAAGTGCTTTGGATTGTGAGAGTTAATCTCTTTTTGTAATCTCCTTTGTTATCAGTGGAATTTCCTCGCCGGTGCGCCCCTGGACGTAGGCTTTATAGCCGAACCACGTAAATCCTTTGTCTTCTCTGTGGATTGCTAGATTTCATATTTTGCTTTCATATTTGTTATATTATTTTGGGACGCTTCAGCACAACAATTTATATCAGAGCTTGAGTTTCGACTTGGGTTATGTTTCTATGATGGCATAATATAGAATTGGAAAATTTGACGGGAGGAATGACTTGGGGATTTTGGATAATCCCTCAACAGTTTGGGTACAGTTAAAGTCGTGTTCGTACTCTCTATTCGATTCGAAGTTGATCTATGCAAAACCAATTTGATGATTTGGTTGTTCTGAATTTGAGAAATTTGGATGTGGGTTTCTACATCAATTTGTTCTCTGTCAAATTCTGATGTTGGTGGAGGTTTTTATAGGTGTATACTTTCTGAGGGCCAGTTTATTAGGTTATGCGAAATTGTGGAACATTTGTGTGGTTCCTCTTAGAGAAAGCTTGGATCATGCTTTCTAATTTGGTTGGTCTACGGAATTTTGGCTGAATTTGTTTGTCCCTGCTATTCGGTTTGTTGGTCTCCATCCACTGCAATTGTTTTGAAGACTCTGTTTGGGTATGGATTTGAACTCTTGCTGGTTATTTAGATTTGCTGTCTTGTTGGTGCTCAAGTAATGATGACAGGCTTGGGTTACAGGCAAAATTTGGTATTCCTAGGATTCGTATTTGGGGTGAATTGTTTTGCATGTGGGACTTGGAGCCTTTGTCACCATAATGTGCAATCGACTTTGTTTTGGAGAATATGCCATACATTTGTGGAGTGAGTCTATTTGTGCAGTTTCGGACCATGGTGTTTGTGAGCAGGTGGAGTGTGAAGTTCGAGTATTTGGTGCTTCATTCAGCTTTGTTTGGTGCGCTTGGTTTTGTTTGGTGATGTTGGAGAATTCAGGCGCTCATTTGAATCACTCTGTTTTGATCAAGGCACTTTTGGTTTTCATGCTCGGGCATGTTTTGGTTTGGAGAAGACGTTGGAGGAAAGTTCCGTTTGAAGACCTAAGCAAAACTTAAGTCAAGCTGGAGATTGTTGTAATTTGGCTTAAATTTTAAGTCAATTAGTTACCCTTTTTGGGTCAATTATTACTTACTCTTGTTAGCTGTTTGGGTTCCCTGTTCTATAAGGAGTAGGGATGCTAATCCTTGTAGGAGTTTGGTTTCTTGTCTTATAAGGAATATGGATTTGTACTCCTTATAGGATTTGATAAAATTAGACTAGTATATAATTGGCACATTGGTTTCTCTTTGTTTGGTGTGTGTGCATCCGCATATATTGCTGAAAGGCCTAAAACCTTTCTTATGTTTTGGTTGTGGTGCCGTCCCGCGTCATTTGTATGAGAAAGTGCTTTGGATTGTGAGAGTTAATCTCTTTTTGTAATCTCCTTTGTTATCAGTGGAATTTCCTCGCCGGTGCGCCCCTGGACGTAGGCTTTATAGCCGAACCACGTAAATCCTTTGTCTTCTCTGTGGATTGCTAGATTTCATATTTTGCTTTCATATTTGTTATATTATTTTGGGACGCTTCAGCACAACAATTTATATCAGAGCTTGAGTTTCGACTTGGGTTATGTTTCTATGATGGCATAATATAGAATTGGAAAATTTGACGGGAGGAATGACTTGGGGATTTTGGATAATCCCTCAACAGTTTGGGTACAGTTAAAGTCGTGTTCGTACTCTCTATTCGATTCGAAGTTGATCTATGCAAAACCAATTTGATGATTTGGTTGTTCTGAATTTGAGAAATTTGGATGTGGGTTTCTACATCAATTTGTTCTCTGTCAAATTCTGATGTTGGTGGAGGTTTTTATAGGTGTATACTTTGTGAGGGCCAGTTTATTAGGTTATGCGAAATTGTGGAACATTTGTGTGGTTCCTCTTAGAGAAAGCTTGGATCATGCTTTCTAATTTGGTTGGTCTACGGAATTTCGGCTGAATTTGTTTGTCCCTGCTATTCGGTTTGTTGGTCTCCATCCACTGCAATTGTTTTGAAGACTCTGTTTGGGTATGGATTTGAACTCTTGCTGGTTATTTAGATTTGCTGTCTTGTTGGTGCTCAAGTAATGATGACAGGCTTGGGTTACAGGCAAAATTTGGTATTCCTAGGATTCGTATTTGGGGTGAATTGTTTTGCATGTGGGACTTGGAGCCTTTGTCACCATAATGTGCAATCGACTTTGTTTTGGAGAATATGCCATACATTTGTGGAGTGAGTCTATTTGTGCAGTTTCGGACCATGGTGTTTGTGAGCAGGTGGAGTGTGAAGTTCGAGTATTTGGTGCTTCATTCAGCTTTGTTTGGTGCGCTTGGTTTTGTTTGGTGATGTTGGAGAATTCAGGCGCTCATTTGAATCACTCTGTTTTGATCAAGGCACTTTTGGTTTTCATGCTCGGGCATGTTTTGGTTTGGAGAAGACGTTGGAGGAAAGTTCCGTTTGAAGACCTAAGCAAAACTTAAGTCAAGCTGGAGATTGTTGTAATTTGGCTTAAATTTTAAGTCAATTAGTTACCCTTTTTGGGTCAATTATTACTTACTCTTGTTAGCTGTTTGGGTTCCCTGTTCTATAAGGAGTAGGGATGCTAATCCTTGTAGGAGTTTGGTTTCTTGTCTTATAAGGAATATGGATTTGTACTCCTTATAGGATTTGATAAAATTAGACTAGTATATAATTGGCACATTGGTTTCTCTTTGTTTGGTGTGTGTGCATCCGCATATATTGCTGAAAGGCCTAAAACCTTTCTTATGTTTTGGTTGTGGTGCCGTCCCGCGTCATTTGTATGAGAAAGTGCTTTGGATTGTGAGAGTTAATCTCTTTTTGTAATCTCCTTTGTTATCAGTGGAATTTCCTCGCCGGTGCGCCCCTGGACGTAGGCTTTATAGCCGAACCACGTAAATCCTTTGTCTTCTCTGTGGATTGCTAGATTTCATATTTTGCTTTCATATTTGTTATATTATTTTGGGACGCTTCAGCACAACAATTTATATCAGAGCTTGAGTTTCGACTTGGGTTATGTTTCTATGATGGCATAATATAGAATTGGAAAATTTGACGGGAGGAATGACTTGGGGATTTTGGATAATCCCTCAACAGTTTGGGTACAGTTAAAGTCGTGTTCGTACTCTCTATTCGATTCGAAGTTGATCTATGCAAAACCAATTTGATGATTTGGTTGTTCTGAATTTGAGAAATTTGGATGTGGGTTTCTACATCAATTTGTTCTCTGTCAAATTCTGATGTTGGTGGAGGTTTTTATAGGTGTATACTTTGTGAGGGCCAGTTTATTAGGTTATGCGAAATTGTGGAACATTTGTGTGGTTCCTCTTAGAGAAAGCTTGGATCATGCTTTCTAATTTGGTTGGTCTACGGAATTTCGGCTGAATTTGTTTGTCCCTGCTATTCGGTTTGTTGGTCTCCATCCACTGCAATTGTTTTGAAGACTCTGTTTGGGTATGGATTTGAACTCTTGCTGGTTATTTAGATTTGCTGTCTTGTTGGTGCTCAAGTAATGATGACAGGCTTGGGTTACAGGCAAAATTTGGTATTCCTAGGATTCGTATTTGGGGTGAATTGTTTTGCATGTGGGACTTGGAGCCTTTGTCACCATAATGTGCAATCGACTTTGTTTTGGAGAATATGCCATACATTTGTGGAGTGAGTCTATTTGTGCAGTTTCGGACCATGGTGTTTGTGAGCAGGTGGAGTGTGAAGTTCGAGTATTTGGTGCTTCATTCAGCTTTGTTTGGTGCGCTTGGTTTTGTTTGGTGATGTTGGAGAATTCAGGCGCTCATTTGAATCACTCTGTTTTGATCAAGGCACTTTTGGTTTTCATGCTCGGGCATGTTTTGGTTTGGAGAAGACGTTGGAGGAAAGTTCCGTTTGAAGACCTAAGCAAAACTTAAGTCAAGCTGGAGATTGTTGTAATTTGGCTTAAATTTTAAGTCAATTAGTTACCCTTTTTGGGTCAATTATTACTTACTCTTGTTAGCTGTTTGGGTTCCCTGTTCTATAAGGAGTAGGGATGCTAATCCTTGTAGGAGTTTGGTTTCTTGTCTTATAAGGAATATGGATTTGTACTCCTTATAGGATTTGATAAAATTAGACTAGTATATAATTGGCACATTGGTTTCTCTTTGTTTGGTGTGTGTGCATCCGCATATATTGCTGAAAGGCCTAAAACCTTTCTTATGTTTTGGTTGTGGTGCCGTCCCGCATCATTTGTATGAGAAAGTGCTTTGGATTGTGAGAGTTAATCTCTTTTTGTAATCTCCTTTGTTATCAGTGGAATTTCCTCGCCGGTGCGCCCCTGGACGTAGGCTTTATAGCCGAACCACGTAAATCCTTTGTCTTCTCTGTGGATTGCTAGATTTCATATTTTGCTTTCATATTTGTTATATTATTTTGGGACGCTTCAGCACAACAATTTATATCAGAGCTTGAGTTTCGACTTGGGTTATGTTTCTATGATGGCATAATATAGAATTGGAAAATTTGACGGGAGGAATGACTTGGGGATTTTGGATAATCCCTCAACAGTTTGGGTACAGTTAAAGTCGTGTTCGTACTCTCTATTCGATTCGAAGTTGATCTATGCAAAACCAATTTGATGATTTGGTTGTTCTGAATTTGAGAAATTTGGATGTGGGTTTCTACATCAATTTGTTCTCTGTCAAATTCTGATGTTGGTGGAGGTTTTTATAGGTGTATACTTTGTGAGGGCCAGTTTATTAGGTTATGCGAAATTGTGGAACATTTGTGTGGTTCCTCTTAGAGAAAGCTTGGATCATGCTTTCTAATTTGGTTGGTCTACGGAATTTTGGCTGAATTTGTTTGTCCCTGCTATTCGGTTTGTTGGTCTCCATCCACTGCAATTGTTTTGAAGACTCTGTTTGGGTATGGATTTGAACTCTTGCTGGTTATTTAGATTTGCTGTCTTGTTGGTGCTCAAGTAATGATGACAGGCTTGGGTTACAGGCAAAATTTGGTATTCCTAGGATTCGTATTTGGGGTGAATTGTTTTGCATGTGGGACTTGGAGCCTTTGTCACCATAATGTGCAATCGACTTTGTTTTGGAGAATATGCCATACATTTGTGGAGTGAGTCTATTTGTGCAGTTTCGGACCATGGTGTTTGTGAGCAGGTGGAGTGTGAAGTTCGAGTATTTGGTGCTTCATTCAGCTTTGTTTGGTGCGCTTGGTTTTGTTTGGTGATGTTGGAGAATTCAGGCGCTCATTTGAATCACTCTGTTTTGATCAAGGCACTTTTGGTTTTCATGCTCGGGCATGTTTTGGTTTGGAGAAGACGTTGGAGGAAAGTTCCGTTTGAAGACCTAAGCAAAACTTAAGTCAAGCTGGAGATTGTTGTAATTTGGCTTAAATTTTAAGTCAATTAGTTACCCTTTTTGGGTCAATTATTACTTACTCTTGTTAGCTGTTTGGGTTCCCTGTTCTATAAGGAGTAGGGATGCTAATCCTTGTAGGAGTTTGGTTTCTTGTCTTATAAGGAATATGGATTTGTACTCCTTATAGGATTTGATAAAATTAGACTAGTATATAATTGGCACATTGGTTTCTCTTTGTTTGGTGTGTGTGCATCCGCATATATTGCTGAAAGGCCTAAAACCTTTCTTATGTTTTGGTTGTGGTGCCGTCCCGCATCATTTGTATGAGAAAGTGCTTTGGATTGTGAGAGTTAATCTCTTTTTGTAATCTCCTTTGTTATCAGTGGAATTTCCTCGCCGGTGCGCCCCTGGACGTAGGCTTTATAGCCGAACCACGTAAATCCTTTGTCTTCTCTGTGGATTGCTAGATTTCATATTTTGCTTTCATATTTGTTATATTATTTTGGGACGCTTCAGCACAACAATTTATATCAGAGCTTGAGTTTCGACTTGGGTTATGTTTCTATGATGGCATAATATAGAATTGGAAAATTTGACGGGAGGAATGACTTGGGGATTTTGGATAATCCCTCAACAGTTTGGGTACAGTTAAAGTCGTGTTCGTACTCTCTATTCGATTCGAAGTTGATCTATGCAAAACCAATTTGATGATTTGGTTGTTCTGAATTTGAGAAATTTGGATGTGGGTTTCTACATCAATTTGTTCTCTGTCAAATTCTGATGTTGGTGGAGGTTTTTATAGGTGTATACTTTGTGAGGGCCAGTTTATTAGGTTATGCGAAATTGTGGAACATTTGTGTGGTTCCTCTTAGAGAAAGCTTGGATCATGCTTTCTAATTTGGTTGGTCTACGGAATTTCGGCTGAATTTGTTTGTCCCTGCTATTCGGTTTGTTGGTCTCCATCCACTGCAATTGTTTTGAAGACTCTGTTTGGGTATGGATTTGAACTCTTGCTGGTTATTTAGATTTGCTGTCTTGTTGGTGCTCAAGTAATGATGACAGGCTTGGGTTACAGGCAAAATTTGGTATTCCTAGGATTCGTATTTGGGGTGAATTGTTTTGCATGTGGGACTTGGAGCCTTTGTCACCATAATGTGCAATCGACTTTGTTTTGGAGAATATGCCATACATTTGTGGAGTGAGTCTATTTGTGCAGTTTCGGACCATGGTGTTTGTGAGCAGGTGGAGTGTGAAGTTCGAGTATTTGGTGCTTCATTCAGCTTTGTTTGGTGCGCTTGGTTTTGTTTGGTGATGTTGGAGAATTCAGGCGCTCATTTGAATCACTCTGTTTTGATCAAGGCACTTTTGGTTTTCATGCTCGGGCATGTTTTGGTTTGGAGAAGACGTTGGAGGAAAGTTCCGTTTGAAGACCTAAGCAAAACTTAAGTCAAGCTGGAGATTGTTGTAATTTGGCTTAAATTTTAAGTCAATTAGTTACCCTTTTTGGGTCAATTATTACTTACTCTTGTTAGCTGTTTGGGTTCCCTGTTCTATAAGGAGTAGGGATGCTAATCCTTGTAGGAGTTTGGTTTCTTGTCTTATAAGGAATATGGATTTGTACTCCTTATAGGATTTGATAAAATTAGACTAGTATATAATTGGCACATTGGAAACTCTTTGTTTGGTGTGTGTGCATCCGCATATATTGCTGAAAGGCCTAAAACCTTTCTTATGTTTTGGTTGTGGTGCCGCGTCATTTGTATGAGAAAGTGCTTTGGATTGTGAGAGTTAATCTCTTTTTGTAATCTCCTTTGTTATCAGTGGAATTTCCTCGCCGGTGCGCCCCTGGACGTAGGCTTTATAGCCGAACCACGTAAATCCTTTGTCTTCTTTGTGGATTGCTAGATTTCATATTTTGCTTTCATATTTGTTATATTATTTTGGGACGCTTCAGCACAACAATTTATATCAGAGCTTGAGTTTCGACTTGGGTTATGTTTCTATGATGGCATAATATAGAATTGGAAAATTTGACGGGAGGAATGACTTGGGGATTTTGGATAATCCCTCAACAGTTTGGGTACAGTTAAAGTCGTGTTCGTACTCTCTATTCGATTCGAAGTTGATCTATGCAAAACCAATTTGATGATTTGGTTGTTCTGAATTTGAGAAATTTGGATGTGGGTTTCTACATCAATTTGTTCTCTGTCAAATTCTGATGTTGGTGGAGGTTTTTATAGGTGTATACTTTGTGAGGGCCAGTTTATTAGGTTATGCGAAATTGTAGAACATTTGTGTGGTTCCTCTTAGAGAAAGCTTGGATCATGCTTTCTAATTTGGTTGGTCTACGGAATTTTGGCTGAATTTGTTTGTCCCTGCTATTCGGTTTGTTGGTCTCCATCCACTGCAATTGTTTTGAAGACTCTGTTTGGGGTATGGATTTGAACTCTTGCTGGTTATTTAGATTTGCTGTCTTGTTGGTGCTCAAGTAATGATGACAGGCTTGGGTTACAGGCAAAATTTGGTATTCCTAGGATTCGTATTTGGGGTGAATTGTTTTGCATGTGGGACTTTGAGCCTTTGTCACCATAATGTGCAATCGACTTTGTTTTGGAGAATATGCCATACATTTGTGGAGTGAGTCTATTTGTGCAGTTTCGGACCATGGTGTTTGTGAGCAGGTGGAGTGTGAAGTTCGAGTATTTGGTGCTTCATTCAGCTTTGTTTGGTGCGCTTGGTTTTGTTTGGTGATGTTGGAGAATTCAGGCGCTCATTTGAATCACTCTGTTTTGATCAAGGCACTTTTGGTTTTCATGCTCGGGCATGTTTTGGTTTGGAGAAGACGTTGGAGGAAAGTTCCGTTTGAAGACCTAAGCAAAACTTAAGTCAAGCTGGAGATTGTTGTAATTTGGCTTAAATTTTAAGTCAATTAGTTACCCTTTTTGGGTCAATTATTACTTACTCTTGTTAGCTGTTTGGGTTCCCTGTTCTATAAGGAGTAGGGATGCTAATCCTTGTAGGAGTTTGGTTTCTTGTCTTATAAGGAATATGGATTTGTACTCCTTATAGGATTTGATAAAATTAGACTAGTATATAATTGGCACATTGGTTTCTCTTTGTTTGGTGTGTGTGCATCCGCATATATTGCTGAAAGGCCTAAAACCTTTCTTATGTTTTGGTTGTGGTGCCGCATCATTTGTATGAGAAAGTGCTTTGGATTGTGAGAGTTAATCTCTTTTTGTAATCTCCTTTGTTATCAGTGGAATTTCCTCGCCGGTGCGCCCCTGGACGTAGGCTTTATAGCCGAACCACGTAAATCCTTTGTCTTCTCTGTGGATTGCTAGATTTCATATTTTGATTTCATATTTGTTATATTATTTTGGGACGCTTCAGCACAACAATTTATATCAGAGCTTGAGTTTCGACTTGGGTTATGTTTCTATGATGGCATAATATAGAATTGGAAAATTTGACGGGAGGAATGACTTGGGGATTTTGGATAATCCCTCAACAGTTTGGGTACAGTTAAAGTCGTGTTCGTACTCTCTATTCGATTCGAAGTTGATCTATGCAAAACCAATTTGATGATTTGGTTGTTCTGAATTTGAGAAATTTGGATGTGGGTTTCTACATCAATTTGTTCTCTGTCAAATTCTGATGTTGGTGGAGGTTTTTATAGGTGTATACTTTGTGAGGGCCAGTTTATTAGGTTATGCGAAATTGTGGAACATTTGTGTGGTTCCTCTTAGAGAAAGCTTGGATCATGCTTTCTAATTTGGTTGGTCTACGGAATTTTGGCTGAATTTGTTTGTCCCTGCTATTCGGTTTGTTGGTCTCCATCCACTGCAATTGTTTTGAAGACTCTGTTTGGGTATGGATTTGAACTCTTGCTGGTTATTTAGATTTGCTGTCTTGTTGGTGCTCAAGTAATGATGACAGGCTTGGGTTACAGGCAAAATTTGGTATTCCTAGGATTCGTATTTGGGGTGAATTGTTTTGCATGTGGGACTTTGAGCCTTTGTCACCATAATGTGCAATCGACTTGGTTTTGGAGAATATGCCATACATTTGTGGAGTGAGTCTATTTGTGCAGTTTCGGACCATGGTGTTTGTGAGCAGGTGGAGTGTGAAGTTCGAGTATTTGGTGCTTCATTCAGCTTTGTTTGGTGCGCTTGGTTTTGTTTGGTGATGTTGGAGAATTCAGGCGCTCATTTGAATCACTCTGTTTTGATCAAGGCACTTTTGGTTTTCATGCTCGGGCATGTTTTGGTTTGGAGAAGACGTTGGAGGAAAGTTCCGTTTGAAGACCTAAGCAAAACTTAAGTCAAGCTGGAGATTGTTGTAATTTGGCTTAAATTTTAAGTCAATTAGTTACCCTTTTTGGGTCAATTATTACTTACTCTTGTTAGCTGTTTGGGTTCCCTGTTCTATAAGGAGTAGGGATGCTAATCCTTGTAGGAGTTTGGTTTCTTGTCTTATAAGGAATATGGATTTGTACTCCTTATAGGATTTGATAAAATTAGACTAGTATATAATTGGCACATTGGTTTCTCTTTGTTTGGTGTGTGTGCATCCGCATATATTGCTGAAAGGCCTAAAACCTTTCTTATGTTTTGGTTGTGGTGCCGTCCCGCGTCATTTGTATGAGAAAGTGCTTTGGATTGTGAGAGTTAATCTCTTTTTGTAATCTCCTTTGTTATCAGTGGAATTTCCTCGCCGGTGCGCCCCTGGACGTAGGCTTTATAGCCGAACCACGTAAATCCTTTGTCTTCTCTGTGGATTGCTAGATTTCATATTTTGATTTCATATTTGTTATATTATTTTGGGACGCTTCAGCACAACAATTTATATCAGAGCTTGAGTTTCGACTTGGGTTATGTTTCTATGATGGCATAATATAGAATTGGAAAATTTGACGGGAGGAATGACTTGGGGATTTTGGATAATCCCTCAACAGTTTGGGTACAGTTAAAGTCGTGTTCGTACTCTCTATTCGATTCGAAGTTGATCTATGCAAAACCAATTTGATGATTTGGTTGTTCTGAATTTGAGAAATTTGGATGTGGGTTTCTACATCAATTTGTTCTCTGTCAAATTCTGATGTTGGTGGAGGTTTTTATAGGTGTATACTTTGTGAGGGCCAGTTTATTAGGTTATGCGAAATTGTGGAACATTTGTGTGGTTCCTCTTAGAGAAAGCTTGGATCATGCTTTCTAATTTGGTTGGTCTACGGAATTTTGGCTGAATTTGTTTGTCCCTGCTATTCGGTTTGTTGGTCTCCATCCACTGCAATTGTTTTGAAGACTCTGTTTGGGTATGGATTTGAACTCTTGCTGGTTATTTAGATTTGCTGTCTTGTTGGTGCTCAAGTAATGATGACAGGCTTGGGTTACAGGCAAAATTTGGTATTCCTAGGATTCGTATTTGGGGTGAATTGTTTTGCATGTGGGACTTTGAGCCTTTGTCACCATAATGTGCAATCGACTTTGTTTTGGAGAATATGCCATACATTTGTGGAGTGAGTCTATTTGTGCAGTTTCGGACCATGGTGTTTGTGAGCAGGTGGAGTGTGAAGTTCGAGTATTTGGTGCTTCATTCAGCTTTGTTTGGTGCGCTTGGTTTTGTTTGGTGATGTTGGAGAATTCAGGCGCTCATTTGAATCACTCTGTTTTGATCAAGGCACTTTTGGTTTTCATGCTCGGGCATGTTTTGGTTTGGAGAAGACGTTGGAGGAAAGTTCCGTTTGAAGACCTAAGCAAAACTTAAGTCAAGCTGGAGATTGTTGTAATTTGGCTTAAATTTTAAGTCAATTAGTTACCCTTTTTGGGTCAATTATTACTTACTCTTGTTAGCTGTTTGGGTTCCCTGTTCTATAAGGAGTAGGGATGCTAATCCTTGTAGGAGTTTGGTTTCTTGTCTTATAAGGAATATGGATTTGTACTCCTTATAGGATTTGATAAAATTAGACTAGTATATAATTGGCACATTGGAAACTCTTTGTTTGGTGTGTGTGCATCCGCATATATTGCTGAAAGGCCTAAAACCTTTCTTATGTTTTGGTTGTGGTGCCGCGTCATTTGTATGAGAAAGTGCTTTGGATTGTGAGAGTTAATCTCTTTTTGTAATCTCCTTTGTTATCAGTGGAATTTCCTCGCCGGTGCGCCCCTGGACGTAGGCTTTATAGCCGAACCACGTAAATCCTTTGTCTTCTTTGTGGATTGCTAGATTTCATATTTTGCTTTCATATTTGTTATATTATTTTGGGACGCTTCAGCACAACAATTTATATCAGAGCTTGAGTTTCGACTTGGGTTATGTTTCTATGATGGCATAATATAGAATTGGAAAATTTGACGGGAGGAATGACTTGGGGATTTTGGATAATCCCTCAACAGTTTGGGTACAGTTAAAGTCGTGTTCGTACTCTCTATTCGATTCGAAGTTGATCTATGCAAAACCAATTTGATGATTTGGTTGTTCTGAATTTGAGAAATTTGGATGTGGGTTTCTACATCAATTTGTTCTCTGTCAAATTCTGATGTTGGTGGAGGTTTTTATAGGTGTATACTTTGTGAGGGCCAGTTTATTAGGTTATGCGAAATTGTAGAACATTTGTGTGGTTCCTCTTAGAGAAAGCTTGGATCATGCTTTCTAATTTGGTTGGTCTACGGAATTTTGGCTGAATTTGTTTGTCCCTGCTATTCGGTTTGTTGGTCTCCATCCACTGCAATTGTTTTGAAGACTCTGTTTGGGGTATGGATTTGAACTCTTGCTGGTTATTTAGATTTGCTGTCTTGTTGGTGCTCAAGTAATGATGACAGGCTTGGGTTACAGGCAAAATTTGGTATTCCTAGGATTCGTATTTGGGGTGAATTGTTTTGCATGTGGGACTTTGAGCCTTTGTCACCATAATGTGCAATCGACTTGGTTTTGGAGAATATGCCATACATTTGTGGAGTGAGTCTATTTGTGCAGTTTCGGACCATGGTGTTTGTGAGCAGGTGGAGTGTGAAGTTCGAGTATTTGGTGCTTCATTCAGCTTTGTTTGGTGCGCTTGGTTTTGTTTGGTGATGTTGGAGAATTCAGGCGCTCATTTGAATCACTCTGTTTTGATCAAGGCACTTTTGGTTTTCATGCTCGGGCATGTTTTGGTTTGGAGAAGACGTTGGAGGAAAGTTCCGTTTGAAGACCTAAGCAAAACTTAAGTCAAGCTGGAGATTGTTGTAATTTGGCTTAAATTTTAAGTCAATTAGTTACCCTTTTTGGGTCAATTATTACTTACTCTTGTTAGCTGTTTGGGTTCCCTGTTCTATAAGGAGTAGGGATGCTAATCCTTGTAGGAGTTTGGTTTCTTGTCTTATAAGGAATATGGATTTGTACTCCTTATAGGATTTGATAAAATTAGACTAGTATATAATTGGCACATTGGTTTCTCTTTGTTTGGTGTGTGTGCATCCGCATATATTGCTGAAAGGCCTAAAACCTTTCTTATGTTTTGGTTGTGGTGCCGTCCCGCGTCATTTGTATGAGAAAGTGCTTTGGATTGTGAGAGTTAATCTCTTTTTGTAATCTCCTTTGTTATCAGTGGAATTTCCTCGCCGGTGCGCCCCTGGACGTAGGCTTTATAGCCGAACCACGTAAATCCTTTGTCTTCTTTGTGGATTGCTAGATTTCATATTTTGCTTTCATATTTGTTATATTATTTTGGGACGCTTCAGCACAACAATTTATATCAGAGCTTGAGTTTCGACTTGGGTTATGTTTCTATGATGGCATAATATAGAATTGGAAAATTTGACGGGAGGAATGACTTGGGGATTTTGGATAATCCCTCAACAGTTTGGGTACAGTTAAAGTCGTGTTCGTACTCTCTATTCGATTCGAAGTTGATCTATGCAAAACCAATTTGATGATTTGGTTGTTCTGAATTTGAGAAATTTGGATGTGGGTTTCTACATCAATTTGTTCTCTGTCAAATTCTGATGTTGGTGGAGGTTTTTATAGGTGTATACTTTGTGAGGGCCAGTTTATTAGGTTATGCGAAATTGTAGAACATTTGTGTGGTTCCTCTTAGAGAAAGCTTGGATCATGCTTTCTAATTTGGTTGGTCTACGGAATTTTGGCTGAATTTGTTTGTCCCTGCTATTCGGTTTGTTGGTCTCCATCCACTGCAATTGTTTTGAAGACTCTGTTTGGGGTATGGATTTGAACTCTTGCTGGTTATTTAGATTTGCTGTCTTGTTGGTGCTCAAGTAATGATGACAGGCTTGGGTTACAGGCAAAATTTGGTATTCCTAGGATTCGTATTTGGGGTGAATTGTTTTGCATGTGGGACTTTGAGCCTTTGTCACCATAATGTGCAATCGACTTTGTTTTGGAGAATATGCCATACATTTGTGGAGTGAGTCTATTTGTGCAGTTTCGGACCATGGTGTTTGTGAGCAGGTGGAGTGTGAAGTTCGAGTATTTGGTGCTTCATTCAGCTTTGTTTGGTGCGCTTGGTTTTGTTTGGTGATGTTGGAGAATTCAGGCGCTCATTTGAATCACTCTGTTTTGATCAAGGCACTTTTGGTTTTCATGCTCGGGCATGTTTTGGTTTGGAGAAGACGTTGGAGGAAAGTTCCGTTTGAAGACCTAAGCAAAACTTAAGTCAAGCTGGAGATTGTTGTAATTTGGCTTAAATTTTAAGTCAATTAGTTACCCTTTTTGGGTCAATTATTACTTACTCTTGTTAGCTGTTTGGGTTCCCTGTTCTATAAGGAGTAGGGATGCTAATCCTTGTAGGAGTTTGGTTTCTTGTCTTATAAGGAATATGGATTTGTACTCCTTATAGGATTTGATAAAATTAGACTAGTATATAATTGGCACATTGGAAACTCTTTGTTTGGTGTGTGTGCATCCGCATATATTGCTGAAAGGCCTAAAACCTTTCTTATGTTTTGGTTGTGGTGCCGCGTCATTTGTATGAGAAAGTGCTTTGGATTGTGAGAGTTAATCTCTTTTTGTAATCTCCTTTGTTATCAGTGGAATTTCCTCGCCGGTGCGCCCCTGGACGTAGGCTTTATAGCCGAACCACGTAAATCCTTTGTCTTCTTTGTGGATTGCTAGATTTCATATTTTGCTTTCATATTTGTTATATTATTTTGGGACGCTTCAGCACAACAATTTATATCAGAGCTTGAGTTTCGACTTGGGTTATGTTTCTATGATGGCATAATATAGAATTGGAAAATTTGACGGGAGGAATGACTTGGGGATTTTGGATAATCCCTCAACAGTTTGGGTACAGTTAAAGTCGTGTTCGTACTCTCTATTCGATTCGAAGTTGATCTATGCAAAACCAATTTGATGATTTGGTTGTTCTGAATTTGAGAAATTTGGATGTGGGTTTCTACATCAATTTGTTCTCTGTCAAATTCTGATGTTGGTGGAGGTTTTTATAGGTGTATACTTTGTGAGGGCCAGTTTATTAGGTTATGCGAAATTGTAGAACATTTGTGTGGTTCCTCTTAGAGAAAGCTTGGATCATGCTTTCTAATTTGGTTGGTCTACGGAATTTTGGCTGAATTTGTTTGTCCCTGCTATTCGGTTTGTTGGTCTCCATCCACTGCAATTGTTTTGAAGACTCTGTTTGGGGTATGGATTTGAACTCTTGCTGGTTATTTAGATTTGCTGTCTTGTTGGTGCTCAAGTAATGATGACAGGCTTGGGTTACAGGCAAAATTTGGTATTCCTAGGATTCGTATTTGGGGTGAATTGTTTTGCATGTGGGACTTTGAGCCTTTGTCACCATAATGTGCAATCGACTTTGTTTTGGAGAATATGCCATACATTTGTGGAGTGAGTCTATTTGTGCAGTTTCGGACCATGGTGTTTGTGAGCAGGTGGAGTGTGAAGTTCGAGTATTTGGTGCTTCATTCAGCTTTGTTTGGTGCGCTTGGTTTTGTTTGGTGATGTTGGAGAATTCAGGCGCTCATTTGAATCACTCTGTTTTGATCAAGGCACTTTTGGTTTTCATGCTCGGGCATGTTTTGGTTTGGAGAAGACGTTGGAGGAAAGTTCCGTTTGAAGACCTAAGCAAAACTTAAGTCAAGCTGGAGATTGTTGTAATTTGGCTTAAATTTTAAGTCAATTAGTTACCCTTTTTGGGTCAATTATTACTTACTCTTGTTAGCTGTTTGGGTTCCCTGTTCTATAAGGAGTAGGGATGCTAATCCTTGTAGGAGTTTGGTTTCTTGTCTTATAAGGAATATGGATTTGTACTCCTTATAGGATTTGATAAAATTAGACTAGTATATAATTGGCACATTGGAAACTCTTTGTTTGGTGTGTGTGCATCCGCATATATTGCTGAAAGGCCTAAAACCTTTCTTATGTTTTGGTTGTGGTGCCGCGTCATTTGTATGAGAAAGTGCTTTGGATTGTGAGAGTTAATCTCTTTTTGTAATCTCCTTTGTTATCAGTGGAATTTCCTCGCCGGTGCGCCCCTGGACGTAGGCTTTATAGCCGAACCACGTAAATCCTTTGTCTTCTTTGTGGATTGCTAGATTTCATATTTTGCTTTCATATTTGTTATATTATTTTGGGACGCTTCAGCACAACAATTTATATCAGAGCTTGAGTTTCGACTTGGGTTATGTTTCTATGATGGCATAATATAGAATTGGAAAATTTGACGGGAGGAATGACTTGGGGATTTTGGATAATCCCTCAACAGTTTGGGTACAGTTAAAGTCGTGTTCGTACTCTCTATTCGATTCGAAGTTGATCTATGCAAAACCAATTTGATGATTTGGTTGTTCTGAATTTGAGAAATTTGGATGTGGGTTTCTACATCAATTTGTTCTCTGTCAAATTCTGATGTTGGTGGAGGTTTTTATAGGTGTATACTTTGTGAGGGCCAGTTTATTAGGTTATGCGAAATTGTAGAACATTTGTGTGGTTCCTCTTAGAGAAAGCTTGGATCATGCTTTCTAATTTGGTTGGTCTACGGAATTTTGGCTGAATTTGTTTGTCCCTGCTATTCGGTTTGTTGGTCTCCATCCACTGCAATTGTTTTGAAGACTCTGTTTGGGTATGGATTTGAACTCTTGCTGGTTATTTAGATTTGCTGTCTTGTTGGTGCTCAAGTAATGATGACAGGCTTGGGTTACAGGCAAAATTTGGTATTCCTAGGATTCGTATTTGGGGTGAATTGTTTTGCATGTGGGACTTTGAGCCTTTGTCACCATAATGTGCAATCGACTTTGTTTTGGAGAATATGCCATACATTTGTGGAGTGAGTCTATGTAAGGACCCTTCCCGAATTTTTCCTCGAAACCCGGAAAGAACCCTTATCCCGTCTGACAGCTCTTTTACCTCAACATTTAATTACCATAAAATACCCTTTATTCTTAAATAATTTTTATTAAACTTTACATGGTTCCCAACAGAATCTCTGTACTTACTGATCACTCCTACTGTCAGACGCAGGATAAAATACCGGTCAAAACCAAAACCTCGGAATAGTGGTGGTTCAAATAGAAATACTTTCTGATACCAAAAGTCAGTAGTCAGACATTGCTGACATCTCTACTGGAAAACCACAGGACAACAAACTAGTGAACCAATAATATTTCGTCCATCTGGGTCACCGCCCACACCAACCCACTGACCCGGATGACGACGTATTTTCATATGTTGATTAGGCCCATAACAATTGTCGTCTGGTTCATATTAGAGCCGAAAATATCATCGGCTATCATATCGTATCATAACTCTCTGTACCATGATATCTCATCAGTCGGCTATCATATTCCTAGCCACCAGGGTATCCCTTGGGGTGTGCTAGAATATGTACTACTTGGACTCTACCACAATCTCTGCAAATTCACCTTTTATATTGGAGGTTCACCGGGTTCACCGTCTCAGCGGATCCTAGCCCGGATCCTGGCCCCCTCAAATCGGTATTGTTTATTTTGGAGGTTCACCGGGTTCACCGTCTCAGCGGATCCTAGCTCGGATCCTGGCCTCCCTCAAATCAATATTTATCTCGGAGGTTCACCGGGTTCACCGCCTCAGCGGATCCTAGCCCAGATCCTGGCCTCCCTTAAATCAATATTTATCTCGGAGGTTCACCGGGTTCACCGCCTCAGCGGATCCTAGCCCAGATCCTGGCCTCCCTCAAATCAATATTTATCTCGGAGGTTCACCGGGTTCACTGCCTTCACCGCCTCAACGGATCCTAGCCCAGATCCTGGCCTCCCTCAAATCAGTATTGGATCCAAAATCGATTATTTTATAGTCACAAGTACGGTTTCAACTCAAAATCATAGACCCAAATAATTACCACGTCAAAACACTATCAAAATCGAATCCAACAACCATATCGTTTCTCACAACGCACTTCCACTGAAATATTGGAATAACAATTATCCAGCAATCATTGCACCCATACACAATAGTAATGAAATCGAAGATATTTATACATACATTACAATTTATAATCAAAGTCCGCTTACCATCACCATCCAACCCAAAATTCATGTACGCTCTAGCCTCCGAACACCTACACCATAATGACCCAACTACCTTGACTTTCCAAACTCAAAACCCTCTCCACGGTCAATCCTTACCGCTGGGATTGCCCAACCGAGCTCTAAATGAACTCCTATGGCCTCGAAACCAACAAAATCTGATCCGGAACGTCCCAAAACCTCAGTCACGCGCCGCCGTGACTTCGGGAACAGTCCCACGCGCCGTCACGCGCCACCGGAAGGTCAGAATACGCGCCCACGCGCTGCCACGCGCCGGTCACGCGCCTGCTACAGTGTTCACGCGCCTGGACCGGTCCAACCCGGTCCGGCTCGACCTGACCCGGTCCAACTCGACCGGTTCACTTGACTCGACCGGTTCACTCGACTCGACCGGTTCACTCGACTCGACCGGTTCACCGGTGACTCGCCGGAGAAGACGACCGGACGGCCTCGCCGTCGCCGGAGGCTGGCCGGAGAAGATGACCGGACCGCCACCTCCGCCGCCGTCTGGTTCGCCGGAATCCCCCATTTCCGGCCGAACTTCAAGGTTTTCTAATTTCTTCATTTCTTAACCGTTTTTCACGATCTACACATGTAAATTCATCTACTTTTCACCAGGAATCCAAATATGAGGTCAAAGTTCCGAGATCGTACCTGGTTTGGCCGGAAAACGGCCGAGAATGTTCGGTTCACCTCCCTCCTCCGTCCGTCGCCTACGGCGGTGCTCCCGCTCCAAGAACTACCCCAAAATGCTCGTGGGGTCCCGGGGAAGATCCTCCCGACCTTGGTTTTGTTCGAATCGGACTGGAATCCCTCCGATGAATATGGCCTTCGGTGTTCGCACGGGGAGGGATCGGATAGGGCCAAGACTGCATCAACCAATCTCCCGAGGAGAGAGAAAAATATCTGTTATATAATTCCAACATTTCCAAAATTACCAAACTGCCCCTGCAGCTTCTAGACCCGTAACAAACTCATCGGATCTCCGTTTTCAGCGTGCCGCCTGTCTACGAACTCGTGAGTTCGAGACCTACGCAACAACCCAAGAAAAATTCCCAAAAGTATTACCAGTCAAAAAGTGACTCCCGAACCCATCCAAAACTGAGGGTAAAATTGTCCAATTCTCAAAAATAATTTAATTTCTGGTCCGGGTCGTTACAATCTACCCCCCTTACAGAAATTTCGTCCCCGAAATTTTCCTAACACAGGTTAAAGAACCAACCTCCTATTCAGTTCAAGTGTGTGGTCTGCATCTTGTTAAACTCCTCGGATGCATCTTGTTAACATAATTCCTTAAATAATTTGCACACAAGTGAGCGGTCTGCAGGAAGTTAACCTAAAGCTCTGATACCACTTGTAAGGACCCTTCCCGAATTTTTCCTCGAAACCCGGAAAGAACCCTTATCCCGTCTGACAGCTCTTTTACCTCAACATTTAATTACCATAAAATACCCTTTATTCTTAAATAATTTTTATTAAACTTTACATGGTTCCCAACAGAATCTCTGTACTTACTGATCACTCCTACTGTCAGACGCAGGATAAAATACCGGTCAAAACCAAAACCTCGGAATAGTGGTGGTTCAAATAGAAATACTTTCTGATACCAAAAGTCAGTAGTCAGACATTGCTGACATCTCTACTGGAAAACCACAGGACAACAAACTAGTGAACCAATAATAATTCGTCCATCTGGGTCACCGCCCACACCAACCCACTGACCCGGATGACGACGTATTTTCATATGTTGATTAGGCCCATAACAATTGTCGTCTGGTTCATATTAGAGCCGAAAATATCATCGGCTATCATATCGTATCATAACTCTCTGTACCATGATATCTCATCAGTCGGCTATCATATTCCTAGCCACCAGGGTATCCCTTGGGGTGTGCTAGAATATGTACTACTTGGACTCTACCACAATCTCTGCAAATTCACCTTTTATATTGGAGGTTCACCGGGTTCACCGTCTCAGCGGATCCTAGCCCGGATCCTGGCCCCCTCAAATCGGTATTGTTTATTTTGGAGGTTCACCGGGTTCACCGTCTCAGCGGATCCTAGCCCGGATCCTGGCCTCCCTCAAATCAATATTTATCTCGGAGGTTCACCGGGTTCACCGCCTCAGCGGATCCTAGCCCAGATCCTGGCCTCCCTCAAATCAATATTTATCTCGGAGGTTCACCGGGTTCACTGCCTTCACCGCCTCAGCGGATCCTAGCCCAGATCCTGGCCTCCCTCAAATCAGTATTGGATCCAAAATCGATTATTTTATAGTCACAAGTACGGTTTCAACTCAAAATCATAGACCCAAATAATTACCACGTCAAAACACTATCAAAATCGAATCCAACAACCATATCGTTTCTCACAACGCACTTCCACTGAAATATTGGAATAACAATTATCCAGCAATCATTGCACCCATACACAACAGTAATGAAATCGAAGATATTTATACATACATTACAATTTATAATCAAAGTCCGCTTACCATCACCATCCAACCCAAAATTCATGTACGCTCCTCCGAACACCTACACCATAATGACCCAACTACCTTGACTTTCCAAACTCAAAACCCTCTCCACGGTCAATCCTTACCGCTGGGATTGCCCAACCGAGCTCTAAATGAACTCCTATGGCCTCGAAACCAACAAAATCTGATCCGGAACGTCCCAAAACCTCAGTCACGCGCCGCCGTGACTTCGGGAACAGTCCCACGCGCCGTCACGCGCCACCGGAAGGTCAGAATACGCGCCCACGCGCTGCCACGCGCCGGTCACGCGCCTGCTACAGTGTTCACGCGCCTGGACCGGTCCAACCCGGTCCGGCTCGACCTGACCCGGTCCAACTCGACCGGTTCACTCGACTCGACCGGTTCACCGGTGACTCGCCGGAGAAGACGACCGGACGGCCTCGCCGTCGCCGGAGGCTGGCCGGAAAAGATGACCGGACCGCCACCTCCGCCGCCGTCTGGTTCGCCGGAATCCCCCATTTCCGGCCGAACTTCAAGGTTTTCTAATTTCTTCATTTCTTAACCGTTTTTCACGATCTACATATGTAAATTCATCTACTTTTCACCAGGAATCCAAATATGAGGTCAAAGTTCCGAGATCGTACATGGTTTGGCCGGAAAACGGCCGAGAATGTTCGGTTCACCTCCCTCCTCCGTCCGTCGCCTACGGCGGTGCTCCCGCTCCAAGAACTACCCCAAAATGCTCGTGGGGTTCCGGGGAAGATCCTCCCGACCTTGGTTTTGTTCGAATCGGACCGGAATCCCTCCGATGAATATGGCCTTCGGTGTTCGCACGGGGAGGGATCGGATAGGGGCGAGACTGCATCAACCAATCTCCCGAGGAGAGAGAAAAATATCTGTTATATAATTCCAACATTTCCAAAATTACCAAACTGCCCCTGCAGCTTCTAGACCCGTAACGAACTCATCGGATCTCCGTTTTCAGCGTGCCGCCTGTCTACGAACTCGTGAGTTCGAGACCTACGCAACAACCGAAGAAAAATTCCCAAAAGTATTACCAGTCAAAAAGTGACTCCCGAACCCATCCAAAACTGAGGGTAAAATTGTCCAATTCTCAAAAATAATTTAATTTCTGGTCCGGGTCGTTACAGTCTATTTGTGCAGTTTCGGACCATGGTGTTTGTGAGCAGGTGGAGTGTGAAGTTCGAGTATTTGGTGCTTCATTCTGCTTTGTTTGGTGCGCTTGGTTTTGTTTGGTGATGTTGGAGAATTCAGGCGCTCATTTGAATCATTCTGTTTTGATCAAGGCACTTTTGGTTTTCATGCTCGGGCATGTTTTGGTTTGGAGAAGACGTTGGAGGAAAGTTCCGTTTGAAGACCTAAGCAAAACTTAAGTCAAGCTGTAGATTGTTGTAATTTGGCTTAAATTTTAAGTCAATTAGTTACCCTTTTTGGGTCAATTATTACTTACTCTTGTTAGCTGTTTGGGTTCCTTGTTCTATAAGGAGTAGGGATGCTAATCCTTGTCGGAGTTTGGTTTCTTGTCTTATAAGGAATATGGATTTGTACTCCTTATAGGATTTGATAAAATTAGACTAGTATATAATTGGCACATTGGTTTCTCTTTGTTTGGTGTGTGTGCATCCGCATATATTGCTGAAAGGCCTAAAACCTTTCTTATGTTTTGGTTGTGGTGCCGCATCATTTGTATGAGAAAGTGCTTTGGATTGTGAGAGTTCATCTCTTTTTGTAATCTCCTTTGTTATCAGTGGAATTTCCTCGCCGGTGCGCCCCTGGACGTAGGCTTTATAGCCGAACCACGTAAATCCTTTGTCTTCTTTGTGGATTGCTAGATTTCATATTTTGCTTTCATATTTGTTATATTATTTTGGGACGCTTCAGCACAACAATTTATATCAGAGCTTGAGTTTCGACTTGGGTTATGTTTCTATGATGGCATAATATAGAATTGGAAAATTTGACGGGAGGAATGACTTGGGGATTTTGGATAATCCCTCAACAGTTTGGGTACAGTTAAAGTCGTGTTCGTACTCTCTATTCGATTCGAAGTTGATCTATGCAAAACCAATTTGATGATTTGGTTGTTCTGAATTTGAGAAATTTGGATGTGGGTTTCTACATCAATTTGTTCTCTGTCAAATTCTGATGTTGGTGGAGGTTTTTATAGGTGTATACTTTGTGAGGGCCAGTTTATTAGGTTATGCGAAATTGTAGAACATTTGTGTGGTTCCTCTTAGAGAAAGCTTGGATCATGCTTTCTAATTTGGTTGGTCTACGGAATTTCGGCTGAATTTGTTTGTCCCTGCTATTCGGTTTGTTGGTCTCCATCCACTGCAATTGTTTTGAAGACTCTGTTTGGGTATGGATTTGAACTCTTGCTGGTTATTTTGATTTGCTGTCTTGTTGGTGCTCAAGTAATGATGACAGGCTTGGGTTACAGGCAAAATTTGGTATTCCTAGGATTCGTATTTGGGGTGAATTGTTTTGCATGTGGGACTTTGAGCCTTTGTCACCATAATGTGCAATCGACTTGGTTTTGGAGAATATGCCATACATTTGTGGAGTGAGTCTATTTGTGCAGTTTCGGACCATGGTGTTTGTGAGCAGGTGGAGTGTGAAGTTCGAGTATTTGGTGCTTCATTCAGCTTTGTTTGGTGCGCTTGGTTTTGTTTGGTGATGTTGGAGAATTCAGGCGCTCATTTGAATCACTCTGTTTTGATCAAGGCACTTTTGGTTTTCATGCTCGGGCATGTTTTGGTTTGGAGAAGACGTTGGAGGAAAGTTCCGTTTGAAGACCTAAGCAAAACTTAAGTCAAGCTGGAGATTGTTGTAATTTGGCTTAAATTTTAAGTCAATTAGTTACCCTTTTTGGGTCAATTATTACTTACTCTTGTTAGCTGTTTGGGTTCCTTGTTCTATAAGGAGTAGGGATGCTAATCCTTGTCGGAGTTTGGTTTCTTGTCTTCTAAGGAATATGGATTTGTACTCCTTATAGGATTTGATAAAATTAGACTAGTATATAATTGGCACATTGGTTTCTCTTTGTTTGGTGTGTGTGCATCCGCATATATTGCTGAAAGGCCTAAAACCTTTCTTATGTTTTGGTTGTGGTGCCGCATCATTTGTATGAGAAAGTGCTTTGGATTGTGAGAGTTCATCTCTTTTTGTAATCTCCTTTGTTATCAGTGGAATTTCCTCGCCGGTGCGCCCCTGGACGTAGGCTTTATAGCCGAACCACGTAAATCCTTTGTCTTCTTTGTGGATTGCTAGATTTCATATTTTGCTTTCATATTTGTTATATTATTTTGGGACGCTTCAGCACAACAATTTATATCAGAGCTTGAGTTTCGACTTGGGTTATGTTTCTATGATGGCATAATATAGAATTGGAAAATTTGACGGGAGGAATGACTTGGGGATTTTGGATAATCCCTCAACAGTTTGGGTACAGTTAAAGTCGTGTTCGTACTCTCTATTCGATTCGAAGTTGATCTATGCAAAAACCAATTTGATGATTTGGTTGTTCTGAATTTGAGAAATTTGGATGTGGGTTTCTACATCAATTTGTTCTCTGTCAAATTCTGATGTTGGTGGAGGTTTTTATAGGTGTATACTTTGTGAGGGCCAGTTTATTAGGTTATGCGAAATTGTAGAACATTTGTGTGGTTCCTCTTAGAGAAAGCTTGGATCATGCTTTCTAATTTGGTTGGTCTACGGAATTTCGGCTGAATTTGTTTGTCCCTGCTATTCGGTTTGTTGGTCTCCATCCACTGCAATTGTTTTGAAGACTCTGTTTGGGTATGGATTTGAACTCTTGCTGGTTATTTAGATTTGCTGTCTTGTTGGTGCTCAAGTAATGATGACAGGCTTGGGTTACAGGCAAAATTTGGTATTCCTAGGATTCGTATTTGGGGTGAATTGTTTTGCATGTGGGACTTTGAGCCTTTGTCACCATAATGTGCAATCGACTTGGTTTTGGAGAATATGCCATACATTTGTGGAGTGAGTCTATTTGTGCAGTTTCGGACCATGGTGTTTGTGAGCAGGTGGAGTGTGAAGTTCGAGTATTTGGTGCTTCATTCAGCTTTGTTTGGTGCGCTTGGTTTTGTTTGGTGATGTTGGAGAATTCAGGCGCTCATTTGAATCACTCTGTTTTGATCAAGGCACTTTTGGTTTTCATGCTCGGGCATGTTTTGGTTTGGAGAAGACGTTGGAGGAAAGTTCCGTTTGAAGACCTAAGCAAAACTTAAGTCAAGCTGGAGATTGTTGTAATTTGGCTTAAATTTTAAGTCAATTAGTTACCCTTTTTGGGTCAATTATTACTTACTCTTGTTAGCTGTTTGGGTTCCTTGTTCTATAAGGAGTAGGGATGCTAATCCTTGTCGGAGTTTGGTTTCTTGTCTTCTAAGGAATATGGATTTGTACTCCTTATAGGATTTGATAAAATTAGACTAGTATATAATTGGCACATTGGTTTCTCTTTGTTTGGTGTGTGTGCATCCGCATATATTGCTGAAAGGCCTAAAACCTTTCTTATGTTTTGGTTGTGGTGCCGCATCATTTGTATGAGAAAGTGCTTTGGATTGTGAGAGTTCATCTCTTTTTGTAATCTCCTTTGTTATCAGTGGAATTTCCTCGCCGGTGCGCCCCTGGACGTAGGCTTCATAGCCGAACCACGTAAATCCTTTGTCTTCTTTGTGGATTGCTAGATTTCATATTTTGCTTTCATATTTGTTATATTATTTTGGGACGCTTCAGCACAACAATTTATATCAGAGCTTGAGTTTCGACTTGGGTTATGTTTCTATGATGGCATAATATAGAATTGGAAAATTTGACGGGAGGCATGACTTGGGGATTTTGGATAATCCCTCAACAGTTTGGGTACAGTTAAAGTCGTGTTCGTACTCTCTATTCGATTCGAAGTTGATCTATGCAAAACCAATTTGATGATTTGGTTGTTCTGAATTTGAGAAATTTGGATGTGGGTTTCTACATCAATTTGTTCTCTGTCAAATTCTGATGTTGGTGGAGGTTTTTATAGGTGTATACTTTGTGAGGGCCAGTTTATTAGGTTATGCGAAATTGTAGAACATTTGTGTGGTTCCTCTTAGAGAAAGCTTGGATCATGCTTTCTAATTTGGTTGGTCTACGGAATTTCGGCTGAATTTGTTTGTCCCTGCTATTCGGTTTGTTGGTCTCCATCCACTGCAATTGTTTTGAAGACTCTGTTTGGGTATGGATTTGAACTCTTGCTGGTTATTTAGATTTGCTGTCTTGTTGGTGCTCAAGTAATGATGACAGGCTTGGGTTACAGGCAAAATTTGGTATTCCTAGGATTCGTATTTGGGGTGAATTGTTTTGCATGTGGGACTTTGAGCCTTTGTCACCATAATGTGCAATCGACTTGGTTTTGGAGAATATGCCATACATTTGTGGAGTGAGTCTATTTGTGCAGTTTCGGACCATGGTGTTTGTGAGCAGGTGGAGTGTGAAGTTCGAGTATTTGGTGCTTCATTCAGCTTTGTTTGGTGCGCTTGGTTTTGTTTGGTGATGTTGGAGAATTCAGGCGCTCATTTGAATCACTCTGTTTTGATCAAGGCACTTTTGGTTTTCATGCTCGGGCATGTTTTGGTTTGGAGAAGACGTTGGAGGAAAGTTCCGTTTGAAGACCTAAGCAAAACTTAAGTCAAGCTGGAGATTGTTGTAATTTGGCTTAAATTTTAAGTCAATTAGTTACCCTTTTTGGGTCAATTATTACTTACTCTTGTTAGCTGTTTGGGTTCCTTGTTCTATAAGGAGTAGGGATGCTAATCCTTGTCGGAGTTTGGTTTCTTGTCTTCTAAGGAATATGGATTTGTACTCCTTATAGGATTTGATAAAATTAGACTAGTATATAATTGGCACATTGGTTTCTCTTTGTTTGGTGTGTGTGCATCCGCATATATTGCTGAAAGGCCTAAAACCTTTCTTATTATTTGGTTGTGGTGCCGCATCATTTGTATGAGAAAGTGCTTTGGATTGTGAGAGTTCATCTCTTTTTGTAATCTCCTTTGTTATCAGTGGAATTTCCTCGCCGGTGCGCCCCTGGACGTAGGCTTCATAGCCGAACCACGTAAATCCTTTGTCTTCTTTGTGGATTGCTAGATTTCATATTTTGCTTTCATATTTGTTATATTATTTTGGGACGCTTCAGCACAACAATTTATATCAGAGCTTGAGTTTCGACTTGGGTTATGTTTCTATGATGGCATAATATAGAATTGGAAAATTTGACGGGAGGCATGACTTGGGGATTTTGGATAATCCCTCAACAGTTTGGGTACAGTTAAAGTCGTGTTCGTACTCTCTATTCGATTCGAAGTTGATCTATGCAAAAACCAATTTGATGATTTGGTTGTTCTGAATTTGAGAAATTTGGATGTGGGTTTCTACATCAATTTGTTCTCTGTCAAATTCTGATGTTGGTGGAGGTTTTTATAGGTGTATACTTTGTGAGGGCCAGTTTATTAGGTTATGCGAAATTGTAGAACATTTGTGTGGTTCCTCTTAGAGAAAGCTTGGATCATGCTTTCTAATTTGGTTGGTCTACGGAATTTCGGCTGAATTTGTTTGTCCCTGCTATTCGGTTTGTTGGTCTCCATCCACTGCAATTGTTTTGAAGACTCTGTTTGGGTATGGATTTGAACTCTTGCTGGTTATTTAGATTTGCTGTCTTGTTGGTGCTCAAGTAATGATGACAGGCTTGGGTTACAGGCAAAATTTGGTATTCCTAGGATTCGTATTTGGGGTGAATTGTTTTGCATGTGGGACTTTGAGCCTTTGTCACCATAATGTGCAATCGACTTGGTTTTGGAGAATATGCCATACATTTGTGGAGTGAGTCTATTTGTGCAGTTTCGGACCATGGTGTTTGTGAGCAGGTGGAGTGTGAAGTTCGAGTATTTGGTGCTTCATTCAGCTTTGTTTGGTGCGCTTGGTTTTGTTTGGTGATGTTGGAGAATTCAGGCGCTCATTTGAATCACTCTGTTTTGATCAAGGCACTTTTGGTTTTCATGCTCGGGCATGTTTTGGTTTGGAGAAGACGTTGGAGGAAAGTTCCGTTTGAAGACCTAAGCAAAACTTAAGTCAAGCTGGAGATTGTTGTAATTTGGCTTAAATTTTAAGTCAATTAGTTACCCTTTTTGGGTCAATTATTACTTACTCTTGTTAGCTGTTTGGGTTCCTTGTTCTATAAGGAGTAGGGATGCTAATCCTTGTCGGAGTTTGGTTTCTTGTCTTCTAAGGAATATGGATTTGTACTCCTTATAGGATTTGATAAAATTAGACTAGTATATAATTGGCACATTGGTTTCTCTTTGTTTGGTGTGTGTGCATCCGCATATATTGCTGAAAGGCCTAAAACCTTTCTTATTATTTGGTTGTGGTGCCGCATCATTTGTATGAGAAAGTGCTTTGGATTGTGAGAGTTCATCTCTTTTTGTAATCTCCTTTGTTATCAGTGGAATTTCCTCGCCGGTGCGCCCCTGGACGTAGGCTTCATAGCCGAACCACGTAAATCCTTTGTCTTCTTTGTGGATTGCTAGATTTCATATTTTGCTTTCATATTTGTTATATTATTTTGGGACGCTTCAGCACAACAATTTATATCAGAGCTTGAGTTTCGACTTGGGTTATGTTTCTATGATGGCATAATATAGAATTGGAAAATTTGACGGGAGGCATGACTTGGGGATTTTGGATAATCCCTCAACAGTTTGGGTACAGTTAAAGTCGTGTTCGTACTCTCTATTCGATTCGAAGTTGATCTATGCAAAAACCAATTTGATGATTTGGTTGTTCTGAATTTGAGAAATTTGGATGTGGGTTTCTACATCAATTTGTTCTCTGTCAAATTCTGATGTTGGTGGAGGTTTTTATAGGTGTATACTTTGTGAGGGCCAGTTTATTAGGTTATGCGAAATTGTAGAACATTTGTGTGGTTCCTCTTAGAGAAAGCTTGGATCATGCTTTCTAATTTGGTTGGTCTACGGAATTTCGGCTGAATTTGTTTGTCCCTGCTATTCGGTTTGTTGGTCTCCATCCACTGCAATTGTTTTGAAGACTCTGTTTGGGTATGGATTTGAACTCTTGCTGGTTATTTAGATTTGCTGTCTTGTTGGTGCTCAAGTAATGATGACAGGCTTGGGTTACAGGCAAAATTTGGTATTCCTAGGATTCGTATTTGGGGTGAATTGTTTTGCATGTGGGACTTTGAGCCTTTGTCACCATAATGTGCAATCGACTTGGTTTTGGAGAATATGCCATACATTTGTGGAGTGAGTCTATTTGTGCAGTTTCGGACCATGGTGTTTGTGAGCAGGTGGAGTGTGAAGTTCCAGTATTTGGTGCTTCATTCAGCTTTGTTTGGTGCGCTTGGTTTTGTTTGGTGATGTTGGAGAATTCAGGCGCTCATTTGAATCACTCTGTTTTGATCAAGGCACTTTTGGTTTTCATGCTCGGGCATGTTTTGGTTTGGAGAAGACGTTGGAGGAAAGTTCCGTTTGAAGACCTAAGCAAAACTTAAGTCAAGCTGGAGATTGTTGTAATTTGGCTTAAATTTTAAGTCAATTAGTTACCCTTTTTGGGTCAATTATTACTTACTCTTGTTAGCTGTTTGGGTTCCTTGTTCTATAAGGAGTAGGGATGCTAATCCTTGTCGGAGTTTGGTTTCTTGTCTTCTAAGGAATATGGATTTGTACTCCTTATAGGATTTGATAAAATTAGACTAGTATATAATTGGCACATTGGTTTCTCTTTGTTTGGTGTGTGTGCATCCGCATATATTGCTGAAAGGCCTAAAACCTTTCTTATTATTTGGTTGTGGTGCCGCATCATTTGTATGAGAAAGTGCTTTGGATTGTGAGAGTTCATCTCTTTTTGTAATCTCCTTTGTTATCAGTGGAATTTCCTCGCCGGTGCGCCCCTGGACGTAGGCTTCATAGCCGAACCACGTAAATCCTTTGTCTTCTTTGTGGATTGCTAGATTTCATATTTTGCTTTCATATTTGTTATATTATTTTGGGACGCTTCAGCACAACAATTTATATCAGAGCTTGAGTTTCGACTTGGGTTATGTTTCTATGATGGCATAATATAGAATTGGAAAATTTGACGGGAGGCATGACTTGGGGATTTTGGATAATCCCTCAACAGTTTGGGTACAGTTAAAGTCGTGTTCGTACTCTCTATTCGATTCGAAGTTGATCTATGCAAAAACCAATTTGATGATTTGGTTGTTCTGAATTTGAGAAATTTGGATGTGGGTTTCTACATCAATTTGTTCTCTGTCAAATTCTGATGTTGGTGGAGGTTTTTATAGGTGTATACTTTGTGAGGGCCAGTTTATTAGGTTATGCGAAATTGTAGAACATTTGTGTGGTTCCTCTTAGAGAAAGCTTGGATCATGCTTTCTAATTTGGTTGGTCTACGGAATTTCGGCTGAATTTGTTTGTCCCTGCTATTCGGTTTGTTGGTCTCCATCCACTGCAATTGTTTTGAAGACTCTGTTTGGGTATGGATTTGAACTCTTGCTGGTTATTTAGATTTGCTGTCTTGTTGGTGCTCAAGTAATGATGACAGGCTTGGGTTACAGGCAAAATTTGGTATTCCTAGGATTCGTATTTGGGGTGAATTGTTTTGCATGTGGGACTTTGAGCCTTTGTCACCATAATGTGCAATCGACTTGGTTTTGGAGAATATGCCATACATTTGTGGAGTGAGTCTATTTGTGCAGTTTCGGACCATGGTGTTTGTGAGCAGGTGGAGTGTGAAGTTCGAGTATTTGGTGCTTCATTCAGCTTTGTTTGGTGCGCTTGGTTTTGTTTGGTGATGTTGGAGAATTCAGGCGCTCATTTGAATCACTCTGTTTTGATCAAGGCACTTTTGGTTTTCATGCTCGGGCATGTTTTGGTTTGGAGAAGACGTTGGAGGAAAGTTCCGTTTGAAGACCTAAGCAAAACTTAAGTCAAGCTGGAGATTGTTGTAATTTGGCTTAAATTTTAAGTCAATTAGTTACCCTTTTTGGGTCAATTATTACTTACTCTTGTTAGCTGTTTGGGTTCCTTGTTCTATAAGGAGTAGGGATGCTAATCCTTGTCGGAGTTTGGTTTCTTGTCTTCTAAGGAATATGGATTTGTACTCCTTATAGGATTTGATAAAATTAGACTAGTATATAATTGGCACATTGGTTTCTCTTTGTTTGGTGTGTGTGCATCCGCATATATTGCTGAAAGGCCTAAAACCTTTCTTATGTTTTGGTTGTGGTGCCGCATCATTTGTATGAGAAAGTGCTTTGGATTGTGAGAGTTCATCTCTTTTTGTAATCTCCTTTGTTATCAGTGGAATTTCCTCGCCGGTGCGCCCCTGGACGTAGGCTTCATAGCCGAACCACGTAAATCCTTTGTCTTCTTTGTGGATTGCTAGATTTCATATTTTGCTTTCATATTTGTTATATTATTTTGGGACGCTTCAGCACAACAATTTATATCAGAGCTTGAGTTTCGACTTGGGTTATGTTTCTATGATGGCATAATATAGAATTGGAAAATTTGACGGGAGGCATGACTTGGGGATTTTGGATAATCCCTCAACAGTTTGGGTACAGTTAAAGTCGTGTTCGTACTCTCTATTCGATTCGAAGTTGATCTATGCAAAACCAATTTGATGATTTGGTTGTTCTGAATTTGAGAAATTTGGATGTGGGTTTCTACATCAATTTGTTCTCTGTCAAATTCTGATGTTGGTGGAGGTTTTTATAGGTGTATACTTTGTGAGGGCCAGTTTATTAGGTTATGCGAAATTGTAGAACATTTGTGTGGTTCCTCTTAGAGAAAGCTTGGATCATGCTTTCTAATTTGGTTGGTCTACGGAATTTCGGCTGAATTTGTTTGTCCCTGCTATTCGGTTTGTTGGTCTCCATCCACTGCAATTGTTTTGAAGACTCTGTTTGGGTATGGATTTGAACTCTTGCTGGTTATTTAGATTTGCTGTCTTGTTGGTGCTCAAGTAATGATGACAGGCTTGGGTTACAGGCAAAATTTGGTATTCCTAGGATTCGTATTTGGGGTGAATTGTTTTGCATGTGGGACTTTGAGCCTTTGTCACCATAATGTGCAATCGACTTGGTTTTGGAGAATATGCCATACATTTGTGGAGTGAGTCTATTTGTGCAGTTTCGGACCATGGTGTTTGTGAGCAGGTGGAGTGTGAAGTTCGAGTATTTGGTGCTTCATTCAGCTTTGTTTGGTGCGCTTGGTTTTGTTTGGTGATGTTGGAGAATTCAGGCGCTCATTTGAATCACTCTGTTTTGATCAAGGCACTTTTGGTTTTCATGCTCGGGCATGTTTTGGTTTGGAGAAGACGTTGGAGGAAAGTTCCGTTTGAAGACCTAAGCAAAACTTAAGTCAAGCTGGAGATTGTTGTAATTTGGCTTAAATTTTAAGTCAATTAGTTACCCTTTTTGGGTCAATTATTACTTACTCTTGTTAGCTGTTTGGGTTCCTTGTTCTATAAGGAGTAGGGATGCTAATCCTTGTCGGAGTTTGGTTTCTTGTCTTCTAAGGAATATGGATTTGTACTCCTTATAGGATTTGATAAAATTAGACTAGTATATAATTGGCACATTGGTTTCTCTTTGTTTGGTGTGTGTGCATCCGCATATATTGCTGAAAGGCCTAAAACCTTTCTTATGTTTTGGTTGTGGTGCCGCATCATTTGTATGAGAAAGTGCTTTGGATTGTGAGAGTTCATCTCTTTTTGTAATCTCCTTTGTTATCAGTGGAATTTCCTCGCCGGTGCGCCCCTGGACGTAGGCTTCATAGCCGAACCACGTAAATCCTTTGTCTTCTTTGTGGATTGCTAGATTTCATATTTTGCTTTCATATTTGTTATATTATTTTGGGACGCTTCAGCACAACAATTTATATCAGAGCTTGAGTTTCGACTTGGGTTATGTTTCTATGATGGCATAATATAGAATTGGAAAATTTGACGGGAGGCATGACTTGGGGATTTTGGATAATCCCTCAACAGTTTGGGTACAGTTAAAGTCGTGTTCGTACTCTCTATTCGATTCGAAGTTGATCTATGCAAAACCAATTTGATGATTTGGTTGTTCTGAATTTGAGAAATTTGGATGTGGGTTTCTACATCAATTTGTTCTCTGTCAAATTCTGATGTTGGTGGAGGTTTTTATAGGTGTATACTTTGTGAGGGCCAGTTTATTAGGTTATGCGAAATTGTAGAACATTTGTGTGGTTCCTCTTAGAGAAAGCTTGGATCATGCTTTCTAATTTGGTTGGTCTACGGAATTTCGGCTGAATTTGTTTGTCCCTGCTATTCGGTTTGTTGGTCTCCATCCACTGCAATTGTTTTGAAGACTCTGTTTGGGTATGGATTTGAACTCTTGCTGGTTATTTAGATTTGCTGTCTTGTTGGTGCTCAAGTAATGATGACAGGCTTGGGTTACAGGCAAAATTTGGTATTCCTAGGATTCGTATTTGGGGTGAATTGTTTTGCATGTGGGACTTTGAGCCTTTGTCACCATAATGTGCAATCGACTTGGTTTTGGAGAATATGCCATACATTTGTGGAGTGAGTCTATTTGTGCAGTTTCGGACCATGGTGTTTGTGAGCAGGTGGAGTGTGAAGTTCGAGTATTTGGTGCTTCATTCAGCTTTGTTTGGTGCGCTTGGTTTTGTTTGGTGATGTTGGAGAATTCAGGCGCTCATTTGAATCACTCTGTTTTGATCAAGGCACTTTTGGTTTTCATGCTCGGGCATGTTTTGGTTTGGAGAAGACGTTGGAGGAAAGTTCCGTTTGAAGACCTAAGCAAAACTTAAGTCAAGCTGGAGATTGTTGTAATTTGGCTTAAATTTTAAGTCAATTAGTTACCCTTTTTGGGTCAATTATTACTTACTCTTGTTAGCTGTTTGGGTTCCTTGTTCTATAAGGAGTAGGGATGCTAATCCTTGTCGGAGTTTGGTTTCTTGTCTTCTAAGGAATATGGATTTGTACTCCTTATAGGATTTGATAAAATTAGACTAGTATATAATTGGCACATTGGTTTCTCTTTGTTTGGTGTGTGTGCATCCGCATATATTGCTGAAAGGCCTAAAACCTTTCTTATTATTTGGTTGTGGTGCCGCATCATTTGTATGAGAAAGTGCTTTGGATTGTGAGAGTTCATCTCTTTTTGTAATCTCCTTTGTTATCAGTGGAATTTCCTCGCCGGTGCGCCCCTGGACGTAGGCTTCATAGCCGAACCACGTAAATCCTTTGTCTTCTTTGTGGATTGCTAGATTTCATATTTTGCTTTCATATTTGTTATATTATTTTGGGACGCTTCAGCACAACAATTTATATCAGAGCTTGAGTTTCGACTTGGGTTATGTTTCTATGATGGCATAATATAGAATTGGAAAATTTGACGGGAGGCATGACTTGGGGATTTTGGATAATCCCTCAACAGTTTGGGTACAGTTAAAGTCGTGTTCGTACTCTCTATTCGATTCGAAGTTGATCTATGCAAAAACCAATTTGATGATTTGGTTGTTCTGAATTTGAGAAATTTGGATGTGGGTTTCTACATCAATTTGTTCTCTGTCAAATTCTGATGTTGGTGGAGGTTTTTATAGGTGTATACTTTGTGAGGGCCAGTTTATTAGGTTATGCGAAATTGTAGAACATTTGTGTGGTTCCTCTTAGAGAAAGCTTGGATCATGCTTTCTAATTTGGTTGGTCTACGGAATTTCGGCTGAATTTGTTTGTCCCTGCTATTCGGTTTGTTGGTCTCCATCCACTGCAATTGTTTTGAAGACTCTGTTTGGGTATGGATTTGAACTCTTGCTGGTTATTTAGATTTGCTGTCTTGTTGGTGCTCAAGTAATGATGACAGGCTTGGGTTACAGGCAAAATTTGGTATTCCTAGGATTCGTATTTGGGGTGAATTGTTTTGCATGTGGGACTTTGAGCCTTTGTCACCATAATGTGCAATCGACTTGGTTTTGGAGAATATGCCATACATTTGTGGAGTGAGTCTATTTGTGCAGTTTCGGACCATGGTGTTTGTGAGCAGGTGGAGTGTGAAGTTCGAGTATTTGGTGCTTCATTCAGCTTTGTTTGGTGCGCTTGGTTTTGTTTGGTGATGTTGGAGAATTCAGGCGCTCATTTGAATCACTCTGTTTTGATCAAGGCACTTTTGGTTTTCATGCTCGGGCATGTTTTGGTTTGGAGAAGACGTTGGAGGAAAGTTCCGTTTGAAGACCTAAGCAAAACTTAAGTCAAGCTGGAGATTGTTGTAATTTGGCTTAAATTTTAAGTCAATTAGTTACCCTTTTTGGGTCAATTATTACTTACTCTTGTTAGCTGTTTGGGTTCCTTGTTCTATAAGGAGTAGGGATGCTAATCCTTGTCGGAGTTTGGTTTCTTGTCTTCTAAGGAATATGGATTTGTACTCCTTATAGGATTTGATAAAATTAGACTAGTATATAATTGGCACATTGGTTTCTCTTTGTTTGGTGTGTGTGCATCCGCATATATTGCTGAAAGGCCTAAAACCTTTCTTATGTTTTGGTTGTGGTGCCGCATCATTTGTATGAGAAAGTGCTTTGGATTGTGAGAGTTCATCTCTTTTTGTAATCTCCTTTGTTATCAGTGGAATTTCCTCGCCGGTGCGCCCCTGGACGTAGGCTTCATAGCCGAACCACGTAAATCCTTTGTCTTCTTTGTGGATTGCTAGATTTCATATTTTGCTTTCATATTTGTTATATTATTTTGGGACGCTTCAGCACAACAATTTATATCAGAGCTTGAGTTTCGACTTGGGTTATGTTTCTATGATGGCATAATATAGAATTGGAAAATTTGACGGGAGGCATGACTTGGGGATTTTGGATAATCCCTCAACAGTTTGGGTACAGTTAAAGTCGTGTTCGTACTCTCTATTCGATTCGAAGTTGATCTATGCAAAACCAATTTGATGATTTGGTTGTTCTGAATTTGAGAAATTTGGATGTGGGTTTCTACATCAATTTGTTCTCTGTCAAATTCTGATGTTGGTGGAGGTTTTTATAGGTGTATACTTTGTGAGGGCCAGTTTATTAGGTTATGCGAAATTGTAGAACATTTGTGTGGTTCCTCTTAGAGAAAGCTTGGATCATGCTTTCTAATTTGGTTGGTCTACGGAATTTCGGCTGAATTTGTTTGTCCCTGCTATTCGGTTTGTTGGTCTCCATCCACTGCAATTGTTTTGAAGACTCTGTTTGGGTATGGATTTGAACTCTTGCTGGTTATTTAGATTTGCTGTCTTGTTGGTGCTCAAGTAATGATGACAGGCTTGGGTTACAGGCAAAATTTGGTATTCCTAGGATTCGTATTTGGGGTGAATTGTTTTGCATGTGGGACTTTGAGCCTTTGTCACCATAATGTGCAATCGACTTGGTTTTGGAGAATATGCCATACATTTGTGGAGTGAGTCTATTTGTGCAGTTTCGGACCATGGTGTTTGTGAGCAGGTGGAGTGTGAAGTTCGAGTATTTGGTGCTTCATTCAGCTTTGTTTGGTGCGCTTGGTTTTGTTTGGTGATGTTGGAGAATTCAGGCGCTCATTTGAATCACTCTGTTTTGATCAAGGCACTTTTGGTTTTCATGCTCGGGCATGTTTTGGTTTGGAGAAGACGTTGGAGGAAAGTTCCGTTTGAAGACCTAAGCAAAACTTAAGTCAAGCTGGAGATTGTTGTAATTTGGCTTAAATTTTAAGTCAATTAGTTACCCTTTTTGGGTCAATTATTACTTACTCTTGTTAGCTGTTTGGGTTCCTTGTTCTATAAGGAGTAGGGATGCTAATCCTTGTCGGAGTTTGGTTTCTTGTCTTCTAAGGAATATGGATTTGTACTCCTTATAGGATTTGATAAAATTAGACTAGTATATAATTGGCACATTGGTTTCTCTTTGTTTGGTGTGTGTGCATCCGCATATATTGCTGAAAGGCCTAAAACCTTTCTTATTATTTGGTTGTGGTGCCGCATCATTTGTATGAGAAAGTGCTTTGGATTGTGAGAGTTCATCTCTTTTTGTAATCTCCTTTGTTATCAGTGGAATTTCCTCGCCGGTGCGCCCCTGGACGTAGGCTTCATAGCCGAACCACGTAAATCCTTTGTCTTCTTTGTGGATTGCTAGATTTCATATTTTGCTTTCATATTTGTTATATTATTTTGGGACGCTTCAGCACAACAATTTATATCAGAGCTTGAGTTTCGACTTGGGTTATGTTTCTATGATGGCATAATATAGAATTGGAAAATTTGACGGGAGGCATGACTTGGGGATTTTGGATAATCCCTCAACAGTTTGGGTACAGTTAAAGTCGTGTTCGTACTCTCTATTCGATTCGAAGTTGATCTATGCAAAAACCAATTTGATGATTTGGTTGTTCTGAATTTGAGAAATTTGGATGTGGGTTTCTACATCAATTTGTTCTCTGTCAAATTCTGATGTTGGTGGAGGTTTTTATAGGTGTATACTTTGTGAGGGCCAGTTTATTAGGTTATGCGAAATTGTAGAACATTTGTGTGGTTCCTCTTAGAGAAAGCTTGGATCATGCTTTCTAATTTGGTTGGTCTACGGAATTTCGGCTGAATTTGTTTGTCCCTGCTATTCGGTTTGTTGGTCTCCATCCACTGCAATTGTTTTGAAGACTCTGTTTGGGTATGGATTTGAACTCTTACTGGTTATTTAGATTTGCTGTCTTGTTGGTGCTCAAGTAATGATGACAGGCTTGGGTTACAGGCAAAATTTGGTATTCCTAGGATTCGTATTTGGGGTGAATTGTTTTGCATGTGGGACTTTGAGCCTTTGTCACCATAATGTGCAATCGACTTGGTTTTGGAGAATATGCCATACATTTGTGGAGTGAGTCTATTTGTGCAGTTTCGGACCATGGTGTTTGTGAGCAGGTGGAGTGTGAAGTTCGAGTATTTGGTGCTTCATTCAGCTTTGTTTGGTGCGCTTGGTTTTGTTTGGTGATGTTGGAGAATTCAGGCGCTCATTTGAATCACTCTGTTTTGATCAAGGCACTTTTGGTTTTCATGCTCGGGCATGTTTTGGTTTGGAGAAGACGTTGGAGGAAAGTTCCGTTTGAAGACCTAAGCAAAACTTAAGTCAAGCTGGAGATTGTTGTAATTTGGCTTAAATTTTAAGTCAATTAGTTACCCTTTTTGGGTCAATTATTACTTACTCTTGTTAGCTGTTTGGGTTCCTTGTTCTATAAGGAGTAGGGATGCTAATCCTTGTCGGAGTTTGGTTTCTTGTCTTCTAAGGAATATGGATTTGTACTCCTTATAGGATTTGATAAAATTAGACTAGTATATAATTGGCACATTGGTTTCTCTTTGTTTGGTGTGTGTGCATCCGCATATATTGCTGAAAGGCCTAAAACCTTTCTTATGTTTTGGTTGTGGTGCCGCATCATTTGTATGAGAAAGTGCTTTGGATTGTGAGAGTTCATCTCTTTTTGTAATCTCCTTTGTTATCAGTGGAATTTCCTCGCCGGTGCGCCCCTGGACGTAGGCTTCATAGCCGAACCACGTAAATCCTTTGTCTTCTTTGTGGATTGCTAGATTTCATATTTTGCTTTCATATTTGTTATATTATTTTGGGACGCTTCAGCACAACAATTTATATCAGAGCTTGAGTTTCGACTTGGGTTATGTTTCTATGATGGCATAATATAGAATTGGAAAATTTGACGGGAGGCATGACTTGGGGATTTTGGATAATCCCTCAACAGTTTGGGTACAGTTAAAGTCGTGTTCGTACTCTCTATTCGATTCGAAGTTGATCTATGCAAAACCAATTTGATGATTTGGTTGTTCTGAATTTGAGAAATTTGGATGTGGGTTTCTACATCAATTTGTTCTCTGTCAAATTCTGATGTTGGTGGAGGTTTTTATAGGTGTATACTTTGTGAGGGCCAGTTTATTAGGTTATGCGAAATTGTAGAACATTTGTGTGGTTCCTCTTAGAGAAAGCTTGGATCATGCTTTCTAATTTGGTTGGTCTACGGAATTTCGGCTGAATTTGTTTGTCCCTGCTATTCGGTTTGTTGGTCTCCATCCACTGCAATTGTTTTGAAGACTCTGTTTGGGTATGGATTTGAACTCTTGCTGGTTATTTAGATTTGCTGTCTTGTTGGTGCTCAAGTAATGATGACAGGCTTGGGTTACAGGCAAAATTTGGTATTCCTAGGATTCGTATTTGGGGTGAATTGTTTTGCATGTGGGACTTTGAGCCTTTGTCACCATAATGTGCAATCGACTTGGTTTTGGAGAATATGCCATACATTTGTGGAGTGAGTCTATTTGTGCAGTTTCGGACCATGGTGTTTGTGAGCAGGTGGAGTGTGAAGTTCGAGTATTTGGTGCTTCATTCAGCTTTGTTTGGTGCGCTTGGTTTTGTTTGGTGATGTTGGAGAATTCAGGCGCTCATTTGAATCACTCTGTTTTGATCAAGGCACTTTTGGTTTTCATGCTCGGGCATGTTTTGGTTTGGAGAAGACGTTGGAGGAAAGTTCCGTTTGAAGACCTAAGCAAAACTTAAGTCAAGCTGGAGATTGTTGTAATTTGGCTTAAATTTTAAGTCAATTAGTTACCCTTTTTGGGTCAATTATTACTTACTCTTGTTAGCTGTTTGGGTTCCTTGTTCTATAAGGAGTAGGGATGCTAATCCTTGTCGGAGTTTGGTTTCTTGTCTTCTAAGGAATATGGATTTGTACTCCTTATAGGATTTGATAAAATTAGACTAGTATATAATTGGCACATTGGTTTCTCTTTGTTTGGTGTGTGTGCATCCGCATATATTGCTGAAAGGCCTAAAACCTTTCTTATTATTTGGTTGTGGTGCCGCATCATTTGTATGAGAAAGTGCTTTGGATTGTGAGAGTTCATCTCTTTTTGTAATCTCCTTTGTTATCAGTGGAATTTCCTCGCCGGTGCGCCCCTGGACGTAGGCTTCATAGCCGAACCACGTAAATCCTTTGTCTTCTTTGTGGATTGCTAGATTTCATATTTTGCTTTCATATTTGTTATATTATTTTGGGACGCTTCAGCACAACAATTTATATCAGAGCTTGAGTTTCGACTTGGGTTATGTTTCTATGATGGCATAATATAGAATTGGAAAATTTGACGGGAGGCATGACTTGGGGATTTTGGATAATCCCTCAACAGTTTGGGTACAGTTAAAGTCGTGTTCGTACTCTCTATTCGATTCGAAGTTGATCTATGCAAAAACCAATTTGATGATTTGGTTGTTCTGAATTTGAGAAATTTGGATGTGGGTTTCTACATCAATTTGTTCTCTGTCAAATTCTGATGTTGGTGGAGGTTTTTATAGGTGTATACTTTGTGAGGGCCAGTTTATTAGGTTATGCGAAATTGTAGAACATTTGTGTGGTTCCTCTTAGAGAAAGCTTGGATCATGCTTTCTAATTTGGTTGGTCTACGGAATTTCGGCTGAATTTGTTTGTCCCTGCTATTCGGTTTGTTGGTCTCCATCCACTGCAATTGTTTTGAAGACTCTGTTTGGGTATGGATTTGAACTCTTGCTGGTTATTTAGATTTGCTGTCTTGTTGGTGCTCAAGTAATGATGACAGGCTTGGGTTACAGGCAAAATTTGGTATTCCTAGGATTCGTATTTGGGGTGAATTGTTTTGCATGTGGGACTTTGAGCCTTTGTCACCATAATGTGCAATCGACTTGGTTTTGGAGAATATGCCATACATTTGTGGAGTGAGTCTATTTGTGCAGTTTCGGACCATGGTGTTTGTGAGCAGGTGGAGTGTGAAGTTCGAGTATTTGGTGCTTCATTCAGCTTTGTTTGGTGCGCTTGGTTTTGTTTGGTGATGTTGGAGAATTCAGGCGCTCATTTGAATCACTCTGTTTTGATCAAGGCACTTTTGGTTTTCATGCTCGGGCATGTTTTGGTTTGGAGAAGACGTTGGAGGAAAGTTCCGTTTGAAGACCTAAGCAAAACTTAAGTCAAGCTGGAGATTGTTGTAATTTGGCTTAAATTTTAAGTCAATTAGTTACCCTTTTTGGGTCAATTATTACTTACTCTTGTTAGCTGTTTGGGTTCCTTGTTCTATAAGGAGTAGGGATGCTAATCCTTGTCGGAGTTTGGTTTCTTGTCTTCTAAGGAATATGGATTTGTACTCCTTATAGGATTTGATAAAATTAGACTAGTATATAATTGGCACATTGGTTTCTCTTTGTTTGGTGTGTGTGCATCCGCATATATTGCTGAAAGGCCTAAAACCTTTCTTATGTTTTGGTTGTGGTGCCGCATCATTTGTATGAGAAAGTGCTTTGGATTGTGAGAGTTCATCTCTTTTTGTAATCTCCTTTGTTATCAGTGGAATTTCCTCGCCGGTGCGCCCCTGGACGTAGGCTTCATAGCCGAACCACGTAAATCCTTTGTCTTCTTTGTGGATTGCTAGATTTCATATTTTGCTTTCATATTTGTTATATTATTTTGGGACGCTTCAGCACAACAATTTATATCAGAGCTTGAGTTTCGACTTGGGTTATGTTTCTATGATGGCATAATATAGAATTGGAAAATTTGACGGGAGGCATGACTTGGGGATTTTGGATAATCCCTCAACAGTTTGGGTACAGTTAAAGTCGTGTTCGTACTCTCTATTCGATTCGAAGTTGATCTATGCAAAACCAATTTGATGATTTGGTTGTTCTGAATTTGAGAAATTTGGATGTGGGTTTCTACATCAATTTGTTCTCTGTCAAATTCTGATGTTGGTGGAGGTTTTTATAGGTGTATACTTTGTGAGGGCCAGTTTATTAGGTTATGCGAAATTGTAGAACATTTGTGTGGTTCCTCTTAGAGAAAGCTTGGATCATGCTTTCTAATTTGGTTGGTCTACGGAATTTCGGCTGAATTTGTTTGTCCCTGCTATTCGGTTTGTTGGTCTCCATCCACTGCAATTGTTTTGAAGACTCTGTTTGGGTATGGATTTGAACTCTTGCTGGTTATTTAGATTTGCTGTCTTGTTGGTGCTCAAGTAATGATGACAGGCTTGGGTTACAGGCAAAATTTGGTATTCCTAGGATTCGTATTTGGGGTGAATTGTTTTGCATGTGGGACTTTGAGCCTTTGTCACCATAATGTGCAATCGACTTGGTTTTGGAGAATATGCCACACATTTGTGGAGTGAGTCTATTTGTGCAGTTTCGGACCATGGTGTTTGTGAGCAGGTGGAGTGTGAAGTTCGAGTATTTGGTGCTTCATTCAGCTTTGTTTGGTGCGCTTGGTTTTGTTTGGTGATGTTGGAGAATTCAGGCGCTCATTTGAATCACTCTGTTTTGATCAAGGCACTTTTGGTTTTCATGCTCGGGCATGTTTTGGTTTGGAGAAGACGTTGGAGGAAAGTTCCGTTTGAAGACCTAAGCAAAACTTAAGTCAAGCTGGAGATTGTTGTAATTTGGCTTAAATTTTAAGTCAATTAGTTACCCTTTTTGGGTCAATTATTACTTACTCTTGTTAGCTGTTTGGGTTCCTTGTTCTATAAGGAGTAGGGATGCTAATCCTTGTCGGAGTTTGGTTTCTTGTCTTCTAAGGAATATGGATTTGTACTCCTTATAGGATTTGATAAAATTAGACTAGTATATAATTGGCACATTGGTTTCTCTTTGTTTGGTGTGTGTGCATCCGCATATATTGCTGAAAGGCCTAAAACCTTTCTTATGTTTTGGTTGTGGTGCCGCATCATTTGTATGAGAAAGTGCTTTGGATTGTGAGAGTTCATCTCTTTTTGTAATCTCCTTTGTTATCAGTGGAATTTCCTCGCCGGTGCGCCCCTGGACGTAGGCTTCATAGCCGAACCACGTAAATCCTTTGTCTTCTTTGTGGATTGCTAGATTTCATATTTTGCTTTCATATTTGTTATATTATTTTGGGACGCTTCAGCACAACAATTTATATCAGAGCTTGAGTTTCGACTTGGGTTATGTTTCTATGATGGCATAATATAGAATTGGAAAATTTGACGGGAGGCATGACTTGGGGATTTTGGATAATCCCTCAACAGTTTGGGTACAGTTAAAGTCGTGTTCGTACTCTCTATTCGATTCGAAGTTGATCTATGCAAAAACCAATTTGATGATTTGGTTGTTCTGAATTTGAGAAATTTGGATGTGGGTTTCTACATCAATTTGTTCTCTGTCAAATTCTGATGTTGGTGGAGGTTTTTATAGGTGTATACTTTGTGAGGGCCAGTTTATTAGGTTATGCGAAATTGTAGAACATTTGTGTGGTTCCTCTTAGAGAAAGCTTGGATCATGCTTTCTAATTTGGTTGGTCTACGGAATTTCGGCTGAATTTGTTTGTCCCTGCTATTCGGTTTGTTGGTCTCCATCCACTGCAATTGTTTTGAAGACTCTGTTTGGGTATGGATTTGAACTCTTGCTGGTTATTTAGATTTGCTGTCTTGTTGGTGCTCAAGTAATGATGACAGGCTTGGGTTACAGGCAAAATTTGGTATTCCTAGGATTCGTATTTGGGGTGAATTGTTTTGCATGTGGGACTTTGAGCCTTTGTCACCATAATGTGCAATCGACTTGGTTTTGGAGAATATGCCACACATTTGTGGAGTGAGTCTATTTGTGCAGTTTCGGACCATGGTGTTTGTGAGCAGGTGGAGTGTGAAGTTCGAGTATTTGGTGCTTCATTCAGCTTTGTTTGGTGCGCTTGGTTTTGTTTGGTGATGTTGGAGAATTCAGGCGCTCATTTGAATCACTCTGTTTTGATCAAGGCACTTTTGGTTTTCATGCTCGGGCATGTTTTGGTTTGGAGAAGACGTTGGAGGAAAGTTCCGTTTGAAGACCTAAGCAAAACTTAAGTCAAGCTGGAGATTGTTGTAATTTGGCTTAAATTTTAAGTCAATTAGTTACCCTTTTTGGGTCAATTATTACTTACTCTTGTTAGCTGTTTGGGTTCCTTGTTCTATAAGGAGTAGGGATGCTAATCCTTGTCGGAGTTTGGTTTCTTGTCTTCTAAGGAATATGGATTTGTACTCCTTATAGGATTTGATAAAATTAGACTAGTATATAATTGGCACATTGGTTTCTCTTTGTTTGGTGTGTGTGCATCCGCATATATTGCTGAAAGGCCTAAAACCTTTCTTATGTTTTGGTTGTGGTGCCGCATCATTTGTATGAGAAAGTGCTTTGGATTGTGAGAGTTCATCTCTTTTTGTAATCTCCTTTGTTATCAGTGGAATTTCCTCGCCGGTGCGCCCCTGGACGTAGGCTTCATAGCCGAACCACGTAAATCCTTTGTCTTCTTTGTGGATTGCTAGATTTCATATTTTGCTTTCATATTTGTTATATTATTTTGGGACGCTTCAGCACAACAATTTATATCAGAGCTTGAGTTTCGACTTGGGTTATGTTTCTATGATGGCATAATATAGAATTGGAAAATTTGACGGGAGGCATGACTTGGGGATTTTGGATAATCCCTCAACAGTTTGGGTACAGTTAAAGTCGTGTTCGTACTCTCTATTCGATTCGAAGTTGATCTATGCAAAACCAATTTGATGATTTGGTTGTTCTGAATTTGAGAAATTTGGATGTGGGTTTCTACATCAATTTGTTCTCTGTCAAATTCTGATGTTGGTGGAGGTTTTTATAGGTGTATACTTTGTGAGGGCCAGTTTATTAGGTTATGCGAAATTGTAGAACATTTGTGTGGTTCCTCTTAGAGAAAGCTTGGATCATGCTTTCTAATTTGGTTGGTCTACGGAATTTCGGCTGAATTTGTTTGTCCCTGCTATTCGGTTTGTTGGTCTCCATCCACTGCAATTGTTTTGAAGACTCTGTTTGGGTATGGATTTGAACTCTTGCTGGTTATTTAGATTTGCTGTCTTGTTGGTGCTCAAGTAATGATGACAGGCTTGGGTTACAGGCAAAATTTGGTATTCCTAGGATTCGTATTTGGGGTGAATTGTTTTGCATGTGGGACTTTGAGCCTTTGTCACCATAATGTGCAATCGACTTGGTTTTGGAGAATATGCCACACATTTGTGGAGTGAGTCTATTTGTGCAGTTTCGGACCATGGTGTTTGTGAGCAGGTGGAGTGTGAAGTTCGAGTATTTGGTGCTTCATTCAGCTTTGTTTGGTGCGCTTGGTTTTGTTTGGTGATGTTGGAGAATTCAGGCGCTCATTTGAATCACTCTGTTTTGATCAAGGCACTTTTGGTTTTCATGCTCGGGCATGTTTTGGTTTGGAGAAGACGTTGGAGGAAAGTTCCGTTTGAAGACCTAAGCAAAACTTAAGTCAAGCTGGAGATTGTTGTAATTTGGCTTAAATTTTAAGTCAATTAGTTACCCTTTTTGGGTCAATTATTACTTACTCTTGTTAGCTGTTTGGGTTCCTTGTTCTATAAGGAGTAGGGATGCTAATCCTTGTCGGAGTTTGGTTTCTTGTCTTCTAAGGAATATGGATTTGTACTCCTTATAGGATTTGATAAAATTAGACTAGTATATAATTGGCACATTGGTTTCTCTTTGTTTGGTGTGTGTGCATCCGCATATATTGCTGAAAGGCCTAAAACCTTTCTTATGTTTTGGTTGTGGTGCCGCATCATTTGTATGAGAAAGTGCTTTGGATTGTGAGAGTTCATCTCTTTTTGTAATCTCCTTTGTTATCAGTGGAATTTCCTCGCCGGTGCGCCCCTGGACGTAGGCTTCATAGCCGAACCACGTAAATCCTTTGTCTTCTTTGTGGATTGCTAGATTTCATATTTTGCTTTCATATTTGTTATATTATTTTGGGACGCTTCAGCACAACAATTTATATCAGAGCTTGAGTTTCGACTTGGGTTATGTTTCTATGATGGCATAATATAGAATTGGAAAATTTGACGGGAGGCATGACTTGGGGATTTTGGATAATCCCTCAACAGTTTGGGTACAGTTAAAGTCGTGTTCGTACTCTCTATTCGATTCGAAGTTGATCTATGCAAAACCAATTTGATGATTTGGTTGTTCTGAATTTGAGAAATTTGGATGTGGGTTTCTACATCAATTTGTTCTCTGTCAAATTCTGATGTTGGTGGAGGTTTTTATAGGTGTATACTTTGTGAGGGCCAGTTTATTAGGTTATGCGAAATTGTAGAACATTTGTGTGGTTCCTCTTAGAGAAAGCTTGGATCATGCTTTCTAATTTGGTTGGTCTACGGAATTTCGGCTGAATTTGTTTGTCCCTGCTATTCGGTTTGTTGGTCTCCATCCACTGCAATTGTTTTGAAGACTCTGTTTGGGTATGGATTTGAACTCTTGCTGGTTATTTAGATTTGCTGTCTTGTTGGTGCTCAAGTAATGATGACAGGCTTGGGTTACAGGCAAAATTTGGTATTCCTAGGATTCGTATTTGGGGTGAATTGTTTTGCATGTGGGACTTTGAGCCTTTGTCACCATAATGTGCAATCGACTTGGTTTTGGAGAATATGCCACACATTTGTGGAGTGAGTCTATTTGTGCAGTTTCGGACCATGGTGTTTGTGAGCAGGTGGAGTGTGAAGTTCGAGTATTTGGTGCTTCATTCAGCTTTGTTTGGTGCGCTTGGTTTTGTTTGGTGATGTTGGAGAATTCAGGCGCTCATTTGAATCACTCTGTTTTGATCAAGGCACTTTTGGTTTTCATGCTCGGGCATGTTTTGGTTTGGAGAAGACGTTGGAGGAAAGTTCCGTTTGAAGACCTAAGCAAAACTTAAGTCAAGCTGGAGATTGTTGTAATTTGGCTTAAATTTTAAGTCAATTAGTTACCCTTTTTGGGTCAATTATTACTTACTCTTGTTAGCTGTTTGGGTTCCTTGTTCTATAAGGAGTAGGGATGCTAATCCTTGTCGGAGTTTGGTTTCTTGTCTTCTAAGGAATATGGATTTGTACTCCTTATAGGATTTGATAAAATTAGACTAGTATATAATTGGCACATTGGTTTCTCTTTGTTTGGTGTGTGTGCATCCGCATATATTGCTGAAAGGCCTAAAACCTTTCTTATGTTTTGGTTGTGGTGCCGCATCATTTGTATGAGAAAGTGCTTTGGATTGTGAGAGTTCATCTCTTTTTGTAATCTCCTTTGTTATCAGTGGAATTTCCTCGCCGGTGCGCCCCTGGACGTAGGCTTCATAGCCGAACCACGTAAATCCTTTGTCTTCTTTGTGGATTGCTAGATTTCATATTTTGCTTTCATATTTGTTATATTATTTTGGGACGCTTCAGCACAACAATTTATATCAGAGCTTGAGTTTCGACTTGGGTTATGTTTCTATGATGGCATAATATAGAATTGGAAAATTTGACGGGAGGCATGACTTGGGGATTTTGGATAATCCCTCAACAGTTTGGGTACAGTTAAAGTCGTGTTCGTACTCTCTATTCGATTCGAAGTTGATCTATGCAAAACCAATTTGATGATTTGGTTGTTCTGAATTTGAGAAATTTGGATGTGGGTTTCTACATCAATTTGTTCTCTGTCAAATTCTGATGTTGGTGGAGGTTTTTATAGGTGTATACTTTGTGAGGGCCAGTTTATTAGGTTATGCGAAATTGTAGAACATTTGTGTGGTTCCTCTTAGAGAAAGCTTGGATCATGCTTTCTAATTTGGTTGGTCTACGGAATTTCGGCTGAATTTGTTTGTCCCTGCTATTCGGTTTGTTGGTCTCCATCCACTGCAATTGTTTTGAAGACTCTGTTTGGGTATGGATTTGAACTCTTGCTGGTTATTTAGATTTGCTGTCTTGTTGGTGCTCAAGTAATGATGACAGGCTTGGGTTACAGGCAAAATTTGGTATTCCTAGGATTCGTATTTGGGGTGAATTGTTTTGCATGTGGGACTTTGAGCCTTTGTCACCATAATGTGCAATCGACTTGGTTTTGGAGAATATGCCATACATTTGTGGAGTGAGTCTATTTGTGCAGTTTCGGACCATGGTGTTTGTGAGCAGGTGGAGTGTGAAGTTCGAGTATTTGGTGCTTCATTCAGCTTTGTTTGGTGCGCTTGGTTTTGTTTGGTGATGTTGGAAAATTCAGGGGCTCATTTGAATCACTCTGTTTTGATCAAGGCACTTTTGGTTTTCATGCTCGGGCATGTTTTGGTTTGGAGAAGACGTTGGAGGAAAGTTCCGTTTGAAGACCTAAGCAAAACTTAAGTCAAGCTGGAGATTGTTGTAATTTGGCTTAAATTTTAAGTCAATTAGTTACCCTTTTTGGGTCAATTATTACTTACTCTTGTTAGCTGTTTGGGTTCCTTGTTCTATAAGGAGTAGGGATGCTAATCCTTGTCGGAGTTTGGTTTCTTGTCTTCTAAGGAATATGGATTTGTACTCCTTATAGGATTTGATAAAATTAGACTAGTATATAATTGGCACATTGGTTTCTCTTTGTTTGGTGTGTGTGCATCCGCATATATTGCTGAAAGGCCTAAAACCTTTCTTATGTTTTGGTTGTGGTGCCGCATCATTTGTATGAGAAAGTGCTTTGGATTGTGAGAGTTCATCTCTTTTTGTAATCTCCTTTGTTATCAGTGGAATTTCCTCGCCGGTGCGCCCCTGGACGTAGGCTTCATAGCCGAACCACGTAAATCCTTTGTCTTCTTTGTGGATTGCTAGATTTCATATTTTGCTTTCATATTTGTTATATTATTTTGGGACGCTTCAGCACAACAATTTATATCAGAGCTTGAGTTTCGACTTGGGTTATGTTTCTATGATGGCATAATATAGAATTGGAAAATTTGACGGGAGGCATGACTTGGGGATTTTGGATAATCCCTCAACAGTTTGGGTACAGTTAAAGTCGTGTTCGTACTCTCTATTCGATTCGAAGTTGATCTATGCAAAAACCAATTTGATGATTTGGTTGTTCTGAATTTGAGAAATTTGGATGTGGGTTTCTACATCAATTTGTTCTCTGTCAAATTCTGATGTTGGTGGAGGTTTTTATAGGTGTATACTTTGTGAGGGCCAGTTTATTAGGTTATGCGAAATTGTAGAACATTTGTGTGGTTCCTCTTAGAGAAAGCTTGGATCATGCTTTCTAATTTGGTTGGTCTACGGAATTTCGGCTGAATTTGTTTGTCCCTGCTATTCGGTTTGTTGGTCTCCATCCACTGCAATTGTTTTGAAGACTCTGTTTGGGTATGGATTTGAACTCTTGCTGGTTATTTAGATTTGCTGTCTTGTTGGTGCTCAAGTAATGATGACAGGCTTGGGTTACAGGCAAAATTTGGTATTCCTAGGATTCGTATTTGGGGTGAATTGTTTTGCATGTGGGACTTTGAGCCTTTGTCACCATAATGTGCAATCGACTTGGTTTTGGAGAATATGCCACACATTTGTGGAGTGAGTCTATTTGTGCAGTTTCGGACCATGGTGTTTGTGAGCAGGTGGAGTGTGAAGTTCGAGTATTTGGTGCTTCATTCAGCTTTGTTTGGTGCGCTTGGTTTTGTTTGGTGATGTTGGAGAATTCAGGCGCTCATTTGAATCACTCTGTTTTGATCAAGGCACTTTTGGTTTTCATGCTCGGGCATGTTTTGGTTTGGAGAAGACGTTGGAGGAAAGTTCCGTTTGAAGACCTAAGCAAAACTTAAGTCAAGCTGGAGATTGTTGTAATTTGGCTTAAATTTTAAGTCAATTAGTTACCCTTTTTGGGTCAATTATTACTTACTCTTGTTAGCTGTTTGGGTTCCTTGTTCTATAAGGAGTAGGGATGCTAATCCTTGTCGGAGTTTGGTTTCTTGTCTTCTAAGGAATATGGATTTGTACTCCTTATAGGATTTGATAAAATTAGACTAGTATATAATTGGCACATTGGTTTCTCTTTGTTTGGTGTGTGTGCATCCGCATATATTGCTGAAAGGCCTAAAACCTTTCTTATGTTTTGGTTGTGGTGCCGCATCATTTGTATGAGAAAGTGCTTTGGATTGTGAGAGTTCATCTCTTTTTGTAATCTCCTTTGTTATCAGTGGAATTTCCTCGCCGGTGCGCCCCTGGACGTAGGCTTCATAGCCGAACCACGTAAATCCTTTGTCTTCTTTGTGGATTGCTAGATTTCATATTTTGCTTTCATATTTGTTATATTATTTTGGGACGCTTCAGCACAACAATTTATATCAGAGCTTGAGTTTCGACTTGGGTTATGTTTCTATGATGGCATAATATAGAATTGGAAAATTTGACGGGAGGCATGACTTGGGGATTTTGGATAATCCCTCAACAGTTTGGGTACAGTTAAAGTCGTGTTCGTACTCTCTATTCGATTCGAAGTTGATCTATGCAAAACCAATTTGATGATTTGGTTGTTCTGAATTTGAGAAATTTGGATGTGGGTTTCTACATCAATTTGTTCTCTGTCAAATTCTGATGTTGGTGGAGGTTTTTATAGGTGTATACTTTGTGAGGGCCAGTTTATTAGGTTATGCGAAATTGTAGAACATTTGTGTGGTTCCTCTTAGAGAAAGCTTGGATCATGCTTTCTAATTTGGTTGGTCTACGGAATTTCGGCTGAATTTGTTTGTCCCTGCTATTCGGTTTGTTGGTCTCCATCCACTGCAATTGTTTTGAAGACTCTGTTTGGGTATGGATTTGAACTCTTGCTGGTTATTTAGATTTGCTGTCTTGTTGGTGCTCAAGTAATGATGACAGGCTTGGGTTACAGGCAAAATTTGGTATTCCTAGGATTCGTATTTGGGGTGAATTGTTTTGCATGTGGGACTTTGAGCCTTTGTCACCATAATGTGCAATCGACTTGGTTTTGGAGAATATGCCATACATTTGTGGAGTGAGTCTATTTGTGCAGTTTCGGACCATGGTGTTTGTGAGCAGGTGGAGTGTGAAGTTCGAGTATTTGGTGCTTCATTCAGCTTTGTTTGGTGCGCTTGGTTTTGTTTGGTGATGTTGGAAAATTCAGGGGCTCATTTGAATCACTCTGTTTTGATCAAGGCACTTTTGGTTTTCATGCTCGGGCATGTTTTGGTTTGGAGAAGACGTTGGAGGAAAGTTCCGTTTGAAGACCTAAGCAAAACTTAAGTCAAGCTGGAGATTGTTGTAATTTGGCTTAAATTTTAAGTCAATTAGTTACCCTTTTTGGGTCAATTATTACTTACTCTTGTTAGCTGTTTGGGTTCCTTGTTCTATAAGGAGTAGGGATGCTAATCCTTGTCGGAGTTTGGTTTCTTGTCTTCTAAGGAATATGGATTTGTACTCCTTATAGGATTTGATAAAATTAGACTAGTATATAATTGGCACATTGGTTTCTCTTTGTTTGGTGTGTGTGCATCCGCATATATTGCTGAAAGGCCTAAAACCTTTCTTATGTTTTGGTTGTGGTGCCGCATCATTTGTATGAGAAAGTGCTTTGGATTGTGAGAGTTCATCTCTTTTTGTAATCTCCTTTGTTATCAGTGGAATTTCCTCGCCGGTGCGCCCCTGGACGTAGGCTTCATAGCCGAACCACGTAAATCCTTTGTCTTCTTTGTGGATTGCTAGATTTCATATTTTGCTTTCATATTTGTTATATTATTTTGGGACGCTTCAGCACAACAATTTATATCAGAGCTTGAGTTTCGACTTGGGTTATGTTTCTATGATGGCATAATATAGAATTGGAAAATTTGACGGGAGGCATGACTTGGGGATTTTGGATAATCCCTCAACAGTTTGGGTACAGTTAAAGTCGTGTTCGTACTCTCTATTCGATTCGAAGTTGATCTATGCAAAAACCAATTTGATGATTTGGTTGTTCTGAATTTGAGAAATTTGGATGTGGGTTTCTACATCAATTTGTTCTCTGTCAAATTCTGATGTTGGTGGAGGTTTTTATAGGTGTATACTTTGTGAGGGCCAGTTTATTAGGTTATGCGAAATTGTAGAACATTTGTGTGGTTCCTCTTAGAGAAAGCTTGGATCATGCTTTCTAATTTGGTTGGTCTACGGAATTTCGGCTGAATTTGTTTGTCCCTGCTATTCGGTTTGTTGGTCTCCATCCACTGCAATTGTTTTGAAGACTCTGTTTGGGTATGGATTTGAACTCTTGCTGGTTATTTAGATTTGCTGTCTTGTTGGTGCTCAAGTAATGATGACAGGCTTGGGTTACAGGCAAAATTTGGTATTCCTAGGATTCGTATTTGGGGTGAATTGTTTTGCATGTGGGACTTTGAGCCTTTGTCACCATAATGTGCAATCGACTTGGTTTTGGAGAATATGCCACACATTTGTGGAGTGAGTCTATTTGTGCAGTTTCGGACCATGGTGTTTGTGAGCAGGTGGAGTGTGAAGTTCGAGTATTTGGTGCTTCATTCAGCTTTGTTTGGTGCGCTTGGTTTTGTTTGGTGATGTTGGAGAATTCAGGCGCTCATTTGAATCACTCTGTTTTGATCAAGGCACTTTTGGTTTTCATGCTCGGGCATGTTTTGGTTTGGAGAAGACGTTGGAGGAAAGTTCCGTTTGAAGACCTAAGCAAAACTTAAGTCAAGCTGGAGATTGTTGTAATTTGGCTTAAATTTTAAGTCAATTAGTTACCCTTTTTGGGTCAATTATTACTTACTCTTGTTAGCTGTTTGGGTTCCTTGTTCTATAAGGAGTAGGGATGCTAATCCTTGTCGGAGTTTGGTTTCTTGTCTTCTAAGGAATATGGATTTGTACTCCTTATAGGATTTGATAAAATTAGACTAGTATATAATTGGCACATTGGTTTCTCTTTGTTTGGTGTGTGTGCATCCGCATATATTGCTGAAAGGCCTAAAACCTTTCTTATGTTTTGGTTGTGGTGCCGCATCATTTGTATGAGAAAGTGCTTTGGATTGTGAGAGTTCATCTCTTTTTGTAATCTCCTTTGTTATCAGTGGAATTTCCTCGCCGGTGCGCCCCTGGACGTAGGCTTCATAGCCGAACCACGTAAATCCTTTGTCTTCTTTGTGGATTGCTAGATTTCATATTTTGCTTTCATATTTGTTATATTATTTTGGGACGCTTCAGCACAACAATTTATATCAGAGCTTGAGTTTCGACTTGGGTTATGTTTCTATGATGGCATAATATAGAATTGGAAAATTTGACGGGAGGCATGACTTGGGGATTTTGGATAATCCCTCAACAGTTTGGGTACAGTTAAAGTCGTGTTCGTACTCTCTATTCGATTCGAAGTTGATCTATGCAAAACCAATTTGATGATTTGGTTGTTCTGAATTTGAGAAATTTGGATGTGGGTTTCTACATCAATTTGTTCTCTGTCAAATTCTGATGTTGGTGGAGGTTTTTATAGGTGTATACTTTGTGAGGGCCAGTTTATTAGGTTATGCGAAATTGTAGAACATTTGTGTGGTTCCTCTTAGAGAAAGCTTGGATCATGCTTTCTAATTTGGTTGGTCTACGGAATTTCGGCTGAATTTGTTTGTCCCTGCTATTCGGTTTGTTGGTCTCCATCCACTGCAATTGTTTTGAAGACTCTGTTTGGGTATGGATTTGAACTCTTGCTGGTTATTTAGATTTGCTGTCTTGTTGGTGCTCAAGTAATGATGACAGGCTTGGGTTACAGGCAAAATTTGGTATTCCTAGGATTCGTATTTGGGGTGAATTGTTTTGCATGTGGGACTTTGAGCCTTTGTCACCATAATGTGCAATCGACTTGGTTTTGGAGAATATGCCATACATTTGTGGAGTGAGTCTATTTGTGCAGTTTCGGACCATGGTGTTTGTGAGCAGGTGGAGTGTGAAGTTCGAGTATTTGGTGCTTCATTCAGCTTTGTTTGGTGCGCTTGGTTTTGTTTGGTGATGTTGGAGAATTCAGGGGCTCATTTGAATCACTCTGTTTTGATCAAGGCACTTTTGGTTTTCATGCTCGGGCATGTTTTGGTTTGGAGAAGACGTTGGAGGAAAGTTCCGTTTGAAGACCTAAGCAAAACTTAAGTCAAGCTGGAGATTGTTGTAATTTGGCTTAAATTTTAAGTCAATTAGTTACCCTTTTTGGGTCAATTATTACTTACTCTTGTTAGCTGTTTGGGTTCCTTGTTCTATAAGGAGTAGGGATGCTAATCCTTGTCGGAGTTTGGTTTCTTGTCTTCTAAGGAATATGGATTTGTACTCCTTATAGGATTTGATAAAATTAGACTAGTATATAATTGGCACATTGGTTTCTCTTTGTTTGGTGTGTGTGCATCCGCATATATTGCTGAAAGGCCTAAAACCTTTCTTATGTTTTGGTTGTGGTGCCGCATCATTTGTATGAGAAAGTGCTTTGGATTGTGAGAGTTCATCTCTTTTTGTAATCTCCTTTGTTATCAGTGGAATTTCCTCGCCGGTGCGCCCCTGGACGTAGGCTTCATAGCCGAACCACGTAAATCCTTTGTCTTCTTTGTGGATTGCTAGATTTCATATTTTGCTTTCATATTTGTTATATTATTTTGGGACGCTTCAGCACAACAATTTATATCAGAGCTTGAGTTTCGACTTGGGTTATGTTTCTATGATGGCATAATATAGAATTGGAAAATTTGACGGGAGGCATGACTTGGGGATTTTGGATAATCCCTCAACAGTTTGGGTACAGTTAAAGTCGTGTTCGTACTCTCTATTCGATTCGAAGTTGATCTATGCAAAACCAATTTGATGATTTGGTTGTTCTGAATTTGAGAAATTTGGATGTGGGTTTCTACATCAATTTGTTCTCTGTCAAATTCTGATGTTGGTGGAGGTTTTTATAGGTGTATACTTTGTGAGGGCCAGTTTATTAGGTTATGCGAAATTGTAGAACATTTGTGTGGTTCCTCTTAGAGAAAGCTTGGATCATGCTTTCTAATTTGGTTGGTCTACGGAATTTCGGCTGAATTTGTTTGTCCCTGCTATTCGGTTTGTTGGTCTCCATCCACTGCAATTGTTTTGAAGACTCTGTTTGGGTATGGATTTGAACTCTTGCTGGTTATTTAGATTTGCTGTCTTGTTGGTGCTCAAGTAATGATGACAGGCTTGGGTTACAGGCAAAATTTGGTATTCCTAGGATTCGTATTTGGGGTGAATTGTTTTGCATGTGGGACTTTGAGCCTTTGTCACCATAATGTGCAATCGACTTGGTTTTGGAGAATATGCCATACATTTGTGGAGTGAGTCTATTTGAGCAGTTTCGGACCATGGTGTTTGTGAGCAGGTGGAGTGTGAAGTTCGAGTATTTGGTGCTTCATTCAGCTTTGTTTGGTGCGCTTGGTTTTGTTTGGTGATGTTGGAGAATTCAGGCGCTCATTTGAATCACTCTGTTTTGATCAAGGCACTTTTGGTTTTCATGCTCGGGCATGTTTTGGTTTGGAGAAGACGTTGGAGGAAAGTTCCGTTTGAAGACCTAAGCAAAACTTAAGTCAAGCTGGAGATTGTTGTAATTTGGCTTAAATTTTAAGTCAATTAGTTACCCTTTTGGGGTCAATTATTACTTACTCTTGTTAGCTGTTTGGGTTCCTTGTTCTATAAGGAGTAGGGATGCTAATCCTTGTCGGAGTTTGGTTTCTTGTCTTCTAAGGAATATGGATTTGTACTCCTTATAGGATTTGATAAAATTAGACTAGTATATAATTGGCACATTGGTTTCTCTTTGTTTGGTGTGTGTGCATCCGCATATATTGCTGAAAGGCCTAAAACCTTTCTTATGTTTTGGTTGTGGTGCCGCATCATTTGTATGAGAAAGTGCTTTGGATTGTGAGAGTTCATCTCTTTTTGTAATCTCCTTTGTTATCAGTGGAATTTCCTCGCCGGTGCGCCCCTGGACGTAGGCTTCATAGCCGAACCACGTAAATCCTTTGTCTTCTTTGTGGATTGCTAGATTTCATATTTTGCTTTCATATTTGTTATATTATTTTGGGACGCTTCAGCACAACAATTTATATCAGAGCTTGAGTTTCGACTTGGGTTATGTTTCTATGATGGCATAATATAGAATTGGAAAATTTGACGGGAGGCATGACTTGGGGATTTTGGATAATCCCTCAACAGTTTGGGTACAGTTAAAGTCGTGTTCGTACTCTCTATTCGATTCGAAGTTGATCTATGCAAAACCAATTTGATGATTTGGTTGTTCTGAATTTGAGAAATTTGGATGTGGGTTTCTACATCAATTTGTTCTCTGTCAAATTCTGATGTTGGTGGAGGTTTTTATAGGTGTATACTTTGTGAGGGCCAGTTTATTAGGTTATGCGAAATTGTAGAACATTTGTGTGGTTCCTCTTAGAGAAAGCTTGGATCATGCTTTCTAATTTGGTTGGTCTACGGAATTTCGGCTGAATTTGTTTGTCCCTGCTATTCGGTTTGTTGGTCTCCATCCACTGCAATTGTTTTGAAGACTCTGTTTGGGTATGGATTTGAACTCTTGCTGGTTATTTAGATTTGCTGTCTTGTTGGTGCTCAAGTAATGATGACAGGCTTGGGTTACAGGCAAAATTTGGTATTCCTAGGATTCGTATTTGGGGTGAATTGTTTTGCATGTGGGACTTTGAGCCTTTGTCACCATAATGTGCAATCGACTTGGTTTTGGAGAATATGCCATACATTTGTGGAGTGAGTCTATTTGTGCAGTTTCGGACCATGGTGTTTGTGAGCAGGTGGAGTGTGAAGTTCGAGTATTTGGTGCTTCATTCAGCTTTGTTTGGTGCGCTTGGTTTTGTTTGGTGATGTTGGAGAATTCAGGCGCTCATTTGAATCACTCTGTTTTGATCAAGGCACTTTTGGTTTTCATGCTCGGGCATGTTTTGGTTTGGAGAAGACGTTGGAGGAAAGTTCCGTTTGAAGACCTAAGCAAAACATAAGTCAAGCTGGAGATTGTTGTAATTTGGCTTAAATTTTAAGTCAATTAGTTACCCTTTTTGGGTCAATTATTACTTACTCTTGTTAGCTGTTTGGGTTCCTTGTTCTATAAGGAGTAGGGATGCTAATCCTTGTCGGAGTTTGGTTTCTTGTCTTCTAAGGAATATGGATTTGTACTCCTTATAGGATTTGATAAAATTAGACTAGTATATAATTGGCACATTGGTTTCTCTTTGTTTGGTGTGTGTGCATCCGCATATATTGCTGAAAGGCCTAAAACCTTTCTTATGTTTTGGTTGTGGTGCCGCATCATTTGTATGAGAAAGTGCTTTGGATTGTGAGAGTTCATCTCTTTTTGTAATCTCCTTTGTTATCAGTGGAATTTCCTCGCCGGTGCGCCCCTGGACGTAGGCTTCATAGCCGAACCACGTAAATCCTTTGTCTTCTTTGTGGATTGCTAGATTTCATATTTTGCTTTCATATTTGTTATATTATTTTGGGACGCTTCAGCACAACAATTTATATCAGAGCTTGAGTTTCGACTTGGGTTATGTTTCTATGATGGCATAATATAGAATTGGAAAATTTGACGGGAGGAATGACTTGGGGATTTTGGATAATCCCTCAACAGTTTGGGTACAGTTAAAGTCGTGTTCGTACTCTCTATTCGATTCGAAGTTGATCTATGCAAAAACCAATTTGATGATTTGGTTGTTCTGAATTTGAGAAATTTGGATGTGGGTTTCTACATCAATTTGTTCTCTGTCAAATTCTGATGTTGGTGGAGGTTTTTATAGGTGTATACTTTGTGAGGGCCAGTTTATTAGGTTATGCGAAATTGTAGAACATTTGTGTGGTTCCTCTTAGAGAAAGCTTGGATCATGCTTTCTAATTTGGTTGGTCTACGGAATTTCGGCTGAATTTGTTTGTCCCTGCTATTCGGTTTGTTGGTCTCCATCCACTGCAATTGTTTTGAAGACTCTGTTTGGGTATGGATTTGAACTCTTGCTGGTTATTTAGATTTGCTGTCTTGTTGGTGCTCAAGTAATGATGACAGGCTTGGGTTACAGGCAAAATTTGGTATTCCTAGGATTCGTATTTCGGGTGAATTGTTTTGCATGTGGGACTTTGAGCCTTTGTCACCATAATGTGCAATCGACTTGGTTTTGGAGAATATGCCATACATTTGTGGAGTGAGTCTATTTGTGCAGTTTCGGACCATGGTGTTTGTGAGCAGGTGGAGTGTGAAGTTCGAGTATTTGGTGCTTCATTCAGCTTTGTTTGGTGCGCTTGGTTTTGTTTGGTGATGTTGGAGAATTCAGGCGCTCATTTGAATCACTCTGTTTTGATCAAGGCACTTTTGGTTTTCATGCTCGGGCATGTTTTGGTTTGGAGAAGACGTTGGAGGAAAGTTCCGTTTGAAGACCTAAGCAAAACATAAGTCAAGCTGGAGATTGTTGTAATTTGGCTTAAATTTTAAGTCAATTAGTTACCCTTTTTGGGTCAATTATTACTTACTCTTGTTAGCTGTTTGGGTTCCTTGTTCTATAAGGAGTAGGGATGCTAATCCTTGTCGGAGTTTGGTTTCTTGTCTTCTAAGGAATATGGATTTGTACTCCTTATAGGATTTGATAAAATTAGACTAGTATATAATTGGCACATTGGTTTCTCTTTGTTTGGTGTGTGTGCATCCGCATATATTGCTGAAAGGCCTAAAACCTTTCTTATGTTTTGGTTGTGGTGCCGCATCATTTGTATGAGAAAGTGCTTTGGATTGTGAGAGTTCATCTCTTTTTGTAATCTCCTTTGTTATCAGTGGAATTTCCTCGCCGGTGCGCCCCTGGACGTAGGCTTCATAGCCGAACCACGTAAATCCTTTGTCTTCTTTGTGGATTGCTAGATTTCATATTTTGCTTTCATATTTGTTATATTATTTTGGGACGCTTCAGCACAACAATTTATATCAGAGCTTGAGTTTCGACTTGGGTTATGTTTCTATGATGGCATAATATAGAATTGGAAAATTTGACGGGAGGAATGACTTGGGGATTTTGGATAATCCCTCAACAGTTTGGGTACAGTTAAAGTCGTGTTCGTACTCTCTATTCGATTCGAAGTTGATCTATGCAAAAACCAATTTGATGATTTGGTTGTTCTGAATTTGAGAAATTTGGATGTGGGTTTCTACATCAATTTGTTCTCTGTCAAATTCTGATGTTGGTGGAGGTTTTTATAGGTGTATACTTTGTGAGGGCCAGTTTATTAGGTTATGCGAAATTGTAGAACATTTGTGTGGTTCCTCTTAGAGAAAGCTTGGATCATGCTTTCTAATTTGGTTGGTCTACGGAATTTCGGCTGAATTTGTTTGTCCCTGCTATTCGGTTTGTTGGTCTCCATCCACTGCAATTGTTTTGAAGACTCTGTTTGGGTATGGATTTGAACTCTTGCTGGTTATTTAGATTTGCTGTCTTGTTGGTGCTCAAGTAATGATGACAGGCTTGGGTTACAGGCAAAATTTGGTATTCCTAGGATTCGTATTTGGGGTGAATTGTTTTGCATGTGGGACTTTGAGCCTTTGTCACCATAATGTGCAATCGACTTGGTTTTGGAGAATATGCCATACATTTGTGGAGTGAGTCTATTTGTGCAGTTTCGGACCATGGTGTTTGTGAGCAGGTGGAGTGTGAAGTTCGAGTATTTGGTGCTTCATTCAGCTTTGTTTGGTGCGCTTGGTTTTGTTTGGTGATGTTGGAGAATTCAGGCGCTCATTTGAATCACTCTGTTTTGATCAAGGCACTTTTGGTTTTCATGCTCGGGCATGTTTTGGTTTGGAGAAGACGTTGGAGGAAAGTTCCGTTTGAAGACCTAAGCAAAACATAAGTCAAGCTGGAGATTGTTGTAATTTGGCTTAAATTTTAAGTCAATTAGTTACCCTTTTTGGGTCAATTATTACTTACTCTTGTTAGCTGTTTGGGTTCCTTGTTCTATAAGGAGTAGGGATGCTAATCCTTGTCGGAGTTTGGTTTCTTGTCTTCTAAGGAATATGGATTTGTACTCCTTATAGGATTTGATAAAATTAGACTAGTATATAATTGGCACATTGGTTTCTCTTTGTTTGGTGTGTGTGCATCCGCATATATTGCTGAAAGGCCTAAAACCTTTCTTATGTTTTGGTTGTGGTGCCGCATCATTTGTATGAGAAAGTGCTTTGGATTGTGAGAGTTCATCTCTTTTTGTAATCTCCTTTGTTATCAGTGGAATTTCCTCGCCGGTGCGCCCCTGGACGTAGGCTTTATAGCCGAACCACGTAAATCCTTTGTCTTCTTTGTGGATTGCTAGATTTCATATTTTGCTTTCATATTTGTTATATTATTTTGGGACGCTTCAGCACAACAATTTATATCAGAGCTTGAGTTTCGACTTGGGTTATGTTTCTATGATGGCATAATATAGAATTGGAAAATTTGACGGGAGGAATGACTTGGGGATTTTGGATAATCCCTCAACAGTTTGGGTACAGTTAAAGTCGTGTTCGTACTCTCTATTCGATTCGAAGTTGTTCTATGCAAAACCAATTTGATGATTTGGTTGTTCTGAATTTGAGAAATTTGGATGTGGGTTTCTACATCAATTTGTTCTCTGTCAAATTCTGATGTTGGTGGAGGTTTTTATAGGTGTATACTTTGTGAGGGCCAGTTTATTAATTTATGCGAAATTGTAGAACATTTGTGTGGTTCCTCTTAGAGAAAGCTTGGATCATGCTTTCTAATTTGGTTGGTCTACGGAATTTCGGCTGAATTTGTTTGTCCCTGCTATTCGGTTTGTTGGTCTCCATCCACTGCAATTGTTTTGAAGACTCTGTTTGGGTATGGATTTGAACTCTTGCTGGTTATTTAGATTTGCTGTCTTGTTGGTGCTCAAGTAATGATGACAGGCTTGGGTTACAGGCAAAATTTGGTATTCCTAGGATTCGTATTTGGGGTGAATTGTTTTGCATGTGGGACTTTGAGCCTTTGTCACCATAATGTGCAATCGACTTGGTTTTGGAGAATATGCCATACATTTGTGGAGTGAGTCTATTTGTGCAGTTTCGGACCATGGTGTTTGTGAGCAGGTGGAGTGTGAAGTTCGAGTATTTGGTGCTTCATTCAGCTTTGTTTGGTGCGCTTGGTTTTGTTTGGTGATGTTGGAGAATTCAGGCGCTCATTTGAATCACTCTGTTTTGATCAAGGCACTTTTGGTTTTCATGCTCGGGCATGTTTTGGTTTGGAGAAGACGTTGGAGGAAAGTTCCGTTTGAAGACCTAAGCAAAACTTAAGTCAAGCTGGAGATTGTTGTAATTTGGCTTAAATTTTAAGTCAATTAGTTACCCTTTTTGGGTCAATTATTACTTACTCTTGTTAGCTGTTTGGGTTCCTTGTTCTATAAGGAGTAGGGATGCTAATCCTTGTCGGAGTTTGGTTTCTTGTCTTATAAGGAATATGGATTTGTACTCCTTATAGGATTTGATAAAATTAGACTAGTATATAATTGGCCCATTGGTTTCTCTTTGTTTGGTGTGTGTGCATCCGCATATATTGCTGAAAGGCCTAAAACCTTTCTTATGTTTTGGTTGTGGTGCCGCATCATTTGTATGAGAAAGTGCTTTGGATTGTGAGAGTTCATCTCTTTTTGTAATCTCCTTTGTTATCAGTGGAATTTCCTCGCCGGTGCGCCCCTGGACGTAGGCTTTATAGCCGAACCACGTAAATCCTTTGTCTTCTTTGTGGATTGCTAGATTTCATATTTTGCTTTCATATTTGTTATATTATTTTGGGACGCTTCAGCACAACAATTTATATCAGAGCTTGAGTTTCGACTTGGGTTATGTTTCTATGATGGCATAATATAGAATTGGAAAATTTGACGGGAGGAATGACTTGGGGATTTTGGATAATCCCTCAACAGTTTGGGTACAGTTAAAGTCGTGTTCGTACTCTCTATTCGATTCGAAGTTGATCTATGCAAAACCAATTTGATGATTTGGTTGTTCTGAATTTGAGAAATTTGGATGTGGGTTTCTACATCAATTTGTTCTCTGTCAAATTCTGATGTTGGTGGAGGTTTTTATAGGTGTATACTTTGTGAGGGCCAGTTTATTAGGTTATGCGAAATTGTAGAACATTTGTGTGGTTCCTCTTAGAGAAAGCTTGGATCATGCTTTCTAATTTGGTTGGTCTACGGAATTTCGGCTGAATTTGTTTGTCCCTGCTATTCGGTTTGTTGGTCTCCATCCACTGCAATTGTTTTGAAGACTCTGTTTGGGTATGGATTTGAACTCTTGCTGGTTATTTAGATTTGCTGTCTTGTTGGTGCTCAAGTAATGATGACAGGCTTGGGTTACAGGCAAAATTTGGTATTCCTAGGATTCGTATTTGGGGTGAATTGTTTTGCATGTGGGACTTTGAGCCTTTGTCACCATAATGTGCAATCGACTTGGTTTTGGAGAATATGCCATACATTTGTGGAGTGAGTCTATTTGTGCAGTTTCGGACCATGGTGTTTGTGAGCAGGTGGAGTGTGAAGTTCGAGTATTTGGTGCTTCATTCAGCTTTGTTTGGTGCGCTTGGTTTTGTTTGGTGATGTTGGAGAATTCAGGCGCTCATTTGAATCACTCTGTTTTGATCAAGGCACTTTTGGTTTTCATGCTCGGGCATGTTTTGGTTTGGAGAAGACGTTGGAGGAAAGTTCCGTTTGAAGACCTAAGCAAAACTTAAGTCAAGCTGGAGATTGTTGTAATTTGGCTTAAATTTTAAGTCAATTAGTTACCCTTTTGGGGTCAATTATTACTTACTCTTGTTAGCTGTTTGGGTTCCTTGTTCTATAAGGAGTAGGGATGCTAATCCTTGTCGGAGTTTGGTTTCTTGTCTTCTAAGGAATATGGATTTGTACTCCTTATAGGATTTGATAAAATTAGACTAGTATATAATTGGCACATTGGTTTCTCTTTGTTTGGTGTGTGTGCATCCGCATATATTGCTGAAAGGCCTAAAACCTTTCTTATGTTTTGGTTGTGGTGCCGCATCATTTGTATGAGAAAGTGCTTTGGATTGTGAGAGTTCATCTCTTTTTGTAATCTCCTTTGTTATCAGTGGAATTTCCTCGCCGGTGCGCCCCTGGACGTAGGCTTCATAGCCGAACCACGTAAATCCTTTGTCTTCTTTGTGGATTGCTAGATTTCATATTTTGCTTTCATATTTGTTATATTATTTTGGGACGCTTCAGCACAACAATTTATATCAGAGCTTGAGTTTCGACTTGGGTTATGTTTCTATGATGGCATAATATAGAATTGGAAAATTTGACGGGAGGCATGACTTGGGGATTTTGGATAATCCCTCAACAGTTTGGGTACAGTTAAAGTCGTGTTCGTACTCTCTATTCGATTCGAAGTTGATCTATGCAAAACCAATTTGATGATTTGGTTGTTCTGAATTTGAGAAATTTGGATGTGGGTTTCTACATCAATTTGTTCTCTGTCAAATTCTGATGTTGGTGGAGGTTTTTATAGGTGTATACTTTGTGAGGGCCAGTTTATTAGGTTATGCGAAATTGTAGAACATTTGTGTGGTTCCTCTTAGAGAAAGCTTGGATCATGCTTTCTAATTTGGTTGGTCTACGGAATTTCGGCTGAATTTGTTTGTCCCTGCTATTCGGTTTGTTGGTCTCCATCCACTGCAATTGTTTTGAAGACTCTGTTTGGGTATGGATTTGAACTCTTGCTGGTTATTTAGATTTGCTGTCTTGTTGGTGCTCAAGTAATGATGACAGGCTTGGGTTACAGGCAAAATTTGGTATTCCTAGGATTCGTATTTGGGGTGAATTGTTTTGCATGTGGGACTTTGAGCCTTTGTCACCATAATGTGCAATCGACTTGGTTTTGGAGAATATGCCATACATTTGTGGAGTGAGTCTATTTGTGCAGTTTCGGACCATGGTGTTTGTGAGCAGGTGGAGTGTGAAGTTCCAGTATTTGGTGCTTCATTCAGCTTTGTTTGGTGCGCTTGGTTTTGTTTGGTGATGTTGGAGAATTCAGGCGCTCATTTGAATCACTCTGTTTTGATCAAGGCACTTTTGGTTTTCATGCTCGGGCATGTTTTGGTTTGGAGAAGACGTTGGAGGAAAGTTCCGTTTGAAGACCTAAGCAAAACTTAAGTCAAGCTGGAGATTGTTGTAATTTGGCTTAAATTTTAAGTCAATTAGTTACCCTTTTGGGGTCAATTATTACTTACTCTTGTTAGCTGTTTGGGTTCCTTGTTCTATAAGGAGTAGGGATGCTAATCCTTGTCGGAGTTTGGTTTCTTGTCTTATAAGGAATATGGATTTGTACTCCTTATAGGATTTGATAAAATTAGACTAGTATATAATTGGCACATTGGTTTCTCTTTGTTTGGTGTGTGTGCATCCGCATATATTGCTGAAAGGCCTAAAACCTTTCTTATGTTTTGGTTGTGGTGCCGCATCATTTGTATGAGAAAGTGCTTTGGATTGTGAGAGTTCATCTCTTTTTGTAATCTCCTTTGTTATCAGTGGAATTTCCTCGCCGGTGCGCCCCTGGACGTAGGCTTTATAGCCGAACCACGTAAATCCTTTGTCTTCTTTGTGGATTGCTAGATTTCATATTTTGCTTTCATATTTGTTATATTATTTTGGGACGCTTCAGCACAACAATTTATATCAGAGCTTGAGTTTCGACTTGGGTTATGTTTCTATGATGGCATAATATAGAATTGGAAAATTTGTCGGGAGGAATGACTTGGGGATTTTGGATAATCCCTCAACAGTTTGGGTACAGTTAAAGTCGTGTTCGTACTCTCTATTCGATTCGAAGTTGATCTATGCAAAACCAATTTGATGATTTGGTTGTTCTGAATTTGAGAAATTTGGATGTGGGTTTCTACATCAATTTGTTCTCTGTCAAATTCTGATGTTGGTGGAGGTTTTTATAGGTGTATACTTTGTGAGGGCCAGTTTATTAGGTTATGCGAAATTGTAGAACATTTGTGTGGTTCCTCTTAGAGAAAGCTTGGATCATGCTTTCTAATTTGGTTGGTCTACGGAATTTCGGCTGAATTTGTTTGTCCCTGCTATTCGGTTTGTTGGTCTCCATCCACTGCAATTGTTTTGAAGACTCTGTTTGGGTATGGATTTGAACTCTTGCTGGTTATTTAGATTTGCTGTCTTGTTGGTGCTCAAGTAATGATGACAGGCTTGGGTTACAGGCAAAATTTGGTATTCCTAGGATTCGTATTTGGGGTGAATTGTTTTGCATGTGGGACTTTGAGCCTTTGTCACCATAATGTGCAATCGACTTGGTTTTGGAGAATATGCCATACATTTGTGGAGTGAGTCTATTTGAGCAGTTTCGGACCATGGTGTTTGTGAGCAGGTGGAGTGTGAAGTTCGAGTATTTGGTGCTTCATTCAGCTTTGTTTGGTGCGCTTGGTTTTGTTTGGTGATGTTGGAGAATTCAGGCGCTCATTTGAATCACTCTGTTTTGATCAAGGCACTTTTGGTTTTCATGCTCGGGCATGTTTTGGTTTGGAGAAGACGTTGGAGGAAAGTTCCGTTTGAAGACCTAAGCAAAACTTAAGTCAAGCTGGAGATTGTTGTAATTTGGCTTAAATTTTAAGTCAATTAGTTACCCTTTTTGGGTCAATTATTACTTACTCTTGTTAGCTGTTTGGGTTCCTTGTTCTATAAGGAGTAGGGATGCTAATCCTTGTCGGAGTTTGGTTTCTTGTCTTATAAGGAATATGGATTTGTACTCCTTATAGGATTTGATAAAATTAGACTAGTATATAATTGGCACATTGGTTTCTCTTTGTTTGGTGTGTGTGCATCCGCATATATTGCTGAAAGGCCTAAAACCTTTCTTATGTTTTGGTTGTGGTGCCGCATCATTTGTATGAGAAAGTGCTTTGGATTGTGAGAGTTCATCTCTTTTTGTAATCTCCTTTGTTATCAGTGGAATTTCCTCGCCGGTGCGCCCCTGGACGTAGGCTTTATAGCCGAACCACGTAAATCCTTTGTCTTCTTTGTGGATTGCTAGATTTCATATTTTGCTTTCATATTTGTTATATTATTTTGGGACGCTTCAGCACAACAATTTATATCAGAGCTTGAGTTTCGACTTGGGTTATGTTTCTATGATGGCATAATATAGAATTGGAAAATTTTACGGGAGGAATGACTTGGGGATTTTGGATAATCCCTCAACAGTTTGGGTACAGTTAAAGTCGTGTTCGTACTCTCTATTCGATTCGAAGTTGATCTATGCAAAACCAATTTGATGATTTGGTTGTTCTGAATTTGAGAAATTTGGATGTGGGTTTCTACATCAATTTGTTCTCTGTCAAATTCTGATGTTGGTGGAGGTTTTTATAGGTGTATACTTTGTGAGGGCCAGTTTATTAGGTTATGCGAAATTGTAGAACATTTGTGTGGTTCCTCTTAGAGAAAGCTTGGATCATGCTTTCTAATTTGGTTGGTCTACGGAATTTCGGCTGAATTTGTTTGTCCCTGCTATTCGGTTTGTTGGTCTCCATCCACTGCAATTGTTTTGAAGACTCTGTTTGGGTATGGATTTGAACTCTTGCTGGTTATTTAGATTTGCTGTCTTGTTGGTGCTCAAGTAATGATGACAGGCTTGGGTTACAGGCAAAATTTGGTATTCCTAGGATTCGTATTTGGGGTGAATTGTTTTGCATGTGGGACTTTGAGCCTTTGTCACCATAATGTGCAATCGACTTGGTTTTGGAGAATATGCCATACATTTGTGGAGTGAGTCTATTTGTGCAGTTTCGGACCATGGTGTTTGTGAGCAGGTGGAGTGTGAAGTTCGAGTATTTGGTGCTTCATTCAGCTTTGTTTGGTGCGCTTGGTTTTGTTTGGTGATGTTGGAGAATTCAGGCGCTCATTTGAATCACTCTGTTTTGATCAAGGCACTTTTGGTTTTCATGCTCGGGCATGTTTTGGTTTGGAGAAGACGTTGGAGGAAAGTTCCGTTTGAAGACCTAAGCAAAACTTAAGTCAAGCTGGAGATTGTTGTAATTTGGCTTAAATTTTAAGTCAATTAGTTACCCTTTTGGGGTCAATTATTACTTACTCTTGTTAGCTGTTTGGGTTCCTTGTTCTATAAGGAGTAGGGATGCTAATCCTTGTCGGAGTTTGGTTTCTTGTCTTATAAGGAATATGGATTTGTACTCCTTATAGGATTTGATAAAATTAGACTAGTATATAATTGGCACATTGGTTTCTCTTTGTTTGGTGTGTGTGCATCCGCATATATTGCTGAAAGGCCTAAAACCTTTCTTATGTTTTGGTTGTGGTGCCGCATCATTTGTATGAGAAAGTGCTTTGGATTGTGAGAGTTCATCTCTTTTTGTAATCTCCTTTGTTATCAGTGGAATTTCCTCGCCGGTGCGCCCCTGGACGTAGGCTTTATAGCCGAACCACGTAAATCCTTTGTCTTCTTTGTGGATTGCTAGATTTCATATTTTGCTTTCATATTTGTTATATTATTTTGGGACGCTTCAGCACAACAATTTATATCAGAGCTTGAGTTTCGACTTGGGTTATGTTTCTATGATGGCATAATATAGAATTGGAAAATTTTACGGGAGGAATGACTTGGGGATTTTGGATAATCCCTCAACAGTTTGGGTACAGTTAAAGTCGTGTTCGTACTCTCTATTCGATTCGAAGTTGATCTATGCAAAACCAATTTGATGATTTGGTTGTTCTGAATTTGAGAAATTTGGATGTGGGTTTCTACATCAATTTGTTCTCTGTCAAATTCTGATGTTGGTGGAGGTTTTTATAGGTGTATACTTTGTGAGGGCCAGTTTATTAGGTTATGCGAAATTGTAGAACATTTGTGTGGTTCCTCTTAGAGAAAGCTTGGATCATGCTTTCTAATTTGGTTGGTCTACGGAATTTCGGCTGAATTTGTTTGTCCCTGCTATTCGGTTTGTTGGTCTCCATCCACTGCAATTGTTTTGAAGACTCCGTTTGGGTATGGATTTGAACTCTTGCTGGTTATTTAGATTTGCTGTCTTGTGGGTGCTCAAGTAATGATGACAGGCTTGGGTTACAGGCAAAATGTGGTATTCCTAGGATTCGTATTTGGGGTGAATTGTTTTGCATGTGGGACTTTGAGCCTTTGTCACCATAATGTGCAATCGACTTTGTTTGGGAGAAAATGCCATACATTTGTGGAGTGAGTCTATTTGTGCAGTTTCGGACCATGGTGTTTGTGAGCAGGTGGAGTGTGAAGTTCGAGTATTTGGAATTGGAAAATTTGACGGGAGGAATGACTTGGGGATTTTCGATAATCCCTCAACAGTTTGGGTACAGTTAAAGTCGTGTTCGTACTCTCTATTCGATTCGAAGTTGATCTATGCAAAACAAATTTGATGATTTGGTTGTTCTGAATTTGAGAAATTTGGATGTGGGTTTCTACATCAATTTGTTCTCTGTCAAATTCTGATGTTGGTGGAGGTTTTTATAGGTGTATACTTTGTGAGGGCCAGTTTATTAGGTTATGCGAAATTGTAGAACATTTGTGTGGTTCCTCTTAGAGAAAGCTTGGATCATGCTTTCAAATTTGGTTGGTCTACGGAATTTTGGCTAAATTTGTTTGTCCCTGCTATTCGGTTTGTTGGTCTCCATCCACTGCAATTGTTTTGAAGACTCTGTTTGGGTATGGATTTGAACTCTTGCTGGTTATTTAGATTTGCTGTCTTGTTGGTGCTCAAGTAATGATGACAGGCTTGGGTTACAGGCAAAATGTGGTATTCCTAGGATTCGTATTTGGGGTGAATTGTTTTGCATGTGGGACTTTGAGCCTTTGTCACCATAATGTGCAATCGACTTTGTTTTGGAGAATATGCCATACATTTGTGGAGTGAGTCTATTTGTGCAGTTTCGGACCATGGTGTTTGTGAGCAGGTGGATTGTGAAGTTCGAGTATTTGGTGCTTCATTCAGCTTGTTTGGTGCGCTTGGTTTTGTTTGGTGATGTTGGAGAATTCAGGCGCTCATTTGAATCACTCTGTTTTGATCAAGGCACTTTTGGTTTTCATGCTCGGGCATGTTTTGGTTTGGAGAAGACGTTGGAGGAAAGTTCCGTTTGAAGACCTAAGCAAAACTTAAGTCAAGCTGGAGATTGTTGTAATTTGGCTTAAATTTTAAGCCAATTAGTTACCCTTTTTGGGTCAATTATTACTTACTCTTGTTAGCTGTTTGGGTTCCTTGTTCTATAAGGAGTAGGGATGCCAATCCTTGTAGGAGTTTGGTTTCTTGTCTTATAAGGAATATGGATTTGTACTCCTTATAGGATTTGATAAAATTAGACTAGTATATAATTGGCACATTGGTTTCTCTTTGTTTGGTGTGTGTGCATCCGCATATATTGCTGAAAGGCCTAAAACCTTTCTTATGTTTTGATTGTGGTGCCGCATCATTTGTATGAGAAAGTGCTTTGGATTGTGAGAGTTAATCTCTTTTTGTAATCTCCTTTGTTATCAGTGGAATTTCCTCGCCGGTGCGCCCCTGGACGTAGGCTTTATAGCCGAACCACGTAAATCCTTTGTCTTCTTTGTGGATTGCTAGATTTCATATTTTGCTTTCATATTTGTTATATTATTTTGGGACGCTTCAGCACCACAATTTATATCAGAGCTTGAGTTTCGACTTGGGTTATGTTTCTATGATGGCATAATATAGAATTGGAAAAGTTGACGGGAGGAATGACTTGGGGATTTTGGATAATCCCTCAACAGTTTGGGTACAGTTAAAGTCGTGTTCGTACTCTCTATTCGATTCGAAGTTGATCTATGCAAAACCAATTTGATGATTTGGTTGTTCTGAATTTGAGAAATTTGGATGTGGGTTTCTACATCAATTTGTTCTCTGTCAAATTCTGATGTTGGTGGAGGTTTTTATAGGTGTATACTTTGTGAGGGCCAGTTTATTAGGTTATGCGAAATTGTAGAACATTTGTGTGGTTCCTCTTAGAGAAAGCTTGGATCATGCTTTCTAATTTGGTTGGTCTACGGAATTTCGGCTGAATTTGTTTGTCCCTGCTATTCGGTTTGTTGGTCTCCATCCACTGCAATTGTTTTGAAGACTCTGTTTGGGTATGGATTTGAACTCTTGCTGGTTATTTAGATTTGCTGTCTTGTTGGTGCTCAAGTAATGATGACAGGCTTGGGTTACAGGCAAAATTTGGTATTCCTAGGATTCGTATTTGGGGTGAATTGTTTTGCATGTGGGACTTTGAGCCTTTGTCACCATAATGTGCAATCGACTTGGTTTTGGAGAATATGCCATACATTTGTGGAGTGAGTCTATTTGTGCAGTTTCGGACCATGGTGTTTGTGAGCAGGTGGAGTGTGAAGTTCGAGTATTTGGTGCTTCATTCAGCTTTGTTTGGTGCGCTTGGTTTTGTTTGGTGATGTTGGAGAATTCAGGCGCTCATTTGAATCACTCTGTTTTGATCAAGGCACTTTTGGTTTTCATGCTCGGGCATGTTTTGGTTTGGAGAAGACGTTGGAGGAAAGTTCCGTTTGAAGACCTAAGCAAAACTTAAGTCAAGCTGGAGATTGTTGTAATTTGGCTTAAATTTTAAGTCAATTAGTTACCCTTTTGGGGTCAATTATTACTTACTCTTGTTAGCTGTTTGGGTTCCTTGTTCTATAAGGAGTAGGGATGCTAATCCTTGTCGGAGTTTGGTTTCTTGTCTTATAAGGAATATGGATTTGTACTCCTTATAGGATTTGATAAAATTAGACTAGTATATAATTGGCACATTGGTTTCTCTTTGTTTGGTGTGTGTGCATCCGCATATATTGCTGAAAGGCCTAAAACCTTTCTTATGTTTTGGTTGTGGTGCCGCATCATTTGTATGAGAAAGTGCTTTGGATTGTGAGAGTTCATCTCTTTTTGTAATCTCCTTTGTTATCAGTGGAATTTCCTCGCCGGTGCGCCCCTGGACGTAGGCTTTATAGCCGAACCACGTAAATCCTTTGTCTTCTTTGTGGATTGCTAGATTTCATATTTTGCTTTCATATTTGTTATATTATTTTGGGACGCTTCAGCACAACAATTTATATCAGAGCTTGAGTTTCGACTTGGGTTATGTTTCTATGATGGCATAATATAGAATTGGAAAATTTTACGGGAGGAATGACTTGGGGATTTTGGATAATCCCTCAACAGTTTGGGTACAGTTAAAGTCGTGTTCGTACTCTCTATTCGATTCGAAGTTGATCTATGCAAAACCAATTTGATGATTTGGTTGTTCTGAATTTGAGAAATTTGGATGTGGGTTTCTACATCAATTTGTTCTCTGTCAAATTCTGATGTTGGTGGAGGTTTTTATAGGTGTATACTTTGTGAGGGCCAGTTTATTAGGTTATGCGAAATTGTAGAACATTTGTGTGGTTCCTCTTAGAGAAAGCTTGGATCATGCTTTCTAATTTGGTTGGTCTACGGAATTTCGGCTGAATTTGTTTGTCCCTGCTATTCGGTTTGTTGGTCTCCATCCACTGCAATTGTTTTGAAGACTCTGTTTGGGTATGGATTTGAACTCTTGCTGGTTATTTAGATTTGCTGTCTTGTTGGTGCTCAAGTAATGATGACAGGCTTGGGTTACAGGCAAAATTTGGTATTCCTAGGATTCGTATTTGGGGTGAATTGTTTTGCATGTGGGACTTTGAGCCTTTGTCACCATAATGTGCAATCGACTTGGTTTTGGAGAATATGCCATACATTTGTGGAGTGAGTCTATTTGTGCAGTTTCGGACCATGGTGTTTGTGAGCAGGTGGAGTGTGAAGTTCGAGTATTTGGTGCTTCATTCAGCTTTGTTTGGTGCGCTTGGTTTTGTTTGGTGATGTTGGAGAATTCAGGCGCTCATTTGAATCACTCTGTTTTGATCAAGGCACTTTTGGTTTTCATGCTCGGGCATGTTTTGGTTTGGAGAAGACGTTGGAGGAAAGTTCCGTTTGAAGACCTAAGCAAAACTTAAGTCAAGCTGGAGATTGTTGTAATTTGGCTTAAATTTTAAGTCAATTAGTTACCCTTTTGGGGTCAATTATTACTTACTCTTGTTAGCTGTTTGGGTTCCTTGTTCTATAAGGAGTAGGGATGCTAATCCTTGTCGGAGTTTGGTTTCTTGTCTTATAAGGAATATGGATTTGTACTCCTTATAGGATTTGATAAAATTAGACTAGTATATAATTGGCACATTGGTTTCTCTTTGTTTGGTGTGTGTGCATCCGCATATATTGCTGAAAGGCCTAAAACCTTTCTTATGTTTTGGTTGTGGTGCCGCATCATTTGTATGAGAAAGTGCTTTGGATTGTGAGAGTTCATCTCTTTTTGTAATCTCCTTTGTTATCAGTGGAATTTCCTCGCCGGTGCGCCCCTGGACGTAGGCTTTATAGCCGAACCACGTAAATCCTTTGTCTTCTTTGTGGATTGCTAGATTTCATATTTTGCTTTCATATTTGTTATATTATTTTGGGACGCTTCAGCACAACAATTTATATCAGAGCTTGAGTTTCGACTTGGGTTATGTTTCTATGATGGCATAATATAGAATTGGAAAATTTTACGGGAGGAATGACTTGGGGATTTTGGATAATCCCTCAACAGTTTGGGTACAGTTAAAGTCGTGTTCGTACTCTCTATTCGATTCGAAGTTGATCTATGCAAAACCAATTTGATGATTTGGTTGTTCTGAATTTGAGAAATTTGGATGTGGGTTTCTACATCAATTTGTTCTCTGTCAAATTCTGATGTTGGTGGAGGTTTTTATAGGTGTATACTTTGTGAGGGCCAGTTTATTAGGTTATGCGAAATTGTAGAACATTTGTGTGGTTCCTCTTAGAGAAAGCTTGGATCATGCTTTCTAATTTGGTTGGTCTACGGAATTTCGGCTGAATTTGTTTGTCCCTGCTATTCGGTTTGTTGGTCTCCATCCACTGCAATTGTTTTGAAGACTCCGTTTGGGTATGGATTTGAACTCTTGCTGGTTATTTAGATTTGCTGTCTTGTGGGTGCTCAAGTAATGATGACAGGCTTGGGTTACAGGCAAAATGTGGTATTCCTAGGATTCGTATTTGGGGTGAATTGTTTTGCATGTGGGACTTTGAGCCTTTGTCACCATAATGTGCAATCGACTTTGTTTGGGAGAAAATGCCATACATTTGTGGAGTGAGTCTATTTGTGCAGTTTCGGACCATGGTGTTTGTGAGCAGGTGGAGTGTGAAGTTCGAGTATTTGGAATTGGAAAATTTGACGGGAGGAATGACTTGGGGATTTTCGATAATCCCTCAACAGTTTGGGTACAGTTAAAGTCGTGTTCGTACTCTCTATTCGATTCGAAGTTGATCTATGCAAAACAAATTTGATGATTTGGTTGTTCTGAATTTGAGAAATTTGGATGTGGGTTTCTACATCAATTTGTTCTCTGTCAAATTCTGATGTTGGTGGAGGTTTTTATAGGTGTATACTTTGTGAGGGCCAGTTTATTAGGTTATGCGAAATTGTAGAACATTTGTGTGGTTCCTCTTAGAGAAAGCTTGGATCATGCTTTCAAATTTGGTTGGTCTACGGAATTTTGGCTAAATTTGTTTGTCCCTGCTATTCGGTTTGTTGGTCTCCATCCACTGCAATTGTTTTGAAGACTCTGTTTGGGTATGGATTTGAACTCTTGCTGGTTATTTAGATTTGCTGTCTTGTTGGTGCTCAAGTAATGATGACAGGCTTGGGTTACAGGCAAAATGTGGTATTCCTAGGATTCGTATTTGGGGTGAATTGTTTTGCATGTGGGACTTTGAGCCTTTGTCACCATAATGTGCAATCGACTTTGTTTTGGAGAATATGCCATACATTTGTGGAGTGAGTCTATTTGTGCAGTTTCGGACCATGGTGTTTGTGAGCAGGTGGATTGTGAAGTTCGAGTATTTGGTGCTTCATTCAGCTTGTTTGGTGCGCTTGGTTTTGTTTGGTGATGTTGGAGAATTCAGGCGCTCATTTGAATCACTCTGTTTTGATCAAGGCACTTTTGGTTTTCATGCTCGGGCATGTTTTGGTTTGGAGAAGACGTTGGAGGAAAGTTCCGTTTGAAGACCTAAGCAAAACTTAAGTCAAGCTGGAGATTGTTGTAATTTGGCTTAAATTTTAAGCCAATTAGTTACCCTTTTTGGGTCAATTATTACTTACTCTTGTTAGCTGTTTGGGTTCCTTGTTCTATAAGGAGTAGGGATGCCAATCCTTGTAGGAGTTTGGTTTCTTGTCTTATAAGGAATATGGATTTGTACTCCTTATAGGATTTGATAAAATTAGACTAGTATATAATTGGCACATTGGTTTCTCTTTGTTTGGTGTGTGTGCATCCGCATATATTGCTGAAAGGCCTAAAACCTTTCTTATGTTTTGATTGTGGTGCCGCATCATTTGTATGAGAAAGTGCTTTGGATTGTGAGAGTTAATCTCTTTTTGTAATCTCCTTTGTTATCAGTGGAATTTCCTCGCCGGTGCGCCCCTGGACGTAGGCTTTATAGCCGAACCACGTAAATCCTTTGTCTTCTTTGTGGATTGCTAGATTTCATATTTTGCTTTCATATTTGTTATATTATTTTGGGACGCTTCAGCACCACAATTTATATCAGAGCTTGAGTTTCGACTTGGGTTATGTTTCTATGATGGCATAATATAGAATTGGAAAATTTGTCGGGAGGAATGACTTGGGGATTTTTGATAATCCCTCAACAGTTTGGGTACAGTTAAAGTCGTGTTCGTACTCTCTATTCGATTCGAAGTTGATCTATGCAAAACCAATTTGATGATTTGGTTGTTCTGAATTTGAGAAATTTGGATGTGGGTTTCTACATCAATTTGTTCTCTGTCAAATTCTGATGTTGGTGGAGGTTTTTATAGGTGTATACTTTGTGAGAGCCAGTTTATTAGGTTATGCGAAATTGTAGAACATTTGTGTGGTTCCTCTTAGAGAAAGCTTGGATCATGCTTTCTAATTTGGTTGGTCTACGGAATTTTGGCTGAATTTGTTTGTCCCTGCTATTCGGTTTGTTGGTCTCCATCCACTGCAATTGTTTTGAAGACTCCGTTTGGGTATGGATTTGAACTCTTGCTGGTTATTTAGATTTGCTGTCTTGTGGGTGCTCAAGTAATGATGACAGGCTTGGGTTACAGGCAAAATGTGGTATTCCTAGGATTCGTATTTGGGGTGAATTGTTTTGCATGTGGGACTTTGAGCCTTTGTCACCATAATGTGCAATCGACTTTGTTTTGGAGAATATGCCATACATTTGTGGAGTGAGTCTATTTGTGCAGTTTCGGACCATGGTGTTTGTGAGCAGGTGGAGTGTGAAGTTCGAGTATTTGGTGCTTCATTCAGCTTTGTTTGGTGCGCTTGGTTTTGTTTGGTGATGTTGGAGAATTCAGGCGCTCATTTGAATCACTCTGTTTTGATCAAGGCACTTTTGGTTTTCATGCTCGGGCATGTTTTGGTTTGGAGAAGACGTTGGAGGAAAGTTCCGTTTGAAGACCTAAGCAAAACTTAAGTCAAGTTGGAGATTGTTGTAATTTGGCTTAAATTTTAAGCCAATTAGTTACCCTTTTTGGGTCAATTATTACTTACTCTTGTTAGCTGTTTGGGTTCCTTGTTCTATAAGGAGTAGGGATGCTAATCCTTGTAGGAGTTTGGTTTCTTGTCTTATAAGGAATATGGATTTGTACTCCTTATAGGATTTGATAAAATTAGACTAGTATATAATTGGCACATTGGTTTCTCTTTGTTTGGTGTGTGTGCATCCGCATATATTGCTGAAAGGCCTAAAACCTTTCTTATGTTTTGGTTGTGGTGCCGCATCATTTGTATGAGAAAGTGCTTTGGATTGTGAGAGTTAATCTCTTTTTGTAATCTCCTTTGTTATCAGTTGAATTTCCTCGCCGGTGCGCCCCTGGACGTAGGCTTTATAGCCGAACCACGTAAATCCTTTGTCTTCTTTGTGGATTGCTAGATTTCATATTTGTTATATTATTTTGGGACGCTTCAGCACAACAATTTATATCAGAGCTTGAGTTTCGACTTGGGTTATGTTTCTATGATGGCATAATATAGAATTGGAAAAGTTGACGGGAGGAATGACTTGGGGATTTTGGATAATCCCTCAACAGTTTGGGTACAGTTAAAGTCGTGTTCGTACTCTCTATTCGATTCGAAGTTGATCTATGCAAAACCAATTTGATGATTTGGTTGTTCTGAATTTGAGAAATTTGGATGTGGGTTTCTACATCAATTTGTTCTCTGTCAAATTCTGATGTTGGTGGAGGTTTTTATAGGTGTATACTTTGTGAGGGCCAGTTTATTAGGTTATGCGAAATTGTAGAACATTTGTGTGGTTCCTCTTAGAGAAAGCTTGGATCATGCTTTCTAATTTGGTTGGTCTACGGAATTTCGGCTGAATTTGTTTGTCCCTGCTATTCGGTTTGTTGGTCTCCATCCACTGCAATTGTTTTGAAGACTCTGTTTGGGTATGGATTTGAACTCTTGCTGGTTATTTAGATTTGCTGTCTTGTTGGTGCTCAAGTAATGATGACAGGCTTGGGTTACAGGCAAAATTTGGTATTCCTAGGATTCGTATTTGGGGTGAATTGTTTTGCATGTGGGACTTTGAGCCTTTGTCACCATAATGTGCAATCGACTTGGTTTTGGAGAATATGCCATACATTTGTGGAGTGAGTCTATTTGTGCAGTTTCGGACCATGGTGTTTGTGAGCAGGTGGAGTGTGAAGTTCCAGTATTTGGTGCTTCATTCAGCTTTGTTTGGTGCGCTTGGTTTTGTTTGGTGATGTTGGAGAATTCAGGCGCTCATTTGAATCACTCTGTTTTGATCAAGGCACTTTTGGTTTTCATGCTCGGGCATGTTTTGGTTTGGAGAAGACGTTGGAGGAAAGTTCCGTTTGAAGACCTAAGCAAAACTTAAGTCAAGCTGGAGATTGTTGTAATTTGGCTTAAATTTTAAGTCAATTAGTTACCCTTTTGGGGTCAATTATTACTTACTCTTGTTAGCTGTTTGGGTTCCTTGTTCTATAAGGAGTAGGGATGCTAATCCTTGTCGGAGTTTGGTTTCTTGTCTTATAAGGAATATGGATTTGTACTCCTTATAGGATTTGATAAAATTAGACTAGTATATAATTGGCACATTGGTTTCTCTTTGTTTGGTGTGTGTGCATCCGCATATATTGCTGAAAGGCCTAAAACCTTTCTTATGTTTTGGTTGTGGTGCCGCATCATTTGTATGAGAAAGTGCTTTGGATTGTGAGAGTTCATCTCTTTTTGTAATCTCCTTTGTTATCAGTGGAATTTCCTCGCCGGTGCGCCCCTGGACGTAGGCTTTATAGCCGAACCACGTAAATCCTTTGTCTTCTTTGTGGATTGCTAGATTTCATATTTTGCTTTCATATTTGTTATATTATTTTGGGACGCTTCAGCACAACAATTTATATCAGAGCTTGAGTTTCGACTTGGGTTATGTTTCTATGATGGCATAATATAGAATTGGAAAATTTGTCGGGAGGAATGACTTGGGGATTTTGGATAATCCCTCAACAGTTTGGGTACAGTTAAAGTCGTGTTCGTACTCTCTATTCGATTCGAAGTTGATCTATGCAAAACCAATTTGATGATTTGGTTGTTCTGAATTTTAGAAATTTGGATGTGGGTTTCTACATCAATTTGTTCTCTGTCAAATTCTGATGTTGGTGGAGGTTTTTATAGGTGTATACTTTGTGAGGGCCAGTTTATTAGGTTATGCGAAATTGTAGAACATTTGTGTGGTTCCTCTTAGAGAAAGCTTGGATCATGCTTTCTAATTTGGTTGGTCTACGGAATTTCGGCTGAATTTGTTTGTCCCTGCTATTCGGTTTGTTGGTCTCCATCCACTGCAATTGTTTTGAAGACTCCGTTTGGGTATGGATTTGAACTCTTGCTGGTTATTTAGATTTGCTGTCTTGTGGGTGCTCAAGTAATGATGATAGGCTTGGGTTACAGGCAAAATGTGGTATTCCTAGGATTCGTATTTGGGGTGAATTGTTTTGCATGTGGGACTTTGAGCCTTTGTCACCATAATGTGCAATCGACTTTGTTTGGGAGAAAATGCCATACATTTGTGGAGTGAGTCTATTTGTGCAGTTTCGGACCATGGTGTTTGTGAGCAGGTGGAGTGTGAAGTTCGAGTATTTGGAATTGGAAAATTTGACGGGAGGAATGACTTGGGGATTTTCGATAATCCCTCAACAGTTTGGGTACAGTTAAAGTCGTGTTCGTACTCTCTATTCGATTCGAAGTTGATCTATGCAAAACAAATTTGATGATTTGGTTGTTCTGAATTTGAGAAATTTGGATGTGGGTTTCTACATCAATTTGTTCTCTGTCAAATTCTGATGTTGGTGGAGGTTTTTATAGGTGTATACTTTGTGAGGGCCAGTTTATTAGGTTATGCGAAATTGTAGAACATTTGTGTGGTTCCTCTTAGAGAAAGCTTGGATCATGCTTTCAAATTTGGTTGGTCAACGGAATTTTGCCTAAATTTGTTTGTCCCTGCTATTCGGTTTGTTGGTCTCCATCCACTGCAATTGTTTTGAAGACTCTGTTTGGGTATGGATTTGAACTCTTGCTGGTTATTTAGATTTGCTGTCTTGTTGGTGCTCAAGTAATGATGACAGGCTTGGGTTACAGGCAAAATGTGGTATTCCTAGGATTCGTATTTGGGGTGAATTGTTTTGCATGTGGGACTTTGAGCCTTTGTCACCATAATGTGCAATCGACTTTGTTTTGGAGAATATGCCATACATTTGTGGAGTGAGTCTATTTGTGCAGTTTCGGACCATGGTGTTTGTGAGCAGGTGGATTGTGAAGTTCGAGTATTTGGTGCTTCATTCAGCTTGTTTGGTGCGCTTGGTTTTGTTTGGTGATGTTGGAGAATTCAGGCGCTCATTTGAATCACTCTGTTTTGATCAAGGCACTTTTGGTTTTCATGCTCGGGCATGTTTTGGTTTGGAGAAGACGTTGGAGGAAAGTTCCGTTTGAAGACCTAAGCAAAACTTAAGTCAAGCTGGAGATTGTTGTAATTTGGCTTAAATTTTAAGCCAATTAGTTACCCTTTTTGGGTCAATTATTACTTACTCTTGTTAGCTGTTTGGGTTCCTTGTTCTATAAGGAGTAGGGATGCCAATCCTTGTAGGAGTTTGGTTTCTTGTCTTATAAGGAATATGGATTTGTACTCCTTATAGGATTTGATAAAATTAGACTAGTATATAATTGGCACATTGGTTTCTCTTTGTTTGGTGTGTGTGCATCCGCATATATTGCTGAAAGGCCTAAAACCTTTCTTATGTTTTGATTGTGGTGCCGCATCATTTGTATGAGAAAGTGCTTTGGATTGTGAGAGTTAATCTCTTTTTGTAATCTCCTTTGTTATCAGTGGAATTTCCTCGCCGGTGCGCCCCTGGACGTAGGCTTTATAGCCGAACCACGTAAATCCTTTGTCTTCTTTGTGGATTGCTAGATTTCATATTTTGCTTTCATATTTGTTATATTATTTTGGGACGCTTCAGCACCACAATTTATATCAGAGCTTGAGTTTCGACTTGGGTTATGTTTCTATGATGGCATAATATAGAATTGGAAAATTTGTCGGGAGGAATGACTTGGGGATTTTTGATAATCCCTCAACAGTTTGGGTACAGTTAAAGTCGTGTTCGTACTCTCTATTCGATTCGAAGTTGATCTATGCAAAACCAATTTGATGATTTGGTTGTTCTGAATTTGAGAAATTTGGATGTGGGTTTCTACATCAATTTGTTCTCTGTCAAATTCTGATGTTGGTGGAGGTTTTTATAGGTGTATACTTTGTGAGAGCCAGTTTATTAGGTTATGCGAAATTGTAGAACATTTGTGTGGTTCCTCTTAGAGAAAGCTTGGATCATGCTTTCTAATTTGGTTGGTCTACGGAATTTTGGCTGAATTTGTTTGTCCCTGCTATTCGGTTTGTTGGTCTCCATCCACTGCAATTGTTTTGAAGACTCCGTTTGGGTATGGATTTGAACTCTTGCTGGTTATTTAGATTTGCTGTCTTGTGGGTGCTCAAGTAATGATGACAGGCTTGGGTTACAGGCAAAATGTGGTATTCCTAGGATTCGTATTTGGGGTGAATTGTTTTGCATGTGGGACTTTGAGCCTTTGTCACCATAATGTGCAATCGACTTTGTTTTGGAGAATATGCCATACATTTGTGGAGTGAGTCTATTTGTGCAGTTTCGGACCATGGTGTTTGTGAGCAGGTGGAGTGTGAAGTTCGAGTATTTGGTGCTTCATTCAGCTTTGTTTGGTGCGCTTGGTTTTGTTTGGTGATGTTGGAGAATTCAGGCGCTCATTTGAATCACTCTGTTTTGATCAAGGCACTTTTGGTTTTCATGCTCGGGCATGTTTTGGTTTGGAGAAGACGTTGGAGGAAAGTTCCGTTTGAAGACCTAAGCAAAACTTAAGTCAAGTTGGAGATTGTTGTAATTTGGCTTAAATTTTAAGCCAATTAGTTACCCTTTTTGGGTCAATTATTACTTACTCTTGTTAGCTGTTTGGGTTCCTTGTTCTATAAGGAGTAGGGATGCTAATCCTTGTAGGAGTTTGGTTTCTTGTCTTATAAGGAATATGGATTTGTACTCCTTATAGGATTTGATAAAATTAGACTAGTATATAATTGGCACATTGGTTTCTCTTTGTTTGGTGTGTGTGCATCCGCATATATTGCTGAAAGGCCTAAAACCTTTCTTATGTTTTGGTTGTGGTGCCGCATCATTTGTATGAGAAAGTGCTTTGGATTGTGAGAGTTAATCTCTTTTTGTAATCTCCTTTGTTATCAGTTGAATTTCCTCGCCGGTGCGCCCCTGGACGTAGGCTTTATAGCCGAACCACGTAAATCCTTTGTCTTCTTTGTGGATTGCTAGATTTCATATTTGTTATATTATTTTGGGACGCTTCAGCACAACAATTTATATCAGAGCTTGAGTTTCGACTTGGGTTATGTTTCTATGATGGCATAATATAGAATTGGAAAAGTTGACGGGAGGAATGACTTGGGGATTTTGGATAATCCCTCAACAGTTTGGGTACAGTTAAAGTCGTGTTCGTACTCTCTATTCGATTCGAAGTTGATCTATGCAAAACCAATTTGATGATTTGGTTGTTCTGAATTTGAGAAATTTGGATGTGGGTTTCTACATCAATTTGTTCTCTGTCAAATTCTGATGTTGGTGGAGGTTTTTATAGGTGTATACTTTGTGAGGGCCAGTTTATTAGGTTATGCGAAATTGTAGAACATTTGTGTGGTTCCTCTTAGAGAAAGCTTGGATCATGCTTTCTAATTTGGTTGGTCTACGGAATTTCGGCTGAATTTGTTTGTCCCTGCTATTCGGTTTGTTGGTCTCCATCCACTGCAATTGTTTTGAAGACTCTGTTTGGGTATGGATTTGAACTCTTGCTGGTTATTTAGATTTGCTGTCTTGTTGGTGCTCAAGTAATGATGACAGGCTTGGGTTACAGGCAAAATTTGGTATTCCTAGGATTCGTATTTGGGGTGAATTGTTTTGCATGTGGGACTTTGAGCCTTTGTCACCATAATGTGCAATCGACTTGGTTTTGGAGAATATGCCATACATTTGTGGAGTGAGTCTATTTGTGCAGTTTCGGACCATGGTGTTTGTGAGCAGGTGGAGTGTGAAGTTCCAGTATTTGGTGCTTCATTCAGCTTTGTTTGGTGCGCTTGGTTTTGTTTGGTGATGTTGGAGAATTCAGGCGCTCATTTGAATCACTCTGTTTTGATCAAGGCACTTTTGGTTTTCATGCTCGGGCATGTTTTGGTTTGGAGAAGACGTTGGAGGAAAGTTCCGTTTGAAGACCTAAGCAAAACTTAAGTCAAGCTGGAGATTGTTGTAATTTGGCTTAAATTTTAAGTCAATTAGTTACCCTTTTGGGGTCAATTATTACTTACTCTTGTTAGCTGTTTGGGTTCCTTGTTCTATAAGGAGTAGGGATGCTAATCCTTGTCGGAGTTTGGTTTCTTGTCTTATAAGGAATATGGATTTGTACTCCTTATAGGATTTGATAAAATTAGACTAGTATATAATTGGCACATTGGTTTCTCTTTGTTTGGTGTGTGTGCATCCGCATATATTGCTGAAAGGCCTAAAACCTTTCTTATGTTTTGGTTGTGGTGCCGCATCATTTGTATGAGAAAGTGCTTTGGATTGTGAGAGTTCATCTCTTTTTGTAATCTCCTTTGTTATCAGTGGAATTTCCTCGCCGGTGCGCCCCTGGACGTAGGCTTTATAGCCGAACCACGTAAATCCTTTGTCTTCTTTGTGGATTGCTAGATTTCATATTTTGCTTTCATATTTGTTATATTATTTTGGGACGCTTCAGCACAACAATTTATATCAGAGCTTGAGTTTCGACTTGGGTTATGTTTCTATGATGGCATAATATAGAATTGGAAAATTTGTCGGGAGGAATGACTTGGGGATTTTGGATAATCCCTCAACAGTTTGGGTACAGTTAAAGTCGTGTTCGTACTCTCTATTCGATTCGAAGTTGATCTATGCAAAACCAATTTGATGATTTGGTTGTTCTGAATTTGAGAAATTTGGATGTGGGTTTCTACATCAATTTGTTCTCTGTCAAATTCTGATGTTGGTGGAGGTTTTTATAGGTGTATACTTTGTGAGGGCCAGTTTATTAGGTTATGCGAAATTGTAGAACATTTGTGTGGTTCCTCTTAGAGAAAGCTTGGATCATGCTTTCTAATTTGGTTGGTCTACGGAATTTCGGCTGAATTTGTTTGTCCCTGCTATTCGGTTTGTTGGTCTCCATCCACTGCAATTGTTTTGAAGACTCCGTTTGGGTATGGATTTGAACTCTTGCTGGTTATTTAGATTTGCTGTCTTGTGGGTGCTCAAGTAATGATGATAGGCTTGGGTTACAGGCAAAATGTGGTATTCCTAGGATTCGTATTTGGGGTGAATTGTTTTGCATGTGGGACTTTGAGCCTTTGTCACCATAATGTGCAATCGACTTTGTTTGGGAGAAAATGCCATACATTTGTGGAGTGAGTCTATTTGTGCAGTTTCGGACCATGGTGTTTGTGAGCAGGTGGAGTGTGAAGTTCGAGTATTTGGAATTGGAAAATTTGACGGGAGGAATGACTTGGGGATTTTCGATAATCCCTCAACAGTTTGGGTACAGTTAAAGTCGTGTTCGTACTCTCTATTCGATTCGAAGTTGATCTATGCAAAACAAATTTGATGATTTGGTTGTTCTGAATTTGAGAAATTTGGATGTGGGTTTCTACATCAATTTGTTCTCTGTCAAATTCTGATGTTGGTGGAGGTTTTTATAGGTGTATACTTTGTGAGGGCCAGTTTATTAGGTTATGCGAAATTGTAGAACATTTGTGTGGTTCCTCTTAGAGAAAGCTTGGATCATGCTTTCAAATTTGGTTGGTCTACGGAATTTTGGCTAAATTTGTTTGTCCCTGCTATTCGGTTTGTTGGTCTCCATCCACTGCAATTGTTTTGAAGACTCTGTTTGGGTATGGATTTGAACTCTTGCTGGTTATTTAGATTTGCTGTCTTGTTGGTGCTCAAGTAATGATGACAGGCTTGGGTTACAGGCAAAATGTGGTATTCCTAGGATTCGTATTTGGGGTGAATTGTTTTGCATGTGGGACTTTGAGCCTTTGTCACCATAATGTGCAATCGACTTTGTTTTGGAGAATATGCCATACATTTGTGGAGTGAGTCTATTTGTGCAGTTTCGGACCATGGTGTTTGTGAGCAGGTGGATTGTGAAGTTCGAGTATTTGGTGCTTCATTCAGCTTGTTTGGTGCGCTTGGTTTTGTTTGGTGATGTTGGAGAATTCAGGCGCTCATTTGAATCACTCTGTTTTGATCAAGGCACTTTTGGTTTTCATGCTCGGGCATGTTTTGGTTTGGAGAAGACGTTGGAGGAAAGTTCCGTTTGAAGACCTAAGCAAAACTTAAGTCAAGCTGGAGATTGTTGTAATTTGGCTTAAATTTTAAGCCAATTAGTTACCCTTTTTGGGTCAATTATTACTTACTCTTGTTAGCTGTTTGGGTTCCTTGTTCTATAAGGAGTAGGGATGCCAATCCTTGTAGGAGTTTGGTTTCTTGTCTTATAAGGAATATGGATTTGTACTCCTTATAGGATTTGATAAAATTAGACTAGTATATAATTGGCACATTGGTTTCTCTTTGTTTGGTGTGTGTGCATCCGCATATATTGCTGAAAGGCCTAAAACCTTTCTTATGTTTTGATTGTGGTGCCGCATCATTTGTATGAGAAAGTGCTTTGGATTGTGAGAGTTAATCTCTTTTTGTAATCTCCTTTGTTATCAGTGGAATTTCCTCGCCGGTGCGCCCCTGGACGTAGGCTTTATAGCCGAACCACGTAAATCCTTTGTCTTCTTTGTGGATTGCTAGATTTCATATTTTGCTTTCATATTTGTTATATTATTTTGGGACGCTTCAGCACCACAATTTATATCAGAGCTTGAGTTTCGACTTGGGTTATGTTTCTATGATGGCATAATATAGAATTGGAAAATTTGTCGGGAGGAATGACTTGGGGATTTTTGATAATCCCTCAACAGTTTGGGTACAGTTAAAGTCGTGTTCGTACTCTCTATTCGATTCGAAGTTGATCTATGCAAAACCAATTTGATGATTTGGTTGTTCTGAATTTGAGAAATTTGGATGTGGGTTTCTACATCAATTTGTTCTCTGTCAAATTCTGATGTTGGTGGAGGTTTTTATAGGTGTATACTTTGTGAGAGCCAGTTTATTAGGTTATGCGAAATTGTAGAACATTTGTGTGGTTCCTCTTAGAGAAAGCTTGGATCATGCTTTCTAATTTGGTTGGTCTACGGAATTTTGGCTGAATTTGTTTGTCCCTGCTATTCGGTTTGTTGGTCTCCATCCACTGCAATTGTTTTGAAGACTCCGTTTGGGTATGGATTTGAACTCTTGCTGGTTATTTAGATTTGCTGTCTTGTGGGTGCTCAAGTAATGATGACAGGCTTGGGTTACAGGCAAAATGTGGTATTCCTAGGATTCGTATTTGGGGTGAATTGTTTTGCATGTGGGACTTTGAGCCTTTGTCACCATAATGTGCAATCGACTTTGTTTTGGAGAATATGCCATACATTTGTGGAGTGAGTCTATTTGTGCAGTTTCGGACCATGGTGTTTGTGAGCAGGTGGAGTGTGAAGTTCGAGTATTTGGTGCTTCATTCAGCTTTGTTTGGTGCGCTTGGTTTTGTTTGGTGATGTTGGAGAATTCAGGCGCTCATTTGAATCACTCTGTTTTGATCAAGGCACTTTTGGTTTTCATGCTCGGGCATGTTTTGGTTTGGAGAAGACGTTGGAGGAAAGTTCCGTTGGAAGACCTAAGCAAAACTTAAGTCAAGTTGGAGATTGTTGTAATTTGGCTTAAATTTTAAGCCAATTAGTTACCCTTTTTGGGTCAATTATTACTTACTCTTGTTAGCTGTTTGGGTTCCTTGTTCTATAAGGAGTAGGGATGCTAATCCTTGTAGGAGTTTGGTTTCTTGTCTTATAAGGAATATGGATTTGTACTCCTTATAGGATTTGATAAAATTAGACTAGTATATAATTGGCACATTGGTTTCTCTTTGTTTGGTGTGTGTGCATCCGCATATATTGCTGAAAGGCCTAAAACCTTTCTTATGTTTTGGTTGTGGTGCCGCATCATTTGTATGAGAAAGTGCTTTGGATTGTGAGAGTTAATCTCTTTTTGTAATCTCCTTTGTTATCAGTTGAATTTCCTCGCCGGTGCGCCCCTGGACGTAGGCTTTATAGCCGAACCACGTAAATCCTTTGTCTTCTTTGTGGATTGCTAGATTTCATATTTGTTATATTATTTTGGGACGCTTCAGCACAACAATTTATATCAGAGCTTGAGTTTCGACTTGGGTTATGTTTCTATGATGGCATAATATAGAATTGGAAAAGTTGACGGGAGGAATGACTTGGGGATTTTGGATAATCCCTCAACAGTTTGGGTACAGTTAAAGTCGTGTTCGTACTCTCTATTCGATTCGAAGTTGATCTATGCAAAACCAATTTGATGATTTGGTTGTTCTGAATTTGAGAAATTTGGATGTGGGTTTCTACATCAATTTGTTCTCTGTCAAATTCTGATGTTGGTGGAGGTTTTTATAGGTGTATACTTTGTGAGGGCCAGTTTATTAGGTTATGCGAAATTGTAGAACATTTGTGTGGTTCCTCTTAGAGAAAGCTTGGATCATGCTTTCTAATTTGGTTGGTCTACGGAATTTCGGCTGAATTTGTTTGTCCCTGCTATTCGGTTTGTTGGTCTCCATCCACTGCAATTGTTTTGAAGACTCTGTTTGGGTATGGATTTGAACTCTTGCTGGTTATTTAGATTTGCTGTCTTGTTGGTGCTCAAGTAATGATGACAGGCTTGGGTTACAGGCAAAATTTGGTATTCCTAGGATTCGTATTTGGGGTGAATTGTTTTGCATGTGGGACTTTGAGCCTTTGTCACCATAATGTGCAATCGACTTGGTTTTGGAGAATATGCCATACATTTGTGGAGTGAGTCTATTTGTGCAGTTTCGGACCATGGTGTTTGTGAGCAGGTGGAGTGTGAAGTTCCAGTATTTGGTGCTTCATTCAGCTTTGTTTGGTGCGCTTGGTTTTGTTTGGTGATGTTGGAGAATTCAGGCGCTCATTTGAATCACTCTGTTTTGATCAAGGCACTTTTGGTTTTCATGCTCGGGCATGTTTTGGTTTGGAGAAGACGTTGGAGGAAAGTTCCGTTTGAAGACCTAAGCAAAACTTAAGTCAAGTTGGAGATTGTTGTAATTTGGCTTAAATTTTAAGCCAATTAGTTACCCTTTTTGGGTCAATTATTACTTACTCTTGTTAGCTGTTTGGGTTCCTTGTTCTATAAGGAGTAGGGATGCTAATCCTTGTAGGAGTTTGGTTTCTTGTCTTATAAGGAATATGGATTTGTACTCCTTATAGGATTTGATAAAATTAGACTAGTATATAATTGGCACATTGGTTTCTCTTTGTTTGGTGTGTGTGCATCCGCATATATTGCTGAAAGGCCTAAAACCTTTCTTATGTTTTGGTTGTGGTGCCGCATCATTTGTATGAGAAAGTGCTTTGGATTGTGAGAGTTAATCTCTTTTTGTAATCTCCTTTGTTATCAGTGGAATTTCCTCGCCGGTGCGCCCCTGGACGTAGGCTTTATAGCCGAACCACGTAAATCCTTTGTCTTCTTTGTGGATTGCTAGATTTCATATTTTGCTTTCATATTTGTTATATTATTTTGGGACGCTTCAGCACCACAATTTATATCAGAGCTTGAGTTTCGACTTGGGTTATGTTTCTATGATGGCATAATATAGAATTGGAAAATTTGTCGGGAGGAATGACTTGGGGATTTTGGATAATCCCTCAACAGTTTGGGTACAGTTAAAGTCGTGTTCGTACTCTCTATTCGATTCGAAGTTGATCTATGCAAAACCAATTTGATGATTTGGTTGTTCTGAATTTGAGAAATTTGGATGTGGGTTTCTACATCAATTTGTTCTCTGTCAAATTCTGATGTTGGTGGAGGTTTTTATAGGTGTATACTTTGTGAGGGCCAGTTTATTAGGTTATGCGAAATTGTAGAACATTTGTGTGGTTCCTCTTAGAGAAAGCTTGGATCATGCTTTCTAATTTGGTTGGTCTACGGAATTTCGGCTGAATTTGTTTGTCCCTGCTATTCGGTTTGTTGGTCTCCATCCACTGCAATTGTTTTGAAGACTCTGTTTGGGTATGGATTTGAACTCTTGCTGGTTATTTAGATTTGCTGTCTTGTTGGTGCTCAAGTAATGATGACAGGCTTGGGTTACAGGCAAAATTTGGTATTCCTAGGATTCGTATTTGGGGTGAATTGTTTTGCATGCGGGACTTTGAGCCTTTGTCACCATAATGTGCAATCGACTTTGTTTGGGAGAAAATGCCATACATTTGTGGAGTGAGTCTATTTGTGCAGTTTCGGACCATGGTGTTTGTGAGCAGGTGGAGTGTGAAGTTCGAGTATTTGGAATTGGAAAATTTGACGGGAGGAATGACTTGGGGGTTTTCGATAATCCCTCAACAGTTTGGGTACAGTTAAAGTCGTGTTCGTACTCTCTATTCGATTCGAAGTTGATCTATGCAAAACAAATTTGATGATTTGGTTGTTCTGAATTTGAGAAATTTGGATGTGGGTTTCTACATCAATTTGTTCTCTGTCAAATTCTGATGTTGGTGGAGGTTTTTATAGGTGTATACTTTGTGAGGGCCAGTTTATTAGGTTATGCGAAATTGTAGAACATTTGTGTGGTTCCTCTTAGAGAAAGCTTGGATCATGCTTTCAAATTTGGTTGGTCTACGGAATTTTGGCTAAATTTGTTTGTCCCTGCTATTCGGTTTGTTGGTCTCCATCCACTGCAATTGTTTTGAAGACTCTGTTTGGGTATGGATTTGAACTCTTGCTGGTTATTTAGATTTGCTGTCTTGTTGGTGCTCAAGTAATGATGACAGGCTTGGGTTACAGGCAAAATGTGGTATTCCTAGGATTCGTATTTGGGGTGAATTGTTTTGCATGTGGGACTTTGAGCCTTTGTCACCATAATGTGCAATCGACTTTGTTTTGGAGAATATGCCATACATTTGTGGAGTGAGTCTATTTGTGCAGTTTCGGACCATGGTGTTTGTGAGCAGGTGGATTGTGAAGTTCGAGTATTTGGTGCTTCATTCAGCTTGTTTGGTGCGCTTGGTTTTGTTTGGTGATGTTGGAGAATTCAGGCGCTCATTTGAATCACTCTGTTTTGATCAAGGCACTTTTGGTTTTCATGCTCGGGCATGTTTTGGTTTGGAGAAGACGTTGGAGGAAAGTTCCGTTTGAAGACCTAAGCAAAACTTAAGTCAAGCTGGAGATTGTTGTAATTTGGCTTAAATTTTAAGCCAATTAGTTACCCTTTTTGGGTCAATTATTACTTACTCTTGTTAGCTGTTTGGGTTCCTTGTTCTATAAGGAGTAGGGATGCCAATCCTTGTAGGAGTTTGGTTTCTTGTCTTATAAGGAATATGGATTTGTACTCCTTATAGGATTTGATAAAATTAGACTAGTATATAATTGGCACATTGGTTTCTCTTTGTTTGGTGTGTGTGCATCCGCATATATTGCTGAAAGGCCTAAAACCTTTCTTATGTTTTGATTGTGGTGCCGCATCATTTGTATGAGAAAGTGCTTTGGATTGTGAGAGTTAATCTCTTTTTGTAATCTCCTTTGTTATCAGTGGAATTTCCTCGCCTGTGCGCCCCTGGACGTAGGCTTTATAGCCGAACCACGTAAATCCTTTGTCTTCTTTGTGGATTGCTAGATTTCATATTTTGCTTTCATATTTGTTATATTATTTTGGGACGCTTCAGCACCACAATTTATATCAGAGCTTGAGTTTCGACTTGGGTTATGTTTCTATGATGGCATAATATAGAATTGGAAAATTTGTCGGGAGGAATGACTTGGGGATTTTTGATAATCCCTCAACAGTTTGGGTACAGTTAAAGTCGTGTTCGTACTCTCTATTCGATTCGAAGTTGATCTATGCAAAACCAATTTGATGATTTGGTTGTTCTGAATTTGAGAAATTTGGATGTGGGTTTCTACATCAATTTGTTCTCTGTCAAATTCTGATGTTGGTGGAGGTTTTTATAGGTGTATACTTTGTGAGAGCCAGTTTATTAGGTTATGCGAAATTGTAGAACATTTGTGTGGTTCCTCTTAGAGAAAGCTTGGATCATGCTTTCTAATTTGGTTGGTCTACGGAATTTTGGCTGAATTTGTTTGTCCCTGCTATTCGGTTTGTTGGTCTCCATCCACTGCAATTGTTTTGAAGACTCCGTTTGGGTATGGATTTGAACTCTTGCTGGTTATTTAGATTTGCTGTCTTGTGGGTGCTCAAGTAATGATGACAGGCTTGGGTTACAGGCAAAATGTGGTATTCCTAGGATTCGTATTTGGGGTGAATTGTTTTGCATGTGGGACTTTGAGCCTTTGTCACCATAATGTGCAATCGACTTTGTTTTGGAGAATATGCCATACATTTGTGGAGTGAGTCTATTTGTGCAGTTTCGGACCATGGTGTTTGTGAGCAGGTGGAGTGTGAAGTTCGAGTATTTGGTGCTTCATTCAGCTTTGTTTGGTGCGCTTGGTTTTGTTTGGTGATGTTGGAGAATTCAGGCGCTCATTTGAATCACTCTGTTTTGATCAAGGCACTTTTGGTTTTCATGCTCGGGCATGTTTTGGTTTGGAGAAGACGTTGGAGGAAAGTTCCGTTTGAAGACCTAAGCAAAACTTAAGTCAAGTTGGAGATTGTTGTAATTTGGCTTAAATTTTAAGCCAATTAGTTACCCTTTTTGGGTCAATTATTACTTACTCTTGTTAGCTGTTTGGGTTCCTTGTTCTATAAGGAGTAGGGATGCTAATCCTTGTAGGAGTTTGGTTTCTTGTCTTATAAGGAATATGGATTTGTACTCCTTATAGGATTTGATAAAATTAGACTAGTATATAATTGGCACATTGGTTTCTCTTTGTTTGGTGTGTGTGCATCCGCATATATTGCTGAAAGGCCTAAAACCTTTCTTATGTTTTGGTTGTGGTGCCGCATCATTTGTATGAGAAAGTGCTTTGGATTGTGAGAGTTAATCTCTTTTTGTAATCTCCTTTGTTATCAGTTGAATTTCCTCGCCGGTGCGCCCCTGGACGTAGGCTTTATAGCCGAACCACGTAAATCCTTTGTCTTCTTTGTGGATTGCTAGATTTCATATTTGTTATATTATTTTGGGACGCTTCAGCACAACAATTTATATCAGAGCTTGAGTTTCGACTTGGGTTATGTTTCTATGATGGCATAATATAGAATTGGAAAAGTTGACGGGAGGAATGACTTGGGGATTTTGGATAATCCCTCAACAGTTTGGGTACAGTTAAAGTCGTGTTCGTACTCTCTATTCGATTCGAAGTTGATCTATGCAAAACCAATTTGATGATTTGGTTGTTCTGAATTTGAGAAATTTGGATGTGGGTTTCTACATCAATTTGTTCTCTGTCAAATTCTGATGTTGGTGGAGGTTTTTATAGGTGTATACTTTGTGAGGGCCAGTTTATTAGGTTATGCGAAATTGTAGAACATTTGTGTGGTTCCTCTTAGAGAAAGCTTGGATCATGCTTTCTAATTTGGTTGGTCTACGGAATTTCGGCTGAATTTGTTTGTCCCTGCTATTCGGTTTGTTGGTCTCCATCCACTGCAATTGTTTTGAAGACTCTGTTTGGGTATGGATTTGAACTCTTGCTGGTTATTTAGATTTGCTGTCTTGTTGGTGCTCAAGTAATGATGACAGGCTTGGGTTACAGGCAAAATTTGGTATTCCTAGGATTCGTATTTGGGGTGAATTGTTTTGCATGTGGGACTTTGAGCCTTTGTCACCATAATGTGCAATCGACTTGGTTTTGGAGAATATGCCATACATTTGTGGAGTGAGTCTATTTGTGCAGTTTCGGACCATGGTGTTTGTGAGCAGGTGGAGTGTGAAGTTCGAGTATTTGGTGCTTCATTCAGCTTTGTTTGGTGCGCTTGGTTTTGTTTGGTGATGTTGGAGAATTCAGGCGCTCATTTGAATCACTCTGTTTTGATCAAGGCACTTTTGGTTTTCATGCTCGGGCATGTTTTGGTTTGGAGAAGACGTTGGAGGAAAGTTCCGTTTGAAGACCTAAGCAAAACTTAAGTCAAGTTGGAGATTGTTGTAATTTGGCTTAAATTTTAAGCCAATTAGTTACCCTTTTTGGGTCAATTATTACTTACTCTTGTTAGCTGTTTGGGTTCCTTGTTCTATAAGGAGTAGGGATGCTAATCCTTGTAGGAGTTTGGTTTCTTGTCTTATAAGGAATATGGATTTGTACTCCTTATAGGATTTGATAAAATTAGACTAGTATATAATTGGCACATTGGTTTCTCTTTGTTTGGTGTGTGTGCATCCGCATATATTGCTGAAAGGCCTAAAACCTTTCTTATGTTTTGGTTGTGGTGCCGCATCATTTGTATGAGAAAGTGCTTTGGATTGTGAGAGTTAATCTCTTTTTGTAATCTCCTTTGTTATCAGTGGAATTTCGTCGCCGGTGCGCCCCTGGACGTAGGCTTTATAGCCGAACCACGTAAATCCTTTGTCTTCTTTGTGGATTGCTAGATTTCATATTTTGCTTTCATATTTGTTATATTATTTTGGGACGCTTCAGCACCACAATTTATATCAGAGCTTGAGTTTCGACTTGGGTTATGTTTCTATGATGGCATAATATAGAATTGGAAAATTTGTCGGGAGGAATGACTTGGGGATTTTGGATAATCCCTCAACAGTTTGGGTACAGTTAAAGTCGTGTTCGTACTCTCTATTCGATTCGAAGTTGATCTATGCAAAACCAATTTGATGATTTGGTTGTTCTGAATTTGAGAAATTTGGATGTGGGTTTCTACATCAATTTGTTCTCTGTCAAATTCTGATGTTGGTGGAGGTTTTTATAGGTGTATACTTTGTGAGGGCCAGTTTATTAGGTTATGCGAAATTGTAGAACATTTGTGTGGTTCCTCTTAGAGAAAGCTTGGATCATGCTTTCTAATTTGGTTGGTCTACGGAATTTCGGCTGAATTTGTTTGTCCCTGCTATTCGGTTTGTTGGTCTCCATCCACTGCAATTGTTTTGAAGACTCTGTTTGGGTATGGATTTGAACTCTTGCTGGTTATTTAGATTTGCTGTCTTGTTGGTGCTCAAGTAATGATGACAGGCTTGGGTTACAGGCAAAATTTGGTATTCCTAGGATTCGTATTTGGGGTGAATTGTTTTGCATGCGGGACTTTGAGCCTTTGTCACCATAATGTGCAATCGACTTTGTTTGGGAGAAAATGCCATACATTTGTGGAGTGAGTCTATTTGTGCAGTTTCGGACCATGGTGTTTGTGAGCAGGTGGAGTGTGAAGTTCGAGTATTTGGAATTGGAAAATTTGACGGGAGGAATGACTTGGGGATTTTCGATAATCCCTCAACAGTTTGGGTACAGTTAAAGTCGTGTTCGTACTCTCTATTCGATTCGAAGTTGATCTATGCAAAACAAATTTGATGATTTGGTTGTTCTGAATTTGAGAAATTTGGATGTGGGTTTCTACATCAATTTGTTCTCTGTCAAATTCTGATGTTGGTGGAGGTTTTTATAGGTGTATACTTTGTGAGGGCCAGTTTATTAGGTTATGCGAAATTGTAGAACATTTGTGTGGTTCCTCTTAGAGAAAGCTTGGATCATGCTTTCAAATTTGGTTGGTCTACGGAATTTTGGCTAAATTTGTTTGTCCCTGCTATTCGGTTTGTTGGTCTCCATCCACTGCAATTGTTTTGAAGACTCTGTTTGGGTATGGATTTGAACTCTTGCTGGTTATTTAGATTTGCTGTCTTGTTGGTGCTCAAGTAATGATGACAGGCTTGGGTTACAGGCAAAATGTGGTATTCCTAGGATTCGTATTTGGGGTGAATTGTTTTGCATGTGGGACTTTGAGCCTTTGTCACCATAATGTGCAATCGACTTTGTTTTGGAGAATATGCCATACATTTGTGGAGTGAGTCTATTTGTGCAGTTTCGGACCATGGTGTTTGTGAGCAGGTGGATTGTGAAGTTCGAGTATTTGGTGCTTCATTCAGCTTGTTTGGTGCGCTTGGTTTTGTTTGGTGATGTTGGAGAATTCAGGCGCTCATTTGAATCACTCTGTTTTGATCAAGGCACTTTTGGTTTTCATGCTCGGGCATGTTTTGGTTTGGAGAAGACGTTGGAGGAAAGTTCCGTTTGAAGACCTAAGCAAAACTTAAGTCAAGCTGGAGATTGTTGTAATTTGGCTTAAATTTTAAGCCAATTAGTTACCCTTTTTGGGTCAATTATTACTTACTCTTGTTAGCTGTTTGGGTTCCTTGTTCTATAAGGAGTAGGGATGCCAATCCTTGTAGGAGTTTGGTTTCTTGTCTTATAAGGAATATGGATTTGTACTCCTTATAGGATTTGATAAAATTAGACTAGTATATAATTGGCGCATTGGTTTCTCTTTGTTTGGTGTGTGTGCATCCGCATATATTGCTGAAAGGCCTAAAACCTTTCTTATGTTTTGATTGTGGTGCCGCATCATTTGTATGAGAAAGTGCTTTGGATTGTGAGAGTTAATCTCTTTTTGTAATCTCCTTTGTTATCAGTGGAATTTCCTCGCCGGTGCGCCCCTGGACGTAGGCTTTATAGCCGAACCACGTAAATCCTTTGTCTTCTTTGTGGATTGCTAGATTTCATATTTTGCTTTCATATTTGTTATATTATTTTGGGACGCTTCAGCACCACAATTTATATCAGAGCTTGAGTTTCGACTTGGGTTATGTTTCTATGATGGCATAATATAGAATTGGAAAATTTGTCGGGAGGAATGACTTGGGGATTTTTGATAATCCCTCAACAGTTTGGGTACAGTTAAAGTCGTGTTCGTACTCTCTATTCGATTCGAAGTTGATCTATGCAAAACCAATTTGATGATTTGGTTGTTCTGAATTTGAGAAATTTGGATGTGGGTTTCTACATCAATTTGTTCTCTGTCAAATTCTGATGTTGGTGGAGGTTTTTATAGGTGTATACTTTGTGAGAGCCAGTTTATTAGGTTATGCGAAATTGTAGAACATTTGTGTGGTTCCTCTTAGAGAAAGCTTGGATCATGCTTTCTAATTTGGTTGGTCTACGGAATTTTGGCTGAATTTGTTTGTCCCTGCTATTCGGTTTGTTGGTCTCCATCCACTGCAATTGTTTTGAAGACTCCGTTTGGGTATGCATTTGAACTCTTGCTGGTTATTTAGATTTGCTGTCTTGTGGGTGCTCAAGTAATGATGACAGGCTTGGGTTACAGGCAAAATGTGGTATTCCTAGGATTCGTATTTGGGGTGAATTGTTTTGCATGTGGGACTTTGAGCCTTTGTCACCATAATGTGCAATCGACTTTGTTTTGGAGAATATGCCATACATTTGTGGAGTGAGTCTATTTGTGCAGTTTCGGACCATGGTGTTTGTGAGCAGGTGGAGTGTGAAGTTCGAGTATTTGGTGCTTCATTCAGCTTTGTTTGGTGCGCTTGGTTTTGTTTGGTGATGTTGGAGAATTCAGGCGCTCATTTGAATCACTCTGTTTTGATCAAGGCACTTTTGGTTTTCATGCTCGGGCATGTTTTGGTTTGGAGAAGACGTTGGAGGAAAGTTCCGTTTGAAGACCTAAGCAAAACTTAAGTCAAGTTGGAGATTGTTGTAATTTGGCTTAAATTTTAAGCCAATTAGTTACCCTTTTTGGGTCAATTATTACTTACTCTTGTTAGCTGTTTGGGTTCCTTGTTCTATAAGGAGTAGGGATGCTAATCCTTGTAGGAGTTTGGTTTCTTGTCTTATAAGGAATATGGATTTGTACTCCTTATAGGATTTGATAAAATTAGACTAGTATATAATTGGCACATTGGTTTCTCTTTGTTTGGTGTGTGTGCATCCGCATATATTGCTGAAAGGCCTAAAACCTTTCTTATGTTTTGGTTGTGGTGCCGCATCATTTGTATGAGAAAGTGCTTTGGATTGTGAGAGTTAATCTCTTTTTGTAATCTCCTTTGTTATCAGTGGAATTTCCTCGCCGGTGCGCCCCTGGACGTAGGCTTTATAGCCGAACCACGTAAATCCTTTGTCTTCTTTGTGGATTGCTAGATTTCATATTTTGCTTTCATATTTGTTATATTATTTTGGGACGCTTCAGCGCAACAATTTATATCAGAGCTTGAGTTTCGACTTGGGTTATGTTTCTATGATGGCATAATATAGAATTGGAAAATTTGTCGGGAGGAATGACTTGGGGATTTTGGATAATCCCTCAACAGTTTGGGTACAGTTAAAGTCGTGTTCGTACTCTCTATTCGATTCGAAGTTGATCTATGCAAAACCAATTTGATGATTTGGTTGTTCTGAATTTGAGAAATTTGGATGTGGGTTTCTACATCAATTTGTTCTCTGTCAAATTCTGATGTTGGTGGAGGTTTTTATAGGTGTATACTTTGTGAGGGCCAGTTTATTAGGTTATGCGAAATTGTAGAACATTTGTGTGGTTCCTCTTAGAGAAAGCTTGGATCATGCTTTCTAATTTGGTTGGTCTACGGAATTTCGGCTGAATTTGTTTGTCCCTGCTATTCGGTTTGTTGGTCTCCATCCACTGCAATTGTTTTGAAGACTCTGTTTGGGTATGGATTTGAACTCTTGCTGGTTATTTAGATTTGCTGTCTTGTTGGTGCTCAAGTAATGATGACAGGCTTGGGTTACAGGCAAAATTTGGTATTCCTAGGATTCGTATTTGGGGTGAATTGTTTTGCATGCGGGACTTTGAGCCTTTGTCACCATAATGTGCAATCGACTTTGTTTGGGAGAAAATGCCATACATTTGTGGAGTGAGTCTATTTGTGCAGTTTCGGACCATGGTGTTTGTGAGCAGGTGGAGTGTTAAGTTCGAGTATTTGGAATTGGAAAATTTGACGGGAGGAATGACTTGGGGATTTTCGATAATCCCTCAACAGTTTGGGTACAGTTAAAGTCGTGTTCGTACTCTCTATTCGATTCGAAGTTGATCTATGCAAAACAAATTTGATGATTTGGTTGTTCTGAATTTGAGAAATTTGGATGTGGGTTTCTACATCAATTTGTTCTCTGTCAAATTCTGATGTTGGTGGAGGTTTTTATAGGTGTATACTTTGTGAGGGCCAGTTTATTAGGTTATGCGAAATTGTAGAACATTTGTGTGGTTCCTCTTAGAGAAAGCTTGGATCATGCTTTCAAATTTGGTTGGTCTACGGAATTTTGGCTAAATTTGTTTGTCCCTGCTATTCGGTTTGTTGGTCTCCATCCACTGCAATTGTTTTGAAGACTCTGTTTGGGTATGGATTTGAACTCTTGCTGGTTATTTAGATTTGCTGTCTTGTTGGTGCTCAAGTAATGATGACAGGCTTGGGTTACAGGCAAAATGTGGTATTCCTAGGATTCGTATTTGGGGTGAATTGTTTTGCATGTGGGACTTTGAGCCTTTGTCACCATAATGTGCAATCGACTTTGTTTTGGAGAATATGCCATACATTTGTGGAGTGAGTCTATTTGTGCAGTTTCGGACCATGGTGTTTGTGAGCAGGTGGATTGTGAAGTTCGAGTATTTGGTGCTTCATTCAGCTTGTTTGGTGCGCTTGGTTTTGTTTGGTGATGTTGGAGAATTCAGGCGCTCATTTGAATCACTCTGTTTTGATCAAGGCACTTTTGGATTTCATGCTCGGGCATGTTTTGGTTTGGAGAAGACGTTGGAGGAAAGTTCCGTTTGAAGACCTAAGCAAAACTTAAGTCAAGCTGGAGATTGTTGTAATTTGGCTTAAATTTTAAGCCAATTAGTTACCCTTTTTGGGTCAATTATTACTTACTCTTGTTAGCTGTTTGGGTTCCTTGTTCTATAAGGAGTAGGGATGCCAATCCTTGTAGGAGTTTGGTTTCTTGTCTTATAAGGAATATGGATTTGTACTCCTTATAGGATTTGATAAAATTAGACTAGTATATAATTGGCACATTGGTTTCTCTTTGTTTGGTGTGTGTGCATCCGCATATATTGCTGAAAGGCCTAAAACCTTTCTTATGTTTTGATTGTGGTGCCGCATCATTTGTATGAGAAAGTGCTTTGGATTGTGAGAGTTAATCTCTTTTTGTAATCTCCTTTGTTATCAGTGGAATTTCCTCGCCGGTGCGCCCCTGGACGTAGGCTTTATAGCCGAACCACGTAAATCCTTTGTCTTCTTTGTGGATTGCTAGATTTCATATTTTGCTTTCATATTTGTTATATTATTTTGGGACGCTTCAGCACCACAATTTATATCAGAGCTTGAGTTTCGACTTGGGTTATGTTTCTATGATGGCATAATATAGAATTGGAAAATTTGTCGGGAGGAATGACTTGGGGATTTTTGATAATCCCTCAACAGTTTGGGTACAGTTAAAGTCGTGTTCGTACTCTCTATTCGATTCGAAGTTGATCTATGCAAAACCAATTTGATGATTTGGTTGTTCTGAATTTGAGAAATTTGGATGTGGGTTTCTACATCAATTTGTTCTCTGTCAAATTCTGATGTTGGTGGAGGTTTTTATAGGTGTATACTTTGTGAGAGCCAGTTTATTAGGTTATGCGAAATTGTAGAACATTTGTGTGGTTCCTCTTAGAGAAAGCTTGGATCATGCTTTCTAATTTGGTTGGTCTACGGAATTTTGGCTGAATTTGTTTGTCCCTGCTATTCGGTTTGTTGGTCTCCATCCACTGCAATTGTTTTGAAGACTCCGTTTGGGTATGGATTTCAACTCTTGCTGGTTATTTAGATTTGCTGTCTTGTGGGTGCTCAAGTAATGATGACAGGCTTGGGTTACAGGCAAAATGTGGTATTCCTAGGATTCGTATTTGGGGTGAATTGTTTTGCATGTGGGACTTTGAGCCTTTGTCACCATAATGTGCAATCGACTTTGTTTTGGAGAATATGCCATACATTTGTGGAGTGAGTCTATTTGTGCAGTTTCGGACCATGGTGTTTGTGAGCAGGTGGAGTGTGAAGTTCGAGTATTTGGTGCTTCATTCAGCTTTGTTTGGTGCGCTTGGTTTTGTTTGGTGATGTTGGAGAATTCAGGCGCTCATTTGAATCACTCTGTTTTGATCAAGGCACTTTTGGTTTTCATGCTCGGGCATGTTTTGGTTTGGAGAAGACGTTGGAGGAAAGTTCCGTTTGAAGACCTAAGCAAAACTTAAGTCAAGCTGGAGATTGTTGTAATTTGGCTTAAATTTTAAGCCAATTAGTTACCCTTTTTGGGTCAATTATTACTTACTCTTGTTAGCTGTTTGGGTTCCTTGTTCTATAAGGAGTAGGGATGCCAATCCTTGTAGGAGTTTGGTTTCTTGTCTTATAAGGAATATGGATTTGTACTCCTTATAGGATTTGATAAAATTAGACTAGTATATAATTGGCACATTGGTTTCTCTTTGTTTGGTGTGTGTGCATCCGCATATATTGCTGAAAGGCCTAAAACCTTTCTTATGTTTTGGTTGTGGTGCCGCATCATTTGTATGAGAAAGTGCTTTGGATTGTGAGAGTTAATCTCTTTTTGTAATCTCCTTTGTTATCAGTGGAATTTGCTCGCCGGTGCGCCCCTGGACGTAGGCTTTATAGCCGAACCACGTAAATCCTTTGTCTTCTTTGTGGATTGCTAGATTTCATATTTTGCTTTCATATTTGTTATATTATTTTGGGACGCTTCAGCGCAACAATTTATATCAGAGCTTGAGTTTCGACTTGGGTTATGTTTCTATGATGGCATAATATAGAATTGGAAAATTTGACGGGAGGAATGACTTGGGGATTTTGGATAATCCCTCAACAGTTTGGGTACAGTTAAAGTCGTGTTCGTACTCTCTATTCGATTCGAAGTTGATCTATGCAAAACAAATTTGATGATTTGGTTGTTCTGAATTTGAGAAATTTGGATGTGGGTTCCTACATCAATTTGTTCTCTGTCAAATTCTGATGTTGGTGGAGGTTTTTATCGGTGTATACTTTGTGAGGGCCAGTTTATTAGGTTATGCGAAATTGTAGAACATTTGTGTGGTTCCTCTTAGAGAAAGCTTGGATCATGCTTTCTAATTTGGTTGGTCTGCGGAATTTTGGCTGAATTTGTTTGTCCCTGCTATTCGGTTTGTTGGTCTTCATCCACTGCAATTGTTTTGAAGACTCTGTTTGGGTATGGATTTGAACTCTTGCTGGTTATTTAGATTTGCTGTCTTGTTGGTGCTCAAGTAATGATGACAGGCTTGGGTTACAGGCAAAATTTGGTATTCCTAGGATTCGTATTTGGGGTGAATTGTTTTGCATGTGGGACTTTGAGCCTTTGTCACCATAATGTGCAATCGACTTTGTTTTGGAGAATATGCCATACATTTGTGGAGTGAGTCTATTTGTGCAGTTTCGGACCATGGTGTTTTTGAGCAGGTGGAGTGTGAAGTTCGAGTATTTGGTGCTTCATTCAGCTTTGTTTGGTGCGCTTGGTTTTGTTTGGTGATGTTGGAGAATTCAGGCTCTCATTTGAATCACTCTGTTTTGATCAAGGAACTTTTGGTTTTCATGCTCGGGCATGTTTTGGTTTGGAGAAGACGTTGGAGGAAAGTTCCGTTTGAAGACCTAAGCAAAACTTAAGTCAAGCTGGAGATTGTTGTAATTTGGCTTAAATTTGAAGTCAATTAGTTACCCTTTTTGGGTCAATTATTCCTTACTCTTGTTAGCTGTTTGGGTTCCTTGTTCTATAAGGAGTAGGGATGCTAATCCTTGTAGGAGTTTGGTTTCTTGTCTTATAAGGAATATGGATTTGTACTCCTTATAGGATTTGATAAAATTAGACTAGTGTATAATTGGCACATTGGTTTCTCTTTGTTTGGTGTGTGTGCATCCGCATATATTGCTGAAAGGCCTAAAACCTTTCTTATGTTTTGGTTGTGGTGCCGCATCATTTGTATGAGAAAGTGCTTTGGATTGTGAGAGTTAATCTCTTTTTGTAATCTCCTTTGTTATCAGTTGAATTTCCTCGCCGGTGCGCCCCTGGACGTAGGCTTTATAGCCGAACCACGTAAATCCTTTGTCTTCTTTGTGGATTGCTAGATTTCATATTTGTTATATTATTTTGGGACGCTTCAGCACAACAATTTATATCAGAGCTTGAGTTTCGACTTGGGTTATGTTTCTATGATGGCATAATATAGAATTGGAAAAGTTGACGGGAGGAATGACTTGGGGATTTTGGATAATCCCTCAACAGTTTGGGTACAGTTAAAGTCGTGTTCGTACTCTCTATTCGATTCGAAGTTGATCTATGCAAAACCAATTTGATGATTTGGTTGTTCTGAATTTGAGAAATTTGGATGTGGGTTTCTACATCAATTTGTTCTCTGTCAAATTCTGATGTTGGTGGAGGTTTTTTTAGGTCTTCAAACGGAACTTTCCTCCAACGTCTTCTCCAAACCAAAACATGCCCGAGCATGAAAACCAAAAGTGCCTTGATCAAAACAGAGTGATTCAAATGAGAGCCTGAATTCTCCAACATCACCAAACAAAACCAAGTGCACCAAACAAAGCTGAATGAAGCACCAAATACTCGAACTTCACACTCCACCTGCTCACAAACACCATGGTCCGAAACTGCACAAATAGACTCACTCCACAAATGTATGGCATATTCTCCAAAACAAAGTCGATTGCACATTATGGTCCGAAACGTCTATCACCTACCATTTAAGATGATGCATGAAGTTTAAAGAGAATTTAATGACACCACATTAGCCTAGCAAAGTGACATGCAATCCTAGGTCGTTATGAGTTAAGATTACAAGTAAGAATACTTTCGATGCTCCAAATCACAAGATGATATGACGGTCACTCAATCAATTACATCTATAATTATATGCAAACAAGGTAGCTAATCTTATAGGCATAAATTAAGGTCATTAAGCATAGTAATCCAACTTATTCAGCATGCATAGCAATCATAATCAAGAGCCAGAAATCCAATCAACAAGCTAACATGGCTAGGGCTTCAAGCAGCCCTAATCCTAATGACTACTCCCACATAACTGAAATTGAAACAAATATAATTGAATTCATAAGTAAATTAAAATAATGAAAATAAGGGTACAGAAGATATTGTGAAGCACAGGTGCAGCAGAAGACATGGCAGAGCCTTCTTCTCCAAGCTCCACGTCCAACACACACTTGTCCTATAAGGATTGGGAAAGTTATTGTACTTTTAATTAATTACAAAGTCCTTAAAATCTATTAGAACCAATCAGAACATAGTTGGGAGTGTTAATGCAAGCTGGCAAGTGGGAACGCAAGCTGGCAAGTGGTCCGAACTTGGCTTTTATACTGTCTTCGTAATCAGGATCTGGGACTGCGCTTTTGAAGCACATCATGAGTATAGTAGAAGCGCATCTTCGTTCAGGCTTTGCACAAATGTTGTCGGGCTTAGCGCAGAGGGAGAACCTCTGATCTACCGCTGGCGGAACAGGGACCCCCGGCTTAGGCGCACATCTTGCCTCGGATGGGAGTTCTTGGGACATGTCCTCGACCTACCTTGGCGCGACCTTGGCACTTCTAGGACTTGACCTTGGTGTCATGAAACACAGATTTGAGACCCGGAGGGCCTGATATGAGGTACTTGGCCAGTGGCCCAAAATAGGCGCACTGGCGCACTCAGGACTCCGTTCAGGACCTGATATTGAAATGAGGATATCTCCTTCATCTGGACTCCGATTTGAGTCATTCTTTTTACATTCTTTCCAGATTTTACCTATCTTTCTATCTCTGAACAAGTCTCACAAGATTGATCATTTTCTACTATTGATGGCACGAAATCATTCAAAAGACATGTAAGAGAGGCATATAAAGACATCAAAATGATGCATAAATAACGACTGATCAAATAGACAAGGGAAATCTTTGTCCTACAAGAATTGGAATTAGAAACCTTAGCCTAGAGTGTTCGAGAATGTTCATTGAACTTTTAAGCAATTACGAAGTCCCTACAATCTAGGAGAATCAATCAAAACACAGCTGGGAATTCGAATGCAAGACGGCTTGGCCTCTATGTTTTTAATGAGTTTCTAGATACTAAATCTGAGTATATGCCATGCTAGGTTGTGCCAAGAGATATAAGTTTTATGTGTATGCCATGCATCTAACATGAAAGTAAGAGAGAAATCATACTGTTTAGTTATATGCCATGCTAAATCAGTGGACATCTTAGTTGTGCATTGAAATTGATAAGTTAGACAATCATGGTATTCATTTATGATTGTTTAGAGTGGATTGCATGCCTTAACTCATTCTAGTTCATAGCATAATTCAATAATCATATTGCATTTGTCTGCTGTCTTTAGCTCTTGCATTTGTACGCCATCACATTTCGGAGTGGAAAACAAATCCAAGGACCTACTTATGATGCCTACGGCAATGTGATAGATGAAGAGGATGTAGATTTTACCATGGCTCGCCTCAAATCCAAACCTACCGTAACTCAACCTGAGTCACAATCTGCGGCCCTGCCTTATGTCATGCTGTAGACCGTGCTAAGTCCCATGTCGCAGTCCCAGTCTGCATCGCAACTTGGTCCCCCAGCAGCATCGCAGACCTCCAACCATGACATGTCGCCGGACATGCCCAGAGACATGTCTACGGCCATGCCGCAGGCACCTCTCAGTGCCACACCAGGACACGATGCACACATGTCTGAGACACGGACCAAGGACCCAGCTGTGCGCCAAAATGCGCCTAACTTTAAGGACATATCCACAACAAGAGAGCAGCATGCCACGGCTGACTCCCCAGCTTTGTCCAACACTAAGGCCACGGCCTTAAGCCTCAATGCGACATCTCACCATCCAAATAACCCTAACTCCAAAACTAAAACTTGAAATCCTAAATCGGCTAAAAAGTGACTTTTGAGTTAGATAATGACGTTGATCTCCCTTTTCCTCTTAGGTTCCAAAACAAGAATAAACACAAGGAGGAGTTCGAGTAGGAAATGATAAGCATGTTGCAGGAGCTTCAGATCACAATACGTTTTCACAAGATAGTCAAACACATGCCCATCTTCGTGAAGCTCATTAAGGACTTGCGTGCCGGAAAGCGAGGTTTCATCTCCAACGATATAATTGAAATACCTAAGGCATGTTCTGCGGCACTTCTGCACATGCCACTCAAAGCTAATGATGCCGGGCCTCCATCACTTCCATGTGTCATCCAATCTAAGTGATTCTAGCATTGTCTCTGCGACACGGGAGCTTCGGTGAACATTATGCCGTTTCACATCTACCAATCACTGAACTTAGGAGAGCTCAAACCTACTCACCTCTGTGTTAGAATAGCTAACGCCAATGTTACTAATCTCATGGGCGTACTTGAGGACATACTTGTGCAAATAAGAGATACGTGCATTCCCGTGGATTTCTACATTCTTAAGATGGATAGAATATATTGGAAAGAGGGACCTCCACTTATCTTTGGATGGCCCCTCCTAGCCAAGACAGAATGCCTCATTGTAGTCAAGAATGGCCAAGTCTCTATCACAGTATTGGACAAACTCCGGACATTTTGTATCCACGATAAGATCCACTATCCCATGGAACCTATCGTGGACTTTCCCTTGAACGCAATGGACATGCTGCTGCATAAAACGATCGGCAATTCCTGCATGAAGGATGATCTCGAGAAGGCCATCACGGGGACTCCAACAACTGATGCACCAGTGCATGATGACGTGACAGAGGAACTCTGGTTCCTCAATATCGTGCCCCATCTCCCATGGAAGCAACCATTTGAAAACCTACCTCCCTTAGCCCAAAAGATGCTGCCCTCCTCCATTCAAGCCCCATAACTTGAACTCAAACCCCTACCTGAGCATTTTCAGTAGGCTTACCTAGGAGACAATCAAACTCTTCCGGTCATCATTGTGTCCAACCTAAGTACTACGGAAGAGAAAGAGTTAGTCCAAGTTCTGAAGGCCAATCAGACGGTGATAGGATGGACAATCTCCGACATCAACAGAATCAGCCTTGCTAAGTGCATGCATCAGATACTTCCTGAAGAAGACACCAAACCATCACGGGAGGCACAGAGGAGGTTGAATCCACCAATGAAGGAAGTGGTGAAGAAAGAAGTGCTCAAATTTCTAGATGTGGGTATCATCTATCAAATTTCAGATTCAAAGGGGGTCCACCCGGTTCAAGTCATACCAAAGAAAAGTGGAATCATGGCCATAAAAAACAAGCACAATGAGCTCGTCCCTCAAAGAGTTCAGACCGGATGGAGGGTGTGCATCGACTATAGGAAGCTGAACACCACCATATGCAAGGATCACTTTCCCTTGCCCTTCATCGATCACATGCTTGAGAGATTGGCTGGCCATTCACAATACTGCTTCTTGGACGGTTACTCGAGGTACAATCAGATTGCCATCGCTCCGGAAGACCAAGAGAAGGCAACATTCACATGTCCCTACGACACGTTTGCATACAGGAGAATGTCTTTTGGTCTCTACACCACCACACTACTACTTCATGGATGACTTCTCAGCCTTTGGTCATTCATTCGACCTCTGTTTAGTGTTGGAACAATGCAGAGAGAGTAACTTATCACTCAATTGGAAGAAGTGCCACTTCTTGGTACAACAAGGCATCATTTTGGGCAATGTGATATCCAGGTGCGACATTGAAGTTGACAAGGCCAAAATTGACATAGTGGAGAGACTGCAGTACCCAACCACAGTCAAGGAAGTACGATCATTCTTAGGGCACGCTGGCTTCTACTGACGATTCATCAAAGACTTCTCGATGATCACTAGACCTTTGTGCGATCTTCTGGCCAAGGATTCCGCATTTGAGTTCACCAAGGATTGCCATTAGGCATTCATTTCCTCATAGAAAAACTCACGGCTTCACCCATCAACATGCAATTGGGATTTACCATTTGAACTAATGTGTTATGCTTCAAACTTTGCAGCACGAGCTATTTTGGGGCAGAGGGTGAACAAACTCCCTCACGTCATCTACTATGCAAGCAGATCTCTGAATGACGCCCAATTGAACTATTCCACCAGGGAGAAAGAGCTCCCTGTTGTCATCTTCGCCCTAGAGAAGTTCATATCGTATCTGATTCAAACTAAGGTCGTCGTCGCCACAGATCATGCAGCACTGTAGTATTCGCTCACCAAGAAGGATGCCAAGCCAAGGTTGTTACGATGGATGCTACTTATCCAAGAGTTTGACCTCGAAATAAGAGATAAGAAGGGGATTGAAAACGTGGTTGCTGACCATATGGGCCGATTAATCCATGGTTCCAATGAAGAGGTTGATCAATTGCCACTGCTTGACACCTTCCCAGACGAACAACTCTTCGCACTCAAGGCCATTGATCCATGGTATGCCAGCATCATCAACTACCTTACTAGGAAGCGCATTCCATGGTCCATGAGCTGATATCAGAAGGACAAGCTTATTAAACAAGCTAAGTACTACATCTGGGATGAGCCATACTTATCAAATCATTCGAAGATGCATCCCCAAAGCTGAAATGGAGTCAATTTTGACATTTTGCGATAACTTGGCCTGTGGAGGCCATTTTGCCGCTAAGAAGACGTCCCTTAAAGTCCTTCAGAGTTGATTATTGGCCTACACTGTCAAATATGTATACGAGTTCGTTCTCACTTGCGACAGATGCCAAAGAAAAGGTAACATAGGCCCTCGAAATCAAATGCCATTAAACCTTATGTGGTGGAGATCTTTGACGTATGGGGCATTGATTTCAAGGGGCCTTTTCCAAACTCTTTTGGTTATCTTTACATCTAATTAGCGGTCGATTATGTCTCTAAATGGGTGGAAGCAATTCCAACCAAAACTAATAATGCCAAGGTAGTTGTGAGTTTCCTGCAGAATCACATCTTAGCTAGGTTTCGATCATCTAGGGCAATCATCAGCGATGGGGGCACACACTTCTGCAATCGTTCATTTGAAGCCCTCATGAAGAAGTATGGCATCAGCGACAGGATCTCCACGCCATACCATCCATAGACAAGTGGACAAGCTGAAATATCCAATCAAGAAGTGAAGGCCATATTGGAGAAAACTGTGAATTCAAACCGCAAAGAGTAGTCCAACAGACTAAACGATGAACTATATGCCTATAGGACGGCGTATAAGGCTCCCATTGCCAATTCCACTTTCATACTTTCTTTCGGGAAAGGATGGCACTTACCTGTGGAGCTCGAGCACAAAGCAATTTTTTCCATCAAGAAGATGCATATGGATTTAGACAAAGCTGGAATACTTAGAAAGCTTCAACTAAATGAATTGGATGAGATCCGAAATGAGGCCTATGAAAGTGCTCGGATTTACAAGGAAAAGACTAAGGCTTTTCATGATAAACAGATTCACCGGAAACACTTCCAAATTGGACAGAAAGTCCTCCTCTTCAATTCACAACTCAAACTGTTTCCAGGTAAGTTGTGTTCCAGATGGTCATGTCCTTATCTTGTTACTAACATTTTTCCTCATGGTGCAGTTGAAATTCAGCTTCTAGCCAAGAAGGATACGTTCAACGTGAATGGTCACCGAATCAAGCCATACTTCGAGGACCTCCCTAGTCCAGTCACAACTGACCTTTACCTTCAGCAGGCTCAAAATAGTTAAGCCAGCCAGCCATGTCTTGCCTTTACGTTAAATAAAGCGCTCCTAGGAGGCAACCTAGCCCGGTTTGTGTTCTCTCTCTCCCTCTCTCTATACCGTTCTACCATATTGCACTCTCTAAACCTCATGCATATTGCTTATCATATTGAAGACAATGTTCAGTTTAGGTTTGGGGGTGTGGATTAATATTTTTCATATAGAAACAACTAGGTTTGGGGATGATACATGGCGAAAAAATTTAAAATTTAAGTAGGAGTCGTAATTAGTTAAGCGTTGCTAGTATTAGTGCTTTAACATGTTAATAGGGATGCATATGCTAAGTTAATATCTTTTCTTTACTAAGAATCATTCCATAGTTGTTAGTTCATAACCTGCACGCCATCATGCCAAGTTTTAAGTAATTAGTGGAGACTACCCTGTGAGATTTTTGAGCCTAATTGCCATTCGTTCTGAGGGATTTATATTGTTTCTACTCTTAAACACTCTTCACTTTTGAGCATAAATGTTGATCTCATTACATCATATTTGCATTGAATTTTAAAGAACTTACATCATAAAGATACTCTTGATTTGATGTGTGGTTAACCTCTAAAAGGCCTTATCCTACCCTTGTGTATGCGCCCTAAGCCCTTTGAAGCCAAACACTCAACCTTTTCTTTCATCACCCAAAGTACAAGCTAACCAAAATACTCACTGTTGTTTAATTTTCCTTGCAAGTGCACAAGTTGTAGATGGTATAGCGGAGCACAAGTAAGGGTTATCGTACCACGGAGACTGATTAGAATGAAGCAGAAACTAGCCTTAAACTATTCTATGTAAATGTTCGGGTTCTTGATTTGGTTTTTTTAATTAGACACTGAATTACGTTAGAAGCAACTAAGTAGAGAACAGGCTAAACAAGGAAACAGACTGATGATTAAAAAAACTAGGGTCTTGACTTCACCATTACAATTCAATTCCATGTAAATTAAACTAGTACAAATCAATTTCACTAGATAGTTTCATGGGTTCGTTTTCACTTACTTATGGTCAGTCGTGGGTATCCGATCGAACCAAGTTCCTTCAACCTTAATCTAGATGTGATGTCCAACATAGATTTCAATCAAAGAACCAATAATAACAGGAAAACAATAGAACCAAATAACTCCATGGAATGGGTGTCTTCTCAGAGGATATTATTCATTCAATTACAGATCGTCCAAACAAAGGTATGGGTGTCTACTCAATATTGGGATAAGAAAACTAACAAACAATCTTAATGGTGATCAAACATCAAAATAGAATGTTAATTATCAATGGAGCATAGTAATTGAATCATAAAACACAGCAGGAAACTGACAAACACTTAAGATCAATACATGGAATAAGAACTGCAAGGTTACTTCAAAACCCTAGATATCAATTCAGTTACACATCATGATAAAAGAAAGTATAAACACAATATGAAGCATAACTGAAATCAGATTCAAAAGGAGAAGAAGAAACCCCTTGAAGCAATTCTGATGTCGAACTCCTCCTGGTTCCGTTAAGCCTTTTTTTTCTCCAAACCAGAGACTGCTTCTTATGTTAAAAATGGCCTCCCCTCTTTCTGTATGACAAAAACAGAAATAGATGCGGCTAGGGTTCCCTCTCCCTCTTTTTTCTGAACTAAACTCCTTTAAATAGCAGTCTACAATCCCTAGAAGTTAGGAGAATAAATAGGACATTTCTCTGACTTAAAAGACTCCTAATCAGACCTAAAACAAGGCAATAAAATCCTAAAAACGTTTTCCTAACAGGGCTGAGACAAGGGTCCTAAAAATCAGGCCCTTGTCTTATTTCTTGGCTGAAATTCTCTTGGCAATGAAGGTTCCTGATGTCTTGGACTTTCCTGGTGCAGCAAGTTGTTTTCTTGGCCCTTCTCGAGACTTCCTTGGACGTCACTTTCCTCTTTGGTACGCACAAGCATTCCTTATGTGGTACTTTCCCTTTCCAAAATGGTCAAGCCTTCCTTATGTGGAAAGGCACAATCATGACATTGAAGACTTCTGCTTGGATGGCAAGAAATAATCTTTCCTCCTTCTTTGACTTGAGTCCGAGAAAGATTCATTCATTCTTCCTTTTCCACACTTATACAAACTTTTCTACTTCTGCACACACTTCACAAGAATGATCACTTTCTACTATGGATAGTAATTAAATCACACAAAAGACAAGTAAATGAGCATTAGATGACAACAAAAAGATTCATGAATAATGACTTAACACTCGCCCATTTAATAAAGCCAAGCCCTATGACCTATGTTTGTTCTAAGGTTGCCTTAAATGAGATTCATGGTTAGAGTGAGAAGTGAAAGAAATTGCTGCCCAGTTCCAAGAACCATTGCCGCAACCACAAAGAGTGAGGAAGTTGAAATTCTGAAAGTTGAGTGAAAAACTCTACAAAGGACACATTACAATGAATGAGGAAATCATTAAATGATTTTGGTTCAATTCAATTCAAAAGAAAAAAAAAAGGTGATAAACAAAGTGAATTGACCCAAGTGAGCCAATGCACTCAAAAGGACCTCAAGATGAGCACTCAAGAAAGCACAAGTACCATGGGCCCTAAGCAAGGATTTAGACTAGAAATTCCAGGTTCCAGTCATGACGTCTCATGCCCTAGCATAACTCGGGTTATTTGAATCCCAATCCCTCCTTTTTAAACCCCTAAGCTTAGCCCGAATACACAACCAAAGTGGAAGACCGAACTGATCTTATGGACAATCATGCCGAGGATTGAGGTACGTATCTATGGTCTTCAAGTTCAATTCCTTTCATGAGATCTTAAATTCCATAAAGTGCTGTCTTTCATTCCAAATTCATATGTGATTAAACTTGAACTCCATAACATAAACTCATCACATATGCTTGATAAGAGTGAAAAGCCTAGGATTATTGTGCGAATTGAGAGTTATCTAGTGAGGATTAGAGTCGGGGAAAAATCTTTCTAAGGGACTAAGTTGAAGTCGTTTTAAAGCATGATCACTTGAATTTTCAAATTAACACACTACACATGACATTCACGACTATGGCATCCCTTTTAATTTTGCAAAGCATGTATACTTACTTTGATTCTTATTAGCTTGTTAAAAGTACTGTCTCTAGCATCTGAAGTGTCTATGTAAAACATTTGTGGGTATGGTGCTGCTAACCCTCAGGAGGCAAAACTCCTACTAGGAAGACCTAGGGTCTTAATGCCCTATATTAATTAAGATTGAGTCCTTTTATTTTGTTTAGGTTTGTCTTCCTTTGTTTTTCTCAGGGACTAGCAAAAGATTGGTTTGGGGGTTATTTGTTCAGTGATTATTTATGCATCATTTTGATGCCACTTAATACCCTTTTACATGTCTTTTGAATGATTTCATGCCAACCATAGTAGAAAATGATCAATTTTGTGAGACATGTGCAGTTTTGGAAAGATAGGTGAATTCTGAGAAGAATGCAAAAAGAATGGCTCAAATCGGAGTTATAATGAAGAAGATGTCTCAAGGTGAATATCGGGTCTCGAAATGATCCCAAAATCGGGTCCTGGCTCATGCCAGGACATGCCAAGTATCGAACCCTAATCTAATTCCCAGAGAGGTCCTACCGAGCCCAAGTTCATATCCCTGACATATCTTGGACATCCTGCAAAGACCCCTTAAGTTCATGTCCAACGCTCCAGCTATGCCCCCTAAACGGAAGTCCCTAAAGAGGCCTTGCTGTTCCCCAGATTGAGCCCTTATCGAGTCCTAGAAATGAGCTCCGCAAGAGCATCGATGTCTCCTTAGAGCGAGTCCCTGGACGCCCTCGAAGCTACGGACCAAGCCTCAGCGGTAGAGCTAAGTTCCAAGCCATGGTCCGCGACATGTCCCTTGACATGTCTGAGAAGGCGAAGTTGAGAACTCTCTTTGAACTCGATAGAATCAGATAAGGCAAAGGCTATAAATGAACTTCCAAATACCTCTCAAAGCTAATGACATCGGGTGGCGTGCTCAGAAATTCCAATTACATGCCCTTGGCATGTTTTGCCCTAAAAGACGTCCCGAGAGCCCTAATTTGAGCCAAATTGGGCCATTGAGTTTTCTACGAGCTTTTGAGTAGAAAAAAAAACCTATAACCATGCTAGATACATCATATCGAAGTGTTAGGAGTGGTCTATCCCATCTGTGTTGGTCAATGACATGCCTAGTTCTAGACAAATCCATAAATGAGGCTCAAAGGTGTCAATTTGAGGTTTTACCGAGCCAAAGGTGTCTATGGATGCCCCAGCCCATTCTTGCACATCCAAGAAACCCTAGAAGGATATCAGAAGCAGCCTTGTCGCACAAGAAATCCCAGAAGACAATTCAGAAAAGACTTGTCGCATAGAAGCATTCCTTGTCCAATAAGGAATCCCTTTTTGACTCCTTTTTCTTTACAAACTAGGATAGCAATCTATTAGTCATTATTTGATTACGTTTTCCAAGTAATCTCCTAATGTGTACAGGTCTTGGTCTCCTCCTATATATAGGAGCATGAGCCTCACGGGTGACGGACCCAAAATTTTAGACCTAGCATACACCCTTTTGTATTCTGTTTTCATAGTTTGATCGCATAGTTCAGTTGGAATTTGAAGGAGAGCTCAGCGTAGAAGATCCTTGAGCTGCCTTGGCGTGCCTTCAAAGTCCCTCATCATTTTATTAGTTTATTATTGTTCTTTTAATTATCATTTACATTATGTTTTCTTATATAATTATGCATGAGTAGTTCTTTATAGAATTAGGGCTGCTTGAAGCCCCATCCATGTAGTTCTTTAATTAGATGGCTCTTGACTTTAATTGCTATGATGGCTGAATAAGTTTGAATTACTGCGCTTATATTTATGTTTATGTTTATGAGATTGATCACCTTATTCGCATATAACTATTGATGGAATTGCTCGGCGAACCACTATATCATCTTGTGATTCACTTAGCATCATAGGTAGTGGCTTACATCTAACTCGAAATTCAACTCATGACAACCTAGGACTGCACATCACTTTTCTAGGGGTAGTGTGGTGTCATTTGATTCTCTTTGTACTTCATGAATCATCTTAACTAGTAGGTGATAAACGTTCTAGGTACTCATCCGGCTTAGAACAGTAAGCGAGAATATTATATGTAGAGTGGGCCTTAGTCGGACCTTTGCATGGGCATCATATTCAGAGAATTCATAGTAATTAAGTTAAGACAGTCTGGTTAAGAACTTGAATTGGTTAGGGTGGATAGTTAGCCTTAATTCGCCTTAGTTGATAAAATAAATCCATCATCATCCTTGCAATGTTAATTTCTTCAATTGCAATGTTAATTTCTGCAATGTTAATTCGATCAATCAAGACAAGTCTCACATGGAAACTAGCCAGCAGAGTCCCCTGGCAATCCATGTCAAGTATAACTCCCACTCTACGGAATTCTACCAGCAACCGTAGGTAAACAATATGGAAATGGGCCAAGGGACCCATGGCCTTCCTGCTCAAGCCACCATCTCTGTCTCAAGTTGAGATCTTTCTGAATGAAGAAGTATTTCAGACTCTGATGGTCGGTAAAGATCCCGCACGTTTCCCCATACAAATAGTATCTCCAAATCTTCAGTGCATGCACCACTGCAGCTAACTCTAAATCATGAGTGGGCTAGTTCAACTCATGAGGTTTAAGTTGCCTGGAAGCATAAGCTATCACCTTCCCATGCTGCATCAGCACGCAGCCTAAACCCCATAATGATGCATCACTGTACACCTCAAATCCTTCGTTATCATCTGGAAGGGATAATACTGGGTTAGAAGTCAACCTCCTCTTAAGCTCTTGAAAGCTCTGTTGACACTCACCATCCCAATCAAACTTGACTCCTTTCCTCACCAACCGAGTTAACGGGGCAGCTATCATAGAAAATGCTTCTACGAATCACCGATAATATCCTGCTAAACTCATAAAACTTCTCACCTTTGACATTGTCTTCGGTTGTTCCCAATTTGCCACTGCCTCAACTTTTTGGGGATCCACGCTAATACCCTCAGCAGAAATCACATTACCCAAGAATCCCACATTGGTCAACCAAAACTAACATTTACTGAACTTGGCGAACAATTGCCTTTTCCTCAGCATATTCAGCACCAACTTCAAGTGCTTCTCATGTGCCTTAGCACTCTTCGAATATACTAGGATATCATCGATGAACACAATCACAAACCGATCCAAACACTTTCGGAACACCCTATTCATCACGATAAATGTTGCCGGTGCATTAGTTAATCCGAAGGGCATCACCAGGAACTTATAATGCCCATAGCGTGTCCTAAAAGCCGTTTTGGGAGCATTCCTTTCCCTGATCCTTAATTGATGGTACCCGGATCAAAGGTCAATTTTAGAGAAACACTTTGCCCCTTTTACTTGATCAAACAAATCATCAATTCGTGGCAAAGGATACTTATTGTGCACCGTAACCCTGTTTAACTACCGGTAGTCGATACATAACCTCAAACCACCATCTTTCTTCCTTATAAATAACACCGGCGCACCCCAAGGTGATACTGTAACAACCCGGAATTTCGATTATTTGATTTAATTAAATTATTTATGTAAAATGACGATTTTGCCCTTGCTTGTTAAAGGGCATGGAAATCAAGTTTTGTTTCGAAACCTTTTCGGTGGTGTATTGGGTACCGTTGCGTAGGTCTCGAACTCACGAGTTCGTAGACAGGCGGCACGCGGAAAACGGAGTACGTGGACGGAAGTTATGGGTCTAGATGTGCAAGGGCATTTTGGTAATTTTCCATGGAGGGGAGATATTTTGGTAACAAATCAGACTTATCTGATTTGTTTCATCCTCATCTTCATTTGATCTTCATCTCTTTCTTTCTCTCTGTGACAAAACTCCCAAACCACACCCGAAACCGAAGGAAAACCAAGAGAAAAACCAAAAGTCAACTTTGATTTCAAGGCTTCAACTTCCAGTCTTGATCAACTAATCGTATTCTACTCCTTCCCACGATCACAACCGTACCAACCATCGAAGGAGAGGACCACGGAGGAAGCCGAACCGAGGATAGGAAGTTTCGGACCTTCCGATCGATTTTCCGGCTAGCACAGGTACGTGTTTGTGGTTTTGAGGTCATATTTGGATTCCTGGGTTTGAGTAGATAGATTTAGACGTAAAATTTGTGAAAAATGGTTGAGTTTTGAGGAAGTTGGAAAGCTTGGAGTTTCGGCCGGAAATGGAGGATTCCGGCGAAACCAGACGGCGGCGACGGCAACTGCCGGTCATCTTCTCCGGCGAGTCGCCGGTGACCGGTCGGGTCGAGTTGAACCGGTCGGGTTGAGTGAACCGGTCGGGTTGAGTGAACCGGTCGGGTCGAGTTAGACCGGGTCAGGTTGAGCCGAACCGGGTTGGACCGGTTCAGGCGCGTGTGGTACTGTAGCAGGCGCGTGGCCGGCGCGTGAGGGCGCGTGGCGGCGCGTGGGCGTGTGTTCCGACCTTCCGTCGGCGCGTGGAGGCGCGTGGGGCCGAGTCTGATGTCACGGTGGCGCGTGACAAGTAGTTTTTGACGTTTCGGACCTGTTGGCGCAGGTTTCGAGTCGATCGGATGTCGTTTAGGGGCTGTTTCGGACGTTTTAAGGTTGCTTCGTTTTCTAGGCCAGCATAGTTAGACTCCCGGGGTTTAGGGGGTTTATATTTAAGATTATTATTATTAGCTGGTAATCCCGATTATTAATTTGGATAGGCGATACTGCTCCGGGAACTTCAGGGGAGCGTACAGTTCGGGATTGAGCTTGCTTCGACAGGTTTGTGAGTGGACTTTTGGTTTATAAACTATAATGCATGCATAAATGTATCTTGATTTAAATACGGTTATGTATGGGTGCAATGATTTCCTGGAATTTATAATTGATTGCTGGACATTTGTTTTCTTCAATATTTCAGTGGAAGTGTGTTGAAAGAAATGATATGCTTGTTGGATTCGGTTTTGATATTGTTTTGACGTGGTGATTATTTGGGTCCATGATTTTGAGTTGAAACCGTATTTGTAATAAATGATAAACAAAATATATACTTGATTTTGGATACAATATTGTTTTGAGGGGGCCCAGGAGCCGGGCCTTGGTTCCGTGTTGGCGGACTCCCGGTGAACCCCCAATATAAACAAAATCGATTTGAGGGGGGCCTAGGATCCGGGCCTTGGTTCCGTGTTGGCGGACTCCCGGTGAACCTCCAATATAAAAGGTGTTTTTGCAGAGATTGTGGTCGAGTCCAAGTAATACAGATTTTAACACATCTCAAGGGATACCCTGGTGTGTTGTGGATATGTTGGGAATAGTGAATTTGAGATATTATGTGTCTAGATCGGATTAAATGATTTTTAACTCATTTGAAGAGAGTTTTCGAACCAAACTGTGAATCACGAGGTATTTTCTTTATACAGATTTTCTGTGATATCAACTAAGTAGGTTAAAGAGAAATGAGAAATTTTGGTGAATTACATATGTTGTTTTTATATTATAAATTGTTTATGTGAAGCATGCATGATTTTATAAATGGAAGGGGGGGGGGGGGGGGGGGGGGGGGGGGGAAATGTAATATTTCCTCGAAAAATGATTTAGAAATGATTATTTTTGTCCACTCACAACTTTTGGGTTTAAACCCCCTTCAGGCAGTTGAGTAGAGTTGACGCGAACATTGATCTCGAGGCTGAGGCATTAGGATTTTGACTGCGCTGTGTTGTATATTTGAGTAGGATATCTAAATTTTACTCTTGATCCTACTTAGACGCTCTGATATTATGTTGTATTTGATTGGTCGTTAATTATGGGAATTATTGCGTGCTTAAGTCCCTTGTCTGACAAGAGGAAGTACTTATTATTGTTATTATATTTTGTAAGGATTGAAGGGTATTCTGGGAACCTTTACTTAGGTTGTCAGACGGGATCAAGGTTCTTCCCGGGTTTCGAGGGGAAATTCGGGACGGGTCCTGACAGATACACTCGGTCAAATAAATCCCATATCTACCAAGTCCTGCAAATGAGTCTTCAATTCCCCCAATTCTGATGGTGCCATTATGTACGGTGCCTGTGATATAAGTTGGGTACCAGGAAGAAGCTCTATGGTGAACTCAATCTGTCGGTGAGGAGGAAACCCCGGAAGATCCTCCGGAAATACATCGGAAAACTCATTTACCATAGGAATATCCTCTACTCTCATCGGAGTATCCCAAGAATCAATCACGTGAGCTAAATAGCCCTCACAACCTTTCCTCAATAATTTCTCAGCAACTAAAGCCCATATCACTTCCGAGGGAAGTACCCTATGATCACCCCGAAATGTAAGTTCCAGCAAGCCTGGACTCAAAAAAACCACCCTCTTGTCTGAACAATCTATGGAGGCATGGTGCATGGTTAACCAATCCATCCCCAGAATCACATCAAAATCATAAATGTCGAAGGGGATTAAATCTGCCTCTAAATCATGACCTCCCACTACTACCGGACAACTACATATCACGAGGTTCGCCACTAACATCTCTCTAGTAGGAGTGCTAATACCCATGTCCCAACCAATCGAGGACAATTCTCTATCAGCAAAAAGTGTGAAACCCCGAGAAATAAAAGAATGTATAGCCCTAGGATCTAACAAAAAAAGAGCATCATGATTAAAAATAGACAACGTACCAGTAACCACCTCTGTTACTGCCGTCCGCCGTCGCCGGAAAACTCCATTGCCGGCCAACCTTGAATATTAACTAACTTCCTCAAATCTTAACCGTTTTTCACAAATTTTTAGTCTAAATCCATCTACTCGAACCCATGAATTAAAAAATGAAGTCTAAACACGAAACCCATGCCTGTGTTGGTTGGAAAATCGATCAAAAGTTTCAATTTTTTCGTTTCTCGGTTCGGTGACTCCCGCGGCTGCTTCCTGCGACGGTTGGTACGTTCTTGATCGCTGGAAGAAGGAGAATCCGATGAGTGAAACCAAAACGGATGAGCTTGCCTCAAATTGAAGTTCGAAATTGTGGGTTTTTGGGTTCGCCTGTAAGGGTTTGGGTGAGTCACGAAGAGAGAGGGTGAAATGAAGGAGATCTGATTTGCTTGGGGTTTAAAATTTCTACCCAAGCAAAATTACGAAAATGCCCCTGAACATTCTAGACCCAAAACTCTCGCACAAGAACTCTGTTTTTCGCGTGCTGCCTGTCTACGAACTCGTCAGTTCGAGACCTATTTAACGGTCCCTGAAACACAGCCAAAAGTGTCTCGAAACAAAAATTGACTTTCAAGCCCCTTAAACAACCAAGGGTAATTTCGTCCGTTTGCAAATTAATTTACTAAAATTCATAAATAAAATTTTCGGGTCGTTAAACAGACACAACCGAAGGTTGACAAACAACGTGTCGAAAATCCATGAAAGAGACAGGCAAGAAGAAAAGAAAGGATAGATGAAGATAAAGAAAATGAGCAAACATGAAATGGCAAAGAAATAGAATGAAGCGAAATGAACAAATAAGAAGAGAATTAAAATTGGATTGCTAGCAAAAAGGCAAGAAAAGTGGACCGGTCGAAATTGAAATAAGTGTCATGAAAGACTAATCAACCAAGCATCAAACCAAGGAAAGACTCATCAATCTCAACAGAGAACCAAGCATAGACCCTATTTCTCAGTTTTAGATGTTTGTGTTTACTTAAGTTGTATTACAACCACAGTATTGTGACTTTTGGTTCCCTATTTCTCAGTTTTGTGCTCCCCCTTCTGTTCTCGTTTTATGGGTTCTTTCTCTTTGGTCTACCTTCCTTCTCTTTTCTGTTGGGTGTCTTGTTCCTTAGTTATTCTGTCAATTGAGGATTTCTCTCAAGCAAAGCAACAAACAAACTGAGACATAGGGACTTTGAAGAACACAATAAAGGACTTTGAAGAACACGCCAAGGCAGCCCAAAGATTTGAAGAACAAGCCAAGGCAGCTCCAAGATTCCTCCTCTTCATTCCACTCTCTCTGAAAAAGCTCACATCAATTTTAAACCAAAAAACTGAAAAATCAAGGTGTTGCGGCTAGGGTCTAAGGGTCCTCACCTGTGAGGTTTAAGGTCCTTTAAATAGGCCACCTGTAACGACCCGGACCAGAAATTTAATTATTTTGAGAATATGACGATTTTACCCTTGGTCGGTAAAGAGCATGACAATCAAGTTTTGTTTCGAAACTTATTAGGTGGTGTTTCGAGTACCGTTACGTAGGTCTCGAACTTACGAGTTCGTAGACAGGCGGCACGCAGAAAACGGAGTTCGTGGACGAAAGTTATGGTCTAGACGTGTAAGGGCATTTTGGTAATTTTTGACTTGGGGTAGATATTTTTAACCCAAATCATTGTTACATCTGGGATCATCATCTCATTCTGATCTCTCTCTCGGAACCACCCATTTTTTATCCCAAAACCATCGAACCCGTGTGCGACTTTCACACCCAAAACCCACAAATTCCAAATTTAATTCAAGGCCAAGACTTCCATTTCTATTCCACAAATCGTATTCTACTCCTTCCCACGATCACAACCGTACCAACCATCGAAGGAGAGGATCACGGGGGAAGCCGAACCGAGTATAAGAAATTTCAGATATTTCGATCGATTTTCCGGCTAGCATATGTACGTGTTTGATGTTTTGAGGTCATATTTGGATTCCTGGATTTGAGTAGATAGATTTAGACATAAAATTTGTGAAAAATGGTTGAGTTTTGAGGAAGTTACGAAAGATTGAAGTTTCGGCCTGAAATGGAGGATTCCGGCGAAACCAGACGGCGGCGACGGCGACTGCCGGTCATCTTCTCCAGCCAGACTTCGGCGATGGCGCCGGCAGCCGAACGTCTTCTCTGGCGACCGGTCGAGTCGAGTCAGATCGGGTCGGGTCGAGTGAACCGGTCGGGTTGAGTGAACCGGTCGGGTTGAGTGAACCGGTCGAGTTGAGTCGAGTTGGACCGGGTCAGGTCGAGTCGGGCCGGGTTGGACCGGTCCAGGCACGTGAACACTGTAGCAGGCGTGTGGCGGATCGTGACCGGCGCGTCGCGCATGTGACGTACTTCCGGTGGCGCGTGGCGGCGCGTGGGACTGTTCCCGATGTTACGACGGCGCGTGACTAGGGTTTTGGGACGTTCCGGATCAGATTTAATTGGTTTCGAGGCCATAGGAGTTCGTTTAAGGCCCGATTTGGGCAATTCCAGCGGTAATGATTGACCTTGATGTGGATTTTGACTCGGAAAGTCATGTTAGTTGGGTTATTATTGTGCATGTGTTCCTTGGGCTAGAGCGTCCATGAATTTTGGGTTGGATGATGTTTGTGAGTGGAATCCTTTCCTGAACTCATACCTATATGACTTATGTACTGTTATGTGATAGATTATGTGATGACTGGAATTTCAATTGAATGAAGATTGAATTTTATGGGTATGATGATGAATGTTTGGTTGACTAATAATATATTTATGGAATGAGAATGATGCAAGATGATGATAGGAAATCTAGACTATGCCAGGGTTAGCTTTAGGACCCAGCATTGTTAATTATGTGATGTAGGTACTTTGAAACGAGTATAAACTAATACTTTAGTGGTACATTTCAAAGATAGATTCCGAGATACGTATCACGATATCAAGTCGTGAGGTATGAAACATTCGGTGAAATACATGAGTCACAGCGAGATATCGTTTTGACGTGGTAATTATTTGAGTCCATGATTCTGAGTAAAAACCGTATTTGTGATTATAAAATACTTGATTTTGGATCCAATACTGTTTTGAGGGGGCCAGGATCCGGGCTAGGATCCACTGAGACGGTGAACCCGGTGAACCTCCAAAATAAACAATACCGATTTAAGGGGGCCAGGATCCGGGCTAGGATCCGCTATTGGCGGTGAACCCGGTGAACCTCCGAGATAAACATTGATTAAGGGAGGCTAGGATCTGGGCCAGGATCTGCTATTGGCGGTGAACCCGGTGAACCTCCGAGATAAACATTGATTGAGGGAGGCTAGGATCTGGGCCAGGATCCGCTATTGGCGGTGAACCCTGTGAACCTCCGAGATAAACATTGATTGAGGGAGGCTAGGATCTGGGCCAGGATCCGCTATTGGCGGTGAACCCGGTGAACCTCCGAGATAAACATTGATTGAGGTAGACTAGGATCTGGGCCAGGATCCGCTATTGGCGGTGAACCCGGTGAACCTTCAATATAATTGGTTACTGTTCTTCGAATAGCATCGAGAGTTTTACTCCGTTGGTTCGTTGAGTGCTCCGACTCTGGCATCGAGGAGTTTTGGCTCCGCTGGGTCGCGAGGCTATTTATGCATAGTACAGAGAGTTGTGATATAGGACTAGCACACCCCAAGGGATACCCTGGTGGCTAGGGATATGCCGACTGATGTAATAGGATAGCTGAGGATATTTCCAGCTCTAATATGGTTTGACGACGATTGTCATGTGATAAATCAGCCTATGGAAATACTTCGTCATTTGGGTCTGTGGGTTGGTGTGGGCGGTGACCCAGACTGACGAATTATTGTTGGTTGACAAGTATCTGACTAGTCAGTTGTCTTGTGGTATTCTAGTAGAGATGTCAGCAGTGTCTGACCTACTGACATTTGGTGTCAGAGGGTGTTTCTATTTGGACCACCACAATTCCGAGGTCTTGGCTTTGACCTGTATACTATTCTGCGTCTGACAGGTAGGAGTGGTTAGTAAGTACAGAGGTTCTGTCGGGAAACCGGTAAGGTTTACTAAAAATTATTTAAGAATAAAGGGTATTTATGGTATTTAAATTTTGAGATAAAAGAGTTGTCAGACTGGATAAGGGTTCTTTCCGAGTTTCGAGGAAAAATTCGGGAAGGGTCCTTACAAGTGGTATCAAAGCTCTAGGTTAATTTCCTGCAGACCGCACACTTGTGTGCAAATTATTTAAGGATTTCTGTTAACAAGATGCCTCCGAGGCGTTTACCTCTTTAGCGACCTTGAACTGAATAGGAGGTTGGTTCTTTAACCGGAGTTAGTGAAATTTCGGGGACGAAATTTTTATAAGGGGGGAAATTTGTAACGACCCGGACCATAAATTTAATTATTTTGACAATATGACGATTTTACCCTTGGTCGATAAAGAGCATGAAAGTTAAGTTTTGTTTCGAAACTTATTAGGTGGTGTTTCGAGTACCGTTGCGTAGGTCTCGAACTTACGAGTTTGTAGACAGGTGGCACGCAGAAAACGGAGTTCGTGGACGAAAGTTATGGGTCTAGACGTGTAAGGGCATTTTGGTAATTTTTGACTTGGGGTAGATATTTTTAACCCAAATCATTGTTACATCTGGGATCATCATCTCATTCTGATCTCTCTCTCGGAACCACCCATTTTTTATCCCAAAACCATCGAACCCGTGTGCGACTTTCACACCCAAAACGCACAAATTCCAAATTTGATTCAAGGCCAAGACTTCCATTTCTATTCCACAAATCATATTCTACTCCTTCCCACGATCACAACCGTACCAACCATCGAAGGAGAGGACCACGGGGGAAGCCGAACCGAGTATAAGAAGTTTCGGATATTTCGATCGATTTTTCGGCTAGCACAGGTATGTGTTTGATGTTTTGAGTAGATAGATTTAGACATAAAATTTGTGAAAAATGGTTGAGTTTTGAGGAAGTTATGAAAGATTGAAGTTTCAGCCGGAAATGGAGGATTCCGGCGAAACCAGACGGCGGCGACGGCGACTGCCGGTCATCTTCTCCGGCCAGACTTCGGCGACGGCGCCGGCATCCGATCATCTTCTCCGGCGACCGGTCGAGTCGAGTCAGATCGGATCGGGTCGAGTTAACTGGTCGGGTTGAGTGAACCGGTCGGGTTGAGTGAATCGGTCGAGTTGAGTGAACCGGTCGAGTTGAGTGAACCGGTCGAGTTGAGTGAACCGGTCGAGTTGAGTGAACCGGTCGGGTTGAGTCGAGTTGGACTGGGTTAGGTCGAGCCGGGCCGGGTTGGACCGGTCCAGGCGAGTGAACACTGTAGCAGGCGCGTGACGACGCCGGGGCGCGTGACGACGCGTGACCGGCGCGTGACGACGCGTGACCGGCGTGTGACGACGCGTGACCGGCGCGTGGCGCGTGTGTCGTACTTCCAGTGGCGCGTGGCGACGCGTGGGACTGTTCCCGATGTCACGGCGGCGCGTGACTAGGGTAATTATTTGAGTCCATGATTCTGAGTTGAAACCGTATTTGTGATTATAAAATACTTGATTTTGAATCCAATACTGTTTTGAGGGGGCCAGGATCCGGGCTAGGATCCGCTAAGACAGTGAACCCGGTGAACCTCCAAAATAAACAATACCGATTTGAGGGGGCCAGGATCCGGGAAGCTCCATTGTGCGGCAAGGAAGCTCCAATGTGCGGCAATCCTTCTCTGATTGTCCTTGAGATTTTCTTGTGCGGCAAGGCACCTCTGATAGTCTCTTAGGGATTTTAGGACATGAAGGAATGAGCTAGGCCAACCACAGACACCATTGACACGGCACGACACCACTTAGACATCTTTAGGCCTCAAAATAGGGCACAGCGAGCCATAGGCAAGTTCTAGGTATATTCAGCTAAGCCAAACCACTTCTCTCATATCCAAATGATGTATCTAGCTTAGTTCTGGGCTTTGGCCTGATTGAAAACCGGCAGAAAATTTAAGGGCTCAATCTGGCTCAACTTAGGGCGTAGGCAAGGTCTTTGAGGGCAGAATAGGCCATGGACGTGTCCTGGCTGGTTCTAGGCGCGCCTTCTCATGCCATTAGATTACAAACATCATTTGAAGTTCAGTTCTAGCTTCTGTCTCACTTGGCTCCATCAAAACCTAGACGATGACTTAACTTGGCTCACCTGGACATGTCAAACTACATGTCACGGGCCTTTGTCTAGCACGCCTCTGGCGCATCAGGATGTTGTATTCGCATTGCAAGATTCGCCTTCTTGGAGGACCAGGAACGTGTCATAGCACATTTCCTAGCACGAATTAGGGCTCGGCTCCGCATTTTCGAAGGTATGTCTAGGGACTCGGTTTAGACTCCTGAGGGATTCAATTTAGGGTGCGACATAGCGTTCTCAAGGAAGCGTCAGGGACGTGACTTGACAGGGATTTGGGATTGGATAAGGCGTATGTGGTCTGTGTCAGGGCCACGCTGCAAGGCTCGTCTGGGGCTCGAATTAGGGCGCAAGACATGTCTCATGAACTCGTTAGGGACGCGTCTCGGGCTTGATCTTGGCGCATCCTGGCAGGAACCAGGACTCGATTTATGGCCTTTTCAGAACCCGATAATGAGATTAAGACATGTCTTTCATTACAACTCCAATTTGAGCCATTCTTTTTACATTGTTATCAGAATTAACCTATCTTTCCAAATCTGCACAAGCCTCACAAGATTGATCATTTTCTACTATGGATGGTACACAATCAGTAAAAAGACAAGTAAAAAGGGCCTAAAAGAAGTCCAAAACATGCGTGAAATAATGACTGAACAAGCTACAGCACCGACGAAGCAGTGTCAGGACCCGTCCCGAATTTCCCCTCGAAACCCGAGAAGGACCCTGATCCCGTCTGACAACCTAAGGAAAGGTTCCCAAAATACCCTTCAATCCTTTCAAACAAAATATAACCAACTTCACCTGTCAGACAAGGGATTCAAAGTACTCAACATTTCCAACAAATGATGACCATCCAATTAAACTATAATATCATAGCGTCTATGTAGGATAAATTGTAACGACCGACCCCGAATCCTCGGAAAGCCGATACGTTATGGCTGCCAGGAATCCTCCCCAAGCGAAGCCCCTGGTGACAGCCTGTAGCACGTACACCAGCCCAAAGGTATTGTTCCCAAGGCCCCATTCGAAATCCCCCATTCTGCAGCGTTTGAGGATCGAACCCTTGGTCCATGGTTCGATCCTTAAAGGCTGCAGACTGGGGGATTTCGAATGGGGCCTTGGGAACAAAACCTTTGGGGTGCGCTGGAGGATTCCAGCGGCCATAGAAACGGCGTTTGCCGAGGATTCGGGATGGGTTGTTACAAAAAAATACCCCTTTTCTGTCACGATCCGTCCCTGAAATCCTCCGGACAACGGTCGTTATAGGAGTCCTCATCCCACCGGCCTACCCCGGGATAAAGGTATTGTGACCTGGCCCGTGTTCGAAAATCCCCTAGCTGCAGCATCTTTGAGGATTCGAACCCTGGACCAAGGCTATTTATTCCCCTCTCTCAATTGGTGAAAGGTGGACTCCTTGAGGAAAATAAAAAGCCTTGGTCCAGTTTTCGAATCCTCAAAGATGCTGCAGCTAGGGGATTTTCGAACGGGGGCCAGGTAAGAATACCTTTGTGCCGGGGTAGGCCGGTGGGAGGAGGACTGGAGGAGGACTCCTATAACGACCGTTGTCCGGAGGATTTCAGGGATGGATCGTTACATAAATAGTACAATTTAGATATCCTTCTCAAAGTTTAAATACACTGTGCAGCTGAAATACTAGTGCCTCTGCCTCGTAAGAAGTGCCCGCATCAACTCGACAGCCGGGAGGAGATTTAAACACAAAAGTTGTGAGTGGACAAAAATAATCATTTATAAAACGTTTTCCGAGGAAATCTTACCTTTTCCCCTCCACTTTATAAAACCATGCATGCATCAAATAAAACAGTTCATGATATAAAACATCATCTGCAAATCACCGGAATTCCATTTCTCTTTAAAAACCACTTAGTTGGACCCACACAAAATTTGTATAATGAAAACATATCGTGGTCCACAGTTTGGTTTGAAAATCATCCTCAAAAGAGTTTAAAATCATTTATTTCTACCTGGACACATAAAATATCAAATCCACTATTCCCGACATATCCACTAGCCACCAGGGTATCTCTTGGGGTGTGCTAGCCCTGTACTACGCGTAGATAGCCTCGCGACCAGGCGGAGCAAAACCCTCGACGCCAGAGTCTGAGAAACAGTAACCATCGGGACAGAAAACCAGTGAAAACCTAATTCTTTGAAAAATCACCAATTATATTAGAGGTTCACCGGGTTGACCGCATACTACGGATCCTGGCCCCCTCAAATTGGTATTGTTTATATTGGAGGTTCACCAGGTTCACCGCCTACAGCGGATCCTGGCCCCGGATCCTGGACCCCCTCAAAACACACTTTCTCTGAAATATTGGAAAACATGTGTCCATCAATCATTTCTCAATTCCGGAAATTCAATGCAACAATACATAATAGTATTTAAACAAATATACATTGATGCATGCATTACAGTTTCTAAACCAAAAGTCCACTCACCACTTGTCCAAGCAAGCTCAATCCCAACTTGTTTGTCCCTCCGAGGTTCCCGGAGCAGTATCGCCTGTCAATAATAATAATTGGGATTACCAGCTTGTAATAAGACTCTTATATAACAACTGCCTAAACCCCGGGATATCCACCTACGCTGCCCTAGAAAATGCAACAACTTCGGATGTCAGGACCCGTCCCGAATTTCCCCTCGAAACTCGGGAAGAACCCTGATCCTGTCTGACAACCTAAGGAAAGGTTCCCAAAATGCCCTTCAAACCAAATAAAATATAATATCAGAGCATCTAAGTAGGATCAAGGGTACAATTTAGATATCCTACTCAAGTTTAACTACACAGTGCAGCCGAAAGTACTAATTCCTCTGCCTCGAGAGAAGTGTCCACGTCAACTCAACAGCCTGAAGGGGTTTAAACACAAAAGTTGTGAGTGGACAAAAATAATCGTTTATAAATCATTTTCCAAGGAAATATTACCTTTTTCCCCTCCATTTATAAAACCATGCATGCATCACATAAAACAGTTCATGATATAAAAACATCATCTGTAAATCACCGGAATTTCCATTTCTCTTTAAAACCACTTAGTAGGACCCACACAAAATCCATATAAGGAAAACACATTGTGGTCCACAGTCTGGTTTGAAAATCATCCTCAAAAAAGTTCAAAATCATTTAATTCAACCTGGACACATAATAACTCAAATCCACTGTTCCCGACACATCCACTAGCCACCAGGGTATCCCTTGGGGTGTACTAGTCCTGTATCACAACTCTCTGTACTATGCATAGACAGTCTCGCGACCCGACTGAGGAAAACTCTCGACGCCAGAGTCTGAGCACTCAACGAACCAACGGAGCAAAACTCTCCACGCTAGTCGGAGAAACAGTAACCAATTATATTGGAGGTTCACCAAGTTCACCGCCAACAGCGGAACCTAGTCCCATAGCCTGGTCCTCCTCAAATATGTTTATCTTGGAGGTTCACCGGGTTCACCGTCACTAGCGGATCCTAGTCCCGGGTCCTGGCCTCCGTCAAATCAATGTTTATCTTGGAGGTTCACCGGGTTCACTGCTAATAACGGATCCTAGTCTCGGGTCCTGGCCTCCCTCAAATATGGCCAAATCCGATAAACTCATACATCCGGGTCAAAACCCAAATCATGGACTCAATAATTTTCACGTCAAAACGATATCAAAACCGAGTCCAAAAACCATGATATTTCTCAAATCACACTTTAACTGAAATACTGGAAAATATGTGTCCAGTAATCATTTCTAAAATCCGAAAATTCAATGTCACAATACATAACAGTATTTAAACAAAGATACATTGATGCATGCATTTCAGTTTATAAAACAAAAGTTCACTCACAAACCTGTTCAAGCAAGCTCAATCCCGTCTTGTTCGTTTCTCTGAGGTTCCCGGAATAATATCGCCTGTCAAAAACAACAATCGGGATAACCGGCTAGTAATAAGACTCTTATATAACAACTCCCTAAACCTCGAGAAGTCTACATATGTTGTTCTAGAAAACACAGCAACTTCGGACGCCCAAAACAACCTCTAACCGACGTCCGATCAACCCGAAACCTGTACCAACAGATCCGGAACGTCGAAAACTAGTTACCACGCGTCGCCGTCACCTCAGACTCGGCCCCACACGCCCCGGAAGGTCAGAACAAACGTCCTCACGCGCCGGCTATAGTGTTCACGTGCCTGGACCGGTCCAACCCGACCCGGCTCGACCTGACTCGGTCCAACTCGACCCGACCAATTCACTCAACCCGATCGGTTCAACTCGACCCGACCGGTTCACTCAACCCGATCGGTTCAACTCGACCCTACTGGTTCACTCAACCCGACCGGTCACCGGTGACTCGCTGGAGAAGGCGACAGGCTGCCTGCACCGTCGCCTGAGTCTGGCCGGAGAAGATGATCGGCCGCCGTCGCCGCCGTCTGGTTTCGTCAAATCCCCTATTCCCGACCGAAACTTCAAGCTTTTATAACTTCCTCAAAACTCAACCATTTTTCACAAATGTTATGTCTAAATCTATCTACTCAAACCCAAGAATCCAAATATGCCTTCAAAACCACAAACACGTACCTGTGTAAGCTAGAAAAATCGATCGGAAGATCCGAAACTTCCTATACTCGGTTCGGCTTCCCCCGAGGTCCTCTCCTACGATGGTTGGCACAGTTGTGATCGTGGGAAGGAGTAGAATACGATTAGTGGATCAAAAATGGAAGTTAAAGCCTTGAATGAAAAGTTGACTTTGTGTGTTTTGGGGTGTTTTCTCACGGGTTCGATGGTGTTTGTGTTTCAGAGAGAGATGAGTGATAATGAGATGAAGATGAAAATGAAGTGAATATGTAAAATGATTGGGATTAAAATATCTTCTCCCAAGCCAAAATTACCAAAATTCCCTTGAACATCTAAACCCATAACTTTTGTACACGAACTCCATTTTTCGCAAGCCGCCTGTCTACGAACTCGTTAGTTTGAGACTTAGGCAATGGTAACCGAAACACCGCTTAAAATGTTCCAAAACAAAACTTGATTTCATGCCCTTAACCGACCAAGCGTAAAATTGTCCTTTTACAAAAATAATTACGTAAACCCAATAATTAAAATTCTGGGTTGTTACATCGAATGCCCAAACTACCTCTAAACGACGTCCAATTAACTCGAAACCTGCGCTAACAGATCCGGAACATCAAAAACTAGTTGCTCCGCGCCATCGTGAACTCGGAATCGACCCCACGCACCGCCACGCGTTAGTGGAAGGTCGGACCACGCACCGCCACGCGCCGGTGGAAGGCTGGACCACACGCCCACGCGTCGTCACGCACTGGTGGAAGGCAGGACCACGTGCCCACGCGCCGCCACGCACCGGTCACGCGTCTGCTACAGTACCCATGTGCCTGGACCGGTCCAACCCTGCCCAACTCAGCCAAACCCAATCCACTCAACCAGACCGGTTCACTCAACCCAACTGGTTCACTCAACCCGACCGGTTCACTCAACCTGACTACTTCACTCAACTTGAACCGTTCACTCAACCCGACCGGTTCAACTCGACCCGACCGATTCAACTCGACACGAATCGTCACCGGTGACTCGCCGAAGAAGACGACCGGACTATCGTCGCTGCCGCCGTCTAGGTCGCCAGAATCCTCCATTTCCGGTCGATCCAAGCCTTTTCCTAACTTCTTGAAAACTCAACCATTTTTCATGAATTTTACGTCTAAATCTATCTACTCGAACCCAGGAATCCAAATACGACCTTAAAACATCAAACCCGTACATGTGCTAGCCATAAAATCGATCGGAAGATTCGAATCTTCTTTTCCTCGGTTTGACTTCCCCCATGGGTGTCTCCTCCGATGGGTGGTACGGTTGTGATTGCGGGAAGGAGTAGAATCCGATTAGTGGAACAAAAATGGAAGTTTAGGTCCTTAATCAAACTTGGAATTTGTGGGTTTTGGGTGTAAACGTCGCACACGGATTCCGGGTGGTCTGTGTGATTCAGAGAGAAAGATGAGAATGAGATGAATAATTGAAGATGTAATAATGGTTGGGGTTAAAATATCTATCCCAAGTCAACAATTACCAAAATTCCCTTAACAATCCCCAGAGTTCTGGACAAGTTGAGATAAGCAATAGGGAGATTAAGAACATACTGATGAAGACTGTGTCCCCTACTCGGAAGGATTGGTCCTTACGCCTCAACGATGCTCTTTGGGTTTACCGGATAGCTTATAAAACTCCAATTGGAATGAGTCCCTATAGGCTGGTTTTCGGAAAAGCTTGTCATTTACCAATGGAGCTTGAGCACCGTGCGTTTTGGGCAATCAAGAAGTTCAATTTTGATTTAAAAGACGCTGGGACAACAAGAAAACTTCAACTGAACGAACTTGAGGAGTTGAGAAATGAAGCTTATGAAAATGCCAAGATTTACAAAGAGAGAACCAAGCTTTATCATGACAAAGCAATCTTGAGAAAGGTATTCACTCCTAACCAGAAAGTTCTTTTGTTTAACTCACGGTTGAAACTTTTTCCAGGAAAGTTGAAGTCTAGATGGCTTGGTCCTTTCAAAGTGATTCACGTATTCCCTCATGGAGCCATTGAGATTGAGAACAAGAAGAATGGGGATCGATTCAAAGTTAATGGGCAGCGACTTAAACCCTATTTGGAGGATAATCCAGATCTATCCCACTATGATGTCGCCTTGGTCGAGATTTCAGTAACTTAGACATGTCTACCTCGTCTCGCCTAGACGTTAAATATAGCGCTTCTAGGAGGCAACCTAGCATTGGTTTGTGTTTTCTTTCATTCACTTGTTTCTGCTGTAATGCACTCTCTAAGCATCAAATCTGTTTTAGTCTTCTCATTGAATATTGCTTATCACATTGAGGACAATGATCAGTTTAGGTTTGGGGGTGTGGATTTGAAAATTGGTATATAGAAACAAGTAGGTTTGGGGGTTATAAACGGCTTGATTTTGAAAATTTCACCTTTAGTTTTTGTTAGTATGTTTAGTTAGTTAGTTTAAGTTTTTGCTAGTGATAGGTGTGTTAACTTGTAAATAAGAGTGTACATGCTAAGTTAACTATCTTTGTTCTACTAAGAGTTCTGCCATAATCCGTTTGTATCATAACCTTGCACTTCACAATGCCATGTCTCGAGTGATTAAGTAAACAAAACTACTGCATTTGAGTGAACTTCAGAAAATTAGTGGAGATTACCTTGTGAGGATATTGAGCTATATTGCCATTCTTTTAGAGTGATATACATTGTTTCTACTCTTAAACACTCTGATTTTGTTCTTAAATGCTGATCTCATTCCATTACATTTGCATTGAATTTTAAAGAACTGACATCATATAGATGCTCTTGATTTGAGGTGTGGTTTTCCATAAGAAGTGATGTAGGCTATGTGTGATTAAACCTCTCAAGGACTTATCCTACCATGTTGTGTGCTCCGTAAGCCATTTTGAAGACAAACACTCAGCCTTTTCTGTCATCACCCTAAGCACAATCTGCCAAACACTCAACCATTCAATCATGCCATGCCCTATAACCCAAGTTTGTGTTAAGGCTGCATTAAATGAAATTCATGGTGAGAATGAAGAATTAAAGACGTTGCTGCCCAATTCAAAAAGAGCTATTGCAGCAACGACAATAATGTGAAAATTAAAGTCTGAATGTGATGGAAAAAGCTATACAAGGAATAAGGAAACCATTGTATGATCTTGGTTCAATTCAGAAAAAAAAAAACTCCAATTGGCAATGGAACCAAAAAACAAAAAGGAAATGTGAAAGAACACCTGAATTTATCCAAGTGAGGCAATAAACTCAAGAAGACTTCAAAAGAGGAATCAAATGTGATTAAACTTGAATTCCTCTAAATAATGCCAATCACATATGATTGATAAGAGTGTAAGCCTAGGATTCTTGTGAGAATGGAGAGATACCTAGTGAGGATTAGAGTCGAGGCGAAATCTTTTTGCAGCATTTGGATAAAGTTGTTTTTAAACATGATTACTTGATTTATTGGCATCTACACATCACACATGATACTTACTGTTGTGGATTCTTTTTAGTTTTGCAAAGCATGTCTACTCTCTTTAATTCTTATTAACTTGTTAACTACTATCTCTAGCATGTTAGTTGTTTAAGTAAAATGTTTGTGGGGATCGTAGCTATCATATCCCTCAGGAGACAAAACTCCTCCTACTAGGAACACCTAGAGGTTTAAATGATCTATCCTTAACTAAGATTGAGTCTGTTCATTTTGTTTTAGTTTGGTTTTTCTTTGTTTTAGGAGGTTTAAACTCCTCCTATTTGTTAAGTCATTATTCATGAATCATTTTGATGTCATCTAATGCTCATTTACTTGTCTTTTGTGTGATTTAATTGCCATCCATAGTAGAAAGTGATCATTCTTGTGAAGTGTGTGCAGAAGTAGAAAAGTTCGTATAAGTGTGGAAAAGCAAGAATGAATGAATCTTTCTCGGACTCAAGTCAAAGAAGGAGGAAAGATAATTTCTTGCCATCAAAGAAGAAGTCTTCAATGTCAAGATTGTGCCTTTCCACATAAGGAAGGCTTGACCATTTTGGAAAGGGAAAGTACCACATAAGGAATGCTTGTGCGTACCAAAGAGGAAAGTGACGTCCAAGGAAGTCTCGAGAAGGGCAAAGAAAACAACTTGCTGCACCAGGAAAGTCCAAGACATCAGGAACCTTCATTGCCAAGAGAATTTCAGCCAAGAAATCAGACAAGGGCCTGATTGGACCCTTGTCTCAGCCCTGTTAGGAAAACGTTTATAGGATTTTATTGCCTTGTTTTAGGTCTGATTAGGAGTCTTTTAAGTCAGAGAAATGTCCTATTTATTCTCCTAACTTCTAGGGATTGTAGACTGCTATTTAAAGGAGTTTAGTTCAGAAAAAGAGGGAGAGGGAACCCTAGCCGCATCTATTTATGTTTTTGTCATACAGAAAGAGGGGAGGCCATTTTTAACATAAGAAGCAGTCTCTGGTTTGGAGAAAAAAAAGGCTTAACGGAACCAGGAGGAGTTCGACATCAGAATTGCTTCAAGGGGTTTCTTCTTCTCCTTTTGAATCTGATTTAAGTTATGCTTCATATTGTGTTTATACTTTCTTTTTATCATGATGTGTAACTGAATTGATATCTAGGGTTTTGATGTAACCTTGCAGTTCTTATTCCATGTATTGATCTTAAGTGTTTGTCAGTTTCCTGCTGTGTTTTATGATTCAATTACTATGCTCCATTGATAATTAACATTCTATTTTGATGTTTGATCACCATTAAGATTGTTTGTTAGTTTTCTTATCCCAATATTGAGTAGACACCCATACCTTTGTTTGGACGATCTGTAATTGAATGAATAATATCCTGAGAAGACACCCATTCCATGGAGTTATTTGGTTCTATTGTTTTCCTGTTATTATTGGTTCTTTGATTGAAATCTATGTTGGACATCACATCTAGATTAAGGTTGAAGGAACTTGGTTCGGTCGGACACCCACGACTGACCATAAGTAAGTGAAAACGAACCCATGAAACTATCTAGTGAAACTGATTTGTACTAGTTTAATTTACATGGAATTGAATTGTAATGGTGAAGTCAAGACCCTAGGCCTTTTAATCATCAGTCTGCTTCCTTGTTTAGCTTGTTCTCTACTTAGTTGCTTCTAACTTAATTCAGTGTCTAATTAAAAACCAAATCAAAAACCCGAACATTTACATAGAATAGTTTAAGGTTAGTTTCTGCTTCATTCTAATCAGTCTCCGTGGTACGATAACCCTTACTTGTGCTCCGCTATACCATCTACAACTTGTGCACTTGCAAGGAAAATTAAACAACAGCTACATCAGTACACAGCCTATACCCCGCAATGATGCATCACTTCGAATCCCCCAGTATCATCAGGAAGGGTTAATACTGGAGAAGAAGTCAACCTCCTCTTTAGCTCCTGAAAGCCCTACTCACAATCAACATCCCAGTCAAACTTGACTCCTTTCCTAGTCAACCGAGTCGACGGGGAAGCTATCGTACAAAATCCTTCTACGAACCATCGATAATATCCCGCTACACCCATAAAAGTTCTTACCTCTGTCACTGTCCTCGGTTGCTCCTAGTTTGCCACTGCCTCAATCTTTTGGGGATCCACGCTGATACCCTCAGCCGAAATCACATGACCCAAGAATCCCGAATCGGTCAACCAAAACTGGCATTTACTGAACTTGGCAAACAATTGCTTTTTCCTAAGCATATTCAGCACCAACCTTAAGTGCTTCTCATGTGCCTTGGCACTCCTTGAATACACCAAGATATCGTCGATGAACACAATTACAAATCCATCCAAATACTTTCGGAACACCCTGTACATCAAGTCAATAAATATTGTCAGGGCATTAGTCAACCCGAAGGGCATCCCCAGGAACTCATAATCACCATAACAAGTCATGAAAGCTGTTTTCTGAACATCCCCTTCCCTGATCCTCTACTGATGGTACCCGGATCGAAGGTTAATTTTTTAGAAATACTTTGCCCCCTTCAGTTGATCAAATAAATCGTCAATCCTTGTCAAAGGATACTTATTCCGCACCGTAGTCCTGTTTAACTGCCGGTAGTCGATACACAATCTCCGACCACCATCCTTTTTCCTAACAAATAATACCGGCGCACCCCATGGTGAAACACTTGGTCGAATAAATCCCATATTCACCAAATCCTGCAACTTAGTCTTCAACTCTTTTAATTACGCCGGTGCCATTCTGTATGGTCCATGTGAGATAGGTTGAGTACCTGGTAAAAGCTCTTTGGTGAACTCAATTTCGCGGTGAGGTGGAAATCCTGGAAGATCCTCTGGAAACACATCAGAGAACTCACTCACCACAGGAATATCCTCCACTGTCATCGGAGTCTCCCGAGTATCAAACACATGAGCCAAGTAACCCTCACAACCTTTCCTTAATAATTTCTCAGCGGTCAACGCCGATATCACTCCGGAGGGTAGTACCCTACGATCTCCCCGAAACGTAAGTTCCGGCAAACCTGGACTCCGGAAAACCACTATCTTGTCATAACAATCTATGGAGGCATGATGTATAGTCAACTAATCCATCCCCAGAATCACATCAAACTCAAAAATATCTAAGGGTATTAAATCTACCTCCAACCCAAGGCCTTCAACCATCACCCGAGAAATAAAAGAATGAGTCGACCCGGGATCTATCAAAATATAAGCATCACGGTTGAATATAGATAACATACCAATGACCACCTCTGGTGCTTCTTGGGCCTCATGTTGCGTCATATTAAAAACTCGAGCATGTGTACCTGAAGATCGACCACGATCCCCATATCTACCTCTGGCCATGCTGGTCCCACTAGCTCTACCGGCCCCACTGAATTGGGTATGGCCCCCAACTGTAGTACCAGACATCTGTCCTGCCCTCTGGCTCGGCTCAGTAGCATCACGGCCCAAGGAACTACTGCCCGAACGATGATGTGAATAGAATGTCTTGATGTGACCAGTCTCCCCACAGAAGAAACAACTAAAGCTACCAGATCTGCCACCCTATCTTCCGGTTGACTGCACTGAGGCACCGCTAGACTGATCAGATGATTGTCATGCCTGGCAAGCTCCACCACTGCCCGACCTGGATCTCGCACTCTTAGAAGATCCAGAACTATGATTGCCTCTCTTGGATGGTCCCTGACTAGAGGTTCCGACAATCCAGCGCTCCCGACGTCTCCTGAAACCACTGTACTGCTGCTGGACTGGCAAACCCATACTCTACTCTACTCGGGTTGTAGCATCAGACAAAGTTCTCAAGGAAGTGTGAGCCATAGCCGTAACTGCTGACTGAATCTCACCCCTCAGTCCTCTTTCAAATCTGCGGCACTTGTCCCTCTCGGTCACCACCAAAGCCGGTGTAAAGCGACTCAGCGCTATAAATCTCTGCTCGTACTAGGCCACAGTCATGTCTCCTTATTGTAAATGCAAGAACTCGACCTCCTTGGCCTCCCGGTATGAGTGAGGGTAAAATTGCTCAAGGATGCGCTCTCGGAAAGCCTCCCAAGAAAGTGTATGGACACTCCCGCCTGACACCTCCAATGAGTGCCACCAGTGGTAAGCAGAACCACTTAACAAAAATGTGGCCAACAGCACCCTGTCCCCTGGAGGACATCTCATGACCAAGAACACTCGCTCCAAGTGAATAATCCAATCCTCAGCATTATCTAGGCTAGACTCGCCAGTAAATACCGTCGTCCCTAATCTCTGGGCTCTCTCAATAGCTAAAACCTCAGTAGTCCTATCCTGAAGTACTGAAGTTAATGTATGACCCAGTTGTTCCAGTGTCTGCCTAAAATCAGGCTCCACTGCGGGTTCATGGGTGACTCCACCGTTCCCAGACTGCTGAAGGGGCTCGCGTCTCGGAGGCATTACGCTGAAAAGAAATTGTAGATCAACAATACCACAAATTCACTTGTACACTAGGTGCACGGTCTACAGGAATTTAACCTAGTGCTCTAATACCAATTGTCAGGACCCGTCCCGAATTTCCCCTCGAAACCCGAGAAGGACCCTGATCCCGTCTGACAACCTAAGGAAAGGTTCCCAAAATACCCTTCAATCCTTACAAATAAAATATAACCAACTTCACCTGTCAGACAAGGGGTTCAAAGCACTCAACATTTCCAACAAATAATGATCATCCAATTAAACTATAATATCAGAGCGTCTATGTAAGATAAATAATACAATTTACATATCCTACTCGAAGTTTAAATACACTGTGCAGCTGAAATATTAATGCCTCCGCCTCGTAAGAAGTGTATGTGTCAACTCAACAGCCTGAAGGAGATTTAAACATAAAAGTTGTGAGTGGACAAAAATAATCATTTATAAAACCTGTTCCGAGGAGATCTTACCTTTTCCCCTCCACTTTATAAAACCATTCATGCATCAAATAAAACAGTTCATGATATAAAACATCATCTGCAAATCATCGGAATTCCATTTCTCTTTAAAAACCACTTAGTTGGACTCCACACGAAATCTGTATAATGAAAACATATCGTGGTCCACAGTTTGGTTTGAAAATCATCCTGAAAAGAGTTTAAAATCATTTATTTCAACCTGGACACATAAAATATCAAATCCACTATTCCTGACATATCCACTAGCCACCAGGGTATCCCTTGGGGTGTGCTAGTCCTGTACTACGCATAGACAGCCTCGCGACCAGGCGGAGCAAAACCCTCGACGCCAGATTCTGAGAAACAGTAACCATCGGGATAGAAAACCAGTGAAAACCAAATTCTTTGAATAATCACCAATTATATTAGAGGTTCACTGGGTTCACCACATACAGCGGATCCTGGCCCCCCTCAAATTGGTATTGTTTATATTGGAGGTTCACCGCCTACAGCGGATCCTGGCCCCCCTCAAAACACACTTTCACTGAAATATTGGAAAACATGTGTCCCGCAATCATTTTTCAATTCCGGAAAGTCAATGCAACAATACATAATAGTATTTAAACAAAGATACATTGATGCATGCATTACAGTTTATAAACCAAAAGTCCACTCACCACCTGTCCAAGCAAGCTCAATCCCGACTTGTTTGTCCCTCCGAGGTTCCCGGAGCAATATCGCCTGTCAATAATCCCTAAACCCCGGGATATCCACCTACGCTACCCTAGAAAATGCAACAACTTACGACGCCCAAAACTACCTCTCAACGACGTCCGATTAACCCGAAACCTGCGCTAACAGATTCGGAACATTGAAAACTAGCTGCCATGAGCCACAGTGACCTAAGAGTCGACCCCACGCGCCGCCACTCACCGGTGGAGGGCCGGATCACGCGCCGGTGGAAGGTCGAACCACGTGCCCACGCCCCGCCACGCGCCAGTGGAAGGCCGTACCATGCGTCGGTCACGCGTTTGCTATAGTACCCATACACCTGGACCGGTCCAATCCGATCCACTCAACCCGATCGGTTCACCCAACCCGATCGGTTCACTCAACCCGACCAGTTCACTCAACCCGACCGATTCAACTCCACCCGACTGGTTCAACTCAACCCGATCGATTCAACTCCACCCGACCCATCACCGACGACTCACCGGAGAAGATGACAGAACCACCGTCGCCATCACCGTCTGGGTCGCCGGAATCCTCAATTTTCGACCGATCCAAGCTTTTTCATAACTTCTTCAAAACTCAACCTTTTTTCATGAATTTTACGTCTAAATCTATCTAGTCAAACCCAGGAATCCAAATATGACCTTAAAACATCAAACCCGTACCTGTGCTAGATGAAAAATTGATCGGAAGGTTCGAATCTTCTTTTCCTCTGTTCGACTTCCCCCGTGGGTGTCTGCTCTGATGGTTGGTACGGTTGTGATCGTGGGAAGGAGTAGAATCCGATTAGTGGAACAAAAATGGAAGTTTAGGTCTTGAATCAAACTTGGAATTTTTGGGTTTTGGGTGTAAAAGTCGTACACGGGTTCAGGGTGGTCTATGTGATTCAGAGAGAAAGATGAGAATGAGATGAATAATTGAAGATGTAATAATGGGTTGGAGTTAACATATCTACCCCAAGTCAATAATTACCAAAATACCCTTAACAATCTAGACCCGTAACGTTCGTATACGAACTCCATTTTTCATACTGTCTACGAACTCGTGAGTTCGAGACCCATGCAACGGTATCCAAAACACAGCCTAAAAAGTTCCGAAACAAAACTTGATTTCCACACCCTTAACCACCAAGTGTAAAATCGTCTTGTTACAAGCAGGGTTGAAGACGATTGAGCTCTGCAGTCGCAAGGTCGAGGCAGGTGGAGGCGCGTGGCGGCTTGTGGGGCCATTCCCCCATCCACGGCGGCACGTACTTGGATATTGTTTATGTTCCAGATCTATTGGTGCAGGTTTCAAGTTCATCAGAGTTTTTTGAAGGGTTGGTTTGAGTGTTTAAAGTTATTTTGAGCGCGTTTCGGAGCGCGTGCGTACTCTAGGGGGTTAGGGGATTGAACGTGGGGTTTATAATTGTCGTTTAGTAAACCATGTTATCATTTTTAGCAGGCGACACTACTCCGGGGACAGCAGAGGAGTGTACAGCTCAATGTTGAGCTTAATTAAGCTTCTAGTGAGTGGACTTTGTTTTCCTCAATTAAAATTCATGCATATTGGTATGTTTTAAGTACTTTATTATCAATTAAAAATTTCATAAATTAAATGGAATGATTCCAAAATAATTTATTATTTTAAAGAGTCTCGGGAAATAAGGATAATTATTATAAAGTGTTTATTATCTTTCTATGACGAAAATTAAGGATAATGATTTTACTTGATTTTTCACTGATTTTGGAATCTAATATTGGTTTGGAAATGACTTGGGCTTAGGCCAGTTATGGATTTTTGGTTTAGGCCTGGTTTACGAGATTTTGGGGGCTACAACCCGATTTCATAGATTTTGGGTACTATGGATTGTGAACTGATTGTATTTTGGCTTCAGCCGAGCATGTGGTCTTGTGCTCTGGCCCGGTTATATGTTCTGAGGCTTTAGGTCGGGATTGTGATTTGGGCTTTTGCCCTGGTGTAATGGTTTGATGGGGGCGATTAGGGTGTCTAAGGGTTTTGGGATCAGACTATGTAATATTCAAGGGGCGAGTAGTAACTTCAGCCACGTGAGTTTGTGGGTCTTGCCAAATCATTCATCCCGATGAAATAAGGAAAACGATTATTTATATGAGGTATGGCAGGGAGGATTCCCTCATATGCTCGGTGATATAAAGAGTTATGTTGGATTCCTTCATACGCTAGGTAGGATGTGAGGTATGGCATGGAGGATTCCCTCTTACGCTGGGTAGGAGGTGAGGTATGGCAGGGAGAATTCCCTCATATGCTAGGTAGGGCAGGAGGTGTGGTAGTGAGGATTTCCTTATACACTCACTATGGTATGGGCTATGATATTGAAGAATCCATCATATGTTTCGGCCGGGGATACGACTTCTGCCGGGGTTACGGCTTCGACCGTGATATCGGCTTTGGCCGGGAATGACAGCTACGGTTGGGATATCAAGGTACGGCCCGGGATAACGGCTACTGTTGGATATCGAGTTACAACTCGGGATGACGACTATGGCTGGGATATCGAGCTACAGCTTGGGATTATTACTTTGGCCGGGATATTGGGCTACGGCCCAAAATATCGGCTACGGCCGGGTTACTGAAATGACAGGTACAGTTGGATGTAGCGTGGTTTCCACCCAAGTAAACCAAACGGTTTTCGGTAAGTTGTATATAGTCTTATATGCTGATTGCATGTGTTTTTTGACAATGAGTGATATGAAACAAAACAAGCACAATAATTTTGTAACATATTCTATCCAATTATAATCTTTGCAAGTATACAAAATCGATTAAGATATTATAATGGCAAGCAAAGGTCGATCCCTCGATTTGTACAGTTGGATGTAGCGTGGTTTCCACCCAAGTAAACCAAACGGTTTTCGGTAAGTTGTATATAGTCTTATATGCTGATTGCATGTGTTTTTTGACAATGAGTGATATGAAACAAAACAAGCACAATAATTTTGTAACATATTCTATCCAATTATAATCTTTGCAAGTATACAAAATCGATTAAGATATTATAATGGCAAGCAAAGGTCGATCCCTCGATTTGACTTGTTCAACAGTTTATTCCACTTAGAATTCAGATTCAATTAACTCTAGCAAAAGACTCAAAAATAAGAAAAGAAAAATAAAAGACAAGGCTAGACAAGGACACACAATAAGACTCAATTAAGACACCAAACAAGATAACGGCAACGACTCAATGAGGACTCAAACCAAGAAAAACGGTAAGGGGTTTTTTTTTTATGATATTTGTGGAATTGAAAATGAAAAAAATTACGTAGAATGCAAGAAAGTAAAATTGCAGCAAAGGTGGTGATTTGAATAATATTATTAAATAAGGCGAATTAAGGCAAACTATCCATCACTAACCAATTAAGTGATTAACATGATTTCCAAGATTAAATTATTATGAAACTTTCGAATATGATGCCCATGCAATGGTCCAACTAAGCCCCAATCCACAAATATTATTCTCTTACTTAGCATATTCTAGGCCGGATGAGTACTTTCGAACGCCTATCAAATTTTATTAAGATGATGCATGAAGAACGAAGAGAATTTAATGACACCACACTACTCCTAGAAAAGTGATGTGCAGCCCTACGTTGTCATGATTTGAATTACAAATAAGATGTAAGCCACTACACTTGATGCCAAACAATCACAAGAAGATGACTAGTCTAACAAGCTAGTCAGACTCAGGAAATTCTCACTATTGGTTTCTAGATGGTTACTCAAGTTACAATCAGATTGCCATAGCACCAGAAGATCAGGAGAAGACCACCTTCACATGCCCCTATGGCACCTTTGCCTATAAGAGAATGCCATTTGGTCTATGCAATCCCCCTGGTACCTTCCAACGTTGCATGATGAGTATCTTCTCAGATATGGTGGAGGCCATCATAGAGGTTTTCAAGGATGATTTCTCTATATTTGGTAATTCTTTTGAGTTATATTTATCTAATCTTCAACGAGTGTTGAAAAGATGCAGGGAAAGCAATCTGGGCTTGAATTGGAAAAGTGCCACTTCATGGTACATCAAGGGATTGTTCTAGGACACGTGATCTCCTCACGTGTCATTGAAGTGGACAAGGCCAAGCTTGACATTGTAGAGAGGCTGCCAGACCCTACCAAGGTTAAAGAAGTCAGATCTTTCTTGGGGCATACAACCTTCTACAGGAGGTTCATCAAGGACTTCTCCAAAAGTGCTAGGCCATCATGCAACCTCTTGGCCAAGGATGCCATGTATGATTCAACCAAGGAATGTCGTGAGGCATTCAACACAAGCAAGGCCAAGCTCACTGCTTAACCCTCATCATGCCTCCTGTTTGGAACCTGCCACTTGAACTGATGTGTGATGCTTCAGATTATGCTGTTGGAGCTGTCCTAGGACAAAGAGTGAATAAGATGCCTCATGTCATCTATTAAGCCAGCAGGACACTCAATTATGCACAACTGAACTATTCCACAACAGAGAATGAGCTCTTAGCTGTTGTTTTTTCTTTAGAAAAATTTAGATCATATCTGATTCAAACTAAAGTGATTGTTAATACTAATCATGCAGCTTCGAAGTACCTCATCTCCAAAAGGATGCTAAGCCCAGACTGCTGCGTTGGATGCTCACTCTGCAAGAATTCGGCCTTGAAATCTTAGATAAGAAGGGCAGTGAAAACATGGTGACAGACCACCTGAGCAGGCTCATCCACGGGTCCACTAATGAAATTGGTCATCTACCACTCTCTGAAACATTCCTGGATGAACAACTCTTCACCTTACATGCTTTTGATCCCTGGTATGCAGATTTGATTAATTATATGGTCACTAAACGTTTAAATTCTTATTTGAGCATATTCCAGAAAGACAAGTTTGTTATGCAAGCTAAGGACTTCTTTGAGCATATCTCTGCAAACACTGCCCATATTAGATCATAAGACGATGCATTCCAGAAGCTTAAATGGGCTCGAGTGGATTGTTTTACGCTATTAATTCGTTCAAAACGGTAAAAATGTTAAAAAGTTAAGAAAATTTCAAGGTCGGTCGGTAATGGCGATTTTTGGCGCACGGCGGAGCGGTCGTCTTCTCCGGTGACATGTTCAGTTAGAGAGGACTGACGTGGCATGCCACCTGGCAGCCACGTGGAGGCCACTTGGCTGCTGAGCCAGCGCCAAGTCAGCACGCGTGCAGGAGCGTGGGGTACTATAGCCGGTGCGTGGACAAGCTGCCGGCCTTCCGCGGACGTGTTGTGGTGCGTAGGGCTGGTCCTTGGGTCACGGTGTCTCGTATCGACATGTTTTAGACGTTTTGAACCTTTTGGTGTAGGTGTCGGGTTAATCGGACATCGTTTAGGGTTAGTTTGGGGCAGCCGAAGTGGCTGCATTTTTAGTGGAGATACGACTCGGGATTGAGCTTAACTGGATGTTCGATGAGTGGACTTTGGTTTTGTAAATTATAGTGCATGCATACGCATATATTTGAAATAATTTCTTGTTACGTATTGTTTTTGGCAAATGTCTAGAATTTAGAATTTACTAGACACGGTTTCTCAATAATAAATGGGAAATGACGTTTTGGGGTATGGCCTGGCTTTATGGACTTTGCTTTTATGTCGTTTTGATCTTATAGATTTTGGGTTTCGGTTGAGTCCATGATTTTTGGGTTTAGACCCGGATTTGTGATTTTATTGGATTTGGGCATAAACCCAGTTTTTCAAAGAGTTTGGCTTAGGCCATGAAACAAGGATTTCAAAACATGGATTTTGGTTCTCCGCCAGATCAATGAGGGTTCTCCGACACTGGTGTCGAGGGGTATTTCTCCACCAGGTCGTTGAGGTTGTTTTCGCGTAGTACAGGGTTCTGCATAACTCAAGGTATATTGGGTGTACGGAGGGTTGGACCCGGGCCAGTCAGCTCGGATATCGAGCTACGGCTCAGGATTCCATTAGGGGAGCGGTGAGACATGTTTGTGATATTTTGTGTCCAAGTATGTTTACATGATTTTTTTAACTCCTTTGAGGAGGGTTTTCAAAGCAGGGTTGTGGACCACATGATGCTTTCCTTATTCGGGTTTTCTTGGGTCCCACCGAATGTTTTAACAAAAGATGGATTTTCCTGTCAGTTTTCGGATTATCTTTATATATTATTTGTGTAAAAAGGAATTTTATATTTTTTATGCATTGTTTTACTCATGGAGGGGGAAATTGTATGTTTCCTTTGGAATTGTTTTAAAAGATTATTTTGTCCACTCACACTTTTTTGTGTTTGAAATCCCCTCCAGGTCGTTGAGTTGACGAGGGCACATCCAGAGGCAGAGGCATTAAAGTTCAGTTGCACCTTTACCTAGACTATCGAGTAGGATTTATAAATTTTCTGTCTTTACCTTTCCTTCCTAGATGCTCTGATAAGCCTTTTTGGACTTACTGTAAATTATGATTACGTCGATGGTTATTTGGTGATATTGGGATTTGAGAGTGTTATTTGATCCTTCGTCTGACAGGTGAAAGACGGTTAACCATTCTTTAAGGGGAGGTTCTCCCAAATTTTTGGAATTCTCGAAAGTAATTGCAAGGGCTTAGGGTATTCTAGGAAATTTATTAAGTTGTCAGGCGGGAGCAAGGCTTTTCCCGTGTTTCGAGGGGAAATTCGGGAAGGTTCCTATCATATATTGTCACTCACGTTTTTTCCTATGGTGCAGTTGAGATTCAACATCCAGTTAAGTAGGAGCCATTTATAGTGAATGGTCAGCGCCTCAAGCATTACTTCGAGGCCCATCCTAATCCTGTCACAGCCAACCTTGATCTCCAGCAGGCGCCAAACATCTAGCCTGCCAGCCTTGTCTTGCCCAGACGTTAGATAAAGCGCTCCAAGGAGACAACATAGCCCTGGTTTGTGTTCTCTCTTACTTTACTTTTTCTTCCCTATTGCACTCGCTGAATCTTTATTCTTTTTTGTCATGCACTCTCTACACTCAACTCCTCTCCAACACAGCAACAAAAACGTCTCAACTTTTCTCAAAGTAAAACAGTGCGGCTAAACAAAGATTGGAACCCTAGTTTCACTTTGAAACTTAGTTTAAATAGGTCCCAAGGATTCCCCTAAATTCTAGGAGTTGAAACTGAAATACAAAGTCCAAAATACCCTTAATGAAACCCTAAAACCGGTTTCCTAGCTTGACAGGGACACGGCTAGGATCGAACCTCTTAATCTTGTGACTTGTGATGCAAGAAAGGGTCGTTCTTGTTCGAAAAGTTAGCTTAAAACAGCTCTGAGGTATCCTGAATGGAAAGAAAGTGTTTATTAGCGTTCTTGAGCATTCTTGGACAGCTGGCACCTTCTAGACATGGCTGAGCAGAAGTTCCTCATTTGGAACTCCAAGTTCTCCCTTTTTGGGCTTATCGGGAACTAAGCATGTCATTGACCAATGCAGCTGGGACAAACTACTTATTTTACTTCCATATGATGTATCTAGCCTGGTTCTGGGCTTTGTCCTGCTCAAAAGCTCGTAGAAAACTCAATGGCCCAATTTGGCTCAAATCAGGGCTCCTGGGACGTCCTTTTACGCGCAACTTGTCATGGACATGTCATTGGAAATTCTGGGCTCGCCTTAAGGCTCCACTAGCTTGCTAACACTATTTGAAGTCCATTTCTAGTTGGTGTCTCACTTGGTTCCACCGGGTTCAGAGTGATTTACTTTGGCCTACCCGTACATGTCAATGGCCTGAATTAGGCCGCAGTTTGGCATCTGAGGGACTTATCAAGGGCTCAGCAGAGGTTTCTTTGGGATGTGTCAGAGGACACGATTTAGGGCGCACCTGGGGCTTAGATTAGGGCGCACCTGGGGCTCAGATTAGTGCGTATGATGGGTCTTAGGGACACATTTTAGGGCGTGTCTTTGGCTTCATTTTGGCACGTCCTGGCAGGGGCCAGGCCTCGGTTTAGGACATTTTTTGGACTCGAACCTACTTGTTTCTATTGGCAGAATTTCAATCCCAACACCCCCAAACCTAAACTAGACATTGTCCTCAATGTTTTAAGAATAAGCAAGACCCAAAAAAAATGTGAGTTTAGTGAGGTGATAGGCGTAGAAATAAAAGAATGAGAGAGAGGTACAAACCAGGGCTAGGTTGCCTCCTAAGAGCGCTTTATTTTATGTCTGGGCAAGACGAGGCTGGCAGCTATGCACTTGGCGGTGAGCCAAGGTCCTGGGAGTTCACAAGTTGCTCAATGAATGCCTCATAGTAGGGCTTAAGGAGGTGCCCATTCACTTTGACAGTGTACAACCTAACTAGGTGCTTGATTTCGACTGCACCATGAGGGAAAACCTGGGTTACAAGATAAGGGCCAGTCCATCTAGTGCGAAGCATACCTGGATGTGCTTATCATGAAATGCCTTTGTCTTTTCCTTGTAGACCTTGGCACTCTCATATCCTTCGTTTCAAAGCTCATATAATCCATTGAGTGGGAGCTTCCTGCGAGTGCTAGCGACATCTGAATCCATATGCACATTTTTTATGGCCCTGTAGGCTTTATGTTCCAGCTCCACAGGTAGGTGACACCCTTGCCAAAGATAAGTTGAAGGGGAGACATGCCAATGGTGATTTTGTAGGCTATCCTATAGGCCCACAAAGTATCATTGACCCGTAGGGACCAGTTCTTCCTTGTGGGGATCACAGTCTTCTCTAAGATGGCCTTCACTTCTCGATTTGAGATTTCAGCATGTCCACTTGTCTAAGGATGGTACGGTGTAGATATTCTGTGAGTGACACCGTACTTCCTTATGAGGGCCTCAAAAGAATGATTGCAAAAATGTGTTCCCCAATCACTAAAGATTGCCCTAGGTGCTCCAAACCTGGCTAGTATGTGGCTAAGCATAAAACTTACAACAACTTTCGAATCATTAGTTTTAGTGGGGGTTGCTTCCACCCATTCTGAGACATAATCCACAGCCAGCAGAACATACAAATAACCATAAGAATTTGGAAAAGGTCCTATGAAATCAATGCCTCACACATAAAATATTTCATCAATAAGGATAGGGTTCAATGGCATTTGATTTCTAGGGCCTGTGTTACCTTGCCTTTGGCATTTGTCACAGATCTTGAAAAAATCATGAGCATCTTTGAACAATGTAGGCCAGTAGAATCCACTTTGTAAGACCTTCAGGGCAGTCTTCATTGCACCAAAGTGCCATCCACATGCCAAGTCGTGGTTGAAGTCTAAACACGAAACCCATACCTCAGTTGGCCAGAAAATCAATCGAAATGTTCAGTTTTCTCCTTCCTTAGTTTGGTGTTCCCCGTGGCTGGTTCCCTCGACGGCCGGTACGTCCTTGATCGCGGGCAGGAGGAGAAGACAATGGGTAGAACCAAATTCGACGAGGTTTCCTCGAATCAAAGTTCAAAGGTTTTGGGTTAGATCGCAAGGGTTGGATGAAGATCGCGAAGAGAGAGAGAGAGAGAGAGAGAGAGAGAGAGAGAGGAAATGAGAAGAATCTAGAGAAGTCTGGGTTAAAATATCTACCCAGGGAAAATTACCAAATTGCCCCTAAAAATTCAAGACCCACTACTCTCTCATACGAACTCTGTTTTGTGCATGCCGCCTGTCTACGAACTCGTGAGTTCGAGACCTACGCAACGGTACATGAAAAACTGCCAAATGTGTCTCTAAACAAAATTTGACTTTCAAGCCAAACCAAAGGTAAACTCGTCCTTTTCCAAATTCATTTACGAAAAAATTCACTAATTAAATTTCCTGATTGTTACAATATAAGGTCCAGACCATCTAGAATGTAACTTACCCAGAAACAGCTTTAAGGCGTGAGTTGAAGAGGAGGAAGTTTTGTCCGACTTGAAAGTGCTTGCTCTAGATCTGTTGGTCATGAAAGGCCTTTGTCTTCTCTTTGTAAATCTGAGCACTTTCATATGCCTCGTTCCTGAGTTCGTCCATTTCGCTTAGCTGAAGCTTTCTATGAATTCCCGCTTCATTCACGTCCATGTGCATCTTCTTGATAGCCCATAAGACTTTATGCTCGAGCTCTCCAGGTAAGTGGCATCCTTTCCCGAAGACAAGTCTGTAGGGGGACATTCCAATGGGAGTTTTGTATGTCGTCCTATAGGCCCACAATGCATCATTCAGTCTATTGGACCAGTCTTTTCTGTTAGGGCTCACTGTCTTCTCTAATATGGCCTTTACTTCACGATTGGAAATTTCTACTTGGCCACTCGTTTGAGGATGATAAGGCATAGAGATTCTATGGGTAATGCCATATTTCTTCATTAAAGCTTCAAACTATCGATTGCAGAAGTGCGTGCCCCCGTCACTGATGATTACCCTAGGTGCTGCGACCCTGGCTAAGATGTGACCCTACAGGAAACTCATAACTACTTTGGCGACATTAGTTTTGGTGTGTAACGACCCGGACCAGAATTTAAATTATTTTTGAGAATTGGACAATTTTACCCTCAGTTTTGGATGTGTTCGGGAGTCACTTTTTGACTGGTAATACTTTTGGGAATTGTTCTTGGGTTGTTGCGTAGGTCTCGAACTCACGAGTTTGTAGACAGGCGGCACGCTGAAAACGGAGATCCGATGAGTTCGTTACGGGTCTAGAAGCTGCAGGGGCAGTTTGGTAATTTTGGAAATGTTGGAATTATATAACAGATATTTTTCTCTCTCCTCGGGAGATTGGTTGATGCAGTCTCGGTCCTATCCGATTCCTCCCCGTGCGAACACCGAAGGCCATATTCATCGGAGGGATTCCGGTCTGATTCGAACAAAACCAAGGTCGGGAGGATCTTCCCCGGGACCCCACGAGCATTTTGGGGTAGTTCTTGGAGCGGGAGCACCGCCGTAGGCGACGGACGGAGGAGGGAGGTGAACCGAACATTCCCGGCCGTTTTCCGGCCAAACCAGGTACGATCTCGGAACTTTGACCTCATATTTGGATTCCTGGTGAAAAGTAGATGAATTTACATGTGTAGATCGTGAAAAACGGTTAAGAAATGAAGAAATTAGAAAACCTTGAAGTTCGGCCGGAAATGGGGGATTCCGGCGAACCAGACGGCGGCGGAGGTGGCGGTCCGGTCATCTTCTCCGGCCAGCCTCCGGCGATGGCGAGGCCGTCCGGTCGTCTTCTCCGGCGAGTCACCGGTGAACCGGTCGAGTCGAGTGAACCGGTCGAGTTGGACCGGGTCAGGTCGAGCTGGACCGGGTTGGACCGGTCCAGGCGCGTGAACACTGTAGCAGGATCAGATTTTGTTGGTTTCGAGGCCATAGGAGTTCATTTAGAGCTCGGTTGGGCAATCCCAGCGGTAGGGATTGACCGTGGAGAGGGTTTTGAGTTTGGGAAGTCAAGGTAGTTGGGTCATTATGGTGTAGGTGTTCTGAGGCTAGAGCGTACATGAATTTTGGGTTGGATGGTGATGGTAAGCGGACTTTGATTATAAATTGTAAAGTATGTATAAATATCTTCGATTTCATTACTGTTGTGTATGGTTGTATTTATAAATTGTGATGCATGTATTAATATCCTCGATTTAAATACTGTTGTGTATGGTTGCAATGATTGCTGGATAATTGTTTTTCCAATATTTCAGTGGAAGTGCGTGGTGAGAAACGATATGGTTGTTGGATTCGATTTTGATAGTGTTTTGATGTGGTAATTATTTGGGTCTATGATTTTGAGTTGAAACCGTACTTGTGACTATAAAATAATCGATTTTGGATCCAATACCGATTTGAGGGGGCCAGGATCTGGGCTAGGATCCGCTGAGGCGGTGAACCCGGTGAACCTCCAAAAATAAATAATACCGATTTGAGGGGGCCAGGATCTGGGCTAGGATCCGCTGAGGCGGTGAACCCGGTGAACCTCCAAAAAATAAATAATACCGATTTGAGGGAGGCCAGGATCCGGGCTAGGATCCGCTGAGACGGTGAACCCGGTGAACCTCCAATATAAAAGGTGAATTTGCAGAGATTGTGGTAGAGTCCAAGTAGTACATATTCTAGCACACCCCAAGGGATACCCTGGTGGCTAGGAATATGATAGCCGACTGATGAGATATCATGGTACAGAGAGTTATGATACGATATGATAGCCGATGATATTTTCGGCTCTAATATGAACCAGACGACAATTGTTATGGGCCTAATCAACATATGAAAATACGTCGTCATCCGGGTCTGTGGGTTGGTGTGGGCGGTGACCCAGATGGACGAATTATTATTGGATCACTAGTTTGTTGTCCTGTGGTTTTCCAGTAGAGATGTCAGCAATGTCTGACTACTGACTTTTGGTATCAGAAAGTATTTCTATTTGAACCACCACTATTCCGAGGTTTTGGTTTTGACCGGTATTTTATCCTGCGTCTGACAGTAGGAGTGATCAGTAAGTACAGAGATTCTGTTGGGAACTATGTAAAGTTTAATAAAAATTATTTAAGAATAAAGGGTATTTTATGGTAATTAAATGTTGAGGTAAAAGAGCTGTCAGACGGGATAAGGGTTCTTTCCGGGTTTCGAGGAAAAATTCGGGAAGGGTCCTTACATGGTGGGAAATGCTTCCACCCATTTTAAGACATAATCAACCGCAAGTAAGATATAGAGATAACCGAAAGAGTTGGAAAAAGGCCCCATGAAATCAATGCCCCGTACGTCAAAGATCTCCACAACGAGGATAGGGTTCAAAGGCATCCGATTCCGAGGCCCGATGTTACCTTGCCTTTGGCATCTGTCGCAAGTGAGAACAAACTCGTATGCATCCTTGAATAGGGTAAGCCAGTAGAAGCCACTTTGAAGAACCTAGACGGCCGTCTTTTTCCCACCAAATGCCCTCCACACACTAGACTGTGGCAGAACATCAGGATTGACCCCATCTCATCTTCCAGAATGCATCTTCGAATGACTTGATCCGAGCAGTGCTTCCATAGGTATGGTTCATCCGAGACGTAGTACTGAACCTGTTTAACAAATTTTCCCTTCTGGTGTCTCCTCAAAGATGAAGGAACATGCTTAGTAGAAAGATAGTTAATGAGATCGGCATACCAGGGATCAATTTCCTTGAGCGCAAAGAGTTGTTCATCAAGGAAGGTTTCAAGGAGCGGCAAGTGATCAGCTTCGTCATTAGACCCGTGAATCAATCTGCTCATGTGATCAGCAACTACGTTTTCACTCCCCTTCTTGTCTCTGATTCTGAGATCAAACTCTTGGAGGAGCAGCATCCACCATAGCAACCTTAGTTTGGCGTCTTTCTTTATAAGGAGATACTTCAATGCTGCGTGGTTCGTATAGACTACCTTCATTTGAATCAGGTAGGACCTGAACTTTTCTAAGGCAAAGATGACGGCTATAAGCTCTTTTTCTGTCGTGGAATAGTTCAACTAGGCTTCATTGAGGGTTCTGTTGGCATAGTAGATGACATGAGAAAGCTTATCCACTCTTTGTCCTAACACAGCTCCATCTGCAAAGTCCGAAACATCACACATCAATGCGAATGAGAGGTCCCAGTTGGGCAGCATAATGATGGGTGAAGCTGTGAGCTTAGCCTTGAGGGTGTTGAATGCCTCATGGCATTCCTTAGTGAATTCGAAGGATGCATCCTTTGCTAGATGATTGCATAGTGGTCTGGTTATCTTGGAGAAATCCTTGATGAATCATCTGTAGAAACTAGCGTGCCTCAAGAATGATCTGACTTCTTTTACTGATGTAGGGTACGGCAGTCTCTCCACTATGTCTAGCTTAGCCTTGTCTACTTCTATGCCACGGCTAGAGATCACATGGCCCAGAACGATGCCTTGTTGTACCATAAAGTGGCACTTCTCCCGGTTGAGAACCAAGTTGCTCTCCTTTCATCTCTCGAGGACTCGGGATAGATTTGATAAACAAAGCTCGAATGAGTTCCCAAACACCGAGAAGTTGTCCATGAAGACCTCAATGATATCCTCCACTATGTCGGAGAAGATTCTTATCATGCAACGTTGGAAGGTTGTTGGGGATGTTGCATAAACCAAATGGCATTCTTCAATATGCAAATGTACCATATGGACACGTGAAGGTGGTTTTCTCTTGATCTTCTTGGACGATGGCAATCTGGTTGTATCCCGAGTATCCGTCAAGAAAGCAGTAATGAGAATGTCCGGCTAATAATTCGAGCATTGGATCGATGATGGGTAGGGGAAAGTGGCCTTTGCGTGTGGTGGTGTTGAGCTTTCTGTAGTCGATGCAGATTCACCACCATATCTGAACTCATTGAGGCACTAGCTCATCATCCTCATTCTTCACGACCGTTATCCCACTCTTCTTCGGAACTACTTGGACTGGGCTCACCCATTTGGAATCGTAGTTGGGATAAATGATTCCCACGTCCAAGAGTTTGAGTACTTCTTTCTTCACGACCTCCTTCATAGGTGGCTTAGTCTCCTCTGAGCCTCCCTTGATGGCTTGGCCTCGTCTTCAAGCAGTATTCGGTGCATGCACTTAGAAGGGCTAATTCCCTTCATGTCTACGATGGTCCATCCAAGTGTAGTTTGATTGGCCTTTAGAACTTGTACCAACACCAATTCTTCCTTCGCACTTAGGTTAAAAGCTATTATGACTGGAAGGGTATGATTCCTTCCTAAGTACGCGTATTTTAAATGTTCAGGCAATGAACGATGGTAAAGTATTCTGTCCCAAGATGGATAGCTCTTCGAATGGTTGCTTCCATGACACCATCATCTGTGCTTTCCTCAGTTTGTGACAAACTTGTGATGGCCTTTTCCAGATCATCTTTCATACATGAATTTGCAATTGTCTTCTGTAGTAGCATGTCCATTATGTTTAATGGAAAGTCCATGATAGGTTCAGCTGGGTACTGGACTGCATCGTGAACAGAGAAAGTCCGCATTTTGTCTAAGACTTTTATGGAGACTTGGCCATTCTTAACATCAATCATGCACTCTTCCGTGGCTAGCAAGGGTCTTCCAAAGAATAAGGGAGGTTCTTTGTTTTGATCGATCTAGTCCATCTTAAGAATGTAGAAGTCTGCCGGAATGCAAGTGTCACCAATTTGTACGACCACGTCCTCAAGCACGCCCATGAGATTAATAACATATACGTTAGTTAATCAAACACATAAGTGTCTTGGTTTCAGTGCCCCTAGATTGAGCGATTTACAAAGCTGGAATGGCATGATGCTCAGGGAGGCACCTGTGTCACATAGACAATGGTCGAATCGTTTCAATTAAATGACGCAGGGAAGTGATGGAGTACAGAAAATGGTTGCGGAACATGCCTTGGGAATGTCAATGATATCATTGGTGTTGAAACCTCGGTTTTTGACCACCAAATCTTTGATGAGTTTCGCGAAGATAGGCATGTGCTTGACGAACTTGTGAAACGGCAATGTGATTCGAAGTTTCTGTAGCAAGCTTATGATTTCCACCTCGAACTCCTCCTTCTTTTTGTTCTTGTTGTGAAACCTGTGAGGAAACGGCAAAGTGACATCATTATCAAAATCAAAATGCATTTCTTTAGTCGGTTTAGAAATTGGAGTGTGAGATTTGGAGTTAGAATTATCCGAGAGATTGGTTTGGCAATTGGGACTTGAAATCGTGAACTTGTCCTTGTCAAAGGCATAAGGTTCCTTTGTGATGTGTTGGGGTCCTGCCATAGGAACCTGGGACTTAGCCGCAGTTGGGCGCTAGTCTAGGTCGTTTGGCGCAACCGATGTCAGGTTCTGGTTATTTGGTGCAACGTGGCGCGTCGAAGGCACGCCCTGGAGAGGTGCTGGTGCAGTGGCTACGGGTGGGCCCAGCGATGAAGCGGATGGCGCAGGTTGGGGCGTGACACGTTACTGGCCCTGCTGTGAGTTCTGGTTCAGCGACAAGTCCTGAGGCTGTGACAAGTCCTTGGGAGTACTCTTCTTCATCCTTGGCGCCTTGGGTGAAATCTGCAAAAGTAGGATGCGTAGGACTTTGAAGTCTCATGCCACTCATTAAAGTAATTCCATTTACCGAGGGATTCTGAAATCCCTTGGGGTTCACTGTGACCTAGCAAGGCAGCTTGCCTTGTTCGCGTTGATTTAATTGGGCTGCAAGCTGCCCCATTTGTTGGTCCAAGTTAAAGATGGCTTGATCCGTCCTAGTCATGAAACTATCAGTCTTAGCCATGAATGCATTAGTGCTTTCAGCCATACTATGGATGAGTTCTTCCAAGGACTTGGTTCCACTGCCTTGATGTGGTGGGTGGCCATGCTGGAGTACTTGAGGTGCCATGGCTTGTTGTTGGAATCCAGGGGGTGGCAATGGGTTCTAAACAGCTTGATTGTTGATCCAACGGAAGTTTGGATGATTTCTCCATCCCGGATTGTATGTGTTCAAATATGGATCCTTCCGGGGCCTTGGGCCATTGTTGCAAGCTCCCGCGAAGTTAGCTTCTTCAACCATTGGACATTCCTGTGAAGTATGTCCTTCAATTGAGCATACTTCAAAGATTTGAATGCCTTTGGCCTTTTCATTGCAAAGCTTCCTCACCATTGTCGTAAGTTGGGAAATGGCATCATCATTGGCGTTGGTGTACGCATCACCAGTAGCCCTATAGCGATATTCTCAAAGGCGGCCCTGGCCTCCTCCACCGTTCTCTCTAAGACACCTTTCAATTGGGAGTTCACTATGGTTCAGTCGCTGGTCTTCAATCCACCGTAAAAATACAACATCATATGACAATCATCGATGTTGTGATGCAGGCACGCCTGGATCAATTGGTTGAAGCGCTCCCAGAACTCTTAGAAGGTTTCATATGCCGCTTGGGGTGGATCCATGATTTTTTCCTTCAACTCGTTTGTCTTCGCCACAGGGTAGTACTGAGTGAGGAATTTTGACGACAAGTCCCTCCAGGAAGTGCTAGATACGAGAGCCAAAGAGTGGCACCATACCTTGGCTCGATCTTTAAGGCCAAAGTGGAAAAGCCTTAGCCTTATTTCAACTTCCGTCATGCCATTGATGGGCAACGTGGAGCAGACTTCAACAAATTCCTTAATGTGTAAGTGCGGATCTTCTCCGGAAATTCCATGGAACTTCAGCAGCATTTGAATCGTTCCAGACTTTGACTCGAAATTTTCCACTGTGGCCACGGGAAACACAATCGGAAATTGGTCCTCGGACACGTGAGGGGTGGCAAAGTCCTTCAGGAGCCGTGGGGAAGGATTGTTGATGAGGGCACACTCCCTTCCTTGTTCCTCTGTCATTTTGGGACTTGGTGGTGGTGAGCCTTGTACCGAAGATTCTCTTGAAGATGGTCCAATCGATGAGCCGTGAAACGATCCTTGTATAGATCCTTGCGATGACATAAAACAAAGTACCTAGAATAAGACAAAAAAAACTGAGTTAATCAACCGAAACTAAGTGGACACTTTGTTGAGAGACAAGTCCCCAGCAACGGCGCCAAAAACTTGATATGAAATCAAACAAGAACAATAATTATGTAACTTATTATATCCTGTTATAATCTTTGCAAGTATACAAAATGGATTAAGATATTATAATGGCAAGCAAAGGTCGATCCCTCGAGGACTTGTTCAACAGTTTATTCCACTTAGAATTTAGATTCAAATAACTCAAGTAAAAGAGTCAAAAATAAGAAAAGACAAACAAAAGACATGCTAGACAAGGACACATAATACGACTCAATTAAGACACCAAACAAGAAAACGGCAAAGACTCAATGAGGAGTCAAACCAAAAAAAACGACAAGGGGGTTTTATGATATTTGTGGAATTGAAAATTAAAAAAATTACGAAGAATGCAAGAAATTAAAATTGCAACAAGGATTGGCGACAATTTGATTTTTGCTCCAGCAGAAGTTTGGATCATTTTTCCACCCCGGATTGTAAGTGTTTGAATATGGTTCATTCCGGGGTCGTGAATTATTATTGAAATCTATAGCAAAAATGGTGTCTTCCACCAATGGGCAGTCTTGGGACGTGTGGCCCTGGATAGAGCACAGGTCACACACTTGAACTCTTCAAGCCTTTTCATTGCAGAGCTTCTTCACCATTGCCGTTAGTTGAGCAATGCCGTCATCCATGTCATTTGTGTATGCCTCGCTTGTAGCCTTAGAGGAATGACCTCTGTAGCTAAATTTCTTCTCCCTTTGTGCTATGTTCACAAAGGCCGTCCTTGCCTCCGCGGCTGTGCCATCTAGAATTATTTGGGATTGAGAGTTCACCATGGTGCGGTCGCTGTTTTTCAATCCTCCGTAAAAGTACATGTAACAACCCGGAGTTTTAATTATTGGGTTTACGCAATTATTTTTGTAAAATGATGATTTTACCCTTGGTCGGTAAAGGGCATGGAAATCAAATTTGTTTCGGAACTTATTAGGCGGTGTTTCGGGTACCGTTGCGTAGGTCTCGAACTCACGAGTTCGTAGACAGGCGGCATGCAGAAAACGGAGTTCGTGTACGAAAGTTATGGGTCTAGATATGCAAGGGAATTTTGGTAATTTTTGTTTGGGAGAAGGTATTTTAACCCCAATCATTTTTACATCTTCATTTACATCTTAACTTCATCTTCATTCTTCACACTCATCTCTCTCTCTGAAACATAAACACACTGACCCGTGCGAAAAATACACCAAAAACCCACAAAGTCAACTTTTGATTCAAGGCTCTAACTTCCACTTTTGATCAACTAATCGTATTCTACTCATTCCCACGATCACAACCGTACCAACCATCGAAGGAGAGGACCACGGGGGAAGCCGAACCGAGTATAGGAAGTTTCGGATCTTCCAATCTATTTTCCGGCTTACACAGGTACGTGTTTGTGGTTTTGAGGTCATATTTGGATTCCTCGGTTCGAGTAGATAGATTTAGACTTAAAATTTGTGAAAAAAGGTTGAGTTTTGAGAAAGTTATAAAGCTTGAAGTTTCGGCCGGAAATGGGGGATTCCGGCGGAAACCAGACGGTGGCGCCGACAGCCGGTCGTCTTCTCCGGCGAGTCACCGGTGACCGGTCGGGTCGAGTGAACCGATCAGGTTGGGTGAACCGATCAGGTCGAGTTGGACCAGGTCAGGCCAAGTTGGGCCGGGTTGGATCGGTCCAAGCGCGTGACCGGCGCGTGAGGGCGTGTAGGCTCGTGTGCGACCTTCCGGCGGTGCGTGGGGCCGAGTCTGAGGTCACGGCGGCTTGTGGTAATTAGTTTTCGACGTTCCGAATCTGTTGGTACAGGTTTCGGGTTGATCGGACGTTGTTTAGAGGTCGTTTTGGGCATCCGAAGTTGCTTTGTTTTCTAGAAACAGCATGGGTAGACCTCCCGGGGTTTAGGGAGTTGTTATATAAGAGTCTTAATAATAGCCGGTAATCCCGATTGTTGTTTTTGACAGACAATATTGTTCCGGGAACCTCAGAAGAATGAATAAGACGGGATTGAACTTGCCGGAACAGGTTTGTGAGTGGACTTTTGTTTTATAAACTGAAATTCATGCATCAAAATATCTTTGTTTAAATACTGTTATGTATTGTGGCATTGAATTTCTGGATTTTAGAAATTATTACTGGACACATGTTTTCCACTATTTCAGTTAAATTGTGATTTGAGAAATATCACGGTTTTTGGACTTGGTTTTGATATCGTTTTGACGTGGAAATTATTGAGTCCATGATTTGGGTTTTGACTCGGATGTATGAGTTTATCGGATTTGGCCATGTTTGAGGGAGGCCAGGACCCGGGACTAGGATCCGTTATTAGCGGTGAACCCGGTGAACCTCCAAGATAAACATTGATTTGAGGGAGGCCAGGACCCGGGACTAGGATCCGTATTAGCGGTGAACCCAGTGAACCTCCAAGTTAAACACATTTGAGGAGGATCAGGATATGGGACTAGGATCCGCTGTTGACGGTGAACCCTGTAAACCTCCAATATAATTGGTTACTGTTTCTTCGACTGGCGTCGAGAGTTTTGCTCCATTGGTTCGTTGAGTGCTCCGACTCTGGCATCGTGGAGTTTTAGCTCCGTCGGGTCGCGAGGATTTCTATGCATAGTACAGAGAGTTGTGATACAGGACTAGCACACCCCAAGGGATACCCTGGTGGCTAGTGGATGTGTCGGGAACAGTGGATTTGAGATATTATGTGTCCAGGTTGAATTAAATGATTTTGAACTCTTTTGAGGATGAATTTCAAACCAGACTGTGGATCACAATGTGTTTTCCTTCTTTGGATTTTGTGTGGGTCCTACTAAGTGGTTTAAAGAGAAATGGAAATGCCGGTGATTTAAAGATGACTTCTTGGAAAACGATTTATAAACGATTATTTTTGTCCACTCACAACTTTTGTGTTTAAATCCCCTTCGGGCTTTTGAGTTGACGCGGACACTTATCTCGAGGCAGAGGCATTCGTACTTTCGGCTGCGCTGTGTATTTGTACCTGAGTAGGATATCTAAATTGTACCCTTGATCCTACTTAGACGCTCTGATATTATATTTTATTCGGTTGGTCATTAATTATGGGAATTATTGAGTGCTTGAATCCCTTGTCTGACAAGTGAAATCATTTATTATTATTATAATTTATAAGGATTGAAGGGTATTTTGGGAACCTTTCCTTAGGTTGTCAGACGAGATCAGGGTTCTTCCCGGGTTTCGAGGGGAAATTCGGGACGGGTCCTGACAGTACAACATCAAGTGATTCCCGTCAATATTGTGGTGAGGGCACGCCCTCAACATTTGATTGAAGCGATCCCAAAATTCATTGATTGTGTAAGGACCCTTCCCGAATTTTTCCTCGAAACCCGGAAAGAACCCTTATCCCGTCTGACAGTTATTTTATTCTTAAATAATTTTTAGTAAACCTTACCGGTTTCCCGACAGAACCTCTGTACTTACTGACCACTCCTACCTGTCAGACGCAGGATAGTATACAGGTCAAAGCCAAGACCTCGGAATAGTGGTGGTCCAAATAGGAACACCCTCTGATACCAAATGTCAGTAGGTCAGACACTGCTGACATCTCTATTGGAATACCACAAAACAACTGACTAGTCAGATATTTGTGAACCAACAATAATTCGTCACTCTGGGTCACCGCCCACACCAACCCGCATACCCGGATGACGAAGTGTTTCCATAGGCTGATTTATCACATGACAATCGTCCTCAAACCATATTAGAGCTGGAACTATCCTCAGCTATCATATCACATCAGTCGGCATATCCATAGCCACCAGGGTATCCCTTGGGGTGTGCTAGTCCTGTATCACAACTCTCTATACTATGCATAAATAGCCTCGTGACCCGGCGGAGCCAAAACTCCTCGATGCCATAGTCGGAGGACTCAACGAACCTCCCTCAAATCAATGTTTATCTCGGAGGTTCACCGGGTTCACCGCCTCAGCGGAACCTAGCCCAGATCCTGGCCCCCTCAAATTGGTATTGTTTATTTTTGGAGGTTCACCGGGTTCACCGCCTCAGCGGATCCTAGCCCAGATCCTGGCCTCCCTCAAATCAGTATTGGTTCCAAAATCAAGTATTTTATAATCACAAATACGGTTTCAACTCAAAATCATGGACTCAAATAATTACCACGTCAAAACGATATCTCGCTGTGACTCATGTATTTCACCGAATGTATCATACCTCATGACTTGATATCGTGATACGTATCTCGGAATTGACCCTCGAGATACCCTAATCTAGTGGTAGTTTATACTCATTCCAGAGTACCTACTTCTCATCGATATTCTAATTTAAATCTCGGAATCTATCTTTGAAATGTACCACTAAAGTATTAGTTTATACTTGTTTCCAAATACCTACATCTCATAATTAACAATGCTGGGTCCTAAAGCTAACCCTGGCATAGTCTAAATTTCCTATTATCATCTTGCATCATTCTCATTCCATATATATATATATATATATATATTATTAATCAATCAAACATTCATCACCACACACATAATTACATCAAATACTACTAACACAATTAAATCAATCATCATTCAATTGAAATCCCGGTCATCACATAATCTATCACATAACAGTACATAAGTCATATAGGTATGAGTTTAGGAAAGGATTCCACTCACCAACATCATCCAACCCAAAATTCATGGACGCTCTAGCCCAAGGAACACATGCACAATAATAACCCAACTTCCTTGACTTTCCGAGCTCAAACTCCGCTTCAAGGTCAACCATTACCGCTGGAATTGCCCAAATCGGGCCTTAAACGAACTCCTATGGCCTCGAAACCAATAAAATCTGATCCGGAACGTCCCAAAACCCTAGTCACGCGCCGCCGTGACTTCGAGAACAGTCCCACGCGCCGCCACGCGCCACCGGAAGGTCAGAACATGCGCTAACGCGCCGCCACGCGCCCTCACGCGCCGGTCACGCGCTTGCTACAGTGTTCACGCGCCTGGACCGGTCCAACCCGGCCCGACTCGACCTGACCCGGTCCAACTCGACCCGACCGGTTCACTCAACCCGACCGGTTCAACTCGACCCGATCGGTTCACTCAACCCGACCGGTTCACTCAACCCGACCGGTTCACTCGACCCGATCGGTTCACTCGACTCGACCGGTTCACTCAACTCGACCGGTTCACCGGTGACTCGCCGAAGAAGAAGACCGGACGATCGTAGCCGTCGACGGAGGCTGGCCGGAGAAGATGACCGGCAACCGCCGTCTGGTTTCTCCGGAATCCCCCATTTCCGGCCGAAACTTCAAGCTTTTATAACTTCTTCATTTCTTGACCGTTTTTCACGATCCACACATGTAAATTCATCTACTTTTCACCAGGAATCCAAATATGAGGTCAAGGTTCCGAGATCGTACCTGGTTTGGCCGGAAAACGACCGAGAAGATTCGGTCCACTTCCCTCCTCCGTTCGTCGCCTACGGCGGTGCTCCCGCTCCGATGATTACACCAAAAGACTCATGTGGTCGCGAGGAAGATCCTTCCGGCCTTAGTTTCGGTCAAATCGGACTGAAATTCGTCCGATGAAAATGGTGATTCGGTGTTCGCACAGGAAGAATTTCGGGTAGGAGAGAGAGACTGCTTCGACCCATCTCCCGAGGAGAGAGAAAAATATCTGATATATAGTTCCAACTTTTCCAAAATTACCAAACTCCCCCTGAAGCTTCTAGACCCGTAACGAACTCACCGGGCCTCCGTTTTCCGCGTGCCGCCTGTCTACGAACTCGTGAGTTCGAGACCTACGCAACGACCCAAGAAAAATTCCCAAAAGTACTGCCAGTCAAAAAGTGACTCCCGAACACGTCTAAAATCAATGGTAAAATCGTCCAATTCTCAAAATACTTTAATTTCTGGTCCGGGTAGTTACAAATTGGCTCATCAACTCCTTGCCGTGGGTCCAAGATTTTTGCCTTCAACTCATTTTTCTTGGCCACGGGGTAATATTATGTTAGAAATTTCGAAGACAAGTCCCTCCATAAGTGGATTGAAGCTGGCGCCAAATAGTGAAACCATGCCTTAGCATGATCCTTAAGGCTAAAGTGAAAAAGCCTTAGTCAAATTTTAGCCTCTGTCATGCCGTTGGTTCGCGAAGTTAAGCAGACTTCAACTCAAAATTGGCCACCGTTGACTCTGGAAACACAATGGGAAATTGTTTCTCCGAAACATGGGGAATTGCAAAATCCTTAAGGAGCCGTGGGGCTGGTTAGGCACAAGGACTCGGTCTCTTCCCTGCTCATCCCTTGCATCCGCCATCCTTCTTGGGCTAGGTGGTGGTGAGCCGTGAACAGAAGATCCTCTAGATGATGGTGGTGTGCTTGATCCGCGCACAGATCCTTGGACAGATCCTCCTGATGACATAACAAAGTACCTAAAAAAATAATGAAAAAACTAAGTTAATAAAGAAAAAATTGTACTTGAGGACTTATTCAATGATTAATCCAATTAAGTTCAGATTTGTTGACTTAGAATAACACACACACACGCCAAACTAAAAATAAAGATGCAAGTAATGAAAATTTGAAGATTGAAACAAGCAAATAAACACAGATAATAATGATGGTGGCTCGTTGATTTTATGACTAAGGTAAATTAAGGCTTACTATCCACTCTAACCAATTATAGTCATTAACTAGATTTCCTTGACCTAATTACTATGCGACGTCTGAATTAAGTGCCAATGTCATGGGACAATTATAGTCATGGGACATGTCCTTCCGTGGCGTGACTACGACAGGAACTTGGCGCAGGTTCCGGGTTTAGTGCATGGCTTGAGGTTCTCGACTAGAACTCGGTACGGTGTCCTTGGGACATGTCTCGGGACACGACCTGGCATGACCTTGCACTTCTAGGACATGGACTTGATGTCATGAGACACAAGTTTGGGACCCAGATGGCCTGATCTGAGGTACTTGGCTTTGGGCCCGAAATTTGGCGCACTGGTGCACCTAGGACCCAGTTTCGGACCCGATATTGAAATGAAGACATCTCCTTCATCTGAACTCCGATTTGAGTCATTCTTTTTGCGTTCTTCTCAGAATTTACCTATCTTTCCAAATCTGTACAAGTCTCATATGATTGATCATTTTCTACTATTTATGGCACAAAATCATTCAAAAGACATGTAAGAAAGGTACTTAAGGACATCAAAATGATGCATAAATAATGACTGAACAAATACCCCCAAACCTATCTTTTGCTAGTTCCTGAGCAAAACAAACTTAAACAAAAACAAAAGACTTGATCTTAGTTAAGATAGAACATTTAAACCCCTAAGTTCACCTAGTAGGAGGAGTTTTGTCTCATGAGGGTTATAGCAGCACGATACCCACAAATGTTTTACTTAGACAAATAAGATGCTAGAGATAGTACTTTTAACAAACTAATAAGAATCAAAGTATGTAGACATGCTTTGTAGAACTAAAAGGAATGTCATAGCCGTGAGTGTCATGTGAAGGTGTAGATGTTTAAGTGCCATAGATTCAAGTGATCATGTTTGAAAACAACTTCATCTAAGTGCCCTAGAAATATTTTGCCTCGACTCTAATCCTTACCAGGAAACTCTCAATTCACACAAAAATCCTAGGCTTTTACTCTTCCAAGCATATGTGATGAGTTTATGTTATGGAATTCAAGTTTAATCACATATGAATAGCAATGAAGAACAACACTCTATGGAAATAAAGATCTCATGAAAGGAATTGAAATTTAAGAACATAGCCTTAATCCTTAGCATGATTGTCCATAAGATCAGTAAGGTCTTCCATTTTAGGTTGTAATGGGGCTAAGCTTGGGGATTCAGGAAGGAAGGACAAGATTCAAAGAACTTGAGCTGTGCCAAGGCATGAGAAGTCATGACTTGAACTTTCTAACTGAATCTTGGCTTAAGGCCCACGGCATTGTGCCCTCTTGATGGCTTATTTTGAGGTCTTTGGCTCACTTGGCTCAATTCACTTTGCTTTCTTTTTTTATTTTTCTTTTTCATCGTTTCTTTCTTTTGAATTGGATTGAACCAAGATCATGCAATGATTCCTCATTCTTGTAAAGCTTTTCACTTTTCAAAACTTGAACTTGAACTTGAACTTTGATAAAAAGGCCAATGTCATTGGAATTGGGCAGCACTTTCTTCCACTTCTCATTCTCACCATGAATCCCATTTAGGGCAACCTTAGCACAAACTGAGGTTATAGGGCATGGCTTTGATGAATGGCTCAATATTTGGGTTAGGTCATATTTTGGGTGATGAAAGAAAAGGCTGAGTGTTTGGCTTCAAAGTTGTCTTAGGGAGCATGCAATAGGGTAGGACAAGCACAAAACACACATAGCCTACATCACTTCTTATGGCAAAGCACACGTCAAATCAAGAGCATCCATATGGTGTTAGTTCTTTAAAATTCAATGCAAATATGATGTAATGAGATCAACAAATAAGAGCAAAAGTGATGAGTGTTTAAGAGTAGAAACAAGTATATCCCTAAAAAAGAATGGCAATTAGGCTCAAAGATCTCACAGGGAAGTCTTCACTAATTTTCTAAGGTTCACTCAAATTTAGTTATTTTGTTCACTTAATCACTTAAAACATTGCATTGTGAAGTGCAAATTATGAACTACTTGACCATGGCATACTCTTAGTAAAGCAAAGATAGTTAACTTAGCATATACATTCCTATTAACAAGTTATCATACTAATCACAAGCTCAAATTTAAATGTCCTGGCCGTGTATCACCCCCAAACCTACTTGTTTCTATATGCAAAATTTTAAATCCACACCCCCAAACCTAAACTGAACATTGTCCTCAATGTGATAAGCTGTAAGCATGACAACAGTAGAAAGGTTTGAGAGATATAACGAGCAGAAACAGAAAAGGAAGTGAGAAATACAAACCAGGGCTAGGCTGCCTCCACTAATTTTCTAAGGTTCACTCAAATTCAGTTGTTTTGTTCACTTAATCACTTAAAACATTGCATCGTGAAGTGCAGAGTATGAAATACTTGACCATGGCATGACTCTTAGTAAGGCAAAAATAGTTAACTTAGCATGTACATCCCTGTCAACAAGTTATAATACTATCATTAGCAACACTAAACTAAACAAATTAAAACTGAAACTGAAATTCATAAGTTCTGGTCGTGTATCACCCCCAAACCTACTCGTTTATGTATGCAAAACTAAATTTTAAATCAAAACCCCCAAACCTAAACTGAACATTGTCCTCAATGTGATAAGCAGTAAGTATGACAACAGAACAAAGGTGTGAGAGATATAAAGAGCAGAAACAGCAAAGGAAGAGAGAAATACAAACCAGGGCTAGGTTGCCTCCTAAGAGCGCTTTATTTTACATCAAGGCAAGACGGGGTTGTCAAGCTATGTAGTTGGCACAGGCTGAGCACTAGGCGTACTTGGTGCCGGTGGTAGGTCAATTGTGCCCGTGACTAGATTGGGGAGGGCCTCAAAGTAAGCTTTTAGTCGATGACCATTCACTTTGAACGGCCCCTTCTTAAACGGGTGGTGAATTTCAACTGCACCATGAGAGAAAACATGAGTAATCACAAAAGGACCAGCCCACCTTGAACACAACTTACCGAGGAATAGCTTGGGTCGTGAGTTAAATAGGAGGACTTTTTGTCCAATTTGAAAGGCCTTGGGCTGAATGTGCTTGTCGTGAAAAGCTTTTGTCTTTTCCTTGTAAATCCGAGCACTTTCATAAGCCTCGTTTCTGAGCTCCTCGAATTCACTTAGCTGAAGTTTTCTGTGAAGCCCAGCTGCATCGAATTCCATATGCATCTTCTTAATAGCCCAAAACGCCTTTTGCTCTAATTCCACCGGCAAGTGACATCCTTTTCCAAAGACAACCGGAATGGATACATGCCAATAGGGGTCTTGTATGCCGTCCTATAGGCCCACAAAGCATCATTCAATCTATTGGACCAGTCCTTGTGGTTGGGGCTCACGGTTTTCTCCAATATGGCCTTCACTTCTCGGTTTGAAATTTCAGCTTGGCCACATGTTTGAGGGTGATTGGGTGTGGATATCCTATGGGTGACGCCATACTTCTTCATTAAAGCTTTGAAGAAGTGATTGCAGAAGTGTGTGCCCCCATCATTGATGATGGCTCTTGGCGCTCTAAACATGGCTAAGATGTGACTCTGCAAAAAACTCACAACTACTTTGGCATCGTTAGTTTTGGTAGGAATTGCTTCCACGAATTTCGACACATAATCGACAGATAATAAAATATAGAGATTACCAAAAGAGTTCGGAAAATTTCCCATGAAATCAATGCCCCATACGTCAAAGATCTCTACCATTAGGATAGGGTTTAATGGCATTTGATTTCGATGGCCTATGTTACCTTGCCGTTGGCATCTGTCACAAGTGAGTACAAACTCGTATGCAACCTTAAACAATGTAGGCCAATAGAATCTAATTTGAAGGACCTTGAGTGTCATTTTCGTAGCTCCAAAATGGCCTCCACACGCCAAACTATGGCAGAAGGTTAGAATGGGTTCCATCTCATCTTCCGGGATGCATCTTCGAATTATTTGATCAGGATAATGCTTCCATAAGTAGGGCTCGTCTCAGATGTAGTACTTAGCCTGTTTAGCTAGCTTGCCTTTTGATACCTGCTCAAAGAGGACGGAAATTGTTTAGTGACAAGGTAATTAATGAGATCGTCATACCATGGATCGATTGCTTGGAGCGCGAAGAGTTGTTCTTCTAGGAATGTCTCAAGGAGCGGCAATTGATCAGCCTCTACGTTGGATCCATGTATAAAGCAGCTCATTTGAGCAGCCACTATGTTTTCACTCTCCTTTTTATCTCAAATTTCGAGGTCAAACTCTTGGAGAAGTAGCATCCATCACAGCAACCTTGGCTTGGCATCCTTCTTAGTGAGTAAGTACTTCAAGGCCGCATGATCGGTGTAGACCACCTTAGTCTGAATCAAGTACGAAATGAACTTCTCAAGAGCGAAGATAACAGCAAGGAGCACTTTCTTAGTGGTGGAGTAGTTCAATTGGGCGTCATTCAGGGTTCGACTTGCATAGTAGATGACGTGAGGAAGCTTGTTGACACGCTGTCCTAAAGCAACTCCTACAGCGAAGTCCGAACATCACACATAAGTTCGAATGGTAAGTCCCAATTTGGTGGCATAATGATGGGTGATGCCGTGAGCTTTTCCTTGAGGGTATTGAATTCCTCATGGCATTCCTTGTTGAAGTCAAATGCGGCATCTTTAGCCAGGAGGTTTCACAATGGCCTTGTTATCTTCGAGAAGTCTTGAATGAAGCGTCGATAAAAACCGGCGTGCCCTAAGAAGGATAGAACTTCCTTGACTGTTGTAGGGTACGGCAACCTTTCCACTATGTCTAACTTAGCTTTCTCTACCTCAATTCCATGGCTAGAGTTCACATGGCCCAAGACAATTCCTTGTTGTACCATGAAGTGGCACTTTTCCCAATTCAGCACTAAGTTACTTTCTTGGCAGCGTTCTAGTACTCGGGACAAGTTAGCTAAGCACAGCTCAAATGAATGGCTAAAGACAGAGAAGTCATCCATGAATACCTCAATTATATCCTCCACCATGTCGAAAAAGATGCTCATCATGCAGCGTTGAAAGGTAGCTGGGGCATTTCAAAGACCAAAAGGCATCCTTCGGTTGCAAAATCTGCCATAGGGGCACGTGAATGTAGTCTTTTCTTGGTCTTCTGGGGCGATAGCAATCTTATTATACCCCGAGTAGCCATCCAAGAAGCAATAATGTGAATGACCGGCCAACCTCTCAAGCATTTGATCGATGAATGGCAAGGGAAAGTGATCCTTGTGGGTGGTGGTGTTGAGCTTCCGGTAGTCAAAGCAAAACCTTCATCCGTTTTGAACTCACTAGGGTACGAGCTCATCATGCTCATTCTTAACCACGGTAATCCCACTTTTCTTTGGAACTACTTCGACCGGGCTCACCCACTTAGGGTCACTTATAGGATAGATAATGCCCACGTCTAAGAGTTTAAGGACTTCCTTCTTCACGACCTCCTTCATAGGTGGATTTATTCCTCGCTGCGCTTCTCTTGATGGTTTGGCATCGTCTTCAAGAAGTATTCGATGCATGCATTTGGTTGGACTGATCCCTTTTATATCAGCAATCCTCCATCCTATCGTCGTACAATGAGCCTTCAAGACTTGTACCAATTGCTCCTCCTCTGCCGCAAATAAGTTAGAGGCAATGATGACCAGAAGGGTCAGATTTTTGCCTAAGTAAGCATACTTTAAATGATCAGGCAGTGGCTTTAATTCTAGTTCTAGGGGCGGGATGGTGGACGGCAAAGTCTTGTTGTCCATGGAGATAGCGCCTCAAAAGCTTGCAATATTCCATGAATGAACAGGAACGGCATTAAGTATTGTGACTTCATCTATCACCTTATCATTGTCTCATCAGTTGGTGAAGTGATGGCCGTTTCAAGAGCATCTGTTATGCATGAATTGGCAAGTGCCTTCTGCAGTAGTAAGTCCATGGTGTTTAATCGGAAGTCCACAATCTGCTCCGCAGGATATTGGATGGCATCATGGATGGAGAATGTCCGAAGCTTGTCCAAGACCTTGATGGAGACTTGGCTATTTTTGACGTCAATAAGGCACTCAGCCGTGGCTAGCAAAGGCCTTCCAAAGATGAGTGGAGGTTCCTCATTCTTGTCAATTATGTCCATCTGAGTGTGTCTCCAATTTGCACAAGTACGTCCTCTAAAACTCCCATTAGATTAGTAACAAAGGCGTTAGCTAATCTAACACATATGTGTGTACGTTTGAGTGCGCCTAGGTTGAGTGACCTATAAATATGGAACGGCATGATGTTTACTGATGCTCCGGTGTCGCAGAGGCAATGCTTGAATATTTTCGATTTAATGACACATGGAAGTGATGGAGGCCCAAGATCGTTGGCTTTAAGGGCATGCGCAAAAGGGCAGCAGAGCATGCCTTATGGATTTCAATGATGTCAGTGGAGCTGAAACCACGCTTTCTTGCGACTAAGTCCTTGATGAGCTTTGCGAAGATAGGCATGCGCTTGACGATTTTATGGAAAGGCAGTGTAACGACCCGTTTATTTAATTAGGCGAATTTCGTAAATTAATTTGTTAAATCACGATTTTCCCCTTGGTTTTAAAAGAGGTGTGAAAGTCAATTGTTGTTTGGAGACACCTTTGGAAGCTTTTCATGGACCGTTGCGCAGGTCTCAAACTCATGAGTTCGTAGATAGCCGGCACGTGGAAAATAGAGTTCGTATGAGAGAGTTGTGGGTCTAGAATGGTCAGGGGCAATTTGGTAATTTTCACTTGGAAGATATTTTTACTCATACGCTCTTCAGATTCTTCTCATTTTCCCCTCTCTCTTCGCGATTCCTCATCCAAATCATGCCACCAAACCCAAAACCCCGTACCCTTGAACTTTGATTCGAAGTAATCTCGTCCATTTTGGTTCCACCCATCAGAATCCTCTTCTCCCTACGATTAAGGACGTATCGATCGTCGGGGGAAATAGCCACCGGAAACACTGAACCGAGGAAGGAGAAAACATAAACTTTCGATCGATTTTTAGGCTAAATCAGGTATGGGTTTCGTGTTTAGACCTCAGTTTTGAGTTCCTGAGCTCAAGCGGATAATTTTAGGCTATTAATTCGTGAAAAATGGTTAAGATTTGAAGAAGATAGGAATTTTCAAGGTCGGCCCGCAGTGGCGATTTCCGGCGACAGCAGAAGGCGACGGATGGCAGAGCGATCATCTTCTTCGGTGACTAGTTCGGTCAGAGAGCGGACGTGGCATGCCACCTGGAAGCCACGTGGAGCTACCTGGCAAACCGAGTCAGTGCCGAGTCAGCACGCGTGCAGGCGCGTGAGCACTGTAGCCGGCACGTGGACGAGCCGCCGGCCTTCAGTAGGCGCGTGGTGGCACATAGGGATGGTCCTTCGGCCACTACGACGCGTGTCGACATGTTTTCGACTTTTCAAACCTTTTGGCGCAGGTTTTGGGTTAATCGGACATCGTTTAGGGGTAGTTTTGGGCGTCCGAAGTTGCTGTGCTTTTTGTGGGACGCGAGTGGACCTCCCGAGGTTTAGGGAGTCTAAATGTAGGGTTTTTAATTATCATTGGAAACCCCGATTTTTACTTTTGACAGGTGATACTACTCTAGGAACTTCAGAGGAGCGTACAACTCGGGATTGAGCTTAATTGGACGTTCGGTGAGTAGACTTTGGTTTCGTAAATTATAATGCATGCATAAACCTATATTTAAATAATTCTTTGTCAAGTATTAACTTTGATAAGGTAGGTTATTCTCGTAATTTATTCCTGGACACGGGTTTTCAATAATTAATTGGAAACGACATTTTGGGTTTTGGCCCGACCTTATGGACTCTGCTTTTATGTAGTTTTGACTTTATAGATTTTGGGTTTCGGTCGAGTCCATGATTTTTGGGTTTAGACCCGGATTTGTGACTTTATTTGATTTGGGCATAGACCCGGTTTTTCAATGAATTTGGCTTAGGCCCAGAAACAAGGGTTTCAAAAATGGATTTTGGCTTTTACTTTACGGGTTTGTTTCCACTGTATATAATCTCCCTGAGGGTCATGGTTTTTCTCCGGCACATGATGTGGGGTATTTCTCGTCACGTGTTCGTCGAGGTTTCTCTAATGCTGGCGTCGAAGGGTTTTTCTTTGCCAGATCGTTGAGGATTATCGGATGATGACATCGAAGGGTATTTCTCCGCCAGGTCGTTGAGGCTGTCTACGCATAGTATAGGGTTACATCTGCACAACTTGAGGTATATCGAGTGTGTGGAGGGTTGGACCCGAGTCAGTCAGCTCGGATATCGAGCTACAGCTCGGGATTACATTCGGGGAGCGGTGAGATATGTTATGATATTTTTGTGTCCAGGTCTGTTGACCTGATTTTTAAACTCCTTTTAGGAGGGTTTTCAAAGCAAGGTGTTGGACCATTGTTTGGGTTTTCGTGGGTCCCACCGAGTGTTTTAACTAAAAATGGATTTTCCGATAAATTTTTAGATTATCTTTATATATTATTTGTTTAAAAAGGAATTTTATATTATGCATGTATTGTTTTAATCATGGGGGGGAAAAAGGTTTGTTTTCCTCGGAAATTATTTTAAACGATTAGTTTGTCCACTCACACTTTTCTTTGTTTTAAATCCCTCCAGGCCGTTGAGTTAACAAGGGCACATCCAGAGGCAGAGGCACTAAATTTCATGTGCGTTTACCTAAGACTATCGAGTAGGATTTATAAATTTTCTGAATTTACCTTTCCTACCTAGTTGCTCTGATAAGCCTTTTGGACTTATTGTAAATTATGACTACGTCGATGGTTATTTGGTGACGTTGGGATTCGAGAGTGGTATTTGATCCTTCGCCTGATAGGTGGAAGACAGTTAACAAATCTTTATACGGGAGGTTCTATCGGATTTTTGGTAGAATTCTCATAACTAATTGCAAGGGCTTAAGGGTATTCTAGGCAATTTAATAAGTCATCATGCGGGAGCAAGGATTTTCACGGGTTTCGAGGAGAAATTTAGGAAGGGTCCTGTCAGGCAGTGTGATTTGAAGCTTCTGCAACATGCTGATGATTTCCTCCTCAAAGTCCTCCTTTCGCTTATTCCTATTTTGGAACCTGCGAGGAAATGGAATTTCAACATCATTAGCTAACTCAAATGTTACTTTTTTTAGTTGTTTTAAGATTGGAATTTTGAGTTTCAGGGGTAGAATTATTTGAGTGCTGCAAATTGGCCTTAGGAACAGGTTGGATGTCAGTCATGATACTTGGCGCGTCTTGCGATAGCGGTTTGAGGGACTACTTGCGATGAGGTGCTTGGTGGCTTGCTAGGAAGGTTCTGGGCCTGCGGCTGTGGCTGTGGTATGTTAAATGGCACACTTTGTTCTGTGGTCCTCGGCAGAGCTGATTGAGGCGCATGGTCATGTCCTTCTTGTGGTAGGGCTCTCGGTGAAGCCTGGAACATGGTTGGCAACACAGGGCTGGTCCAGGTCTGCGGCATTCCATAAGGCATGGCCTTCTGTGGGTGTGTCATAGAGTTGGTTACAGCAGGATGGTGCCTTGATGATGTCATAGGGAAGTCATGATCCTCAGTGTCAAGTCTGTCATTATGTCCTTTGAGGGAAGCGTATGTAGGACTTTGAAGTTGTGTTCCACTCCGCACAGTGATGGCATTTGCCATAGGATTGTGAAATCCCATAGGATTGACCATGACTTGACTTGGTAGCTTTCCCTGCTCCCTCTGATTTAGTTGATTTGCAATTTTTCCCATTTGACGATCCAAGTGTGCAATTGCATTATCCGTCTTTTCCATATGACTCCAGCTTTCTTGAAAGAATACATTGCTGTTTTGCATGAATTGGATGTTCTGTTGAGCCACGGCATTGAAGGCATCCTCCAAAGACTTGCTTCCGCCACTCTGATTTGATGAAGGGTCGTGAAGGTTCACTTGAGGGGCTGCAGCTTCCTGCTGAAATCCAGGGAGGCGGCAAAGGATTGGCAGCAGTTTCATTGTTGCTCCAGCGGAAGTTTGGATGATTTTCCACTCCGGATTGTAAATGTTTGAATATGGGTCATTCCGAGGTCATGAATTATTATTGAAACCTCCAGTAAAATTTGCCTCTTCCATCATTGGGCAATCTTGGGACATGTGCCCCTGGATAGAGCACACGTCACACACTTGAACTCCTCAAGCCTTCTCATTGCAAAGCTTCTTCACCATTTCCGTTAGTTGAGCAATGGCGTCATCCTTGTCATTTGTGAACACCTCGCTTGTAGCCTTAGAGGAATGACCTCTGTAGCTAAATTGCTTCTCCCTTTGCGCTATGTTCTCAAAGGCCGTCCTTGCCTCCGCGGCTGTACCATCTAGAATTCCTTGGGATTGAGAGTTCACCATTGCGCGGTCACTATTTTTCAATCCTCCGTAAAAGTACAACATCAAGTGATGCTCGTCGATGTTGTGGTGAGGGCACGCCCTTAACATTTGATTGAAGCGCTCCCAAAATTCATAGAATGGCTCATCAACTCCTTGCCGTGGGTCCATGATTTTTGCCTTTAACTCATTTCTCTTGGCCAGGGGTAATATTGTGTCAGAAATTTCGAAGGCAAGTCCCTCCATGAGTGGATTGAAGCTAGCACCAAAGAGTGAAGGGCCTTAGCACAATCCTTAAGGCTAAAGTGAAAAAGCCTTAGTCGAATTTCAGCCTCTGTCATGCCGTTGATGCGTAAAGTTGAGCACACTTCAACGAATTCCTTAATGTGTAAGTGTGGGTCTTCTCCTGAAAGTCCATGGAATGTTGGTAACATGTGAATGGTGGGGGGGGGGGGGGGGGGGGGGGGGGGGGGGGGGGGGGGGGGGGGGGGGGTGGGGTGTGGGGTTATGGTTTGAAAACAGAAATTAAAGATGCAAGTAATGAAAATTTGAAGATTGAAACAAGCAAATAAACACATATAATAATGATGGTGGTTGATTGATTTTATGACAAAGGAAAATTAAGGCTTACTATCCACTCTAACCAATTATAGTCATTAACTAGATTTCCTTGACCTAATTAATTACTATGCAACGTCTGAATTAAGTGCCCATGCAAAGGTCCCGATGGTTGGCCCACTCCACATATATTATCCTCTCTTACTTGGCATGTTATAAGCATGATGTGTACTCTAGAACGTCTACCACCTACCGTTTAAGATGATGCATGAAGTACAAAGAGAATTTAATGACACTACACTAGCCTAGAAAAGTGATGTGCATTCGTTGGTTGTCATGAATTCCGACTACAAGATTGTTTCTTAACCTCAACCTCTTGATGTTAATGAATTACAAGATGATATAGTGGTCCGTCAAGCAATTCCATCAATAATTTTCACAAACAAGGTTGCTAATCTCATAGGCATAAAATAATGGTAGTTTAAGCAGTAATCAGAATTATTCAGCATGCATAATAATCAAAATCAAGAGCCAAAATCTAATTAATGAACTAACATGGCTAGGGCTACAAGCAACCCTAATCCTAAAAAGACTACTCACACATAATTGCAATTGAAACAAACGTAATTGAATTCATTAAAGTAAAAGCAATAAAAAGTAGAGATACGAAGGAGATTATTGAAGATGAGACACAGCAGAAGACCACGCCAGAGCTTGTCCTCCAATGCTCACGTCCAACTCTCTCACACGCAGAAACTACAAACTGTTTTAATTTAAAACAGGATTACAATGTAAATTGCGGCTAGGATGTCTAGATGTCCTCACCCGCCAACCCTAAGGTCCTTTTAATAGGCCTCTAAATATTTACAAAGTAGGAGATAGTTTAGGACAAAATCCTAATTAAAAACTGACTTAAACTTCCTATCCTAGTTTGAATTGAAAAGGAACTAGAAAAAGCAATCCTTGTTGGAATTGGAGTAGGATTTGCGGCAATACTTGTGATAAACTTTTCTGACCTTTCTTGCACACCAAGGAGCTTTTGGATGTTGCTTGGACGTCAAGAACTGGGATGGGCCTCCTCCTGGACATACTTTACACAACAGGGCCCTGAATTAGCACTTTTAGGCCTCTTAAGGATTTATTGAAAACTCAACATGCCTTGGACCAATGTGACTGAGCCAAACCACGTCTTGGGCTAGAATATGATGTGACTTGATGAATTATGGGCTTTGGCTTACCCAGAGGCTAGCAGAACCTGGAGATCGCAAAATTGCTCCCTAATTAGGGCGTAGACATGTCTTTAGGGCGCACCTAGGCGGATCATGAGGAACTGTCCTTATAGGGATCTGGGATTGCGCGACCGCTCCTTCGAGGTACACCATAGGCATGTTAAAGGCACGGCTTGGCCTTGCTAAGCGCATAGGATGTAGAATTGGAGCAGGGGATGAACTATGTTCTACCGCTAGCGCATCCTTGAGGGGCTAAGGACGTGGCGCAGGATACGTCCTGGAATGGCGTGAATTGGTGCATGACTTCCTTATTGGCGCAGCTTGGCGGAGAAAGGACATGTCATGGGACATGTCCTTCCTTGGCGTGACTAGGACACGAACTTGGCGCAGGGCCGGATTTATTGCATGGCTTGAGGTTCTCGGCTGGAACTCGATAGGGTGTCCTTGGGACATGACCTTGACACTTCTAGGACATGGACTTCATGTCATGAGACACAAGTTTGGGACTCGGATGGCCTGATTTGAGGTACTTGGCGCAGGGCCCGAAAGAGGGCGCACTGGCGCACTCAGGACCCAGTTCAGGACCCGATATTGAAATGAAGACATCTCCTTCATCTAAACTCTTATTTGAGTCATTCTTTTTGTGTTCTTCTCAGAATTTACCTCTCTTTCCAAATATGCACAAGTCTCACAGGATTGAATATTTTCTACTATTTCTAGCACGAAATCATTCAAAAGACATGTAAGAAAGGTACTTAAGGATATCAAAATGATGCATAAATAATGACTGAACAATGATTCTGGTGTCTTGGCTCTGTCGCTGGGCGTGTCTCTGAGGGACCAGGGACGTGTCAAGGACATTTCCTAGCATGTATTTGGGATTGGAACTTGGGACAAGTACTTCAGCACAAGGTAGGAACTTGGACTTCACATGGCTCGACAGAGGTGTCTTGGGACATGTCAAAAGACACGTCAGGGACCTGAACTTGGGCTCGATTATAGTGTCTGAGGACCATGTCAAGGACACGATTTAGGGCGCACCTAGGCTTTGTTCTGGCATGTCCTGGCAAGGTCCAGGACTCGGTTTAGGACCTTTTTAGGACTCGAACTTCAACTTGAGACATCTCATTTGTTCCAACTTCGATTTGAGCCCTTCTTTTTGCGTTGTTTTCAGAATTCACCTAACTTTCTAATTCTATACAAGTCACACAAGATTGATCATTTTCTACTATGGATGGCACAAAATCATTCAAAAGACATGTAAAAGGGTATTGAGTGACATCAAAATGATGCATAAATAATGACTGAACAATGAGGTGGGGTCAGAATTATTTTATTCTTACTCGTGTGATTACGCTTTTATATTTTATTGTTGTCCACTCATGGTTGTTTTGGCTTTTGTGCCCTCTAAGCGGTAGTGGGACGAGACGACAAGACTAGGATGAGGCATCATCTTTTTGGTGCGCTACCTCTATGTAGGGCTTTTATTGGTTTTGTAAAGTTAAATCTAAATCTAGCTCACTCTGATTACCTTATGAGTTATTTGTTGAGATATTGTGTGGTTGTGTTGGAGTCAATTTTATCTGGAACAATTTTTGGCTAGTTATGTGATCCTTCATCTAACAGGTGAAAGTTGGTTCGATACTATTACTGGGGAGATTCTACCAAATTTTCGGTAGAATTCTCGTGTTTGTTGGTTGGTAATATGAGGGTAATTTCTGGAAAGATTTGTTGTCTGACGGGAGCAGGGCTTCTCAAGGGTTTTGACGAGAAATTCGGGAGAGGTCCTATCATCATACGCTCGGTAGGGTACGAGGTATGGCAGGAAGGATTTCCTCATACACTCGGTAGGGTACAAGGTATGGCATGAAGGATTTCCTCATACGCTCGAGAGGATACGAGGTATGGTTGGGAGGATTTCCTCATACACTCGGTATGGTATGAGCTATGGTATGGAGGATTCCATCATATGTTCACTAGGATATTGAGCTACAGCTCGTGACTATGGGTTCGATCGGGATATCGACCTATGGCTTGTGATATTGAGTTACGGCTCCGGATTACGAATTTGGCTGGGGATTATGGCTACAGTCGGGTTATCGGGCTACGGCCCGGGATACTGAGATGACAGGTACAGTTAAATTATATAGCATGAGTTTTACCGCGGTAGATTAAAGGATTATCGGTCGACGACCTAGGATACTGACACAGAACTCACGAACAAGCGACAAGTTGTAGGATTATTGATCAGAAATCGGAGCATGGAGAGCATAGCTATCAACAAGTGAAAGCAATTGAAGAGCATCCTTAAGAGGAAAATCCTCAAAAATGAAATTGCGCTCAGACACAACCGAAGGTTGACGAACAACTTGTCAAAAATCCATGAAAGAGAGAGACTAGAGGAAGAGAAAGGATAGAAGAAGATAAAGCAAATGAGCAAACATGAAATGGAAAAGAAATAGAATGAAGAGAAAAGAATATATAAGAAGAGAATTAAAACTAGATTGGCTAGGAAAACAGCAAGGAAAGTTGACCGGTCAAAATTGAAATAAATGTCAAGAAAGACTAATCAACCAAGCATCAAACCAAGGAAAGACTCATCAATCTCAGCAGAGAACCAAGCATAGACCCGTGAGAAGAATTAAAGAGTAAAAAACAGAAACAACTAACTAACAGACATAAAGAAAAAGACAAACATGACAAGTGGGGTGGCGCTTTTATGATAGACCTGTCAACTAACAGACATAAAAAGGAGACAGAAATTTTTAGTCTCCCTAATCAGATGTTTGGGTTTACTTAAGTTGTATTACAAACCACACCATTGTGACTTTTGTTTCCCTATTTCTCAGTTTTGTGCTCCTCTTTCTGTTCTAGTTTCATGGGTTCATTCTCTTTGGTTATTCTGTCAATTGAGGATTTCTCTCAAGCAAAGCAACAAACAAACCAATGATATTATTTAAGTGTGACCAAAGAAGTCACGGCCTTAGAGTGCAATAAGGTGGTTTCTCGGTGTTCAAGGGTAAAAAGGATGATTTTGAAGAGTGACCAAAGAAGCCACCATCCTAAGGTGTGACAAGGGTAGTTGCACTATATATAAACAAATTAAAAAAAAAACACAAGGAAGCTTTCAGTTGTGGGTTCCTCATTTGATAGTTATTCATTAGAACTTGTCCATCTCAACTCTTTTACGAATGTGGTTAGTCTTTTGGGTTTGCAACCTCTCTCATTTTTTTTAATTTTTTTTTCGTTCGCAGTACTTCTGATTGACTAGATATATCTTATGGTTACATTATGGTTTGGTTTTCAACTTACTTACCTTAAAACCATGCATCTGTTTAGGGGGAGGAAAGTTGGATACCAAACTTACCGTGATAACTATAACAATTACCAATTACCAATCAGCTTGTCATACATTGTGACCAGTCACAATCAGAATAACAAAAGTCAACACTCAGATTAAACACAAGCATATCAATATCACACGCTCCCTGCAAGATTCCAAACATTGACAACCTTCACACGCAAAGACTCCGTGAATGTAGGCAGCCATGTGCTACCTCTAAGTGGAATTGAGTGTGCACAAAAATTCCACATATTCAATGTCATGACAAACATGCTCACGCAAAAGGAGATACAATTGAACATGAACATCAATACGTTTTCAGAAAACATTCAATAGATAAGCACACATATAGATATCACCCATATATTGTCAGGACCCGTCCCGAATTTCCCCTTGAAACCTAGGAAGAATCCTGTCCCGTCTGACAATCTAAGGAAAAGTTCCCAAATTACCCTTCAATTCTTACAAATTATAATAATAATAAATACTCTCACTTGTCAGACAAGGGATTCAAGCACTCAATAATTCCCGTAATTTAATGACCAACCAAATACAATATAATATCAGAGCGTCTAAGTAGGATAAAGGGTACAATTTAGATATCCTACTCAAGTATAACTACACAGCGCAGCCGAAAGTACTAATGCCTCTGCCTCGAGATAAGTGTCCACGTTAACTCAACTGTCTGAAGGGAGTTTAAACACAAAAGTTGTGAGTGGACAAAAATAATCATTTATAAATTCTTTTTCGAGGAAATACCTTTCTCCCCCTCCATTTATAAAACCATGCATGCATCACATAAAACAGTTTATGATATAAAAACATTATTTGAAACCATCGAAATTCCATTTCTCTTTAAAACCACTTAACTGGACTCCCATAAAATCTGTATAATGAAAATACCTCCTGGTCCACAGTTTGGTTTGAAAATTCTCTTCAATGGAGTTAAAAATCATTTAATTCAACCCAAACACATAATATCTCAAATCCACTGTTCCCGACATATCCACAACACATCAGGGTATCCCTTGAGATGTGTTAAAATCTGTACTACGTGTAGATAGCCTCGCGACCCGGCGGAGCAAGACCCCTCAACACCAAAGTCGGAGCCCTCAAGAACCAGCGGAGCAAAACCCCTCAACACCAGTCAGAGCAACTGTAACCATCGGGAGAGAAAACCAGTGAACCAAATCCGTATTTTGAAATCTTTGTTTCTTGGCCTAAGCCAAATTCTTTGAAATATCATTTACGGCTAAAATCGGTAAAATCATAATTACGAGTCTAAATCCAAATCACAGGCTCAAACAGTTACCACTTCAAAACGGTATCAAAATCGAGTACAAAAACCAGGCCATTTCTCAAAACACACTTTCACTGAAATATTGGAAAACTTGTGTCCAGCATCATTTCTAAATTCCAGAAATTCATTGTACCCATACATAACAGTATTTAAATCAAATATACATTTATGCATGCATTATAGTTTATAAACCAAAAGTCCATTCACAAACCTGTCCAAGCAAGATCAATCCTGAATTGTACGCTCCCCTGAAGTTCCTGGAGCATTATCGCCTGTCCAAATTAATAATCGGGGTTACCAGCTAATAATAAGAACCTTAAATATAAACCCCCTAAACCCCGGGAGGTCTACCTATGCTGGCCTAGAAAACGCAGTAACTTCAAAACCCCAAAATAACCCCTAAACAACGTCCGATTGACCCAAAACCTGCGCCAACAGATCCGGAACGTCAAAAACTAGCTGTCACGCGCCACCGTGACCTCAGACTCGGCCCCACGTGCCGCCACGCTCCGACGGAAGGTCGGAACACGCACCCACCCGCCGCCACGCATCCTCACACGCCAGTCACGCGCCTGCTACAGTGCCCACGCGCCTGGACTGGTCTAACCCGGCCCAACTCGGCCTGACCCGATCCAACTCAACCCGATCGGTTCAACTCGACCCGATCGGTTCACTCAACCCGACCGGTTCACTCGACCCGACCGGTCACCGGTGACTCGCCGGAGAAGACGAGCGTTTCCGACGCCGCCATCTGGTTTCCGCCGGAATTCCCCATTTCCGAATGAAACTTCAAGCTTTCGTAACGTCCTCAAAACTCAACCATTTTTCACAAATTTTATGTCTAAATCTATCTATTCAAACCCAAGAATCCAAATATGAACTCAAAACCATAAACACGTACCTGTGTAAGCCGGAAAATCGATCGGAAGGTTCGGTTATTCCTTTGATCAGTTCGGCGTCTCCCGTGGTCCTCTCCTTCGATGTTTGGTACGGTTATGATCGTGGGAAGGAGTAGAATACGATTAGTGGATCAAAAATGGAAGTTAAAGCCTTGAATCAAAAGTTGACTTTGTGGGTTTTGGGTTTGTTTTTCGCACGGGTTCGAGTGGTTTTGGGAGTGTGTTTCACAGAGAGAAAATGAGGATGATGATAATGAATTGATGTGGATCAGATTAATCTGATTTGGGTTGTTAAAAATATCTCCCCTCTATGGTAAATTACCAAACTGCCCTTACACGTCTAGACCCATAACTTTTGTACACGAACTACGTTTTCTGCGTGCCGCCTGTCTACGAACTCATGAGTTCGAGACCTACGCAACGGTATCCAAAACACGACCAAAAATGTTCCGAAACAAAATTTGACTTTCACACCCCTTAACAAGCAAGGGTAAAATCGTCATTTTACATAAATAATTTACGTAAATCCAATAATTGAAATTCCGGGTTGTTACAATCCACCCCCCTTAAGAAATTTCGTCCTCGAAATTCAACTCTACCCTTGGAACAAATGAGAATACTGCGCCCGTATTAGTTCCTCGGTTTCCCACGTGGCCTCCTCCACGTTATGATTCCTCCACAACACTTTAACTAGAGGAATACTCTTTCTGCGCAGTACCTTCTCCTTCCAATCCAAAATTTTCACCGGTTGCTCCTCAAAGGTAAAATCATCCTTCAGCTCAAGTGGTTGTTCTTCCAATACATGAGACTCATCAAACAGATATTTCCGGAGCAAAGATACATGGAAAACATTATGAACTCTGGATAATTCTGATGGTAAAGCAAGACGATATGCCACTGGTCCTATCCTCTCCAAAATCTCATACGGACCAATGTAGAGAGGACTCAGTTTCCCTCGTCGACCAAAACGTACCACTCCCTTCCAAGGAGATAATTTCAAGAACACCCAATCTCCCATCTCAAATTCAAGATCTCTGGTTCGACGGTCTGCATAGCTCTTCTGGCGATCCTGAGCTGTCTTCAACCTTTCTCTGATGATCCTTATCTTTTCCTCAGTCGTATCCACCAACTCTGGTGTTAACAGTTTCCTTTCACCCACTTCGTTCCAGCATAACGGTGTCCTGCACTGCCTCCCATACAGTGCCTCGAAAGGAGACATCCCAATACTCGACTGATAACTATTATTATAAGCAAATTCCATCAGAGCCAGGTGTGAATCCCAGTTCCCTTTAAACTGCAGTACACATGCTCTCATCATATCCTCCAAAACCAGGATTGTCCTCTCAGACTGACCATCCGTCTGAGGATGAAAAGCTGTACTAAAATGCAAGGTAGTGCCAAAAGCCTTCTGCAAACTCCGCCAAAACCTGGAGGTAAATCTAGGATCCCTGTCCGAAACAATTGACTCTGGAGTCCCATGTAGCCGTATGATCTCATCAACAAACAATTTGGCATACCGACTCATCCGAAAATCTTCCCGCACTGGCAAGAAATGTGCAGACTTCGTGAGTCTATCAACAATTACCCATATCCCATCATGTCCCTTCTGTGTCCTTGGAAGTTTGTACACAAAATCCATCGTAATTTGATCCCACTTCCATTCCGGAATATGTAATGGTTGAAGTGCCCCATATGGTTTCTGCCTCTCTGCTTTTACTTGCTGACATGTCAGACATCTACTCACAAACTCAGCAATTTCCCTTTTCATCCCAGTCCACCAATAGTGTTTCCTTAGGGTATAATACATCTTCGTACCTCCTGGATGCATAGCGTAAGCCGAACTATGAGCCTCATCAATAATTTCCCTCTTTAGCTCCAGCTCATTCGGTACGCACAACCAGCCATCCCTAACCAAAGCTCCATCATCCCTAAGCACATAGTCCTGCCGGTTTCCAGCCTCCAACTCCATCCTGATAATGCACAATGTAGGGTCCTCGAGTTGAGCCTCAATAATTCGATCAATCAGAACAGGCCTCACATGGAAACTAGCCAATAAAGCCCTCTGGTTATCCATGTCAAATACATCCCCGCTCTACGGAACTCTAACAACAATGGTAGGTAGATTGTGTGCAAATGGGCCAAAGAACCCATGGATTTCCTGTTCAAGGCATCCGCCACAACATTGGCTTTCCCTTGATGGTACTCTATAGTACAATTATAATCCTTTATTAGCTCAAGCCATCTTCTCTGCCTCAGATTCAGGTCCTTTTGGGTGAACAAGTACTTTAAACTCTTATGGTCGGTGAAGATCCAACACGTCTCCCCGTACAAATAATGTCTCCATATTTTTAGTGCATGCACCACTGCAGCTAACTCCAAATCATGTGCGGGGTAATTCAACTCATGGGGTTTAAGTTGTCTAGAAGCATACGCTATCACCTTCCCATGCTGCATCAACATGTAGCCTATACCCCGCAATGATGCATCACTATACACCTCGAATCCCCCAGTATCATCAGGAAGGGTTAATACTGGAGCAGAAGTCAACCTCCTCTTCAGCTCCTGAAATCCCTGTTCACAATCGGCACCCCAGTCAAACTTGACTCCTATCCTAGTCAACCGAGTCAACGGGCCTGCTATCGTAGAAAATCCTTCTACGAACCGTAGATAATATCCTGCCAAACCCAGAAAGCTCCTCACCTTTGTCACTGTCCTCGGTTGCTCCCAGTTTGCCACTGCCTCAACCTTTTGGGGATCTACGCTGATACCCTCAGCCGAAATCACATGACCTAAGAATCCCACTTCTGTCATCCAAAACTGGAATTTACTGAACTTGGCAAACAAATGCTTTTTCCTAAGCATATTCAGCGCCAACCTTAAGTGCTTCTCATGTGCCTTAGCACTCCTCGAATACACCAAGATGTCATCGATGAACACAATCACAAACCGATCCAAATACTTTTGAAACACCCTGTTCATCAAATCCATAAATGCCGCTGGGGCATTAGTCAACCCTAAGGGCATCACCAGGTGAAACACTTCGGCGAATAAATCCCATATTCACCAAGTCCTGCAACTGAATCTTCAACTTTCGCAATTCTGCCGGTGCCATTCTATACGGTGCCTGTCAGATAGGTTGAGTACCTGGTAAAAGCTCTATGGTGAACTCAATCTCCCGGTGAGGTGGCAATTCCGGAAGATCATCTGGAAACACATTAGAGAACTCACTCACCACTGGAATATCCTCCACTCTCATCGGAGTATTCCGAGAATCAAACACATGAGCCAAGTAACCCTCACAACCTTTCCTCAACAATTTCTCAGCGGTCAAAGCTGATATTGTTGTTTAATTTTCCTTGCAAGTGCACAAGTTGTAGATGGTATAGCGGAACACAAGTAAGGGTTATCGTACCACGGAGACTGATTAGAATGAAGCAGAAACTAGCCTTAAACTATTCTATGTAAATGCAACAAAAACAGAAAATTGAATGTTCGGGTTTTTGATTTGGTTTTTAATTAGACACTGAATTACGTTAGAAGCAACTAAGTAGAGAACAAACTAAACAAGGAAGAACACTGATGATTAAAAGGCCTAGGGTCTTGACTTCACCATTACAATTCAATTCCATGTAAATTAACTAGTACAAATCAGTTTCACTAGATAGTTTCATGGGTTCGTTTTCAATTACTTATGGTCAGTCGTGGGTGTCCGATCGAACCAAGTTCCTTCAACCTTAATCTAGATGTGATGTCCAACATAGATTTCAATCAAAGAACCAATAATAACAGGAAAACAATAGAACCAAATAACTCCATGGAATGGGTGTCTTCTCAGGATATTATTCATTCAATTACAGATCGTCCAAACAAAGGTATGGGTGTCTACTCAATATTGGGATAAGAAAACTAACAAACAATCTTAATGGTGATCAAACATCAAAATAGAATGTTAATTATCAATGGAGCATAGTAATTGAATCATAAAACACAGCAGGAAACTGAAAAAACACTTAAGATGAATACATGGAATAAGAACTGCAAGGTTACATCAAAACCCTAGATATCAATTCAGTTACACATCATGATAAAAGAAAGTATAAACACAATATGAAGCATAACTGAAATCAGACTCAAAAGGAGAAGAAGAAACCCCTTGAAGCAATTCTGATGTCGAACTCCTCCTGGTTCCGTTAAGCCTTTTTTTTCTCCAAACCAGAGACTGCTTCTTATGTTAAAAATGGCCTCCACTCTTTCTATATGACAAAAACATAAATAGATGCGGCTAGGGTTCCCTCTCCTCCTGTTATTCTGAACTAAACTCCTTTAAATAACAGTCTATTTCTCTGATTTAAAAGACTCCTAATCAGACCTAAAACAAGGAAATATAATCATAAAAACGTTTTCCTAACAGGGCTGAGACAAGGGTCCTAAAAATCAGGCCCTTGTCTTATTTCTTGGCTGAAATTCTCTTGGCAATGAAGGTTCCTGATGTCTTGGACTTTCCTGGTGCAGGAATTTGTTTTCTTGGCCCTTCTCGAGACTTCCTTGGACGTCACTTTCCTCTTTGGTACGCACAAGCCTTCCTTATGTGATACTTTCCCTTTCCAAAATGCTCAAGCCTTCCTTATGTGGAAAGGCACAATCTTGACATTGAAGACTGCTTCTTGGATGGCAAGAAATAATCTTTCCTCCTTCTTTGACTTGAGTCCGAGAAAGATTCATTCATTCTTCCTTTTCCACACTTATATGAACTTTTCTACTTCTGCACACACTTCACAAGAATGATCACTTTCTACTATGGATGGCAATTAAATCACACAAAAGACAAGTAAATGAGCATTAGATGACTTCAAAAAGATGCATGAATAATGACTTAACAAATACCCCCAAACCTATCTTTTGCAAGTCCCTGAGCAAAACAAAGAAAAACCAAACTAAAACAAAAAGAACAGACTCAATCTTAGTTAAGGATAGATCATTTAAACCTCTAGGTGTTCCTAGTAGGAGGAGTTTTTTCTCCTGAGGGTTATGATAGCTACGATCGCCACAAACGTTTTACTTAAACAACTAACATGCTAGAGATAGTTGTTAACAAGTTAATAAGAATTAAAGAGAGTAGACATGCTTTGCAAAACTAAAAAGAATGCCACAACAGTAAGTATCATGTGTCATGTGTAGATGCCAATATCTCAAGTAATCATGTTTAAAAACAACTTTATCCAAATGCTCCAAAAAGATTTCGCCTCGACTCTAATCCTCACTAGGTATCTCTCCATTCTCACAAGAATCCTAGGCTTACACTCTTATCAAGCATATGTGATGGGCATTATTTAGAGGAATTCAAGTTTAATCACATATGATTTGCAATGAAGAATAGCACTTTCTGGAATTAAGATCTCATGAATAAAATTGAACTATAAGAACATAGATACATACCTCAATCCTCAGCATGTTTTCCATAAGATCAGTTAGGTCTTCAGTTTTGGGTGTAATGGGGCTAAGCTTATGGTGAAACAAAGAAAGGGTCGGATTCAAAGAACCTGAGTTGTGTCAAGGCATGAGATGTCATGACTTGAACTTTGAAGTTCTGCACTGATTTCTTGCTTAGAACCCACGGCAGCATTGATAAGAACTTGATTCCTCTTTTGAAGTCTTCTTGAGTTTATTGCCTCACTTGGATCAATTCAGGCGTTCTTTCACTTTTTTTTTTTTTTTTTTTTTCTTTTTTTGAATTGAACCAAGATCATACAATGGTTTCCTTATTCCTTGTATAGCTTTTTCCATCACATTCAGACTTTAATTTTCACATTATTGTCGTTGCTGCAATAGCTCTTTTTGAATTGGGCAGCAACGTCTTTAATTCTTCATTCTCACCATGAATTTCATTTAATGCAGCCTTAACACAAACTTGGGTTATAGGGCATGGCATGATTGAATGGTTGAGTGTTTGGCAGATTGTGCTTAGGGTGATGACAGAAAAGGCTGAGTGTTTGTCTTCAAAATGGCTTACGGAGCACACAACATGGTAGGATAAGTCCTTGAGAGGTTTAATCACACATAGCCTACATCACTTCTTATGGAAAACCACACCTCAAATCAAGAGCATCTATATGATGTCAGTTCTTTAAAATTCAATGCAAATGTAATGGAATGAGATCAGCATTTAAGAACAAAATCAGAGTGTTTAAGAGTAGAAACAATGTATATCACTCTAAAAGAATGGCATTATAGCTCAATAACCTCACAAGGTAGTCTCCACTAATTTTCTGAAGTTCACTTAAATACAGTAGTTTTTTTTTCTTAATCACTCGAGACATGGCATTGTGAAGTGCAAGGTTATGATACAAACGGATTATGGCAGAACTCTTAGTAGAACAAAGATAGTTAACTTAGCATGTACACTCTTATTAACAAGTTAATACACCTATCACTAGCAAAAACTTAAACTAACTAACTAAACATACTAACAAAAACTAAAGGAGAAATTTTCAAAATCAAGCCGTGTATAACCCCCAAACCTACTTGTTTCTATATACCAATTTTCAAATCCACACCCCCAAACCTAAACTGATCATTGTCCTCAATGTGATAAGCAATATGCAATGAGAAGACTAAAACAGATTCGATGCTTAGAGAGTGCATTACAGCAGAAACAAGTGAATGAAAGAAAACACAAACCAATGCTAGGATGCCTCCTAGAAGCGCTATATTTAATGTCTAGGCAAGACGAGGTAGACATGTCTAAGTTACTGAAATCTCGACCAAGGCGACATCATAGTGGGATAGATCTGGATTATCCTCCAAATAGGGTTTAAGTCGCTGCCCATTAACTTTGAATCGATCCCCATTCTTCTCGTTCTCAATCTCAATGGCTCCATGAGGGAATACGTGAATCACTTTGAAAGTACCAAGCCATCTAGACTTCAACTTTCCTGGAAAAAGTTTCAACCGTGAGTTAAACAAAAGAACTTTCTGGTTAGGAGTGAATACCTTTCTCAAGATTGCTTTGTCATGATAAAGCTTGGTTCTCTCTTTGTAAATCTTGGCATTTTCATAAGCTTCATTTCTCAACTCCTCAAGCTCGTTCAGTTGAAGTTTTCTTGTTGTCCCAGCGTCTTTTAAATCAAAATTGAACTTCTTGATTGCCCAAAACCCACGGTGCTCAAGCTCCATAGGTAAATGACAAGCTTTTCCGAAAACCAGCCTATAGGGACTCATTCCAATTGGAGTTTTATAAGCTGTCCGGTAAGCCCAAAGAGCATCTTGAGGTGTAAGGACCAATCCTTCCGAGTAGGGGACATAGTCTTCATCAGTATGTTCTTAATCTCCCTATTGCTTATCTCAACTTGTCCAGAACTCTGGGGATGGTACGGAGTTGCAACTCTATGACTGATGTTGTATTTTTTTATTAGAGCATCAAACGTACGATTACAAAAGTGACTGCCACCATCACTTATAATCGCCCTTGGAGTTCCAAATCTTGTAAAGATCATGTCTCGGAGAAAGCTGAGAACCACTCTATTATCATTACTTCTTGTAGCAATCGCTTCCACCCATTTGGATACATAATCTACCGCCACTAGAATATATGTATAACCATAAGAAGATGGAAAAGGACCCATAAAATCGATTCCCCATGCATCAAAGAGTTCGACCACCAAGATGTTAGTCAATGGCATCTGATTCCTGCTACTTATGTTTCCCATCCTTTGGCATCTGTCACACTTAGAAAAAAAGTTAAAAGCATCTTTAAATAAACAAGGCCAAAAGAAACCTGATTGAAGAACCTTCAGTGCCGTTTTCTTTGCACCAAAGTGTCCTCCGCAAGCAAATTCATGGCTGAACTTGAGTATGCTTTGTTGTTCAGCTTCTGGTACACATCTCCTTATAATCTGATCGGGACAGTACTTGAATAGGTAGGGGTCATCCCACAAATAGTGCTTCACCCCGGAGAGAAACTTCTTTCGTTCCTGATAAGAAAGATCATCTCTAATCACTCCACAAGCAAGATAATTAACAAAATCAGCATACCATGGTTCTTTTTCTTGAATAGCTATGAGCTGCTCATCAGGGAATGATTCATTAATGGGGACAACATTTTTTTCTTTAGCACCGTCATCAACTAGTCGAGACAAGTGATCAGCGACTAGGTTATCTCTTCCATTCTTATCACGAATTTCCAGGTCAAACTCTTGAAGCAAGAGTATCCACCTTATCAACCGAGGCTTAGAATCTTTCTTCGTAAGTAAGTATCTAATGGATTGCTTAACCATGAAATGACACTTCTCCCAGTTCAAGATCAGATTGGTTTCTTTGCATCTTTGAAGCACTAGAGAGAGATGGTTAAGGCAATTATCAAATGAGGAACCAAACACGGAAAAATCATCAATGAATACCTCTATAAACCTCTCAATCATATCCGAAAAGATGGCCATCATGCATCTTTGGAAGGTGGCAGTAGCATTACATAGACCAAAAGGCATCCTCCTTTATGCGAATGTTCCGAATGGACAGGTGAATGTGGTCTTTTCTTGGTCTTCCGGAGCAATGGAAATCTGATTATAACCTGAAAATCCATCAAGAAAACAATAGTCTGAGTGGCCAGCTAATCTCTCCAGCATTTGATCAATAAAAGGTAAAGGGAAATGATCCTTTCTAGAGGCCGAATTCAACTTCCTGTAATCAATGCACACACGCCAACCAGTGGTCATTCTTGTAGGCACAAGCTCATTGTCATCATTCTTCACCACGGTGATCCCTGACTTTTTAGGCACCACTTGGACGGGGCTCACCCATTTGCTGTCAGAAATAGGGTATATGATACCCACATCAAGCAATTTCAACACTTCAGCTCTCACTACTTCTTTCAGGTGAGGATTCAATCTCCTTTGTGCCTCACGAACTGGCTTGGCTCCTTCCTCCATTAGAATTCTATGCATGCACATTGTAGGGCTTATTCCTTTGATATCTGCAATAGACCAACCAATAGCAGATTTGTTCTCCTTAAGCACTCTAATAAGCTTGTCTTCTTGCAATGGAGTTAGATCAGAAGATATGATAACTGGGAGGGTTTCTTCTTCACCAATGTAGGCATATTTGAGGTGAGATGGAAGTGGTTTGAGCTCTAACTTAGGCGCTTGAACAATCAAAGGAATCAGGTGGGTGGCGGAGGGTAAAAGTGGTTCAATGGAAGGTTTAATGGAGGATGGGCATGACTTCAATACTTCTAGAGCAGCAACCTCTTCCATTAATGGATATTCCTCTTCAAATTCATCTTGCGGGTGAGTTAATGCCACTTCTAGTGTATCACCAGATTCAGTCTACAAAAATTTAGAAACCACCAGGGAATCCAACTCATCAACATAAAAACAATCCAAAGTAGTAGATGGATGAGTTATGGATTCAAACACTTTAAACTGAACGGTCTCTCCTAGTACAGTCATGGTAAGCTTCCCATTATGTACATCAATTACAGTCTTTTCCGTGGCCATGAATGGTCTTCCAATCAAGATTGGTAAGTCACGGTCATGTATGGGATCCTCATCCATATCAAGAACTACAAAATCAGCAGGCAAGATTAGTTTATCAACTTGAACTAGGATATCCTCTACAATACCTCTAGGATACTTGACTGAACGATCGGCAAGTTGAAGTGAGATGGTGGTCTTCTTTAACTCCCCCAAACCTAATTGTAAGTACACCGAGTACGGCATCAGATTAATGCTTGCCCCCAAGTCAAGCATGGCTTTTTCAATCATTTTGTCTCCAACGGTGATGTTGATGGAGAAACTTCCTGGATCTTTCAATTTCGGAGACAATTCTCTATCAGCAAACAAAGTAAAACCCCGAGAAATGAAAGAATGAGTCGCCCCATAAATATTGTAGCCCCTAATCTATGGGCTTTCTCAATGTCCGAACCTTCAGTAGCAGCCCTACTCTGAAGTACAGAAGTCAAAGTGTGACCCAATTGTTCCAGTGTTTGCCTCATATCAGGCTCCACTGCGGGTTCATGTGTGTCCCCAATGTTTCCAAACTGTTGACGGGACTCGCGTCTCGGAGGCATTACGCTGAAAATAACTATAACTCATCAATACCAAAATAATTGTACACTAAGTGTACGGTCTACAAGAATTTAAACCCAGTGCTCTGATACCAATTGTCAGGACCGGTCCCGAATTTCCCCTCGCAACCCGGGAAGAATCCTGTCCCGTCTGACAATCTAAGGAAAAGTTCCCAAATTACCCTTCAATCCTTACAAATTATAATAATAATAAATACTTTCACTTTTCAGACAAGGGATTCAAGCACTCAATAATTCCCGTAATTTAATGATCAACCAAATACAATATAATATCAGAGCGTCTAAGTAGGATAAAGGGTACAATTTAGATATCCTACTCAAGTATAACTACACAGCGCAGCCAAAAGTACTAATGCCTCTGCCTCGAGATAAGTGTCCACGTCAACTCAACTGCCTGAAGGGGGTTTAAACACAAAAGTTGTGAGTGGACAAAAATAATAATTTATAAATTCTTTTTCGAGGAAATACCTTTCTCCCCCTCCATTTATAAAACCATGCATGCATCACATAAAACAGTTTATGATATAAAAACATTATTTGAAACCATCGAAATTCCATTTCTCTTTAAAACCACTTAGTTGGACTCACATAAAATCTGTATAATGAAAATATCTTGTGGTCCACAGTTTGATTTGAAAATTCTCTTCAATGGAGTTAAAAATCATTTAATTCAACTCGGACACATAATATCTCAAATCCACTGTTCCCGACATATCCACAACACACCAGGGTATCCCTTGAGATGTGTTAAAATCTGTACTATGCGTAGACAGCCTCGCGACCCGGCGGAGCAAGACCCCTCAACATCAAAGTCGGAGCCCTCAACAACCAGCGGAGCAAAACCCCTCAACACCAGTCAGAGCAACTATAACCATCGAGATAAAAAACCAGTGAACCAAATCCGTATTTTGAAATCTTTGTTTCTTGGCCTAAGCCAGATTCTTTCAAATATCATTTACGGCCAAAATCAGTAAAATCATAATTACGAGTCTAAATCCAAATAACATGCTCAAATAGTTACCACTTCAAAACGATATCAAAATCTAGTACAAAAACCAAGCCATTTCTCAAAACACACTTTCACTGAAATATTGGAAAACATGTGTCCAGCATCATTTCTAAATTCCAGAAATTCATTGTACCCATACATAACAGTATTTAAATCAAAGATACATTTATGCATGCATTATAGTTTATAAACCAAAAGTCCACTCACAAACCTGTCCAAGCAAGCTCAATCCCGAATTGTACGCTCCCCTGAAGTTTTTGGAGCTGTATCGCCTGTCCAAATTAATAATCGGAGTTACCAGCTAATAATAAGAACCTTAAATATAAACCCCCTAAACCCCGGGAGGTCTACCTATGCTGGCCTAGAAAACGCAACAACTTCAAACACCCAAAATAACCCCTAAAGACGTCTGATCGACCCCAAACCTGCGCCAACAGATCCGGAACATCAAAAACTAGCTGTCACGCACCACCGTGACCTCAGACTCGGCCCCACGCGCCACCACGCACCGACGGAAGGTCGGAACACGCACCCACCCGCCGCCACGCGTCCTCACGCGCCGGTCACGCTCCTGCTACAGTGCCCATGTGCCTGGACCGGTCCAACCCGGCCCAACTCGGCCTGAACCGATCCAACTCAACCCGACCGGTTCAACTCGACCTGACCGGTTCACTCGACCCGACCGGTTCACTCGACCTGATCGGTTGACTCGACCCGACCGGTTCACTCGACCCGATCGGTCACCGGTGACTCGCCGGAGAAGACGACCGGCTGCCAGTGCCGCCGTCTGGTTTCCGCCGGAATCCCCCATTTCCGGTCGAAACTTCAAGTTTTCGTAACTTCCTCAAAACTCAACCATTTTTCACAAATTTTATGTCTAAATCTATCTACTCAAACCCAAGAATCCAAATATGACCTCAAAACCACAAATACGTACCTGTGTAAGCCGAAAAATCGATCGGAAGGTTCGGTTATTCTTTTGCTCAGTTCGGCGTCTCCCGTGGTCCTCTCCTGCGATGGTTGGTACGGTTATGATCGTGGGAAGGAGTAGAATACGATTAGTGGATTAAAAATGGAAGTTAAAGCCTTGAATCAAAAGTTGACTTTGTGGGTTTTGGGTGTGTTTTTCGCACGGGTTCGAGTGGTTTTGGGATTGTGTTTCACAGAGAGAAAATGAGGATGATGATAATGAATTGATGTGGATCAGATTAATCTGATTTGGGTTGTTAAAAATATCTCCCCTCTATGGCAAATTACCAAACTGTCCTTACACATCTAGACCCATAACTTTTGTACACGAACTCCGTTTTCTGCGTGCCGCCTGTCTACGAACTCGTGAGTTCGAGACCTACGCAACGGTATCCAAAACACCACCAAAAATGTTCCGAAACAAAATTTGACTTTCACGCCCCTTAACAAGCAAGGGTAAAATCGTCATTTTACATATATAATTTATGTAAATCCAATAATTGAAATTTCGGGTTGTTACATATATACCTTCCTCAAGGTGAAAACGGGGGGTTAATCCGCTGACCAGGCAATCTAATAAGTTTAATATTCAATATAAGGTAAAATTCAGCTCAATCTCTAAGACCTAAATCTAGGAGGTTGCCATAGCTTGTGCAATATCAAACTCCTTCAATAACAATGCTCCGATTGCAAATCACCATCCATAGCAACACCAGTCTTAATTGATATAACTCCCAATGCACTCACATCATTTTATCACTTCAAGTGAATGAGAAGAGAAACATGAGTCCATCTGTATTCATCATGCCATGATCCTTGATGAACCCAGATGATCTCAAATGAAGAACCCAAGAAGATTTTAGCACACAGTTTCAAAAATCGAAATTTTATTTTCAAGAACGAATCATCAAAGATAATAAGATCTCTAAAAACATTTTTGCTCAGAATCAATTAATAAAGTTTTTGAATCAACATCCCCAAAAATTCCAATTTCTCGAAGTGTGCCCAGCATTGTCTAGGTGGTCATCTCTCAGCTTGCACACACACACACACACACACACACACACACACACACAAGAATATACTCGAAGAATGAAAAACACACACACACACAAGGATATACTCAAAGAATGAAAACCACCCTGATATACTCTAAAATCGTTGGGGCTCAAAACACACACTTTGAAAACTTGTGTCAAACATGTGACTTAAAACCTTTTAGTGGAACATAATCAGTAAAAAAAACCTTTACCAGCTTACCACAAGGATGAAAATAAATAAGAAGACTAGTCACCAGAAAGATACATGTATGTAAAGTACACTTATGCTTTTGGAAATTCTTCAATCTCATATTTAATAAACGAAACTACTTGAATCCTAAAATTGAGTTTGGTATGATTACAATGCGAGAGACAAAGACAATTATATTTCATGGACCTAAAACAGAACTACCAGTATCCTGATTTTTGAAGATTTGTTGTATTGCCGTATCGTATCGTTGAACTTATATTCGTATCGATGCATCATTGGATGTACCTATAGGGAAGTGTTTGGTTCTTCCTGTTTGTTTTTTTGTTGTTGTGTTTAGGTCTATGTCCTCTGTTGGTTTATGGTTTTTTCAAAAAAAAATTTCTATTCTCCTTGGGGGTTTTATTCCCTGTTAATACATTTACTTACAAAAGAAAGTGGGGACGACCTTTTTGGGCAATTTAGTATGGAATTATGGATGATAGAGAATTTTTTTTCCAGAAGATTTTCCTCCGACGAAGAAGAAGAATAGCAATAGACAAATGTGATGACTCGACTTTGTCCTTCATGCTGATCTGGGGTTTGTTGGGGTACATTTGTGAGGATAGTACTGTGGGCTTGGTTTCAAAAGTTTGCAGCCCCTTTGTTGTTCAAGTTCAATGATTTAGTCCTCCAGGTCTTCCAAAGATGTAAATAGCTATGGAACACATGGATTCTCCCTCAATGGTTTAAGATAGCATAATTGGATGACTCATAAATAATGGGATTGGCCTGAGTAGCATGTGGTATGGGAACTAGAAATTATGAGTAACATGAAGATAGCATAATTGAATTACTCATAAGTAATGGGATTGGCCTGAGTAGCATGTGATATGGGAATTAGAAATTCTGAGTAACATGTGACAGGTAGATTACTATTGGTTAGAAAGGCTATGGTCTTTCTATAAATTAGTCTCATTATAAGATTGTAAAGATTGTAAAACAATAATAGCACACAGATTACTGGAAGGGAGAGACAAAGATAGAAAAATAATATCAATGATAAATAATTCCAATATGTAAGGTTTATGAGTCTTTTTTTATAAAGAAAATGTAATAAAACATCAATACTGATTGACCCCTAATTAGAAAAATCTATCCACAGAAAAAATAATCAAGATCCCTAAGCAAATAAAATAAAGAGGATTGACTTAAGACTAAGAACCTCGAGGTCACAGTAGATGCATTTGATAATGCCCTTACAATCAGCTTATAGTACGTTTACAGTCAGTTTATAGTATGTTTAAAGTCAGCTTATGGTACATTTACAGTCAGCTTATAGTACTTTTTAGTGATTGTATGTTGTCCTTATAGTGATTGTATTGTCCGCTTATGGTGATTTTATAGTGCCTTTCTAGTGATAGTATAGAGTCCTATAATGAATGTATATGAATTATACAAGAATTTTTCGACGACCAGAAAACTCAGTCTCGTCAGAATCTGGAAAATTTTCAGAAAATAGCTCAATCTTGATTTGAGCATAACTTTCTTGTTTTTTTTAACCTTTTTGAGTGACTAAATAGCCTAAACTAATCGGATTTTTATGTACATTATGTAATTATTGAAAGCTAAAACATACAATATACCCACTAACAATGAAATTTACAAACACTTGTAGTGTTTTCTCTCAAATTTTTTTTTTCTTTTTTTCTTAGAAGAAGATGTAGGAAATCGAATCCAAATTAAGAAGAACGAAGAAAGGTCAAGGATGCAGCCGTAGTGAATCTACATAAATGGAGTAATGTATTTATACCTAGCCTAATTTTTGTAAATATTCTTCTTTTTTTATCGAAAAAAAAAGATATCATTTATGGAATTAGAATTGGATTCTTTTTTTCTTTGTTATTTTGCAAAATATTAGAATGATGTTTGAAAAGTAGAGCATAAGTAGATCATGTTGGAATTAATTTTAAATTGATGGGCCGCCAAGACCAAGAGGTATAAATAAAAAGGCTGAAAGGTTTTGGTGTGTCAAAGAAGTTGGAAACCCAATAATAACTGTAACAGACTCCTTTACTCTTTTGATTTGATAGATACCACCAACGACTCCCTCTGCACTTTTGTTTCTCTTCGATGGCTACCACCACCGCTCTCGGTGCCTCAAGTTCAGGTACCCATTCTACTTTCTTTTTAGTTTTATTTTCTTCTTCCTTTCTTCTTAGTTTTACTTTCGCTCGGTTGGGTCTGTTTGTGTTCCACGAATAAAGATCTCATGATTTTGGAAAATCGATGGGTTTTTAATGGCAGAAACAGATTGAACCCTAAATATATTTGTTTTTGGTTCGGAAAAATCATTGGGTAGGTAAATTGTCCAATTTTGTGTGGTAGGTGGTTGTAGAGCATTGGGAGATTTTTTTTTTTTTTTGTTGCATTCATAGATTTATGAGCTGAAGAGTTTTACTTTTTCTGTTTGCTAATCGAAGATGGTGAAATCTGCGTACCCAATTCATACAATAGTAACTTTCCTGGAATAATTTCTGATTTTCAGCTGAGCTTTCTGCTGCTTATGGGTTTGGAGCATTTGATCTGCCTTCTGCTTTTCATCCATACTCAATCAAACAAAAAGCTAGGCTAAACTTGTGTGCTGTTTAGATTTAGGTCTTTTCAGTTCTAGTTACCTTAAAATATGTAATGTAGGTGGAGGGAGTAGAGCGCGGTGTAGCATTGAAGTTCACCATGAAAATTTTCATTATAATGATGTTTACCAAATTTTAATTGCAAACCGACTTCGGTGCTTGGTGTCGAAACTGATTTGATTTAAGCTGCAACTATTGAAGACCTCTATTTATAATATGTTTAGAAGATTTATAGATGTTTGTCGAAAGAAAAAAGCATTGGGCATTGGATCTGTTGAATCATTGATGTTGGTTTGCTGTTTCTTGAATCATTGATGTTGGTTTGCTGTTTCAAGTCTGGCATTTAGTTTTTATGCTATTTGATCCCGGCATTTCCAGGGCTACTCGTACGACACTTTGCAACAGACAGTTTGGCTTCAATTTTGTTTTCTGGTTCAGGTACTGCAGATGAAAAGGATGGTTTACCAATCGAGTCTACCGAAGGAGTTGCTCCTCTTCCAAGCTTAGATACAAAACCTGTACAAACGGGTTAGAAATTCTTTGTACTCATAAATTCTTGTTTATCCATTTCATGATCGATCACATCAATTGTTTGACCCGAAGGGCTAATGGTATTTCCTATCTTAATAGATGTAAAAGCTCGGGTAGATGCCATGTGGGAGCAAATGAATAAAGGAGTAGCCAATAAGCAATTCAAGGATTTATTAAAGAAGTCTTCTTCGCCTGTGAATAAAACTCCGAAGAAGGCATCTGATGTAAGGAATAAGGATTTCCTCTTGGCTCTGTCTATGCTGGAATTACAAAAATGTAGTTGGCTGAATGTAATCTTTTACTTCAATTTATTTCTTAGAACTGGAAAGCATATCTGGGCCTGGCACCAAAGAAGGCAGATTCCCCAAAAGAAGATGCATCACAGAAGGGATCAAGTGTCACGGAGAACAGCTCTAGTGATAGTATCATGCAGGACAGCTCTAGTGACAAGGCCCGGAAGCTTGCTGCGGCAGCTCTTGTCGAAGTTAAGGATGCTGCGGCTGCAGCAACCGGCAGAGGGAAAGTTGAGGTAAGCATATTGATTACTCACCTGTTTGTTTGCGTTCGGTTGAAAGGCCAGTCTGGCTAAAACTACCTTTTCATATGTGGAACTTAGTGGATGGGGCTTTTGCATAGTCACTAGTTATTAATTTTATTCAGGATCAATTTGAAGAGATTTATACCTTTTTCTTAATTTTCTTCCAATCACTTAGGACGATATAATATTACACACACATGTGCTCATATATACGTAGTTATAGCAAGTTTTACCACCCAAGTAGTCTCTGTGAATCACGCACCAGATTTACTTTTTAACTTGAGTCTCTTGGAGCTGCTCCTTAGACCAAACTTGTGATTACAGATATGAAGTTCAAAAACTCCGAATGATTTGCAGAGTTCATTTTCGGAAATATATTGGTAATAATCATATTCAACAGCCAGATCTCTTTCTTTTTATAGATCACAGAGGTTCGGGATTTTGCCGGAAAAGACATTGAATATAAGAAGCTAGTTGAGGCGGATTCGAAGGATGCTGAAAAGGCGAAAGCTCCTGCACCTTCAGGTGTTGATGCTGTGCTTGAACAGATCAAGAAGAAACAAAAGCTGAGTGTGCTTGACAAAACTAAAAAGGATTGGGGGGAGTTTAAGGAAGAAAAGGGGTTGGAGGAGGAGTTGGATGCTTACAAGAAGAGTTCTAACCAATATTTAGATAAGGTGAACTTCTTGCAGCGAGCAGATTTCCGGGAGTTTGAACGGGAGAGGGATGCACGGCTGGCCTTGCAATCGAAAAGGAAGGCAGATATGCGGGAGGAGCCATAACTGCGCGATATCATCGGTTGGTTCAGGTTTCCATGTGCAAAATGCCATACTGGGAAAGGTGGAGAGGAGGAGGGGGCAGTTGCTGAAATTGAATTAAAAAATTGAACCCTTAAAATATCTTTCAAGGGGTTTATGGATTTGGATGAGGTTTCTTCAACGGTTGCTGGATTTTCGATGTAAAAACTATGGAAGAAATTTTCATCTTAATCCGGTTTTTCGGGTGGGATTGTAGGTCTTGTTTCTTAGAGCAGGAACTTGCAGTATTAAGTTAAGGAAACAATCATGAGTCACACTTCGATTCTTTCCCTTCATTTGTTGAAATGAAGAATAAATGGTGATCTGATGCTTCCTCTTCTCTCTCTCTTAACAAATCCTAGCCGAGACGTATGAATAAGAATATCACTAAATTATTAGTCGAGTTTGTAAACTTGGCCGGAAAGATACCTAATTCTAGACGTGTGAATAAAAATACAACTAAATTATTAGTCTAATTTCTAAACTTCACCGGAAAGGTACCTATTTGTTTCACGAATCACGATACGATTAATTACCAAAAAAACATAGCAAACAGCATTAAGTTCCTAGGCAATAGCAAATAACACAATCCATATAGCTATCAACATACCCTGCTTATGTTGTTATTCACAGTGAGACCAGAAAGCGTACAGAGTTATTCACCAGTCACAGCCAAAGGGAAGAAGAAGAAGAAAAACACCAACGTTGTATTCAAACACTTTATCTGCGAGACCTTCAACCAAGGCGAAAATAACTAAATGGAAGGTTCTTACCAAGTCATTCCAAAATTCTTAAGCAAAAAAATGAAAACAAGATTAAATCGAGTAATGATTCCTCTAGATGTGAATGGGTTTGTCATAGGTAGCCATGGCAGCTTCCTTCAAGGCCTCACTCATAGTTGGATGCGCATGACAAACACGCGCAATGTCCTCGCTTGATGCATCATACTGCAAGGCTATGGCTGCCTCGTGAATGAGCTCTCCGGCACTGGGTGCCATGATATGAACTCCCAATATCTTATCCGATTCCTTCTCAGCCAAAATCTTGACAAGTCCTTCAGCATTATCAATTGCCTTTGCTCTGCTGTTGGCCATGAAAGGGAACTTTCCAACTCTGTAATCGACACCCAGAGCCTTCACTTGTTCCTCCGTCATTCCAACAGATGCAACCTCAGGATGTGTATAGACAACCCCGGGGACAAGGTCATAGTCCACATGGCCAACCTTACCAGCTAGGAACTCCACACATGCAACCCCATCCTCTTCTGCCTTGTGAGCTAACATAGGTCCGGGGATAACATCCCCAATTGCATAAACACCTGGGACACTTGAAGCAAATCTCTCATTGACTAAAATTCGCCCTATCTTATCAGTTTCAACTCCTATCTTGTCCAAATCAAGCCCGGATGTGAATGGAACCCTACCAGCCGATACAAGAACAACATCAGCTTCAAAGGTGGTCTGGTCGCCACCAGCTGCTGGTTCAAGGGTCAACTTCACACCATCTCCAGAAGTATCAACTCCTACCACCTTTGTTTTAAGAACAAATTTCATCCCTTGCTTCTCAAGGGAACGCTGAAATTGCTTGCGGATTTCCGAGTCCATTGTGGGGACGATATCAGGTCCAAACTCAACAACAGTTACCTCAGAACCAAGTCTGCCCCACACTGAGCCCATCTCTAGGCCAATGTATCCTGCTCCAACCACCACAAGTTTCTTTGGGATTTCTGTCAAAGCCAGAGCTCCTGTTGATGATACTATTTTCTTCTCATCAATGGCAATCCCAGGTAGAGACTTGACATCAGAACCAGTGGCAATTATGATATTTTTTCCCTTCACGACTGTATTCTCACCATCAATGGTGTCCACTGAAATCTCAGAGGGGGAGATGAACTTTCCATACCCTTTAACATAAGTGACCTTATTCTTCTTGAATAGCCCTTCGATTCCTCGTGTAAGATTAGACACAGCTTTATCTTTTTGGGACATCATGGCAGGTAAATCTATCTCAACAGAGGAGAACTTGACACCATGGTTCTGAAATGAGTGCTTAGCTTCATGATACATATGGGAAGAATGAAGAAGCGCCTGGACACAAAAGATATCGCTAGAGATAAGTTTCTAATTCAATTCTTTTTTGTTTTTTCAAGGGAGAAGGAGAAATGTATCCAATTAAACAAGGAACACTCCAAAAGAGAATATGTCAGTCACACAAACAGGTAAATACTCTTAACTGTGCCATATTTTTTCACTTGGAAATTCTCATGGCTTATTTAGTGGAATATGTAACTCACATGCCATTCAAGATTTAATTTTATCTAATTTTGAAGGAGCCTTTACCACAAAATAAAATAACTTTCCACAATTCCCCCCAAAATTATTAATATTAACTAAAGTCAACCGAAATGAATATTATCATGCATAAAATTAAAACCAAGGGAAATGAGATTTCATCCAATAATACCGACGGGCTTACCAATTAGATCTGACAAGCAGTAAAATCCACCACAAAAATAAACAATTGGCAAATACAAACCACGACATAATTAAGAACCCTAGAAGGCTAGAACTGGACGGTAAGAGTGAAGTGAGGAGTGTGAGACCTTGGAGGGTATGCAGCCGACGTTGAGGCACGTGCCACCGAGAGCACCGCGCTTCTCGATGCACGTGGTCTTAAGGCCGAGCTGAGCGGCCTTGATGGCCGCCACGTAACCACCGGGCCCACCGCCGATCACGACAACGTCGTTCTCGTCAGATCCCGATGAGGCGAAGCCCCTGGAGAAGGAGGTGAGCGAGAAGGAGTACCTGATGGCCTCGGATGACGTGCTGGACAAGCTTCTAGAGAGAAGGTAGGCCTTCCGCCTCGCCAAGCTCACCATGGCCATATTTTCTCACAGGTCGATTGCTAAACCTCTCTTCGGAGTTTGGTTTGGTCTCGTTTTGCGCTTTTGCTTTTGGTTAGAGGCCTTCAAATACGGCCGCAGACTAGAACGAGCCTTGGCCTTTTCTTTTTTGTTTTCTTTTTTTTTTTCTGTTATTTTTAACATTATATTCTTTTTTCGTGATCCAGTGTACTAAAGTTGAGGAACCACTCCCTGGTCTTCCCCAAATTCTTTGACACGTTGGCAAGGTGTTTTGTGTTTAGGAAATTAGAAGGAATAAGAGCCGTTGGATCGGCTGTGATGTGGATCAGATAAATGTGGTTGGTGAGGGTTGTCACGCTTACCAGGTGTTGACTACAACAACGCCTAGGCATTTGGCAAAGCAATTTCGTAAAATAGTTTTTTTTTTTCCTTTTTTCCAGAAAACATATACTTTATTTTATCAAAATTGATTAAATATTTATTTGTGAAGAACAGAATCATGCGGTGGCTACCAGATTAATAATCTAGTAGCATGTATAATCCTGAGCAAAAAATAAATCCAAGGGTTCAATTTATTTCGTTTTTGTTTTTGTTTTTGCTTTTGCTTTTGTGTTGACATATCTTTTCATATACATAAAAAAAAATAATAATAAATAAATGGAGAAAATAGTGGCCTCACACGACACCCTGAATATTTGCATATCACCAATTTGGATGTTTGGTGGAGAAGTGCGAGTGGTGTAGTTGCACCCCAAAGATGATGAGGTTATTTGTCTTCTGCCAATTAAATTTGATATTACAATTCTAGTAATATACACATTGATATTGACCTCCTCCTCTCGTTTATACGAGAATCGAACATTGTTATTGACCTCCTTTCATTTTTACGAGAATCGAATCCAAAATTTACATATACACTTTGATATTGACCTCCTCCTCTCGTTTATACGAGAATCGAACATTGTTATTGAACTCCTTTCATTTTTACGAGAATCGAATCCGAAATTTACATATTGTTATTTGGTATTATTGGAAGATGTAGACAAATTGACACACATAAAATGGAAATCAATAGCCGCCAGAGGAGGGTCTCAATAACAAGTATACAGACAAATTTGTATTCAACTAGAGAGAATTGGAGATGGAATATAAGTGATGTAAATTTGAATCATATCCTGGTTAATCTGAATCCATTTAGAACAACATTAACATTTCCTGAAACGTAAATTAGGATTTACCGCTCTGCTACATCCACAACCTCAACCTCAACCTCAATGACATGACATAATCCTACAAAACTGCTGCCTGCTTTCTTCTAATTCTATATGCTACTATCTGAAACAGCCACAAACAGATAAAAATGGATTTCCAATGGGAAAGGGGATCAGTAGTAAATAGAAAAGGACTTGTTGTATTTACATTCAATTGCCTCCTAACAAGCTTCTCAACCGGCTGCGGGCTTCTTCGGACAGACTGCAGATCCTCAACCTTGGCCGCTGCGTCGAGCACTCAACACCACCATCAGTAGGAGGGGAAGACAGCCGCACAACAATTACAGTGAGGTTGTCAGATGTACACAGCCGTAATGCTTCCTTCACAAGTTCCCTCGCACATTGTTGGGGGTCATCATGCCTCCGTAGACCACGTCGAACAAGACTCACAGCATATTGGCTTGACATAACATCCCAGATCCCATCACAACCAATGATCAAAAATTCATCTTCTTCTGTTAACATATAGTGTTGAACATCTGGCTCCGCAATCAGAGGTGATGACGAACCCAGTGGTAATTTTAATTCCCAATCTCCAAGGCCTCGGGTGACTGACAGATAACCATTAAGATACCCATCATCGATGAAACCACCCAACTGCTCAACTCGCATACGTTCTGGCAAGTAACTAGGCTTATGATCTTGAGACATGTCAACTGCAATGCCTTTCCTACAAAGAACTGCTCGACAGTCACCAGCATTAGCAACCAGTAAATGCTTCCCAAGTATTAGAGCAGTCAATGCTGTTGTTCCACATGTACTTCTCACACTTTGTTCATCGGCCAAGGCATTGTCTGCCAATACAAATGCTTTCCTGTGAGAATTTTCCAACTCTCTGAAGAAAAGAGCATCCATATCCTCTCCTTGTGGCAAATCAGCATCTTCAAAGAATAGTCTCATTGCATTCCTCTTGATGTACACAGCTGCCTCAGGCCCTCCATGACCATCAAAAACTGCATAAAAGGCACTTGGAAAGGGGCACTTGAAAAGAGATCCCACATGGGCAGACAGATCATCAATTCGAATGTGTTCGTCTTCCATGCAATCCCTTGGTCCAATGTCAGTGTGGCTTCCTGAATAAATATTCGGGACAAACTTGACTGCAGAAGACTCCATTAGAGCATTGTTAATGGTCTCTGTGCAACTCACAACCTGATAAAAGTGAAAAAAAGTAGGTCAGTAAACATGTTCCACGCATCTCAAAACCACATAATCCTGAATTGAATATGCATTGTGTTATTCAGACAGAGACTAAAAATTCAACAAGTATAAGAACGATGAACAATAAAAATCCCCACATCTGAAAAACTGACTGGCACGGTATCAATCATACAAGATTTCGCCCATAAAGATTTTTATTTTTTAACAGTGCTACAATAGAAAAGGCCTTCCTTTTTTCTTTATTGTTTTCCCTCTTGCATCCCAGATGTTCCCCATCAATATGCAGCATACAAAAATCTTATGGAAAGAAAAACCAAGATCACTCAATCATCAGCCAATTAAACATCCCGAAACCCTGAACCCAGTAAATACAATTTCCAGCATATACGGCAATTAGTTTCAAAGCTCTAATATATAAATAAAGGGATGATCTAATTTATAGCAACTACCAATTGAACAATTATGATCTAGACAATCAGCTTCAAAACTCTAATACAAAAATCGGCACGTGATCTAATTCAACGCAGAAGTTTGCCAAGTAAAAGATTTTGATGAATTCACTTGAAAGTCAAAGAATTTAGTCGGAAATTTACTGCAAAGGAAAACCGCCAATGAATTGGAACTTGTTCGCTTACAATAATTTCATTGCTGAGTCCATTAGAATGAGGCATGCCAGAATAATGAAAAAACCCCATGAAATTCCCAAAAAAGAACAAAGAAAAGGAAAATCCTAAGTCAGTAGACTCTAACGGAACCCAAAAAATTTTAAGTGATTTTGTTCACTTAATTATAAGAAGAAGAAAAAAACCCTTTTGAATCTTGAGCATAAACATCTAAGAAAAAACAAACCATCGAATAAAGCCCATCCAAAACTAATTAAAGAAGTAAACCCTCGAAGAATAGAAGTAATTCACTAAATTCTTCAGACAAAATAGTGAAGGAGCTATGAGCATACCGATTCAAAGCGAGATATCTCAGTGGACATCGTCTCGGAAACCCGAACCTCGCCGAAGCTCGGAGAAGAAGGTGCGGCGGAGGCCACGTCGATGTGAAGGTTGTTCTCCTTGGCCACGCAAACACGGTACTTCATGTCCAGCACAGGCATGGACATGGTCTGCTGACATATAACATCGGCTTCAGCCACAACATTCTGGCTCATAATCATCTTTAATCGCCGTCGTAAAAGTCGGAAAAACAAGCAAATTAGGGTTTTTATTTCAGTGAACACGAACGGAGGCAGCAATTAGGGTTTCTATTTCGCTCTTCGGCTTCGATTTTTAGTTACAATTTTCGATCGCTCTGGGTTCTCTCGGATTCTTTTTGTGTGTGTGAATGTGAAAGAGTTGGGTTTATATACACGGAATCCAATTCCTGTTTGGATGAGTAAATCACCGGCTGAAGCAGTAGCACCTCCCTTGGTGACTGCCACGTGGCTGTTTCTGACCCGGTTCGCGTCGTTTTAGAGGAAGCGTGCCCGACACGTGATCCTCATGGTTGAAGGCAACCTGAATGGATTTGTGTGGTTTATGACGGTTGAACCCTTTGGGTGTTTTCACTTTGCGGCTGTTAGTTTCGGATTCGGACTCCGGAAGTGGAATTTCGGGTTTCGCTTTCCTTTTAGGGAGTGACAACTAAAGAGTACCGACGTTAGCTTGCTTGGCGGTTCATCTTCGCGCCAATTATTATTACTCGCCAATAATAGAAACTTTTCCCAATTTTTTCCCTTTTCCTTTCCAAATCAATTTGGGAAAGTTTTTGTGGGTGCACCACGTGGACCGGTACATTGTATTTTTCACTCATAAAAAAATCCAACTAATAAGAAGAAATTTCTCATTTAACTCTTTTCATTTTAGTAAATTTTTTTTATATATTTGTCATATTCGAATCGTTCATCTCATAAATTATCATTTCTATAAGAAGAAAAAAATGAATAAATAAACAATTAGAGATTGCTAATCATTTGTACATATAAATAAATGGACATTTCATCATGAGAATCTTAATCGTTACTAAAATCGTCAATTTATTTGAGACATATAAATGAGTAAATGATCATTAATTTGATTAGTTATATTTTTTTTTTGCATATATATAATTTTACCATGACAATTAAGGTAATGAACAATTTTATAACATATGTATAGGACAAATTCGCTGAATGGTGAAATAGGAAATTTCTCAATGAGCCCGATGAAATATTTTCCTTATCATGTTAGATTTTTTTCTTATACAAAAGGTACGAAATTTATTGATAAAACATACAAGAAGGGGGTGCTTTAAAATTTCTTATTTCCCTAAATCTTGTTCTACTTTGTTGTTGGTGGAGTTTGCCGCAATATCTCCTATTAATTTTGGTCATAGTAGTTAGATTAGGACTTTTTGTCCTTTGTTCATTTTTATGCACAATTGAATCGCTGGAGATCAAACATTCCTCAGATCCGTCATGTTCTTCAAGTTCTTCATTACCAGATGTGATGGGTTTGACGTCGATGACTGTTTCTTTAGTGGGGGTAGTTTGTTTAGGGTTATAGGCGTCATTAGGGTTTTTGTTATTTAGGACTTTGTGGGCTTGATTTGTAATTTTGCATAATTTCAATAATGTAGGTTTGTTAGCTGTTAGTGCGACTTTGTCAGCGTTAGTATTGTCATATTGGTTTGTGGGTCTTACTGTTATAACTTGATTTTGATGGTATGGTTGTTCTCTTTCTTTATGATATACAATGATATTATTTTTTATCAAAAAAGAAAGGGGTGCTTATTTTCATTTAAGCATGTGCTAATTTGTATTCATATTTTACAAAATATTCCTTATTCAGAATGGGATTCTATTTTGACCAACTGAAATAGAAATTAACATCGTCCTAAAATTTCATAGCTATTTTTTTCCAAAGAAAAATTCAATTAAAGTACGAACAGAAACGGTTTATATCAGCTGCAAGAGTATCAAACAGCCATTCAGATTCCAAACCTTCCCAGTCATGACAACCCCCCATATGCTTAGGAAACGGGGCCACCAAATGAGCAACCTTATTACATGAACGCGGAATAAACTTAAAATAAATCGACACAAAAGAAACCGTAAGAAAAATTTCATGGCTTTTACTTGACCGAAAAAAAAATAAAAAAATTATGGGTAATATTCGAGGTAACAATTGGATCTACCAAAAAAGATTAGATCCTTGTTAATTTATTTATTAAGTGTCGTTTTAGATCACATGCAGCAAGCAGCATGATGTACAATGCACATAATGAAGCATTGAATTAAATAAGAAAGTAGCTGATGATGATTATTATTATTATTATAATTATAAAATTAGGGAAGGGACAATCATTCATGAATGATGAAGAAAATGTTGACGCAATTTCTCTCTCGTTTCACACATGATTTTATAAGGAATTCAGCACATTAAAATGCACCATATGTGCTGCAACGTTTTCCTCAAGAAAATTAGGGGTTGGTAAACTAACCACTTTTTGTTAATATATATATATAGCGATATGAACTGGACACCTATTATCCTGAATGGGATAGAAAAGTTCCTAAATGAGTTTGTTGCTATCCGAAAGCACGTCTGGTCAAAGATTTTTATGTTTGAGAGTAAAAATAGTTCGTAAGTGAATTTGTTATCATATTGTATGGTGGGTCATGTGTCGAGGTCAATTAAAAAATGCATCTCCTATTTGTTGTATAGTTATGCTTATACAAATTCGTACGAAAGCTCAATTTTTTTTGGATAAAAAATGATATTTCCCATTATATGTATATCATAACGAAACACTACAAGTATATTTTCAAAATCAAGTTACGACAAAAAGATCCACATGTCAATACAGCAATACGAACAAAAGCCACACAAACAATCAAAAACCCACATTATTCAAATTATGTAAAATTACAAACCAACCCACAAAGCTCAAAACACTAAAAGCATCTATAACACTAAACAAACTAACTTCACTAAAAGAAACAACCACCGTCGTCAAACCCATCATATCTGATGTTGAAGAACCTATAGAGCAAGGGCCGACGGATCTAAGGAATGCTTGATTTTCTGTTATTCAATTGCGAAAAAAAACTAATAAAAGACAAAAAGTCATAATTAAACTATTGTAACTGAACTCAACATATTTTAATTTTAAGCAAAGCACGATAACATTTCCCTTAATAATATTATAAAAAAAGCTTTATTATTACTAGTGCTGATACTTAATCATATTCAAATACCAAAAGGTTGCGTAGAAGGGTTGGTTTTGGTTAGTTGTTGCCTTGTTGGATATCAAAGTTTGTGGTTACCGTCAGCGACTTGCACTCTTTGATTCCATTTATTGTTTAAAGCCAATACTAACTTAACCCACAAGTTCCTCTTTATTCTTTCGCTTTTTTCATCATACTATCCAACAAAAACTCACCCTTTCCTACTTTGTTGTTTATTATTTATGAATAATACTTAAATTCCATTTCTGGTGATATCTTCCCTTATTACCTTTTAAATTTGTCGAATGGTTCGCCTATATATATTATAATCGGAATCCTTCAACTCCTAAATCATCATTTCAAGTTCATTTATACAAAAAATTAGTCAGATTAGAGATCATTTAACCATTGTTATGTGTAAATTAAATGAACGATCCACTATAAGGATCTTCATATATTGTTACCAATACCATTGATTTGTTTTATATATATGAATGACTAAAGGACCTCCAAAATTATTGATTTTTTTACGGAGATGATCTTGAAATGATTATTTAGAAGTTGAACGGTTCCGATTATGATATATGCATAACGATTATTCTATATATAAAAAAGATGATATAAAGAGGTGCCACCGAAATAAGATGCAAGTGTTGTCCATTAATTATTATCTAACGGAATTTAAAAAAAAAATGAAACTTGGCCTAATCAAGATCCTTACATTTGTCTTCTTTATTGATCCCTATCATGCCTAAGGTTGAGCTTTTTGTGTGGCCCGTGTGGGTACACACATTGCTAATGCTAAGTACATCATCAAGCATGAATCTTCCTTATCGTCCCTTTCCTGTATACAAAAGAAAAGAAATTCATTTTTTAATACATATTAACAATCCAACGTTCAACGGTCAAATTTCTAATGTAGAGTAAATATTTTTAATTGTTCGAACTAGAGTGTTTCTAAGAAAATCCCTATTTTAAAGATAATACATGAGAGGATTTCAAATATTTTATTTAATACAAAAATATTAAAAAAGAGAAAATATGCATATTTATTTCTTACGAAAATCGAAATTAAAATTTTCTTCTACCACATGGCAGGAATTCTCCGGATATTAAGTGTGATGGACTGGAAGGGTTACCAATTATAGTCCAAATCTTACGATATTTTTCGTTGGGTCATGCACATGGCCAAAGAAAAGCCATGAAAGATCTCATCTCTATGAGTTAGGTCATGGCATATTCGAAATTATTCAAGAGAAAAGGGACCGACTCGGATTTATTTATTTATTTTTTGGTTGTGTTATTACTTGTCGTGAAGAGGCAACTACCAAGGGAATCATGTATAGAAGTTTCTGGTACACACGTGTCTCAACAACAATCACGTATATTGCAAAGTCTGACCATCCACGCCTTGCCTGTATTTCTTTCAACCTGTACTATCGTTCTCCAGGATTACAACCACCTGATTTATTCGATGATCTATAAATATTTATTAATTATATACTTTAAAAAGTATAGTTATCTTGTGGACAGTAAATAGAATATATCACGAATTCATGATACAACATGATGAGCAATGTTTGTGCATGTTATTTTATCAGGATTGATCACAGAGTTTCAACTTTTCAGTGTATAAATGTGAGAAAACGAACTGTTAGCTTATTAAAATATCAAACAATTATCATTTCATTAAAAAACAAGTAACAGTTGGGATTGTCATATTTGAATAAAACCAACTATCTTATTTCAATGCAAGTGTATTTAATAATTTGGGAAAAGGGTTGGCAGCGTTTCTGAACTTTACACTAATTTTAGCTATCGTCCATCAATATTATTATTAATAACATATATGACACACCCGGACCTAGAAGGTCCATGTGGACACCGAAATTGAGGTATGCTAGCCGACAACTGAACGGTGACGTCCAGACATGACCGTCCCAATGCAAAATGAGGTCTAAGGTGATTCTTCAAGTTTTTATCTTTTAAAAAAAAATTAATTACAAATGAGATGTTATTTTATAAGTAAAAAAATTATCTTAAATAATACATTTTACATTTTAAAATTCGAAACTATAATCTAATTCAAATAAAAAAATTTATATTATATTGATTCTAAAAAAATAAAATTAATTTCACTCCATAAAATAAGAGAAAAAATTTAGTTTTATGTGTTTTTATCCAAATGTCTATGTTAACAACAAAACAAGTATAGTATTTAAAAATTAATATGGCTTTGCATAGAATTGTAGAAAGCCTAAACAATATATATATGAGCCTTCTTTGTAAAAAAAATAAGTAACACTATTAACCTTGGGACCTTAAAAAAAAGCATTTGAGCTATAATATTTAATGTAAACTAAGTTTTAAGGCCTCAAATACTTTAAAATAGATTATTTTAAATAAATTAATAATATGGGTAAAATCTATTTCAAAAATTGAGGCCCTACCACAATGTGAGGCCCAAGACCTAGGCCTTACTGGCCTTGGGCTTGGGCCGGCCCTGCGTCCAGATGACGAAAGGAAAAAGTGAAAACGGTGCATTTTAGAAGGTCGTGTGAAAAGTAATTCGTAAAAACCAACTAGCAATTCAGTGCGACAGCGGAAGTACAAAATATAGTACACGACTTGATGATCATAAGGTTACGCAACTACCTGAGTTACCTCGATTTCCCAACGACTCGAACAATCGGTATTCATATCTATGGTTCGCTCGTGTACCTCGACCACGTGAAAGCTAGGTGCTAAGCACCATCACCTCATGTCCCCTAGAGCTCGGGCACAAACTAGCGCTATTTAACTAGTATTCAAGCGAGCGTAGGTGATCAATCACGTGGAGGCTGGACTGTGGCCAATAGACGGATACTAAGATACCGGTAACTCCTATGTGGGTACTACACATCTCATGTGTAATGCGCATACAACATAGTTCTTATAGTGATAAGTCACAATCAATCTCAATCAAATCTTGTTCGGGATTATAACCAACATGATCAAACAAGCATTCTCGGGAATATAACCAACATAGTCAAACGAGTCATACTCGGGAATACGATATGACAATCATAGTCAACACGTCATGCTTGGGAATTCTAGCATACCAAATAATGAGGAAGACCTTTAAAACACACTCACATGCCCACAAATGCATCTCGGGAAACTAATGTAAGCACAAGGAATTCCATAATAGTAATCACATATTAACATCTAACCAAACATGCCCGAGGGTATAATTGTCATTGTTAAAAGTCTTAACTAGTAATTGCAATCATACTAGAAAACCTAACATCACCATAATAGCGTGTTAACTAACTAACATCTGCCATCATGTTCTAGCATCAAAGTTCTCCACTCATAGTCAAACAAGTCAAACTCGGGATTTAAGTATAACTAGTCACGTACTCAATGAGGTAACGTAGAAAACGTGAAAGTACAAGTAATGATAAAACCAAGTTTGAGAAAGAGGTCCACTCACTAATTAGTCGGGGAATCGAAATCACCAGACATGCCAAGCCAACGTAAACTCCAAGCCGTCACATCCCTAAACAAGGCCAATCAAGAAGTTTACTAACTAATTCAATGAGAAAGCGAGAGAAAACCCCTCTTGGGTTATCCAAAATGAAACTAAAACAACTTGAAACGAACTAAGAATGAGATTAGACAATCTGAAACGTCTTGAAATTAGGCCCACGCGCCGCCGTAAGCCAGATAATAGCCCCACGCGCCGACCGAAAGTCTGGAAGTAGCCTCACGCGCCATCACACGCCGCCAGGAGCCTGTTGTGGGTTCTGCCCACGTGGATGCTAGATGGCTGACAGCTAGCATCCATATGGCGCCCACATGGCTGCCAGGTGGCTACCACGAGGCATCCACTTAGCTGACAGGTGGCGTCCACGCAGCTCCACGTGTCTTCCAGGTGGCTGCCACGTGGCTCCATGTGTCCGTCACATGCTCGACAAGCAATAGGTCTAAACTACTCTACTCAACACAAGGATCCTAAAAACCTAAGTTTCAGTTTGAGATTCTACCTCTCTTGCTCAGAAACACGCCGGGAAAGGGGGCATCTCTAACACTTCCAGCGACGTCGTCCGCCGTCAATTCTCGCACCAAAACAACATGTAACGGGTTAGAAACAAAGCCTAGAACTAGGTGATCCCTGTGGTAGAGACTTTAGAACACGAGCTTACCTCGCTAACTCGAATTCCTTGTCGAGAGTTTGAGCCGTGGCCGAAATCTCAAAATCCTCCGCCATGAAACCTCAACCAAAGCGACATCCAATCACTGGGTTTTCAAGCCATCAACGAGACGAAGTTAAAGACATAAGTTTGGGCTCGAGATATTACTTGATTAGGTCGGAATTCGCCATGAAACTCAAGAACTCAAGTGGCTCTGCGTTTTCCCATCGACTACCTCCGTCGTCACACCAAGCCAGAAATCAACATGCAAATAGTTAGAAAGGTAGCTCTTGACTCGATTAAGAGAACGGTTCAACTCTCAGAATTCGATGTTACTTGGTTTGTTCCGACTCTCACCGAGAAGTCTCGAATTCGAAGTTGATGTCCACCTCCGCCTCGAGCTCCGGTGAGTTTCGTGCCATGAGGTTTAGCTCAAAAGGTTCGCGGAGTCTAGACGAGTCGATTGGTGGTGGTGGAAAGCTCTGGTTCGAAGGTTGGAGGTGCTGCGATCGACGACTCTTGAATGGAAATCGCGAGGAAGACGAAGTGAAGGAAGAGATAGGGTGGTGTTTGTCACTCGCTCACGGTCGAGAGCGATGGAAGAAGGAGATGAACTTTTTGGGCTAATTGGGATCACGGTCGAGAGAGGAGAAGGGAGATAGTTTGGTGTCAATGGTGTTAGTCGTTTTCGTCCTTGTTCTCGATCGAACACCAGCAAGAGAGTGATAGTGAGGGTGAGAGTGGTCCCAGAATAACTAATGGAGGTTGTGGGCTTGGGCTACAAGAATTCAAAGTTTTGGGTTGATCTTTGGGCCTCAATCAATTTGAGCCTACTACACAGACACCCACACTAAGAATTTCCAATCCAACGAGGTAGTCAAGGCCCAACAAAACTCGCAGGGGTATTTTGGTCAAAACTAAATTCAATTTTCAAATTTGCGGGGCGGGATGTATCAATCTACCCCCGTTAACAAAATTTTGTCCTCAAAATTTACTCAACGAAGGTCAAAGAAACAACTTCCAACGATTTCTCTTATATTCTAGCGCCTCCACTGATACGACACTCAACTTTCTACACAAATCCAAACAGTTCACGGTGTCTCTCGGGTAGATTGTCAACTTCCAATTACAAACTTTTGATGCGACTCTCCAATTGAAACTCTACAAACTCAAACTATGTCGACCTCAAATGTTATAACAAATCAAGACCCTCCAGAATAGTTTCCTGAATGTCTAGTATGGTTTACCCTGAACAACAAAAGAAAAACTTCCAAACCAACAATGAACCCTTCTGAAAATAAATCCTCCATTGCTAATGATTCAGGTGGGTCAAACGACTAACAAAACTTCAACATTCCCAAAGTCTCGCATTGTACCACAAGTCAAGGTCTTTCTATTCCCCGTGTTACTAACCCAAGTACTTGCATTGAGGTAACGGTTACTGAAACTACACTCTTCGGTCTTAAACACTCAGCCTTACAAAGTGCCAACTAATCTTTTCAGTACCATCCAACCCCTCGTGGTCGCACTGACTAACTCCGTCACTACATGTCATCTCAGGTTCTCACTAACCCAACAACAACTAACAACCTACAGACGGGTTCCCACCGGTTAAAAACTAATAACACGTTTCAGGTACTCGGGCGGTTAGTTGCACACATTCCCAAGGTCTGAACAGTAACTAAGTACTCAGCCGCATTAACGAATCCTAACTCCACAAAATTGGAGATAATAGCAACTAGGTCCACTAGATTCTCCAATAAAGCATCAACAAGGATGCAACTCCCTCGATAAGGTTCTTTGGGTTTCCCAGGTAGCCTTTTTTTCCAGTAGATTCTTCCACGTAAGAAGTGCCGAAACGTGCTACAAATCTCACTAATCCTTTAACCCAAAACCGGCGTAATTACCTCCACTAACTTCTTTTGTTATCCCTACTCAACAGTACAAATAATCTCTTTCTAAGATACCACTACTTCAAATCTGAAATTCCTAAACTTGGCAAGCACTGAGCTAAAATCCCATTTCAACCCTTAGCTAAGGGAAACGACAACCAACTAAGTGTTTAACTTCGATGCTCCCGTTAACTCGTCCTTTTCAACCTCCGGATAACTAAAAAGTCAAGTAATCTCAAGATAGCATTCGTCCCCAATCTAGCAATATTTTTCCGAAGTAAACACTCTAATTAATTCCATTCAACCCCATTCACTATATTTTCCTTCCAAACTTAATAAATGGTTAACGAGATAATCATAGACAGTAACTTAAAATTCTCCATACTATGTCTTTCTAACCAAGACATTGTCTTGATTAGTAGACCCAAAACTTCTTCTCTCAAAGCCCCAACTAATACCGTTAATTTACCACAATGGTAAAATCACCTGAAACAACTAGTTCGTCAAACAAGTTTCAAAGCTTTCGCCACGTGATCAAAACTTGACACCAATGATTTGGCTGACCAACATCAACCACTTGCCTCAACAAAAAGCTACTCAAACAAATAGTAACTGCCGACTAGAAGGCCTGGTTCGTACAATAGTTCGTAGGTGTAAAGTGGAGTCAACAAACAATTAGGTAGCCAGGGTTGCTTATACAATTATTCCCTAAAATTGAAGGTGACTCAAGGTTCTCGATATAAGTGATTTAAACCTTTGTTCGAAGTTAAGGTACAATTTCGTACTCAACAAATAAGCAAGCTCACACTAAAGTAAGTTCCCACATACTAGTAAGAAGGGCATTGGTTTGTCACTCGGTCTACGATCAACCAAATGACGCCACGTCCAGGATTGGTGTGAAGTGACCGGAACACAACTACAGAGTAATACAATCCTACTTCCACTCAGGATCGGGGAAAAGGTTGGAGTTTGTACAAGGCTACAAACTAGGCCAAAGGTAATATGGTTAAATGGGTTGACACATCTCCACACTAACAGGGTGAAAATCACACATCCAGGTGCAAGCTTAACCCAAAAGTAGCTTGCAACGAAAATAGTAACTTCTATTGGGGTATACTAACACCAATGCACCACTCTTCTTCTAGCTAAAACACAAGGCCGGTGATACAAGTTCAGAGAGAGTCCACGTATACGCGTTCCTGCGATTCCCGTTTAAGCTCGTCTGCCACAAGCTACACGACTAGAGGTGACACTCATTCGTACCATTTAAGTCGTTAACAAAAATCCAGCACCGACTAAATCCTATAGGCAAAAAATTGGGATGACTTAAGACTTGGAGTGAAAAACCAACAAGGATTGGATATAACTGTTGTTATCTAACTCCCAGTCAAGAGGCGTTCAGACTCTAAGCTCAGTGTGGGTTGATCTCACTAAACCGTAAAGGCAAAGTCACTGGATAACAATTGTGAACCTAACAACTGCTTCCGGGGACATCAGATAAAAATTATGAACACAATAACTGCTACCCGAGACACAACAAGAAAATCTGTCAAAAATTCGACTGCCGTCAACACATGAACTCAAGTTGTCACAAGCAATACCTCTCTGATGTCCAAGTAGACACGGTTTAACACTCTAATCAACAAATCTTGGAGGTGGTGAACAAGTCAGTTTAGGGTAAGGTACAAAACATATTAGATGGTACACATTAGAATCACATTCAAACTATAACCTAAAGGGCATAAGATTGTTACCGAACTAATGAAATGCCCCAATCCTGAACGCATTTAAGGATTACAAGAGAACTTGAAAAAATCCATAGCATTTAGAAACCAAAATTCAAACAACCCACAATCTCATACACAAACGACCCCAAAATGAGCAATGTTGTCAGTTTGAAAATCATTTTATTTGCATGGCAAAGGCCCCAATGCAAAATTATGGGGATTAGAATGGTCTATTGAAGGCTGAAACCCAACAATTACAAAGACTACTCTGAAATATTTAATCAAAAGGAGATATGCAAGTGACAATAGTCTCAACCAAACGTTAATGAATTTTGTCAACCACCAAGAGAAAAAGAAGGGGGTTGCAAATATAGGTTAAGCATGCTAGATGTGACATGTATGATGAAGTGTGAAATCAAACCAAAGAACTTAAATAAATTGCTATTAACCACAAGGAAAAGAAAACTATTGAATCAAGTAAACTACGATAATCAATGGCAGCATTTTAAAAAAAACAAATACAAAATCAATAACTGGTTCAAATACATTGAGTGAAAATGGCTAAGGAAATATACAAGTGTCATATTGCCTAAAGGTAAAGTTCTATACAAACGAGAACCAGTGTTGGTAGATTTAAAGAGCAAGAAATATGCAATTCAATTCTAACAGTTATAAAATCCTTGCAAGTGCACAAATCGATAAGTATAGTATAGTAGCACAGCAAGAGTCGATCCCTCGAGGACTTGTATCAACGTTATGACCAATTTAGTTCAGATTTGTTAACTTAAATAAAAACACACACACACACACAGGGGGGGGGGGGTGGGGGGGGGGGGGGGGGGGGGGGGGGGGGGTTTATGATGTGATAACTGAAATTTAAAGACAAGTAAATCAAAGTACAGAAATTAACAATGCAAGAATGAAAAGTTGTTAACTAAGGCGAATTAAGGCTTACTATCCACTCTAACCAATTATAGCTCTTAACCAAATTTCCTTGACCTAATTACTATGCATTTTCTGAATTAGGTGCCCGTGCCTAGGACCTGGCGTTGGTTCACTAGACACATCTTATTCCCTCTTACTTAGCATGTTCTAAACAGGGCATATGCCTAGAACTTCTATCACCTACCTTTTAAGATGATGCATAAAGTTTAAAGAGAATTTAATGACACCACATTAGCCTAGCAAAGTGGCATGCAATCCTAGGTCGTCATGAGTTAAGATTACAAGTATGAATACTTTCGATGCTCCAAATCACAAGATGATATGACGGTCACTCAAGCAATTACATCTATAATTATATGCAAACAAGGTAGCTAATCTTATAGGCATAAATTAAGTTCATTAAGCATAGTAATCCAACTTATTCAGCATGCATAGCAATCATAATCAAGAGCCAGAAATCCAATCAATAAGCTAACATGGCTAGGGCTTCAAGCAGCCCTAATCCTAATGACTACTCACACATAACTGAAATAAACACAAGTATAATTGAATCCATAAGTAAATTGTAATAATGAAAATAAGGGTACATAGGAGATTGTTAAGAACAGATGCAGCAGAAGACACGGCAGGGCCTTCTTCTCCAAGCTCCACGTCCAATAATCTATGTGAAAGATTATCTCCGAAAATATGGTCCCTAATTCTCTAGAAAACCAAAACGGAACTCTGTGGCTCAGGTCTCTGTTTTTCCAGAAACAAAAACGCCCCCAATCCTCTATCTGATTCTCCTTTTTATAGACAAGGGAAAACCTTGTTCTATAAGGATTGGTATAACCTTGTTCTATACAGATTGGTAAAACCTTGTCCTATACAGATTGGTAAAACCTTGTCCTATAGGAATAGGGTAAGTTATTTTACTTTTAATTAATTACAAAGTCTTTAAAATCTATTAGAACCAATCAGAACACGGCTGGGAGTGTGAATGCAAGCTGGCAAGTGGGAACGCAAGCTGGCCAAACTTGGATTTTTGACTGTCTTCGTAATCAGGATCTGGGACCGCGCTTTTGAAGTACGTTAGGAGTATAATAGAAGCGCATCGTCGTTCAGGCTTGGCGCAAATGTTGTCAGGCTTAGCGCAGAGGGAGAACCTCTGATCCACCGCTGGCGGAACAGGGACCCCGGCTTAGGCGCACATCTGGGCTCGGATGGGAGTTCTTGGGACATGTCCTCGACCTACCTTGGCGCGACCTTGGCACTTCTAGGACTTGACCTTGATGTCATGAGACACAGGTTTGAGACCCGGAGGGCCTGATATAAGGTACTTGGCCAGTGGCCCAAAATAGGCGCACTGGCGCACTGGCGCACTGGCGCACTCAGGACCCCGTTGAGGACCTGATATTGAAATGAGGACATCTCCTTCATCTGGACTCCGATTTGAGTCATTCTTTTTGCGTTCTTTCCAAATTTTACCTATCTTTCTAACTCTGCACAAGTCTCACAAGATTGATCATTTTCTACTATTGATGGCACGAAATCATTCAAAATACATGTAAGCGAGGCATATAAAGACCTCAAAATGATGCATAAATAACGACTGATCAACCAGCTCGAATAAAATTCGACATATTGGTTAATATAAATGTACCTGATATCAAGAAGTATCACATCCTAACACGTGCTACAATCATGATACTGCTTAACCACCAACATTTCAACCAGAAAAATTTACCAAACACACTAAAATAGCAAGTAAACTTAATTGTAGGATGCGGTAATAAACCACAAGGCAGGCATGCCAGGGTATATACCGTGCATAAAAACAACATCTAAGCATTTGAACCAAATACACAAAACGGGCAACCAAGACAAGTAGACAACCCAACTCGACTGGCTTCTTTGGTACACATATGAAAGATTATAGCAAAAGGAAGCAACAACAGAAATAACGGTGGTAAAACCATGCTCTAAAGGAACATATGACTACATGTCCCACTAGACGACCATGGGAAAAGTTCCCCAGACTGCTTCTTAAATTGCTTTAAAGTTCACTTCGGTAAGTTCCAAACAGTTGCCAAAACCTAATGGAGTGATTTTCTGAGTCTTCGGTTAAGTTGGGCCAACTCAAACTTCCAGAGCAGTTTCTGAGGTACCACACCTCAAGGTAAACTTCAAACCGAACCCAACAAGTAACGACTAAATCGTTAAACTCAATGTCAAATAACTCGTTCACACAACCCAAACGAGTCCTAAGCTCGTGAACATCGCTTGAGCGTGAAATTCGACGGGAAAAACTGGCTAACTTTTAACCGAAGGAAAGTTAAGCTACACTTGAAACCTCAACTCTACTTGTTGAAAACTAAGGATCAAGTTGCAAGCGGTTAAAATAGAATGTCAATGAATGGTACTAACTATTCGAGGAGATGCTCTGACACGTGAAATCGAGATTTATGATCATCAAGTGTTCGAAAACTAACGACACTTCCTAAAACTATGCTCTGATACCAAATTGACACACCTTGACCCAGAAGGTCCACGTGGACATCGATATTGAGGTATGCTGGCTGAAAACTGAATGGTGACGTCCAGATGACGAAAGCCAAAAGTGAAAAAGGTGTGTTTTAGGAGGTCGTGTGAAAAGTAATTGGTAAAACCAACTAGCAATTCAATGAAACAACGGAAGTATAGAGCATAGTATACTACTTGATTATCATAAGGTTATGCAACTACCTGAGTTGCTCGATTTCCCAACGACTAGAATAGCCGGTATCCATATCTGAGCAGTAACTAAAAACTCCTCGATAAACGTGAAGTACGACAAATACCCGAGGGGTACAAAAACAGAAGGGTGAGTGGACCTAACAATTTTTTTCAGTGTAAAATAGTAAGTTGAAAAGAAATTTAACCTATCAGTTTTGAAAATAAATTCAAGATACCAACAACGCAAAAACAACAAACAAGCTCGTTCTTCACGTGCTCAACGACCAGAGGCCGGTGTTGGTAGATTTAAAGAGCAAGAAATATGCAATTCAATTCTAACAGTTATAAAATCCTTGCAAGTGCACAAATCGATAAGTATAGTATAGTAGCACAGCAAGAATCGATCCCTCGATGACTTGTATCAACGTTATGACCAATTTAGTTCAGATTTGTTAACTTAAATAAAAACACACACACACACACAGGGGGGGGGGGGGGGGGGGGGGGTGGGGGGGTGGGTTTATGATGTGATAACTGAAATTTAAAGACAAGTAAATCAAAGTACAGAAATTAACAATGCAATGAAAGGTTGTTAACTAAGGCGAATTAAGGCTTACTATCCACTCTAACCAATTATAGCTCTTAACCAAATTTCCTTGACCTAATTACTATGCATTTTCTGAATTAGGTGCCCGTGCCTAGGACCTGGCGTTGGTTCACTAGACACATCTTATTCCCTCTTACTTAGCATGTTCTAAACAGGGCATATGCCTAGAACGTCTATCACCTACCTTTTAAGATGATGCATAAAGTTTAAAGAGAATTTAATGACACCACATTAGCCTAGCAAAGTGGCATGCAATCCTAGGTCGTCATGAGTTAAGATTACAAGTATGAATACTTTCGATGCTCCAAATCACAAGATGATATGACGGTCACTCAAGCAATTACATCTATAATTATATGCAAACAAGGTAGCTAATCTTATAGGCATAAATTAAGTTCATTAAGCATAGTAATCCAACTTATTCAGCATGCATAGCAATCATAATCAAGAGCCAGAAATCCAATCAATAAGCTAACATGGCTAGGGCTTCAAGCAGCCCTAATCCTAATGACTACTCACACATAACTGAAATAAACACAAGTATAATTGAATCCATAAGTAAATTGCAATAATGAAAATAAGGGTACAGAAGAAATTGTTAAGAACAGATGCAGCAGAAGACACGGCAGGGCCTTCTTCTCCAAGCTCCACGTCCAATAATCTAAGTGAAAGATTATCTCCGAAAATATATGGTCCCTAATTCTCTAGAAAACCAAAACGGAACTCTGTGGCTCAGGTCTCTGTTTTCCCAGAAACCAAAACGTCCCTAGCTAATTATCTCTTTTTAAAACACTGAACAAAGGCTCCCTTTTATAGACAAAGGGAAAACCTTGTTCTATAAGGATTGGTCAAACCTATGTCCTATAAGGATTGGTATAACCTTGTTCTATAAGGATTGGTATAACCTTGTCCTATAGGAATAGGGAAAGTTATTTTACTTTTAATTAGTTATAAAGTCTTTAAAATCTATTCGAACCAATCAGAGCATGGCCGGAAGTGTGAATGCAGGCTGGCAAGTGGGAACGCAAGCTGGCCAAACTTGGATTTTTGACTGTCTTCGTAATCAGGATCTGGGACCGCGCTTTTGAAGTACGTTAGGAGTATAATAGAAGCGCATCGTCGTTCAGGCTTGGCGCAAATGTTGTCAGGCTTGGCGCAGAGGGAGAACCTCTGATCCACCGCTGGTGGAACAGGGACCCCGGCTTGGGCGCACTTCTGGGCTCGGATGGGAGTTCTTGGGACATGTCCTCGACCTGCCTTGGCGCGACCTTGGCACTTCTAGGACTTGACCTTGATGTCATGAAACACAAGTTCGGGACCCGGAGGGCCTGATATGAGGTACTTGGCCAGTGGCCCAAAATAGGCGCACTGGCGCACTGGCGCACTCAGGACTCCGCTCAGGACCTGATATTGAAATGAGGATATCTCCTTCATCTGGACTCCGATTTGAGTCATTCTTTTTGCGTTCTTTCCAGATTTTACCTATCTTTCTAACTCTGCACAAGTCTCACAAGATTGATCATTTTCTACTATTGATGGCACGAAATCATTCAAAAGACATGTAAGAGAGCATATAAAGACATCAAAATGATGCATAAATAATGACTGATCAAATACCCCCAAACCTATCTTTTGCTAGTCCCTGAGCAAAACAAATGCTAACAAAATGAAAAGAATCGATTTTAGTTAAGATAGAACATTTAAACCCCTAGGTTCACCTAGTAGGAGGAGTTTTGTCTCCTGAGGCTTATAACAATACGATACCCACAAACGTTTTACTTAAACAAAAAGATGCTAGATATAGTACTCTTTAACAAGCTAATAAGAATCAAAGTAAGTAGACATGCTTTGCAGAACTAAAAGGAATGCCATAGCCGTGAGTGTCATGTGACGGTGTACGTGTATAAATGCCAATATTTTCAGGCGATCAAGTTTGAAAACAACTTCATCTAAGTGCCCTAGAAAGATTTCGCCTCGACTCTAATCCTCACTAGGCAACTCTCAATTCACACAAGAATCCTAGGCTTACACTCTTTTTAAGCATATGTGATGAGTTTATGTTATGAAATTCAAATTTAATCACATATGAGTAACAATGAAGAATAGCACTTTATGGAAATAAAGATCTCATGAAGGGAATTGAACTTTAAGAACATAGATACGTACCTTAATCCTCAGCATGATTGTCCATAAGATCCGTTAGGTCTTCCTTTTTAGGTTGTATTGGGGCTAAGCTTTGGGGTTTAGCAAGGAAGGATGGGATTCAAAGAACCTGAGTTGTGCCAAGGCATGAGAAGTCATGAATTGAACTTGGAATTTCTAAACTGAATCCTTTCTTAAGGCCCACGACATTGTGCTTTCCTGATGACTTATTTTGTGGCTCTTGTGGCTTATTTTGAGGCTCTTGGCTCACTTGGCTCAATTCACTTTGTTTTTCACTTATTTTTTTCCTTCTTTTTCTCAACGTTTCTTTCGTTCTTTTGATTTGAACGTTTTTTTTTTGTTTCTGTTCGTCTTTGAATTGAATTGAACCAAGATCATGCAATGATTTCCTCAAATTTTCAAGCAGCTTGCAACTTGTAAATCTTTTCTTTACTTTTGAACTTTCAATTGACGCCAATGTCCTTTGAATTGGGCATCATCTTCTCACCTCTTATTCTCACCATGAATCTCATTTATGGCAACCTTAGCACAAACTGAGGTTATAGGGTATGGCTGTGATGAATGGCTAAGTATTTTGGGTTAGGTTATACTTTGGGTGATGAAAGAAAAGGTTGAGTGTTTGGCTTCAAAATTGGCTTAGGGAGCATGCAATACGGTAGGATAAGGCCTTTAGAGGTTAAAGCACACATAGCCTACATCATTTCTTATGGCAAAGCATACATTAAATAAAGAGTATCTAAATGATGTTAGTTCTTTAAAATTCAATGCAAATATGATGTAATGAGATCAACAATTAAGAACAAAAGTGATGAGTATTTAAGAGTAGAAACAATTATATCCCTCAGAAAGAATGGCAATTAGGCTCAAAGATCTCACAGGGTAGTCTCCACTAATTTTCTAAGGTTCACTCAAATTCAGTTATTTCGTTCACTTAATCACTTAAAACATGGCATTATGAAGTGCAAATTATGAACTACTTGACCATGGCATGACTCTTAGTAAAGCAAAGATAGTTAACTTAGCATATACATTCCTATTAACAAGTTATCATACTAATCACAAGCAGAAATTTAAATGTCCTGGCCGTGTATCACCCCCAAACCTACTTGTTTCTATATGCAAAATTTTAAATCCACACCCCCAAACCTAAACTGAACATTGTCCTCAATGTGATAAGCAGTAAGCTTGACAACAGTAGAAAGGTTTGAGAGATATAACGGGCAGCAACAGAAAAGGAAGTGAGAAATACAAACCAGGGCTAGGCTGCCTCCTAGGAGCGCTTTATTTAACGTCTAGGCAAGACGGGGCTGACATGCTAGGAGCTGGGCGCATGCGGAGTTGCAGGGTTGACTGCGCTTGGATTAGAAAGGTCCTTCAAGTAGTGTTTGAGGCGGTGGCCATTTACCTTGAACGGATCATGCCGTTCCGGGTGTTGGATTTCAACTGCACCTTGAGGAAAAACGTTAGTAATAATAAATGGTCCAGTCCATCTTGATCGCAACTTACCTGGCATTAGTCTGAGCCGGGAGTCAAAGAGGAGGACTTCCTGTCCGATGTGAAAGTCCTTGGGCTGAATGCGCTTGTCGTGGAAAGCTTTGGTCTTTTCCTTGTAGATACGAGCACTGTCAAAGGCCTCGTTTCGCAACTCCTCTAATTCACTTAGCTGAAGCTTCCTATGTATTCCAGCGTCATCGAAGTTCAGGTTCATCTGCTTAATAGCCCAGAATGCTTTATGCTCCAATTCCACTGGTAGGTGGCAGCCTTTTCCAAAAACCACCCGGAAGGGAGACATGCCAATCGGGGTCTTGTATGCAGTCCGATAGGCCCACAGCGCATCATTCAATTTGCTGGACCAATCTTTGCGGTCAGGATTTACCGTTTTTTCCAATATGGCCTTTACTTCCTGATTGGACACTTCCGCTTGGCCACTCGTTTGAGGGTGATACGGTGTTGAGACCTTGTGGGTGACGCCATACTTCTTCATTAGGGCTGCAAACGAATGATTGTAGAAGTGTGCCCCCCCCATCGCTGATGATTGCCCTAGGTGCGCCAAATCTGGCTAAGATGTGACTCTGTAAAAAACGCACCACTACTTTGGCGTCGTTAGTTTTGGTGGGAATTGCTTCCACCCATTTGGAGACATAATCAACTGCAAGCAGAATATAAAGATTGCCAAAGGAATTCGGAAAAGGCCCCATAAAATCAATGCCCCATACGTCGAAGATTTCGACCACAAGAATAGGGTGTAATGGCATTTGATTTCGAGGGCCGATGTTACCTAGGCGTTGGCAGCGGTCACAGGTGAGTACAAATTCGTGTGCATCCTTGAAAAGTGTGGGCCAGTAGAGTCCACTTTGGAGTACCTTGAGGGCTGTCTTCTTAGCTCCAAAATGGCCCCCACATGCCAAACTATGGCAAAAAGTCAAGACGGATTTCATCTCGTCTTCTGGGATGCAGCGCCGAATGATTTGGTCTGGACAATGCTTCCATTGGTACGGCTCATCCCATATGAAGTACTTAGCTTGTTTAGCCAGCTTGTCCTTTTGGTACCTGTTTAAAGATGAAGGAATTTGCTTAGTGACAAGGTAATTAATGAGATCGGCATACCATGGATCAATAGCTTGGATTGCGAAGAGCTGTTCGTCAGGAAAGGTCTCGAGGAGGGGCAACTGATCGGCCTCTTCATTGGAAATGTGAAGCAATCGGCTCATATGGTCAGCGACCACGTTTTCGCTGCCCTTCTTGTCTCTGATTTCAAGGTCGAATTCCTGGAGCAGTAGCATCCAACGTAGCAACCTTGGCTTGGCGTCCTTTTTAGTGAGCAGATACTTCAAGGCAGCATGATCCGTGTATACTATGACCTTGGTTTGAATTAGATATGAACGGAACTTCTCCAGGGCAAAGATAACAGCAAGGAGCTCCTTCTCGGTGGTGGAGTAGTTCAGCTGGGCATCATTCAGGGTTCGGCTTGCGTAGTAAATGACATGAGGGAGCTTGTCAACACGCTGTCCCAAAACCGCTCCTATGGCGAAGTCTGAGGCATCACACATTAGTTCGAATGGTAAGTCCCAATTCGGTGGCATGATGATGGGTGATGCCGTGAGCTTTGCCTTGAGTGTGTTGAATGCCTCACGGCATCCCTTAGTGAACTCGAATGTGGCGTCCTTGGCTAGAAGATCACACAAAGGTCTTGTGATTTTCGAGAAATCTTTGATGAATCTGCGGTAAAAGCCAGCATGCCCTAAGAACGATCGAACCTCTTTGACTGTAGTGGGGTACGGCAGCCTCTCTACCATGTCTAACTTTGCTTTGTCCACTTCAATGCCTCGGCTAGAGATCACATGACCCAAGACAATTCCCTGTTGTACCATGAAATGGCACTTTTCCCAGTTCAGCACTAAGTTGCTTTCTCTGCACCGTTCCAGTACTCGGGTTAGGTTAACTAAGCACAGTTCGAATGAATGTCTAAACACTGAGAAGTCGTCCATGAATACTTCAATTATATCTTCCACCATATCGGAGAAGATGCTCATCATGCAACGCTGAAAGGTAGCTGGGGCATTGCACAATCCAAACGGCATTCTTCTGTATGCAAAGGTGCCATATGGGCATGTGAATGTTGTTTTTTCTTGATCTTCGGGTGCAATAGCAATCTGATTGTATCCTGAGTAGCCGTCCAAGAAGCAATAGTGGGAGTGTCCAGCCAGGCGCTCGAGCATTTGATCAATGAAGGGCAAAGGAAAGTGGTCCTTGCGTGTGGTTATATTTAGCTTTCGATAGTCGATGCACACTCTCCATCCTGTTTGAATCCGTTGAGGTACAAGCTCATCCTGCTCGTTTTTAACCACTGTGATCCCACTTTTCTTTGGCACGACCTGGACTGGGCTCACCCACTTGGAGTCACTAATTGGATAGATGATTCCAACGTCCAAGAGCTTTAGGACTTCTTTCTTCACGACCTCCTTCATAGGTGGATGCAATCGCCTCTGTGCCTCCCGTGATGGTTTGGAGTCTTTCTCCAGCAGTATCCGATGCATGCATTTTGCGGGACTTATGCCTTTGATGTCAGCTATTGTCCATCCAATTGCCGTTTGATTGACCTTAAGGACGTGAACCAATGCCTTTTCCTCTTTCGTACTTAGGGTAGATGCAATGATGACTGGAAGGGTTTGATTGTCGCCCAAATATGCATACTTTAAGTGCTCGGGCAAGGGCTTCAGCTCGAGTTCAGGAGCCTTTATGATGGACGGCATGGTTTTCTGACTTGTGAATGGTAACGCTTCGAAGGGAGGCCTGTGCAATGGGAGGGCTGGCATGATGTCAAGGGCTCGTACCTCTTCAATCACGCTATCTGTAAGTGAATCCACAGTGTGTGGGTTACTAGTAACGGCTTTCTCAAGGTAATCCGTCATGCAAGAATGAGCAATTGTCCTCCGTAGCAGTAAGTCCATTGTGTTTAACGGAAAATCTACAATAGGCTCGGCAGGGTACTGGATGGTGTCATGGATGGAGAATGTCCGAAGCTGGTCCAGGACCTTGATTGAGACCTGGCCCTTTCTGACGTCGATGAGGCACTCGGCTGTGGCTAGTAAGGGCCTTCCGAAGATGAGGGGAGGTTCCTCACTTTTGTCAATTCTGTCCATTCTTAGTACGTAGAAGTCTGCAGGGATGCATGTATCTCCGATTTGTACCAGTACGTTCTCAAGAACCCCCATTAGGTTGGTTACAGAAGCGTTAGCCAACCTGACACATAGGTGCGTGGGCTTGAGTGCGCCTAGGTTGAGTGACCTGTAAATGTGGAATGGCATGATGTTCACTGATGCTCCCGTGTCGCAAAGGCAATGTTCGAATCTTTTTGACTGAATGACACATGGAAGGGATGGCGGCCCAGGATCATTGGCCTTAAGGGGCATGCGCAAAACGGCAGCCGAGCAGGCCATACGGATGTCAATGGTGTCCGTGGAGCTAAAACCACGCTTTCCTGCAACTAAGTCCTTGATCAGCTTTGCAAAGATAGGCATGTGCTTGACAATTTTATGGAAAGGCAGTGTGATCTGAAGCTTCTGCAACATGCTGATGATTTCTTCCTCAAAGTCCTCCTTTTGCTTATTCCTGTTTTGGAACCTGCGAGGAAATGGATAATCAACATTATTAGCTAACTCAAAAGTGACTTTTTTAGAATTGGAATTCTGAGGTTTAGAGTTAGAAGTATTCGAGTGCTGCGACTTGGGCTTAGGAGCAGGTTGCATGCCAGCCGTGGCCGAAGTAGGCGCAGTGTCAGGTCCTCTTTGCGGTAGGGCACTTGGTGACTCATTGGACTGGTTCTGCGCCAGAGGTGTTGGCCGTGGCATGTTTTGCGGCGCGCCCTGGTCGGTGATCCTTGGCAGAGTAGGTTGAGGCTCAGTTTCAGGTCCTGTGAGGGTGGCATATGTGGGGTCTTGAAGTGGTGTTTCCTTCTCCAGCGTGATTGCATTAGCCGTAGGATTGTGAAATCCTTTCGGATTTACCAGGACTTGACTCGGTAGCTTGCCCTGCTCCCGCTGATTTAGTTGGTTCGCCACCTGTCCCATTTGACGCTCCAAGTTTGCAATTGCATTTTTGAAGTCTCCCGTCTGACTCTGGCTATCGTGCATGAATTTTATGAGTTGACCCTGTTGTTGAGTCAGGATATGGATGGAGTCCTCAACAGACTTGCTTCCGCCATTCTGGTTTGAGGAAGGACCGTGGTAGTTCCCCTGAGGGCCTGTGACTTGCTGCTCAAATCCAGGGGGTGGCAAGGGATTCGCGGCTGCTTGATTGTTGCTCCAACGGAAATTAGGATGATTTCTCCACCCCGGATTGTAAGTGATGGAATATGGGTCATTCCGGGGTCGAGAATTGCTATTGAACCCTCCAGCAAAGTTGGCCTCTTCCACAACCGGGCAGTCCTGGGATGTGTGGCCCTGAATTGAACATACCTCGCAGATGTGAACTCCTTTGGCTTTCTCGCTACACAATTGTTTTACCATTGCCGTGAGCTGAGCAATGGCGTCATCTTTGTATTTGGCGGATGCATCACCCGTAGCTCTAGAGGAGGGACCCCTGTAGCTGAACTGTTTTTCCCTTTGAGCAATGTTCTCAAAGGCGGTCCTTGCTTCCTCGGCTGTGCCTTATAGATCCCTTGGGATTGAGAATCCACCATTGTCCGATCGCTAGTTTTCAAGACTCCATAGAAGTATAGCATAAGATGATGGGCATCAATATGGTGGTGGGGGCACGCCCGTAGCATCTGATTGAACTGCTCCCAAAACTCGTAGAAAGACTCCTCCATGTCTTGCCGTGGGTTCATGATCTTGGACTTTAACTCATTTTTCTTTTCCACGGGAAAGTACTGTGTTAAGAATTTGGACGTCAAGTCCCTCCAAGAGTGAATGGATGCCGGCGCCAATGAATGAAACCATGTCTTGGCGCGATCCTTGAGACTGAAGTGAAAGAGCCGCAGGCGGATTTCCGATTCTGTCATACCATTGATGCGCAGTGTTGAACAAACCTCAACAAATTCCTTGATATGAAAGTGCGGGTCCTCGCCAGCAAGGCCGTGGACTGTAGGCAACATGTGAATTGTCCCCGACTTTAATTCGAAGTTTGCCACTGTTGACTCGGGAAAAACAATTGGAAATTGATCCTCCGAGACATGGGGCATGGCAAAATCCTTAAGGCGCCATGGGGCTTGCGGTACTAGGCCACGTTCCAGGCCCTGCTCTTCTCTGTGGTCCGCCATCCTCCTTGGGCTTGGTGGCAGGGAGCCGTGGACTGAAGATGCTTGCGATGATGGTTCACTTGATGACCCGTGCACTGAACCTTGGAATGACATACACGGGTACCTAACAAAAAAGAAAAAAAAACTAAGTTGCAAATCTAAACTTGAATGGGCACCGTTGAGGGACAAGTCCCCGGCAGCGGCGCCAAAAACTTGTTGGTAGATTTAAAGAGCAAGAAATATGCAATTCAATTCTAACAGTTATAAAATCCTTGCAAGTGCACAAATCGATAAGTATAGTATAGTAGCACAGCAAGAGTCGATCCCTCGAGGACTTGTATCAACGTTATGACCAATTTAGTTCAGATTTGTTAACCTAAATAAAAACACACACACACACACAGGGGGGGGGGTTTATGATGTGATAACTGAAATTTAAAGACAAGTAAATCAAAGTACAGAAATTAACAATGCAAGAATGAAAGGTTGTTAACTAAGGCGAATTAAGGCTTACTATCCACTCTAACCAATTATAGCTCTTAACCAAATTTCCTTGACCTAATTACTATGCATTTTCTGAATTAGGTGCCCGTGCCTAGGACCTGGCGTTGGTTCACTAGACACATCTTATTCCCTCTTACTTAGCATGTTCTAAATAGGGCATATGCCTAGAACGTCTATCACCTACCTTTTAAGATGATGCATGAAGTTTAAAGAGAATTTAATGACACCACATTAGCCTAGCAAAGTGGCATGCAATCCTAGGTCGTCATGAGTTAAGATTACAAGTATGAATACTTTCGATGCTCCAAATCACAAGATGATATGACGGTCACTCAAGCAATTACATCTATAATTATATGCAAACAAGGTAGCTAATCTTATAGGCATAAATTAAGTTCATTAAGCATAGTAATCCAACTTATTCAGCATGCATAGCAATCATAATCAAGAGCCAGAAATCCAATCAATAAGCTAACATGGCTAGGGCTTCAAGCAGCCCTAATCCTAATGACTACTCACACATAACTGAAATAAACACAAGTATAATTGAATCCATAAGTAAATTGCAATAATGAAAATAAGGGTACAGAAGAAATTGTTAAGAACAGATGCAGCAGAAGACACAGCAGGGCCTTCTTCTCCAAGCTCCACGTCCAATAATCTAAGTGAAAGATTATCTCCGAAAATATATGGTCCCTAATTCTCTAGAAAACCAAAACGGAACTCTGTGGCTCAGGTCTCTGTTTTCCCAGAAACCAAAACGTCCCTAGCTAATTATCTCTTTTTAAAACACTGAACAAAGGCTCCCTTTTATAGACAAAGGGAAAACCTTGTTCTATAAGGATTGGTCAAGCCTATGTTCTATAAGGATTGGTATAACCTTGTCCTATAGGAATAGGGAAAGTTATTTTACTTTTAATTAATTATAAAGTCTTTAAAATCTATTCGAACCAATCAGAGCATGGCCGGAAGTGTGAATGCAGGCTGGCAAGTGGGAACGCAAGCTGGCCAAACTTGGATTTTTGACTGTCTTCGTAATCAGGATCTGGGACCGCGCTTTTGAAGTACGTTAGGAGTATAATAGAAGCGCATCGTCGTTCAGGCTTGGCGCAAATGTTGTCAGGCTTGGCGCAGAGGGAGAACCTCTGATCCACCGCTGGCGGAACAGGGACCCCGGCTTGGGCGCACTTCTGGGCTCGGATGGGAGTTCTTGGGACATGTCCTCGACCTGCCTTGGCGCGACCTTGGCACTTCTAGGACTTGACCTTGATGTCATGAAACACAAGTTCGGGACCCAGAGGGCCTGATATGAGGTACTTGGCCAGTGGCCCAAAATAGGCGCACTGGCGCACTGGCGCACTGGCGCACTGGCGCACTCAGGACTCCGCTCAGGACCTGATATTGAAATGAGGATATCTCCTTCATCTGGACTCCGATTTGAGTCATTCTTTTTGCGTTCTTTCCAGATTTTACCTATCTTTCTAACTCTGCACAAGTCTCACAAGATTGATCATTTTCTACTATTGATGGCACGAAATCATTCAAAAGACATGTAAGAGAGCATATAAAGACATCAAAATGATGCATAAATAATGACTGATCAGCCGGCACCGCCGTGATCGGCGGTCGGATTCTGGTAATCTCAACCAAATTCGACAAGAAATAGGTCTAAACTACTCTACTCAACATGAGGATCCTAAAAACCTAAGTTTCAGTTTGAGATTCTACCTCTCTTGCTCAGAAACGTACTGGGAAAGGGGGCGGCTCTACAACTTCCGGCGACGTCGTTTTTCGTCAATCCTCGCATCAAAACAACCTATAACGGGTTAGAAACGAAGCCTAGAACTAGGTGATCCTAGTGGTAGAGACTTTAGAGCACGAGCTTACCTCGTTAACTAGAATTCCTCATCAATAGTTTGAACCGTCGTCGAAATCTCAAGCTCCTCCACCATGAAACCTCAACCAAAGCGACTTGCAATCACTGGGTTTTCAAGCCCTCGACGAGACGAAGTGAAAGACATAAGTTTGGACTCGAGATATTACCTGATTAGGTAGAAATTCACCGTGAAACTCAAGAACTCTGGCGGCTCTGCGTTTTCCCAGCGACTACCTCCGCCGTCACACCAAGCCGGAAATCGACATGCAAACAGTTAGAAAGGTAGCTCTTGACTCGATTAAGAGAACGGTTCAACTCTCAAAGTTCGATGTTACCTGGTTCGTTCTCGCTCTCACCGAGAAGTCTCGGATTCGAAGTCGATGTCCACCTCGAGCTCCGATGAGTTTCGTACCACGAGGTTTAGCTCAAAAGGTTCGCGGAGCCTAGACGAGTTGGTTGGTGGTGATGGAAAGCTCTAGTTTGAAGGTTGGAGGTGCTGCGATCGACGAATCTCGAAGGGAAATCGCGAGGAAGACAAAGTGAAGGAAGAGATGGGGTGGTGTTTGTCACTCGCTCACGGTCGAGAGCGATGGAAGAAGGAGATGAACTTTTTGGGCTAATTGGGATCACGGTCGATAGAGGAGAAGGGAGATAGTTCGGTGTCGATGGTGTTAGTTGTTTTCGTCTCTGTTCTCGATCGAACACCGGCGAGAGAGTAAGAGTGAGAGTGAGGGTGAGAGTGGTCATAGAATCACTAATGGGGGTTGTGGGCTTGGGCTGCTAGAATTCAAAGTTTTGGGTTGATCTTTGGGCCTCAATCAATCTGGGCCTAAGACATACACACACACACTAACAATTTCCAATCCAACGAGGTAGTCAATGCCCAACAAAACTCGAAGGGGTGTTTTGGTCAAAACTAAATCCGATTTTCGAATTTGCGGGACGGGATGTAACAAGATATTGCTGAATTATGTCTAAATGTGTATGGACAATCATTTTGTTGAATTTTCAATAATTTTAGTTATAAAACACAACATAATAGAACAATTTTACCCTTATTCTTAATAGAAATCGTTAAAAAATTTAACGGAATGACTACGCTTACACATTTAGACATAATTTAAGAACTTCTTTTACTAATAATAAAATTTAGAGACGTACAACCCTTTTCCCTAAAACAGTTGTTCTTAATTTTCGTATTTGAAATGCAAAATCCGTACTGTGTGCGAGCTGATTGGCCAATCTCCTGCTCTGCCTAATCCACAGTGGCCAATGGGAATCAAACACGACGGCTGTTATCAGATCAGCTTTAAAGTACAAAAATAGAAAAAAAATGCATGTGGTGTTGAGTGGCACAAACACAGTGATGGAGCTGCGTTGATGTATTCACAGATGATTGATGGTTCAAAATTGGGAGTTGGGTTGGGCCGGGGTGGCATTACAGCCACAAATCAACTTATCACCCTTCAATGCTCCAATCATATAGGAGTTTAAGAGGTAGGCATCAAACCGGTCGAACCGGTTCAATTGGTTCATTCCAATATCAGAAATAATAGGTCTATTGAAACTTTCACAAAGTATCATGTTTTAGGTTCTTCATTTGTTAAGAATACTAGTAAATTAAATATATTATCACATCACATTTAGTATAAAATTTGATAATTTTATCATCGATGTTTGAATAATAATTATCACACAAGAGGGGTTCAGGAGGTTTTTTGTTTTAATTTAGTCTTAAATTATTTTTTTAATAATTAATAAAATTGACTTAAATGGCCATACTAATTTTTCAACATAAACCAATTTAACGGTGTTCGGATGGAGTTAACAGATTTGGGCACGGTGTTGTCCGAATGTGATTTCCGGAGACAAAATGAGGTGATTCATGGTTTATAAGATTAAGTGAGACTTATCGCATAATTCTAGGGGCATATAGACTAAAAAGCCTTAGTTTGAATTCGTTTGGTTTCCTCATTATTTTTTTGTTAAAAACCGAACCAAATTAAGCCGGATTATTGTAATTATTTCAGTTCCAATTTTGAGATAAACCTGATCTAATTCAGACTATACCCATCCTAATAGCGTCATTCCTCTTTGTAATTAAACAAATCATAATTTGAAACGTGTCTCGAATTATTTCCTTATTTTCTTTCTAACAAGCCGTTTTTTAAGTGCCATATTGTAATTTGTAGTTTTTTATACAACAATATTATGAATGGGATATATACATTATGTATCAATCGTCGAATCTAAAATCTGAGTCCACTATATAGTAAACAGAAATATCATTAAACCATAATAATATATAGTAAACAGAAATACCATTAAACCATAATAAAATATAGTAAACAAAAATACCATTAAACCATAATACTAGTTGTTGTAGTTACTAATCAGATTTCCTTGACCTAATAACTATGCATTCTCTGAATTAGGTGCAAGGTAGCTAATCTTATAGACATAAATTAAGGTCATTAAGCATAGTAATCAAACTTATTTAGCATGTATAGCAATCATAATCAAGAGCCAGAAATCTAGGGCTTCAAGCCGCCCTAATCCTAAAACGACTACTCACTCATAACTAAAATTAAAACAAATATAAATGAAATCATAATTAAAATTGCAATGAAATAAAAGTTTAAAGTAAAGAACGCTGATGAACAATGGTGCACAGTAGAGACACGACAAGGCCTTCCTCTCCAAGCTCCACACACAACACTCTCAACTTTGGAAAAAATAAAGACTGTTTGAATTTAAAACTGAATTACAAAGAATGTATCGGCTAGGGTTCTCCAGTATGGTTTCCCTAATAATGTGTGAAAATCTCGTCCCTAAAACACTGAACAAAAGCTCCCTTTTATAGACAAAGGGAAAACCTTGTCCTACAAGGATTGGAATTAGAAACCCTAGCTTAGTGTTCTAGAACATTTATTATACTTCTAAGTAAACACAAAGTCCCTAAAACCAATCAGAGCCAATCAGAACACGGTTGGGAGTGTGAATGCAAGCTAGCAAGTGGGAACACAAGTTGGCCGTGAGCAGCCCACGGTCTTCCCGCGGTCAGACGCTGAAAACTTAGAACTTGGCCCTTAGAATGTCTTCGTTGCATCACTACGTGCCTTGATACTTGAATGACTTCTACACATGCCAAGGAGTTTACAAATGCTTCATGTCTTGATCGAATGGCTATAGGTACGAAAAAGGGCCTCATTGGAACTCAACCCTAGTGCAGTCGCGTCTTAAGGGCGCACCTAGGCGGATCATGAGGAAGTACCGTTATAGGGATATGGGACTGCACTTTTGAGGTGCACCATGAGCATAATAGAAGTGTAACTTGGTTTGGCTGAGCGCATAAGGTTCATAATTGGTGCATAAACTAGGCGTAGAGACTAGGCTCGGATGGGAAGTTCTTGGCACATGTACTCAACATGTCCTGGCACGACTTTGGCACTTGTAGGACATGAACTTGATGTCATGAGACACAGGTTTGGGACCTGGATGGCATGATCTGAGGTCCTTGGCCAAGGATCCAAAATAGGACGCACTAGAGCACTCAGGACTCATAATAGGGCTTGATATTGAAATGAGGACATCTCTTTCATCCGAACTCCGATTTGAGTCATTCTTTTCGCGTTCTTCTTAGAATTTACTTATCTTTCGAAATATGCACAAGTCTCAGAAGATTGATCATTTTCTACTATTGATTGCACGAAATCGTTCAAAAGACATGTAAGGGAGACATAAAAAGACATCAAAATGATGCATAAATAATGACCGATCAAATATCCCCAAACCTATCTTTTGCTACTCCCTGAGCAAAACAAACTTAAGCAAAATGAAAAGACTCGATCTTAGTTAAGATAGAACATTTAAACCTCTAGGTTCACCTAGTAGGAGGAGTTTTGTCTCCTGAGGGTTATAGCGTCACGATACCCACAAACGTTTTACTTAGACAAAAAAAGATGCTAGAGATAGTACTTTTAACAAGCTAATAGAAATCAAAGTAAGTAAACATGCCTTGCAGAATTAAAAGGAATGTCATAGCCGTGAGTGTCATTGTGAAGGTGTACGTGTATAAGTGCCAATATTTCAAGTGATCATGTTTAAAAAAACTTCATCTAAGTGCTCTAGAAAGATTTCGCCTCGACTCTAATCCTCACTAGGCAACTATCAATTCGCACAAGAATCCTAGGCTTTCACTCTTTTCAAGCATATGTGATGAGTTTATGTTATGAAGTTCAAGTTTAATCACATTTGAGTAACAATGAAGAACAACAATTTATGGAAATTAAAATCTCATGAAAGGAATTGAACTTTAAGAACATAGATACGTACCTTAATCCTCCGCATGATTGTCCATAAGATCAGTTAGGTCTTCCATTTTAGGTTGTAACGGGGCTAAGTTTCAGGGTTTAGAAAGGAAGGATGGGAGTCAAAGAACTTGAGCTGTGCCAAGGCATGGGAAGTCATGACTCGAACTTGGAATTTATGAACTGAATCTTTGCTTAAGGCCCATGGCTTGTGCTTTCTTGATGGCTTATTTTAAGGTTCTTGGCTCACTTGGCTCAATTCACTTTGTTTTTCTTTTCTTTTCTATTTCAACATTTTTCTGTCTTTTGATTTCTTTCTTTTTCTTTTCACCGTTTTTTTCCTGTTCTTTCTTTTGTTTTCTTTATTTTTTTCCTTTTCCTTTGAATTGACTTGAACCAAGATCATGCAATGATTTCCTCAAACTTTCTTGCAACTTGTTATTTGTAAGCGTTTCTTTAAACTTCTGAACTTTTCAAAATGCCCATGTCCTTGGAATTGGGCAACATCTTCTTGCACTTCTCATTCTCACCATGAATCTCATGTGGGGCAACCTTAGCACAAACTGAGGTTATAGGGCATGGCTGTGATGAATGGCTAAGTATTTTGGGTTAGGTTATACTTTAGGTGATTAAAGAAAAGGTTGAGTGTTTGGCTTCAAAATTGGCTTAGGGAGCATGCAATTGGGTAGGATAAGGCCTTTAGAGGTTAAAGCACACATAGCCTACATCACTTCTTATGGCAAACCACACATTAAATCAAGAGTATCTATATGATGTTAGTTCTTTAAAATTCAATGCAAATATGATGTAATGAGATTAGCAATTAAGAACAAAAGCAATGAGTGTTTAAGAGTAGAAACAAGTATATCCCTCAGAAAGAATGGCAATTAGGCTCAAAGATCTCACATGGTAGTCTCCACTAATTTTCTAAAGCTCACTCAAATTCGGTTGTTTTGTTCACATACTCATTGAAAACATGGCATTGTGAAGTGCAGATTATGAACTACTTATGGCATGACTCTTAGTAAGGCTAAGACAATTAACTTAGCACATACATCCCTATTAACAAGTTATAATACTAATCAAAAGCAAAAAATTAAGTAACTAACTAAACAAAAAAAACTAAGGCTGAAAATTCAAAAGTTCTGGCCGTGTATCAACCCAAAACTACTTGTTTCTATATGCAAAAATTCAATCCACACCCCCAAACCTAAACTGAACATTGTCCTCAATGTGATAAGCAATATGCATGACAACAGAACATAGGTTTGAGAGAAATAAAGGGCAGAAACAGCAAAGGAAGAGAAAAATACAAACTAGGGCTAGGTTGGCTCCTAGGAGCATTTTATTTAACGTCTAGGCAAGACGGGGCTGACATGCTAGGTACTTGGCGCATGCTAAGTTGCAGGGTCAGCCGGGCTTGGATTGGGAAGGTCCTCGAAGTAGTGTTTGAGGCAATGACCATTTACCTTGAACGGATCCTTCCTATCCGGGTGTTGGATTTCAACCGCACCATGAGAAAAACGTTAGTAACAATAAATGGTCTAGTCCATCTCAAATGCAACTTACCTGGAAATAGTTTGAGCCGAGAATCAAAGAGGAGGACTTTCTATCCGATTTGAAAGTCCTTGGGCTGAATGTGCTTTTCGTGAAAAGCTTTGGTCTTTTCCTTATCAATCCGAGCAGTTTCATAGGCCTCGTTTCGAAGTTCTTCTAATTCACTTAGTTGCAGCTTTCTATGTATTCCAGCATCATCGACATTCATGGTCATCTTCTTAATTGCCCAGAATGCTTTATGCTTCAATTCCACTGGTAGGTGACATCATTTTCCGAAAACAAGCCTGAAAGGAGACATGGCAATCAGGGTCTTGTATCCTGTCCTATAGGCCCACAATGCATCGTTCAATTTGCTGGACCAATCCTTGCGGCTAGGGCTCACCAGTTTTTCTAATATAGCCTTTACTTCTCGATTGGAAACTTTAGCCTGGCCACTTGTTTGAGGGTGATAAGATGTTCAGACCTTCTGGGTGTCGCCATACTTTTTCATTAAAGCTTCAAAAGAACGATTGCTGAAGTGCATCCCCCCATCGCTGATGATTGCCCGAGGTGCTCCGAACCTAGCTAAGATGTGACCCTGCAGAAAGCTCACAACTACTTTGGCATCATTAGTTTTGGTGGGGATTGCTTCCACCCATTTGGACACATAATCAACTGCGAGCAAAATATAAAGATTACCAAAAGAGTTCGGAAAAAGCCCCATGAAATCAATGCCCCACACGTCGAAGATTTCGACGACGAGGATAGGGTGTAATGGCATTTGGTTCCGAGGGCCGATGTTTCCTAGTTGTTGGCAGCGGTCACAGGTGAGCACGAACTCATATGCATCCTTGAAAAGTGTTGTCCAGTAGAGTCCACTTTGAAGTACCTTGAGGGCAGTTTTCTTTGCCCCAAAATGGCCCCCACACGCCAAGCTATGGCAAAATGTCAGGACAGATTCCATTTCAGCTTCGGGAATGCATCGTCGAATGATTTGATGTGGACAATGCTTCCATAGATACGGCTCATCCCAGATGAAGTACTTGGCTTGTTTAGCCAACTTGACCTTTTGATACCTGCTTAAAGATGAAGGAAATTGCTTAGTGGCAAGGTAATTAATGAGATCGGCATAACATGGATCGATAGCTTGGAGTGCGAAGAGCTGTTCGTCGGGAAAGGTCTCGAGGAGTGGCAATTGATCGACCTCTTCATTGGAACCCTGAATCAATTGGTTCAAATGATCAACAACCACGTTTTCGCTCCCCTTATTATCTTTGATTTCGAGGTCAAACTCCTGGAGAAGTAGCATCCAACGTAGCAACCTTGGCTTGGCGTCCTTCTTAGTGAGCCCATACTTCAATGCACCATGATAAGTGTACAATATGACCTTGGTTTGAATAAGATATGATCGGAACTTTTCGAGAGCGAAGATGATGGCAAAGAGCCCTTTTTCCGTAGTGGAATAGTTCAATTGGGTGTCATTTAGAGTCCTACTTGCGTTGTACATGACGTGAGAAAGTTTGTTCACACGTTTTCCCAAAACAGCTCCTACTGCGAAGTCCGAGGCATCACACATTATTTGAATGGTAAGTCCTAATTCGGTGGCCTGGTGATGGGTGATGTCGTGAGCTTTGCCTTGAGTGTGTTGAATGCCTCATGGCATTCCTTAGTGAACTCAAATATGGCATCTATGGCTGGAAGATCACACAAAGGTCTTGTGATTTTCGAACTTCCTTGACTGTAGTGGGGTATGGCAGCCTTTCCACTATGTCCAATTTAGCTTTGTCCACCTCTATTCCACGGCTAGAGATCACATGGCCCAAGACGATTCCCTGTTGTACCATGAAGTGGCACTTTTCCCAATTTAGCACTAAGTTGTATTTAGTCTTCGGTAATCAATGCACACTCTCTATCCCGTTTGAACTCATTGAGGTACAAGTTCGTCATGTTCATTTTGAATGACCGTGATCTCGCTTTTCTTTGGAACGATCTGAATTGGGCTCACCCACTTGGAATCGCTAATAGGATAGATGATTCTGACGTCAAGAAGTTTGAGTACTTCTTTCTTCACGACCTCTTTCATAGGTGGATGCAATCGCCTCTACACCTCTCGTGATGGTTTGGAGTCTTCTTCCAGAAGTATCTAATGCATGCACTTTGCGGGACTTATGTGTTTGATGTCGGCGATCATCCATCCAATTGTCGTTTGATTCACTTTAAGAACGTGAACCAATGCCTTTTCTTCTTCCATACTTAGGGTAGACGCAATGATGACTGGAAGGGTTTGATTGTCGCCTAAGTACGCGTATTTCAAGTGTTTGGGCAGGGGCTTCAGCTCGAGTTCAGGAGCCTTCATGATGGACGACAAGGTTTTCTAGGTTGTGAGGGGCAAAGCTTCGAAGGGAGGCCTGCAGACGGTATCGAGGGACCGAACCTCCTCAATCACACTATCTTCAAGTGACTCCTTAGCGCGTGGAGTACTTGAAATGGCCTTCTCGAGATCATCTGTCATGCAAGACTATTCAATTGTCTTCCGTAGCAGTATGTCCATCATATTTAACGGAAATTCCACGATAGGTTCGGCAGGACATTGGATGGCATCATGGATGGAGAAGGTCCGAAGCTTGTCCAAGACCTTGATGGAGACTTGGCCATTTTTGACGTCGATAAAGAACTCAGCCGTGGCTAGCAAAGGCCTTCCAAAGATGAGTGGAGGTTCCTCATTTTTGTCAATTATGTCCATCTTGAGTACGTAAAAGTCCGCAAGGATGCATGTGTCTCCAATTTGCACAAGTACGTCCTCTAGGGCCCCTATTAGATTAGTAATAGAGGCGTTCGCTAATCAAACTCATAGGTACGTAGGTTTGAGTGCGCCTAGGTTGAGTGACCTGTAAATGTGTAACGACATGATGTTTACTAATTCTCCCGTGTCGCAGAGACAATGCTCGAATATTTTCAATTGGATGACGCAGGGAAGGGATGGAGGCCCATGATCATTGGCTTTAAGGGGCATGCGCAAAAGGGCAGCAGAGCATGCCTTAGGGATTTTAATGACGTCCGTGGAGCTAAAACCGCGCTTTCCTACGATTAAGTCCTTGATGAACTTTGCGAAGATAGGCATGTGCTTGACGATTTTATGGACATGTAGTGTGATTTGAAGCTTCTACGACATGTTGATGATTTCCTCCTCAAAGTCCTCCTTTCGCTTATTCCTATTTTGGAACCTGCGAGGAAATGGAATTTCGACATCATTAGTTAACTCGAATGTTACTTTTTTAGTTGGTTTAAGATTGGAATTTTTGAGTTTTAGAGTTAGAAGTATTTAAGTGCTGCGAATGGGCCTTAGGAGCAGGTTGGATTTCAGTCGTGGCCTGCGGCAGTGCCTTGGACATGATCCTTGGCGCGTCTTACGATAGCAGCTGGGACATGGCTCTTGGAAGAGCTGAAATAGGTGTAGGTTCTGGGGTTGCTTGCGTTGAGGTGCTTATTGACTCGCTGGGCAGGTTTTGTGCCTACGGTTGTGGCTGTGGTGAGTTTAGTGGCACGCTTTGGTTAGCGGTTCTTGGCGAGCTGATTAAGGTGCATGGTTAGGTCCTTCTTGCAGCAGGGCTCTCGGTGGAGCCTGGAACATGGTTGGCGGCACAGGGTTGTGCCTCAAGGATGTCACAGGGAAGTCATCATCCTCAGTGTCAAGGCTTTCGTTATTCCCTTCAAGGGCAGCAGATGTAGGACCTTGAAGTGTGTTCCACTCTGCAGAGTGATGGCAATGGCCGTAGGATCGTGAAATCCTTGAGGGTTGACCAAGACTTGACTTGGAAGCTTTCCCTACTCCCGCTTATTTAGTTGATTTGCAATTTGTCCCAACTGACGATCCAAGTTTGCAATTTCATTATTCTTGTTTGCCATTTGACTCTGGCTGTCTTGCATGAATTGGACGTGCTGTTGAGCCAAGGTATTCACGGTATCTTCCACAGACTTACTTCCGTTGGTCTGATTTATGGAAGGGCTGTGAGAGTTCCCTTGAGGGGTTGCAGCTTGCTCCTGAAATCTAGGGGATCGCAAAGGATTGGCGACAGTTTGATTATTGCTCCAGCGGAAGTTCGGATGGTTTTCCCACCCCGGATTGTAAGTGTTTGAATATGGGTCATTATGGGGTCGTGAATTGTTATTGAAATCGCCAGCAAAATCGACGTCTTTCACCATCGAGTAGTCTTGGGGCGTGTGGCCCTGAATTGAACTACTTCGCTGGTTTGGAGTCCTTTTGCCTTCTCGTTACACAGTTGTTTCACCATTGCCCTGAGTTGAGAAATGGTGTCATCATTGTGATTGGTGTACGCATCACTAGTAGCCCTAGAGGAATGACCTCTATAGCTAAATTTTTTTTCCCTTTGAGCGATGTTTTGAAAGGCGGTCCTTGCTTCATCGGCTGTGCCTTCTAGAATCCCTTAGGATTGAGAGTTCACCATGGTCCGATCGCTAGTCTTTAAACCTCCGTAGAAGTATAACATAAGGTGATGTTCGTCAATATAGTGGTGGTGGCACGCCCTGAGCATCTGGTTGAACGTTCCCAAAACTCGTAGAAAGATTCCTCCATGTCTTGCCGAGGGTTCATTATCATAGACTTCAATTCGTACGTCTTTTCCTTGGGAAAATATTGCGTCAATAATTTGGACGTCAAGTCCCTCCATGAGTGAATGGAAGCCGGCGCCAGCGATTGAAATCATGCCTTTGCACGCTCCTTAAGACTGAAGTGAAAAAGTCATAGGCATATTTCAGATTCCGCCATGCCGTTAATGCTCAGCATTGAGCGGACTTCAAAAAATTCCTTGATATGAAAGTGCGGGTGCTCGCCGGAAAGTCCGTGGAATGTCGGTAGCATGTGTATCGTCCCAAACTTCAACTCGAAATTTGCCACCATTGACTCGGGAAAAACAATGGAAAATTGATCCTCCGAGACATAGGGAATGGCAAAGTCTTTAAGGAGCCGTGGGGCTTGCGGTACTAGGCCACATTCCTATCCTTGCTCTTCTCTGTGATCCACCATCCTCCCAGGACTTGGTGGTGGTGAGCCGTTTACTTAAGATTCTCTTGAAGATGGACCACTTGACGATCCGTGCACCGAGCCTTGGAATGACATACACAGGTACCTAAAAAACAGAAAAAACTAAGTTATAAATCCAAACTTAAATAGGCACCGTTGAGGGACAAGTCCCCGGCAACGGCGCCAAAAACTTGCTGGTAAAATTAGAGAACAAGAAATATGCAATCTAATTATAACAGTTATGAAATCCTTGCAAGTGCACAAATCGATAAGAATGGTATAGTAGCAAAGTAAGAGTCGATCTCTAGAGGACTTGTATCAACGATTAAGTTCCAATTTAGTTCATATTCAATTAACTTATGTTGATACATAAAATGGATCGGTAGAACTGTGAAGACACACACTCACACCAAGGCACAACGATGTACGTGGTTCACCCAAATCGGGCTACGTCCACGGTGTTGCTCTATTCTCATTAATAATATAAGTGTTTGTACATGATACGAGTGGAATTGAGCCTTTAGAGAGAGAGTGAGAATGTAGATTGTAGAGAGAAGGGAGAGCTTGTATGTTTAGAGAGAGAGGGATGCCTCTTAGAGAGAGAGTGGATGGTGATGTCGTCGGCCGACAAGGTGCCACTTTGCTACCTTGAAATAGTGGTGGGCATGCTGTGTTTGTACAGGCCACGAAGGGGGAACCTTGCATGGTCATGTGACTGATAGGCCGTGGAGAATGTCCTATTTTAACTGATCGAGAGCCACTTGATGTGGGTTTGCCACTGTGACTGATCGGCCGTGGAGAATGTCCTGTTTTAACCGATCGAGAGCCACTTGATGTGGGTTTGCCATTGTGACTGATCGGCCATGGAGAATGTCCTGTTTTAACTGATCGAGAGCCATTTGATGTGGGTTTGCCACTATGACTGATCAGCCGTGGAGAATGTCCTGTTTTAACCGATCGATAGCCACTTGATGTGGGTTTGCCACTGTGACTGATCGGCCGTGGAGAATGTCCTGTTTTAACCGATCGAGAGCCACTTGATGTGGGTTTGCCACTGTGACTGATCGGCCGTGGAGAATGTCCTGTTTTAACCGATCGAGAGCCACTTGATGTGGGTTTGCCACTGTGACTGACCAGCCGTGGAGAATGTCCTTTTTTAACCGATCGAGAGCCACTAGATGTGGGTATGATGATGTGCTTGTGTCGAGATGCAATAATGTAAGTATGATGCCCATGTGCCATGGGCAATGATGTGAGCATGATGATACACATGTGCCGGGAGGTAATAATGTAAGTATGATGCTCATGTGCCATAGGCAATGATGTGAGCATGATGATGCGCATATGCCGGGAGGTAATAATGTAAGTATGATGCTCATGTTCCAAGGGCAATGATGTGAGCATGATGATCAATTATAGGATTCATGTATAGTAAAGTGTGACGAGAGAAAATGATACTCACGTGTTGTAATGTTCGACACTCTGTGAGAGTGATTATCCCAGGCTGCTGGAGGAGTGACATGTGTCGCTCGGTAAGAAAGGTGGTCGTCTCGGGGCTAGTCGGTCTGAGCCGAACAATTTTCGTGGATATGCAAGTGGGAGCTACCGAAGGGCATCGTAAAGCATGTTGCTGAGGGGCAATGGTGGCCGATTGAATGTGTAGACATGATAGCTAGGTGTAGCTTTAAATATCTTGCAAGTGTCAGCTGATGGGACGAAGTGTCAACTGACACTTGGTCATCTGAGGTGATGGCTCTGCCCAACCAAGTGTCAGCTGATGGGACGAAGGGGGAAGACCTCACATCAAGTGGTAGGTCGACCGAGGTGATGTCTTCGGTCGACCAAGTGTCTACTGATGGGGTGAGGGGAAGATCGCATTATTAAGTGGTAGGTAGGCCGTGTTGATTCCTTCGGCCGACCAAGTGTCTGCTGACGGGATGAGAGGATGACCTCAACATGAAGTGGTAGGTCGGCCTAGGTGATGTCTTCGGCCGGCCAAGTGTCCGCTGACGGGACGAGGGGAAGACTGCAACATGAAGTGGTAGGTCGGCCTATGTGATGCCTTTGGCCAACCAAGTGTCCACTGACGGGACAAGGGGAAGACCGCAACATGAAGTGGAAGGTCGGCCTAGGTGATGCCTTCGGTCGACCACTTGCCAATTGGTGGGTGTTTGCCACTTTGATGGGATCCTAGAGGAGAAACCTCGCACGATCATGTGGCCGATCGGCCAAGGTGTTGCCTTCGGCCGACCAAGTGTCAGTTGACGGGATGAGGAGAAGACCTCGCATCATTGAGTGGTAGGTCGCCCTAGGTGATGCCTTCGGCCAACCAAGTGTCCGCTGACGGGATGAGGAGAAGACCTCGCATCATTGAGTGGTAGGTCGACCTAGGTGATGCCTTTGGCCGACCAAGTGTCCGCTGATGCGACGAGGGGAAGACCACAACATGAAGTGGTAGGTCGGCCAAGGTGATACCTGATCAGTCGTTATTTATGCATCATTTTGATGTCTTTATATGCCTCTCTTACATGTCTTTTGAATGATTTCGTGCCATCAATAGTAGAAAATGATCAATCTTGTGAGACTTGTGCAGAGTTAGAAAGATAGGTAAAATCTGGAAAGAATGCAAAAAGAATGACTCAAATCGGAGTCCAGATGAAGGAGATATCCTCATTTCAATATCAGGTCCTGAACGGAGTTCTGAGTGCGCCAGTGCGCCTATTTTGGGCCACTGGCCAAGTACCTCATATCAGGCCCTCAGGGTCCCGAACTTGTGTTTCATGACATCAAGGTCAAGTCCTAGAAGTGCCAAGGTCGCGCCAAGGCAGGTCGAGGACATGTCCCAAGAACTCCCATCCGAGCCCAGATGTGCGCCTAAGCCGGGGTCCCTGTTCCGCCAGCAGTGGATCAGAGGTTCTCCCTCTACGCCAAGCCTGACAACATTTGCGCCAAGCCTGAACGACGATGCGCTTCTATTATACTCCTAACGTACTTCAAAAGCGCGGTCCCAGATCCTGATTACGAAGACAGTCAAAAATCCAAGTTTGGCCAGCTTGCGTTCCCACTTGCCAGCCTGCATTCACACTTCCGGCCATGCTCTGATTGGTTCGAATAGATTTTAAAGACTTTATAATTAATTAAAAGTAAAATAACTTACCCAATCTGTATAGGACAAGGTTTTACCAATCTGTATAGAACAAGGTTATACCAATCCTTATAGAACAAGGTTTTCCCTTGTCTATAAAAAGGAGAATCAGATAGAGGATTGGGGGCGTTTTTGTTTCTGGAAAAACAGAGACCTGAGCCACAGAGTTCCGTTTTGGTTTTCTAGAGAATTAGGGACCATATTTTGGGAGATAATCTTTCACATAGAGGATTGGACGTGGAGCTTGGAGAAGAAGGCCCTGCCGTGTCTTCTGCTGCATCTGTTCTTAACAAACTCTTCTGTACCCTTATTTTCATTATTGCAATTTACTTATGGATTCAATTATACTTCTGTTTATTTCAGTTATGTGTGAGTAGTCATTAGGATTAGGGCTGCTTGAAGCCCTAGCCATGTTAGCTTGTTAATTGGATTTCTGGCTCTTGATTATGATTGCTATGCATGCTGAATAAGTTGGATTACTATGCTTAATGAACTTAATTTATGCCTATAAGATTAGCTACCTTGTTTGCATATAATTATAGATGTAATTGCTTGAGTGACCGTCATATCATCTTGTGATTTGGAGCATCGAAAGTATTCGTACTTGTAATCTTAACTCATGACGACCTAGGATTGCATGCCACTTTGCTAGGCTAATGTGGTGTCATTAAATTCTCTTTAAACTTCATGCATCATCTTAAAAGGTAGGTGATAGACGTTCTAGGCATATGCCCTGTTTAGAACATGCTAAGTAAGAGGGAATAAGATGTGTCTAGTGAACCAACGCCAGGTCCTAGGCACGGGCACCTAATTCAGAAAATGCGTAGTAATTAGGTCAAGGAAATTTGGTTAAGAGCTATAATTGGTTAGAGTGGATAGTAAGCCTTAATTCGCCTTAGTTAACAACTTTTCATTCTTGCATTGTTAATTTCTGTACTTTGATTTACTTGTCTTTAAATTTCAGTTATCACATCATAAACCCCCCCTGTGTGTGTGTGTGTGTTTTTATTTAAGTTAACAAATCTGAACTAAATTGGTCATAACGTTGATACAAGTCCTCGAGGGATCGACTCTTGCTGTGCTACTATACTATACTTATCGATTTGTGCACTTGCAAGGATTTTATAACTGTTAGAATTGAATTGCATATTTCTTGCTCTTTAAATCTACCATCAATACCTTCGACCGACCACTTGCTAATTGGTGGGTGTTTGTCACTTTGACGGGACGAGGAGAAGACGTCGCATCAAGTGGTAGGTCAGCCGATCAGGATGGGAGAAGGTCGATCGGCCTGGATGTCATGCGTGGTTCCCTGGGGACTCGCTGACCAATTGATGTTGCACTCTTGTAAAGTGTGTTCAAAGCAAAAAATTCTTGAAGCAGAGAGTGGTGCAGAGCAGGATACTTGCTGTTTTTTTTTTTTTTTTTTTACCGTGTGGATATGATGTCCGATCGGCCTAGTGATCGTGCGAGCTTCCCTTTGTAGAGGCCGAGCAGATCGATGAGATGTACACATAAAAGCGTGTGAGGTTTTGTTCCTCAGTAGTGAGACTAGTGAGTCGAATTGCACGTTGGGGGTGATGGCATCTGCCTATACTGATCGGCAAGCATCTGTTGAGGATTGGGCCCCACCTCGCCTTGTTTAATCTGAAAAACTTTCAGGAGAGGACGATCGATGACGAAGGGGTTGCTGGTTTCAAAACCCCTACTCAGCAGCGAGCAGGCTGACTGTTGAATAGTGATGGTTGTTAGCGTGCCATTGGTGGCACCGCCCTAGACTATGAAGGCAGCCGATCAGAAGTGAAGGCGGCCGATCGGCTGGGTCATCGTGTGGGCTTTTCCAAGGGGTCTCCTAGCCGATTATGAAGAATTGTTGAAGCTATGATTTGAAGGTAATGAACTTTGGCCGAGCCGCGTTGGTGTGTGAGGTGGGCCTTGGTGGGGACGCTCCAATTTGATTTCTGCTCTTGATTTTACGTAATTGAATTTTTAGCCGATCGGGAGGGGAGCATAGAAAACCTTCTGTGTGATGGTGGTAGCTTGTCGTTGGTGAGATGCGGAGCATCCATGGTGGCATATAAAATTGGATAACGATCAGAATAGCTATGTTATTATTGGCAGCCATGGGGCTTTTTGCTCGAATAGAGTTTGATAAAGTTTTGAAGACCGAGATGAGTTGGCACCGACCCTACCAGGGGAATTGGGGGAGTCATGAGATGAAGACCGAGTAGTAGGGTGACTCTGCTAGGCGGTGGCTCTGTTATCAGGTGGGGTGTACCCACTGATTGCTTTAGCCAATAATGGTGTAATTGCGGTTGTAGAGGCATGGCTTGCAGAGCCCCAATTGAAGGTACCATCAGCCGATCAAATTGCAGAGGTGCCGATCGGTTAGGGCGTCGTGCGAGGTTCCCTGGTGGCATACCGATCAACTGCGCTTTCTGTATGTTTTTAAACAAAGCAAAGGTGCATAGTGATATTTTCTTTTCTTCATCCTTGCAGTAGAGAGTGAGGATGAATGATTGTTGTTTGTGTATTGAGATGGGATTTTACCAGAGAAGGTTTTTGGATTTATCTTTGTTGCTTGTCTCTGTTGGTATGGTGTCGTGAGAGACTGAGTGAGATGTAAAAAATGGCTCTGCCTCCTCACTTTGCAGCAGGGTGATGAGAGGTTTTTCTGAAATTTTATTTTTCTTGCCGTGAGACAAAGAGTGAGGGAAAATGGTATATTTTTCTTTTGGTTGGTGTTCTAGAGTTCATGGTGTTTCAGCAGGTTGTGAGATTTTGAGAGGGAACACACACACCAAGATCTTCCTCTCCAAGCTCCACGCACAACAGAGACACGACAAGACCTTCCTCTCCAACCTCCACGCATAACACTCTCAACTTTGTAAAAAAGAAAGACCGTTTGAATTTAAAACTGAATTACAAAGAATATATGCGGCTAGGGTTCTCTAGTATGGTCTCCCTAATAATGTGTGAAAATCTCGTCCCTAAAACGCTGAACAAAGACTCCCTTTTATAGACAAAGGGAAAATCTTGTCCTACAAGGGTTGGAATTAGAAACCTTTAACCTAGAGTGTTCTAGAACAGTTATTATACTTCTAAGTAATTACAAAGTCCCTAAAACATATCAGAACCAATCAGAACACGGTTAGGAGTATGAATGCAAGATGGCAAGTGGGAACACAAGCTGGCCGGGGGCAGCCCGCGGTCTTCCCGCGGTCAGACGCTGGAAACTTGGCCCTTGGAATGTCTTTGTCGCTCCACAACGCGCCGTGATACTTGAATGACTTCTACACATGCCAAGGAGTTAACAAATGCTTCATGTCTTGATCGAATGGCCATAGGTACGAAAAGGGCCTCATTGGAACTCAACCCTAGCGCAGTCGCGTCTTTAGGGGGCACCTAGGCGAATCAAGAGGAAGTACCGTTATAGGGATATGGGACTGCACTTTTGAGGTGCATGATCAGTCGTTATTTATGCATCATTTTGATGTCTTTATATGCCTCTCTTACATGTCTTTTGAATGATTTCGTGCCATCAATAGTAGAAAATGATCAATCTTGTGAGACTTTTGCAGAGTTAGAAAGATAGGTAAAATCTGGAAAGAACGCAAAAAGAATGACTCAAATCGGAGTCCAGATGAAGGAGATATCCTCATTTCAATATCAGGTCCTGAACGGAGTCCTGAGTGCGCCAGTGCGCCAGTGCGCCTATTTTGGGCCACTGGCCAAGTACCTCATATCAGGCCCTCCGGGTCCCGAACTTGTGTTTCATGACATCAAGGTCAAGTCCTAGAAGTGCCAAGGTCGCGCCAAGGCAGGTCGAGGACATGTCCCAAGAACTCCCATCCGAGCCCAGAAGTGCGCCCAAGCCGGGGTCCCTGTTCCGCCAGCGGTGGATCCGAGGTTCTCCCTCTGCGCCAAGCATGACAACATTTGCGCCAAGCCTGAACGACGATGCGCTTCTATTATACTCCTAATGTACTTCGAAAGCGCGGTCCCAGATCCTGATTACGAAGACAGTCAAAAATCCAAGTTTGGCCAGCTTGCGTTCCCACTTGCCAGCCTGCATTCACACTTCCGGCCATGCTCTGATTGGTTCGAATAGATTTTAAAAACTTTATAATTAATTAAAAGTAAAATAACTTTCCCTATTCCTATAGGACATGGTTTTACCAATCTGTATAGAACAAGGTTATACCAATCCTTATAGAACAAGGTTTTCCCTTTGTCTATAAAAGGGAGCCTTTGTTCAGTGTTTTAGGGACAGATAATTAGCTAGGGACGTTTTTGGTTTCTGGGAAAACAGAGACCTGAGCCACAGAGTTCCGTTTTGGTTTTCTAGAGAATTAGGGACCATATATTTTCGGAGATAATCTTTCACTTAGATTATTGGACGTGGAGCTTGGAGAAGAAGGCCCTGCCGTGTCTTCTGCTGCATCTGTTCTTAACAATCTCTTCTGTACCCTTATTTTCATTATTGCAATTTACTTATGGATTCAATTATACTTGTGTTTATTTCAGTTATGTGTGAGTAGTCATTAGGATTAGGGCTGCTTGAAGCCCTAGCCATGTTAGCTTATTGATTGGATTTCTGGCTCTTGATTATGATTGCTATGCATGCTGAATAAGTTGGATTACCATGCTTAATGAACTTAATTTATGCCTATAAGATTAGCTACCTTGTTTGCATATAATTATAGATGTAATTGCTTGAGTGACCGTCATATCATCTGGTGATTTGGAGCATCGAAAGTATTCGTACTTGTAATCTTAACTCATGACGACCTAGGATTGCATGCCACTTTGCTAGGCTAATGTGGTGTCATTAAATTCTCTTTAAACTTCATGCATCATCTTAAAAGGTAGGTGATAGACGTTCTAGGCATATGCCCTGTTTAGAACATGCTAAGTAAGAGGGAATAAGATGTGTCTAGTGAACCAACGCCAGGTCCTAGGCACGGGCACCTAATTCAGAAAATGCATAGTAATTTGATCAAGGAAATCTGGTTAAAAGCTATAATTGGTTAGAGTGGATAGTAAGCCTTAATTCGCCTTAGTTAACAACCTTTCATTCTTGCATTGTTATTTTCTGCACTTTGATTTACTTGTCTTTAAATTTCAGTTATCACATCATAAACCCCCCCCCCTGTGTGTGTGTGTGTGTGTTTTTATTTAAGTTAACAAATCTGAACTAAATTGGTCATAACGTTGATACAAGTCCTCGAGGGATCGACTCTTGCTGTGCTACTATACTATACTTATCGATTTGTGCACTTGCAAGGAGGCTTGAAAACTAGCGATCGGACAATGGTGGATTCTCAATCCCAAGGGATTCTAGAAGGCACAACCGAGGAAGCAAGGACCGCCTTTGAGAACATTGCTCAAAGGGAAAAACAGTTCAGCTACAGGGGTCCCTCCTCTAGAGCTACGGGTGATGCATCCGCCAAATACAAAGATGACGCCATTGCTCAGCTCACGGCAATGGTAAAACAATTGTGTAGCGAGAAAGCCAAAGGAGTTCACATCTGCGAGGTTTGTTCAATTCAGGGCCACACATCCCAGGACTGCCCGGTTGTGGAAGAGGCCAACTTTGCTGGAGGGTTCAATAGCAATTCTCGACCCCGGAATGACCCATATTCCAACACTTACAATCCGGGGTGGAGAAATCATCCTAATTTCCGTTGGAGCAACAATCAAGCAACCGCGAATCCCTTGCCACCCCCTGGATTTGAGCAGCAAGCCGCAGGCCCTCAGGGGAACTACCACGGTCCTTCCTCAAACCAGAATGGCGGAAGCAAGTCTGTTGAGGACTCCATCCATATCCTGACTCAACAGCAGGCTCAACTCATAAAATTCATGCACGATAGCCAGAGTCAGACGGGAAATTTCAAAAATGCAATTGCAAACTTGGAGCGTCAAATGGGACAGGTGGCGAACCAACTAAATCAGCGAGAGCAGGGCAAGCTACCGAGTCAAGTCCTGGTAAATCCGAAAGGATTTCACAATCCTACGGCTAATGCCATCACACTGGAGAAGGAAACACCACTTCAAGACCCCACATATGCCACCCTCACAGGACCTGAAACTGAGCCTCAACCTACTCTGCCAAGGATCACCGACCAGGGCGCGCCGCAAAACATGCCACGGCCAACACCTCTGGCGCAGAACCAGTCCAATGAGTCACCAAGTGCCCTACCGCAAAGAGGACCTGACACTGCGCCTACTTCGGCCACGGCTGGCATGCAACCTGCTCCTAAGCCCAAGTCGCAGTTCCAAAACAGGAATAAGCAAAAGGAGGACTTTGAGGAAGAAATCATCAGCATGTTGCAGAAGCTTCAGATCACACTGCCTTTCCATAAAATTGTCAAGCACATGCCTATCTTTGCAAAGCTGATCAAGGACTTAGTTGCAGGAAAGCGTGGTTTTAGCTCCACGGACATCATTGACATCCCTATGGCCTGCTCGGCTGCCCTTTTGCGCATGCCCCTTAAGGCCAATGATCCTGGGCCGCCATCCCTTCCATGTGTCATTCAGTCAAAAAGATTCGAACATTGCCTTTGCGACACGGGAGCATCAGTGAACATCATGCCATTCCACATTTACAGGTCACTCAACCTAGGCGCACTCAAGCCCACGCACCTATGTGTCAGGTTGGCTAACGCTTCTGTAACCAACCTAATGGGGGTTCTTGAAGACGTACTGGTACAAATCGGAGATACATGCATCCCTGCCGACTTCTACGTACTAAGAATGGACAGAATTGACAAAAGTGAGGAACCTCCCCTCATCTTTGGAAGGCCCTTACTAGCCACAGCCGAGTGCCTCATCGACGTCAGAAAGGGCCAGGTCTCCATCAAGGTCCTGGACCAGCTTCGGACATTCTCCATCCATGACACCATCCAGTACCATGCCGAGCCTATTGTAGATTTTCCGTTAAACACAATGGACTTACTGCTACGGGAGACAATTGCTCATTCTTGCATGACGGATGACCTTGAGAAGGCCGTTACTAGTAACCCACACACTGTGGATTCACTTACAGATAGCGTGATCGAAGAGGTACGAGCCCTTGACATCATGCCAGCCCTCCCATTGCACATGCCTCCCTTCGAAGCGTTACCATTCACAAGTCCGAAAACCCTGCCGTCCATCATAAAAGCTCCTGAACTCGAGCTGAAGCCCTTGCCCGAGCACTTAAAGTATGCATATTTAGGCGACAATAAAACCCTTCCAGTCATCATTGCATCTACCCTAAGTACGAAAGAGGAAAAGGCATTGGTTCACGTCCTTAAGGTCAATCAAACGGCAATTGGATGGACAATAGCTGACATCAAAGGCATAAGTCCCGCAAAATGCATGCATCGGATACTGCTGGAGGAAGACTCCAAACCATCACGGGAGGCACAGAGGCGATTGCATCCACCTATGAAGGAGGTCGTGAAGAAAGAAGTCCTAAAGCTCTTGGGCGTTGGAATCATCTATCCAATTAGTGACTCCAAGTGGGTGAGCCCAGTCCAGGTCGTGCCAAAGAAAAGTGGGATCACAGTGGTTAAAAACGAGCAGGATGAGCTTGTACCTCAACGGATTCAAACAGGATGGAGAGTGTGCATCGACTATCGAAAGCTAAATATAACCACACGCAAGGACCACTTTCCTTTGCCCTTCATTGATCAAATGCTCGAGCGCCTGGCTGGACACTCCCACTATTGCTTCTTGGACGGCTACTCAGGATACAATCAGATTGCTATTGCACCCGAAGATCAAGAAAAAACAACATTCACATGCCCATATGGCACCTTTGCATACAGAAGAATGCCGTTTGGATTGTGCAATGCCCCAGCTACCTTTCAGCGTTGCATGATGAGCATCTTCTCCGATATGGTGGAAGATATAATTGAAGTATTCATGGACGACTTCTCAGTGTTTAGACATTCATTCGAACTGTGCTTAGTTAACCTAACCCGAGTACTGGAACGGTGCAGAGAAAGCAACTTAGTGCTGAACTGGGAAAAGTGCCATTTCATGGTACAACAGGGAATTGTCTTGGGTCATGTGATCTCTAGCCGAGGCATTGAAGTGGACAAAGCAAAGTTAGACATGGTAGAGAGGCTGCCGTACCCCACTACAGTCAAAGAGGTTCGATCGTTCTTAGGGCATGCTGGCTTTTACCGCAGATTCATCAAAGATTTCTCGAAAATCACAAGACCTTTGTGTGATCTTCTAGCCAAGGACGCCACATTCGAGTTCACTAAGGGATGCCGTGAGGCATTCAACACACTCAAGGCAAAGCTCACGGCATCACCCATCATCATGCCACCGAATTGGGACTTACCATTCGAACTAATGTGTGATGCCTCAGACTTCGCCATAGGAGCGGTTTTGGGACAGCGTGTTGACAAGCTCCCTCATGTCATTTACTACGCAAGCCGAACCCTGAATGATGCCCAGCTGAACTACTCCACCACCGAGAAGGAGCTCCTTGCTGTTATCTTTGCCCTGGAGAAGTTCCGTTCATATCTAATTCAAACCAAGGTCATAGTATACACGGATCATGCTGCCTTGAAGTATCTGCTCACTAAAAAGGACGCCAAGCCAAGGTTGCTACGTTGGATGCTACTGCTCCAGGAATTCGACCTTGAAATCAGAGACAAGAAGGGCAGCGAAAACGTGGTCGCTGACCATATGAGCCGATTGCTTCACAGTTCCAATGAAGAGGCCGATCAGTTGCCCCTCCTCGAGACCTTTCCTGACGAACAGCTCTTCGCAATCCAAGCTATTGATCCATGGTATGCCGATCTCATTAATTACCTTGTCACTAAGCAAATTCCATCATCTTTAAACAGGTACCAAAAGGACAAGCTGGCTAAACAAGCTAAGTACTTCATATGGGATGAGCTGTACCTATGGAAGCATTGTCCAGACCAAATCATTCGGCGCTGCATCCCAGAAGACGAGATGAAATCCGTCTTGACTTTTTGCCATAGTTTGGCATGTGGGGGCCATTTTGGAGCTAAGAAGACAGCCCTCAAGGTACTCCAAAGTGGACTCTACTGGCCCACACTTTTCAAGGATGCACACGAATTTGTACTCACCTGTGACCGCTGCCAACGCCTAGGTAACATCGGCCCTCGAAATCAAATGCCATTACACCCTATTCTTTTGGTCGAAATCTTCGACGTATGGGGCATTGATTTTATGGGGCCTTTTCCGAATTCCTTTGGCAATCTTTATATTCTGCTTGCAGTTGATTATGTCTCCAAATGGGTAGAAGCAATTCCCACCAAAACTAACGACGCCAAAGTAGTGGTGCGTTTTTTACAGAGTCACATCTTAGCCAGATTCGGCGCACCTAGGGCAATCATCAGCGATGGGGGGGCACACTTCTGCAATCATTCGTTTGCAGCCCTAATGAAGAAGTATGGCGTCACCCACAAGGTCTCAACACCATATCACCCTCAAACGAGTGGCCAAGCGGAAGTGTCCAATCGGGAAGTAAAGGCCATATTGGAAAAAACGGTAAATCCTAACCGCAAAGATTGGTCCAGCAAATTGAATGATGCGCTGTGGGCCTATCGGACTGCATACAAGACCCCGATTGGCATGTCTCCCTTCCGGCTGGTTTTTGGAAAAGGCTGCCACCTACCAGTGGAATTGGAGCATAAAGCATTCTGGGCTATTAAGCAGATGAACCTGAACTTCGATGACGCTGGAATACATAGGAAGCTTCAGCTAAGTGAATTAGAGGAGTTGCGAAATGAGGCCTTTGACAGTGCTCGTATCTACAAGGAAAAGACCAAAGCTTTCCACGACAAGCGCATTCAGCCCAAGGACTTTCACATCGGACAGGAAGTCCTCCTCTTTGACTCCCGGCTCAGACTAATGCCAGGTAAGTTGCGTTCAAGATGGACGGGACCATTTATTATTACTAACGTTTTTCCTCATGGTGCAGTTGAAATCCAGCACCCGGAACGGCAGGATCCGTTCAAGGTAAATGGCCACCGCCTCAAACACTACTTGAAGGACGTTTCTAATCCAAGCGCAGTCAACCTTGCAACTCCGCATGCGCCCAGCTCCTAGCATGTCAGCCCCGTCTTGCCTAGACGTTAAATAAAGCGCTCCTAGGAGGCAGCCTAGCCCTGGTTTGTATTTCTCACTTCCTTTTTGTTGCTGCCCGTTATATCTCTCAAACCTTTCTACTGTTGTCAAGCTTATTGCTTATCACATTGAGGACAATGTTCAGTTTAGGTTTGGGGGTGTGGATTTAAATTTTTGCATATAGAAACAAGTAGGTTTGGGGGTGATACACGGCCAGGACATTTAAATTTCTGCTTGTGATTAGTATGATAACTTGTTAATAGGAATGTATATGCTAAGTTAACTATCTTTGCTTTACTAAGAGTCATGCCATGGTCAAGTAGTTCATAATTTGCACTTCATAATGCCATGTTTTAAGTGATTAAGTGAACGAAATAACTGAATTTGAGTGAACCTTAGAAAATTAGTGGAGACTACCCTGTGAGATCTTTGAGCCTAATTGCCATTCTTTCTGAGGGATATGCTTGTTTCTACTCTTAAATACTCATCACTTTTGTTCTTAATTGTTGATCTCATTACATCATATTTGCATTGAATTTTAAAGAACTAACATCATTTAGATACTCTTGATTTAATGTATGCTTTGCCATAAGAAATGATGTACGCTATGTGTGCTTTAACCTCTAAAGGCCTTATCCTACCCTATTGCATGCTCCCTAAGCCAATTTTGAAGCCAAACACTCAACCTTTTCTTTCATCACCCAAAGTATAACCTAACCCAAAATACTTAGCCATTCATCACAGCCATACCCTATAACCTCAGTTTGTGCTAAGGTTGCCATTAATGAGATTCATGGTGAGAATAAGAGGTGAAAGAAGATGATGCCCAATTCAAAGGACATTGGCGTCAATTGAAAGTTTAAAAGTAAAGAAAAGTTTTACAAGTTGCAAGCTGCATGAAAATTTGAGGAAATCATTACATGATCTTGGTTCAATTAAATTCAAAGACGAACATAAACAAAAAAAACGTTCAAATCAAAAGAAAGAAAGAAACGTTGAGAAAAAGAAGGAAAAAATAAGTGAAAAACAAAGTGAATTGAGCCAAGCAAGCCGAGAGCCTCAAAATAAGCCACAAGAGCCACAAAATAAGTCATCAGGAAAGCACAATGTCGTGGGCCTTAAGAAAGGATTCAGTTCAGAAATTCCAAGTTCAATTCATGACTTCTCATGCCTTGGCACAACTCAGGTTCTTTGAAACCCATCCTTCCTTGCTAAACCCCAAAGCTTAGCCCCAATACAACCTAAAAAGGAAGACCTAACTGATCTTATGGACAATCATGCTGAGGATTAAGGTACGTATCTATGTTCTTAAAGTTCAATTCCTTTCATGAGATCTTTATTTCCATAAAGTGCTATTCTTCATTGTTACTCATATGTGATTAAATTTGAATTTCATAACATAAACTCATCACATATGCTTGAAAAGAGTGTAAGCCTAGGATTCTTGTGTGAATTGAGAGTTGCCTAGTGAGGATTAGAGTCGAGGCGAAATCTTTCTAGGGCACTTAGATGAAGTTGTTTTCAAACTTGAACACCTGAAAATATTGGCATTTATACACGTACCCCTTCACATGACACTCACGGCTATGGCATTCCTTTTAGTTCTGCAAAGCATGTCTACTTACTTTGATTCTTATTAGCTTGTTAAGAGTACTATATGTAGCATCTTTTTGTTTAAGTAAAACGTTTGAGGGTATCGTACTGTTATAAACCTCAGGAGACAAAACTCCTCCTACTAGGTGAACCTAGGGGTTTAAATGTTCTATCTTAACTAAAATCAAGTCTTTTCATTTTGTTAGCATTTGTTTTGCTAAGGGACTAGCAAAAGATAGGTTTGGGGGTATTTGATCAGTCGTTATTTATGCATCATTTTGATGTCTTTATATGCCTCTCTTACATGTCTTTTGAATGATTTCGTGCCATCAATAGTAGAAAATGATCAATCTTGTGAGACTTGTGCAGAGTTAGAAAGATAGGTAAAATCTGGAAAGAACGCAAAAAGAATGACTCAAATCGGAGTCCAGATGAAGGAGATATCCTCATTTCAATATCAGGTCCTGAACGGAGTCCTGAGTGCGCCAGTGCGCCAGTGCGCCAGTGCGCCTATTTTGGGCCACTGGCCAAGTACCTCATATCAGGCCCTCCGGGTCCCGAACTTGTGTTTCATGACATCAAGGTCAAGTCCTAGAAGTGCCAAGGTCGCGCCAAGGCAGGTCGAGGACATGTCCCAAGAACTCCCATCCGAGCCCAGAAGTGCGCCCAAGCCGGGGTCCCTGTTCCGCCAGCGGTGGATCCGAGGTTCTCCCTCTGCGCCAAGCATGACAACATTTGCGCCAAGCCTGAACGACGATGCGCTTCTATTATACTCCTAATGTACTTCGAAAGCGCGGTCCCAGATCCTGATTACGAAGACAGTCAAAAATCCAAGTTTGGCCAGCTTGCGTTCCCACTTGCTAGCCTGCATTCACACTTCCGGCCATGCTCTGATTGGTTCGAATAGATTTTAAAAACTTTATAATTAATTAAAAGTAAAATAACTTTCCCTATTCCTATAGGACATGGTTTTACCAATCTGTATAGAACAAGGTTATACCAATCCTTATAGAACAAGGTTTTCCCTTTGTCTATAAAAGGGAGCCTTTGTTCAGTGTTTTAGGGACAGATAATTAGCTAGGGACGTTTTTGGTTTCTGGGAAAACAGAGACCTGAGCCACAGAGTTCCGTTTTGGTTTTCTAGAGAATTAGGGACCATATATTTTCGGAGATAATCTTTCACTTAGATTATTGGACGTGGAGCTTGGAGAAGAAGGCCCTGCCGTGTCTTCTGCTGCATCTGTTCTTAACAATCTCTTCTGTACCCTTATTTTCATTATTGCAATTTACTTATGGATTCAATTATACTTGTGTTTATTTCAGTTATGTGTGAGTAGTCATTAGGATTAGGGCTGCTTGAAGCCCTAGCCATGTTAGCTTATTGATTGGATTTCTGGCTCTTGATTATGATTGCTATGCATGCTGAATAAGTTGGATTACCATGCTTAATGAACTTAATTTATGCCTATAAGATTAGCTACCTTGTTTGCATATAATTATAGATGTAATTGCTTGAGTGACCGTCATATCATCTGGTGATTTGGAGCATCGAAAGTATTCGTACTTGTAATCTTAACTCATGACGACCTAGGATTGCATGCCACTTTGCTAGGCTAATGTGGTGTCATTAAATTCTCTTTAAACTTCATGCATCATCTTAAAAGGTAGGTGATAGACGTTCTAGGCATATGCCCTGTTTAGAACATGCTAAGTAAGAGGGAATAAGATGTGTCTAGTGAACCAACGCCAGGTCCTAGGCACGGGCACCTAATTCAGAAAATGCATAGTAATTTGATCAAGGAAATCTGGTTAAAAGCTATAATTGGTTAGAGTGGATAGTAAGCCTTAATTCGCCTTAGTTAACAACCTTTCATTCTTGCATTGTTATTTTCTGCACTTTGATTTACTTGTCTTTAAATTTCAGTTATCACATCATAAACCCCCCCCTGTGTGTGTGTGTGTGTGTTTTTATTTAAGTTAACAAATCTGAACTAAATTGGTCATAACGTTGATACAAGTCCTCGAGGGATCGACTCTTGCTGTGCTACTATACTATACTTATCGATTTGTGCACTTGCAAGGATTTTATAACTGTTAGAATTGAATTGCATATTTCTTGCTCTTTAAATCTACCAACAGTGCACCATGAGCATAATAGAAGTGTAACTTGGTTTGGCTAAGCACATAAAGTTCAGAATTGGCACATAAACTAGGCGTAGAAATTAGGCTCGGATGGGAAGTTCTTGGCACATATACTCAACATGTCCTGGCACAACTTTGGCACTTGTAGGACATGAACTTGATGTCATGAGACACAGGTTTGGGACTTGGATGGCATGATTTGAGATACTTGGCCAAGGATCCAAAATAGGGCGCACTAGCGCACTCAGGACCCAAAATAGGGCTTGATATTGAAATGAGGACATCTCTTTCATCCGAACTCCGATTTGAGTCATTCTTTTCGCGTTCTTCTCATAATTTACCTATCTTTCGAAATATGCACAAGTCTCATAAGATTGATCATTTTGTACTATTGATGACACGAAATCATTCAGAAGACATGCAAGAGAGGCATAAAAATACATCAAAATGATGCATAAATAATGACCGATCATTAAGTAAGAATGCATTAGCATCTCATGAAACTAGCCAAAGGTTCTTTTGAAACATATTTGGCTCCCAGTCACTAAAAACAACCCTAGCAGACTAGTCAAGTGTGCCATCTTAGAGAGAAATGTATCTTTTGGTCAAAACCTTGTCTCTTTTTTTTTGTCTTCCTCGTGCTATTTGAGGTCTAAACTTTCACTAGCATGGTTGAAAAACCACAAACAAATAGGTTGAAAAGCCACCTGAATGCTTCTGTAAATCAATTAAAAGTACTGCTTGATCAAAGAAGAAAACAAGGTCAGTCCAAAATTCCCATTTCCCACCTCAACAGGCTGAAAAATATCTGTTCACTTCAAATATTTTATCCGAGGTTTCCAAGAAAAACCCAAAAATTAAGTTCAATGTACTTCGCAATGGCATGCAGCTCAATTCTCCTATTCTAGAACTTTCACTTTCAGCTTCATTGTTGGAAGGAGTTGATCTCAAAAACTCCCTTGCATAAGTTGCATTGTAAAGGTTGATATTTACTCACAGCAGATGGCCTCATGCTCCTTCTGCAGCTTCTCCCAGAGGCACAATACCAACCTTGGGCTTTGGTAATGAGCAAGGATATAATTTGACTCACATCCAGCATTGTAAAACCGATCGTCCGAGACATAATGCACTTCCTGACCCCTATTCTTGAAATGTTCGATCCAGATGCCCATTGCAACATCTTCTAGTTTAAAAAGCTGAAAAATCACAACTCCGTGAGGTCATTTTAGACAACTGACTTTACATACCCCATTTTGTACTTCAATGTGTTGAAGAATTGAATACCACATCGGGAAATTAGAGAAAATAAATATACGCTAATATATATGTGTGGATCTACTCCTAATAATACCAAACCAAGGCCTTTCGTGATAAAACCTCACATATGTCCGACTTTGAAATCTTGACACGATGATCAGTCCTTTAAAACAAAACTCTATGTTTTGTTGTCACCTTTCCAGGATAGGAGAGGTGTTCTACATATTCGGGTAGGTCCTAGAAGAATGAACCTTAGCGGTTGCAATTTGCATAAGCAAGTAATTTCACCTTGAGGTCCCTTTCCTGGTGGCCACGGACAATGAATTTGGCAATGTCCCGAGAGATAATGTAACCTGGACCGTGGGCCCATGGTGGGTACGCGTCGTGTGGCCATTCCTGCACAAAATAACACTCATCAAAACCATGTCAAAGTGCAATGAGGCTAATGCTAACCATATAGAAAGACATTTGATGTAAATACCTCTTTATCAATATACCATTTGCTCTCTTTCTCCCTATCGGGAGCAGATTCGAAGGCTATAAGGCCATGCAAGAGTCCTTTGGTTGGCTTTCCCTTGAGGCTAGAGATCACCTCATCAATTCTAACAAAAGCATCATCATCTGTTTTCATGATGTATTTAGCAGGGAGGATTTTGGTCTGCATGTTTAAGATAAAGATGATTGATACATTTTCTAACAAATATATTGGAAACAGATGAAAGTTTTATGACAAAATGTAGTCAAGCAATCATGGATAATTCAGTTTGCAGAAACAGATAGTATATTGTATTGACATACCCCAAAAATACAAATTGCAATTGTTTTCAAGCTGATCAAGCTGTAATAATCAACAAATGGCATCAGCTGGATATCTCCATATGCTTCTGCTTCTCGCCATAGCTCACAATTTACTAGACTATTCTTGTGCTGCAGGAACGAAAAGGTTGTAAACTTTGTTACTAGCCAATCTTTATGGAGCAAGCAATAATAAATCTGTTGATGAATAGAAACTAGAATGCATATCATGGATTCCAAGGAGTACGTTACACAGTGAGACTGCTTCACTTCTTAAGGTTCGTAATTAAGAGTACTAGAAGGTGAAAATGTGCTAAGTACCAGAAAGAGTTTTTCTATTCTCTCATTTCTATCATACAAACATTTGATAAAATATCAATGCAAGAGACGCATAGAGTATTTAGACCGCCTAGATCTAGGCCAAGGCCAAAACTAATCTCTCAATTGAAGCACCACCAACGCAAGACAATTCTTGCCGAAGAACATGGTAAAAGGTTCAAGTATGTATTAGCACTGGCATTACAGAAATTGGCTTTTTCAAGACATATAATTGTTTTTAAAACAATACTACTACAACTTAGGAAACCTTGTCTTGGCACCAATTGATGACAATTGATTTCAGTGGCTTCAGCTAACAGATAGAAATCACAACCTTTAGACTTCTTATTGGGTAAAACCCGAGGATATAGAAGAATATGAACTATCGTGGTTATATATAAGCAAATGACACGGAGTCTACAATATTTCACTTACAAGGCCAATGAAAAACCGGACAGCCACTTCCCCAGAACGTACAGCCTCGTATTGCATCCAAGCCCTCCGCAATGCCATTCTCCGCTCAAAATTATTTCCAGTAGAGAAAACACCAACCAACATCAATAGTCGTCTCTTCAAAGTGGGCGGAGCTTTGAGGTGCTCAACATCAACTAAATCATGATCCTCAGACACAGGCAAGCCTTTAGCTAAGGCAGATAAGAGGTTCAAACCACCAACCACTTTGACTTGGGTAACCGTCCATGGCTCAAGTTTCTGCATATGCACGAAAGTAATGTATGTAATGTAGGGCCGGAGTATTCACTTTTTTACCAAAAGGGAACATCTTGTGGAATAACATATTTCGGGCATTAATCTATTATCATCAATACACTCATACCTTACCTCCCTATATGCAAAAGATGTTTCATGCCTTCCGTTCACAGTCATGTGAAATCCCTCAAAACCAACCCAAAATGTGGCAGTAAAGGGATTCCCTTCAACAAATGGGAAATTGGCACTTCCATAGGCTCCTCCCTTGGAAATATTGGTCAACATGTCACTACTAGGCTGACTCACATTTAGATTTTCTTCCAAAGAGCTTCTGACAGCTTGTTCATTGCAAAGAACAAGTCCATCAACTGCCAAATTTGCTAAAATGTGTTAGATTTCTACTTGTTAAAACCTTTTTTTTTTCCGGGAAGGAACACTGATGTATAATTATACCATTTTTGATTAATCCATAAGGAAAAAAGAGTTCAAAATTTAATTACACCATGAGTTTAAATACATTTTTTTTCATATAATGTTCAATATCTGCTTCAATTTTGAGCTATCATATGTGATGAGATTCTCACTCTAAAGTCTAAATAGAAAATTACCTTTCTGGTTGTTAGCAGACCTGTGAGAAGGGCATCTTTCCTCTTTGCCCCACCCTAGTTCATGAGTCCATGTATTTTGAACTACAAATGGCTCCTCTGTCATGTTATCACCAGGGACACTGACATTGTAATGCAAGATAGTAGGAGGCTTAGGCTCTCCTGACAGTTGGTTGCCTAAAAGTTGAATTTGAAAGCTTCTAAAGTTCCCATCGGGAATTGCAACCAAAGAAATGGAAGAATCATCAACGAGGCCACAAGGGATTTCAAGAATAACGCCATCTCTGGATACTATTTTATCACGTGTAGTTACAGAGAAAGGGCAACTTTTGTCTTCTTGATTGTCACTTTTGCTTAACTTGGAAGCCTTGTCCTTTGTGATCGCAGACAACAAGTCTTTCCACGCAATGGAAGCCTCTTTAACCCCTTGAGCTGTTTCAGGCAAAGAATCTGACCTGGAGAGTAGGAGAGACATGTGACTCCATACAAGTAAGGCCCTTGACCCTTCTTTGAAGATTTCATGTGAAGCAAACAGATCATCCAGCCCATCAACTTCTATAAAATGGGGTTTCTTATACGGTTTCGCTGCTTGTTTAACTTTTATCTCCGAAGACATAACAAAAGAATCATTGGGACGATGGTTTCCAAAGAAATCAGAAGCCGATTGCTTTGGAGACAGCTTTGGTGGCTCAATTTTGGCAATGCTGCTGTATCGAAAAACCAATACCATAGCAAGAGAAATTATAAACAAGCCTCCAGACCATTTCTTCATTTTCATTATATGCTGAAGGCTGATTGATGCTTATACAAAGAAAATGACTCCTCTAGTCCTCTTTGCATTTATCTATACCCAATAAATTCTAAGTCAGTTCGTCAAATGCCATCTTCTATCACCTTCTTGCTCTGTTTTGCTTGCACAATACTTTACATTATTCAAGACTGCCAAGTCCCAACACACAAAAATAGTAAGGTAAAAATGAAAACTTTAAAGAAGAAAATGCTCAAGCAAAGCCTAATCTAATATCTAAATTCTGAAAATTCAAAATCTAAAAACCAAAATGTCTGTGAAATTTGAATCTTCCTAATGAGGATCTAATTATTGACCGACCAAAGCAATGAACAACTGAAAGCTTTAAAAGGGTTTTGATCAATATAAGCATACCTTATGCTTAAATGGTTCTCCAGAGTCCAGAGCTTGAGCAGCTCAAAATCCAAACACTGATTCTCTCAAGAAAAAGCACCCAAAAAAAATGGGGATCAAATCTGCTTTCTGTGAAAAAGATGCAAGCTTTTAAGAATGGTTCTTCTTGATATGGAAAGCTGACCTTCATATGCTGTCAAAAATCGATTTTCGGCTACTGCACAGTGGGTTTCTTACTAGCAGCCAGATTGCTGGGAGCTTCTCGGACGGCGTCGTTTTAGGTGGTTGCTTCCTCAGGTCTCAGGTGGGGTCATCTTTGTCTGGATTGTTTTTTGGTAAAATCTTTTTTTTTCTTGGACAACGTTTGGTAAAATCATTATCTCTTTCTGAATTTTGGCAAAAAAAAAAAAAATTATCTCTTCTGAATTCTGATTGAGGTTGCCGGGTTATCATTCAGTGTGTGATGGCGTATGAATCAAACTGTTAGATTAAACTTTTGATTTCTTATTTTTAACATTTTATACAATGATATTTAAAGAGGGTCTATATATTTGATATCGACTTTGTTTTTTACGGGCATGAAACATTATATTTAAGACTCTTACTAGACAACAAATCTAAATACCAAAAGGTGAATGCAAGGGGGATGACATTAAACGAATCCAAAAGCGGAGCGATGAGGCGATTTCCCCGCGACGGTATCGTCCTCCCTCGTCGCCTCTGCAATCCTCGTCTCTCCCACCTTCTACTCTCCTACCACTTCAAGCCTTTTCTATCTGGCCTCCTAGTATGAATTCCATTTCCCCTTTTGGGAATCAGACCACCGAAAAAACCCTTAACCTTTGGCCCATAGTTCACCCCCTGAGCCACGACGAACTCACGTCCCTTCCCCGGTCGATTCTCTCCCCCTGGCCTTGCAACCAAACCAACATCCCTTTTCCACCTCCCTGGAGGGCTCTATCCCTTGCTTGAATTGAGCATCCCCAACCTTCCTTGCTCTTCAAAACCCGTCTCCTGGCCATACCAATGTCATGAATAGGTCCAAATTGTCAATGAGCTGTATATTCCTAATTAAACCCAGTCCACTAATTAGGCCCATAGTAACATTCTTAATCTTTGTATATATATATATCTTTCCTATTGAAAGAATAATACACATAAGAGAATTCTCACCCAATCTGATATGGTATCAGAGTAGTTGATCATGACTGTCTCTTGCATTAACCCTAGAACTCATTACTGTGCCCTAGCCGCACCACTACATTCAGCCGCATAAACATTCCCGCATAAACCCTAGAAACCAGACTTCCGCCGCACCACTACCTTCCCACAGATCGCATCACGCCGCACCACCACTAGACTCATCCCAGACTCAAACTCAGACCTCACCAGACTCATCAGACTCAAACTCAGACCTCACACGACCTCACCAGACCTCGTTGCGTTCGGGTTCGTCGTTACTACGACTCCGAGGAACCAACCGCACCGAGCCAACCGACGAAACCTTCTGCATAACCGCCTTCGATCACCATCTCCCACATACGCCACCAGACCGGACTGAGCCCAAACCCATAGACGCCACCGTCCCGTCCTCCACTGCGCAGCCACCAGACCGGACTGAGCCCAAACCAACAGACGCCACCGTCCCGTCATCCACTGCGTAGACGCCACCGTCTCGTCATCCCGTCATCCACCAACTTCCGCCACACCAAGCAGAACCCACAGATGCCACCATTCTGCCGTTTCGTTCGGGCCGTAAAAAACACCCTTCTGTTCGCGTCGGGTTTGCCCGCTCGAGTTAGGTTCGTCACACCCAATCACTAAAAAAAACAAAAAAAAAAGAAAGAAAAGAGACAGGGAACCATGTATGAAGCTGGTATAACCTCTACCAGGTCCAAACAATCTCGCCCGATCACCTATAGTGTCGACCCTACTCGTCATCGGCCTCCAATGCAGTGTACCAAATGTGGTTTAGGTAACCACACAATTAAGGGCTGTTATGAGATCATTGGTTATCCGGAAGGATGGGTCCACAAAGGGCACAAGACGCATTCGAACAGAGCCTCATTTGCATCCGCTCAGTCATCCCAAGGGACCGCATCCGAACCTCCATTAGGTACATCTAACTCCACAGCCTTGGCCACCCCAGGTACCTCTTGCACATCTTCACTTACTTGTAATAGATCATGGATTATTGACACTGGCGCTACCGATCACATAACATCTAGTTTCATTGGGTTGCACTCTACCAAGCCAACAAGCCAACCACAGATTACCAGTGCCAACGGAACCACCTCCCAAGTCATGGGAGAGGGGTCCTTATCTCTTACACCCCCCTTATGTCTTGATCATGTTTTAGTTGTCCCTTCTCTCGACTATGACTTATTATCTGTTCCTCAGATAATTGATTCCCTTAATTGTACCGTGTGTTTTTGGCCTTCGTATTGTCTCTTTCAGGATCTTCTCACCAGGGCCGTGATTGGATGTGGTACTAGGAGGGGAAAGTTGTATTATCTGGACTTGCCAACCAACATCAGTGAGCGATTGAGTCACGCACATCATGTGCAAGGCGATGAGTCCATCAGGATGAAGAAAATTTGGCTTTTGCATCGACGGTTAGGGCATGCTTCTTTTGGTTATCTAAAACTTATATTTCCATATTTGTTTTCCTAGTTTCATGAATCAGACTTTCATTGTGAAACTTGCATTTTGGCGAAAAGCCATCGTATTTCTTACCCATTAAGATTGCATAAAAGCTCCATGCCCTACATGATTGTCCATTCTGATGTTTGGGGACCATCACAAGTTCCCACTATTAGTGGTTTTAAGTGGTTTGTGACGTTTATTGATGATTGGACCCAGATGACCTGGGTCTTTCCCCTACACCAGAAAAGTGACGTCACCGCCAAATTCAAGCTCTTTTATCAATACGTTGCTACTCAGTTTGACAAGAAAATCATGACCCTTCGATATGACAATGGAGGTGAGTACATTAACCATGACCTACATCAGTTTTTCGGCCACTATGGTATTGTTCATCAAACCACATGTGCATATACACCACAACAGAACGGTGTCGCGGAGCGCAAGAATTGGCATCTCTTGGAGGTTGTTCGTGCCACTTTATTTGAGTCCCACATGCCACATCATTTTTGGGGGGAGGCTCTTTATTCTGCAACTTACCTCATCAATCGAACACCTTCTAGGACTCTTCAGTATCAAACTCCATTTCAGACATTGTCTACTCTCCTCCACATGCCATCCGCACCAAATCTCGAACCACGTCTCTTTGGTTGTGTTGTGTATGTTCAGGTGTATCCAAATCAGCGTGGCAAGCTTGATCCGTGTGCACGGCGTTGTGTCTTTTTGGGTTATTCTGCCACTCAGAAGGGCTATAAGTGTTTCCATCCTCCCACTCAGACCATGCACGTTACCGCTGACGTGACCTTCAACGAGAGTGAATTCTATTACTCCGGGGGAGTAACTGAGCATCCTCTGCAGAGGGAGAGCTCTATCTTTGCCAACAATACTCAGATAGTCCAGATTCAACACCATTCATCCGAGCAGACAGTGTCCAAGGTGCAACAAGCTCAAGAGTCCCTCGATACTTCTGATACTGGTTCAGATAATTCCCCCTCTACAACTCCTACTACAGTACCATCACCACTCATCCAATCAGGTCGTGAAGATTCCCCCCAGGTAACTGAACATTCAAACTCTATCTCAAGCACCTTACCAGCGTCAAGTTATACAGGTTATCAGTTAACCCCACGCACGACTAGAGGGATTCCTAGAAAACAGTATGACCCTGACCTTAAAGTAAACGTCAAATACCCTATTGCTAATCATGTGTCTCTACATAGGCTGTCTCCGTCATGTGCATCATTTGTGTGTCAATTATCCACTGTATCTATTCCAAGTAATGTGCAGGAAGCTCTAAAAGATCCCAAGTGGACACAAGAGATGAATGATGAAATGGAGGCTCTCTAGAAGAATTCCACTTGGGAGATGACTACCCTTCCGCCAGGGAAGAGAACAGTGGGTTGTAGATGGATATATACAGTAAAGTTCAAGGCATATGGCACCATTGAACGATACAAAGCAAGACTGGTGGCGAAAGGTTACACTTAGACTTATGGGATTGACTATGGGGAGACCTTTGCCCCTGTAGCCAAGATCAACACAATTCTGGTACTTATTTCTCTGGCAGCCAACCTAGACTGGCCATTACACAAACTTGATGTCAAAAATGCCTTCCTACATGGCGACTTAGAAAAAGAAGTCTATATGGATTCTCCTCCAGGATGCAAGATGGGGTCCAATACGGGCAACGTGGTCTGTAAACTGAGGAAGTCCCTTTATGGATTGAAGCAATCACCCAGAGCATGGTTTGGAAAGTTCAACCAATCAATGAAGGACTTCGGATACAAACAAAGTAACTCAGATCATACTTTGTTCTTGAAACATAAGAAAGGTAAAGTCACTGCCCTTATTGTATATGTTGATGACATGGTAGTTACCGGGAATGACCCAGAAGAAAAGGCAGCGTTGCAGCACCACTTGGCAAGTGAGTTTGAAATGAAAGATCTTGGTGCTCTGAAATATTTCTTAGGCATCGAAGTGGCGCGTTCAGACCAAGGAATATTTCTATCACAACGGAAATATATTCTTGACATTTTAACTGACACTGGAATGCTAGCCAGCAAACCAGCAGATACGCCAATGAAGTTGAATCATCAGCTTGGTGAATATCCGGATCAGGTACCCACAACAAAGAAAGATATCAACGCCTGGTGGGTAAGTTAATCTATCTAGGACACACTAGACCTGATATCGCATAGGCCGTAAGTGTGGTGAGTCAGTTCATGCATGCACCAAGTGAAGCCCACATGGATGCGGTAAATCGAATCCTGAGGTACTTAAAGTCAGCTCCTGGAAGAGGATTGATGTTCTCACGACATGGTCATCTAGATGTTGAGGGTCACACTGATGTAGACTGGGCGGGTTCTGTTACTGACTGGAGATCAACATCTGGATACTTTACCTTTGTGGGAGGCAATCTAGTCACTTGGCGAAGTAAAATGCAGAAAGTAGTGTCAAGATCAAGTGCTGAAGCAGAATATCGAGGTATGACACAAGGAATATGTGAGCTACTCTGGATAAGGAATTTGTTGGGGGAATTGGGGTTAAAACCCAATCATGCCATGCAACTGAATTGTGACAACAAAGCCGCAATTGACATCGCACATAATCCAGTGCAACATGATAGAACCAAGCATGTTGAAGTTGATAGACATTTCATCAAGGAGAAACTTGAGGCAAAGATCATTGACGTGTCATTTGTTAAATCTGAAGATCAACTTGCAGATGTCCTCACTAAAGCAGTCACCGGCAGAGTATTCCACAGCTCACTTAGCAAGTTGGGCATTGACGACATACATGCTCCAACTTGAGGGGAGTGTCAATGAGCTGTATATTTCTAATTAAACCCAGTCCACTAATTAGGTCTATAGTAACATTCCTAGTCTTTGTATATATATATTTTCTATTGAAAGAATAATACACAGAAGAGAATTCTCACCCAATCTGATACAGATTGGTTGATGGCAAAGTCCTGAGTGCGATTGTAGGCGGATGGCTCTGAGTCAGACCCGGACTGGCCAATGACGGTGTGCGGTGGGGCTGTTGGGGTGGGGCAAATTGGAGGCGTGCCCGGTCCTTGTCCTACTAAGGTAGGTTGGTAGGAGCTGCATGAATTTTCTACCTCTAGTTCTCTCGGTTTGCGATCCTCGGACCCGCCCCTTGGTCCGCTGGGTTTGCGGGTGGAGCCCATTTTGGATGGTCCAGCTGATGACCTGGAAGTGATTTCGACTGAGGTGGGACCTAAGGGTTCTTACAGTAATGCTATTAAAGGTTTGGGGGGTCATCTGTGTACCTTTCAAAAACTTTCGTTTACTCAACCTAAGGTGGTGCAAGGCCGTAAACTTGTCTCGCCTCCCCATGCGGCTGCAGCGGTGGCTGGCAAGGAGTGGAACCATTGCTTGGTTGGATATTTCATCGAAAAACAGCTTCCTTACTCTGCAGTTAACACTATTGCCAGGAAACTTTGGCCTGACCGTGGGTTGCTAGAGGTGCTTTCTAATGAAAAAGGTTTTTTCTTCTTCAAGTTCAATGATGATTTATCCTGCTCTTATGTGCTCCAGTCTGGTCCTTGGAATTTATCCGGACGTATGTTTTTTCTTACTCGCTGGAAAATTGGTATGGTGCTGTGTAAGTCAGCACATACCAAAATTCCCATCTGGGTTAAGTTTTACAATGTTCCAATGGAACATTGGAATCATGAAGGATTTGGGCATGTGGCCAGCGCAGTGGGTAAGCCCATGTATGTGGACGCTCTCACTAGTTCAAAAAGAAGGATTGCGTATATGCGCAACTGTGTGGAGGTGGATGCTTCGGAGGATTTTATTAATTCGTTTGATGTGTTGGTTCGTCCAGAGGAGGTGGGTGAATTAGAAAGGGTTGAGGAAGTCAAAGTGGTTTATGAAGGCTGTCCTAGAATTTGCTCTACATCCAAGGCATTTGGTCACTTTGAACCAGCCTGCCTTCGTGCCCCAATTTCTGTGAAGGGGGAGGTTAAAACTTCGGGGCCCGAGATTGTTGACTTGTTCAAGCAGGTGAATGCTGAAGTGGCTCTGAACAAGGCTTTAGGGGCTCCAGTTTGTGTGGGCCTGGATGAGCCTCTCCTTCACCCTGTAGATAAGTTGGAATTATTTATGCAGCCTAAGAGGCGGTCACGTGGAAAGGAACATAATGGTGCTAGCTCTTCTACAACTTCACACTTATCGACTGGGATTTCCACCTCCCCAATTCCTCTTGTGGTGTTGGAAACTGTGCTAGACCATAAACCTTGCCTTCCTTCTGGCCATGCGATTCTTTCACCCAATGGATTTTGGGCTCTTGAGGATATTGCGGAGGACTCTGATGGTGAGTTGGTGCCTCTGGGTGATTCTGCTCCCTTGCCTCTTGATGCCAAAAATCCTCCGAAGATTGGAGTGGGAAAGAAGAATAAATCTAAAGGGAAAAGGAAGGTGGTGCCCGACATGTTGGGAAAATTATCCCGGGTCCTTACTAGAGCTCAATCCCATGATTAAGGTCGCTTGTTGGAATGTCCGAGGCCTCAACGATTCTGCTCGGCAATTAGAGGTACGTGACTTAGTTAATACAAATAATATTTGTATTTTGGGTTTGGTGGAGACTCGGGTGAGCGAAAATAATTTTGATGGTATTTCTCGAACTCTGTTATCGGGATGAGAGGTGGTTAAAAATTATTCCTCCCATTCTAATGGCCGTATTTGGTTGTCTATGTGGTTGTTTTAGAGGTGTCTCAGTAGGTTATTAGCTGTCGGGTGCGGGATGTCAATTCTCATTCGGAGTTTGTGGTATCCATGATGTACGGCTCAAATGAGGATGGTACTCGGACCAATCTGTGTGGAGTGATCTTGTGTCTCTTGCTGGGACTATTGCTTCTTGTCCCTGGTTCGTCTTGGGTGATTTCAATATCACTAGGCGTCTCCGGGATAGCATGGGGAATGTTGATAGGCTGGTGGAGGCTATTTGTAGGTTTGAGGATTGTATTCAGGATGCTGGGCTGGATGATCTGCGTTACTCTAGACACCTCTTGAGTTGGTGCAATAAACAAAATGATGGGTTATTGATTAAGAGGAAGCTGGATAGAGCTCTCGCTAATGGGGAATGGCTGTCCTCTTTTCCTGGTAGCTCTGTTTCTTTCCTTAACCCAGGCTCTTCTGATCATATCCTTGCCCTCCTTGACCTAGGGCTGATGAGACGGCAACGATTATCGCCATTCAAATTCTTCAACTTCTTTGCTGATCATGCGGAGTTTCGACCTATTGTTCAACAGGCCTTGCAATTCCAAGTTTCCAGGAAACTAAAGTTGGTGAAGGTTGCCCTTAAACAACTTAACTGTAGGCCTAACGCTGATATTCGGCTGGCTAGCTTGGCATCGAAATCTGATATGGATATCTGCCAGGCTGGCCTCCTTGCAGATCCTTTGGACCCTCTGCTGATTGACCGTGACGTCACTCTTACTCGGGTTCTTTTGAGGGAAGAGCAGTTGTAATGGCAAAAATCCCGGATTCAGCGGTATGCGGAGGGGGACCTGAATACTGCTTTTTTCATAATTCCCTCAAGAAGAGGGTTAACCGTAACACTATTGGTTCCGTAGTTAAGGGGGATGAGATTCTAACCTCTGATGAGAAGGAAATTAAACTTGAGGCAGGCAGTGCGGTTCTTCACGGCTTTGATTGGTACTCCAGGGCCAGCCGTCCCAATCGGATTTGAGTGGTGTTGTTACTGATCCGATATCGCCGTCTCTAGTTGATGGTATGGATGGGGAGGTGACAGATGAGGAAATCTGGTTGGTGTGTTTTGGATTGAAGCCCTCTAAGGCGCCGAGCCCTGACGGGTTCAATGCTCTCTTCTTTTAACAAGCTTGTGATATTGTTGGGGGGCAGGTTACAACTGCAGTGAAAGAATTCTTCATTTCTAATCGTTTTCTTGGGGAATGGAATGCCACCATTTTAACTCTGATTCCCAAGATTCCTAACGACCCATCTCATGTTGTAATACTCTATACAAGATTGTCTCTAAGATTATTGCAATTAGGGCCCTTCTGTTAATTATTAGTAATAGGCAATCTGCCTTTGTGGGTGGGCGGCACATTGGTGATAATATCCTCTTGGTTCAAGAGCTTATGAGGGGGTATCATCTTGATGGTGGCTCTCCTTGTTGCGCAGCTAAGGTCGATATTCTCAAGGCTTATGATTCTATTGACTGCGAATTTTAATATCATAACCATCTCTGCTTTTAACTTCCCTCCTCGGCTGGTGGGTTGGATTAGGCGTTGTATTACCACGCCCCGATTTTCTGTGGCGGTTAATGGTGAGTTGGAGGGGTATTTTCCAGGCCGAAGGGGTCTTAGGAAAAGTGATCCTCTCGCGCCCTACCTCTTCATTATTGCTATGGAGTCCGTACTCACATTTTGGATGCCAAGGTCTCTGTTGCGCCTTGGTTCAATTATCATTAGCAATTTGAGAAGGTAAAAATCACTCACTTGGCTTTTGCTGATGATTTGTTAATCTTTTTCCATGGAAACCCTGAATTTTCTGGGGTTTTGATGGATGGGATTCGGTTATTCTCTGCTATTTCGGGTTTGCACCCAACTTGGCCAAGAGTAATATCTATTTGGTGGGCATTAGAAACATTGTTGCTGCTGAGATTCGTTTTGTTTTTGGGTTTAGTGATAGTTGTCTTCCTTTTAGGTATTTGGGAGTGCCCCTTATTACCTCTAGATTGGGTGGCCTCTTCTGGAGAGTGTTGATGCTCGTATTTGGGGTTGGGAGCATCTGTAACATCTCAAATCATAATTAAATTTTGAAAGTTAGTTTTAGAAGTAGATTGACTAATTCACCGCTATTAGAGAAGTCTTAGTTTTTCTAGGGACACGTTCGTTAAGTTGAAATTAAAATTTCAAGTTTGGTACTATTAGATAGAGTTGTCTCTATGAGCGTGTGAGCGCAAACGACGCACAATTCTGAGTTGGAATGAGGAAGTGTTGTTTAATTTTCCTTGCAAGTGCACAAGTTGTAGATGGTATAGCGGAGCACAAGTAAGGGTTATCGTACCACGGAGACTGATTAGAATGAAGCATAAACTAGCCTTAAACTATTCTATGTAAATGCAACAAAAACAGAAAATTGAATGTTCGGGTTTTTGATTTGGTTTTTAATTAGACACTGAATTACGTTAGAAGCAACTAAGTAGAGAACAAACTAAACAAGGAAGAAGACTGATGATTAAAAGCCCTAGGGTCTTGACTTCACCATTACAATTCAATTCCATGTAAATTAAACTAGTACAAATCAGTTTCACTAGATAGTTTCATGGGTTCGTTTTCACTTACTTATGGTCAGTCGTGGGTGTCCGATCGAACCAAGTTCCTTCAACCTTAATCTAGATATGATGTCCAACATAGATTTCAATCAAAGAACAAATAATAACAGGAAAACAATAGAACCAAATAACTCCATGGAATGGGTGTCTTCTCAGGATATTATTCATTCAATTACAGATCGTCCAAACAAAGGTATGGGTGTCTACTCAATATTGAGATAAGAAAACTAACAAACAATCTTAATGGTGATCAGACATCAAAATAGAATGTTAATTATCAATGGAGCATATTAATTGAATCATAAAACACAGCAGGAAACTGAAAAACACTTAAGATCAATACATGGAATAAGAACTGCAAGGTTACATCAAAACCCTAGATATCAATTCAGTTACACATCATGATAAAAGAAAGTATAAACACAATATGAAGCATAACTGAAATCAAACTCAAAAGGAGAAGAAGAAACCCCTAGAAGCAATTCTGATGTTGAACTCCTCCTGGTTCCGTTAAGCTTTTTTTTTTCTTCAAACCAGAGACTGCTTCTTATGTTAAAAATGGCCTCCACTCTTTCTGTATGACAAAAACATAAATAGATGCAGCTAGGGTTCCCTATCCCCCTGTTATTCTGAACTAAACTCCTTTAAATAGCATTCTACAATCCCTAGAAATTAGGAGAATAAATAGGACATTTCTCTTACTTAAAAGACTCCTAATCAGACCTAAAACAAGGCAAATAATCATAAAAACGTTTTCCTAACAGGGCTGAGACAAGGGTCCTAAAAATCAGGCCCTTGACTTATTTCTTGGCTGAAATTCTCTTGGCAATGAAGGTTCCTGATGTCTTGGACTTTCCTGGGGCAGCAAGTTGTTTTCTTGGCCCTTCTCGAGACTTCCTTGGACGTCACTTTCCTCTTTGGTACGCACAAGCCTTCCTTATGTGATACTTTCCCTTTCCAAAATGCTCAAGCCTTCCTTATGTGGAAAGGCACAATCTTGACATTGAAAACTTCTTCTTGGATGGCAAGAAATAATCTTTCCTCCTTCTTTGACTTGAGTCTGAGAAAGATTCATTCATTCTTCCTTTTCCACACTTATACGAACTTTTCTACTTCTGCACACACTTCACAAGAATGATCACTTTCTACTATGGATGGCAATTAAATCACACAAAAGACAAGTAAATGAGCATTAGATGACATCAAAAAGATGCATGAATAATGACTTAACAAATACCCCCAAACCTATCTTTTGCTAGTCCCTGAGCAAAACAAAGAAAAACCAAACTAAAACAAAATGAACAGACTCAATCTTAGTTAAGGATAGATCATTTAAACCTCTAGGTGTTCCTGGTAGGAGGAGATTTGTCTCATGATAGCTACGATCCCCACAAACGTTTTACTTAAACAACTAACATGCTAGAGATAGTTGTTAACAAGTTAATAAGAATTAAAGAGAGTAGACATGCTTTGCAAAACTAAAAAGAATCCACAACAGTAAGTATCATGTGTGATGTGTAGATGCCAATATCTCAAGTAATCATGTTTAAAAATAACTTTATCCAAATGCTCCAAAAAGATTTCGCCTCGACTCTAATCCTCACTAGGTATCTCTCCATTCTCACAAGAATCCTAGGCTTACACTCTTATCAAGCATATGTGATGGGCATTATTTAGAGGAATTCAAGTTTAATCACATATGATTTGCAATGAAGAATAGCACTTTCTGGAATTAAGATCTCATGAATGAAATTGAACTTTAAGAACATAGATACATACCTCAATCCTCAGCATGGTTGTCCATAAGATCAGTTAGGTCTTCAGTTTTGGGTGTAATGGGGCTAAGCTTATGGTGAAACAAAGAAAGGGTCGGATTCAAAGAACCTGAGTTGTGTCAAGGCATGAGATGTCATGACTTGAACTTTGAAGTTCTGCTATGATTTCTTGCTTAGAACCCACGGCAGCATTGATAAGAACTTGATTCCTCTTTTGAAGTCTTCTTGAGTTTATTGCCTCACTTGGATCAATTCAGGTGTTCTTTCACTTTTTTTTTTTTTTTTTTTTCTGAATTGAACCAAGATCATACAATGGTTTCCTTATTCCTTGTATAGCTTTTTCCATCACATTCAGACTTTAACTTTCACATTATTGTCGTTGCTGCAATAGCTCTTTTTGAATTGGGCAGCAACATCTTTAATTCTTCATTCTCACCATGAATCTCATTTAATGCAGCCTTAACACAAACTTGGGTTATAGGGCATGGCATGATTGAATGGTTGAGTGTTTGGCAGATTGTGCTTAGGGTGATGACAGAAAAGGCTAAGTGTTTGGCTTCAAAATGGCTTAGGGAGCACACAATTTGGTAGGATAAGTCCTTGAGAGGTTTAATCACACATAGCCTACATCACTTCTTATGGAAAACCACACCTCAAATCAAGAGCATCTATATGATGTCAGTTCTTTAAAATTCAATGCAAATGTAATGGAATGAGATCAGCATTTAAGAATAAAATCAGAGTGTTTAAGAGTAGAAACAATGTATATCACTCTAAAAGAATGGCAATATAGCTCAATAACCTCACAAGGTAATCTCCACTAATTTTCTGAAGTTCACTCAAATGCAGTAGTTTTGTTTACTTAATCACTCGAGACATGGCATTGTGAAGTGCAAGGTTATGATACAAATGGATTATGGCAGAACTCTTAGTAGAACAAAGATAGTTAACTTAGCATATACACTCTTATTAACAAGTTAATACACCTATCACTAGCAAAAACTTAAACTAACTAACTAAACATACTAACAAAAACTAAAGGTGAAATTTTCAAAATCAAGCCGTGTATAACCCCCAAACCTACTTGTTTCTATATACCAATTTTCAAATCCACACCCCCAAACCTAAACTGATCATTGTCCTCAATGTGATAAGCAATATGCAATGAGAAGACTAAAACAGATTCGATGCTTAGAGAGTGCATTATAGCAGAAACAAGTGAATGAAAGAAAACACAAACCAATGCTAGGTTGCCTCCTAGAAGCGCTATATTTAACGTCTAGGTGAGACGAGGTAGACATGTCTAAGTTACTGAAATCTCGACCAAGGCGATATCATAGTGGGATAGATCTGGATTATCCTCCAAATAGGGTTTAAGTCGCTGCCCATTAACTTTGAAACGATCCCCATTCTTCTCGTTCTCAATCTCAATGGCTCCATGAGGGAATACGTGAATCACTTTGAAAGGACCAAGCCATCTAGACTTCAACTTTCCTGGAAAAAGTTTCAACCGTGAGTTAAACAAAAGAACTTTCTGGTTAGGAGTGAATACCTTTCTCAAGATTGCTTTGTCATGATAGAGCTTGGTTCTCTCTTTGTAAATCTTGGCATTTTCATAAGCTTCATTTCTCAACTCCTCAAGCTCGTTCAGTTGAAGTTTTCTTGTTGTCCCAGCGTCTTTTAAATCAAAATTGAACTTCTTGATTGCCCAAAACGCACGGTGCTCAAGCTCCATAGGTAAATGACAATCTTTTCCGAAAACCAGCCTATAGGGACTCATTCCAATTGGAGTTTTATAAGCTGTCCGGTAAGCCCAAAGAGCATCGTTGAGGCGTAAGGACCAATCCTTCCGAGTAGGGGACACAATCTTCATCAGTATGTTCTTAATCTCCCTATTGCTTATCTCAACTTGTCCAGAACTCTGGGGATGGTACGGAGTTGCAACTCTATGACTGATGTTGTATTTTTTCATTAGAGCAACAAACGTACGATTACAAAAGTGACTGCCACCATCACTTATAATCGCCCTTGGAGTTCCAAATCTTGTAAAGATCATGTCTCGGAGAAAGCTGAGAACCACTCTCTTATCATTACTTCTTGTCGCAATCGCTTCCACCCATTTGGATACATAATCTACCGCCACTAGAATATATGTATAACCATCTGAAGATGGAAAAGGACCCATAAAATCGATTCCCCATACATCAAAGAGTTCGACCACCAAGATGTTAGTCAATGGCATCTGATTCCTGCTACTTATGTTTCCCATCCTTTGGCATCTGTCACACTTAGAACAAAAGTTAAAAGCATCTTTAAATAAACAAGGCCAAAAGAAACCAGATTGAAGAACCTTAAGTGCTGTTTTCTTTGCACCAAAGTGTCCTCCGCAAGCAAATTCATGGCTGAACTTGAGTATGCTTTGTTGTTCAGCTTCTGGTAAACATCTCCTTATAATCTGATCGGGACTGTCTTTGAATAGGTAGGGGTCATCCCACAAATAGTGCTTCACCCCGGAGAGAAACTTATTTCGTTCCTGAGAAGAAAGATCATCTCTAATCACTCCTCAAGCAAGATAATTAACAAAATCAGCATACCAAGGTTCTTTTTCTTGAATAGCTAAGAGCTGCTCATCAGGGAATGATTCATTAATGGGGACATTGTTTTCTTTAGCACCGTCATCAACTAGTCGAGACAAGTGATCAGCAACTAGGTTATCTCTTCCACTCTTATCACGAATTTCCATGTCAAACTCTTGAAGCAAGAGTATCCACCTTATCAACCGAGGCTTAGAATCTTTCTTTGTAAGTAAGTACCTAATGGCTGCATGATCAGAATAGAAAATACTTTAGAACCCGCAAGATAAGAATGAAATTTTTCTAAAGCAAAGACTACAGCCAAAAACTCCTTCTCAGTTGTTGAGTAGTTGAGTTGAGCGTCATTCAAGGTTCTACTAGCGTAGTAGATCACATGAGGCAACTTATCAACACGTTGTCCCAAAACTGCACCTTGCTTAACCATGAAATGACACTTCTCCCAGTTCAAGATCAGATTGGTTTCTTTGCATCTTTGAAGCACTAGAGAGAGATGGTTAAGGCAATTATCAAATGAGGAACCAAACACTGAAAAATCATCCATGAATACCTCTATAAACGTCTCAATCATATCCGAAAAGATGGCCATCATGCATCTTTGGAAGGTGGCAGGAGCATTAGATAGACCAAAAGGCATCCTCCTATATGCGAATGTTCCGAATGGACAGGTGAATGTGGTCTTTTCTTGATCTTCCGGAGCAATGGAAATCTGATTATAACCTGAAAATCCATCAAGAAAACAATAGTATGAGTGGCCAGCTAATCTCTCCAGCATTTGATCAATAAAAGGTAAAGGGAAAGGATCCTTTCTAGAGGCAGAATTCAACTTCCTGTAATCAATGCACACACGCCAACCAGTGGTCATTCTTGTAGGCACAAGCTCATTGTCATCATTCTTCACCACGGTGATCCCTGACTTTTTAGGCACCACTTGGACGGGGCTCACCCATTTGCTGTCAGAAATAGGGTATATGATACCCACATCAAGCAATTTCAACACTTCAGCTCTCACTACTTCTTTCATGTGAGGATTCAATCTCCTTTGTGCCTCACGAACTGGCTTGGCTCCTTCCTCCATTAGAATTCTATGCATGCACATTGTAGGGCTTATTCCTTTGATATCTGCAATAGACCAACCAATAGCAGATTTGTTCTCCTTAAGCACTCTAATAAGCTTGTCTTCTTGCAATGGAGTTAGATCAGAAGATATGATAACTGGGAGGGTTTCTTCTTCACCAATGTAGGCATATTTGAGGTTAGATGGAAGTGGTTTGAGCTCTAACTTAGGGGCTTGAACAATCGAAGGAATCAGGTGGGTGGCGGAGGGTAAAAGTGGTTCAATGGAAGCTTTAATGGAGGATGGGTATGACTTCAATACTTCTAGAGCAGCAACCTCTTCCATTAATGGATATTCCTCTTCAAATTCATCTTGCGGGTGAGTTAATGCCACTTCTAGTGTATCACCAGATTCAGTCTGCAAAAATTTAGAAACCACCAAGGAATCCAACTCATCAACATAAAAACAATCCAAAGTAGTAGAAGGATGAGTTATGGATTCAAACACTTTAAACTGAACGGTCTCTCCTAGTACAGTCATGGTAAGCTTCCCATTATGTACATCAATTACAGTCTTTGCCGTGGCCATGAATGGTCTTCCAAGCAAGATTGGTAAGTCACGGTCATGTATGGGATCCTCATCCATATCAAGAACTACAAAATCAGCAGGCAAGATTAGTTTATCAACTTGAACTAGGATATCCTCTACAATACCTCTAGGATACTTGACTGAACGATCGGCAAGTTGAAGTGAGATGGTGGTCTTCTTTAACTCCCCCAAACCTAATTGTAAGTACACGGAGTACGGAATCAGATTAATGCTTGCCCCCAAGTCAAGCATGGCTTTTTCAATCATTTTGTCGCCAACGGTGATGTTGATGGAGAAACGTCCTGGATCTTTCAATTTCGGTGGCAGTTTCCTTTGTAGCACAGCACTAACATTTTCACTCACCACAACCTTCTCATTTGGTCCATATTTTCTCTTGTGGCTATTCAGCTCCTTGAAAAACTTCCCATATGCAGGTACGTTCCTAATGACATCAAGCAAAGGCAAATTAATGTTCACTTTACTTAACAGATCATATATTTCTTTAAAAGACTTATCCTGTTTGCTTTTAGCAAGCCTTCCAGGGAAAGGAATTGGTGGCATATAAGGCGTTTCAGCCTTGTGAAGTGGCTGATCATTTTGGCTTGAGCTTGCATGACTTGAATTCTTTGGTTGCTGCTCCCTTTCCGTTTGGTCCCCCAAATTCTTCTCTTCCGTAGCCCCTGCATTAATTTCAGATTTGGTGTTAGAACCATCATTACCAACACCATTATCAATCATCTTACCACTCCTAAGCATTGTAATTGCTTTGGCTTGCTCTTGATTCCTTTCAATCATAAGTGGTTGACTTGGCAGTTTTCCAGGTTCCCTTTTATTAAGAGCATCTGCAATCTGCCCTAGTTGAATCTCCATCTTATTTAGGGCTGCAGAATGGTTTTGAAGCATGCTATTCGTTGATTGTTGGAATTGCAAAGTATTCTGGGCAAGCAGCTTCACGGTGTCCTCGAGTGAATTGTTGGCTTTCGGTTGGAAAGAGGAACTAGCTTGATTCTGAACATTGTTGTTGTTGCACCATGAAAAATTGGGATGATTCCTCCACCCAGGATTGTATGAGTTAGAGAATGGATCATTCCTTGGCCTCTGATTGTAGGAGTTTGTGAAATTGACATGTTCTTGTCCAATTTCTGGATAGGCAGATCCCATAGGGCACTCATGTGTGATATGATCAAAGGCTTCACATACCCCACATGATTCCTTCATGTTAGGCCTTGGTTGAGCAGCAACTAATGCATCCAACTTCTTTGCTAGCATAGATATCTGAACATCAAGTTTAGCATTGTTAGAACCACTAATTTCATAAATTCCAGCTCGCTTACCACTAGTGTGCATGTGTTGAGTTTCCATGGCAATCTGTTCAAAAAGAGTACAAGTTTGTTCAGGAGTCTTGCTCTTCATGGAACCCCCTGCAAAATTTGTAACAATGTTCTTGCTCGAGAGGGTTAGTCCTTTATAAAAAATACGCATTTGTAAGTTTAAAGGAATGCCATGATGGGGGCATTGGAGAAGTAACCCATTGTACCGTTCCCATGCCTCTGAGAATGACTCATCAACTTGTTGGGTGAATGTCATGATTTGATCCCTCAACATATCTGTCTTGGCTGTGGAAAAGTACTTCTCTAGGAATTTCTTTTGAATCTCAGCCCATGTGGTTAGTGATCTTGGCCTAAGAGAATTAAGCCAATACTTCGCTCTCTCCTTCAATGTGTACGGAAACACTCTCATCCTTAATTGCTCGTCGGATACACTTGTCAAAGGAAAAGTACTCACTACGTTAAATATTTCTTTTAAATGGGTAAGTGGATCTTCGTTAGGTAAACCGTGAAATGAAGGAAGCATATTCAGATGAGAAGATTTCAGCTCATAGTTTCGGGCTTGCGATGGCAGCGTAATGCAAGAAGGATTTGTATCAATGGTTGGGATATCAAGGTCTCCCATGAAGTTCTCTTCTTCTGCCATCTCTTCCTCTTCCTCAGAGTCAGTGGCAATACTCTCGGACTCGGATAGATCCTCGTTAGAAAGATTTCTGTATGGCTCTAAGGCAGCAAGCTTTGCAGCTTTTAGGTTCTCTTGTAGGATGTTCAGAATTGGTTCGCCTCGGATTGGCTTGCGTCCCAATGCTCTAGAATGGTTGCTTCTCGCAGATTCGACTTGTTCCAAAAGACTGCTAGACATAAACTACCGCAAATAGAGTAAACAAAACAAAATTAAGTAAAAAAAAGAACTAAAACTGAAAATGAAAAATAGAATAGGTAAAAGGCACGCTATGCTTAGAATGAATCAGTCCCCGGCAATGGCGCCAAAAACTTGTTGTTTAATTTTCCTTGCAAGTGCACAAGTTGTAGATGGTATAGCGGATCACAAGTAAGGGTTATCGTACCACGGAGACTGATTAGAATGAAACAGAAACTAGCCTTAAACTATTCTATGTAAATGCAACAAAAACAGAAAATTGAATGTTCGGGTTTTTGATTTGGTTTTTAATTAGACACTGAATTACATTAGAAGCAACTAAGTAGAGAACAAACAAAACAAGGAAGAAGACTGATGATTAAAAGGCCTAGGGTCTTGACTTCACCATTACAATTCAATTCCATGTAAATTAAACTAGTACAAATAAGTTTCACTAGATAGTTTGATGGGTTCGTTTTTACTTACTTATTGTCAGTCGTGGGTGTCCGATCGAACCAAGTTCCTTCAACCTTAATCTAGATGTGACATCCAACATAGATTTCAATCAAAGAACCAATAATAACAGGAAAACAATAGAACCAAATAACTCCATGGAATGGGTGTCTTCTCAGGATATTATTCATTCAATTACAGATCGTCCAAACAAAGGTATGGGTGTCTACTCAATATTGGGATAAGAAAACAAACAAACAATCTTAATGGTGATCAAACATCAAAATAGAATGTTAATTATCAATGGAGCATAGCAATTGAATCATAAAACACCGCAGGAAACTGAAAAACACTTAAGATCAATACATGGAATAAGAACTGCAAGGTTACATCAAAACCCTAGATATCAATTCAGTTACACATCATGATAAAAGAAAGCATAAACACAATATGAAGCATAACTGAAATCAGACTCAAAAGGAGAAGAAGAAACCCCTTGAAGCAATTCTGATGTCGAACTCCTCCTGGTTCCGTTAAGCTTTTTTTTTTCTCCAAACCAGAGACTGCTTCTTATGTTAAAAATGGCCTCCACTCTTTCTGTATGACAAAAACATAAATAGATGCGGCTAGGGTTCCCTCTCCCCCTGTTATTCTGAACTAAACTCCTTTAAATAGCAGTCTACAATCCTTAGAAGTTAGGAGAATAAATAGGACATTTCTCTTACTTAAAAGACTCCTAATCAGACCTAAAACAAGGCAATATAATCATAAAAACGTTTTCCTAACAGGGATGAGACAAGGGTCCTAAAAATCAGGCCATTGTCTTACTTCTTGGCTGAAATTCTCTTGGCAATGAAGGTTCCTGATGTCTTGGACTTTCCTGGTGCAGCAAGTTGTTTTCTTGGCCCTTCTCGAGACTTCCTTGGACGTCACTTTCCTCTTTGGTACGCACAAGCCTTCCTTATGTGATACTTTCCCTTTCCAAAATGCTCAAGCCTTCCTTATGTGGAAAGGCAAAATCTTGACATTGAAGACTTCTTCTTGGATGGCAAGAAATAATCTTTCCTCCTTCTTTGACTTGAGTCCGAGAAAGATTCATTCATTCTTCCTTTTCCACACTTATACGAACTTTTCTACTTCTGCACATACTTCACAAGAATGATCACTTTCTACTATGGATGGCAATTAAATCACACAAAAGACAAGTAAATGAGCATTAGATGACATCAAAAAGATGCATGAATAATGACTTAACAGGAAGTTACAAGCGTGTAAGGTTGTCGGGGTATTTTGGTCATTTACTAATTCAATTTTATTTTATTAAGAAAATTGAAGATTGTGACAAGTGTCACAAATCAAGTAAAACTAGCACACTAATTGTACACCGACTGCCTTGGGTTTTTAAGCATCACAGACAACTTGAATTAAAGAAGATGGAAAGCCAAGAGGAAGAAAACTTCGGGCACGACCGCGAGGAGCCTTCGACCCACGCCGTCGATTTCGGCTGTTTCCGGCCTCTTTAGACAACAAGGTTAGTATCTTTGTGTTCGTCTCAACTAACCCAACAATCCAATAGTTTCGGTTTAGTGAATTAGTTGTTTGTTTTTCCAGTTTAACCCGAGAATTTCGAGGTTTCAGACCGTTTGTCATATTTTTCGATAACTTCTTATCACTTTCGGCCTTCGGCCTAAGTATGAAAGTTCATCTATTCATTGAGCTCTACACAGTGGTATAATTGATTTTGATTTTTGTGATAGTTGAAAACTGAGGGTATTAAGCCGTGTTGACCCGTGTTGACCAACGAGTGTTTTCCTCGATTAATGAAAATCCGACCGTTGGATTGCTTTCCAATTACAATAGTATGCTTGTGGAATTATCATTGAACTTCGAAACCATGGGATTGGAAATCCGAGATTCGTAGACTCTGAATTGGATTTCTAGGGTTTGATTCGGAACCGAGCCGAGTTGAATAAGTGTTGAATTTTAGTCAACTCTTCTATTTTTTTTATCACAGTTGAGTTATCATCAGAGTGTGGTTATTATTATAGCCTAAATCGACCAGTTGATTTTTGGTTGGTCATTTTGGATTTAGTTTCGCTTTACGATAATTTAAGCTAGTTTGGTACCGTTTAAGGATGTGTAAGGACCTACGGGAGGTTAAGGTCCCGGGCTTAAGGTTTAGAATAGTTGTTTCTTAATTTCAGTTGTCACTTTTGATAGGCGATAAGACTCCAGGGACTGCGGAGGACAGCACAGTTCAAAGTTGAGCTTGCTAGAGCATTCAGTGAGTGGATTTTGGTTTCAAATAATAATGCATGCAAAAAAGTGAGTTTTAAATAAATTCCTATTAAATAGTATTTTTGGTAAATTAGAATAATAATTCTAAAATGTTTTTATTATTATCTTTAAAAATTTTGGGAATTTAGAATAATTATTCTATGGAATTATTATTGGATATGGATTTTCATTAACGAATTTGAAAATGAGGTTTTGGGCTACGGCCCAGCTCTATGGACTGATTTTGGTTTATGGATTCTGGATTTATTGGATTTTGGGCTTATACCCGGGATTTCGATTTATTGGATTTTGGGCTTAGGCCCGGGAATTCGGTTTTATTGGATTTTGGGCTTTAGACCTAGGTTTTATATGATTTTGGCTAAGTCCAGGTAAAAAGGATTTCAAATTGGATTTTGAATTTACATTACGGTTTTCACTATGTTTACCATCCTCGGTTAATATAGCGTTTCTCTGACCACATGACTTTGAGGTATTTTCGGTCGTGCGTGTTCGTTTTCGGTACACGACTTTGAGGTATTTTCGATCATGTATTTGTGAGGCATTTTTGACACATAACTTTGAGGTATTTTCCGTCATGTATTTGTGAGGTATTTTTGACACATGACTTTGAGGTATTTTCGGTTATGTGACCGCATGACTTTGAGGTATTTTCGGTCATGTATTTGTGAGGTATTTTTGACACATGACTTTGAGCTATTTTCGGTTATGTGACCGCATGACTTTGAGGTATTTTTTGATATGTGGAGAGTTTAGGTCACCGGGTTGGACCTCTCGGGTTCTAACCATTTCTTTGAGGTATTTTCGGTAGTGGTTAGGAGTGTTGTATTTTCCAGCCCATGATAAGGTTCCTAAGTCTATTAGGAATAATAGTCTTAGAGGATAGAAATACTCTTCCTAATAGGTAATTGTTTTCCCTGTTGGCGCTAGTTTGATGTGTCCAATCAGCTAGCAGGAAAGGAAGAATGTGTTATACCACTCAAGGTGTTAGAGTGAGAGAATATCAATAGGGCAATGTTTGTAAGGGAGAGAAGAAAAGAGATAAAAGTATTTTGTATTTGTTTCTTGTTCTTTCTAGTTGTTCGTCAAGCCTTAATTCTAAAGGCTAGGTAAGATAATTCGCTGTTCTCATTATTGATATCGTGGAAGTTTGTTTATTATTGGTGTTGTTTATCTTCTTGCATATTTTCTTCAATTTCCAAAGTTTGTTTGTCTTTCCCATTCTTAAACGAAATCACAACAAGGAGGGCATGTCTCCGGGTTGTACTGCTCAGGATATTGAGCTTCGGCTCGGGATTACTTTAGAGGATGGTGGAATATTTTCATCATTTAAATATCCAAGTTTTCTCATGAATTTAAGCTCCATCGAGGAGGATTTTCAAAGCATGATTGTGAACCACGGGTTGCTTTACGTGGGTTCCACCAGATTTTAAACTAATAAATGGATTTCCAGTAAGTTCTTCTGTGATTATTTTCTTTAGTTAACTACCTCAAAAGGATTTTGCATTATGCATGCATGATTTTCCTTGTGGAGGGGAAAGATATATTTCCTCCGAAACTATAGTTCAAATGGTTATTTTTATCCACTCACACTTTCCTTTGTTTTGTGTCCCCTCCAGGCCGTTGATGTTAGGCCATAATTTATACACATTTTATCCATGATTTAGTATCCCTTTACTTATGTTTTGCTAGTATTTCCTACTATGAAACTGGAGAAAATAATATATTTGTGACACATGTGCAGAGTCAGAAAGGTAACTGAATTTTGAAAATAATGGAAAATGAATCACTCAATTTGGAGTTGAAATGAAGAAGTTATAAAAGAATCAAACCAAGCACCAAGAACCTCGCTGCGGTCCCGCGGGAATCCTGAGGGCTTGCGCTCGACTTCAATATCACTTCAAAATCATCCCAAAATTATCCCAAGGTCATCCCGCTGGTCAGAGATCATTCCAAGATCATTTCAAGAATATTCTAAAGATTACTGGAAGACCACGTGAATCTCGCGAAAAGCCCGCGTGACAGCCTGTGGGCCAGCTAGGATGCCCTTGACATCTTGTGTTCATACTTGTTCTCCATGTATCAAGGGGATTTCATGCCTAGTTGGTTAGAAAATATTTTTGGTCCTTTTACTTGGAGGAAAGGTTTTAATTAGTTTTCTTAAATATTTAGGAAATATTTTCCGTATAGAATTAAATGTAAACTTCAATTTATTTGAGGATTAATAATTCTCCTATAAATAAAGGTCCTAGAGTTTTGTAAAAGAGTTCGAAAAATTACACAGAAATACACCACAGAGCAATACACAAGTCTTTCAAATTGTACTTTTCTTTTTAGGTTAGGGCTTCATGGTTACTCTTTAATATGATTTTGGCTCTTAATTCTTTGATTATGAATACTTGATAAATTTAGATTGCTACTTTAATTGAGATTCTTTTATGTTTATGAGTTTGATCACCTTGTTTGCATAAATTATTGATAGAATTGCTTGGCTGACTGCCTTTATTATCTTGTAATTCACTTAGCATTGATAGGTTGAGTTAAGAAACAATCCAGTAATATGAATTCATGACAACCTAGGATAGATGTCATGTTCTAGGTTTAGTGTGATGACCTATATCTTCTTTAGCACTTAATGCTTAAATAAGTGGATAGAAAGTTAGAGTGTAGATGCCATACATCTAGCATACAAAGTAAGAAGAAGATTAATGTGTAACAGTACTGGGCCAAGGTCTGTTGCATGGGCATCTTATCAAAGAACATTCGTAGGATTTGAATCTAGAAAATCATGTGAGGAAGTAATTGTGGTTAGTGGTGGATTGAGTGCCTTAACCTATTATGTTTATTAATTGTTTTAGTTTAGGTTCTTTGTTTTGTTTTATTTTTAATTATGTTTTTTTATTTTCATTTTCTATTTTTATTTGTTTGTTAGTTTCTGAGTTAATTAATCAATCTAAGTTATAAAGTGAAACATGGTTAAGACAAGCCCTTGCGGGATCCGACCCTTGCTTATTTGCTATACTATCTATTCGATTTGTGCACTTGCAAGGTTAAACTGAGCAGAATATGCTTCATATTTGTGTTGTTTATTTTATCCAACAAGTTTTTGGCGCCGTTGCTGGGGACTTAGTCCCTTAACGGTGTTCATATATCTTAGATTGTTTATTAACTCAGTTTGTTATTTTTTTAGGTACATGTCTTACCGAGACGGTAAATAAAGCGCTTATTGGGAGGCAACCCAACCCGGTTCGATCGTTTCTTTTCCTTTTTGTTTTTCGTATTTTTGTTTGATGCAATGCCTAAACTTATCTCTATTTTCATTGAATCTTTGCTTTATCACATTGAGGACAATGTTCAGTTTAAGTTTGAGGGTGTGGACTTTCATATAAAAATCGGAAATATTCTTCAGAATGGGAATTTTTTTAAAAATAATAATAATAATAATTTTTGAAAAAAAATTAATAATTTCGGAAAAAAAATTGTAGAAAAAAAAAATTTGAAAAAAAAAAGTAAGTGTTTTTCTTAAGTTCATTACTCTTTGCTTGTTAATAAGGATGAATATATTAAGTTAATCGTTAAGGGATAATGCATATTAAGGTGTCTCTCGTGAGGAGAGTTTGGGTCTACTAGGGTTGGGGAGGTGCGGCTGCTCTTTTCCACGATTGACGGCGCTGAAGTGGGGGTGTTTCTTTTTACGTGGACTATTTGGGTGTGTGTCCTTTTCTGTCTTCGATTAGATTTTGTCCTAATCAGTTTCTGCTTGGCTCCGCAAGTGAATTGGGGCTGTTCCAACTGCTTGGCGCGCACATCAAGGTATGAGTACGACATGGATTGGGATGGGTTGGGGCAGTAGTTTAGGGTGGGCCTTCGATTATCTGATCGAGATAGAACCGGGATCCGGGTAGAGCTGGATGAGGCCAATGATGTTCCACTGGGGTTTCAGTTCTGTGTGATCGCCGAGGTCCTCACCCATAGGTCAGCGAACCAGGATGCCTTTGTCTCCTTGTTTAGGTGACTGTGGAAGGGGAGGGAGGGGGTTCTTATCAACTCTATAGGTGAGAAGCGCTTCCTGGCTCGATTTGCTTGTCAACATGATGTACGAAGGGTACTGGATATGCAACTGTGGTCCTTTGATGAAGCGCTAGTTCTTGTGGAGGAAGGTACGCGATCAAGGAACCCTAGAATGATGCGGTTAGACTGATGCAACTTTTGGGTTCAGATGCATAATTTTCCAACCCTATGCATGACTGTTAGGGTTGTGGAGAAAATTGGGGGACTGCTTGGTTCAGTTCTTGAGGTGGAAAAGTCGGGTGGGAGGGAGTGTATCGGTCGCTTTGTTCGGGCCAGAATCAAGATCAATATTCGTGAACCTTTGATGCGAGGGGCGAAGGTTGAGTTCCCAGAGGCGGGTGATAGTTGGGTGGGATTCCAATAAGAGTTCCTACCGACATATTTTTTGGTTTGTGGGTTGCTTGGCCACATGACCAGGCATTGTGTGGAGGACAGGGGCACACAACATGGTGTAATTGGAGAAGTGGATAGAGAACTCGTTTTGGCTTTTAAAAATTTGGAGGCCACCTCTGACATGCGTGGGAATGTGCTACGGAGTGTGGTCCGGCGTGGTCGGCAGGAAAATGTAAGAGATAGGGCACGACGAGGGGATGGTGTGGCATCTAGCCTTGCTACTCATATTTAGCGGGAACGGGATGAGGCTGAGGGCCTTCGGCAACATCTGGCTGCAACTTTTGACGAAGGGCGGATTAGAAGAGGGGGGTGATAAGTGGAAATACCAGTGGGCGTGTAGTAGAGAGAGGGGCAACATCTGGTCAGGGTGATGCGGTTGAGCATAGTAGTGTTGGCAGAAGCGAGGTTGGGCATGTTGTGGTTGGGATAGGAATGGGGGCTGTGTTTGGTGATGAGGCTGCAGGGGAAAGTGTGGCCGGAAAAGATTCTTAGATTCAGGGTTCAGACCCGTTTCTTTTGGCACCAATTATTGACAATTTGATTACTGTTCAGCGTCCCCGTAAACGTGTAAGAAAGCATAGGACTATTACTATGATTGAGCAGGAGGGTAGCAGTCATGGAGGCTTTCGGTGGGGGTAACGCTATTGGTCCTAGAGTGGCCAAGCGTAGACATGTGGAGTTGGTTGGTTCGTCTTCTCAGGTGGTCGGGACCTCCCTTGATGGGTCTCTTGAGCGGAGGGGTGATGTTTCCACCTCTCCCCAGGAGCTGTAAACACATGCGGATTCTCTGCTGGAATTGTCAGGGCATCGGTGGTGCCTTGACAGTTCATGATTTGGAGGAGCAAAATAGGCTTCTCGAACCTAGTGTAGTGGTGTTACTAGAGACGAAAAACAAAAGTGTGAGGTTTCAGTATTTACAAGGACGACTAGGTATGGACTTTATGCAGGCCGTGGAGCCGAGAGGGCTTAGTGGTGGCTTGTGTGTTTTCTGGAAATCTGCAGGGCTTGTGGAGCTTGTAAAAACTACAGCATTTGTTATTGAGTTGTTGGTCACTGCTGAGGATCGTAGGCACAAATGGTGATTGTTCTGTATTTATGCTAGTACTGATGATGGGAAACGGGCGAGGCAGTTGGACATTTTGCGTACTAGATTGAGATGGGATTTTGAGTCTTTTTTACTACTGGGGGGCTTTAACGATGTCCTTTGTGCTAGTGAGAAAGAGGGTGGGATTACAAGGACTGCCACTAGTATGAAAACGTTCCGGTCTTTTGTGGCTGATGGGAAGCTGCTAGACTTGGGATACACGGGTCACCCCTTTACTTGGCGCAACAAGACGGAGAATGGGTTTGTTCAAGCTAGGTTGGACAGAGGTTTAGCTATGGTCTCTTGGGTTAGATCGTATCCATATGCAACGGTTGTTGGTGGAATTAAAGAGCAAGAAATATGCAATTCAATTCTAACAGTTATAAAATCCTTGCAAGTGCACAAATCGATAAGAATAGTATAGTAGCACCGCAAGAGTCGATCCCTCGAGGACTTGTATCAACGTTATGACCACTTTAGTTCATATTTGTTAACTTAAATCAAAACGCACACACACACACACACGCAGGGGGGTTTATGATGTGAGAACTGAAATTTAAAGACAAGTAAAAAAAAAATGCAGAAAATAACAATGCAAGAATTAACTGTTGATTGATTATTAACTAAGGTGAATTAATGCTTACTATCCACTCTAACCAATTATAGTTACCAATCAGATTTCCTTGACCTAATTACTATGCATTTTCTGAATTAGGTGCCCGTGCCTAGGACCTGGCGTTGGTTCACTAGACACATCTTATTCCCTCTTACTTAGCATGTTCTAAACAGGGAATATGCCTAGAACGTCTATCACCTACCTTTTAAGATGATGCATGAAGTTTAAAGAGAATTTAATGACACCACATTAGCCTAGCAAAGTGACATGCAATCCTAGGTCGTTATGAGTTAAGATTACAAGTAAGAATACTTTCGATGCTCCAAATCACAAGATGATATGACGGTCACTCAAGTAATTACATCTATAATTATATGCAAACAAGGTAGCTAATCTTATAGGCATAAATTAAGGTCATTAAGCATAGTAATCCAACTTATTCAGCATGCATAGCAATCATAATCAAGAGCCAGAAATCCAATCAACAAGCTAACATGGCTAGGGCTTCAAGCAGCCCTAATCCTAATGACTGCTCACACATAACTGAAATTGAAACAAATATAATTGAATTCATAAGTAAATTGCAATAATAAAAATAAGGGTACAGAAGATATTGTGAAGAACAGGAGCAGCAGAAGACACGGCAGAGCCTTATTCTCCAAGCTCCACGTCCAACACACTCGACTTTGGGAAGAACCAAGATTTAACGTAAAACAATAAAATACTAAAATACTATATGCGGCTAAGGTGTCTCTGTATATCCCAAAAACGCTTCTAGCTAAGTATCTCCTTTTTTTACACTGAACAAAGGCTCCCTTTTATAGACAAAGGGAAAACCTTGTTCTATAAGGATTGGTAAAACCATGTCCTATAAGGATAGGGAAAGTTATTGTACTTTTAATTAATTACACAATCCTTAAAATCTATTAGAACCAATCAGAACATAGTTGGGAGTGTGAATGTAAGCTGGAAAGTGGGAACGCAAGCTGTCAAGTGGTCCGAACTTGGCTTTTGGACTGTCTTCGTAATAAGGATCTGGGACTGCGCTTTTGAAGCACATCATGAGTATAGTAGAAGCGCATCTTCGTTCAGGCTTGGCGCAAATGTTGTCGGGCTTAGCGCAGAGGGAGAACCTCTGATCTACCGCTGGCGGAACAGGGACCCCGGGCTTAGGCGCACATCTTGGCTCGGATGGGAGTTCTTGGGACATGTCCTCGACCTGCCTTGGCGCGACCTTGGCACTTCTAGGACCTGACCTTGATGTCATGAAACACAGGTTTGAGACCCGGAGGGCCTGATATGAGGTACTTGGCCAGTGTCCCAAAATAGGCGTACTGGCGCACTCAGGACCCCGTTCAGGACCTGATATTGAAATGAGGACATCTCCTTCATCTGGACTTCGATTTGAGTCATTCTTTTTGCGTTCTTTCCAGATTTTACCTATCTTTCTAACTCTGCACAAGTCTCACAAGATTGATCATTTTATACTATTGATGGCACGAAATCATTCAAAAGACATGTAAGAGAGGCATATAAAGACATCAAAATGATGCATAAATAACGACTGATCAACGGTCACTCACATTTTATTACCATGGTCTGATCACTCAATGTTGGCAGTGGATACTTGTCCTAGTGCTGAGAAATGTTGACCTAGGTTTATTTATGATCCTCGGTGGAATAAAGAAGCCCATTGTGCGGAGGTGGTTAAGAGGGAATGGAGCAAACACCTGTTGGGCTCTCCTTGTTATCGAGTGATGAAAAAATTGGAAGCGATTCGTAAGGGCCTTTTGTTTTGGAGGAAGAAGGGGAACGGGAATGCTCAGGTGGCAATTGATCAGCTGAAGGCGCAATTACGGGACTGTTATCAGGTTGCTGATTATGATGGGCAGCGGGTGTGTTCTCTTGAAGCAGACTTGAAAGAAGCAGTGCTTGATAATGAAGTTTATTGGAAGCTGCAGTCTAGGGTTCAATGGTTAAATGAGGGGGATAAGAACTCTAAGTTTTTTCACTCTAATACTGTCAAGAGAAGGCGACATAACAAGATCAAGGGCTTGTTTGATGCGAGGGGAGTATGGAGGGACAAGGAGGAGGATCTTGGAGGCATTACCGTGGGGTTTTTTAAACATCTTTGTGAATCTTCTCAGCTGACACTTGTGGGTGAGGTTACAGACTGGATCTCTCCACGAGTCACGGCTGAGGACAATGCTTCCTTGGTCCGTCCTGTACATCCTGAGGAAGTTAGACAAGGAGTGATGCAGATAAACCCTATGAAATCCCCAGGTCCGGATGGTTTCACTCCAAGCTTTTATCAACGACATTGGGGGGTGATTGGGCATGAAGTGATCCGTGCAGTGACTTCTTTCTTTGAGACGGGGCACCTTCTGAAAAGGTGAATTTTACGTATTTGGCTCTAATATCTAAAGTACCAAGCCCCCTTAACATGACGCAGATTCAGACTATTTCATTTTGTAATGTTCTTTACATGGCGATTTCAAAAGTGCTTACTAATCGGTTGAAGTGTCTAATGATGGATGTGATTAGCGATTCTCAAACAACCTTCATTGCAGGTAGACAAATTACAGATAATGTGTTGGTCGTGCAAGAGGTGTTGAATACCATTCGTAAGAAGAGGGGCTAGGAAGGGGTGGAAATGATGCTTAAGCTGGATATGGCCAAAGCTTATGACCGTGTGGAATGGGGTTTTCTGTTGGTAGTCATGCGGAAGCTGGGGTTCAATAATGTTTTCTGTCAATGGATTATGGAGTGCATTTCTTCGACGTCTTGTAGTGTTCTAATGAATGGGGCACCGACCGAGGTCTTCTATCCATCCAGGGGGCTTCGGCAAGGAGACCCACTCTCCCCATTTCTGTTTGTTCTTTATGTAGAGGGTCTCTCTGCGATCTTAAAAAGGAGGGTGGAAGTAGGGGCTTTGCATGGTATCCCGGTGGCACTAGGAGCGTTCAGTTTGACCCATCTATTTTTCGCGGATGATTTTGTGTTGTTTGCAAAGGCTACAATGTCGGATGTTATTGTTATCAAGGAAGCCTTACGTCTGTATGAGGTTAGTTATGGGCAGATGGTAAATCTTGAGAAGAGTTCTGTCCTCTTTAGCGCAGATTGTCCCATGCTGCTTCAGAATCAGATTGTGGCTGCACTCGGGGTTAGGAGAATAGAGAAACTTGGGCAGTATTTGGGTATAAAAGCTGATTTTAGCGCATCAAAAGGGTTGTTTTTGAGGATATTTGGAATGGACTGGAGGCTAAAGTGCAAGGGTGGTCTGAACAATTTTTGTCCATGGCGGGAAAGGAAGTCATGGTTAAGGCTATCACTCTTGCGCTGCCTAACTATGCAATGTCTTGTTTCCAAATACCAGTGGGGGTTTGCAAGGATGTGGAAAAAATCCTAGCTTGATAATGGTGGGGTAAGCAGCATATGGAACGTGGCATTCATTGGGCGGCTTGGGACAAAGTCATGATGCCAAAATGTAAGGGTGGGCTTGGCTTTCACGATTTGAGAAGTTTTAACATTGCTATGCTAGCAAAGATTGGGTGGTGTCTAATTACGGATCGCTCTTCTCTGTTGGCTAGGCTTTTGAGAGCCAAATATTACCCCGATGGATGCTTCTTGCAAGCTAAGGACAAGGCCGGTTCTTCATTGGGGTGGAAAGGAATTTTACAAGGTCAGCATTTATTGCAGGCTAGTGTCCGTTGGAAGGTGGGGGATAGAAAGTTTATTCGGCCCTTGTTGGACCTATGGCTGCCTACTTGTCGGCCGTTTCGGATCAAGTCTGGCAGTTCCAATGTTCCCGCCTGTGTTCATGATTTGGCGAATTCCTCCCGTTGTACTTGGGAGGCAGACCTAGTGGATAGCTTGTTTCGACAAGAGGAAGCAAGAGCAATATTGGCCATTCCTTTGAGCAAGTATGATTGCAAAGACCGAATGGTTTGGCACTACTCAAAATATGGTTCTTATAACGTTCATTCGGGATATATCTTGGCTTCTGAATTGAGTAGGAATGGTGAGTTCTCAAGGAAGGGGTGGTGAATCCAGCACGGCTGGTGCTCGTGATTCTTTTTGGAAAGGTATATGGAAGCTAGATGTGCCGAATAAAATTAAGCAATTTATTTGGCGGTGTTGTCTAAATTTTTTGGCGGTGCGTCATAATCTGAAAAGGTATAGAGTCAAGGTTGAAAATATATGCCCTTTGTGTGGTGAAGCGGACGAATCCAAAGATCACTTGTTCTTCACTTGTATGTTTGCAAAAAAATTCTGGTTTGGTGGCCCCCTACAGTTGGACATTGCAGGTCTGAGGGGTCTGTCCTTTCGGGATTGCTGGGGTCAATTGCGTACTATGTTTCAAACAGTGGATGATGTAGATGCTGTCTTTCAGACCTTAGCGTTTGGGTGTTGGAGGATTTGGAAGGCTAGGAATTTGATGTGTTTCCAGGATGATGTTCAGCCCCTAGAGGTGACCATTGGGCTAATGCAGAAGCAGATTGCTGAGTTCAGAGACGCCAAGGCTTCTACTGTGCCTCCAATTAATCAGGTGCCTACTGTGGATAGGGCAGGGGCTGGTCGGGGGCTTCAACAGTGGTAGAGACCAAGGCTAGGTCTGCTCAAGCTGAATTGTGATGGCGCATGGGAGTTGCCGACAGGGAGGGGCTCCTATGGCTGGGTTATGAGATCGTGGTTTGGAGGTTTTGAGGGTGCATGTGGTCGTGGTGGGTTCCCCTATGGCTCTGCCCTTCATGCTTAGGCCTTGGAAATTCAGGAAGGTTTGGTGGCTTGTTTGGAGGCTGGCCATCAGAAGGTTGTGGTTGAGACGGACTCCTTGCAATTGGTGATGTTGCTTGACTCTACTGCTTGTGATGTATCAGTTGAGAACATTCTACATGATATTCGGGTTCTGCGTGGGTCCTTTATTTCCTTGTCTTTTTGTTTTGCCCCCCGGGCTTGTAACAAGGTAGCTCATACCGTGGCTGCTCATGTGAAATTATTGGGAGGGTGCCATATCTGGTCAACCTTTGAACCAGATTGGCTGTTTAACCTTCTCGCTGAGGATGTTGGTGTTTCTGTGCGGTTATAATTTTTGCAATAAAGTTACTATTCAGGAAAAAAAGTTAATCGTTACTGCTTTACTAAGCTTATGCCATTTTTAGTTAGTACCATAACTATACACTTCACAATGTCATAGTTTATGTGATTAAGTGGACTAGATGATTATGTTTAAGTGAACTTTAGAAAATTAGTGGAGACTACCCTTGTGAGTTTTTTACCCTAATGCCATTCTTTGAGAGGGATTTACTTTGTTTCTACTCTTAAACACTCTTCAATTTTTGTTCTTAAATTTTTTATCTCATTAACATTATTTACATTGATCATTAAAGAACTAACCTCTTATGTAGGTGCTCTTGATTCTAAGTTTGATTTACCATAAGAGATGATGTAGGCTATGCATGTTTTACCTCATTAAGCCTTACCCTACCCTTTTGTACGTGTGCTCCATTAGCCAACTTTGAAGCCAAACACTTAAATCCTTTTCTTTCGTCACCTAAATCATAACCTACCCTAAACACTTACCCTACGTTTTGGCCATACCCTATAACTTAGGTTTGTGCTAAGGTTGCTTCAACTGAAGTTCATGAAAGATGGAATTTTATGCAAAATATGCTAAGTGTTGTGTGAAAATTGCAGAATTATATCCAAGTTGGATAATGGTGACATCTCAAAGTAGTTAAGGCAATGTAGTTCAATTCCCCCAAAAAACAATTTTAAGAAAAAAGAAAAAAGAAGGAGAAAAAAAAAGAATATTGGAATTGAGCTAATTGTCATGTGATTCAAATTAAAAAATTATATGTGAATGGTCACAAATGTGCAAAACATGTGACAGTGCTTAGAAGTGTTCAAAGTTCAAGTAGAGATCAAGTTCAAGTCATGACACTTCATAACAACTAAACACAAACAAAACTAACCAAAATACTTAACAAGTTAATAAGGAACACAACAAATCAATCATATCATTGCCAAACTAAAGATATGCCAATTTCAAGTAAGTACCATATTTTAAGTGTGAATGCCCTTTACTCCAAAATTTTAGGCTCAAAAAAAGTTCAAATGCCTTGGAAAGATTTCACCTTGACTCTAACCTCACTAGGAAACTGTCATTTATCTCATGAACCCCAAGGTTTTCACTCTTGCAAGCATATGTGATGATTTTATGTTATGGAATCAAATATAATCACATATCAAATAGCATGAAAGAAAGGCAATTTCTGAAAATGAATCTCATGAAGGAATTGAACTTTAAGAACATAGTGACATACCTTAAATCCAAGTGAGACTTCCCATAAGAACAGTTAGGTCTTCAGTCATGGGTTGTAATGGGGCTAGGCTCAAAGGGTTTAGAAGAAAGGGATTGGAATTCAAAAGCCTATGCTCTGACAAGGCTTGAAGTAGCATGACTTAAAATTTGATTTTCTTTTTTACTTCTTCTTGGTCCACGGCCAGACTCGGCATTTTGCTTTTACTGAATTCCTCAAGTTGAGGCATGATTTCCTTGGATAGTGATTTGTGACTTCTATTCCCATTGGCTCACTTGGCTTAGCTCATCGTTTTCTCTTCTTTTCTGTTCTCATTCTTTTCTTCTTGTGCTTTTCGTACATTTTTTTTTCTCTTTTCACCAACTAAGCCAAGATCATGCAATGGGTTACATTGTTTCGGTTTCTGTCCAAAATAGGACTTTGGTCACTTGGGATGTCTAAGACATTACTCCTTGATATCAACTTCACATTTGGCCTCTTTTGGGCTGTGACATAGCTTGACATGCCCTTGGTGCGCTTCTGCGGCTTGTCTCTGATTTTTCACACTTTGAGGCTTGTCTTCCTTTCCATGTCATGAACTTCATTTGGCACGGTCTTGTCAAAACGTAAGCTATAGGGAATGGCCAAGATTGAGGGCTTGCTATCTAGGGTTCAACTTTGATGTGGGAGATGAAAGAAAGGGTTAAGTTTTTGGCTTCAAAGTGGGTCAAGGGAGCATGCAAAAGGGAAAGATGTGGCTTTTAGAGGGCTCAAACATGCATTGCCTACATCACTTCTTATGGTTTGCCCAGCTTAGAATCAAGAGCCTCCACATAAGATGTTAGTTCATTAAAATTCAATGCACAGTAAAAATAACGAGATCAAGCAATGAAGAAAGAATTGAATAGTGTTTAAGAGTAGAGCGAAGTAAATCTTTCAAAAAGGAAGGCATTAGGCCCAAAATCTCACTTAGGGTAGTCTCCACTACTTTTCTAAAGTTCCCTTAAACAAAGTCATCTTTTAGCTCGATTTCTTGAAGTTAGGCATTAAGTGTAAGGATAAGGCACAAACTTAAGCATGGCATAGCTCTAGTAAGACACTAATGATTAATTCAAAAATGTAGCTTATTAACAAGTAAAGTAATAAGTTCCTAGTCGTGTACCCCCAAACCTAAATGTTGCAAAATTTTGATCCACATCCCCAAACCTAAACTAAACATTGTCCTCAATGTTCACAAGTTAAAACATTAAGAGTATGAGTAAAGAGGCAGAACAAAACCAAAAAATAAAGATAAGGAAGGGATCACAAACCAGTGCTAAGTTTCCTCCTAGGAGTGCTGGATTTAACGTTTCAATATCATGGCTCTGAAGTGGTTCATGATACAGCTTGAGGCGGTGTCCATTTACTTTGAATGTGTCTCCCTTAGCATTGCTGAGTTCAATCGCACAATGAGGCAGTATCTTAGTGACCAAGAAAGGGCCAGACCATCTAGATTTCAGTTTGCCTGGGAAGAACCTAAGCCGTGAGTTGAAAAGGAGGACCGTTTGTCCAACCTGGAAAACCTTGCGGACCAAGTGCTTATCATGGTAGGCCTTGGATTTTTCCTTGTAGATCCGTGAGCTCTCATAGGCTTCATTCCTTAGCTCCTCAAGTTCTTGCAATTGAAGCTTCCTATGGTGTCTTGGCTCACCAATGTCCATGTTGACACGCTTGATGGCCCAAAAGGCTTTGTGTTCTAATTCAACAAGTAAATGGCAGCCTTTGCCAAAAATAAGCCGAAAAGGAGACATGCCAATTGGTGTCTTGTATGCTGTCCTATATGCCCAAAGGGCATCATTGAGCCTATCGGACCAATCCTTCCTTGATGGTCCCACGGTTTTCTCAAGGATGGCCTTGACTTCTCTATTGGAGATCTTGGCTTGTCCATTAGTTTGGCGATGATAGGGAGTCGAGATCCTATGTGTGACTCCATATTTCCTCATGAGGGCCTCAAAGGTCCTATTGCAAAAGTGTGAGCCACCATCACTAATGATGGCCCGTGGTGTTCCAAACTTGACAATATATGGGATTGAATGAAGCTACACACTACTTTAGAATCATTAGTCTTGGTTGGAATTGCTTCCACCCATTTAGAAACATAATCAACAGCAAGTAGAATGTAAAGAAAACCCAAGGAGCTAGAGAATGGTCCAATGAAATCAATGCCCCAAACATCACAGAGTTATACAACTAGAATGGGGTTTAGGGGCATTTGATCCCTAGGTCCTATATTACCTTATCTTTGGCACTTGTCACAAGTGAGGACATGTTCATGGTCATCCTTGAAGATGGTGGGCCAATAGAAGCAGCATTGAAGGACTTTGAGGGCTGTCTTTTTGGCGCCAAAGTGGCCTCCACAAGCCTTGCTGTGGCAAAAGTCCAAGATGGACTTGACCTCATGATCTGGGATGCATCTCCTTATGAGCTGGTCAGGGCAGTGCTTCCATAGATAGGGCTCATCCTAGATGAAGTATTTGGCTTGCTTGACAAGCTTGTCCCTTTGAAACCTAGACGGATGAGTAGGGATTAGGTTAGTAGCAAGATAATTGATAATGTCAGCATACCAGGGGTCAAAGGCCTTGAGATGAAAGAGCTGCTCGTTAGGGAAGCTCTCTTGGAGAGGTAGTTGGTCCACCTCCTCATTGGACCCTTGGATGAGTCTGCTCAAATGGTTAGCTACCACATTCTCACTTCCTTTCTTGTCTTTGATCACAAGATCAAACTCTTGTAGCAATGGCATCCACCTAATGAGCCTTGACTTGGCATCTTTCTTGTTAAGAAAATACTTAAGAGCTGCATGGTCAGTATAGATAATAACCTTTGTTAGAAGCAAATATGACCTAAGCTTCTCTAAAGAAAATATAACAGCCAATAGTTCTTTCTCATTAGTAGAATAGTTAAGTTGAGCATCATTTAAAGCCCTACTTGCATAGTAAATAACATGTGGCAACTTATCTATTATTTGTCCCAAGATTGCCCCAATGGCATAGTCTGAGGCATCACACATGAAGTCAAAGAGCAGGTCCCATCTAGGTGGCATAATGATAGGTACAGCCGTGAGCTTCTCCTTGAGGGTCTCAAAGGACGCACGACATTCCTTGGTGAAGTCAAATGGTGCATCATTGGCAAGCAGATTGCACATGGGTCTTGTAATTTTGGAGAAGTACATCCTTGATGAACCTCCTATAGAATCCAGCTTGTCCTAAGAAGGATCTGACTTCCTTGACTAAAGTGGGATAGGGCAGGCCACTACTGACATCAACCTTGGCCTTGTCTACTTCTATGCCACGGCTGGATATGACATGGCCAAGGACAATACCTTGCTGGACCATGAAGTGACACTTTTCCCAATTTTGAAGTAAATTGGACTCCCTGCATCTCTCTAGGACTCTCGACAAGTTTTTTAGACATAAATCAAAGGAATTACCAAAAACTGAAAAGTCATCCATGAATACCTCAATGATGTCATCCACCATGTCTGAAAATATGCTCATCATGCATCTTTGAAAGGTGGCAGGAGAATTGTAAAAGCCAAAGGGCATCCTCCTATAGGCAAACGTACCATAGGGACATGTGAATGTTGTCTTCTCTTGGTCCTCAGGTGCTATGGCAATTTGATTGTAACCTGAATTGCAATCTAAGAAACAAAAGTGAGAATGTCCTGCAAGTCTTTCAAGCATTTGATCAATAAAAGGTAATGGAAAGTGATCTTTCTAAGTAGTGGAATTAAGTTTCCTATAATCTATGCATACTCTCCATCCAGTTTGAACTCTTTGAGGAACAAGCTCATCTTGTTCATTCTTGATGACTGTTATGCCACTCTTCTTAGGCAGAACTTGAACTGGGCTAACCAATTTTGAATCTGAGATGGGGTGGATGATCCCCACGTCCAAAAGCTTGAGAACCTCCTTCTTGACTACTTCCTTCATGGGAGGATTTAGGCGCCTCTGAGCTTCCCTTGTAGGCTTGGCATCCTTTTCAGGGATGATTATGTGCATGCATTTTGAAGGGTTATCCCCTTGATGTCAGCTATGCTCTATTCAATAGCTTGCATGTTGTCCTTTAGAACCTGCACTAATTGATTTTCATGCAAAGATGTTAGATTAGAAGCAATAATGATAGGTAAAGTTTGATTCTGACCTAGGAATGCATACTTCAAGTGCTCAGGCAAAGGCTTGAGTTCAAGCTGAGGAGCCTGAATGATGGAAGGAAGAGTATTTTCTTCCTTCACGGATAAGGCCTCAAACAAAGGTGGCTTTGATTAAGTGTGTGGAGGCACGGCCTCAAGCATGTGTAATTCCTCAATGATGTGGCCATCTAGACCATTGTCGCCATGAGAAGGCAAAGTGAGGGCCTTCTCAAGAGGATCATCTATACAAGCATTTAGAATAGTTTGATGCAATAAAGACTCCATGGTATTCAAAGGAAAATCAATGATAGGCTCTTGAGGATATTGCATAGTATCATGTATGGAAAATGTCCTAGTCTTATCTAACACTTTGATCGATATTTGACCTTGGTTCAAGTTGATTTCACAGTTTATGGTGGCCAAGAGAGGTCTCCCAAAGATCAAGGGAGGATCCTCACTTTCAATTGTCTTTTCCATTTTTAAGATGTAAAAATCTGCTAATATGCATGTGTCTCCTATTTGTAGTATCACATCTTCTATCATACCCATAAGTTGTCTCACAGAAGAATTAGCAAGCCTAACACATAATTGAGTAGGTTTTAAGTCTCCTAATGCAAGTGAATTATAAACATGAAAAGGCATGATACTTACAGAGGCTCATGTGTCACAAAGACAGTGCTCAAACCTTTTGGATTGGATGACACATGGCAGGGCAGGAGAGCCTGGGATACTGGCCATACGTGGCAGGCCTTGGAACTCATTCAAAGTGACTGCACTAATGTCTAGGACATTGTTGGGGTCAAAGCCACGTTTTCCAGCTACTATATCCTTGAGAAGCTTAGCAAAGATAGGCATGGTTCTCACAAGCTTAGAGAATGGCAATGTGATTTGAAGCTTGTGAGCTCTTGCTCAAATTGAGCATTCTTGTCCTTCTTTTGGAACCTTCAAGGAAAAGGTAAGTCAATAGCATTAGTAACTAGAGGTGATATTGTGTCCTGGTCAGTTATGTCCTGAGGTGTCTCGGGTTGGCAAGGTTCTGGTCTTGAGGAGGAACTGCGCCCTAAATCAAGTCCTCGGTTGGAACTGCGCACTAAATCAGGTGCATGGGCAGGTTTTGCGGCATGGGCCTAGACTTGGTTTTCAGGGTCTTCTGTAGCACTTTGGGTCTTAGGTGAACTTTGAAGTTCTTTTCCACTCCTAAGTTGAATGGCCTTGGCAGTGGCCTTGTGGATGGTGTTTTTGGGGTTAATTTGGGTTTGCCTAGGGAGTTGAGGGCCAGGGTCTAATCTATTGAGTTGGCTTGCCATTTGGCCAATTTGGGTCTCTATGGCTATGATGGCACAGTCTGTCCTCTGTTGGTTGGCTGTGGTGTGCTGAATTACGTCAGCCATCATGTCTTCCAAAGATCTCCTTGCTGAGGCATGATTGCCTTGAGGATGTTGAAGGACTTGAGTGGGAACTTGAGGGGCCACGACATGCCCTTGGAATCCAGAGGGTGCCGTGGGGTTTTGAACATTCTGATTGTTGTTCCACTTCAAGTTTGGAGGGATCATCCATCTAGGATTGTAGGTGTTGGAATAAGGGCCATTAGGAGGCCTCATGCCATCATTGTACCTTCCAATTTAGTTTGCATCCTCTACCATAGGACATGTCTGAGAGTCATGGCCTTGAACCAAGTACACATCACTCGTCATAGTGGGCTTGGCCTTGGCATCACATAGTTGTTTCACCATAGTCGTGGGTTGGGCTATGGTGTCGTCCTTGTCCCTACTCATGCTACTATGTAAGGACCCTTCGCGAATTTTCCCTTGAAACCCGGAAAGAACCCTTATCCCGTCTGACAGCTCTTTACTTCAAAATTTAAATACCAGAAATATCCTTTGTTCTTAAATAATTTTTATTAAACCTTACAAGGTTCCCAACAGAACCTCTGTACTTACTACCCACTCCTACTATCAGACGCAGGATAATATACATGTCAAAGCCAAGACCTCGGAATAGTGGTGATTCAAATAGAAATACTCTCTGACACCAAATGTCAGTAGGTCAGACATTGCTGACATCTCTACTGGAAAACCACAAGACAACAAACTAGTCAGATACTGGTGAATCAACAATAATTCGTCCCTCTGGGTCACCGCCCACACCAACCCACTGACCCGGATAACGAAGTATTTCCATAGGTTGATTAAGCCCATGATAATTGCCGTCTGGTTCATATTAGAGCCGGAAATATCCTCGGCTATCATATCATATCATCAGCCGGTATAACATTCGGCTATCATATCACATCAGTCGGCATATCTCTCGATTATCATATCCCTAGCCACCAGGGTATCCCTTGGGGTGTGCTAGTCCAGTATCACAACTCTCTGTACTATGATATCTCATCAGCCGGCATATCTCTCGACTGGCATATTATATCAGTCGACATATCTCTCGACTATCATATCATATCAGTCGGCATATCTCTCGACTACCATATCATATCCCTAGCCACCAGGGTATCCCTTGGGGTGTGCTAGAATATGTACTACTTGGACTCGACCACAATCTCTGCAAAATCACCTTTTATATTGGAGGTTCACCGGGAGTCCGCCAGCACGGAACCAAGGCCCGGATCCTAGGCCCCCTCAAATCGGTTTTGTTTATATTGGGGGTTCACCGGGAGTCCGCCAACACGGAACCAAGGCCCGGCTCCTAGGCCCCTTCAAATCGGTTTTGTTTATATTGGGGGTTCACCGGGAGTCCGCCAACACGGAGCCAAGGCCCGGCTCCTAGGCCCCTTCAAATTGGTTTTGTTTATATTGGGGGTTCACCGGGAGTCCGCCAACACGGAACCAAGGCCCGGGCCCCATCAAAACGGTTTTGTATCCAAATCAAGTATATATTTTGTTTATCATTTATCACAAATACGGTTTCAACTCATAACCATGTACCCAAATAATTACCACGTCCAAACAATATCAAAACCGAATCCAACAACCATAGCATTTCTCACAATACACTTCCACTGAAATATTGGAACAACAATTATCCAGCAATCATTGCACCCATACACAACAGTAATTAAGTCAAAGATATTTATACATGCATTACAAATTATAAATCAAAGTCCGCTTACCATCACCATCCAACCCAAAATTCAAGTACACTCTAGCCTCAGAACACCTACACCATAATGACCCAACTACCTTGACTTTTCAAGCTCAAAACCCTCTCCACGGTCAATCCTTACCGCTGGGATTGCCCAACCGAGCTCTAAATGAACTCCTATGGCCTCGAAACCAACAAAATCTGATCCGGAACGTCCCAAAACCTTAGTCACGCGCCGCCGTGACTTCGGGAACAGTCCCACGCGCCGCCACGCGCCACCGGAAGGTCAGAACACGCGCCCACGCGCTGCCACGCGCCGGTCACGCGCCTGCTACAGCGTTCACGCGCTTGGACCGGTCCAACCCGGCCCGGCTCGACCTGACCCGGTCCAACTCGACCGGTTCACTCGACTCGACCGGTTACCGGCGACTCGCCGGAGAAGACGACCGGACGGCCCTCGCCGTCGCCGGAGGCTGGCCAGAGAAGATGACCGGACCGCCACCTCCGCCGCCGTCTGGTTCGCCGGAAACTGCCATTTCCGGTCGATTTTCAAGGTTTTCTAACTTCTTCATTTCTTGACCGTTTTTCACGATCTACACATGGAAATTCATCTACTTTTCACCAGGAATCCAAATATGAGGTCAAAGTTCCGAGATCGTACCTGGTTTGGCCGGAAAACGGCGAGAATGTTCGGTTCACCTCCCTCCTCCGTCCGTCGCCTACGGCGGTGCTCCCGCACCAATAACTACCCCAAAATGCTCGTGGGGTCCCGGGGAAGATCCTCCCGACCTCGGTTTTGTTCGAATCAGACCGAAATCCCTCCGATGAATATGGACCTTCGGTGTTCGCACGGGGAGGACTCGGGTAGGACCGAGATTGCATCGACCAATCTCTCGAGGAGAGAGAAAAATATCTGTTATATAATTTCAATTTTTCCAAAATTACCAAACTGCCCCTGCAGCTTCTAGACCCGTAACGAACTCATCGGATCTCCGTTTTCAGCGTGCCGCCTGTCTACGAACTCGTGAGTTCGAGACCTACACAACGGTCTAAGAAAAATTCCCAAAAGTATTACCAGTCAAAAAGTGACTCCCGAACCTATTCAAAACTGAGGGTAAAATGGTCAAATTCTCAAAAGAATTTAAATTCTGGTCCGGGTCGTTACAATCTACCCCCCTAAAGAAATTTCGTCCCTGAAATTTCACTAACTCAAGTTAAAGAACCAACCTCCTATTCAGTTCAAGGTCGCTAAAGAGGTAAACACCTCGGATGCATCTTGTTAACATAATTCCTTAAATAATTTGCACACAAGTGTGCGGTCTGCAGGAAGTTAACCTAGAGCTCTGATACCACTTCTAAGGACCCTTCCCGAATTTTCCCTTGAAACCCGGAAAGAACCCTTATCCCGTCTGACAGCTCTTTACTTCAAAATTTAAATACCAGAAATATCCTTTGTTCTTAAATAATTTTTATTAAACCTTACAGGGTTCCCAACAGAACCTCTGTACTTACTACCCACTCCTACTATCAGACGCAGGATAATATACAGGTCAAAGCCAAGACCTCGGAATAGTGGTGATTCAAATAGAAATACTCTCTGACACCAAATGTCAGTAGGTCAGACATTGCTGACATCTCTACTGGAAAACCACAAGACAACAGACTAGTCAGATACTGGTGAATCAACAATAATTCGTCCCTCTGGGTCACCGTCCACACCAACCCACTGACCCGGATAACGAAGTATTTCCATAGGTTGATTAAGCCCATGATAATTGCCGTCTGGTTCATATTAGAGCCGGAAATATCCTCGGCTATCATATCATATCATCAGCCGGTATAACATTCGGCTATCATATCACATCAGTCGGCATATCTCTCGATTATCATATCCCTAGCCACCAGGGTATCCCTTGGGGTGTGCTAGTCCAGTATCACAACTCTCTGTACTATGATATCTCATCAGCCGGCATATCTCTCGACTGGCATATTATATCAGTCGACATATCTCTCGACTATCATATCATATCAGTCGGCATATCTCTCGACTACCATATCATATCCCTAGCCACCAGGGTATCCCTTGGGGTGTGCTAGAATATGTACTACTTGGACTCGACCACAATCTCTGCAAAATCACCTTTTATATTGGAGGTTCACCGGGAGTCCGCCAGCACGGAACCAAGGCCCGGATCCTAGGCCCCCTCAAATCGGTTTTGTTTATATTGGGGGTTCACCGGGAGTCCGCCAACACGGAACCAAGGCCCGGCTCCTAGGCCCCTTCAAATCGGTTTTGTTTATATTGGGGGTTCACCGGGAGTCCGCCAACACGGAGCCAAGGCCCGGCTCCTAGTCCCCTTCAAATCGGTTTTGTTTATATTGGGGGTTCACCGGGAGTCCGGCAACACGGAACCAAGGCCCGGGCCCCATCAACACGGTTTTGTATCCAAATCAAGTATATATTTTGTTTATCATTTATCACAAATACGGTTTCAACTCATAACCATGTACCACAATAATTACCACGTCCAAACAATATCAAAACCGAATCCAACAACCATAGCATTTCTCACAATACACTTCCACTGAAATATTGGAACAACAATTAACCAGCAATCATTGCACCCATACACAACAGTAATTAAGTCAAAGATATTTATACATGCATTACAAATTATAAATCAAAGTCCGCTTACCATCACCATCCAACCCAAAATTCATGTACACTCTAGCCTCAGAACACCTACACCATAATGACCCAACTACCTTGACTTTTCAAGCTCAAAACCCTCTCCACGGTCAATCCTTACCGCTGGGATTGCCCAACCGAGCTCTAAATGAACTCCTATGGCCTCGAAACCAACAAAATCTGATCCGGAACGTCCCAAAACCTTAGTCACGTCCCGCCGTGACTTCGGGAACAGTCCCACGCGCCGCCACGCGCCACCGGAAGGTCAGAACACGCACCCACGCGCTGCCACGCGCCGGTCACACGCCTGCTACAGTGTTCACGCGCTTGGACCGGTCCAACCCGGCCCGGCTCGACCTGACCCGGTCCAACTCGACCGGTTCACTCGACTCGACCGGTTACCGGCGACTCGCCGGAGAAGACGACCGGACGGTCCTCGCCGTCGCCGGAGGCTGGCCAGAGAAGATTACCGGACCGCCACCTCCGCCGCCGTCTGGTTCGCCGGAAACTGCCATTTCCGGCCGATTTTCAAGGTTTTCTAACTTCTTCATTTCTTGACCGTTTTTCACGATCTACACATGGAAATTCATCTACTTTTCACCAGGAATCCAAATATGAGGTCAAAGTTCCGAGATCGTACCTGGTTTGGCCGGAAAACGGCGAGAATGTTCGGTTCACCTCCCTCCTCCGTCCGTCGCCTACGGCGGTGCTCCCGCTCCAATAACTACCCCAAAATGCTCGTGGGGGCCCGGGGAAGATCCTCCCGACCTCGGTTTTGTTCGAACCAGACCGAAATCCCTCCGATGAATATGGACCTTCGGTGTTCGCACGGGGAGGACTCGGGTAGGACCGAGATTGCATCGACCAATCTCTCGAGGAGAGAGAAAAATATCTGTTATATAATTTCAATTTTTCCAAAATTACCAAACTGCCCCTGCAGCTTCTAGACCCGTAACGAACTCATCGGATCTCCGTTTTCCGCGTGTCGCCTGTCTACGAACTCGTGAGTTCGATACCTACACAACGGTCTAAGAAAAAATCCCAAAAGTATTACCAGTCAAAAAGTGACTCCCGAACCTATTCAAAACTGAGGGTAAAATGGTCAAATTCTCAAAAGAATTTAAATTCTGGTCCGGGTCGTTACAATCTACCCCCCTAAAGAAATTTCGTCCCTGAAATTTCACTAACTCAAGTTAAAGAACCAACCTCCTATTCAGTTCAAGGTCGCTAAAGAGGTAAACACCTCGGATGCATCTTGTTAACATAATTCCTTAAATAATTTGCACACAAGTGTGCGGTCTGCACGAAGTTAACCTAGAGCTCTGATACCACTTGTAAGGACCCTTCCCGAATTTTCCCTTGAAACCCGGAAAGAACCCTTATCCCGTCTGACAGCTCTTTACTTCAAAATTTAAATACCAGAAATATCCTTTGTTCTTAAATAATTTTTATTAAACCTTACAGGGTTCCCAACAGAACCTCTGTACTTACTACCCACTCCTACTATCAGACGCAGGATAATATACAGGTCAAAGCCAAGACCTCGGAATAGTGGTGATTCAAATAGAAATACTCTCTGACACCAAATGTCAGTAGGTCAGACATTGCTGACATCTCTACTGGAAAACCACAAGACAACAGACTAGTCAGATACTGGCGAATCAACAATAATTCGTCCCTCTGGGTCACCGTCCACACCAACCCACTGACCCGGATAACGAAGTATTTCCATAGGTTGATTAAGCCCATGATAATTGCCGTCTGGTTCATATTAGAGCCGGAAATATCCTCGGCTATCATATCATATCATCAGCCGGTATAACATTCGGCTATCATATCACATCAGTCGGCATATCTCTCGATTATCATATCCCTAGCCACCAGGGTATCCCTTGGGGTGTGCTAGTCCAGTATCACAACTCTCTGTACTATGATATCTCATCAGCCGACATATCTCTCGACTGGCATATTATATCAGTCGACATATCTCTCGACTATCATATCATATCAGTCGGCATATCTCTCGACTACCATATCATATCCCTAGCCACCAGGGTATCCCTTGGGGTGTGCTAGAATATGTACTACTTGGACTCGACCACAATCTCTGCAAAATCACCTTTTATATTGGAGGTTCACCGGGAGTCCGCCAGCACGGAACCAAGGCCCGGATCCTAGGCCCCCTCAAATCGGTTTTGTTTATATTGGGGGTTCACCGGGAGTCCGCTAACACGGAACCAAGGCCCGGCTCCTAGGCCCCTTCAAATCGGTTTTGTTTATATTGGGGGTTCACCGGGAGTCCGCCAACACGGAGCCAAGGCCCGGCTCCTAGGCCCCTTCAAATCGGTTTTGTTTATATTGGGGGTTCACCGGGAGTCCGTCAACACGGAACCAAGGCCCGGGCCCCATCAACACGGTTTTGTATCCAAATCAAGTATATATTTTGTTTATCATTTATCACAAATACGGTTTCAACTCATAACCATGTACCCAAATAATTATCACGTCCAAACAATATCAAAACCGAATCCAACAACCATAGCATTTCTCACAATACACTTCCACTGAAATATTGGAACAACAATTATCCAGCAATCATTGCACCCATACACAACAGTAATTAAGTCAAAGTTATTTATACATGCATTACAAATTATAAATCAAAGTCCGCTTACCATCACCATCAAACCCAAAATTCATGTACACTCTAGCCTCAGAACACCTACACCATAATGACCCAACTACCTTGACTTTTCAAGCTCAAAACCCTCTCCACGGTCAATCCTTACCGCTGGGATTGCCCAACCGAGCTCTAAATGAACTCCTATGGCCTCGAAACCAACAAAATCTGATCTGGAACGTCCCAAAACCTTAGTCACGCGCCGCCGTGACTTCGGGAACAGTCCCATGCGCCGCCACGCGCCACCAGAAGGTCAGAACACGCGCCAACGCTCTGCCACGCGCCGGTCACGCGCCTGCTACAGTGTTCACGCGCTTGGACCGGTCCAACCCGGCCTGGCTCGACCTGACCCGGTCCAACTCGACCGATTCACTCGACTCGACCGGTTCACTCGACTCGACCGGTTACCGGCGACTCGCCGGAGAAGACGACCGGACGGCCGTCGCCGTCGCCAGAGGCTGGCCGGAGAAGATGACCGGACCGCCACCTCCGCCGCCGTCTGGTTCGCCGGAAACTGCCATTTCCGGCCGATTTTCAAGGTTTTCTAACTTCTTCATTTCTTGACCGTTTTTCACGATCTACACATGGAAATTCATCTACTTTTCACCAGGAATCCAAATATGAGGTCAAAGTTCCGAGATCGTACCTGGTTTGGCCGAAAAACGGCCGAGAATGTTTGGTTCCCCTCCCTCCTCCGTCCGTTGCCTACGGCGGTGCTCCCGCTCCAATAACTACCCCAAAATGCTCGTGGGGTCCCGGGGAAGATCCTCCCGACCTCGGTTTTGTTCGAATCGGACCGAAATCCCTCCGATGAATATGGACCTTCGGTGTTCACACGGGGAGGACTTGGGTAGGACCGAGACTGCATCGACCAATCTCTCGAGGAGAGAGAAAAATATCTGTTATATAATTTCAATTTTTGCAAAATTACCAAACTGCCCCTGCAGCTTCTAGACCCGTAACGAACTCATCGGATCTCCGTTTTCCGCGTGCCGCCTGTCTACGAACTCGTGAGTTCGAGACCTACACAACGGTCCAAGAAAAATTCCCAAAAGTATTACCAGTCAAAAAGTGACTCCCCAACCCATCCAAAATTGAGGGTAAAATGGTCAAATTCTCAAAAGAATTTAAATTCTGGTCCGGGTCGTTACATACTAAGGGTCCTAGCTTGTTGTCCCCTATAGCTAAACTGCTTTTCTATCTGAGCGATGCTCTCAAATGTTGCCCTTGCTTCCTCTGCTGTGCTCTCCAAGACTCCCTTGGATTGAGAGTTCATCATTACCCTATCACTAGTCTTCAAGCCACCATAGAAGTATAGCATTAAGTGGCACTCATCAATGTTGTGGTGAGGTCACTCTTGAATCATTCAATGTTGTGTTGAGGTGCCATGACATGTGCCTTGAGCTTATTGGTTTTGGACACAAGGTAGTACTGAGTGAGGAACTTAGAGGACAAGTCCTTCCACGAAGTGATGGATGCTGGTGCTAGTGAATGGAACCATGCCTTAGACTTGTCCTTAAGACTAAAATGGAACAACCTCAATCTGATCTCAGCATCAGTCATGCCATTAATCCTTAATGTGGAACAGACTTCCACAAACTCCTTGATGTGTAAATGGGGGTCCTCATCCGAGAGGCCATGGTACTTAGGTAGCATGTGGATTGTGCTTAACTTGAGCTCAAAGTTTTTCACCGTGGATGGTGGAAAGACAATGGGGAATTGGTCATCATTGACATGAGGAGTGGCATAGTCCTTAAGTAGTCGTGGTGGTGGGTTAGCTAAGGCACGTTCATCAACCATTCTCCCAGGGCTTGGTGGTGGACTTGGATGAGGGGAACCTTGGACAAAAGATGAAGCAGATGATGGAATTAAAGAGTCGTGCACAGATCCCCTAGCAGAACCTTGTGATGACATAAAAGTACCTAAAACAAACAAAAAGGAACTAAGTTAAAACGATCTAAGAAATGGACACCGTTGAGGGACAAGTCCCCTACAACGGCGCCAAACACTTGTTGGAAGAAAAGCATGACAAGTAAATGCACACAATCCTTAACAATAATATCTCAGCAAGCGCACTAATCAATAGACAATATAGTGGTACAAACAAGGGTCGATCCCACGAAGACTTGACTCAACAATGTACTCAAAGCAATAGATTATTTAGTTCACAAGTAGGTACTAAAAACAGAAACAAAACACTAATTAGACATGCTTGACACTAAATAAAAGACAATAAATAGGACAAAGAAAAAAAGGTTGGTGGGGGGGGGGGGGGGGGGACGTGGTGTGTGTGGGTTTATTTAAAATGATGCTAGCAAAGTAAATATCTTAGAATGCAAGAAACAACTAAATAACAAAGAATTGAAGTCAATTAAAGGCAAGTTAAGGCAGTCCCTATCCACACCTAACCACAACATTTTCTAACTTGATTTGCAAGGTTCAATTTTCATGTTCATCACTTGGCCTTGCGAATATCCGGCTAAGGCTCTATCACATATTTTATTTCCTTCTTAGTTTGTATGTTAAATGCATGGTGTGTACACCAACGTCTATCCAATTGGGCCCGAATGGAAGCATTAAGAACAAAAGGAAATCTGAGTCACTACACTAACCCTAGAAAGTGATGTGCATTCTAGGAATGTCATGAGTCGAATTACAAGATCATTGCTTAATGTAACATTTTGATGCAAAGTCATCCGTGAATCATGTTATGAAAGTAGCTAATTCTAACAACACAATAAAATAGCAGTTTAAGCAGTAATTCAACACACCAAGATGAACACAATAATCAAAACCAAGCGCCAAAATCAAGTCATGAAATTGCCATGGCTAGGGCTTCAAGATCAGCCCTAAGTTAAAGTAAACTACTCACAACACATTACGAAAGAAAGCATAAATTGTATTGAATATAAAAGTGAAAGATTAAACCCAATTATACTCTCAAAGGCAAACTCCAAGCACGGCTTCAGGAACTCCTCCAAGAACACAATCAAGTCTTCGTGAACAAGCCTCACGTTAATAACTCAAAATAATAAAATAAAGTGTCTAAGTTGGCGTGTCCAAAATACTGAACAGAGGCCCCCTTATATAGACGAGGTAAAACCTTATCCTACTAGGACTGGAATTATAAACCCTAGCCTAAAATGTTCTAGAATGTTTATTACAATCCTAACTAGATAAGTAGTCCTGAAACTGCTGAAGAACTATGCAGAACACGGCTGGAATTGAGAAATGTCAGTTGGCAAGTGGGAACACATGCTAGTCGCGGGCAGCCCGCAGCCTTCCTGTGGTCATATGTTGGAAACTTATAACTTGGCCCTTGGCATGTCTTCATTGTGCCTTGGGGATCCATGATACTTGAATAACTTCTACATACGCCAAAGAGTCTAAAAACACTTCGTGTCTCGATCGAATGGTTGTAGGCATGCAAATGTCCTTCTTTGAACTTATCGAGTCGAGTCATGGACCTGACCCGCGGACCTAGAACTGGTACTACTGAGGCACTCCCTGGGAGGAACCTCGACTGAAACTTGGCTCCTGGGACATCACTGAGGCTCCTCATGGACACTCGTATGGACACCTTGGTAAGGCTCTGGGGCTCCATTCTGACTCAGTCTGGGACGTGTCTAGGGACTCGAATGGAAGTTCTTGAGACATGTCCTAGATATTTCTTGGTTCTGACCTTGGCACTTCTAGGACATGAACTTGGTGTCATGAGACACAGCTTTAGGATCCGGATGGGCTGATCTGAGGTACTTGGTCAATGACCCCAAAATGAGGTACCTGGACATGTCCTAGGGCCTAGTTCAGGACCCGATATTGATTTAAGGACATCTCCTTCATTTGAACTCCGATTTGAGTCATTCTTTTTCATGTATTCTCATAATTGCATTATCTTTCTAATTCCTATACACGTCTCACAACTAACATGTTAGAGATAGTTGTTAACAAGTTAATAAGAATTAAAGAGAGTAGACATGCTTTGCACAACTAAAAAGAATGCCACAACAGTAAGTATCATGTGTGATGTGTAGATGCCAATATCTCAAGTAATCATGTTTAAAAACAACTTTATCCAAATGCTCCAAAAAGATTTCGCCTCGACTCTAATCCTCACTAGGTATCTCTCTATTCTCACAAGAATCCTAGGCTTACACTCTTATCAAGCATATGTAATAGGCATTATTTAGAGGAATTCAAGTTTAATCACATATGATTTGCAATGAAGAATAGCACTTTCTGGAATTAAGATCTCATGAATGAAATTGAACTTTAAGAACATAGATACATACCTCAATCCTCAGCATGGTTGTCCATAAGATCAGTTAGGTCTTCAGTTTTGGGTGTAATGGGGCTAAGCTTATGGTGTAAGAAAGAAAGGGTCGGATTCAAAGAACCTGAGTTGTGCCAAGGCATGAGATGTCATGACTTTAACTTTGAAGTTCTACTCTGATTTCTTGCTTAGAACCCACCGCAGCATTGATAAGAACTTGATTCCTCTTTTGAAGTCTTCTTGACTTTATTGCCTCACTTGGATCAATTCAGGTGTTCTTTCACATTTCCTTTTTTTTTTTTTTTTTTTTTTTTTAACTGAAAAACACTTAAGATCAATACAGGGAATAAGAACTGCAAGGTTACATCAAAACCCTAGATATAAATTCAGTTACACATCATGATAAAAGAAAGTATAAACACAATATGAAGCATAACTAAAATCAGACTCAAAAGGAGAAGAAGAAACCCCTTGAAGCAATTCTGATGTCGAACTCCTCCTGGTTCCATTAAGCCTTTTTTTTTTCTCCAAACCAGAGACTGCATCTTATGTTAAAAATGGCCTCCACTCTTTCTGTATGACAAAAACATAAAACAATGTGGCTAGGGTTCCCTCCTCCTCTGTTATTCTGAACTAAACTCCTTTAAATAGCAGTCTACAATCCCTAGAAGTTAGGAGAATAAATAGGACATTTCTCTGACTTAAAAGACTCCTAATCAGACCTAAAACAAGGCAATATAATCATAAAAACGTTTTCCTAACAGTGCTGAGACAAGGGTCCTAAAAATCAGGCCCTTGTCTTATTTCTTGGCTGAAATTCTCTTGGCAATGAAGGTTCCTGATATCTTGGACTTTCCTAGTGCAGCAAGTTGTTTTCTTGGCCCTTCTCGAGACTTCCCTTCTCGATACTTCCTTGGACGTCACTTTCCTCTTTGGTACGCACAAGCCTTCCTTATGTGGTACTTTCCCTTTCCAAAATGCTCAGGCCTTCCTTATGTGGAAAGGCACAATCTTAACATTGAAGACTTCTTCTTCGATGGAAAGAAATAATCTTTCCTCCTTCTTTGACTTGACTCCGAGAAAGATTCATTCATTCTTCCTTTTCCCCACTTATACGAACTTTTCTACTTCTGCACACACTTCACAAGAATGATCACTTTCTACTATGGATGGCAATTAAATCACACAAAAGACAAGTAAATGAGCATGAGATGACATAAAAAAGATGCATGAATAATGACTTAACAATCACCCAACCCAGGATTTAGAGCTTACTTCTATTATGTTTGCACTTAAGATTTGGAGGCACTATTTATATGGTGAGACTTGTCATATTTCAATGATCAAACAAGTTTAAGTACTGAACACCCAGAAGGAGTTGAATATGAGACAACAAAGGTGACTAGAATTTGTCAAATATTATGATTGCCCTATTAAGTATCATCCTAGGATGGCTAATGTTGTAGCTGATGCTCTTATTAGGGCAAAAAAAGGGTAATTTATGCAGTCATGAGTGATAGAGCTCTAGTTATGGGAGCTAGACTTTGTGTTCCTAGTGATAAAACCTTAGAGATTGAAATTATGGAGGAAGCTCACAGTTCAGCTTATGTGATGCACCCGGGTACCAAAACGTATCGCACACTTAAGGAACATTATTGGTGGCCTGGTATGAAAAGGGAGATAGCAGAATTTGTGAGTCGATGTTTGACTGGTCACCCATGAAGGCGGAAAGGCAGAAATCGTATGGTGCGATGCAACCACTTCCTATATCCCTGAATGGAAGTGGGAACATATCACTATGGATTTGTGTACAAGCTTCCACGGACTTAGAAAGGACATGATGGTGTTTGGGTGATTGTGGATAGACTTACTAGGTTAGCTCATTTCTTGCCAGTCCAGGAAAATTACAAATTAGACCGCCTAGCTGATTTGTTTGTGAAAGAGATCACCAAGTTGCATGGTGCTCCGGTATTGATCGTGGTTGAGAGGAATCCCTAGTTTACTTCGAGGTTTTGGCGGAGTTTATAGAAGGCCTTGGGAACTAGGCTACATTTTAGTACCGCCTTTCATCCTCAGACGTATGGACAATCTGAGAAGACTATTCAGACCCTAGAAGATTTGTTAAGAACATCTGTGTTACAATTCAAGTGGAATTGGGATACTCATTTGCCATTTATGGAGTTTGCGTACAATAATAGTTATCATTCTAGCATCGATATGGCCCATTATGAGGCATTGGATGGGACACAGTGTCGAATTCCCATTTGTTGGGATGAGGTTGGAAAGAGCAAACTTGTTGGGCCAGAGTTAATTCACATAACTACTTATTAGTTTAAGGCGATCAAGAGTAAGATTAAGGCAACACAGGATAGACTGAAAAGTTACGTAGATAAATGCTCCAAGGACTTCCAATTTGAGGTCGGTGATCATGTGTTTCTAAAGTTGTCTCCTGGAAAAGTGTTGTGGATGAATCATTCAGTAGAAGACGTCACTTGGGAGCCTGAGGTGTATATGCGAGATCAATACCCACACCTCTTCATTTGACATGTATTAAATTTCGAGGACAAAATTTTCTTAAGGGGGGAAGATTGTGACATCCCAAACCATAATTAAAATATAAAAGCTAGTTTTAGAAGTACATTGACTAAATTACCGCTATTAGAGAAGTCTTAGTTTTTCTCGAGACAATTTCGTTAAGTTGAGATTTAAACTTCAAGTTTGGTACCATTAGATAGAGTTGTCTCTACGAACGCGTGGGCGCAAACAACGCACAATTCTGAATTGGAACGAGGAAGTTACAACCATGTAAGGTTGTCGGGACATTTTGGTCATATACTAATTCAATTTTATTTTATTAAGACATTTGAAGATTGTGACAAGTGTCACCAATCAAGTAAAACTAGCACACTAATTGTGCACCGACGGCCTTGGGTTTTTAAACATCACACAACTTGAATTAAAGAAGATGGAAAGCCAGGAGGAAGAAAACCTCGCGCACGACCGCGAGGAGCCTTCGAACCACGCCGTCGATTTCGGCTGTTTCTGGCCTCTTCAGACAACAAGGTTAGTATCTTTGTGTAAGTCTTGACGAATCCAACAATCCAGTAGTTTCGGTTTTGTAAATTAGTTGTTTGTTTTTACAATTTTAACTCGAGAATTTCGAGGTTTCGGACCGTTTGTCATATTTTTCGATAACCTCTATCACTTTTGGCATTCGACTCAGGTATGAAAGTTTATCTACTCATTGAGTTCTACTCAGTGGTATAATTGATTTTAATTTTTGTGATAGTTGAAAACTAAGGGTATTAAGTCGTGTTGACCAACAATAGCGTAGCTAGGATTTGAATTGTGGGGGCTTTTCACAAAATACTTCAAAGGAAAAAATTAAAATTTTGATATAATTGAACTCATAATAGTATTCGAATGATTATTTTTGTCAAAGTGGTATTCAAATTATTCAAATCAATATAATAATATCAAACTAAATAAAGATAAAAAAAAATCATAGCGTATTTTTAATGGTTCATCATCACATATTGACCAATAGAAATTCAAATAGAGAATGTAATAAAAATAAGAAATTATAAACAAAGAGTTCAAATATGCAATAATTAATAGATTGATATATTTAATAAAAATAAAATTACAAGAAAAATATAAATATTTCTTAAAATATGATTAATTTAATATTTATTTAAACAAAATATATGTGAGTGGGGGCCCAGGACCCGACTAGACCCCCCTCCCTCCACCACTGTTGACCAACGAGTGTTTTCCTCGATTAATGAAAATTCGACCATAGGATTGCTTTCAAATTACAATACTATGCTTGTGGAAACCATTAATTTAATATTTATTTTTACATAAATATATGTGAGTGGGGGCCCACGACCCGACTAGACCCCCCTCCCTCCACCACTGTTGACCAACGAGTGTTTTCCTCGATTAATGAAAATTCGACCATTGGATTGCTTTCAAATTACAATACTATGCTTGTGGAATTATCATTGAACTTTCGAAACCTTCGGATTGGAAATCTGAGGTCCGTAGACTGTAAATTGGATTTCTAGGGGTTTGATTCGAAACCGAGCCGAGTTGGATGAGTGTTGAATTTTAGTCAACTCTTCTATTTTCGGATCACAGTTGAGTTATCATCGTAGTGTGGTTATTGTTATAACATAAATCGACCAGTTGACTTTTTGTTGATCATTTTGGATGTAGTTTCGCTTTACGATAATTTAAGCTAGTTTGGGACCGTTTAAGGATGTGTGAGGACCTAGGGGGTTAAGGTCCCAGGTTTAAGGTTTAGAATATTTGTTTCTTAATCCCGGTTGTCACTTTTGATAGGTTATAAGGCCCCGGGGACTGCGGAGGACCGCACAGATCAGAGTTGAGCTTGCTAGAGCATCCAGTGAGTGGATTTTGGTTTCAAACCATAATGCATGCATAAATTTGAGTTTTAAATAAATTCCTATTAAATAGTAATTTTGGTAAATTAAAATAATTATTCTAAAATATTTTTATTATTATCTTTTTGAATTTTGGGAATTTAGAATAATTATTCTAAGGAATTATTATTGGATATGGATTTTCAATAACAAATTTGAAAATGAAGTTTTAAGCTACGGCCCAGCTCTATGGACTGCTTTTGGTTTATGAATTCTGGATTTATTGGATTTTGGACTTAGGCCCGGGATTTCGCTTTATTGGATTTTGGGCTTAGGCCCGGGAATTCGATTTTTATTGGATTTTGGGCTTTAGACCCAGGTTTTATATGATTTTGGCTAAGGCCAGGTAAAAAGAATTTCAAACTGGATTTTGAATTTACATTACGGTTTTCAATATGTTTACCATCCTCAATTATTATAGCATTTCTCCGACCGCATGACTTTGAGGTATTTTCAGTCATACGTGTTCGTTTCCTGTACATGACTTTGAGGTATTTTCGGTCATGTATTCATGAGGTATTTCTGACACATGACTTTGAAGTATTTTCGGTCATGTGACCGCATGACTTTGAGGTATTTTCGGTCATGCGTGTACATCTCCGACACTTGACTTTGAGGTATTTTTGTTCATGTACTCGTTGGGTTTATCTACGTGCGTAGTACAAGATTTCTTCCGCATATCTTTGAGGTATTTTCGGATATGTGGAGAGTATAGGACCCCGAGTTGGGACTCTTAGTTTCTAACCATTGCTTTGAGGTATTTTCGGCAGTGGTTAAGAGGTCATGTCCCCAGGTTGGACAGCCCCCGAATATTGAGCTTCGGCTCGGGATTACTTTAGAGGATGATGAAATATTTTCATGATCTAAATATCTAGGTTTTCTCATGATTTTAAGCTTCTTCAAGGAGGATTTTCAAAGCATGGTTGTGGATCACGGGTTGTTTTACATTGTACGGATTTACGTGGGTCCCATCGGATTTTAAATTAATAAATGGATTTCCGATAAGTTCTTCTGTGATTATTTTCTTTAGTTAACTACCTCAAAAGGATTTTACATTATGCATGCATGATTTTCCTTATGGAGGGGAAAGATATGTTTCCTCAGAAACTACAGTTCAAATGGTTATTTTTATCCACTCACACTTTCCTTTGTTTTGCATCCCCTCCAGGCCGTTGAAGATGATGAAGGCACATTTTGAGGCGGAGGCATCACCTTCCAGCTGCGCTACTATGTACTATCTTCGAGTAGAGTTTGTTAGACGTGTAAATTTTAACTTTACTACCTTGTTGCTCTGATTAACCCTTTGGGATTAGTTGCAAATTATCTCCGAGGATTGGTTGTTTGGATTCAGAGTTGGTTGGTTGGTTGTGTTTTTTATCTGGATTGTTTGGATTCGGAGTTAGTTGGTTGGTTGTGTTGTTTATCTGGATTGTTTGGATATTAGTTTAGTATTTGAATCCTTCATTTAACAGGTGGAAGACGGTTTGACCAAATTACAGGGGAGATTCTGTCGAGTTTTCGGTAGAATTCTCGTGAAGTCTTAGTTGGACTAGTGAGGGCATTTCAGGAACTATTTTAACATTTCAGGTGTTGTGAGATGGTACAAGGCTTCTCATGGATTTCGAGGGGAAATTCAGGAAGGGTCTTGTCAGCATCGAACCTTGTCCTTTGCGGATTGACTATTACTCATTAAGGCGGTCCTAACAAGTCTCCAAGTCATTTGGGCCTCGCATCTTTTCCTTCCAAAGCCCATCCTCAACATTATTGAACAAAAGCTGAGGAGGTTCCTGTGGTCTGGTAAGTTGGCTAGAAACTATAATGCGAAGGTAGCCTGGAATACTATCTGCAAGAATAAGATTGGGGGGGGGTTGGGGGGTATCCGTAAGTTGTCTCCTTGGAACTTGGCTCTAATGGCTAGGCATATTTGGAACTGATTTGCTTTAGATTGTTCTAGCATGTGGGTTGAGTGGGTTAAAGCTTATTTTATTCGTGGTAATTGCTTTTAGTGTCTTAAGCCTGTAGCAATTTGTTCGTGGAATTGGAAAAAGTTGTTGAACTTGCGTCCCTTTGTTAGACCTCTTGTTAGGTCTACTGTGGGCAATGGGGAGCATACTTTTTTCTGGTGTGACAACTGGCTGGGAAATGGTCCTTTGATTGAGGTTTTCGGTAATGATGTGGTGTCTCTCTCGGGCATTAATTTACACTCTCGGGTGAGTGAGGTGCTTGGTGTTGGCCTTCCGCTGCCAACTATGCTATTTGAATTATTTCTGCTGCTGTGTCTACCTACTTTTCTGGGTTCGTTCAGAGGGATAAGGTTTTTTGGCTGCCGGCTACTAATGGGGTGTTTACTTCGAAATCAATGTGGAATCAGCTTCAACCACCGGGTCCTAGTCTTCCTTGGACCTCGCTGATTTGGTTTAAAGGATATATTCCTTGCTTGAGTTTCATTCTTTGGCTCGCTATCAAAGGAAAGCTCTCCATTCTGGATAGGATTGGCCATTTCATTGATCGGGACAATGTCAGGTGTGTGCTTTGTAATGTTGAACTGGAGTCGCACTCGCACCTTTTCTTCTCGTACCCTTTCTCTGGTGGTATTTGGCACCAGATTATGGCCCACTGTGGCCAAATGATGCCCTCCCTCTCATGGGCTGATCTGATTATGTTTCTCACTGCCAATTGGACAACGAATTCCATCGCTATGACTGTTAAACGCTTAGCTCTCGCTGTCACTTCTACGGTGTTTGGAAGGAACGGAACCATAGAACTTTCGGTCGTCCTCCTTGCCCTCCGGCTGTGGTGTCTCGTTCAATCATTGCTATTGTTAGGTCTAGATTATTTTCTCTTAGTCTTACTCATTCCCTGGCTCACCAAACGGTGGCTTTGAATTGGAACATTACTAATGTTTAGTTAGCTGTTCGCCTGGCTAATGCCGGCTGCCTCTGTATTCTCTTGGTTGCCGTTTTGGGCTGTTTATAAATTTTTTATTATAAACACCACTAAAATAGTACTACTTGTCACTACACGACTTATAAGTACGCAAGATTTTATTTATTTAATTCCGTTTCAGTTTAGCAAACCCTTTTACGAGAATCAAATTTACTTTCATTAGGAGTTTAAAAGGAACATCCGATTTTGGTTCCAATTTTTACTTAAAACCTTTTATTTTAGTTGCTTTTCACTCGATTTGAAGCCCTAGAATTCGCAATACACGTCATCCCGTAGTTGGATTTTTACTTGTACACTGTTCTTTAAGATCAATTGACCAGAATTTGGTTTGCACCATTATAATCATATATCCAAGAATAAACATAGAGGCAAAAACTAAAGATCAACTTCATAACTTTGAATAATCTTCCATCCAAGACTAATCCAAGGGCAACAGATCCATGAAAAGATAAATACAAACCACACCCCGATCGGAGATTAGACCCACCCTTCGAGTACGGGGACACCTCGTGGTATTTACTATTTACCCAAAAAACAACTAAAACTTGTATTTCCCGGGATCCATGCCAAATGCTTGACTAAGCCCATTCCCATGTCTGCCAGAAGAGAGTTAATCACAAGCTTGGCATTGGCAACAGCAGAAAAACACCAACAGTTTCCTGCTGCAGAAGTTAAGTGCACCAGAAGAGAAAAAAAAAAAAAAAAAACCTCTTGTGACATCATTCTGCAGCTGCAGGACATATAAAATGAACTAATTTCGAGAAAATAAAACATGAGGAGAGATGAAAATTATGTTGATAACCTGTTAACAGTCTTTCAGTGAATGGTAACAGCTTCGTGTACACATTTGGCATTTCCCAAGTCCGGCTTCAAGCGAATTATATGTTCATTCACTGGCCTTGGTTCCGTGTAGAATGCCTCGTATGAAGTTGCAAGAGAAACTGGAATGCCCAGAAAATCACGTGCCATCCGGGAAAGGGTAGGAAATCTAGCACCTGCAGTTTTCCACCAAGTCAATGCACTAAATCCTGACTCCAGCGTAAGATTGGCTCTTCCAAATAGCAGTCCAAGTCTGATTTTTTCAGTCTGTTTATTCGATTGGATGAACTGGTGGTACTCCTTCAACACACCAAATGTATGACTCACAAGTTCATGAAAAGGAGACTCTCCTTCTGAATCTGAATCAGAAGAAGATGATTCACTCCTAAAGGTATCTTTTTCAGGAAAACGTATCACATATACATCAAATTGTTTCCGGATGGCACCCAAAACATCTGCAGCTTGTGAGTTTCTGTCCCTGCCCTTAACTTTTGAACACACAAATTCTACATATTTCATCTTAAAACGAGGATCCAGCGCTGCAGTTATCGCCAACAGCAAGAACATGTCATCCCAATACTTACAAAACTTTTTCAACATGTCCTCAGCTATTGTTCTAATAAAACTGTCTAAGTCGGTAGACATTTTGATCAGAAGTTCTCGAAGCTCATGAAGGTGATAAAGATACACATTAGCAGTTAGATGTTTTGTCTCAAACAATGCGTGTGATACTTCATATATTCTCCCTACAATTTTGCAAACACCTTCAACCTTCTTCCATTTCTCAGTGGATGGCACGTTTTTCAAATCGATGTTTTTTGGCAGGAGAATTCTCCCATAGCCCAAAACTTCAGAGCTCGCTGCAGATCAAAAATTGTGTGATTCCATAAGGGTAATGATTACGGTTCATGAACTTTTATAATGATATCTGTAATCTTGCCAAACGCATCCTGCACTATTTGACTGATCATTTCCCCACAACAATACACACGAAACCCACGAAACAGTTGACTAAAACAGCGTTCCTTGTTACCTTGGATATGACTTCTCACATACTCATCCACACAGCCATAACTACTAGTCATAATGAATGCAGAAATCTTATTCTTAATACCACAATCATGAAGAGACTTAAAAACGCCCCAATCTTGACGAAAATCATCAGGTAAATCATCTTCATCATGGCCTTCATCCGATGCAAACACAATACAGCGGAAGTAAAGTACCCACTTCCTGAGTTTCCAATTTTCATTAATAAAATGTCCTGAAAGGCACACAAATTTACGGAAATTATAGTACTTCAAAGCTTCCATTGAGATGCTAATGTGTCCCTCAAAGTTTTCTAAAATCTCTTGAACTGTCTCCTTCCTTTCCTCATAGAGTTTCATGCATTCACTCTCAACCTCTTTGACACTAATCTTAAACCGCGGGTTAAACTTATTCGCCAACTCCCTAAAATCACTACCTTCAACCAACTTAGGTGGAACATGAGCAGAGCAAACAAACTTTGCAAAAGCCCTCAGAGCTTTTTGCTCATCAAGTTCAAACCCATCAAACCTTGCATCAGAATCTAATGACACGCGATTGGCATCACCGCTTTCTCTACCCCAGACTTCATGTTCATGATCACAAATCCCTTTCATTTTAGAATCAACAGCTACATTAGCATTAGCTTCACGAATTCCTAACATATCTAATGATCTCAATTCACAAACTTATCAGCATCATAGCTCCAAATATTTGAAAAATCCAATGTTACACCCCTTCTAAAGCACAGAGTAAAAATAATATCGACGTCGAATCTTCATTAATACCCATTTCAATATAAGTAAACCTCTCGCAATAAATACTCAAAAAAATCCAAAATTTATAAACCCAAAGACTGCGACCTCAAAATTGATGTAACCCATCTAATAATAACAACAAAATATTCAAAATAACGGCATTATAATAGCAGAAATAAATAGCGACAGCGAAAGCGAGACCTAGAAAATAAAATAAAAAACTCAAATTAGGCGTAAATGCAGATAACGTACAAGAAGCAAGACGAGCGTGGTTCATTAATCAGAAGTCAATTAAAAAAAATTGAGTGTCAGACAAACCTCGATTGGGATGAAGAGTCTCCTGGAGGAAGAGAAAACAGAAAATAGCTGAGAGAGCGCGCAAAAGGGATTTTAGGGTTCTGTTAGAACTTGGAAGTGAAAATTAGACCGACGGGAAAGAAATGGAGGGAGCTGCTAGCTCATTCTTCATTTTAGCGGGAAATTATCACGGAAGAGCCGTACACGTGGCTTCCTTCATAGAAAGACACGTCTTTCTTTCCTCTGCTTACAGGTAAAATTTTATTAAAAATGAAACTGCTTCTTCAATAGTTCTTCGAATCACTTCTTAATTTTTTTTTCCGTTAAATGATCGAAAATGCTTTTATTTTTTCCATCAATTTTATTAGTTTTATATAAACAATATTCGATATTTAAGTTTTTTCCAAAAGTTTCAATTTTTAAATTAAATTTCTAATATTCTATTTCATATATTCAACCCATCTGAACCTAACATCCTAAATAAAAATAATATAATTGATCTTAAATAGTGATATTTGTATTTGCATTACTTGTTGATTCATAATTATTATTGTAATTTTTTCTTCTTTTTATCAAAGTTTTATTTATGTATAGAGATGTATTTGAAAGTTACGTACCCCTAACTAGGTATATCGTTTTATATTTATTAATGAAATTCACTCGTATCATCAAATTTTTTTTCCGATTTGAGCATGTAAATTTAGCCCACTCAAAATTTTAATCCAGGAAATTATTTGCAATAGGAAATCATTTCCCGGACTCCCGCTTTCTCTTTGAAAGAATGATGAATTTGGAATCCCAGCAACTGAGTTAAAAAAGACATTGACATTATATCATCAGCTCAGGACATTGAAGAGAACCAGTTCCTCCTCCTCTATATCCAAAGGGAAACAACATATTACAAAAGTAGATAGTTCATTTCAATCTCCCTAACCCTACTGCTCAAGTGGAAAAGTTTAAATTCTGCAATAGATCAAGGTATTACACACATTCTCAAAAGGAATGGTTTGTGATTCATTGCTGTATTGTTGAAAATGAACCTAGCTATCTAGTTCAAAAGTAAGTAAGTAACCATCTTCATGTCCATGTGAACTGCATAACCAAACTCATTCCCAGCAACCATCTTCATGTCCATGTCAACTGCTTAACCAAACTCATTCACAAGCCTAATCATAAGCTAGGGCCTTAGGGCCAAGAGATAAAAAACTTTTACCTGTTAACGAATTCTATTAGCGCCTGGGATATGCCCAGCTTCGGGTACACATTAAGGCATTCATAAGCTCTGGATTCAGGCAACCTAAATTTTCATCAGCGCGAATTGGTGCAGTATAGAATGCCTCATGTTGAACCAAGAGAGAAACTGGAATCACCAAAAAATCTCGTGCCATCCGGGAGAGGGTAGGATACTCAACGCTTGCTCTTCTCCACCAACACAATGCATCAAATTTTTCACTGAAAGGTAACACAGGTCCTTCCAAATAAAGATCCAATTCAGATTTTTCTTTCGCCTGATCATTCAAATGGTTGAACTGCTGATAGTGTTGCAACACATTCAAATTGTGAGACTTCTTCCCTTGAGGAAAACGGGTCACATATTCATCAAACAGTTTGTGAAGGACCCCCAAAACAACCGCAACTTGTGAGTATCCATCCTGACCCTTAACTTCTGAACAAATCAATTCAATATACCTCATCCTGAATTGAGGATCCAGCGCATTACATATTGCCAACAGCAAGAACATGTCATCCCAATACTTATCAAACTTTTCCAACATGCCCTCAGCTATTGTTCTGTCAAAACTACCTGAGCCAGTGGACACACGAGCCAGAATTTTGCGAAGCTCATGCAGGCGATAAAGATAAACATTAGAAGTTAGAGGCTCCTTGTAAAATAATGCTTTTGATACTTCAAGTATGCTCTTCACAATTTTACAGACACCTTCAACTTGCTTCCATTCTTCTCGGGAAGGCACGTCGCGGGGATCAATCCCATCTTTGGAAGAGAGTTTTCCCTCAGACATTGAATCCAAAGCATTTTGTAGTTCGTGATGTTTGAAAAACCACATGGGGAAAGTAGTTTTTATAAGGTACACTTTTTGAAGCTTGTGAACAATATCTTCAATCTTGCCATATGCAAGCTGCACCATTACGCTGATTATTTCCCCACAACAATACACACGAAACATCTGACCACGAAGTTGGAGTTCCTTCTTTCCTTGGATGTGCCTTTTTGCATTCTCAAACCATGTGTTACAGCAATTGTCATTCTTCATGGCAAGTGTCAATATCTTGCTCTCAATGCCCCAATCTTCAAGCGACCTAAAAATGTCCCAATCTTCATATTTCTGAAGAGGATCACTGGATGGACTCAGTACCGACGAAAGAGGACAGAACTTACAGGAGTATATTATATACTTTTGCGGTGTCCAATTCTTATCAACAAAATGTGCTGAGAGGCACAAATAATCAATGAAGCGACAGTCAACGAACCTTTGGTACCTCATTAAGTCCACCGAGAGGCTAATCTGTCCATCATAGTCTCTTAGCAAGTTTTTAACTCCCCTTCTCCTTTCCTCATAGACTTTCATGCATTCACTTTCAACCTCACTGAAACTAGGCTTAAACCGCAGGTTAAAGTCCTTTGAAAGTTCTAAACAATCTTCAAACCACATAGGTGGAATGTCTTCAGAGCAAATAAGCTCAGCAAGAAACCTTAGATCTTCTTTCTGATCATATTCAACTTCCTTGCCAATGCCATTACCACTGCTGTCATTTTCATGGTCAGATATTCCATTCTTCACAGAATCAGTGACTTCATTAGTTCCAGGAACCACAGACATATCTAGCAAACACATAATGATTAGCAGCATGCACACCACATAATAGTCTATTTCTTCTTGAACGAACCATTAACCAAAAATCTTGCAAAAGAATCTTAAAAACACAAACTCTATTCACCCAATGAACTCAAAACCCAAAGATAATATAACAGACAAACAAAAATGATCATATTGGTAATCAAAAAGACACGAAGAGAGAGATTAAGCCGGATCTAGACATATCTAACAAACCCAAATTATTAAGCCGGATCTTGGTAACCAAAATCTTACAGTGAACTCTTAAAGTTCTAAACTATATTCATCCACTCAACTCAGAACTCAAAGAGAAAATAAAGAATAAGAAAATTACCAAAATATAGAAAAATGACCATATTAGTAAACAAATAGCCCTGAAAATGATAGAATACGCCGGACCCAGACATATATAACACGCACAAAATTATAAGCCTCATCGCAACTCCATGCTTTTTCTACTAATTAATGCACACAGTCGTTTTCTTTTTGCACTTTCGAGTTAAAAACTCAAGAAAGAGGTAACCATGGCGCCCAATCATGGATATCCATTAACAATATAGCCTAAAATCTTGCAGTAAATTCTTAAACACACAAACTTTATTCCTCCACTGAACTCAAAACTCAAAGATAAATATCAAAATAGATAACAGAAAAAATACACAAATAAAATATCATATTTCTGAAGAAATAAACCCGATAATGGCAGAATAAAGCAAACCCAGAACATAAAGAACAGTGGAAACACAAAAACCATAAGAAATAATGATATCAGGAGGAGAAAAATGCATGAAATCTTTGTTTAAAATGTGGAATTTCATGAGTGAAGAAAAAAGATGAAATCTTGAGTTGAGGCCTAACCTCGTTTGCGTGGGGTCGGGCCAGAGCAAAAGAGAAGGCAGGAGGATTTTCGGGGTCTGTGGGAATGGAAAAGTCTGAGAGAGAGAAAGAGAGAGAGAGGGGCAGACTGCAGAGTATAAAGTTGCTTAGCGGGAAAGTAAGAATGAGCATCGGGCCGTACACGTGGCTGTTTTATTGATAATACAAGGGCTTAATTTGGGGTTTGGATAGAACGGACAAATTTTGTCTTTCCATTTTCTCGTTTATCTCAAAGAAAATGAAAAGTTACTTTTTTACCTTGTGGACACATAGTCATTGCTCTTTGGTCAATCTTTTGGACGTGACTCTAAGACCATCTCTATATAAGTGGATTAAATATAGCCTAAATGGTAAAATTTAAGAATTTTAAATCAAAAATTATTTTCAATAATTGTTCTAAATTTGGACTAAAAAGGTCAAAGTTTGATCATTGGACTAAAATGCCAGCCAAATAAAATTTGTAGGGCCGAAGAAACATAGTAGCTTTTAATGCAGGAATTATTTTTTTTAGTTTGTTGCCTTTCTCTTGCAGATTTGCTACTACTCCACATTTGAAATGAATTTTGCCATTCAAATACTTCACGCTCCCAATGGATCCATTTTTTTATGTTTAAGTTATCTAATTAATTTCTTATGCTTAAGTTGTATTTAAATTTCTATGCTTAAGTTGTTTCCTTTTAAATTAATAAAAAAAAATTTCAAATTCTTTTAAATATGTAGTCAATTTTAATATTAATATTCAAATGTTGAAAAACTTAAAATTCATTTATTACAAACAAAAAACAATACATTATACAAAATATTTTTATTTTGTCACAAATCCTAAAACTAGTTAAGATGTGATTTTAGTGCATTTATTTATTCCTTAAACTAAAAGATATATTAAAAAATTATAAAATATTAAACGAAATTTAGCATAATCTTCAACTGCTGAAAATTGTTAAATATAACCTTACACTATTCATTAAAAAACTAATATTTTGTGTCCTAAATTTACATTTAGGAAGGCCTTGCTAGAGATGACCTAAGTTGATGTCTCAATTTTAATTTGCAAGGAGAGTGGTAAATAAATAAAAAGTATAGCCCCAAACAAATAGAATGCATCAAAAAAGAAAATGAGAGGGTGAAATCGTAAATTTAACTATGATAAAGTTTTTAAATCTTGCATATATGTTTGTACATGTAATGTTTTTGTAGTTTGTTTAAATGTACTAATTTGAAAAAATAGCTAAATTAAAATACTTAAGTCACTTAATGAAAAATGAAATAGGTAAGAATTTTTAATTAAGGCCAAGAATGCTCTTAACTTAATTGCTGATTTAATAGTGAAATCAAAAGATAAAGTAAGTTGATATGATCTCAAAACCACATAGAGTAAAATGATGAAATTGAAACCTAGTGGTTCATTTTAAAATTAACCTTCAAACTTTAGAGTGCAAAAAGGTGTTTGTCGAAATGATTAGAAGAATTTAGAAAAAGGCCATGAATAATTAATTTGTTTTATTATTAAAAAGTGTAAATTACACTTATTACTCCCTAATTTACACTTTGTAACAGATTTACACTTTATTTTTCAAATGTTACAAATATCCCCATATACTGTTTAAAACATAACAATTTAGCGCCACCATTAATTATTCCTTTAAAATTTTTATTAAATAATAATGTAGACAAAATATGACCAACAAATGAATATAAGTGACATGGAGGCGTCACGAGATAAAAATATAATAAATTATTAAAATAAGTTTAAAACATAATTAATTAAAAAATTAAAATTGACTAAAATAAATTTCTCTCTCATCCCAGCAAACTCAGTCCCCTCCCCGATAATGAAGACGATGAAGACAACGATGAGGACCATTGATACTGGGATGGAAAGAGACTGAGAGGGAGTTGGTAAACTGACTACCGAGTCCGGCGTCTCGATTTCAAGCTTCTGGGACTCAAATTCAACATCGGCGAGGCAATTTTAGACCCAGAAATTGATGGGAAAGCAGATTTTGAACTTCTTGGGTCGTCTTCATCGTCTTCATCTCTTGATCCTCTTTTTCATCGCACAAGAACACGCACTGAAATTTCATTTTCAATCTTCCATTTTATAACATAAGAATCAAAACTCAATAATAATCGCAGCAATCAACAACTATCAAATGAAAATTCAGAACCTAAGTTCACAAAATTTAGTGGGTTTTTTTTTTCTCTCTTGATGGTTTTGTGCTCTTGCTTTTTGCAAAATTCGAAGCTATATCTGGTAATGGCTGAGTCTAAATGGTCTAAATGTTTCTTCTTCTATGTGAATCGTGCTCGATTTGGGAACGGAGGGAAAGAGGCTGCCAAATACTAATCATGCCATAGGAATTTTGGAATTTTGGAATTTTGGAATTTTGGAATGAAATGAAAGTTTGACCAAAAAACAAGTTCACAACATTTGACGAATTGAAAAAGAAATTTGTGATATTAAGAGGAGAAAAAGGAAATAGAATCCTAGAGGAGCTCCAATACCAAGAAATCAAATGCTCTGTAGAGGGAGCCGTTTGAATTGATTTTGAGATCGCCAGGTTTCTCTTCGGCTTTAGGATTTGCTTCTCTATCTTGAAACCCCGAATAAGGTTCTCATACCTGGATCTCTTCGAGACCACCACAACTGGCTACGAGACCACCGCCGCAAGCTGCACCCGGATCCTCCTAGAGCCGGTAGTACGCTATTTGAATTCTAGATTATTTTTAATTTTTTAATTAATTATGTATGTATGTAACTTATTTTAATAATTTATTATATCTTTTAAATTAAACAACGGGTCTCATTTTAATCAAAACAACATAATGTGTATTGCATACTTGCATTACACTATTACAGTCTTAACAACATAACCAAAAATCTTGGTACAAAATACCATTAAAAGTTCAACTTTATTCACTTACTTTGAACTCAAAGCACTCATCACTCCTTGACAACTTTTCAACTAATTAAAAGTCCATATGGCCAATATTATAATAATATGAACTTCCAACAAATGCTCTTTAATCAATTGGGTCTTTAATCATACTCCCTTATTATGATTTTTCTATATTATAATTACATAGTCCTCAATGCAAATTGTTTTTCTATAATAGTAAAATTGTACTCCTCATGGGATTTCAAAGCTCCAACTATGCATATGTAATATTTTCAATCACATTTATACTTATAGAGAGATAAAATGACATTTTTTTTGGACTGCCTAATTCAATGGTTAAAAATAGGTGGAGTTCGCCCTTTGACACACATAGTTAAGTGTTGCAATTGGGGGAGTTGTTCAGCGAACTAGAAGCAACATAGTCTCCGTACCAACATTGAAGGTTTCGAAGCTATCCAGAAGTGAGCCTTACTCTATAGGGGTGCTAATGCTTTACTCATATAATATCAAGTGTAACGACCCGTACCTGAAATTTGATTAATTTCATAATTTATTTAGGAAAATTGACGTTTTTGGCCTTGAAGGTTTGGATGTTCGGGGTTCACTTTTCGTTTGAAAATATTTATGGAAATTTTGCTTGGATCGATGCGTAGGTCTCGAATTATATATATATATATATATATATATATAATTACTTGTTGCACTCTACTTTTTTATTTTAAAGTTTTCTTATTTTTTTTATGAATCAAACTTTCAAACTTACTCCTATTCCTTTTGAATTGAATATATTTTATTTTATTTCTTTTGTTTAAAAATACTGAATAGTTCTGTATATAAAAAGCGAGAGATATATGAAGCGGAAGAGTAAAGTTTATCGAGAAAAAAAAAAAGTGCAAACGTTTTATATAAACAAAATAAATTAAATTAAAAAAGAAGATGGGTAAGTTTGGAAGTTTTATTTATTAAAAAAAACATTAAAATAAAAAAGTGGAGTGCATCAAATTCAATTTTATCTTGCCACAGAAAAACCCTAACCTCATTTTTCTTTCATCCTAGTCCCAAAGAAAAATCAAACTAAGGGGATGAAGGAGAAGACCATCTTTTTCCCTCCACCCCTCAATCGTTTTTCCTCTTTTTCTTTTGGGTTAGTAATAAGAGTCCCTTTGTGGTGACTGTATGGCAGGAGTCATGCTCGGATTTTGAGTTCCCGATCATGTTATTTTGCTATTTTTTCAATTCATTCCCTTACCCAAAATCTTCCTTTAAAATTTCTTATTTTTCCCTAAATCTTGTTCTACCTTGCGGTTAGAGGAGTTTGCCGCAATGTCTCCCATTGGTTTTGGTCGCAGTAGTTAGATTATGATTTTTTGTCTTTTATTCGCTTTTATGCGCAATTGGATTGTTGTATGCCTTCTTCATATCCTCTATGCTCTACAAGTTCTTTAAGACCAAATGTGATGGGTTTGACGACGGTGGCTGTTTCTTTTAGTGGAGGTAGTTTATTTAGGATTATAGGCGATATGAGGGTTCTAATTGTTTTAGGATTTGTAGGTTTGATTTGTAATTTTGCATAATTTAGTGATGTGGATTTGTTAGCTGTTAGTGCGGCTTTGTCCGTGTTAGTATTGCAATACTGGCTTGTGGGTCTTGCTGTCATAGCTTGATTTTGATGGTATAATTGTACCATTTCTTAATGATATACAATGATATCATTTTTGATAAAAAAAAAAAAAAATTGGAGTGCATTAAGTAATTTGTAGAGTGCCAAATCAGCTCCCATAATAAAAGCCCACAAAGACATGAATTCTTATGAATTCACATGGACCACCGTCCATAACAAAACAGAAAAAAATAATAGAGGAAACCCTCACTCGCACGAACCAAACCTCAATCACCAGCGATTTTGGCCGATTTCGGCCACCTCAAGTGACAAGGTTGGTACCTTTGTGTTTGTCTCGACAAACCCAACACTTCATCAGTTTCGATTTTGTGAAGTAGTTACTTATTTGTGCAGATTTAACCCAAGAAGTTCGAGCTTTCAAACCTGTTTTCACATTTTTCGATAATTTCAGATCACTTTTGACCTTCGATCCAGGTATGAAAGTTCATCTACTCATTGAGCTCTACATAGTGGTATAACTAGATTGGACTTTCATGATAGTTGAAAATTGAGTGAACTATTCCGTGTTGACCACCGAGTGTTTTTCCTCAATTAATGATAATCCAACTGTTGGATTGCTTTGAAATTTCAGTAGCATAATTGTGGAATTATTATTGACCACCTGGAACTTTCGGATTGGAATTATGACGTCCATAGACTCTGAATTGGATTTCTAGTGGTTTGATCCGAAATCGGGCTAAGTTGAATGAGTGTTGACTTTTAGTCAACTCTTCTATTTTTCAATCACAGTTGGTTATTATTGTAACCTAAATTGACCAGTTGACCTTCGATTTTGGTCGTTGTGGATTTAGTTTCGTTTTACGATTATTTAAGCTAGTTTATGACTGATGAGGGCATGTGAGAACCTACGGTAGTTAGGGTCCCAAGTTTAGGGATTAAAATTGTCGTTTATTAATTCCGATTGTCACTTTTGACATGCGATACTGCTCCGGGGACATTAGAGGATAACACAGCTCACAGTTGAGCTTGCTTGAGCTTCCGGTGAGTGGACTTTGTTTTCTAAACTAAAATGCACGCATATATATGTGTTTTAAACGATTTGCTATCATTTATGAGATTTAGGAACTAAGGATAATTATTTTAAACTGATTTATTATTGATTGTGGATTTTGATAGTTATTTTGAAATGATTTTGGGCTTAGGCCCAATTACTAGATTTTGGGCTACGACCCGATTTTATGGATTTGGCTTCGGTCGACTAGCTGAGTATATGGTTTTGGGCTTAGGCCCGGGATTTTGGATTTATGGATTTTGCGCTTCGGCCCGGGGTTTTGATGATTTTTGGCATAGGCCAGGTATACAAATTTCAGCCACGTTGGGTTTGAAGATTCACTCACGGGAGTTGGAGGGTTATTTTCTTCGACACATGATGTTGAGGTATTTTTCGTCATGTGCTCGTTGAGGGTTATTTCTCCGACGCATGACGTTGTGGTATTTTTTGTCATACGCTCGTCGAGGCTGTCTACGCGTAGTACAGGTTTTCAACCACATATCTTTTAGGTATTTTTGGAGAGGACTCTTCTCGAATTTCCCATCAGAATCTGTGAAAAGCTCTGCTCCCGTCTAACAATGCTTGACATCTCAATTTAATTTCTGAAATACCCTTACTACTCCATAATTACTCTATGAGAATTCTACCAAAAATTTGGAAGAATCTCCCCTGTAATATGATCAAACCATCTTCCACCTGTCAGACTAAGGATTCAAATACTAAACTATCAACCCAACAGTCTAGATCAAATTATATCCAACCAACTGTAGGTCTAAGACGACCCATCTACGTAATAATTTACAAACAATCCCAAATGGTTTATCAGAGCAACTAGGTTGGAAAGATAAACGTACACGCCTAACAAAACCTACTCGGAGATCGTAGGTAGTAGCGCATCTGGAAGTTGATGCCTCCGCCTCGAGATGTGCCCTCGTCTTACTCAACGGCCTGGAGGGGACGTAAAACAAGGAAATGTGTGAGTGGATAAAAATAATAATAATTTAAAGCACAAATTTCAGAGGAAAATATAACTTCCCCTCCAAGTAAAACCATGGATGCATAATGTAAAATCCTTTTTAAGTAGCTAACTAGATAAAATAATCACAGAAGAACTTACTGGAAATCCATTCATTATTTTAAAACCAGGCGGGACCCACGAAAATCGTATAATGTAACGCACCTCGTGGTCCACGACCATGCTTTGAAATCCCTCCTCGAAGGAGCTTAAAATGGTAAGAAAACCTAGACATAACATACTACAAAAATATCCCACCATCCCCCTAGTAAAATCCCGAGCCGTAGCTCGATATCTAGGGCCATCCAACGCGGGGACAAGCCCTCCTAGCCATTATCAAAAATACCTCAAAGCAATGGCTAGAAACTGAGAGGTCCAATCTGGGGACCTACTCTCCACATATCCGAAAATACCACGAAGATATGCGGCGGAAATCCTATACTACGCGCGTAGGTAAACTCAACGAGCACATGACCAAAAATACCTCAAAGTTATGTGTCGGAGATGTACACGCATGGCCGAAAATACCTCAAAGTCATGTGTCGAAAATACCTCACGAATACATGACCGAAAATACCTCAAAGCCATGTACCGGAAATGAACATGCATGACCAAAACTACCTCAAAGTCATGTGGTCGGGAAAATACCATAATATCCGAGAATGGTAAGCATAGTGAAAACCATAACGTAAATCTGAAATCCAATTTGAAATCCCTTTTTCCTGGCCTAAGCCAAAATCATAGAAAACCTCAGGCCGAAAGCCCAAAATCCAATAAAAATTGAAATATCGGGGCTAAGCCCAAAACATAAATTCGGTCTAATTCGAAAACCATAAAACCAAAATCCTTAAATCCGGTCCGGAACCCAAAACCATTTGCTCGGCTGAAGCCAAAAATCCAATTAATCCAAAATTCATAAAACTGGACCGTAGCCCCAACACCTTGAAAACCGGGTCGTAGCCCCAACACCTTGAAAACCAAGCTTAAACCCAAATTATATAATTCAAAGCCATTTCACAATCCATGAAACCGGGTTTAATGCTTAAAATCATCACAAACTGTTATTAAGAATCCATAACCAAAATAAGTAATTAGAACAATTATTCCAAATTTCCGAAATTCATAAAAGGTATTAAATCCTTATAGAATAATTATTCTAATTTACTAAAATTCACGTTTAATAGACATTTAATTAAAAACACAATTTATGCATGCATTATATTTTGAAAATCCAAAATTCACTCACCGAAGGTACGATTAAGCTGAACTTTGAGTTGCACGCTCATCTGCCATCCTTGAAGCGGTATCGCCTATCAAAAGTAACTTTCAGGATTACTAAATGATAATTCAAAACCTAAAATCCAAACCACCCCCACCCCCCCCCCCCCCCCCCCTCTCCCGACTGCACATTATACTCACCCCCATGTCCTTTGCTACCGGCGCTACAGTGCCACCGACCAGAATCCGCCATTTCTAGCTAGTTTTTCAAACCTCGATATCTCTCTCTCAATTCTCAACCAAATTCAATGTTCTAATAATGGAAATCTATCTACTTGAGCCAAGGAATCCAAAATATGAAGTAAAAACTGAGAAATCGCACCTTGGTTGGCCGGAAATTGAGCTAGAAGGTTTGTCCTAGCTTCCAAGCTCCAATCCTTAGTCCACCGAGGTCCTCACGGCTCAAAAAAGGTATGTATGAGTTCATGAGATTGAGAGGAAGGTCATAGTGGTGTTAGTTTTGCGAAGAAAATCGAGAGGGGAGAGAGAAAGAGATAGTGGTCCGAAAATTCTGGAAAAATAGAGAGAGGATGACTTTTGAAATATCTAACTCCCAAATGCCCTTACACTTTCTAGACCCATCTCTCACTCAAACGGGCTCCGATTTCCGTTTACCGCCTATCTACGAACTCGTGAGTTCTAGACCTACGCAATGGTTCAAGAAAAACTTTCAAAAGTATCCCCAAACAAAATGTGACTTTTGAACCCTAAGGGTAAAATAGTCATTTTCTAAATTAATTTACAAAAATTAACTAATTAAAAATATGGGTTGTTATAGGACCTCTCGGTTTCCTAGCCATTGCTTTGAGGTATTTTCGGCAGTGGTTAGACGACACATCCCCGCGTTGGACTACCTTCCTGGTACATTGGGGATGGTGGGGTATTGTTATGGTGTGGTGTGTCCAGGTTTTTCTTATGATTATAAGGCCATTCAAGGAGGGTTTTGAAAGCATGGTTATGGACCACGGGGTGCTTTACTTTGCAAGGATTTTCGTGGGTCATGTCCGGTTTTTAATTAAAAAGGCTTTTTGGGTAAGTTCTTTCCTATTTATATTTATTTAGTTAGCTATTTAAAAGGATTTTAAATTATGCATGCAGGGTTTTTAATTACGGAGGGGAATTTATGTTTTTCTCGAAATTCGTGTTTTTAGATTATTCTTTTTGTCCACTCACAACTTTCCAGTGCGACGAGGACACATCCCTAGGCGGAGGTTTCACCTTCGTGGCTGCACACCCACTACATAGGACGTTTGTAAGTTTTTTAAATTTAAATTTTGAACCTAGTTGGCTCTGATTAAACTTTTGGATTCATTCGTAAATTCATTTTGTGGTCTAGATGATTTGGACTTAGTTTTGGTTGGAATGGTTTTATCTGGAACTGTTTGGATTTGTTGGTTTAGTTATCGGATCCTTCGTCTAGCAAGTGGAAGTTGGTTTGACACAAGTACTGGGGAGATTCTTCTGGATTTTCGGCAAAAATCTCGTAAAGTTCTGTTTGGTAATGTAAGGGTAATTCTGAAGGGTTTTTTGTTTTTCAAGGGTTGTTAGATGGGAGCAGGGCTTCTCACGGGTTTCGAGGGGAAATTCGGGAGGGGTCTTGTCATCAAGTAAGGGCTCTTCTTCTGTTCTACGAATCTAACTAATCTATACTACTACTAACTATAGTCAAACTAGGTCTTCTAGAGGAAACTAGCATAGTATGGTTCATATATTTTGTGCTACTAGAATCGTAAGCCGCACTATACTATATTGCCCGAACCTCCTAAACGAAGAATGTTTTGGAGAGTGAGAAGCAGCCGGGTATAGGAGAAGGGGCAGTTGGCATAATAAAGATAGTAAATAGTTCAACTTGGTCGATAGTTCCTCGGGTCGGTTGAGTAATGTAGTTCGCTCGGCTTGCAATGGGCTTGTTCAAGTGAAAAGAGATTTATCTTTGGGAAAACACATAAGATTTGTTCGCTAGAGCTTCATCACTGAATAATGGTGGCTTGATTTTTGGAGAACTTCTTCGCGTGGGCGGTGTACGTACAAGGTAGTTTACTTGCTTACTTTAAAGAGGGAGGGAGTGTTAGAAATAAGCCACTGCCCGACGGCGGTTTATAACACATATCGCCCTGGGACATCTGGAATTTGTTCGGTGTCTCGGAGTTGTAATCTTCCTATTAATGATTGTGAAAACTTTTACAGGATACGTGCTACCTTAGGGTCAGATGAGCTTTTGGGGAGCTACAGTAATTACAAGCTTAGCTAGCACCATACCCACAGTAGCGGATACCATAGTGGACTTGGCTATTTTTGCGAGCAGAAATACCTACAAGGCGACGATTGGGCGTTAAGTGTTATGATATAGATGGACGACGGGGTTGATAGGTCCCAATTTTCTAGGATTTTAGAATGTTTCTTTGAAGGGTATGAGTGAAGCTTATGGCTTTAGGGATAAGGTCTTGAGTTTTGGACGGAGCCCAAAACTTGAGAGCTAAACCCTAAATCATAAGCGATTAACTCGAAATTAATGGAAGTGAAGAATCCTTTTAGGTGTTAAGATATAGGTGGACGACTGGGTTGATATGTTCCAATTCTAGGGTTTAGAATGTTTCTTTGAAGGGTGTGAGTGGAGCTTATGGCCAAGGGATTAGGTCTCGGGTTTTGGAAGAACTAAACCTTAAACCATAAGAAATTAACCCGAAATTAATGGAAGTTAATAAGATTAAAGCTTAAATGAATAAAAAATAAATAAAAGTGTTATGTATTGCATTGGGACCAATATTATCATAAACACATGCTTTATATGTGCAACTATTAATTAATTAATCGATTTAAAAAAAAAAAAAATTGCAAGAGAAAAAAAATATTATCATATAAAACAATTAATACTACTTATAAAACATATTAAATGTATATATGTATATACTTTTTTTTAATAAATGAATATATATATATATATATATATATATATATATTGTAACTGATACGACTTGTTCCAGATTATAAAATGGAAATTAAAGAATTAACCTGGGAATCTGGTAAGTTGGGTCGAACTAAAAGAGTTTTGGATCACTAGTGAAGGCCCAATGCTTTGGTGGGTCATAAATTAAATGATTGGATAGCGAAATGATCATTTTACCCCGTAGTATTGATGGGCCCGACAGTCACTTTTTGATCGGAAACACTTTTGACTACTTTTCTCATACCATTACATCCGTCTGGAGCTCCTGAGTACGTAGACAGGTGGCACTCGAGAATCAGAGTTCGTATGAGAAAGTTACGGGTATAAAACAATGAGGATGAAACGGTAATTTTGGAAAAGTCCAAAAACATAAATCCTAGACTTTCTCTCTCTTCCCTCACTCTGGTTCAGACTCTCTCTCTATCTAACCGTGCGAACATCGCATACCGCCACCACCCATGACCTAGTTCTAGGTCGATTCGTGCCAAATCGAGGCTAGAGGTAGCATCCCCTTGCGCTTGTGAACTGTTTGGTGTCGATTTCGAGGCGAGAGCATCGCCTTAGGCGGCGAATCGAAAGGAGGAATGGGCCGAAACATGACGTCGAAATATGTTCCGCCATGTGGTTGTTAAGGGTTGTTTCTCCGACGTTTGGCATTGAGGTACTCTTCGCCATACGATCGTTGAGGTTGTCTACGCGTAGTACAGGGTTACGTCCGCATATCTTGAGGTATTTTCGGATATGTGGAGAGTAGGTGCCCGAGGTTGACTTCTCGATTTCTAGCCATTGCTTGAGGTATTTTAGGCAATGGTTAGGAGGGTTTGTCCCCGCTATCGAGCTACGGCTTGGGATTACTTTTGGGGGATGGTGGAATATTTTTATAGTATTTTGTGTCTAGGTTTTCTCATGATTTTATGCTCCTTTTAGGACCACATGATGTTTTCATTGTTCGTGTTTTCGTGGGTCCCGTTGTCTTTTAAATTAATAAAAGGATTTCCAGTAAGTTCTTTTGTGACTATTTTATTTAATGAATTACTTAACAAGAATTTTACATTATGCATGCATGGTTTTACTTATGGAGGGAAATGTTATGTTTTCCTCAGAATTTATGTTTTTAAATGATTATTATTTTTATCCACTCACACTTTTTCTTGTTTTACGTCCCCTCCAGGCCGTGGAGTTCGACGAGGGCACATCTTGGGGCGAAGGCACTAACTTCTAGTTGCGCTATATCCTACGATCATCGAGTAGGGTTTGTTAAACTTTTAAACCTTATTTGTCAACCTAGTTGATCTGATTATCCTTTTGGGGTTGTATGTAAATTATCTCCAATGATTGTCTAGATTCGGAGTTGTTTGGTTGACAGTGATTTGGTCTGGACTGTTTGATTGCTAGTTTGTTAATAGAATCCTTTGTCTGATAGGTACAAGACAATTTGACTAAATTACAGGGGAGATTCTGCCGAATTTTCGTTGGAATTCTCGTAGAGTAATTACGAGTGGTAACGGTATTTTAGGAATTAGTTTGAGTTGGTAGAGGTTGTTAGACATGAGCAGGGCTTTTCACGGAACAGGAGCAGGAGTTGGAGCAGAGATTGTCCTGTCATATATATATATATATATATATATACAAAACATATATAAGTGAGGAGGGCCCATGACTCTGTAGATCCCTTCGCTCTGCCTCTGCTTCACGGTAAACATGAGTGTAGAAGATAAGTCGGAGTAGTATGCCATCATTTGAATAGTTTCACATGTGTTAACACTACAAACGTACCAAACTTTTATACCAAATATATGATGTATGTGGTTGCATTTGCTATTTGTTTGGACCTACTTGTTTTTTCAATAAGTTAAAAGGCGGCTTCATCAATCTTGGAATAAACTTTGGTACGAGCACTTAGTACAGCTATAATTTATTAATTAAATAGTAACTGTGTGTCGCATGGGCAAGATTTTAGTGAGTTTGACTCATGTATAAAATATTTAGATTAATTCTGGTTACTTGAAAAAGATTTTTTTTATCAAAAGAGAATGATTTCATTAATATGAGAAGTTAAACAAATAAGGCAAACAACAAAGGCCTTGAAAACGTTTTGGGGCCTCGTTAAAATCCTTACCATAAAATCCGCTAATCGGGGAAATTCGACAAGGGAAAAATAGTGCCCAATCCCAATTACAACAGCAGATAACAAATTAATCTAGATCCCTCACCAAAGCTAACTCGAGCCAGGGTGGTGCAGGGGGCAACAATACACACGGGTTCTGCAGCTCAGGCCTTCTTGAGCCAACTCATGTGCGACCGGATTAGCATGCCTTGGGATATAAGACACTGCCGATGGCATTATGTGGAGCATCTCCAGAAGCTGCAAACAATCCTGCACCAAGAGCCCAGAAGCTGTGCAATTCGACGTCCCTCCCTGCAAGAGCTCAGCCGCCATTTTGCTATCAGTTTCAACCTTGGTCACGGCTAGAGTCAGCTGTTGTGCAACTCGCAGCCCCTCCCTTAGAGCTGCTAGCTCGGTGTCGAGCACCGTGAGTCCCACTGGGCCGCCAATGGTGAAACCAGCCACCAGATCGCCATGCTCATCGTGAACCACACCGCCCATGCCACGTTCCAGTCCTCCCACATGCACTGCCCCATCGCAGTTCAGTTTGAGCTCACCCACTCTCGGCTTCTGCCATCTGGCCTGGGCCATCCTTCTCACTGGTCTAAGCTGGCGATTAAGAGCAGAAAATTCTTTGAAAGCATCCAACGTGTGCTCTAGCGAGAGAAGTGGATAAATAGGTGCCTTCCCATGTACGCCCCCATTCCTCTCATTCCATCCCTGCCAGCAAATATAGACAAACATTTCTAATTCATCTAGTTTTAGTACATCAATAGCACATTCCATCAAATCAATAAAAGGTCCGGATTCAGGGAGTTTGTCGAAAGGCAGCAGCGAAAAGCTCCATACTCGTCTTCATTTCCTACATCCCCATAGCGTGATAGGCATCCTCATTCCTTTTACCCCACTGGCCACATAAAGGGGAATGAATAATCTTCTTTTTCATCAAGTTGGTGGCAGTAGGTAAGATCTCACGACAGGCCCTCCAAATGAAGACCTTAATTTTCGTAGGCACCACCATATTCCAGATTTTATTTCATAGAGAGACTTGGCGGCCCTGGTTAGAGCCACCCACCCCATCCTTTACTCGGCTATCCACCTGGCCCAAAGTAACAATGTATCCACTCTTTATCGTATAGTGCCCATTCGCTGTAAAAAAAACGAGTACATACCATCCTTATAATGATTCACCGCTGCGAGAGGAATAGAGCAGATTGCTCTGACATCTTCTGGGCAGAAACTAATAGTCAGGAGGCTAACATCCCATCTTCGCCCAGCAGTGATCAGCTCTGAAACCCTAGCATCAACAGGTAATAGCATATTAAGAATGGGTTTGAATGTTACCGGTTTAGGAATCCATCTGTCGTGGAATACTCGAACAGAAACTCCATCCCCAATCCTCCAAGTCATACCGGCCTCTATTACTTCCCTCCCCCACACAATCGACTTCCATATGAGAGATGGAGAGTCCCCAATGCCCGCCCTCAGAAAATTGCTGTCAGGAAAATAGCGAGCCCTCATGATTTTACTCACAAGAGACTCGGGTCTCTCCAGAATACGCCATGCTTGCTTGGCCACCATAACTTTATTGAAAGCTTCAAAATCCTTAAACACCAACCCTCCCATACGGTTTGGGCGACACAGCTTCTCCCACCTTAACCAATGAATGCCTCATTTCCCAGACTTGCTCCACCAGAATTTTGCAATAAAAGCAGACAACTCATGGCATAGCCTTTTTGGAAGTTGAAAAACTCCCATCGAATACGTGGGGAGTGCCTGAGCAAAAGATATAATCAACACCTCCTTCCATGCAGCTGATAACAGATTAGTCTTCCACTCGTTCAAAACGACCCTTGAGAGCCTCCCTCACTTTACTAAACAACAAATTTTTACTACGAAGTGGAATGGTAGGCAGTCCCAAATAACTCTCATGAAACTCCACAATCTGTACTCCCATCAAATGTGAGATTAATGTTTCATAACTAATCAGTGTGTGGACTAAACGCCGCTGCTGTTTTTTTCAAAATTTATCAACTGCCCCAACGCCTCCTCATAGGCCTTCAAAATCTGCATCAATTTTTGACATTCTTGATCAGTCATTATTTATGCATCATTTTGATATCTTTATATGCCTCTCTTACATGTCTTTTGACTGATTTTGTGCCATCAATAGTATAAAATGATCAATCTTGTGAGACTTTTGTAGATTTGGAAAGATAGGTAAATTCTGAGAAGAACGCAAAAAGAATGACTCAAATCGGAGTTCAGATGAAGGAGATGTCCTCATTTCAAAATCAGGTACTGAACTGGGTCCTGAGTGTGTCAGTGCGCCCTATTTTGGGTCCCTGGCCAAGTACCTCAGATCATGCCATCCGGGTCCCAGACCTGTGTCTCATGACATCAAGTTCATGTCCTAGAAGAGTCAAGGTCATACCAGGTTGTGTCTCACGACGTGCCCCAAGGACACCCTCTTGAGTCCCATACGTGTTCATGCCAAGTCCCTGCCGAGCCCAACGCATGCGCCTAAACCCTGGTTCATTTTCCGCCAACAGTGGACCAAAGTTTCTCATCTGCGCTAAGCCTGACAACCTGTGCACCTAGCCTGTGCCATGAAGCGCTTCTATTTCACCCATGGTGCGCCTCAAAAGCGTAGTGTCAGGTTGTGCTGAAAATTCTTTCCTGGTCCCTTGTCCGAAAGAGATCCTTTGCGCCTTATTTTGGGGCCAGAAGGTTCAGAAAAGGCCCTGACCTGCAATTCAATGGAACAAAGAGAGACAAAGCCCATAACTATACTAGATGCATCATTTGGAAGTGCTTGGAATGGTTTGTCTCGAGTAGATTGATCAATGACATTTTTAGTTCTCAAAAGTCAAAGTTTGAAGGTTTTGAGCCCAGAATCTGGCCCAGCTATGTTTGAAGTGCTTAGGCTTGGCTCAGCCTAGTTCTTTACGTCCAAGTAACATCCAGAAGATTCCAGAAGTTGCCTTGGCGTGCAAGAAAGCTTAGAAGACTTATTGTACATTATTGCCGCAAATCCTAGTTCAAGTCCAAGAAGGATTTCTCTTTTAAGTCCTTTTTGATATCTAATTAGAATAGGAGTTTTGAGTCAATTTCTTATTAGGATTTTATCCAAAACTATCTCCTACATTGTAAAGGTGTAGAGGCCTATTTAAAGGACCTTAGGGTATGCGGGTGAAGATATCTCTAGACACCCTAGCCGCAATTTACATTGTAATTCAGCTTTTAAATTTAAAACAGTGTTATTTTCGAAGTGTGAGAGAGTTGGACGTGAGCATTGGAGGACAAGCTCTAGCGTGGTCTTCTGCTGTGTCTCATCTTCAATAATCTCCTCTGTATCTTTACTTTAATTGCTTTTAGTTTCATAAATTCAATTATGTTTGTTTCAATTTCAATTATGTGTGAGTAGTCTTTTTAGGATTAGGGCTGCTTGAAGCCCTAGCCATGTTAGCTCGTTAATTAGGTCAAGAAAATCTAGTTAAGGGCTATAATTGGTTAGGATGGATAGTAAGCCTTAATTCGCCTTATGTAACAACCCGGAAATTTTAATTATTGATTTTATGCAATTATTTTTATTAAATGACGATTTTACCCTTGATCGGTAAAGGGCTTGGAAATCAAGTTTTATTTCGAGACACTTTTGGTGTTGTTTCGGGTACCGTTGCGTAGGTCTCAAACTCACGAGTTCGTAGACAGGCGGCACGCAGGAAACGGAGTTCGTATACGGAAGTTGTGGGTCTAGATGTGTAAGGGCATTTTGGTAATTTGCCATGGAGGGGAGATATTTTAACCTCAATTATTGTACAACTCATTTCATCTTCATTTCAGCTACATCTCCTTATCATTTCACTCACTCACTCTCTCGATAACAAACATAACACAAACACACCGAAACCTTTGAACCGAAACCGAAGAAAAACCAAGAGAAAACCATAAAGTCAACGTCAGATTCAAGGCTTTAACTTCCCATTTGGATCAACTAATCGTATTCTACTCTTTCCCACGATCACAACCGTACCAACCATCGAAGGAGAGGACCACGGTGGAAGCCGAGCCGAGTAAAGGAAGTTTCGGATCTTTGGATTGATTTTTCGGCTTATACAGGTACGTGTTTGATGTTTTGAGGTTATATTTGGATTCCTGGGTTTGAGTAGATAGATTTAGACGTAAAATTTGTGTAAAACGGTTGAGTTTTGAGGAAGTTGTAAAGCTTGGAATTTCGGTCGGAAATGGCGGATTCCGGCGAACCAGACGGCGGCGGAGTGGCGGTCCGGTCATCTTCTCCGGCCAGCTTCTTGCGACGGCGACGACAGTCCGGTCGTCTTCTCCGGCGAGTCACCGGTGATCGATCGAGTCGAGTTGAACCGGTCGAGTTGAGTGGACCAGTCGGGTCGAGTTGAACCGGTCGAGTTGAGTGAACCGGTCGGGTCGAGTTGGACTGGGTCAGGTTGAGCCGAACCGGGTTGGACCGGTTCAGGCGTGTGAACACTGTAGCAGGCGCGTGACCGGCGCGTGTGCCGACCTTCCGGTGGCGCGTGGCGGCGCGTGGGGTCGAGGCTAACGTCACGGCGGCGCGTGGTAACTAGTTTCTGACGTTCTGAATCTGTTGGTACAGGTTTCAGGTTGATCGGACATCGTTTAGAGGTCGTTTTAAGTGTCCGAAGTTGCTGTGATTTTAGGAACAGCAAGGGTAGACTTCCCGAGGTTTAGGAAGTTGTTATATACGAGTCTTATTACTAGCCGATAATCCCGATTGTTGTTTTTGACAGGCGATATCGTTCCGGGAACCTCAGAGGAACGAGCGAGACGGGATTGAGCTAGCTTGAACAGGTTTGTGAGTGGACTTTGTTTTATAAACTGAATTGCATGCATCAAAATATCTTTGTTAAATACGGTTATGTATTGTGGCATTGAATTTCTGAATTTTAGAAATGATTACTAGACACATGTTTTCCACTATTTCAGTTAAAGTATGATTTGAGAAATATCATGGTTTTGGACTCGATTTTGATAACGTTTTGACGTAGAAATTATTGAGTCAATGATTTGGGTTTTGACCCTGTTGTATGAGTTTATCGGATTTTGGTCTGATTTGTGGGAGACCAGGACTCGGGATGAGGATCCGTTATTAGCGGTGAACCCGATGAACCTCCAAGATAAAGATATGATATGCTAGTCGAGAGATAGGCCGACTGATGCAATATAATGATATGATATGATAGTCGAGATATGCTGACTGATATGATATGATAGTCGAGATATGCCGACTGATATGATATGATAGTCGAGATATGCCGACTGATATGATATGATAGTCGAGATATGCCGACTGATATGATATGATAGTTGAGATATGCCGACTATGCCGACTGATGCAATATGATAGCCGTAGGTCATACCGGCTAATGATATGTTATGCTAGTCGAGAGATATGCCGACTGATGTGATAGCATAGTACAGAGAGTTGTGATACAGTACTAGCACACCCCAAGGGATACCCTGGTGGCTAGTGGATGTGTCGATGACAGTGGATTTGAGATGTTATGTGTCTAGGTGGAAATAAATGATTTTGAACATGAAAATGCCGGTGATTTAAAGATGATGTTTTTATAACATGAATTGTTTATGTGATGCATGCATGGTTTTATAAATGGAGGGGGAAAAAGGTAATATTCCTTGGAAAGCGTTTTATAAACGATTATTTTTGTCCACTCACAACTTTTGTGTTTAAACCCCCTTCAGGCCGTAGAGTTGACGCAGACATTATCTCGAGGCAGAGGCATTAGCACTTCCGCTACGCTGTGTAGTTGTACTTGAGTAGGATATCTAATTTGTACTTTGATCCTACTTAGACGCTCTGATATTATTGTATTTGGTTGGTATTTACTTACGGGAATTTTAAGTGCTTAAATCCCTTATCTGACAAGAGAAATTATTTATTGTTATTATCATTTGCTAAGGGTTGAAGGGTATTTGGGAACCTTTCCTTAGGTTGTCAGACGGGATCAGGGTTCTTCCCGGGTTTCGAGGGGAAATTCGGGACGGGTCCTGACACCTTAGTTAATAATTAATCAATCTGTCATCTTATTGCATTGTTATTTTCTGCACTCTTGCGTCACAAGTTAGGTTTAGGGTTACTCTTGAGTCTTTGTGCAGTGTCTTGAGTCTTTGCATCTTTAGTTCATGTGAGGTTTTGTGTTCTTTTATTATTTCTTTGTTTTCTTTTAGTGTTTTGTGTTTTCTCTAAGTTAACAAATTTGAACTTAATTGGACTAATCGTTGATACAAGTCCTCGAGGGATCGACCTTTGCTTGCCAATATATTATCATAACCGATTTTGTATACTTGCAAAGTTATAACCGTTAAAGATAGAGTACAATTCCCCCAGATGGGCATTACAAAACAACAGACTATCGTCAAAAAAGAATAGATGAGATATAGTCAGCGCCCCTACAGCAACTGATATACCATGGATAAGTCTGTGGTCCTGCGCCCTAGTTAGAATAGCCGATAAACCTTCAGCACAAATAAGAAATAAATAGGCTGAGAGAGGGTCACCCTGTCGCAGACCCCGTTGGGGTGTGATCAAACCCATTGGTTTGCCTCTAACTTGGACCGAATACGTCACAGTTGAAATACAATTCATGATTAACAACACCCATTTTTCAGGGTAGCCTAACTTCCTCATCATAGCCTCAAAAAATCCCCATTCTACCCTATCATAAGCCTTTGACATATCTAGCTTTAAAATCATCTTTTTTAAGTCTGAAAACCCCTTTCTTCGAATGGCATGGATGCTCTCAAAAGCTGCAATTATATTATCAATAATGAGGCGGGAAAGGGACAAAAGCACTTTGATAATCAGAGATGATACCTAGCATAACCCCTTTCATTCGATTGACCATCACTTTCGAGATAATCTTATAGATGACAAGGCACAAGCTAATTGGGCGATACTCCATCACCTTTTGAGGCCGGTCAACCTTCGGTATGAGAGTAATTAAGGTATGGTTCACCTCATGCACACTAGCCCCATCATTAAGAACTGCCAAATAGAAACTAACCACCTCGTCTCCCACGGTCTCCCAATATTTTTGATAGAACAAAGCTGGTAGTCCATCTACTCTTGGAGCTTTAGTTGGATACACACCAAATACAGCCTGCTCAATCTCCTCACGACAAAAAGGCCTAGATAGTGTCGTTGATTGGTCACCGGTCACCTTCCTCTCATCAGCACTCAGAACATCAACTAGGGCTCTATTCCCATTGGTACTAAAGAGTTTTTGAAAGTATCGCTCAAAAACCACTCCAATATTATACTCAGTCATCTGCCATTTGTTGTCGTGGTCAAGGACTCCTTGCAGTGAGTTCCTTCTTCCTCGTTGCTTCGCTGTCTCATGAAAAAGTTTAGTATTTCTATCCCCAAATCGCAGCCAAGACACTCTAGACGTTTGCCTCCATATTAATTCCTCTTGACCTAATAGCGAATCCAGTTCAAATGTCAGTTGGCATTGTTGAGCGAGCTCTAGATCAGTGGAGGTAGGGTCGCGAAAACCCTCAAGTTTACTCTTTACGGCTCGAATTTTTTCTGGCAAAGATCCAACACTATTGGTGTTCCAGGTACTAAACGCCCTCTGACAGACCTGTAGCTTTCCCAGGACTGACTGCCCACTTACGTTCCAAGCCTGATCAATGACTTCCTTGCAGTCCTCCCTCTGTACCCATGCCTCCTCGAAATAGAACCGCCGATGCCTCCTCCCACCAGCATTGACCTGAAGACGGATAAGGATAGGGAGGTGGTCGGACGCCCATGAGTTCATGTGATGCACTATTAACGTGGGATGACCCTGTAAAACTCAACATTGGCTACTGCTCTATCAAGACGGACCCTGACTAGTCCATGCCCAGCCCATCGGTTAGACCATGTGAACTTGTTCCCTCGGCTAGCAATGGTTGTGAGACCACAATCGGTCAGGGCTTGCCCAAAATTCACCATCTGAGCCAATGGTCTCCTCCTCCTTCTCACATACTCGCTAGCCTCCAAGATTTCGTTAAAGTCCCCCCTAACAATCGATGGTTCACTAGAGACATTGCTCAATCTCCGTAATAAATCCCAAGAGAAATGCCGATGGTGGATTTCAGGATTACCATAAAATCCCGTAAAACGAAAAGGGTTCACCTCCAAACCTTCGACCCATGCATCTATATGTCCCATCGAATAAGTTCTTGTGGTGACATCCACATTCCAAACCCTACTCGGCTCACATAGAAACCTCCTTGCACCTTAAGTTTCCTTTTCACAAATTCACCTTAAGTTACTTGAAAATGATTAGTATAACATTAATCCTATATAATAAGTTTATTTTATGTCGCATCTATTAATTATAGAATTCAACTTATTTTTATTAGTTATTATTTTATTTTATTTATTTTTAATTCTTTTTCTTTTCGTTAAATAGTAGTCCGGGCTCATTTGGAGAGCGGAATTATATTGAATTGTATAACTCTTCAAATTTAATATACTTAAAATATAAAAATGGATGTATTTTCAAAATAAAGTAATTAGAATAAATAAGATAAACGAAAACTTATAAAATAAAATTTAAAAAATTTAAAATTACATTTATTTTCACATTTAAAATTAATAACTTTAAAAAGAATTTTTCAATATAAATAATATGGTTCACCAAAAGTGGCCTTAGAAAATAGAGTCTAAAAAGTAGGCAGAGCATTGGATTTTGAAGTGAGTTGAATCAGCTGACAGGACAATTCAGAGAGTGAAAGCTTATGGCCTGTGGGTTGTCAACTTATTTGGATTTTGGACATTGAAAATTGAAAACACAATCTCAGCTCACGATGATCCCTCAAAAACACAATCTCGCCTCGCACCGCCGTTTATGAAAATTGAAAACCACCAACTCGCAACATCTCAATCACGCTCACTCATCATCGTCAGCAACCACTAAAGCATGCCTTAAATAAAAATAAAAATAAAAATAAAAATAAAAAGAGAAATTATCACTAATGCCCATTTCTCACAAAAAAAAAAAAAATCACCTAATATTCTCTTCATCAAATTTCAACCAATTTAAGATCATTAATTTTTTATATTTACAATTTTGGCCTAAATATATAAACAAAACAAAAACTTAGTCACTTTTCATTCACCTTCTTCTTTTTCAAATCTGAAACCCTCTCCCATACAAACCCAAAAATCATTTCCCTTCGAAACCCATGAAATGAAGATGAAGATGAAGAGAGAAGAGAGGATGCAGAGGAAGAGGACGTAGCCTCCCCCTTCGTCTTCATTTGGAGATCTTCATCTTCATCTGGAATTCTTCATCTTCATTTTCATGGGTTTCTGGATTTCGCAGTTAGTTACAGATTAGTTTCCACTTATAATTTTAATTTATTACCATGAACTAGAGGATTATGCTTCTCAAATGTAAACAAATTCCTCTTGATTGATGGTGCTGGTAGGGAGACTAAATGTGGGAACGAAAATAAAAAGATGAACATGTTGAGACCTAATTGGGGAAAAAAAATTCCCCAATAAAAAGATGAATAGAAATACAAATTTAGTGATTGAAGGAGAAAATTCAGCTACAAATATGAGGACTTTTTGGGGTTTTGCAACAATATCCAACCTTAAAAATGCCAACACGAAAGATCCGAGAGAAGTGGATGGATTTTTGGATTAAGGATCAGTGAAGTCTGAGGAGCTACATCTGAGAGAGAAGAGAGAAGACGACAAGGGTGAGGTTTTTCGTTCTATGGAACTGTTGCCGTGGCTTCCAATTTGGGAGGAGAAGATGAAATAGGGAAGAAGATGAACCAAAAGAAAAAATTATTTTTATTTTATTTTATGAGAGATTTTTTTTTTGAATAAATTAATTTTTTTTATTAAAAAAATAGTTTTAAATTAAATTATATTATTTTGCCACTTGGCATCTATTGGTCACCTACTTAAACCAAATCTAACGGAGCACTTACTTATCATTTTAATAGAAAATCTAACGGAGGGTTAAAGTTGTAAATTTTTAAATAATATAGTGTTAAATGTAATATTTGAAAATACAAGTACGACTCTGTAGTTTGGTATAAGCCATTGGATAATAAACTGTAATTTGCTCATAAAAAAATTAAAAATTAAAAAAAAATTCAATTTTCAAGATCAAATAGGCTAAATCCTAGGATCAACAATCAAGAAAACGAAATAAATCAAAACACAAAAAGATTGGAAACCCTAGTTGAACAATGTAATGAACCAGAAGTAACAGAAACTATTAGCTTCATATACAAAACCATACCATCCAGTCTATCCAGACATCAAGTCTCAAAAATAAAGACAAGTAGTTATCAATATCCAAAGCCATTAAGAGTTAAAATGCAAAGAAAAGTAGATATTCAATCTCCCTGAAGGAGTTCAAAAGTAGAAAACTTGATGTTCAAGTCTTCCCGGAAGAGAGCGAATCAAAAGCTAGCTACGCAAGATGATCGTGCAGCAAAAACTTAAAAACGTATCTGTTGTAAAATCAAGATAAAAACAAACATTTCTTGTGAGATATCGCCTTGTAGAATATACAAAGAACTAGATAAACAAAAAAGAAAAGAACAAAGAGAGCAGAAAATTGCATTGTTAATGACCTGCAAACATTCTTTCAGTAGCTACCGTTCCAACTTCGTGTACACTTCAAGGCATTCATCAAGTCTGGGTTCAACCCCATTACATGACGATCAGCTGGCCTTGGTTCAGTATAGAATGCCCTAAAGGAATGAGTAAGAGAAACTGGAATAGCCAAGACATCACGTGCCATCCGCGCAAGAGTAGGATACTGGACGCCTGCACAACTCCAGCAGATCAATGCATTAAAATCATAAGTCCATGGTAAGACAGGTTGTTCCAAATAGCGATCCAAGTCTGATTTATTTGCAGGTTGATCATTCGATTGGATGAACTCCTGGTATCCTTGCAACACAAGAAAAGTACGACTCACTTGTCCAGCAGGACTAGACTCCTCTTCTGAATCTGAATCGAAAGAAGATGAATCAATCATAAAGTTCTCTTTCTCGGGAAAACGGATCACATAATCATCAAACAGTTTGCGAATAGCCTCTGAAACAGCTGCAACCTGTGAGCTTCCCTCAGTACCCCCAACTTTTGAACAAACAAATTCTACATATTTCATCTTAAATCGAGGATCCAGCACTGCAGCTACTGCCAACAGCAAGAACATGTCATCCCAATACTTAACAAACATTTTCAACATGTCCTCGGCTATTGCTCTAATGAAACTGTCTGAGTCGGTAGATTTTTGGGTCAGAACTTCGCGAAGCTCATGAAGGTGATAAAGATAAATATTCGCAGTTGGATCTTTTGTTTCAAATAGTGCATTTGAAACTTCATATAGGCTCTCTACAATCTTATAAACAACTTCAACTTCCTTCTATTCGCCTAGTGATGGTACGTCGTAATCATCAATCACATCTTGTGAAGAGAACTCTCCCATAGACCATAAATTCAGAGTCTTTAAATTGAATTTAGTGAGATACCTGATAGGATTTTTCCCACCTGTAAAACAAGGGTTAAAATTACACAAATAATACCTGCAAGAGTACAGGGCTGTTGTAGTATAGCACTGAATGCAGGGTCGATTTCCTCAGGGACTGGTATGGATAATTCTTATTTTTAGAATTCACTTTTAATTAATAATAAAATAATCGCAATAATTTTGGTGACTGAATAAAAATTAAGTAAAAAATGTAAACAAGTACTAGGGCTCAACTTTCACCATTAACAATCATATGTGACTTAGAAAAGAATCTATGAATCAATACATGCAACTTTGAAGGTTAGATTTTTCGAAAGCATATTTTCCTCGTGGGCATTCAAGTGAAAACGTATACCTAACATGCGATTAGTCTATGGCATTTAGATCTAATTCTACATGCAAGATTCATTAAGTTCATGAAAATCTTTTATAACCATGCAATCTCTTAGTTATGGTATTTAACCTAGATGTATTACAATCCTTAATCACAAGAAGCTAATCCCAATTTTTAGGTGGGCATTCCTATAAAATTGCATCAAATTACTTGTCTAAATATCCTAAGGGTGATCAAGCATTAAGACATAAAGATAGTTTTAAACAGTGATTAAAGATTCAAAGCATGCATATACGACAACATAGGAAAAAGATAAATCACATAATCATGTTAAGGCTTAGGTCTAACCCTAGTGAGAAAATTAGTTACTCATGCTCATACTGAATAGAAATAATTTCATTAAAATTGAAGTTGAGAGAACAACCAGTTTGTAGAACAAAGGTAGCCGAAAATCCCAGCTTGCCGTGCTCTTAGATGAAGAATTGTATTCTGAATTTTTGGTGTGTTTTTATCTAAGCCAAGCTTGGGTATTTATAAGGAAATATTCCTAATCCTATTCTGGAAAGGAGTAAAATAAAAATAATCAAATCTAATTCCTAGTTTGAACATAAATAGGAGAGCATATGCCTTCTCCTTCTTGAATTGGGATTTTTAATTGATATACTTCCTTCTTTTGCTCCAAACACTCCTTCTAGAATAAACCTACAAATAAAATCAATTCAAGTATCAATTCTTCCCAAAATAATAATACTAACTAATTAAATATATGGGAAAAATATAAGTATATAATTGACTCATCAAATACCCCCAAACTTGAATTGTTACTTGTCCTCAAGTAAATAAAACAAAACTAAGAAAACATTGAGAAAAACTAAAATGCCACTTTCGCAGGGAACGCGATAGTGTTGAGCAAACACTACACGCCTTTAAACCCCTAGGTGTCCCTAGTAGGAGGAGTTGTGTCTCCTGAGGGTTTACCAGTTACGACACCCACAAACGCTTTCAAAATTTGTTAAACTTAATTTAACCTTCCTTCCATTGAATATAAAGTAACACTTATAAAAGCAAAATCAAAATTCTCAAGTCATAAGCAAGTCTAAAAGAGAGAGCAAATCCACACTTTCAAAACAGAAGATTACCAGATTCTGGTGAGCAATCCATAAACCATATTCGTGTAATGTGAATCTCAACAAAATTGTAAGAGTTAAACCAGTCCCTCACTTGCATTACATCTGTACCCACCAACTGTAAAATCACTTAACTTATCACCATCCAAAGCATTCTTGCCTGAAATTTTTATTTTTATTTATGTTTTTTTTTTTTGTTTTTTTTTTATTTATTTTGTATAACAAATGATGGAATTTTGTGTAACATTAAGCAAGCTTTCTATCCAACCCATGTAACGAGCTTTAGATCGATGACTCCCAAATCAGATGACTTTAGGGCACCAGACAACAAATGTCCCAAATGATTTATTTACTCGAATTGGAAAGGCTAGCATATAATTGATGGGTAAATGCACACCCTTATTTTAGGGCTCGGACTCACCTCCGATTTATTTATGGCTTTCACTTTTTCGAACCTTGGACGGTAACAAATTAAATGACCCACAATCTTAGGGTAAGAAAATTTAGCATGCTTGAAACAAATTTAATTTTCACAAATAAGTTGATGTGCATGTGCGAAATTGAATATGGTACGAATTGTGTGCAAAAATCAACTATATGTTCTTGGTGGTCATGCTCTAATATTTAATCTCACTTATGAATTTTCAAATTTCGATCATAGCAAATAGAGTGCATTAAAAATAATTGAGGAAGGAAAAATCAAATTAAGTCTAAACAAAAATCGTTGTTATTTTATGTTTATTTTCTTTTTTCTAAAATGTTTATTTTATATATTTTTTTGTTGTTTAATTTTTTTTTTTTTTTTATTAGACACAAACAAAATAATAGTTTTCTACCCCCAAACTTATCATGCAACATGTCCCCATGGTGCAAAAGAGAAAAGAAGAAAGAAAATGAAAACACAATAAAGAATTAAGCAGAAAATTAAAAAGAACAAGGAAAAAAAATAAAAGGAAAGAAGAGCACCTGGGGGGGTCGAACCCGAGACCTGAGCTGTGCTCCCAGCCAGTAAAACGGCGTCGTTGTGTGTGAGTTGAAGGTGGACCGAAAACGCCACCGTTTTGAGCAGATATAAAGCCCCATTCTTCAGACTGAGGGCTTCATTTCTCACCCTAGCCGTCCATGAGCAAGAGAGGAGAGAGTCTGAAATCACAGCTCGAAAATACCCACCACTCGGTCACGCCGTGATGCGCCCCCGATGACTGCCAGCTACGATCCCCCATTGTTGTGCAAGCGAGAGACACCACGAACCTCCCCATCGCCGAAACCCAACGAAGTCCGAGAGAAATGGGCTCCAAAAGCGTGGAAATCCGAGCACCCGTCGGAGCCCAGGACAGCGGAAAGGAGAAGGCTGGGACACTGTCCATCACCACACGGCTCCAGCGGCAGCGGCCGGAAGTGGGCACGAGGTAAGGATTCCGTGCTTGGTCCGATTCGGTGTCAATTGTTTTTTTTTTTTTTTTTGTTTTTTTTTTTTTTTGGTTGTCTTGTTATTTGTTTGTTGTTCGTGGCGTCTGATGTGGAATCGCCACCGGTGTGTAGGTGGGAGAAATGGAGGTGGGATGGAGGAGAGACCCGAAGCGGGCCAGGGAAGCGGACAGAAACCCTTGAAAGGTAACAGACCCTCATTTCTGCAAATCTGGTATGCAGATGTGTTCAGATGTGTTTATGTGAAATGTCTGTGTTAATGCTCTTGATGCCTGTGATGTGTCTGTTAAGATGTGTTCATTTGAAATGTCTGTGTGGGCCATCACCGGCCGTCGGAGGCGATGTTGGTGATGGTGGATGTGCAGGGGCTGACCGGAGATTGGGGGATCCGGGGAACTGGGCCCGGATCTAGTGCGGTCGTGGGCTGGAGGCCGAAAGTGGGCCAACCGGTCGATCGTGAGCTCACTCCAATGGCGGGAACACTCGGGGCATACGGCTAGGGGTACCCGGCTCGGAAAGTGGGCCCGATGGGCTCATGAGTACGGGAAGGGAGGACCAGGTTGTAAGCATCGGGCTAGTACGGTCGATTGGCGTGGGCCCACGAGGAAACAGGCCATCGGAGGCGGAGGTGAAGTGGGGTGGAGCCACCATAGGCCCGGTCCATTATCGGCTGAGGTCCCCGAAATTGGGCCTGATGTGATGGCAGGCCTAAGAGTAAGGCCCGAGTTTACCGCGGGTTGGGCCTCGGTCGTGGTTGGGCCGGTAGTCTATGTGGGTCTAAGTCTAATCAGGCGGGGATGTATCGTGGGCGACCCGGCTAGTGTGGACCTGCCCGGAACCTGGGCCCAAGATGGGATTGGTCCTAGTAGTAAGGCGCAGGAGGGCCAGGTTGGGTACCCACGTGACCGTCGCTTGAGTGGGCTTGGACGGCTTCGGCTGCTTGACTCGAGCCTGGATGCAGCTCACGCTTGGGTGGGCCGGCAGGTAAACTCACTACGATTCTGTCCGTAGTTTATTATGATTATTTTTTTATTTATTTTTTTTTTTTATTATTTTTTGTGTTTGTTTGAATTTTTTTTTTTTTTTTTTTTTTTTTTTTTTTTTAACAAATGATACCGACCCAGACTGGTGTGTGTGCAGGTACTACCCCCAAACTTAGAGTAGGGTGTAGATTCCTAGGTTATTCAATTCATTTGATGTAAAAGTGTTGTAATAATAGACCTAGGATCACGATCATCATCAGCCCAGGTATGACTCCTCTATCCTTGGTATTTAGATTTTGAAGCATGTCTACATTTTGTTGTATGATTATACCCGACTGCTAGTGGATAGGGCGCGCCAATCAAATCAACCATGTATGCCTGGAATCACACTTAGTGCTAGGTAACAACAGAAAACGGTCATTGCATGTTAGTTAAGTAAAACAAAAACAAATATGCTATTGTAAAGGATATAGGTGGGTTGCCTCCCCTTAAGCGCTTAAGTTAACGTCTAGAGCTTGACGTAGGGATGGTAGGATCATGGAGTAGGCGGTTGTAGAGCTACGACATCCTTAGCTAGGTCGTAGGGTGACTCTAAATAAGGTTTCAGACGATGTCCATTAACTGTGAATTCCTTTCCGGTTTGGACGTTCTTTATACCCACTGCTCCATGTGGATGTAGATGGACAACTTCAAATGGTCCATACCACCGGGACTTAAGCTTCCCTGGAAAGAGTCTGAGTCTGGAGTTAAATAAGAGTACCTTTTGTCCGGGATGAAAGTCCTTTCTTAAAATCTGGCGATCATGAAATAGCTTGGTCTTCTCCTTATAGATCCTTGCATTGTCGTAGGCATCATTCCGAATTTCTTCCAGCTCACTGAGCTCTAGTTTACGCTGCTCTCCTGCCTCATCATAGGCAAGATTGAGATGCTTGACTGCCCAGAATGCCTTGTGTTCTAACTCCATTGGTAAATGACAAGCTTTGCCATAAACCAGTCGAAATGGGGACATTCCAATTGGGGTTTTATAAGCTGTTCGGTACGCCCATAGTGCATCGTTCAGCTTTGTACTCCAATCCTTCCTTGTAGAAGACACTGTTTTCTCTAGAATTCGCTTAAGCTCGCGATTAGAAACTTCAACTTGCCCAGATGTTTGGGGGTGGTACGGTGTTGCCACCCGATGAGTGATGCCATGCTTTGCAAGTAATGAGGCAAAAGGCTTATTCAAGAAGTGCTTGCCTCCGTCACTTATGATAGCTCTGGGGACTCCAAATCTAGGAAAAATTGTGCCTTGTAGAAATTTGAGGACCACCGATCCTTGATTTGTTGGACTGGCGATGGCCTCCACCCATTTAGAGACGTAGTCCACACCCACTAAGATGTAGAGATTGCCGTGAGATGAGGGAAACGGACCCATAAAGTCGATTCCCCAAACGTCAAAAATTTCAACAACCAAAATGCTCTGCTGTGGCATCTCATTGCGTTTGGACTGGTTTCCAACACGCTGGCAGCGATCGCATGCTTTGCACCATGTGTAAGCGTCTTTGAATAAAGTAGGCCAATAGAAACCGCTCTGTAAAATTTTGGTTGCGGTTCGTTTGGGACCGAAATGGCCTCCACACGCAGATTGATGTGCAAATTGTAAGATACTTTCCTGCTCTTCACTTGGCACACACCGTCGAATAAGTTGGTCTGCACAGTGCTTGAATAGGTAGGGTTCATCCCAAAAATAATATTTGACAGTGGATAGGAACTTTTTCCGCTGTTGGGATGCAATATCGATTGGAAGTTTGCCACTAACCAGAAAATTCACAATATCTGCATACCAGGGTGTGTGATGCATGAGGGCGAAGAGCTGCTCGTCAGGAAAATTTTCTTGGAGTGGCAATGACTCAGACTCTGCTGTTGTGGTGTTCACCAGCCGGGATAAGTGGTCTGCCACTACATTCTCACTCCCCTTTTTGTCACGAATTTCGATGTCAAACTCTTGTAAAAGGAGGATCCATCGTATGAGTCTAGGTTTTGAATCTTTCTTAGCGAAAAGGTATTTCAATGCTGCGTGGTCTGTGAAAATAATTACCTTAGCACCGATTAGATATGATCGGAACTTTTCTAATGCGAAAATCACTGCTAAGAGCTCCTTCTCTGTTGTTGAATAATTGAGTTGTGCATCGTTTAAAGTTCTGCTGGCGTAGTATATCACACTTGGTAGCTTGTCTTGTCGCTGTCCTAGAACAGCTCCAACCGCATAATCTGATGCATCGCACATGACTTCAAAAGGTAGGTTCCAGTCTGGTGCGGTGATAATAGGGGCTGTGGTTAAAAGTGTCTTCAGGGTCGTGAATGATTGGAGGCACTTGTCATCGAATATGAAGTCTGAGTCCTTGGCCAATAAATTGCACAGTGGTCGACTAACCTTAGAAAAGTCTTTGATAAATCTTCTGTAGAACCCCGCATGGCCAAGAAAGGATCTGATATCCTTGACTGATGTGGGTTGTGGCAGGTTGCTGATGACGTCAATCTTGGCTTTGTCCACCTCGATTCCACGGTCTGAAATTAGGTGCCCTAACACAATTCCGTGCTTCACCATAAAGTGGCACTTTTCCCAGTTCAATACCAAATGTGTCTCTTTGCATCTTTCTAGAACAGTGGCCAAGTTGTCTAAACAGTTGTCAAATGAATCTCCATATACGGAGAAGTCATCCATAAACACTTCGATTATTCGTTCCACCATGTCTGAGAATATGCTCATCATGCATCGCTGAAATGTGGCAGGTGCATTACACAGTCCGAAAGGCATACGTCGGTAGGCAAAAGTGCCAAATGGGCACGTGAATGTAGTTTTGTCCTGATCCTCAGGTGCTATAGGAATCTGATTGTACCCTGAATAACCATCTAGAAAACAATAAAATGCTTTGCCCGCTAATCGCTCCACCATCTGATCGATGAATGGGAGTGGGAAGTGATCCTTTCGTGTGGCCGAATTCAGCTTGCGATAATCAATGCAAACCCTCCACCCCGAAGTTAACCTTGTAGGGACTTGCTCCCCTTTTTCGTTAGTACTAACCGTGATTCCCGATTTTTTTGGAACAACTTGTGTTGGGCTTATCCATGGGCTGTCTGAAATTGGGTAGATAATGCCTGCGTCTAGAAGTTTTAGGACCTCACTTCGAACAACGTCTTTCATGATTGGGTTCAATCGTCTTTGAGCATCAATAGTAGGCTTGCTGTCCTCTTCCAGAAGGATACGATGCATGCAGATAGATGGACTGAGGCCTTTAATGTCGGCTATTGTCCACCCAATCGCCTCTTTGTACTTGCGTAAGATTCTGAGTAGCTTGTCTTCCTCTAGGTCGGTGAGGTCTGCTGCAATGATCACGGGCAGAGTTTCGTGGTCACTAAGGTGTGCATATTTGAGATGGGCTGGAAGGGGCTTCTTTTCCAGCTGAGGGGCTATCTTAATCGAAGGCGGTTGTGGCGTCTTTGGGGGCCCAAGCGCTTCAATCTGAGGTCGCCATCTTGGATACGGTGGTCGGTTGCTATCTAGTGCAGCCATAATTTCTGCAATATCTTCCTCGTTTTGGCAGAGGATGGGGTCCATGAGTGCTGCCTCTAGAGGGTCGGTAAAGAGCATTTGTCTCTGTGCCATGCAGGTTACCTCCTCCAAAACTTCAATTCTGCTACACTCTGAAATTTCAGGGGGTCTTTTAGCCATGTCAAATAGGTTTAATACCACAGTTTCATCTTGCACACGGAATGTAAGAGTGCCAGCTTCTACGTCTATCAGTGTGCGGGCTGTGGCCATGAAAGGTCGTCCAAGGATTAGGGGAGTCTCTTTGTCTTCCACCATATCGAGTACCACAAAATCGATGGGTAGGTAGACTTTATCCACCTTGATGATGAGATCTTCAATGATGCCCTTAGGGTAAGTGAGGGATCGGTCAGCCAACTGGAGAACCATTGGTGTAGGCCTGAGCTGTCCTGCTCCTAATCGCTTAAATATTGAGTAGGGCATAAGGTTGATGCTTGATCCGAGATCTATTAGAGATTGCTGAAATTCGGAATTCCCTATTGTGCAGGAAATAGTAAAGCTGCCTGGATCTTTTTTCTTTGGTGGCAGTTTGTGTAGAAGAGCTGCACTACACTGTTCTGTCAAAACCACCTTTTCCAAGTCTGAAATTTTTTTCTTATTGGCGCATACCTCTTTCAAAAATTTTGCATAGGAAGGGATGTGCTTTATAGCATCTAGTAGAGGTAGATTGATATGTACCTTGGCTAATGTCTGCATGAAGTCAATGGTCTGTTGGTCTTTGTTTGAGAGGCGCTGCTGCCTTTCTGGGAATGGCAGGGGCGGAGTGTAGGCAGGGACGTTGGATGGAGCAAATTTAATTTGTGGGGTGAATAGTTCAACCTGAGGTTCAGGTTCAGTATGTGATTCGGTGGTATTTTTTTCTGACTGAGATGACTTTGATGCCTCCCGATTGTCATAACTTTTTCCCCCTCGTAAAGTCCTTACCATCTTACAGTGCTCGGCTCCTCTCGGGTTTGGTATAGGTTGACTGGGAAAAACCCCTTTATCCCTTTCAGAAATTTCTTGGGCCAGTTGGCTTACTTGCTGCTCCAAGTTTTTAATTGATGCTTGAGTATTTTGTTGATTCTGGGTAGAGATATCAATAAACCTGGTTAGCTGCTCTTCTACACTCAATTGGCGTGGTGCGGCCGGTTGGGCCTGATGGTTGAGTGGCTGTTGATAATTCTGCTGGTAATTGGGCCGGACCTGGTGTTGTCCATTCCACCCAAAATTTGTATTATTTTTCCAGCCAGAATTATATGTATTGGGGTAGGCATCATTACGTGGTCTTGGGAAGGAACTCATGCCATTTACTTGTTCTTGGACAAGGTCGGGATACCCATCCTTCTGAGGACATTGGAGGACATTATGTGTAGGGTCCTCATATATGGCGCAAACCTGTGTTGTCTTTGGGGCAGCTGTGGTGAGCATCAAACTGTTGATCTTCTTTTCCAATTGGGTGATTTGTGCTGCAATATTAGGGGTACCATGTCCTTGTGCTACGTCATAGATGTGTCCCCTCGTATGAGAGCCATCATCCGTCCATTGTTGAGATTCGTTAGCCATTAGCTCAAATATTTCAAATGCTTCACGAGCTGTTTTGGATATGAGGGAACCACCTGCAGATGCGTTGACGTAACTTTTGGTGATGTGGTTGAGTCCATCATAAAAGATGTTCATCTGCATGTCTGAATCCAAACCATGGTGGGGACAACGCATGTACAGGTCATTGTACCTCTCCCAAGTATCATGAAACGACTCATTAGATTTCTGGGCAAAGGCCAGTATTTCTTTTTTTCAAGGCAAGAGTCTTGGATGATGGGTAGAATTTGTTTAGAAACCTTGTTTGTAACTGTTCCCATGCTGTTATGCTCCCTGGAGGTAATGAATGTAGCCAAGCCCGAGCTTTATCCTTCAAGGTGTAAGGAAAAAGCCTTAACTTAATTGCCTCATTTGAAATCCCCCGAACAATAATGTTGTCACAACCTGACAAGAATTCAGATATGTGCATGTTTGGATCACTATTTGGGAGTCCATGAAAAGTGGGTAGAAGCTCAAGCATGTGATGCCTGATCTCAAAAGTGACTCCGTCTTGTACCTCGGGGTACACGATGCATTGTGGGGTTCCATTCCCACGTGCTGCAAGGCTTTTGCTAAGCGGTGCGCCGACTTCAGGTATTGTTAATGCCATTGGTGTGGGCAGTGTGTTGTCTATCTTCGTGAACAAATCTGCAAGGAAAGTGCCTTGGAGTGTGAACCTTGCGTTAATTGCTTGTAGTTGTCTTCTTCTTCTTGCTGTTCTTTCAGGTTCAGGATCGAATTGTGCTAGAATCGGGTTCGTAGATCGTGTAGCAATAACCATGCACAATTAGATAGTCCTGCAAGAGTAGAGACCTGTGCGTAAATGTTGATTTGGAGAAGTAGAGAAAAAAATTGAAAACAAATAATTAACTAAAAGTAAATTAAAATAAGAGTAATCGGCACAGTCCCCGGCAGCGGCGCCAATTTCTTGATAGGATTTTTCCCACCTGTAAAACAAGGGTTAAAATTACACAAATAATACCTGCAAGAGTACAGGGCTGTTGTAGTATAGCACTGAATGCAGGGTCGATTTCCTCAGGGACTGGTATGGATAATTCTTATTTTTAGAATTCACTTTTAATTAATAATAAAATAATCGCAATAATTTTGGTGACTGAATAAAAATTAAGTAAAAAATGTAAACAAGTACTAGGGCTCAACTTTCACCATTAACAATCATATGTGACTTAGAAAAGAATCTATGAATCAATACATGCAACTTTGAAGGTTAGATTTTTCGAAAGCATATTTTCCTCGTGGGCATTCAAGTGAAAACGTATACCTAACATGCGATTAGTCTATGGCATTTAGATCTAATTCTACATGCAAGATTCATTAAGTTCATGAAAATCTTTTATAACCATGCAATCTCTTAGTTATGGTATTTAACCTAGATGTATTACAATCCTTAATCACAAGAAGCTAATCCCAATTTTTAGGTGGGCATTCCTATAAAATTGCATCAAATTACTTGTCTAAATATCCTAAGGGTGATCAAGCATTAAGACATAAAGATAGTTTTAAACAGTGATTAAAGATTCAAAGCATGCATATACGACAACATAGGAAAAAGATAAATCACATAATCATGTTAAGGCTTAGGTCTAACCCTAGTGAGAAAATTAGTTACTCATGCTCATACTGAATAGAAATAATTTCATTAAAATTGAAGTTGAGAGAACAACCAGTTTGTAGAACAAAGGTAGCCGAAAATCCCAGCTTGCCGTGCTCTTAGATGAAGAATTGTATTCTGAATTTTTGGTGTGTTTTTATCTAAGCCAAGCTTGGGTATTTATAAGGAAATATTCCTAATCCTATTCTGGAAAGGAGTAAAATAAAAATAATCAAATCTAATTCCTAGTTTGAACATAAATAGGAGAGCATATGCCTTCTCCTTCTTGAATTGGGATTTTTAATTGATATACTTCCTTCTTTTGCTCCAAACACTCCTTCTAGAATAAACCTACAAATAAAATCAATTCAAGTATCAATTCTTCCCAAAATAATAATACTAACTAATTAAATATATGGGAAAAATATAAGTATATAATTGACTCATCAATACCACAAGGGGTACGGAGACTTAAAAGAAATCAACTCGCGAAGCTTCTCAACAATATCTTCAATCTTGTCAAATGCAATCTGCACCACTTACTTGATTACTTCCTCGCAACAACGCACATGAAACAGCTGACCATTAAGTTGGAGACCCTTCTTTCCTTGGATGTGAGATTTCACAAGCTCAACCAATTCATCGTAGTCACAATCATTAGTCATGGTGAGAGTGGATATTTTGCCCCCCAATGATAGGACCCTTCCCGAATTTCCCCTCGAAATCCGGGAAAAACTCTGCTCCCATCTGACACTTAAAGAAATTCTCAGAATACCCCTAAGTCCTTACAATTAAATATGAGAATTCAGCTAAAAATCCGGCAAAATGTCCCCTTAAGGACTAGTTAACCGTCTTCTACCTGTTAGACGAAAGATCAGATAACACTCCAAATTCCAACAACACCAACCATCCAACGATGTAACCATAATTTTAGAATCAGTTCAAAAGACTTATCAGAGCATCTAGGTAGGATAAGTAAAATACATAAATAAATATCATACTCGATAGTCTAGGTAAACGTGTAGCTGAAAATTTAATGTTTATGCCTCTGGATATGCCAACGTCAACTCAACGGCCTGGAGGGGATTTAAAACACGAAAATTGTGAGTGGACAAAATAATCATTTAAAAATCATTTCCGAGGAAAACATACCTTTCCCCCCTCCATGAGTAAAACCATGCATGCATAACATAAAATTCCTTTTTATACAAATATAATATATAAATAATCCGAAAAGCCACCGGAAAAATCCATCTTTTGTTAAAACACTTGGTGGGACCCACGAAAACCCGAATAATGAAAACATTATGTGGTCCACAATCCTTCTTTGAAAACCCTCCTCAAAGGAGTTTAAAATCATGTAAACCGACCTGGACACAAAATATACATCAAAACAGATCCCACTATCAAAACATTACGTAGCTCGATACCCTCTACACACCCGATATACCTCGAGTTGTGCAGAAATCTGTACTACGCGTAGATAGCCTTAACGACATGGTGGAGAAATACCCCTCGACATCAGCGTCGGAGAACCCTCAACGATCTGGCGGAGAAAGACCCTCGACGCCAGTCAGAGAAAACCTTAACCCTAGGGGACAATAATTCAGTGAAAACCAAAATACATGTTTTGAAATTCTTGTTTCTTGGCTTAGGCCAAATTCATTGAAAAATCGGGTTTAAACTCAAAATCGTGGACTCGACCGAAATCCAAAATCAATCAAGTCAAACCATATAAAACCCGGAACCATAAAACCATGCCATATCCCAAAACGTCATTCCAAATAATTATTAAAAGCCCGTGGCTAGTAATAATTTAATAATATCCAGCATTTTTGCCAAAACAATACGTAATAAGTAATTATATCAAATATACCTTTATGCATGAATTATACTTTACAAAACTAAAGTCCACTCACCACACGTCCAAATAAGCTCAATCCCGAGTCGTACGCTCCTCTGAAGTTCCCGGAGCAGTATCGCCTGTCAAAAGTAACAACCAGGATTACCAACTATAATTAAAACCCTAAATTCAGACTCCCTAAACCCCGGGAGGTCCGCTTGCATCACACTAAAAAATCAACCACTTTGGATGCCCAAACTACCCCTAAACGACCTCCGAATAACCCAAAACCTGCGCCAACAGGTCCGGAACGTCGAAACCTTATCGACATGCATCGCCGTGACCCAAAGACCGATCCCACGCGCAGCCATGTGCCGACGGAAGGCCGGACCACTCGCCAAGCGCCGGCCACGCAGCGCCACGCGCTGGCCACGCAGCACCACGCGCCGGCCACGCAGCGCCATGCGCCAGCTACAGTGCCTCAAGCGGCTGCTACTATGTTTCACGCGCCGCTACAGTGTTTCACGCGCCGCTACTCGGTGCTGACTTAGCCGCCAAGTGGCACCACTTGGCTGCCAAGTGGCTTCCACGTGGCTGCTAAGTGGCATCCATGTGGCTCCACGTGGCTTCCAGGTGGCATGCCACGTAAGCCCCCTCTAACTGAACCAGTCACCGGAGAAGACGACCGCTCCGCCAGACGCCTTAATCCACCGTCGCCGGAAAACTCCATTGCCGACCGACCTTGAATTTTTCTTAACTTCTTCAAATCTTAACCGTTTTCACAAATTTTTAGTCTAAATCCATCTATTCAAACTCAGGAACTCAAAAATGAAGTCTAAACACGAAATCCATACCTGTGTTGGTCGAAAAATCGATCAAAAGTTTCGATTTTTCCTTTCATCGGTTCGGTGTCCCCCGCGGCTGCTTCCCTTAACGGTTGGTACGTTCTTGATCACGGGAAGGAGGAGAATCCGATGAGTGGAACCCAAACGGACGATCTTGCCTCGAATTGGAGTTTGAATTTGTATGGTTTTTTTGGGTTCGATCGCACAGGTTTGGTTGAGTCGCGAAGAGAGAGAGTGAAATGAAGGAGGATCTGATCTGCTTGGGTTAAAAATATCTATCTAAGCCAAATTACCAAAATGCCCCTGAACATTCTAGACCCACAACTCTCTCACACGAACTCCGTTTTCCAAGTTTAAACTCAAAATCGTGGACTCGGCCGAAATCCAAAATCAATCAAGTCAAACCATATAACACCCGAAACCATAAATCCAGGCCATATCCCAAACGTCATTCTAAATAATTATTGAAAGTCCGTATCTAGAGAATTTAATAATATCTAGAATTTTTGCCAAAACAATACGTAATAAGCAATTATATCAAATATACATTTATGCATGCATTATACTTTACAAAACCAAAGTCCATTCACCACACGTCCATATAAGCTCAATCCCGAGTCGTACGCTACTCTGAATTCCCGGAGCAGTATCGCCTGCCAAAAGTAACAATCAGGATTACCAACTATAATTAAAACCCTACATTCAGACTCCCTAAACCCTGGGAGGTCTTCCCAAAACTACCCCTAAATGACGTCCGAATAACCCAAAACCTGCGCCAACAGGTCTAGAACATTAAAACCTTGTCGAAACACACCGTTGTGACCTAAGGACCAATCCCACGTGCCACTACGTGCTGACGGAAGGCTAGACCACGCGCCGGCACGCGCCTGCTAGAGTGCCTCACGAGCCGGCTTCTATGTTTCACGCGCCGCTACAGTGCTTCAAGCTCCTGACTCAGCGCTGACTTAGCCGCCAGGTGGCATGCCACGTCAGCCCTCTCTGACTGAACCAGTCGCTGGAGAAGACGACCGCTCCGTCGTGCTCTACACTCAGTCATCGTCGGAAAACTCCATTGTCGGCCGACCTTGAATTTTTCCTAACTTCTTCAAATCTTAACTGTTTTCACAAATTTTTAGTCTAAATCCATCTACTCAAACTCAGGAACTCAAAAATGAAGTCTAAACACAAAATCCATACCTGTGTTGGCCGAAAAATCAATCGAAAGTTCTGATTTTTCCTTTTCTCGGTTCGGTGTCTCTCGTGGCTGCGTCCCACGACGGTCGGTACGTTCTTGATAACGGGAAGGAGGAGAATCCGATGAGTGGAACCAAAACGGACGATCTTTCCTCGAATTGGAGTTCAAATTTTTGGGTTTTTTGGGTTCAATTGCACTGGATTGGGTGAGTCGCGAAGAGAGAGTGAAATAAAGGAGGATATGATCTGCTTGGATTTAAAATATCTACCCAAGCCAAATTACCAAAATGTCCTTGAACATTCTAGACCCACAATTTTCTCACACAAACACCCAATGCCCCAATTTTCAAGTGACTTAAAAACACCCCAATCTTTATCCACAGGACGGGGATCACCACTAGAAGAACCTGAATAAGAAATAGAACGGTAGTAAAGCACCAACTTTTTCAGTTTCCAATTCTCATCAATAAAATTTGCAAAAAAGGCACAAGTAATCATCACTGATAAACGAATCACAATCGTTGTTCCACAATATGTCCACCGAGAGGCTAATTTGTCCCTCCAAGTTTCCTAAGACCTCGTTAGTTTTCAATCTGCTTTCCTCATAGAATTCCAAGCATTTACTTTCAACCTCATCGAAATTAGGCTTAAACTGAGGGTTAAACATATTTATTAGCTCTCCAAATTCACCATTTTCAACCAACTTGGCTGGAACATCTGCAGTGCAAATAAGCTTTGTAACAACCCTGACACTACAAGATAAATGATCTTGTCCGGCGAAAAGAGTACGTCGGGCAAGAAAAAAACTTACTGAGCAAAATCATTCCCGACAAGACCTCGTCAGGAAAATTTGGTCGGGCCTCAATAAACGGGCTAAACATTACCCGACGAACAAGATAATTTAAAAAAAGGGATTTGCCGGGCAATTTTTCGAAAGCCCGTCGAACCATTCATCGTGTTGAATTTTACGGGCAAATATGAAAGTCAACGAAAGTTTGTTTGGCGTAGGTATATTTCGCCGGGTGAAATTGTAATAAAATTTTTTTAATTATATATATAATTAAAATATTTTTTTTTAATAATACATATAATTAAAATATGTATATATTTTTTAATATATATAAATGTTAATTATATATTAATTATAATTAACATATATATATTAATTATATATAATTAAAAAAAATAAAGCGAATGAAATATAAATTAAAAAGATATATATATATATATATATATATATATATATATAAATTGATGTTTTACATAAGGAAAAGTAAATTACATTATATATATATATATATATATATATATATATATATATATCTAAATATCATCCGAGTGGTTTGGCTGCGAGGTCGGTTGTTGGTCGGGCTGTGGGGCTGGTTGCTGGTCGGGTTGGGGGGCCGATTGTTGGTCAGTCTGGGGGGCCGGTTCATCATCATGCGGGAGAGGAATAGTAATCCCTCTAGCAAGCAACCCCTCAATCACCACCTGGAGGGTGGATTTGATTCTCGCATTCTCGGGCTTGACGCTTCTATTCTCGTCCCGGACGCTCGCTTACTCGTTTTGGATCGCCGTGAACCTCGGACTGTCATCGTTGACTCCCCGGGAAGAACTCGAAGAGCTACTGACATCTCAAATTAGAGCATCTCCCACATCTCAAACCTAAATCCAAATAAACCACAATATAAACAATATTCAAACCACAATATAAACAATATTCAAACCTAAATCAAAATAAACTTAATCAATCCACAATATTCACAATATTCAAACCAAAAACATAAACTTAATAACCTAATCAAACCTAAATGCAAATAAACCACAATATAAACAATATTCAAACCACAATATAAACAATATTCAAACCAAAAGTAAACTTAAACCTAATCAAACCTAAATCCAATCCAAATTCACAATATTAAAAAAATCATACTACCAAATCAAACCCAAAATTCACACTATCAATTCAAGAGAGAGAGAGAGAGACTTACGGTTGAGGGATTGGAAGAGAGAGAGGCGGCGGCGAGGTGTCGGCGGTAGCGAAGTGTCGGTGATAGCGAGGTCTCGGTGGAGGCGAGGTGTCAACGGCAAGGTGTCGGCGGCGGCGAGAAAGACAACTGCAGGGAGCAGGGTGCTAGGTTGACTTCGTGTGAGAGAGAGAGGGAGGGCAAAGAGGTGAGGCAGTGAGCTGGGAGGGTTTGGGGAGAGGGTGGTGCGTGGGTTTTGGGCAGAGAGTGTTTGAATAGAGAGCTGGGCGGAGGAAACAAGGAAGAAGCAAGAAGAAGAGACTTCGCATGAATTTAAGTTACTTGAAGTTTTTGCCCGACGAATACTTCGCCGGTAATCTTTAATGTGTTAGTCGGGCAAAATGAAGCAGTTAAAATTTCGCTGGGCAAACTTTAATGAATTCGTCGAGTAACATGAAGCGATAAATTTGATTTGTCGCGAATTTTTTGGCGGTTAATTTGACTTTTCGCAGAGGAAAAGTGCGCGTGTTTTTTCACATTGCCCGCGCAAAGGTTCAATCTTGCCCGGCGAATTGTATTTGTTTTGCCCGACGAAAAATATGTTTCGCCGGGCAACCTGTGATTTATTTTTTAAAATATGAGTAATTTAAAAATCAAGGCTGATGAATAAATTTTCAAGATCGGGACCATTCAATATGTGGTTTTACGTGCCTAGAGCCCCATGGTAAAAAACCATTATGTTTTCAGGCATTTACATCCCTATAACGTTCACTTTGTGAATTTCAAGGCGTTTTTCAGAGTTTTCGTTCCATTGATATTTAAACGATTGAATTTGAAGAATCTGACCGTTCAGTTTGTGTTATGACGTGCCTAGAGCTAGCCCATAGAAAATCGTGGTGTTTTGATGAGTTCAAGCTGTCCGATCGTCAAAAATGTTTTGTAATCGTCGATTCTTTGCACACCGTTACCTAATCCCGGGAATTCCAAATTGGCTAATTTTTCGCGTAGACGATCTATGAGTACGTCCAATATATATGGACGGTCAGATCGGTCGAATCCTTAAAGGAAATTATTGAAAACCTTAAAACCACCTTATTCATCAAACACTTTAAAACAATTCAAGGAAACTTCAATACGTGTTTCGATTTCTTGGTTCGATTGATATTCAAACGATTGAATTTGAAGAATATGTCCATTCCATTTGTGTTATGACGTGCCTAGAGCTCGTCCGTCGAAAATCGTGATATTTTGATGAGTAAAAGCTGTCCGGTCGTCAAAAAATGTTTTGTAACCGTCTATTCTTTGCGCACAGTTACCTAATCCCGGGAATTCCAAATTGGCTAATTTTTCACGTAGACGATCTATGAGCACCTCCAATATATATGGACGGTCAGATCGGTCGAATCCTTAAAGGAAATTATTGAAAACCGTAAAACCACCTTATTCATCAAATACTTTAAAACATTTCAAGAAAACTTCAATACGTATTTCAATTTCTTGGTTCAATTGATATTCAAACGATTGAATTTGAAGAATATGATCGTTCAGTTTGTGTTATGACGTGCCTAGAGCTTGCCCGTCGAAAATCGTGATGTTTTGATGAGTTAAAGTTGTTCGATCGTTAAATTTTTTTTTGTAACCGTCGATTCTTTGCGCACCATTACATAATCCCAGGAATTCCAAATTGGCTAACTTTTCCCGTAGACAATCTATGAGTACGTCCAATATATATGGACAATCAGATCGATCGAATCCTTAAAGGGAATTATTGAAAACCGTTGTTCATTAATTAAATGGAAAATCTATCTATTAATTATTGTCCGACGAAGTCTATCATTCGCCGGGCAAACGATACGCTTGCCTGATGAAGAATATAATTCGTCGGGCTAACTGTTTATTTTAAATTTTTTATACAGAAATAATAAATAGTTTCAAATGAAAATTAGAAGTAGCTTTCTTTTCTTTTATTATCAAACTAAATTACATCAAAATTTTAGATTTATTATTATATGTATTATATTTATAAATTATTAAAAATATAATATTATAAAAATAAGGATCAATTATTATAAATATAATATTTTATATATATATATAAATATTAATAATCCTTACGTTTGATAAATAAGGATGCAATAGTAAAATCTAATATATGATTAAAATAAAAATAAAAAATAAACATTTTAGTGAAGCAATAAGTAGTTACTCAACCACTCTTTATTTTTTGAATTTTATTTTCATTTCTCCTTAATTATTTAAAATTATAAAAAATAATTTTGCTCGACGAAGAAGTTTCGCAGGTCAAAGTTTAATGATTTAACAGGCAAAATATAGTCAACGCGAATTTTTGCCCGACGACCATTATTCGTCGTTGAAGCTGATGTTGCCCGGCGATTATCAAACTTCTCCGAGCAAAGCCTCCAATTTTAACTCACCAAATTCTTTTTCTTCGAGCCAAAACTTTTGGCCTGCCAATGGTCCTTGCCCTACCAATTCTTTCCTCGGGTAAGAGTGGACCTAATTTTGCCCGGCCAATCTTAATGTTCGCCGGGCAAAATGACATAAGGCAACGAAATCGACATCGTCGGGCAAAATTTGGTCGGTCAACCCCTTATTTCTTGTAGTGTGACCGCTGCGTGTTCATAACATTCTAACACCTAAACATTTGCCCTTTGTTCGGAATGGGAATCCGATGAGACGGAATTCTCCTCGCTGCTATCACCATCACCGACCTCCATTTCATTATCAGACATGCCAACAGATTGGCCATCAATTTCAAAACCCACAGACATATCTAACAAAGAACAATAATTAGAGACAAAGGAAACCCACATATATATATATTTTTTTTTTTTGGATTAATTCGTGCATGAAAGACTATTTGTTTTGCACTATGGAATTAATTTACCCAACGAAAATAAAATTGGCGCACAATCATGGATGGCCATTAATAATCACACAAAAAATCTTGCAATAAATCACCTTAAAAATATGAACTTTATTTGCCTAATGAACCATGAACTCAAAACTTTTAACAAATAAAAGAATCATAAATAAAATTACAGAATAGGAGCATATTGGTGAAGGACTAGACACGAAATGATAAAAATTACAAAACAAATCAAACCCTGAAAAGAAATTAAAAATAAAAACATCACAAGTATGAAATTACTGGAATTAAAAATATTATTATAAGTTTTATTTTGAAAAGAAAATTAAAAAAATCAAAAGTTTGAGATAAAAACGAACCTGGTTTGGTAATGAGAGAGTATGAGTCGCTCAGAGTCAGACGAACTGAGGACATGAAAGGGAGAAGCAAAATTTTAGGGTTGTGTCACTTGTGTGGGAAGTGGAAGAGACATTGAGAGAACAGAAAGTAAGTAGGCTGCTTAATTACGGCTATTCCTAATTTTAGCGGGAATAGTGTAGAGGACATCATCGGAGCCGTACACGTGGCTATATTATTAATCCATGATGTCTTTTCGTAGCCCGTCAGTTTAGGTCTATGTCCCTTTTTATTTTATTTAAAATTTTTTAAGTGTCTAGGTCTAGGTAGTTTCTTGAATTTTTATTGCTAATAGTTCCTTTATTAATTTTTTTAGAAATTGATGCATTTGGAAATGGTTCCATAAATTTATTAAAAAATAGAACTCTAATAAAATTCATTGAAAAAATAGAAACTATATAATGGGGATGATAACCTTATAGTGCCAAAGACATACTTAGTGTGAAATTAGAAGAGATGTCACTGAGGGCACGGGAGTTGGCGAAATATTCCTCTTATCTTCCTCATCTTCTAGGAGGTGGTCTCATTCGCAGAGGTTGGTCTCTCTCAATCCTATGTTTGATTTTCGTTAAGGATGGATGAACCACAAGTATTGGGCATTCAAGAAATTAAAGCAAATAACCAATTTTTCATTTTAGGTTAGCAAAGAAAATCTTTGCTGCATCGTTCTCTTATCTTCCTCTCCAGAACAGCGTTCAAGGAATTGGTCTCATTTGCAGAGGTTGGTCTCTCTCAATCCAATGTTCGATTTTTGTTAAGGTGGATGAACCACAAGTGTTGGGGATTCAAGAAATTAAAGCAAATAACAAATTGGGGAGTGAGGAAGATGAATTTGGAGGTGTGAGGTCGGGTGGGTAGAAGGCCATAAAAACCACGGCCAATTTGAAGATGTAGTCTTATAGTGCCCTACTGGTTCTGTAGATGTAATCTTATAGTGCCCCAATAGTCCTATAGTGTCCTCATAGTCCTGTTGTGTCCTCATAGTGCCCCCATAGTCCTGTAGTGTCCTCATAGTGCCTCCATAGTCCTCTAGTGTACTATAACGACCATGACCAGAAATTAATGTAATTTGAGAATTTAATTAGGGAAAGGACGATTTACCATTGTTTCGGAGGGTTCGAAAGTCACTTTTCATTCGGAGATACTTTTGGAAACTTTTCTTGAATGGTTGTGTAGGTCTCAAACTCACGAGTTCGAAAACAGGTTGCACGCGAAAAATGGAGACCCGGTGAAAGAGTTGTGGGTCTAGAAGCTTCAGGGGCAGTTTGGTAATTTCTCAAAAGTCCAAATTTAAGTGAGATATTTTTCTCTCTCTAGACAGACTCAGTTGAGACACACACACACACACTCTCTCTCTCTCATCTCTCTCGATTTCTCTCTCCCCGTGCGATCGCGGCACCACCGCCTTCATCATCGACCCAATTGTAGGTCGATTTAAGCCAAACTGAGGCGAGGAACATCATCCCCTAGTCGCTACGAGCCGAGTGGTGTCAAGGTCGAGAACCGAACACCGCCTGAGACGGAGAACCGAAGAGGGGGATTTGACCGAAACTTCACGGCCAGTTTCTGATAAAACCAAGTAGGATCTCGAATTCCTGACTGCATTTCTGAGTTCCTGGCGTTGAGTAGATGATTCTACAGGTGTGGATCTTAAAAATCGGTGGAGTTTGGGGATAGTTAGAAGCTCGTCGGAAATCACCATTTTCGACGAGAAATTTCCAGATTTCGGCCACCGGCGACGACAACAACGGCGGTAGTTCGGTCGTTATTTTCGATGTGCTCCGATGACTGGTTCGACCGAGGCATGCTGACGTGGCATGCCACGTGATGACCAGTCAGCAGCTGACTCAGTTGCCACGTGGAGCCACGTGGCAACACCGTCAGCGGTTAGTCAATCGTTAAGTCAATTGACACCTTAAAAAGGAATATGCTGACGGTGTTAGTATATCCCGTCTAAAGGTAACAGTGTTATAGCGGAACCCTAATGCCGTTAGTTTGGACAGAAGGTTCCGATTCCGTCAGTTTCCACGCGCGTGGGGACTGTGGACGCTCGTGGCCGGCGTGTAGGGGCGCGTGGTCCGGTCTTCTACCGATGCGTTGCGGCACGTGGGGCTGTTTCCCGGCCCACGACGGCGCGTGTCTAGGGTTTGGAGCATTTCAAATTAGTTTTTGGCAGTTTTGTAGCCATTGGATTCCATTTAGAACCCTGATTGAGTAATCCTAGCTGTAATGGACGCCCACGGGGTGGGTTTTGGCTCGGGGGGGGGGGGGGGGGGGGGGGGGGGGGGGGGGGGGGGGGTAAAGGGAGCTTGGTTATCGGTATGTTAAAGGGTTCCTTGGGGTTAAGCATGCCTTGATTTGGAACTTTGATTGTACTGTGAGCGGACTGGGTTTCAGAATTGCAAGGCATGCGTAAGTTTAGGGTTTCAAACCGGGATTGTGATTTGGGTTTTGGCCCTAATGACTGATATGAGGTATGCTATGGAAGATTCCATCATACTCTCGAGATAGTAAGCTACGACGCGGGATGAGTCGGGATATTGAGTTACGGCTTGGGATGAGCTGGGATAGTGAGCTACGGCTCGAAATGAGCCGGGATATCGAGTTACGAGTTGGGGTAAAGTCAGTGAGACTCAATTCAACCAAGTCTTGAATATTGAATTGGATCCTGACTAGAGTGGCATATCCAAAAAATCACTATAGTGTAATAACTGAATAGACGATATGGTAGCCACGAAGTGTGACCAATGTCGGAGTTGTGGCAAGGGTACCTTCATCATCAGGGTTAGTGGGTGGTGACTCAGATTGACGAGTTGTTGACAGATCACACGAGGGTGACACGTCAGTGGTCTTGTTTGATTGCGGATGATGTCCTCCGGGGTAGTTTGTGACCTACTGGTATGTCATTCGTCTGATAGGTGGGTGAAGGTCAATCAAGTACATGGGAGGTTCTGTTGGAGTCCTTATAAATTTTCATTTGATGTTTCCAAATATTAAGGGTATTTCGGGTATTAAATTCTGTGGACAAAGGCTGTTAGACGGGAGCAGGGCTTTTCACAGATTTCGAGTCGAAATTCGAGAAGGGTCCTGCCATGTACTCATAGTTATGTAGTGCAGTTTAACTTTATTGTAATACATTTTATTGTAGGAATTTTCATGAATGGAATCGGTTGGATGGTTATTCCGAATCTGTTTGTCCCATTCCGATAGATAGGCAACATGGGTAATACCACAAGAAGTCCTCAATCATGCTGTTCACCCTACCATATGCAAGGTCATGTCGGGTCGACGGAAGAAGTTAAGGATACCATCCCAAGGAAAGGGTACATACATACCTGTAAGTGTTCAAGGTGTGGTGGTCGGAGTCACAATAAAGCGACATGAAAATGGAAAGTTCCACTTCGTACTCCATCATAGACAACATTTCTATGTTATGGTAAAGGTTTCACATCAAGGACCATATTTTTGTTCAATGCTTAAGTATTCACCTAATTAAGTGCATATGATTTATGTTATTGGACCTTAGATTCAGTGAAAGCCAACTTGTTTTAAAATTGTTTGTTATCCTTATGTTGCCTGAATGTTAGACTAGGGGCATGCATTTGGAGATTTTGACATTGATGGTTTTTCAGTTTGAATTGATTACTTTGTGATATTCACTCTGAGTTAAATCTGAAATTGCTGTGTTGCTGTTTTAATCAAGTTTTCGCTGACTATATAGTTAGTACGTGGTTACTAGGATGACTAATGTTCACCATATGGTTACCAGAAAACATTGTTCAGTTTGTGCATGCTCATTATGTAAAAGTAGATATTTTGGTCTGAGATTTTCATCAAACTATGCTCTTTTCTGTCTGCATAGTCAGGTAGTGTCCTCATAGTCAGTGCAGTGAGAATTGCTTTCTTGGGCAGTGAGAATTGGATGTTTTGGTCTGAAATTTTCATCAAAGTATGTTTTTTTTTGTCCTCATAGTTAGGTAGTTTTCTCATAGTCAGTACAGTTAGAATTAAATATTTTGGTATGGAATTTTCACCAAATTATGCTATTTTCTGTCCTCATAGTCAGGTAGTGTCCTCATAGTCAGTGTAGTGAGAATTGGATGTTGGGGCTATTTCTTGGTTGATTGAATGCTGCAACTGACAAATGAGGTGATAAGCTTTAAGTTAGGAGGTTGAGACAATTAATGACTTACAACCCTAACTTTAACCTTATATAGTAGGAGTGTGAGGTGCATAGCTGCCAGCTAATTTTCCCCCCAAATACCCCAACTGGCGGGACTTTTTCCCTCCTAAAAGTTTGACTAATTAATGACATTCCCACCTAAAACTTCTGCAAGCATGGGTGTGATGTAAGAGGAGTCAATTCACTTCCTATAATAGGATACTCTAATGACTAATTAGGATACTCTAATGCTAAAAATCCCTTTAATTAGGCTTTAACTTTTAAATTTTCATTTTTAGTTTTCAAAAGTAGGGTGACATATCCAGTATCCATTTAAACATTTAAAAAAAAAAGTGATTTTTTAATAATTTTAAATTAAATTAAAATTTCATATTTATTTGTAAATTTAGTTATAAATAAAATTAAATGTTAATAATAATATTTTGCATCAATTGCTGTTTCGATTTCATCAATTATGGTGACATATCTAGTATTCAGCGATGTAAGGGAAGTTCAATAAGAGTTGATGGAAGTCCTTTCACATTTATGCATGCTCAGTTTGCAATTATAGTTAGGTATTGTTGTCCCTCTCACTGCCCAAAAAAGCAATTTTCACAAACCTAAGATATGAGGACACTATCTGACTATGAGGACATTACCTGACTATAAGGACACTGCCTGACTATGAGGACAAAAAATAGCATAATTTGATGAAAATTTCAGAACAAAACATCCAAATCTCAATGCCCAAAAAAGCAATTTTCACAGACATGAGATATGAGGACACTATCTGACTATGAGGACACTACCTGACTATGAGGACAAAAAAGAGCATAATTTGATGAAAATTTCAGAACAGAACATCCAAATCTCATTGCCCAAAAAAGCAATTTTCACATACCTGAGGTACGAGGACACTACTTGACTATGAGGACACTACTTGACTATGACGACACTACTTGACTATGAGGACAGAAAAGAGCATAGTTTGATGAAAATTTCAGAAATTTATAAAAACCTCACTGCCCAAAAAATGCAACAGTCACAGACAGTGATAGACCTGAGAAAAGATCATAATTAGATGAAAATTTAAGAACAAAACATCCAATTCTAACTGGTCAAAAAACCAATTTTCACAGACCTGAGATATGAGGACACTATCTGACTATGAGGACACTACCTGACTATGAGGACAATACCTAACTATGAGGACAGAAAATAGCATAACTTGATGAAAACTTCAGAACATAACAGAACAGAAGAAAACATCCAAAAAAGCAATTTTCACAGAATAGAGCAATCCTTGATGCAATCGTCACATATAAAATAATGCAATTGGCACATATCAAACAACGCAATTGTCACAGACCTAAATATGTAATTCTTTCACATACCAAAACATCATTAACTATACTTTGTTGCATGATACCTAATTGCATTAACTTCAAAATACATACAAAACATCATCAACTATTATTGTGTTGATTAAACAAGGCTACCAATACGCCTCCCTTCGCAGGGTTTCAAATGCCAACTTTAACCTATATGAAGGCACTTGCCCCTACTCACAAGCAGCAACTCTTGGTTTCTCGGAAACCAAACTATCAATGATCTTCAAAGAAAAGACACCATAAGTAGAGCTGAAATAAAACACACCACGAACCTTGTCATCAACGGTGTAACATAAATTAAAGAACATTAATGAGGGAAACAAAAATAAATGATGAAAAATCTTACCCATCGTGTTGTTGTGGAATGTTGTTTTGGAACCTCCTGGGAGTCCAAGACTTTATGCGGTCGACAGGGAGAGGTTTTCGGGTTCCTTTGGGAGACGCAATGTCATACATTCCCATCGCGTGGAGGAGCCGAGGGAGGGTCTTCAGAAGTGGTTGTATCTTCTCTCCAACAACTTTTTGGGAAGTGTTCAACAAACAAGAATAAAAAATATTGACAGTCCTATGCAAGGGGGTCCAACTCAAGAACCACCCAATGGTCACTCCCCAACATCCAAGGCGAATATATGCACCTCTCTAGTTTCCACGGGGAAGCAAACCCTGTTGGGAAAGCTCTTGAAACATAGTTATGTATAGCCTTCACATTTCGGGAGAGGGGGCAACCTGATCGGACTTCAATGAAGTTTTGCAATTTCTCCTTCCCACACCCCTCCAAATATTGCTAAAAAGCAGCAAAATTTCAGCAAAGAACAGACTGTTTAAATACATCAGAACAAACCAAATAACACATAAGCACTTGGGAACCAAATTCATACCTGAAAAAAGAGTCTGTTGTCGTTCAATGTGTGCCAAATATATCCGGATGGTCAAACTACCGTTTACTAAACAAATACAATGCCACATCCATGTGCTGCAATATAAAATTATGATCATTGAATATTATTTTACAGCCTAAACCCTAAAGAACTACACATTTGTCAAATCACTTACTAGCCTCATCTGTGATCCAACTTGAGGTGTCTAACAAGTCGGCAAAAAATTTTAAATCCACACTGAACCCATCTACCTAAAGTAGCTCCCTAATGTAATAAATACCATAGCAAATACCATGATTCAAATTCAATCTTGCCTATTTGATAACCAACTAATGGAGGAAAATACTTACAAAGGTGTAGTTGTCCACTTTGTCATAAATTCAGCGAAAACTACCACATCCTCTCGGGGTACAGGAGCACAAGGGTCGTACTTGTTAGGAGCATCCAACTTTTCTCCCCGTCGCTGTTTTTTCCTTCCAAACTCAGTAAATGGGGAGAGCAAGGTTGCAGCCTTACGCTTCATCCTGACTCTGGTGCACTTCGAGGTCTCCGGATCTGCTATGACGATGGTTGGATTGCCTTCACCACCCATGGGGACTTCAGTAGGATGTTCAGCTTCATGGCTCACCACATAGCCCTTCAAGAATGCAGCAATTTGTTGGCAAACAAAGGAATACTGCTTAGAGGTTTGTAAATATTGAGGGACTTCAATACGAGTCCCTCCTTGGCCCTCCTGAACTGCTTCATCTTCCTTGGCCTCTTGTTGTTCTGCATGAGGTCGTGAGGGGCCACTTGTGAAGGCCTCAACTTCAATTTCCTTGTGCTGTGGTGAGGGGAAGCTTGTAAAGCATTGATCTTCATGTTCCTCGTGATGTGGTGGGGGGATGCTCGATCCCCCATGCCTAGATTCCAATTCGGTGAGGCGTTTGTCAAAATCAGAAAGCTTGACTTGCACGTCCTTCTCGAAGGAAGCAAGCTTGACACGAAGATCGTGTACTTCCTTGTTCGACTCAAGCCTGTAAACCTTCTTCTTCAACTCCTTATTCTCCGCTACAAGCTTCCGAATTGAACTCACAAACTTCTCGACAAGTTGCTGCCATGCTCCTAATTCATTCCCTATTGGAATCGTCATATCCGGGAGGCTAGAATCGTCCTCTAGTGCATCTTTGCTCCTGGATGGTTCCCCAACAACCATTGCTTCAGGCCCTCCAACATCTTCATTGGTTGGAAATCAACTCCGCACTTCAACCTGCAATAACACCAACATATATAATTAGTTGCTCATACACTACTGTTTGGAAAACATCCGCATCAATGAAGGAAACATCAACTATGACACCTACCACTGTTAACTGGAATATCTCAGTTTAGAGCTTGTGAAATTAGGCAGCTTTCATATGCTTCTAGTGCAGTAACCGGGGAACTTCGCTATTCCTACTCACTTCAACATACCCCAGCTCAGTGAAAGCGGGGAATGTTTCAAATGCCCAAGTCTGAAGCAAGACAAAACAGTTACTCACAGTAAAAATGGCTACTTACATGCTTATTCAGAAACTAAATGAAAACAGATCTCAGTAATTTCTATGACATACCCGAAAAGCATAAGCAAGGCCACAAAGCTTATATCTTCGTGCATCGATTTTATCCTTTTTCTTATTTCTCCCTCCCTCATTTCCTTCATTGCCTCCTTCATCCTCTTCATTCTCTTCTTCATCACTCTCCTCCACAACTACATTCTTTTTCTTCTTATAAAAATCGACTAGCATCCTCACTAGTGCCTCAATTGTTTTTTCAAATGAAACTCTTCCCCATGGATATTTGTTCCACTCCCGGGGTTGTCTGTAACGACTAGGACCAGGAATTAAATTAATTTGAGAATTTAATTAAGGAAAAGATGATTTTACCCTCAGTTTCAGAAGGGTTCGGGAGTCACTTTTTGATTGGCAGTGCTTTTCGAAATTTTTCCTGGGTCGTTGCATAGGTCCCGAACTCATGAGTTCGTAGACAGGTGGCACGCGGAAAATAGAGACCCGGTGAGAGCGTTGCGGGTCTAGAAGCTTCTGGGGCAGTTTGGTCATTTTGGAAAAGTCCAAAATGTGGGGGATACTTTTTCTCTCTTTTCGGACTCTGCCCAGACCAGCCCGGAACTCCTTCTCTCCTACCCGAACTCTCTCTCCCCGTGCGATCACCGAATCCCTCTCATCTTCATCGTCCCATTTCGGGACCAATTTGAGCCAAACCAAACTGATATGCAACTTCCTCTCAAGATTTTGAGCTGCTGGAGGCCATTTTCGAGGAAGGGAGGATTTGTTCGAACCTTCTCAGTCGTCTTCCAGCCAAATCAGGTATGGTTTCGAAGCTTTGACTTCATATTCGGGTTCCTGGTGAAAAGTAAATGGATTTAGACTAAACATTTGTGAAAAATGGTTAAGATTTGAGGAAGTTAGGAAAAATTCAAGGTCGGTTGGGAATGGAGTTTCTCGATGACAGCGGGGCGGTGCACGATGGCGCATTCGTCTTCTCCGGTGAGTCTCCGATGACTGGTTCGACCGACGGTGGCAGACTAGGCATGCTAGTTGGCAGTCACGTGGAGCCACGTGGCAACTGTCAGTGGCTAACTTAGCTACCACGTGGAGCCACGTGGTAGCACAATCAGCATCCAGTCAGCAATCAGTTGACCGTTGAGTCAATTGACGACGTTAGGATTTGACGGAATATGCTGACGATGTTAGCATATTCCGTCAAATGATAATGGTGTTATGACGGAACCCTAACTCCGTTAGCCTGAATGGAATATTCCGATTCTGTCAGGTTTGATGGAATATTCCGTCAGAGTGACGAAATATTCCACCATGAAGAGTATAGGGCGCGTGGGGCTGCGTGGTGGAGCGTGAGGGCGTGTGGGGACGCATAAGGGCGTGTGGCCCGTGGTCAGGCCTTCTACCAGCGCGTGGGACTATTTTCTGGCCCATGGCGACGCGTGGCTATTGTTTTGCCACATTACAGATCAGATTTGGGCAGTTTTGAGGCCATTGGAGCTCGTTTAGAGCCCCGTTTGAGTAATAAAAGCGGTAATGGTTGACCATGGAATGGGTTTTGGCTTGGGAGGTCAAGGGAGTTGGGTTGTTAATGTAGCTAAGAGTTTTGTGGAGCTAGGGCATCCTTGATTTTGTATTTTGGATGTACTGAGAACGGACTAGGTTTCTGGGATTGCATGACATGTGTACTTTTATGTATTATGTTATACCACAAGGTTCTCCGACTAGCGTTGAGGGTACGTCTCCGTCAGATCGTTGAGGGGTTCTCCGATGTTGGCAATCGAGGAGTCTTTCTCCGCCACATTGTTGAGGGTTCTCCGATTGGCATTGAGGGTATGTCTCCGGCAGATCGTTGAGGGGTTCTCCGATGTTGGTGTTCGAGGGGTCTTTCTCCACCACATTGTTGATGTTTCTCCGACTAGCGTTGAGGGTACGTCTCCACCAGATCGTTGAGGGGTTCTCCGATTTGGCATTCGAGCGGTCTTTCTCTGCCACATTATTGAGGGTTCTCCGACTGGTGTTGAGGGTACGTCTCCGCGCGATCGTTGACGGGTTCTCCGATATTGGCATTCGGGGGATCTTTCTCCGCCATATCGTTGAGGTATAAGGTTTGTCATGGAGGATTCCATCATACTCTCAGGATGATCTGAGTTATGTCATGGAGGATTCCATCATACTCTCAGGATGATTTGAGGTATGTCATGGAGGATTCCATCTTACTCTTAGGATGAACGAGGATATTGAGCTACGACTGGGGATGAGCAGGGATATCGAGTTACCACTTGGGGTGCTCAGGAGGAGACAGATATCGAGTTACCACTCGGGGTGCTCAGGAGGAGTTGGATATCGAGTTACCACTCGGGGTGCTCAGGAGGAGCCGGATATCGAGTTACCCCTCGGGATGCTTAGGAGGAGCTTAATATCGAGTTACCCCTCGGGGTGCTTATGAGGAGCCGGATATCGAGTTACCACTTGGGTAGCTCAGGAGGAGCTAAATATCGAGTTACCACTCAGGGTTCTCAAGAGGAGCCGGATATCGAGTTACCACTCAGGGTTCTCAAGAGGAGCCGGATATCGAGTTACCACTCAGGGTGCTCAGGAGGAGTCGGATATCGAGTTACCACTCAGGGTGCTCAGGAGGAGCAGGATATCAAGTTACCACTCGGGGGCTTATGAGTAGTTGGATATCGAGTTACCACTTGGGGTGCTCAGGAGGAGCTGAATATCGATTTACCACCCGGGGTACTCAGGAGGAGCCGGATATTAAGTTACCACTTGGGGTGCTCAGGAGGAGCCGAATATCGAGTTACCCCTCGGGGTGCTCAGGAGGAGCCAGATATCAAGTTACCACTCGGGGTACTCAGGAGGAGCCGGATATCGAGTTACCACTCTAGGTGTTCAGGACGAGCTGTGATATCGAGTACGACTCAGGGTAAGTCAGTGAGACTCAATTCAACCAAGTCTGGTACCTTCTTCATCTGGGTCAGTGGGTTGGTATAGGTGGTTACCCAGATTCACGAGTTATTGAAGTTCACAAGATGGTGATACGTCAGTTGTTTTGTTAGAATGTGGAGGAGGTCCTCAGAGGTAGTTTGTGAACTACTAGGCTATCCTTCGTCTGACAGGTAGGTGGAGTCAGTCAAGTACAGAGGAGGTTCTATTGGAACCCCCTTTTAAGTTTATTTAATGTTTCTAATGGTTAAGGGTATTTCAGGTTTTAAACTTTTGTGTTAAAAGTTGTCAGACGGGAGCAGGTCTTTATGCGGATTTCAAGATGAAATTCGAGAAGGGTCCTGTCAATTTGGTATCAGCGCCCTAGGTTTCACTTCCTGCGGACTGCACACTTGTTTGCAAATTATTTAATGGTTCTTGTCGACGAGATGCCTCTGAGATGTTTGTCTTTTAAGCGACCTAGAACTGAGGGAGGCGGAGAGCTGGGAGTGATGTGATGCACGGGCAAGGTAGGTGTCGCGGTTGTTGGTGAATGGACTTTGGTTTTGTAAACTATAATGCGTGCATAAAGGTATATTTGTTATAATTTCTTATTACATATTGTTTTGGCAAAATTATGGATATTATTAAATTCTTACTAGACACGGGGTTTCAATAATTATGTGGAAATGACGTTTTGGGCTATGGCCTGGTTTTTTGGATTCGGGTTTTATATGGTTTGACTTGATTGATCCAAGATTTTGGGTTTAGACCCGGATTGGTGATTTATTTGGATTTGGGCATAAACCCAGTTTTTCAATGAATTTGGCTTAGGCCAAGGAACAAGGATTTCAAAACATGGATTTAAATTACTGTCTTTCAGGGTCAAGGTTTTCTCCGATGCTGGCGTCGAGGGTCTTTCTCCGCCAGATCGTTGAGGCGAGCTATGGCTCGGAGTCCATTCGGGGAGCGGTGAGTCAGGTTATGATATTTTGTGTCCAGGTCGGTTTCATGATTTTAAACTCCTTTGAGGAGGGTTTTCAAGGCAGGGATGTGGACCACGAGATGTTTTTATTATTCGAATTTTCGATGGTCCTACCAAGTGTTTTAACAAAAGGTGAATTTTCCGGTGGGTTTTTGGATTATCTATGTATTATATTTATTTAAAAAGGAATTTTATGTTATGCATGCATGGGTTTACTCGTGGAGGGGGAAAAATGTATGTTTTCTCCGGCACTTGATGAGGGGTATTTTTTCCATCACGTTTTCGTCAAGGTTTTCTCCGACTAGCATTGGAGGGTATTTCTCCGCTAGATCGTTGAGGTGTTCTCCGATGGTGGTGTTGCAGGGTAGTTTTCTGCCATATCGTTGAGGCTGTTGTTGCGTCGTACAGGGATCCGCATATGTTGAGATACTCGGATATGTGGAGGGATTTTTCCTAGACTGGCGTGGTAGGGTTTTTCCTCCGCCGAATTGTCGATATGCTCTGATTATGGCGTGGCAGGTAGTTCTCCGCCAGATCATTGAGGCTGACTGCACTTGGTACATGTGCCGCTATCTCAAAGCCTTGATTCGAGGTATGATCTGGGTTGAATGGATTTTGGTGTCTCTAGGATGTCTCCTAGATGTTGTTCTCGTCTACGATTTTTTGTCGAGACGGGAACAAAGAAATGTGCAGAGTGCACAGGTTCAATTGGGAATCACAGCTGATGCCCAGTTCGTATCGGTGGTGACGTGAGATGACTTGGAACAGGAGGTTGGGTCTTTGACTTGAGTTAAGGGAATTTTGGAAAAGTCCAAAATATGGGGGATATTTTTTCTCTCTTTTCGGACTCTGCCCAGACCAGCCCAGAACTCTTTCTCTCCTACTCGAACTCTCTCTCCCCGTGCGATCACCGAATCCCTCTCACCTTCATCGTCCCATTTTGGGACCGATTTAAGCCAAACCGAGCCCAGACGCAGCTTCCTCTCGAGATTTCAAGCTTCTGGAGGCCATTATCGAGGCGAGAGCATCGCCGTAGGTGGCGGAGCGAAGGAAGGATTTGTCCGAAGCTTCTCGGTCATCTTCCAGCCAAATCATGTATGGTTTCGAAGCTTTGACTTCAGATTCGGGTTCCTGGTGAAAAGTAGATGGATTTAGACTAAACATTTGTGAAAAATGGTTAGGATTTGAGGAAGTTAGGAAAAATTCAAGGTCGACCGGCAATTGAGTTTCCGGGCAACAGCAGATGGCGGCGCAGTCATCTTCTCCGGCGAGTGTTCGGCAAGACTCCGACGACTGGTCCTACCAGCGGCGGCTGACGTGGCATGCTAGGTGGCAGCCACGAGTGAACGTCAGTAGCTGACTCAGCTGCCACGTGGCAGGACAGTCAACAGTTAGTTGACCGTTGAGTCAATTCATGCCGTCAGGATTTGACGGAATATGCTAACGGCGTTATCATATTTCGTCAAATGATAACAGTATTATGACGGAACATTAACGCCGTTAGTCTGAACATAATATTTCGATTCCGTCAGTATATTCCATCAGGTTTGACGAAATATTCCTTCAGAGTGCCAGAATATTCCACCGTGAAGGGGACAGGGCGCGTGGCCAGTGCATTGCATGTGGTCTGACCTTCTACCAGCGCGTGGCGGCGCATGGGGTTGTTTTCTGGCCACAGCGGCACATGGCTAGGGTTTTGGGACATTTTGGATCGGATTTTGTTGGTTTTGAGGCCATTGGAGCTCGTTTAGTGCCCCGTTTGAGTAATCCCATTGGTAATGGTTGACCATGGAGTGGCTTTTGGCTCGGGAGGTCAAGAGAGTTGGGTTATTAATTTATCAAAGAGTTCCTTGGGGCTAGAGCTTCCTTGATTTGGTATTTTGGATGTATTGAGAATGGACTGGGTTTCCGGAATTGCGTGGCATTTGTACTTTTATGTATTATGTTATACCACAAGGTTCTCCGACTAGCGTTGAGGGTACGTCTCCGCCAGATCATTGAGGGGTTCTCCGATGTTGGTGTTCGAGGGGTCTTTCTTTGCCACACTATTGAGGGTTCTCCGACAGGCGGTGAGGGTACGTCTCCGTCAGATCGTTGAGGGGTTCTTCGATGTTGAAGTTCGAGGGGTTTTTCTCCACCACATTGTTGAGGGTTCTCCGACTGGTGTTGAGGGTACGTCTTCGCTAGATCATTAAGGGGTTCTGCGATTTTGGCGTTCAAGCGGTCTTTCTCCGCCACATTGTTGAGGGTTCTCCGACTGGCGTTGAGGGTACGTCTCCGCCAAATCGTTGATGGGTTCTTCGATATTGGCGTTCGAGGAATCTTTCTCCATCATATCGTTGAGGTATGAGGTATGTCATGGAGGATTCCATCATACTCTTAGGATGATCTGAGGTATGTCATGGAGGATTCCATCATACTCTCAGGATGATTTGAGGTATGACATAGAGGATTCCATCATACTCTCAGGATGAACGGGGATATTAAGATACAGCTGGGGATGAGCAGGGATATCGAGTTACCACTCGGGGTGTTCAAGAGGAGCCAGATATCGAGTTACCACTTGGGGTGCTCAGGAGGAGCCCGATATCGAGTTACCACTTGGGGTGCTCAGGAGGAGCCGGATGACAAGTTACCACTCGGGGTGTTCAAGAGGATCTGGATATCGAGTTACCACTCGGGGTGCTTTGGAGGAGCCGAATATTGAGTTACCACTCGGGGTGCTTAGGAGGAGCCGGTTATCGAGTTACCACTTGGGGTGCTCAGGAGGAGCTGGATATCGAGTTACCACTCGGGGTGCTCAGGAGGAGCCGGATATTGAGTTACCACTCGGGGTGCTTAGGAGGAGGTGGATATCGAGTTACCACTCGGGGTGCTCAGGAGGAGCCGGATATTTAGTTACCACTCCGTGTGCTTAGGAGGAGTCGGATATTGAGTTACCACTCGGGGTGGTCAGGAGGAACCGAACATCGAGTTACCACTCGGGGTGGTCAGGAGGAGCCAGATATCGAGTTACCACTCGGGGTGCTCATGAGGAGTCGGATATCAAGTTAGCACTCGGGGTGGTCAGGAGGAACCGAATATCGAGTTACCACTCAGGGTGCTCAGGAAGAGCCGAATATCGATTTACCACTTGGGGTGCTTTAGAGGAGCCGAATATCCAGTTGCCACTCAGGGTGCTCAGGAGGAGCCAGATATCCAGTTACCACTCGTGGTGCTCAAGAGGAGCCAGATATCGAGTTACCAGTCGGGGTGCTTAGGATGAGCTGAGATATCGAGTACGACTCGGGGTAAGTCAATGAGACTTAATTCAACCAAGTCTGGTACCTTCGTCATCTGGGTCAGTGGGTTGGTGTGGGCGGTGACCTAGATTGACGAGTTATTGATGGTTCACAAGAGGGTGAGACGTTAGTTGTTTTGTTTAATTGCGGAGGAGTTCCTCCGAGGTAGTTTGTGAACTACTAGGCTATCCTGCATCTGACAGGTAGGTGGAGTCAGTCGAGTACAGAGGAGGTTCTGTTGGAACCCCTGTAAAGTTTATTTAATGTTTCTAAAGGTTAAGAGTATTTCAGGTATTAAACCTTTTGTGTTAAAAGCTATCAGACGGGAGCATGGTTTTTTGCGAATTTCGAGACGAAATTCGGGAAGTGTCCTGTCATTGTCAACAAGCCGCAGATGATACAAGTCTATGAGAGTAGATGTTTCCCTCCCGAGCAAGACCATTTGAACAAAATAAACTAGGGCTAATTTCATTTTATCGCCCGAATGCGGGCAAGCCTTGAATGTCGCCTCCACCTTGGAAATTGATACATTCCTCATCTCCTTGAAGTATAAGTTCTTCAATCTACTTTCTCCCTCAAAGGATTTAGGTTCTGAAAGCTTTCCATCCTCAAGACCCGTAATCAAGCATAAATCCCTTGCTGTGAACTGCTTCACACGTCCCCCCAGTAGAAAAGACACCCCTTCATTTTGTTTGAGTCCATGACCCGTTAACTTGTGCACCAAAAATCCGTGCACTATGGCATGGCTCCACTTATGACCTGTAAAATCAATCTATCAACATATGAGTAGGAACACGCCCCATTCTACCTATAATACCCCCTTTTTTCGTGTTTGACCTATACATACACTATAAGGACACCGCAGATCTACGAGGTCACTATAAGGACACCGCCTAACTACGGGGGCACTATAGGGACACTAACATCAATTTCCCAACAAGTGTCATCACTATGCAAACCAGCTTATCATCCATTATCATTCATTGCACTCTGATCAAAGTGTCCAAGTCAACTATACCAGAAGATTTGGCAATTCAAATAGCAAGGAGTCAAGAAAACTGTTACGAGAATTACTTGTCAATCTAGTGACCAACATTAACAAATTGAGATTGAAGCAAAACAAAATAAAGCAAAAAATAGTACTTTCATAACAACATGATAAATTTATGCATTTCTCCTTAGGCATGCTCACTATTTCCTGTTAAGTTATCTTTATTTTTACAAAACAACAAACTTTACACATCAATCATCTTACCATTAAAACCATGCTCTACAATTGAAATTTATATCAAATTTGTTTTTTTGCTAAATAACCTTGAACCATAACAAGGACTAAGCCCAGAAACAAGAAGTAGAGCTTCAAGCCAACAAGAGGGGTGCCACAGACCAGCTACTCCCTAGAACCAAAATTCAACCAAACAACTACACACACTAATCACCATATCAAACTTACTATCGATCTCTCATAACATAATCAATCAAGCCACAGAAATATTATCCATTTTTTCCATGAAATCCTACAAATCTAACATCATAATACACAGAAAATCGAACTTACTATCCAACTCTCATAACCTCACAAAATCAAACATCATAATACCCATAAATTTCATGAAGCCCTATAAAACTAAAACAAATCATTCATCCTTTAGATTTCCATAAAATTAAACAACTTCACAAAAATCCCATGACCATTACACATATTTATACTAAAAACCTACAAATTGGACCCACACAAAAATTGATTAAGCAAAGAGTAGAGATATAGAAACGAGAAAGATGAACAACTTACTGGAGAAACAAGAAGAACGATAAGAAGGAGAAGCAAGAACGAGACCGATATCTGGTTAGATGGCACATCAGTGGATGTAATCGGTCCTTATCGTGGGCTGCAGTTCGATTTCGTGCCTGTGTAGCTGTTCGTTGAGGTTGCGGCTAGAAGATTTGGGGTTTACGGTTTCGATTTCGTGGGTGGGTACAATTGTTTCGTGCCTGGGTCACAGTTCGAATCAACGAAGATGAGTGGATTCGTCACTGGTCGTTGAGGTGGCGGCTGAAAGATGTCGCTGGGTCGCATTTCGAAGATGAGTGGGAGGTTTCGCGAGTTGGGTTTGCTGGTAAGGTTCACTTCATAGTCAGATGGTTACTACAAGGTTACCATCCCCTTTATATAGTTTCTATTTTTGCAATAAGTTTTATGAGTGTCTATTTTTGACTAAATTTTTAGAGCCAGTTCTAAAGCCATCAATTTCCCTATTTTTTTTTCAAAATTGTTCCTTTATTATTTCTAACTCATCATTTTGTCCATCTTCTTTTCATTGAATCATCGTATGTTTGGATGAATAATTTCAAAGGCTTTAGGATTTATACTAAATTAGTTAAAAATGACCATATTTGGTTGGATGTGGAACCAGACTGACTTTTTAACCTTCTAGCTGAGGATGTTGGTGTGTTTATTCGTATTTAATAAAGATGAATTTCATGGAAAAAAAAAATTGAGGATTAATGGCATGACTGAGGCAGAGATTCGATTGGTTTCTTTCCTTGGAACCTACATCTATCAAGTCCTGGAGGGACTTAGCTTGAAAGTTCCTTACTCAGTACTATCCTGCTGAGAAGACAAAAAAATAGAGGTGTGAGATCATGACTCCGACGCAGGCCGAGGATGAGCCCTTCTATGAATATTGGGAGGGATTCAACCAAATGATCCAAGCTTGTCCCCATCGCAATATTCTTGACAGTCCCTTAATGTTAGGCTTCTATGGTGGCCTAAGAACTAGTGATCGAGTAATGGTTGATTCTCAATCAAAGGCGGTCATGGATAGGACGGCTGAGGAAGCAAGAATGGCTTTTGAAAGCATAGCTCAGAGAGAGAAGTAGTTTAGTTATAGAGAACATCCATCTAGACCTATGAGTGGGGTGAACAGGGACAAGGATGTTCCCATTGCCCAACTCACGGCAATGGTGAAAAAGTTGTGCAATGAGATGACCCGTGGAGTCCAGGTGTGTGATGTCTGCTCAGTACAAGGACACAGTTCTCAGGAGTGTCCAATGGTGGAGGAAGCCAATATGGTTGGTGGCTTTAACAATGGCGGACGACCTAGGAATGATCCCTACTCCAACACCTATAATCCGGAGTGGAGGAATCATCCCAACTTTAGGTGGTACAACAACCCAAACACTCAAAATCCTGTACCACCACCTGGATTTCAAACTCAACCCGTGGCACCTCAGATGAATCAATCTGGGCCCCCACCAATTCAAAGCTTTGGCACCAAATCTTTGGAGGATATAGTGACTGCCATTGCTCAGAACACCAACTGGTTCATGCAAAACACGAATGCATTCATTCAGGAAAGTAGGAGTCACATGGTTAAAATTGTCAGAGTGATCACTAATTTAGAACATCAGATGGCTCAACTAGAAAATAAGTTAAGTCAGAGAGAGCCAAGTACTGATCAACCCTAGAGGACCCCATCATCCCATTGTAAATGTCATCACTCTACAGAGTGGAAAAACAATTCAAAGTCCTACATTTGTTGCCTATAGAGATGAGAGTGAAGAACCCGAGGAGGAGGATGAGGACATGGTTGTGACATGGCCTAATTTTGCAACCGGGCCTCTTTTTGAGTCCCTACCGCAGTCCAATATGCCCAAAACAAGGCCAAATTATGAGCCCTTGACTGCACTGCAATGGTTTCATCACTGCCCTTTTCCATAAGCACACCTCCACAAGCTGAATCAACAAGACTTTTGTTAATATCATTTAAACCTTCATAAAAAGCTTGTACCTGATCATCTTGAGATAGATTGTGGTGTGGACACTTGAGAAGCAACTCATTGAAATGCTCCCGTGCCTCAAAGAAAATATCTCCATCCTGTTGTTGAAAGGATTGAATCTCCCTTTTAAGTTGTCTTGTCTTTTGGGCTGGGAAAAACTTCTTCAAAAATTTAGTAGCCAATTGTTCCCAAGTAGTAATGGAACCTGCATCCAGAGAATTCAACCACAACTTAGCATTATCTTTTAAGGAGAAAGGAAAGAGAATTAACCTGATTCCTTATGGAGTTAAGCCCTGGATGTTCTGAGTCTTGCAGAGATCGAAGAAATCCCTAATGTGCAAGTATGGATCCTCAGAAAGTGTGCCTCAGTAGTGCGGCACCATGTTAAGCAATTGAGGTGATAAATTGAAGCTGCCTTGCGCAGTTGGATGGTAGGCAATGCATGATGGTTGATTAAGGTTTTGAGGGACAAAGGAGTACTTCATTGGTCTTCGAACCTGTTCATCCCCCATTTCGTTCTCTGATTCTGATCTTTCAATCTCAGGATTTTAGGCAACAACCGCTGGATTTTTGGATGGACGACCATGCATAAACAAAATTCAACCTGTAAAAGAAAACCAAAAATCAATTTCTACACAAACTAATTATACAATACCCGGCAGCGGCGCCAAAAACTTGTTGTACAAATAGCAACCTATAAATTACGCAACTATATGCACGTTTTAACTCGCAAGTGCACAAGATCAGACAAATAGTATAGAAAGGAAATACGAGATCATTCCCACAAGGACTGGATTAATATGTGTTTAAAATTGATTTTAAGATGATTTTGAAAACTGAAAATTTTGAAACAAATTATTAAAAAACACAGCGTTTGATTAAAAATAGAATTGGATTGAGGTTAAAACAATATGAGAAAACCAACTAGGGATTCGATGTCCACCGCTAATCTTCTTCCTTAAGCAAATGATATGCACAATTCTACAAAACAAATTTTAGATGCTCAAGTTTGTCAACCTAAAGGCATGATATCTACTCTTTAAATTATTGATTTCCCTAATCAACAAGTTAGGCATGGGTATCTACGCTAACTCTTTTCATTCTTAAAGTATTTAGCATGGTATCTACTAAGTTGCACTTTAAGAACGCATAACACAATGGAAATCGACAAACACACAACTCCTAGAACATGGTATGTATTCTAGTTATTCATGATGATTAATTTGAAGAACTTATAACAAGTTCTTTGGTTACTCTCATAGGCACAAGATTCGGTCATCTAAATTTACCTATGTAACAAACTCAATACACAGCATGCATATGGTGATCAAGCATAACATAACATATGCAAAGAGTAAAATATAATCCAAAATTAATCAATTAAGCATCACAAAAGTAGTTTGCAGCAAAGGCATGTCGAAATCCTTAAAGAAACATGATTAGGGCTTCAATCGAGCCCTAACTATAGTACTTAGTTACCCATAATTTAAATAGACGGCAAGAACATAAAAAACAGAAAATAAAAAGAGGAAGAAGATAGCTCGTTGATGATGTGTTGGTCAGCCAGAGTGATTGGATGATGCCTTGACGTTCCTCCTTGCTTCCTAAGCCTTTTAGACCTTGGAACCTTGAAGGATGGAGCATAATGGGATGGTGTGGCTGAGTCCTTGTGTGAGAGCCCAGACGTTTTCTGCAGTTTTTTTTGGAGAAAAAGAGCTGTTTCAAAGTATCAGCTAGAGAGAGAGACGTTTCCCTTTTCATTCTTTTGAATTTTCTTCTTTTCTCTGATTAAAACAGCTCCTCCCATAACCCTAACAAACTGGGCTTCAGTCGTCCAAGCCTGATAAGGATTAGAAAACTTGAAATAGAAGGAATGCTAATTCCCGCGCAGCCTGAACTTTCTGTACTAAAACGGCCATAACTCCTTCTAGAAAATTCCAATTCACGAACTGTAAATTCCTTTAGATACTAGATTTCCGTATCTTTCCAACGATATATGGCCCACAGCCAGTTCTTCCTGAGCAGGTGCAGTTAATTTTGAGAAGTTGACACATCTGCTGAAGTCTATTTCAAAGTTTCCTCTTTAGATTTCCCAAACAGCACTCATTAACTCCTTTTGTAACTTTGCTTCCAAAAATCCTACAAAACACAAAAACAAGCTAAGTATTAAGAAAACATAGGAAACATGCTAAGAAAAGCATAAGAAAACAAGATAAAACGTCTCATAAATATGCTCCTATCACTCGTCTTTCCCAGACGTTAAATAAAGCGCTCCTAGGAGGCAGCCTAGCCCTGGTTTGAGTTCTCTCATCCTTTTCTTGTTTCTGTGCATATCACCTTCTAGAACTTACATTCTTATCTTGTCTTCTCTTCTCTATAACTTTGAGGACAATGTTTAGTTTAGGTTTGGGGGTGTGGATGAAGAACTTTGCATATAGAAACATGTAGGTTTGGGGGTACTCATGGCCATAAGTTTCTTTTTAGCATTGTGTTTTAATTTGTTTGTTTAGTTGTCAATTAAGTTTAACCACTCCTAGACCGCGGGCTTTGGCTTGTTAATAAGAATCACATGTAAGAAACTAGCGTTGTTTGACTAGGAGTTATGCCATTCTAAGTTTGTAGCATCCTATTGCAGTTCACATGCCATGTCTTAAGCAATCAAGTGAATAGAATGACCAAAGATGAGTGAACTTCAGAAAATTAGTGGAGACAACCATGTGAAAATTTGAGCCTTATTGCCATTCGTTTTGAGTGATATGCTTTGTTTCTATTCTTAAAAACTCATCGCTTTTGTTCTTAATTATTTATCTCATTCTATCATATTTGCAATGAATTTTAAAGATTTGGCATTAGATAGATGCTCTTGATTTGATGTGTGATCTACCATAACAAGTGGTGTAGGCTATGTGTGCTTAACCTCCTAAAGGCCGCACTGTACCTTGTTGTGTTCTCCCTAAGCCACTTTGAAGCCATACACTTTGCCATTCCTTCATCACCCTAAGCATATCCTATCCAATTAAACAACCATTCAAATTGGCGATGCCCTATAGCTCAGGTGGTGACAAGGTAGTGCCAAATGAAGCTCATGACTTGGCTAAGGAAGGAGAACCTGCATTGCTTGGAACTCAAGTCACTAGCCGCTGGAATGCGCCAATATGCGCCTAATTGCGCCAGGACCAGGGGTTTCAATAGATCACATCATTGCATGATCTTGGGTTAGTTCACAAGAAAGAAAAAAAAAAGAGAAAAAAAGAGAAAGAAAGAAAAAAACAAAAAGAAAGCAAATTGAAAGAACAGTGTTGAACTAACTCAAGTGAGCCCGTGGGATTCAAAAATCAAAGATTAGCATCAAGTCATGAGTTCAAGTCAGAGTGAGGCCATTTAATGCCAATTTTCTGTGGGGTTCTAAAAGATCAAAGAATGACACATTCCAAATCATGCTACTTCATGCCTTGTCTCAACCTGAGTTCTTGAAGTTCAATCCTTTCTTGCTTAAACCCAATCAGCCGTGTCCCATTGCAATCTAATGAGAAGACCTAACTGATCTTGTAAGAAATCATGCCGAAGATTGAGGTAAGTGTCTATGTTCTTAAAGTTCAATTCCATTCACGAGATCTAACTTCCAGAAATTGCTGTTTTTCATTGAATACTCATATGTGATTATGCTTTGATTCCATTATATAAACTCCATCACATATGCTTCATATGAGTGTAAGCCTATGACTCTAGAGTGAATTGAGAGATCCCCAGTAAGGATTAGCGTCGAGGCAAAATCTTTCTCGAGCACTTGACTGATGTTGTTTTCGAGCTTGGCTATTTAAGATATTGGCATTCACTCATAACACATGACTCTTACTATTGTGGCATCTCTTTTAGGTCTGCAAAGCATGTTTACTTACTTTGATTCTTATTAGCTCGCTAAAGAACTACGGCTCTTGCAAATTTAGATGTCTAAGTACAACGTTTGTGGGTATCGTAACTAGTAAACCCCCAGGAGACAACACTCCTCCAACTAGGGACACCTAGGGGTTAAAATGATTTATCCTTCACTATGATTGAGTCTTTTCATTTTTGTTTAGTTTGTTTTCCCTTGTTTTGCTCAGAGACTAGCAACAGATAGGTTTGGGGGTATTTGTTCAGTCATTGTTTATACATCATTTTGATGTCATTTAGTGCCCATTTACATGTCTTTTGCATAATTTTGTGTCATCCGTAGTAGAAACTGATGCTCTTGTTAGACATGTGCACGCTTTAGAAAGATGGCCTAATTATGATAATACAGGAAAAAGAATGGCTCAGATCGGAGTTCAAACGAAGGAGATGTCCTCAATTGAATATCGAGTCCTAAGAGAGGCCCTGGCGCACATTTGTGCCCTACTTAGGGAGCAAGACCAAGTTACTCAAATCAGGCCATGAGGGTCCTAAATCCATGTCTGGGGTCTAGTAGATCAAGCCCCTGATGAGCTGGGGTTCATGCCAAGATGTGTCCCTGACATGTCTCAAGGACACTCCATTTGCGCCCTAATCCAAGACAAATCCAGACGAACCATGGCGCGTCTTCAGAGCTCTCAGCCAAGTTCCACTCATGTCCCTGGACACGCCTCAAGTTCCAGGTCCTTGGTGTGTTCCCCAGAAGTGCTAGAGACCAAGCTAGCGGTAGAGACTGGTCCGCTAGAAGACAAGTCCTTGGACATGCCGATTTAGGCCAAAGTAGGACATGACTTGGAAATCGATGGAACCAAGTGAGACACCACCCAGAATTGCACTTCCAGACATGTAACGACCCAGAAATTTAATTAGTGAATTTTTGTAAATTAATTTGGGAAATGACGAATTTACCTTTGGTTTTATAAGGGGCTCAAAGGTCAATTTTTGTTTGGAGACACCTTTGGCAGTTTTTCGTGGACCGTTGCGTAGGTCTCGAACTCACGTGTTCAAAGACAAGCGATATACGAAAAACGGAGTTCGGATGAGAGTGTTGTCGGTCTAGAATGTTCAGGGGCATTTTGGTATTTTTTACTAGGTAGATATTTTTAACTCAGACCCACTCCAGATTGTCCATTTTATCCTCTCTCTCTTCGTGATCCTCATCCAAACCATGGCAATGAACCGAAAACCCTACACCTTTGAACTTTGATTTGAAGCAACCTCTTCCAATTTGGTTCCACCCATCAGAATCCTCTTCTCCCTACGATCAAGGATGTGCCAGTTGTCGGCGGAAACAGCCACTGGAGACACTGAACTGAGGAAGGAGAAAACCGAACCTTTAGATCAATTTTCTGGCCAACTCAGGTATGGGGTTCATGTTTCGATTTCAGTTTCGAGTTCCTGGGCTTGAGTAGATAGTTTTAGGCTATTAATTCGTGAAAAACAGTTGAGATTTGAAGAAGTTAGCAAATGTTCAAGGTCAACCGGCAATGGCGATTTCTGGCGACGACAGACAGTGGCGTTCGGCGGAGCGGTCACTGTCTTCGATGACTGGGTTGATCAGAGAGGTATGACATGGCATGCCACCTGGTAGCCACGTGGAGCCTCAGGGCGGTCCAGTCGGCGTAGAGTCAGCGCTGAGACAGCGTCGAGTCAGAGCAGAATCAACACCGAGTCAGTGCGCGTGCAAGCGTGTAGGCACTGTAGCCGGCGTGTGGACAGGAAGCTGGCCTTTTACCGGTGCGTGGCAGCAAGTGGGGCCGGTCCTTTGGTCTCGACGATGCGTGTCGACATGGTTTCGACTTTTTGGACCTTTTGGCGTAGGTTTCGGGTTAATCATACATCGTTTAAGTGTAGTTTTGGGCGTATGAAGTGGCTGCGCTTTTAGTGGGATGCGTGTGAACCTCCCAAGGTTTAGGGTGTCTGAATGTAGGGTTTTTAATTATCGTTGGTAACCCCGATTGTTACTTTTGACAGGCGATACTGCCCCGGGAACTTATGAGAAGCGTATGACTCGGGATTGAGCTTAATGGGACGTTCGGTGAGTGGACTTTGGTTTGGAAATTGTCATGCATGCATAAATGTATATTTTAAATAAAAGTATTGTTTTGTCAATTTGTAAAGTATTAATCTAATAAATTATTACTGGACACGGGTTCTCAATAATCAATTGGAAATGACGGTTTGGGACCACGGGATGTTTCCAATGTTCGGGTTTTTGTGGGTCCCACCAATGGTTTTTTACTAAAAATAGATTTTCCTGTAAGTTTTCAGATATCTTGGTTTATTATTTGTATATAAAGGAATTTTATATTTTGCCTGCATTGTTGTACTTATGGAGGGGGAAAAGGTATGTTTTCCTTGGAAATTATTTTAAACGATTATTTTGTTCACTCACACTTTTCTGTGTTTTAAATCCGCTCTTAGCCGTTGTGTTGATGAGGGCTCAACCAGAGGCGGAGACACTAAATTCCAGCCGCGCCTTTACTTAAGACTATCGAGTAGGATTTATGAATTTTCTGTATTTGCCTTTCCTACCTAGTTGCTATGATAAACCTTTTGGACTTAGTGTAAATTATGACTATGTCGATGGTTTTGGTGATGTTGGGATTTGAGAGTGTTACTTGATCCTTCTCATGACAGGTAGAAGACGATTAACTATTTATAGGGGAGGTTCTATCAGATTTTTTGGTAGAATTATGGTAACTAATTGTAAGGGCTTAAGGGTATTCTAGGAAATTTATTAAGTTGTCAGGCGGGAGCAGGATTTTTCACGGGTTTCGAGGGAAAATTCAGGAAGGGTCCTATCAACTTGGTATCAGAACTTTAGATTTTAATTCTTGTAGATTGTAAACCTAGTGTATATGTGATTGTTGTACTAACAAATTATGGTTCTTTTCATCGTGATGCCTCCGAGACGGGAGCCCCATCCACGGCCTGGAAACGGTGAGGAAGCTGATACGGCACATGATCCAGTATTAGAGCCTGATTTGAGGCAGACCATGGATCAGTTAGGACAGGCATTGACGACTGTACTTCAGGGTAGGACTACTTCTAACGCTTCTGACATTGAGCGAGCCCATAGGCTGAGGGCTACAGTGTTTACAGGCGAGTTAGACCTAGATGATGCTGATGATTGGATTACTCATTTAGAACGAGTATTTGCTGTTATGCGGTGCCCTCCAGAGGATAGGATGCATTTAGCCACATTTCTTCTAAGTGGCTATGCATACCGTTGGTGGCATGCCTTGCAGATGACGGGTTGGGATGTCCATACTTGGGAAGCTTTCTCGGAGCGCTTCCACGAGCAGTTTTGTCCTCGCTCATACCGAGATGCTTAAGAGGCTGAGTTTTTGCAGTTGCAGTGGGGGGACATGATGGTAGCACAATATGAGTAGAAATTTCTTGATTTGTCACAATTTGCACCGGTTCTCGTGGCAAAAGAGATGGATAAGTGCCGAAGGTTTGGTATGGGCTGAGAGATGAGATTAGAGTAGCAGTAACTGCGGTGGCACATACTTCTTTAAGGGCTTTATCAGACGATGCTGGCAAAGTAAAGATGAGTTTGCTAGCCCAGCACCAGCTTAGTGGTTCTAGGCGATGCGGAGATCTCCTGAGTTTCAAAGCCACTAGTCAGGGACTATCTAAGAGAGGCAGTTTCAGTTCTGGATCTTTTGGGGGTGCAAGATCAGGATCAAGCAGTGGTAGAGTCGGTCAGGGACAGTAATCATCAGCTCAGTCTAGTGGGGCTTCAGTGTAGTCGACCGGGAGACACAGTGGTTGACCTGCACGGATGGGTGACACCGGTTGTTACTTTGGTGGGGAGACTGTCCATTTTAAGAGGGAATATCACCATCGTCTGGCAGTAGTTCTTTGGGCCAAAATGCTGCTGAATTGAGTCAGAGAGCAGTGCAGACATCTGGTACTGCAGCAGGGAGCCAGAACTAGTCCAATGGGGCCAGCAGGGTCAGTGGGAGACAGAGGGGTCGTGGTCGATCTTCTTGTACACATGCCTGAGTTTTTGCTATGACTCAGCTTGAGGCTCTAGCTGCACCATAGGTGGTTACTGGTATATTTACCATTTTTTATCATGATGCTCGAGTTTTGATAGATCCCGGAGCTACACATTCTTTTATTTTTCGGGGTTTTACACTTTTTGCCAATATAGAATTGTCACCGATTGATTGGGACATGGGCATTAGCACCCCCACCGGAGATATGTTAGTGGCGAACCTAGTGATACGCAGTTGTCCAGTGGTAGTGGGAGGTTATGAGTTGGAGGCAGACTTAATCCCCATGGACACTTATGATTTCGATGTGATTCTGGGGATGGATTGGTTAACCACGCATCATGCCTCCATGGATTGTTTCAATAAGAGGGTAGTATTCCAGAGTCTAGGTTTGCCGGAACTTACTTTTCAGGGAGACCGTAGGGTGCTTCCCTCATGAATGATATAGCTTTGATGGCTGAGAAGTTATTGAGGAAAGGTTGTGTGGGTTACTTAGCTCCCGTGATCGATTCTCGGGATACTCTAGTGAGAATAGAGGATATTCCTGTGGTGAATGAGTTTGTAGATGTGTTTTCGGAGGATCTTCCGGGGTTACCACCTCACTGGGAGATTGAGTTTACCATAGAGCTTCTTCCGGGTACTCAACCCATATCACAGGCACTGTACAAAATGGCACCGGCAGAATTGAGGGAATTGAAGACTCAATTGTAGGACTTTGTGGATATGGGATTTATTCGACCGAGTGTATCGCCTTGAGGTATGCCGGTGTTATTTGTAAGGAAGAAATATGGTTGTTTGAGGCTATGTATCCACTACCAGCCGTTAAACAGGGTTACGGTACGGAATAAGTATCCTTTGCCATGAATTGATGATTTGTTTGACCAATTAAAAGGGGCATGGTATTTCTCGTGAATTGACCTTAGATCCGGGTACCATCAATTAAGGATCAGGGAAGAGGAAGTTTCTAAAATGGCTTTCAAGACACTCTATGGGCATTATGAGTTCCTGTTGATGCCCTTCGGTCTAACTAATGCACCGGCGACATTTATGGATTTAATGCACCGGTGGATTTGATGAATAGGGTGTTCCGATGGTATTTGGATCGATTTGTAATGGTGTTCATTGATGATATCTTAATATATTCGAAGAGTGCTAAGGCACATAAGAAGCACTTAAGGTTGGTGCTGAACATGCTGAAGAAAAAGAAAATGTTCGCTAAGTTCAGTAAATGTCAATTTTGGTTGACTAGTGTGGGATTCTTCAGTCATGTGATTTCTACATAAGGTATCAGTGTGGATCCTCAAAAAGTGAAGGTAGTGACAAATTGGGAGCAACCGGGGACAGTGCCAGAGGTGAGAAGTTTTCTGGGTGTAGCAGGATATTATAGCGGTTTGTGGAAGGATTTTCTACTATAGCTGCCCCATGGACTTGGTTGACCAGGAAAGGTGTCAAGTTTGACTGGGATGATGAGTGTGCATAGAGCTTTCAAGAGCTTAAGAGGAGGTTGACTTCTGCCCCAGTGTCAACCCTTCCAGATGATAGTGGACGATTTGAGGTGTACAGTGATGCATCATTACGAGGTATAGGTTGCGTGCTGATGCAGCATGGGAAGGTGATAGCATATGCTTCCAGGAAACTTAGACCCCTTGAGTTTAACTACTCCACACATGATTTAGAGTTAGCTTCAGTGGTGCATGCAATGAAGATTTTGAGACAGTATTTGTATGGGGAAACGTGCCGAATCTTTATCGACCATCAGAGTCTGAAATATTTCTTCATCCAGAAAGATCTGAACTTGAGACAGAGGAGGTGGCTAGAGTTGATAAAGGATTATGAATGTACCATAGAGTATCACCTAGGGAAGGCCAATGTAGTGGCGGATGGATTGAGCAGGAAGTCCATGGGTTCCTTGGCCTATTCGCACACTATTTACTTACCATTGCTGGTGGAACTCAGAAGAGCAGGAATTATACTTGGCATGGATAACTAGGGGGCTCTGTTGGCCAACTTCCATGTGAGACCTATCTTGATTGACCAAATTATTAAAGCTCAACTCCAGGATCCTACGTTGTGTGTTACTAGGATGTAGTTGGAGGCTGGGAATAGGCAGGATTATGTGATTAGGGATGATGGGGCCTTGGTTAAGGATGGCCGGTTGTGTGTACCTAATGATATAGAGTTGAAAAGATAAATCCTTGAGGAAGCTCACGTTACTATATGGGGCACAACAACCACTTCCTATTCCGGAATGGAAGTGGGATCACGTTACTATGGATTGTGTTTATAAACTTCCTAGGACACAAAAAGTACATGATGGAATTTGGGTAAGTGTTGATATACTTACAAAGTCAACACATTTCTTACCAGTACGGGAAGATTACAGGATGAACCAGTATGCCAAATTGTTTGTGAATGAGATCACACGGTTGCGTGGAACTCCAGAGTCGATTGTATCAGATAGGGATCCTAGGTTTACCTCGAGGTTTTGGTAGAGTTTGCAGAAAGCCTTTGGAACTACATTGCATTTTAGTAGAGCCTTTCATCCTCAGACTGATGGTCAGTTGAGAAGACAATTCAGATTCTGGAAGATATGATGAGAGCTTACGTACTGCAGTTTAAAGGAAGATGAGAGTCACACCTGGCCTTGATGGAGTTTGCATACAACAATAGCTATCAGTCTGGTATTGGGATGTCTCCTTTTGAGACACTGTATGGGAGACAGTGTAGGACACCGATATGCTGGAATGAGGTAGGTGAGACAAGACTGTTGACACCAAAGATAGTTGAAATAACAGAGGAAAAGATTAGAATCATTAGGGAAAGGTTGAAGGCAGTTCTGGACCGCCAAAAAAGCTATGCGGACCGACAGATCAGAGATCTTGAGTTTGAGATCGGAGACTGGGACTTCTTGAAATTATCCCCTTGGAAATGAGTTGTACGTTTTGGTAGACAAGGGAAACTGAGTCCTCACTACATTGGGCCTTATGAGATCATTGAGAGGATAGGGCCAATGGCTTAGAAACTTTCTTTACCTCCAGAACTTTCAAAAGTTCACGATGTATTCCATGTAGCCATGTTCCGGAAGTATCTATTTGATGAATCTCATGTATTGGAGGCGCAACCAATTGAGCTGAGAGATGATTTGAGTTTTGAGGAGCAACCAGTGCTAATTCTAGATTGGAAGGAAAAAGTATTGAGTAGAAAAACTATTCCTCTGGTTAAAGTTCTGTGGAGGAATCATAGCGTGGAGGCCGAGGCATTGATGCGGGTGCAACATCCACATTTGTTCCAGTGACAGGTATGAATTTCGAGGATGAAATTTCTTTAAGGAGGGGGTGATTTATAACGACCCGTTAATTTAATTAGTGAATTTTTGGAAATTAATTTCGGAAATGACGAATTTACCCTTGGCTTTATAAGGGGCTCAAAAGTAAATTTTCGTTTGGAGAGACCTTTGGCAATTTTTCGTGGACCGTTGTGTAGGTCTCGAACTCACGAGTTCGTAAATAGGCAGCACACGAAAAATGGATTTCGTATGAGAGAATTGTGAGTCCAGAATTTTCAACGGCATTTTGGTAATTTTCACTTGGTAGATATTTTTAACTCAGACCCACTCTAGATTCTTCATTTTATCCTCTATCTCTTCACGATCCTCTTCCAAACCGTGCCACCGAACCCAAAACCCTGTACCTTTGAACTTTGATTCGAAGCAACCTCGTGCACTTTGGTTCCACCCATCAGAATCCTCTTCTCCCTACGATCAAGGAAGTACCGGCCGTCGGGGGAAACAGCTACGGGAGATACCAAACCGAGGAAGGAGAAAGCCAAACCTATCGATCGATTTTCTGGCCAACTCATGTATGGTTTCGTGTTTGACTTCAGTTTCAAATTCCTGGGCTTGAGTAGATAGTTTTAGGCTATTAATTCGAGAAAATGGTTGAGATTTGAAGAAGTTAGGAATGGTTCAAGGTCGGCCGGCCATGGCGATTTTCGGTAATGGCGGACGGCAATGCATGGCAGAGTGGTCATCGTCTCCAGTGACTGGTTCGATCAGAGAGAGCTGGTGTCAGGATCCGTCCCGAATTTCCCCTCGAAACCAGGGAAGAACCCTGATCCCGTCTGACAACCTAAGGAAAGGTTCCCAAAATACCCTTCAATCCTTACAAATAATAATAATAATAAATACTTTCACTTGTCAGACAAGGGATTCAAGCACTCAATAATTCCCGTAAATAATGACCAACCAAATACAATATAATATCTGAGCGTCTAAGTAGGATCAAGAGTATAATTTAGATATCCTCCTCAAATATAACTACACAGCGCAGCCGAAAGTACTAATGCCTCTGCCTTGAGATAAGTGTCCGCGTCAACTCAACTGCCTGAAGGGGGTTTAAACACAAAAGTTGTGAGTGGACAAAAATAATCATTTATAAATCGTTTTCCAAGGAAATATTACCTTTTTCCCCCTCCATTTATAAAATCATGCAAGCATCACATAAAACAGTTTATGATATAAAAACATTATATGTAAATCACCAAAATTTCCATTTATCTTTAAAACCACTTAGTTGGACTCACATAAAATCTGTATAATGAAAATACCTCGTGATCCACAGTTTGGTTTGAAAACTCTCTTCAAAGGAGTTAAAATTCATTTAATTCAGCCTGGACACATAATATCTCAAATTCACTGTTCCAGACATATCCACAACACACCAGGGTACCCCTTGAGATGTGTTAAAATCTGTACTACGCGTAGACAGCTTTGCGACCCGGCGGAGCAAAACCCCTCAACACCAAAGTCCGAACCCTCAACAACCAGCAAAGCAAAACCCCTTAACACCAGTCAGAGCAACTATAACCATCGGTACAGAAAACCAGTGAACCAAATCCGTATTTTGAAATCCTTGTTTCTTGGCCTAAGCCAAATTCTTTGAAATATCATTTACGGTCAAAATCGGTAAAATCATAATTTCAGGTCTAAACCCAAATCACAGACTCAAATAGTTACCACTTCAAAACGATATCAAAATCGAGTACAAAAACCAGGCCATTTCTCAAAAGACACTTTCACTGAAATATTGGAAAACATGTGTCCAGCATCATTTCTAAATTCCAGAAATTCATTGCACCCATACATAACAGTATTTAAATCAAAGATACATTTATGCATGCATTATAGTTTATAAATCAAAAGTCCACTCACAAAACTGTCCAAGCAAGCTCAATCCCGAATTGTACGCTCCCCTGAAGTTCCTGGAGCAGTATCGCCTGTCCAAATTAATAATCGGGATTACCAGCTAATAATAAGAACCTTAAATATAAACCCCCTAAACTCCGGGAGGTCTACCTATGCTGGCTAAGAAAAAGCAGCAACTTCAAACGCCCAAAACAACCCCTAAACGACGTCCGATCGACCAAAAACTTGCGCCAACAGGTCCGAAACGTCAAAAACTAATTGTCACGTGCCACCGTAACCTCAGACTCGGCCCCACGCGCCGACGGAAGGTCGAAACACGCACCCACGCGCCGCCACGCGCCCTCACGCGCCGGTCACGTGCCTGCTACAGTACCCACTCGCCTGGGCCGGTCCAACCCGGCCTAACTCGGCCTGACCCAATCCAACTCGGCCCGACCGGTTCACTCAACCCGATCGATTCACTCGACTCGACCGACCCGACCGGTTCACTCAACCCGACCGGTTACCTCGACCCGACCGGTCACCTCGACCCGACCTATCACCGGTGACTCACCGGAGAAGACGGGCTGCCGGGGCCGCCGTATGGTTTCCGCCGGAATCCCTCATTTCCGACCGAAACTTCCAGCTTTTGTAACTTCCTCAAAATTCAACCATTTTTTAAAAATTTTACGTCTAAATCTATCTACTCGAACTCAGGAATCCAAATATGACCTTAAAACATCAAACACGTACCTGTGTAAGCTGGAAAATCGATCGGAAGATCCGAAACTTCCTACACTCGGTTCGGCTTCCCCCGTGGTCCTCTCCTTCGATGGTTGGTATGGTTGTGTTCGTGGGAAGGAGTAGAATACGATTAGTAGAATAGAAATGGAAGTCTTGGCCTTGAATCAAACTTGGAATTTGTGGGTTTTTGGGTGAGTTTTCGCACGGTTTCGGGTGGTTTTGGGAGTGTTTGTCACAGAGAGAAAATGAGGATGAAGAAATGAATTGATGTGGATCAGATTAATCTGATTTGGGTCATAAAAATATCTCCCCTCTATGGAAAATTACCAAACTACCCTTGCATATCTAGACCCATAACTTTTGTACACGAACTCCGTTTCCTGCGTGCCGCCTGTCTACGAACTCGTGAGTTCGAGACCTACGCAACAGTATCCAAAACACCACCAAAAATGTCTTGAAACAAAACTTGACTTTCACGCCCCTTAACAAGCAAGGGTAAAATCCTCATTTTACATAAATAATTTACGTAAATCCAATAATTGAAATTCCGAGTTGTTAAATCCACCCCCCTTAAGAAATTTCATCCTCGAAATGCAACTCTACCCTTAGAACAAATGAGGATACTGTGCCCGCATTAAAGTCGCAGTTTCCCACGTGGCTTCCTCCACGTTACGATTCCTCCACAACACTTTTACTAGAGGAATACTCTTTCTGCGCAGTACCTTCTCCTTCCAATCCAAAATTTGCACTGGTTTCTCCTTAAAGGTCAAATCATCCTGCAGCTCAAGTGGCTGCTCTTCCAATACATGAGACTCATCAAACAGATATTTTCGGAGCAAAGATACATGGAAAACATTATGAACTCTGGATAATTCCGATGGCAAAGAAAGACGATATGGCACTGGTCCTATCCTCTCCAAAATCTCATACGGACCAATGTAGCGAGGACTCAGTTTTCCTCGTCTACCAAACCGTACTACTCCCTTCCAAGGAGATAGTTTCAAGAACACCCAGTCACCTACCTCAAACTCAAGATCTCTGGTTCGACGGTCTGCATAGCTCTTCTGGCAATCCTGAGCTGTCTTCAACCTTTCTCTGATGATGCTTATCTTTTCCTCAGTCGTATCCACCAACTCTGGTGTTAACAATTTCCTTTCACCCACTTCGTTTCAGCATAACGGTGTCCTGCACTGCCTCCCATACAGTGCCTCGAAAGGAGACATCCCAATACTCGACTGATAACTATTATTATAAGCAAATTCCATCAGAGCCAGGTGTGAATCCCAGTTCCCTTTAAACTGCAGTACACAAGCTCTCATCATATCCTCCAAAACCTGGATTGTCCTCTCAGACCGACCATCCGTCTAAGGATGAAAAGCTGTACTAAAATGCAAGGTAGTGCCAAAAGCCTTCTGCAAACTCTGCCAAAACCTGGAGGTAAATCTTGGATCACTGTCCGAAACAATTGAATCTGGAGTCCCATGCAGCCGTATGATCTCATCAACGAACAATTTGGCATACCGACTCATCCGAAAATCTTCCCGCACTGGCAACAAATGTGCAGACTTCGTGAGTCTATCAACAATTACCCATTTCTCATCATGTCCCTTTTGTGTCCTTGGAAGTTTATACACAAAATCCATCGTAATGTGATCCCACTTCCATTCCGGAATAGGTAATGGTTGAAGTGCCCCATATGGTTTCTGCCTCTCTGCTTTCACTTGCTGACATGTCAGGCATCTACTCACAAACTCAGCAATTTCCCTTTTCATCCCAGTCCACCAATAGTGTTTCCTTAGGGTATGATACATCTTGGTACCTCCTAGATGCATAGCGTAAGCCGAACTATGAGCCTCATCAAGAATTTCCCTTTTTAGCTTCATCTCATTTGGTACGCACAACCGGCCATCCCTAACCAATGCTCCATCATCCCTAAGCGCATAGTCCTGCCTGTTTCCAGCCTCCAACTCCATCATGATAATGCACAATGTAGGGTCCTGGAGTTGAGCCTCAATAATCCGATCAATCAGAACAGGCCTCGCATGGAAACTAGCCAATAAAGCCCCCTAGTTATCCATGTCAAATACAATCCCCGCTCTACGGAACTCTAACAACAATGGTAAGTAGATTGTGTGCAAATGGGCCAAAGAACCCATGGATTTCATGCTCAAGGCATCCGCCACAACATTGGCTTTCCCTGGATGGTACTCTATAGTACAATCATAATCCTTTATTAGCTCAAGCCATCTTCTCTGCCTCAGATTCAGGTCCTTTTAGGTGAACAAGTACTTTAAACTCTTATGGTCGGTGAAGATCCGACACGTCTCCCCGTACAAATAATGTCGCCAAATTTTCAGTGCATGCACCACTGCAGCTAACTTCAAATCATGGGTAGGGTAATTCAACTCATGGGGTTTAAGTTGTGTAAAAGCATACGCTATCACCTTCCCATGCTGCATCAACACGCAGCCTATACCCCGCAATGATGCATCACTATACACCTCGAATCCCCCAGTATCATCAGGAAGGGTTAATACTGGAGCAGAAGTCAACCTCCTATTCAGCTCCTGAAATCCCTGTTTACAATCGGCATCCCAGTCAAACTTGACTCCTTTCCTAGTCAACCAAGTCAACGGGCCTGCTATCGTAGAAAATCCTTCTACGAACCGTCGATAATATCCTGCCAAACCCAGAAAGCTCCTCACCTCTGTCACTGTCCTCGGTTGCTCCCAGTTTGCCACTGCCTCAACCTTTTGGGGATCTACGCTGATACCCTCATCCGAAATCACATGACCTAAGAATCCCACTTCTGTAAACCAAAATTGGCATTTACTGAACTTGGCAAACAAATGCTTTTTCTAAGCATATTCGGCACCAACCTTAAGTGCCTCTCATGTGCCTTAGCACTCCTCGAATACACCAAGATGTCATCGATGAACACAATCACAAACCGATCCAAATACTTTTGGAACACCCTGTTCATCAAATCCATAAATGCTGCTGGGGCATTAGTCAACCCGAAAGGCATCACCAGGAACTCATAATGACCATAACGAGTCCTGAAAGCTTTTTTCTGAACATCCCCTTCCCTGATCCTCAATTGATGGTACCCGGATCGAAGGTCAATTTTCGAAAAATATCTTGCCCCCTTAAGTTGATTACACAAATCATCTATCCTTGGCAGAGGATACTTATTCCGCACCGTAGCCCTGTTTAGCTACCGGTAGTCAATACACAACCTCAGACCACCATCCTTTTTCCTCACAAATAACATTGGTGCACGCTGATATCACTCCACAGGGTAGTACCCTACGATCTATCCTAAATGTAAGTTCCGGTAAACCTGGACTCCGGAAATCCACTATCTTGTCATAACAATCAATAGAGGCATGGTGCATAGTCAACCAATCCATCCCCAGAATCACATCAAAATCAAAAATATCTAAGGGGATTAAATCTGCCTCTAATGCATGACCTTCCACTAACACTGGAAAACTATGAATCACGAGATTCGCCACTAACATATTTCCAGTAGGAGTACTAATACCCATGTCCCAACCAATCGGAGACAATTCTCTATCAACAAACAAGGTAAAACCCCGAGAAATGAAAGAATGAGTCGCCCCAGGATCTATCAAAACATAAGCATCACGGTTAAAAATAGATAACGTACCCGTGACCACATCTGGTGCTGCTCAGGCCTCCTGTTGCGACATAGCAAAAACTCGGGCTTGTGTATTCAAAGATCGACCATGATCCCACTGTCTGCCTCTGGCCCTATTGGACCGACTAGCCCTGTTCGTCCAATTGGCCCGGTTGGCCCCACTGGATTGACTCTAGCTTCCAACTGCGATACCAGACGTCTGAACTGTCCTCTGCCTCTGTTCAGTAGCACCCCGCCCCCATTAACTACTGCCCGGATGAAGATGTGAGCAAAATTTCCTTATGTGACCAATCTCCCCACAGAAGTAACATTCAGTGCCACCGGAGCTGCCACTCAGTCTTCCAGTTAACTGCACTGAAGCACCACTAGAACGAGCGGATGACTGCGGTGCCTGTCTGGCTCCGCCACTGCCTGATCCGGATCCCGTACCCCCAGTAGACCCAGAACTGAAACTGCCTCTCTTGGACGGTCCCTGACTAGAGGCTCCAATATCCCAGCGATCACGGTGTCGCCTGGAACCCCTAAACTGCTGCTGGACTGGAAAACCCATGCTAAACTCTACACGAGCTGCAGCGTCGGACACGTCTCTCAAGGAAGTATGAGCTGCAGCCGTTACCGCTGACCGAAGTTCGCCCTTAAGTCCATTTTCAAATTTGCGTCGCTTGTCCCTTCGGTTGCCACCAGAGCCGGTGAAAATCGAGCCAACTCTATGAATTTCTGCTCATACTGAGCCACTGTCATATCTCCCTGTTGTAAGTGCAAGAACTCAGCCTCCCTGGCATCTCGGTACGAGCAAGGGTAAAATTGCTCAAGGAACTTCTCCCGAAAAGTCGCCCAGGTAATTGTACTGACATCCCAGCCTAATAGTTCTAATGCGTTCCACCAATGATAAGCGGAACCACCTAGCAGAAAAGTGGCTAACAGCACCCTGTCCCCCTGAGGACATCTCATAACTGAGAACACTTGCTCTAAACGAGTAATCCACTCCGCTGCATCATCTGGGCTAGAGTCGCCCATAAATATTGTAGCCCCTAATCTCTGGGCCTTTTCAATGTCCGAACCTTCAGTAGCAGCCCTACTCTGAAGTACAGAAGTCAAAGTGTGACCCAATTGTTCCAGTGTTTGCCTCATATCAGGCTCCACTGCGGGTTCATGTGTGTCCCCAATGTTTCCAGACTGTTGACGGGACTCGCGTCTCGGAGGCATTACGCTGAAAATAACTATAACTCATCAATACTAAAATAATTGTGCACTAAGTGTACGGTCTACAGGAATTTAAACCTGGTGCTCTGATACCAATTGTCAGGATCCGTCCCGAATTTCCCCTCGAAACCCGGGAAGAACCCTGATCCCGTCTGACAACCTAAGGAAAGGTTCCCAAAATACCCTTCAATCCTTACAAATAATAATAATAATAAATACTTTCACTTGTCAGACAAGGGATTCAAGCACTCAATAATTCCCATAAATAATGACGAATCAAATACAATATAATATCAGAGCGTCTAAGTAGGATAAAGAGTATAATTTAGATATCCTACTCAAATATAACTACACAGCGCAGCTGAAAGTACTAATGCCTCTGCCTCGAGATAAGTGTCTACGTCAACTCAACTGCCTGAAGGGGGTTTAAACACAAAAGTTGTGAGTGGACAAAAATAATCATTTATAAATCGTTTTCCAAGGAAATATTACCTTTTTCCCCCTCCATTTATAAAATCATGCACGCATCACATAAAACAGTTTATGATATAAAAACATTATATGTAAATCACCAAAATTTCCATTTCTCTTTAAAACCACTTAGTTGGACTCACATAAAATATGTATAATGAAAATACCTCGTGATCCACAGTTTGGTTTGAAAACTCCCTTCAAAGGAGTTAAAATTCATTTAATTCAGCCTGGACACATAATATCTCAAATTCACTATTCCCGACATATCCACAACACACCAGGGTATCCCTTGAGATGTGTTAAAATCTGTACTACGCGTAGACAGCTTCGCGACCCGGCGGAGCAAAACCCCTCAACACCAATGTCCGAACCCTCAACAACTAGCGGAGCAAAACCCCTCAACACCAGTCAGAGCAACTGTAACCATCGGGACAGAAAACCAGTGAACCAAATCCGAATCTTTGTTTCTTGGCCTAAGCCAAATTCTTTGAAATATCATTTACGGCCAAAATCGGTAAAATCATAATTTCAGGTCTAAACCCAAATCACAGACTCAAATAGTTACCACTTCAAAATGATATCAAAATCGAGTACAAAAACCAGGCCATTTCTCAAAACACACTTTCACTGAAATATTGGAAAACATGTGTCCAGCATCATTTCTAAATTCCAGAAATTCATTGCATCCATACATAACAGTATTTAAATCAAAGATACATTTATGCATGCATTATAGTTTATAAACCAAAAGTCCACTCACAAACCTGTCCAAGCAAGCTCAATCCCGAATTGTACGCTCCCCTGAAAGTTCCTGGAGCAGTATCGCCTGTCCAAATTAATAATCCGGATTACCAGCTAATAATAAGAACCTTAAATATAAACCCCCTAAACCCCGGGAAGTCTACCTATGCTGGCCTTGAAAACGCAGCAACTTCAAACGCCCAAAACAACCCCTAAACGACGTCCGATCGAGCCAAAACCTGCGCCAACAGGTCCGAAACATCAAAAACTAATTGTCACGCGTCACCGTGACCTCAGACTCGGCCCCACGCACCGCCATGCGCCGACGGAAGGTCGGAACACGTACCCACGCGCTGCCACGCGCCCTCACGCGCCGGTCACGCGCCTGCAACAGTACCCACTCACTTGGACCGGTCCAACCCGGCCCAACTCGGCCTAACCTGATCAAACTCGGCCTGACTAGTTCACACAACCCGATCGATTCACTCGACTCGACCCGATCGACCGGTTCACTCGACCCGACCGGTTACCTTGACCTGACCGGTCACTGGTGATTCGCCGGAGAAGACGACCGGCTGCCGGCGCCGCCGTCTGGTTTCCGCCGAAATCCCCCATTTCCGGCCGAAACTTCCAGCTTTTGTAACTTCCACAAAACTCAACCGTTTTTTCCAAATTTTACGTCTAAATCTATCTACTCATACCCAGGAATCCAAATATGACCTTAAAACATCAAACACGTACTTGACTAAGCCGAAAAATCGATCGGAAGATCCGAGACTTCCTACACTCGGTTCGGCTTCCCCCGTGGTCCTCTCCTTTGATGGTTGGTACGGTTGTGATTGTGGGAAGGAGTAGAATACGATTAGTGGAATAGAAATGGAAATCTTGGCCTTGAATCAAACTTGGAATTTGTGGGTTTTTGGGTGAGTTTTCGCACGGTTTCGGGTGGTTTTGGGAGTGTTTGTCACAGAGAGAAAATGAGGATGAAGAAATGAATTGATGTGGATCAGATTAATCTGATTTGGGTGGTAAAAATATCTCCCCTCTATGGCAAATTACCAAACTACCCTTGCACATCTAGACCCATAATTTTCGTACACGAACTCCGTTTCCCGCGTGCCGCCTGTCTACGAACTCGTTAGTTCGAGACCTATGCAACAGTATCCAAAACACCACCAAAAATGTCTTGAAACAAAATTTGACTTTCACGCCCCTTAACAAGGAAGGGTAAAATCGTCATTTTACATAAATAATTTACGTAAATCCAATAATTGAAATTCTGGGTTGTTACAGCTGGCGTGGCATGCCACATGGGAGCCACGTGGAGCCACCTGGCGGTCCAGTCAGTGCGCATGCAGCCGCTTAGGTGTTGTAGCCGGCGTGTGGACCAGCCGCTGGCCTTCCGCAGGCGCGTGGCGTCGCATGGGGCCTGTCCTTTAGTCATGACGATGCTGGTTGACATGTTTTTCAACTTTTTGGATCTTTTGGCACAAGTTTCGGGTTAATCAGACAACGTTTAGGGGTAGTTTTGGACGTCCGAAGTGGCTAAGCTTTTAGTGGGACGTGTGTGGACCTCCCGTGGTTTAGGGAGTCTGAATGTAGGGTTTTTAATTATTTTTGGTAACCCCAATTGTTACTTTGGCAGGCGATACTGTTCTGGGAACTTCTGAGAAGCGTACGACTCGGGTTTGAGTTTAATTGGACGTTTGGTGAGTGGACTTTGGTTTGTAAATTGTCATGCATGCATAAATGTATATTTTAAATCAAAGGATTGTTTTGTCAAATTGTCAAGTATTATTGTAATAAATTATTATCAGACACAGGTTCTCAATAATCAATTGGAAATGATGTTTTAGGCTGTGGCCCGGCTTTATGGACTCTGCTTTTATTTAGTTTTGACTTTATAGATTTTGGGTTTGGTCGAGTGCAAGATTTTTGGGTTAGACCCAGATTTGGTACTTTATTGGATTTGGGCATACACCTGGTTTTTCAATGAACTTCGCTTAGGCCAAGAAATAAGGATTTCAAAAAAGGATTTTGGATTTTACCTTACGGGTTTGTTTCCACGATGTCTACTGTCCCCGAGGGTCATGGTTTATCTCTGATGCTGGCATCAAAATTTATTTCTCCTCCAGGTTGTTGAGGGTTCTCCGATGCTGGCATCGAAGGGTATTTCTCCGCCAGGTCGTTGAGGCTGTCTATGCGTAGTACATGGTTCTACACAACTCGAGGTATATCGGGTGTGTGGAGGGTTGGACCCGGGTCAGTTAGCTCGGATATCAAGCTACAGCCCGGGATTACATTCGGGGAGCAGTGGGATATGTTATGATATTTCCATTGTTCGGGTTTTCATGGGTCCCACTGAGGGTTTTATCTAAAAATGGATTTTCCAGTAAGTTTTCAGATTATCTTGGTTTATTATTTGTTTAAAAAGGAATTTTATATTATGCATGCATTATTGTACTTATGGAGGGGGAAATGTATGTTTTCCTCAGAAATTATTTTAAACGATTATTTTGTCCACTCACACTTTTCTGTGTTTTAAATCCCCTCCAGGCCGTTGTGTTGACGAGGGCTCAACCAGAAGCAGAGACATTAAATTCCAGCTGCGCCTTTACTTAAGACTATTGAGTAGGATTTATAATTCCAACTGCGCCTTTACTTAAGACATTAAATTCCAGCTGCGCCTTTACTTAAGACTTTCGAGAGTGTTTCTTGATCCTTCGACTGATAGGTGGAAGAAGGTTAACTATTTATAGGGGATGTCTTGTTGGATTTTTTGGTAGAATTCTCGTAACTAATTTCAATGGCTTAAGGGTATTCTAGGCAATTTATTAAGTTTCCATGCGGGAGCAGGACTTTTCACCGGTTTTGAGTGAAAATTCAGGAAGGGTCTTGTCAAGACATCCATCTAAGCTAATGCAATTGCATGTCTCGCCCAGAATTGCCATTGGCATGCTGCACCCTGAAAAACCTCCCTGGAGCCTTAAATGGAGCCAAATTGGGCCGCTGAGCTATCTACGAGCTTTTAGAAGGACAAAGCCTAGAAATGTTTTAGAAACATCATATGGAAGTGAAGCGCATGGTTTCCCCAGCTGCATTGGTCAATCTCACGTTGTGTTCCTAATAAGTCCAAGAATGAGGTCCTAGGAGCCAAGGTTGAGGCAACCGGATCAAGAAGATCCAAGAAAGGTGCCAGCCAGGCTTTGCTGTAGCAGAACGTTTCAGAAGGTTCCTGAACAAGTCTTGGCGCGTCACAGTTCCTTGGGATGCCTAGGAGATTATTTGCCGTTCATTAAAATCCTATAATCTTGGAAAGAGTTAATCAGCCATTATTTATGCATCATTTTGAAGTCTTTATATGCCTCTCTTACATGTCTTTTGAATGATTTCGTTCCATCAATAGTAGAAAATGATCAATATTGTGAGGCTTGTGCAGATTTGGAAAGTTAAGATAAATTCTGAGAAGAACGCAAAAAGAATGACTCAAATCGGAGTTCAGATGAAGGGGATGTCCTCATTTCAATATCAAGTCCTGAACTGGGTCCTGAGTGCGCCAGTGTGCCAGTGCGGCTATTTTTGAGTCCTCGGTCAAGTACCTCAAATCATGCCATCCGGGTCCCAAACCTGTGTCTCATGACATCAAGTTCATGTCCTTGAAGTGCCAAGGTCATGCCACGACATGTCGAGTACGTGTCCCAAGAACTTCCCACCCAAGCCCAGCCTCTACGCCTATACCCTGGTTCCTGTTCCGCTAGCGGTGGATCAAAGTTCCTCCGTTGCGCTAAGCCTGACCACCTGTGTGACTTGCCTGAACCAGGATGCGCTTCTACTATGCTCATGGTGTGCCTCAACAGAGCAGTCCCAGATCCCTATGATGAAGACATTCCAAGGGCCAAGATCTAAGTACCAACGTCTTACCGCGGGAAAACCGCGGGCTGCCCGCAGCCAGCTTGTATTCTCGCTTGCCAGCTTGCATTCATACTCCGATCCGTGTTCTAATTGGTTATGATAGATTTTAGGGACTTTGTAATTACTTTGAAGTACAATAACTGTTCTAGAACACTCTAGGCTAGGGTTTCTAATTCCAATCCTTGTAGAACAAGGTTTTCCCTTTGTCTATAAAAGGGAGCCTTTGTTCAGTGTTTTTGGGACTATATTTTCATACATTATTTTAGAGACCATACTGGAGAACCCTAGCCGCATACATTCTTTGTAATTCAGTTTTAAATTCAAACAATCATTATTTTTCCAAAGTTGAGAGTGTTATGCGTGGAGCTTGGAGATGAGGCTTTGTTGTGTCTCTGCTGTGCTCCATTGTCCATCATTGCTCATTAGCGTTCTTTACTTTAAAATTTTATTTCATTGCCATTTTAATTAAGAATTTAAATTATGTCTTTGATTTCAGTTATACGTGGTTAATCCCTTTTAGGATTAGGGATGCTTGAAGCCCTAGCCATGTTAGTTCATTGATTAGATTTCTAGCCTTTGATTATGATTGATATGCATGCTGAATAAGTTAGATTACTTTGCTTAATGACCTTAATTTATGCCTATAAGATTGATCACCTTGTTAGCATATAATTATAGATGTAATTGTTTGACGGACCATCATATCATCTAATGATATGTAGCTTCTAGGGTATTTGGGACACTTACCGGTAATCTTAACTCATGACAATCTAGAATTGCATATCACTTTTCTCGGGATAGTGGAGTGTCATTAAATTCTCTTTATACTTCATGCATCATCTTAAACGGTAGGTGATAGACGTTCTAGAGTACACATCATGCTTAGAACATGCCAAGTAAGAGAGAATAACATATGTGGAGTGGGTCAACTATCGGGACCTTCGCATGGGCACTTAATTCAGAGAATCCATAAGTAATTAGGTCAAGGAAATCTGATTAGTAACTATAATTGATTAGAGTGGATAGTAAGCCTTAATTCGCCTTAGTTAATAAGTAATAAGTAATCAACCTTTCATTCCTGCATTTTTATTTGCTGTTTTACTTCTCTGTTTTACTTTCTTGCGCGTGTGTGTTGTTCTCTAAGTTAACAAATCTGAACTGAAGTGGACATAACGTTGATACAAGTCCTCGAGGGATCGACTCTCGCTGTGCTACTATAATTTTCTTTTCGATTTGTGCACTTGCAAGGATTTTTTAACTGTTAGAATTAAATTACATATTACCAACAAGATTTCGGCACCGTTGTCGGGGACTTGTCCCTCAATGGTGCCCATTTAAGTTTGGATTTATAACTTAGTTTTTTCTTTTTGTTAGGTACCCATGTATGTCATTCCAAGGCTCGGTGCACGGATCGTCAAGTGGGCCATCTTCGAGAGAGTCTTCAGTAAACGGCTCACCTCCACCAAGTCCCGGGTGGATGGCGGATCACAGAGAAGAGCATGGACGAGAACGTGGCCTAGCACCGCAAACCCCACAACTCCTTAAAGACTTTGCCATTCCCAATGTCTTGGAGGATCAATTTCCCATTGTTTTTCCCAACTCAACAGTGGCAAATTTCGAGTTGAAGTCTGGGACAATTCACATGTTGCCCACATTCCACGGACTTTCCGACGAGGACCCGCACTTTCATATCAAGGAATTTATTGAAGTCTGCTCCACGATGCGCATTAATGGCATGACGGAATCTGAAATCCGCCTACGGCTTTTTCACTTCAGTCTGAAGGATCGTGCAAAGGCATGGTTTCATTCGCTGGCGCTAGTTTCCATTCACTCATGGAGGGACTTGACGTCCAAATTCTTGTAGCAATATTTTCCCGTGGAAAAGATGAACGAATTGAAGTCCAGGATAATGAACCCACGGCAAGACATGGAGGAGTCTTTCTACGAGTTTTGGGAACGTTTCAACCAGATGCTAAGGGTGTGCCCCCACCACCATATCGACGAAAATCACCTTATCTTATACTTCTACGGAGGTTTGAAGACTAGCAATCGGACAATGGTGAACTCTCAATCCCAAGGAATTCTAGAAGGCACAGCCGAGGAAGCAAGGACTGCCTTTGAGAACATCGCTCAAAGGGAAAAACAATTTAGCTACAGAGGTCATTCCTTCAGGGTTACTGGTGATGCGTACACCAATCACAATGATGACGCAATTGCTCAAGTCACAGCAATGGTGAAACAATTGTGTAACGAGAAGGCAAAAGGAGTTCAAACCTGCAAAGTATATTCACTTTAGGGCCACGCGTCCCAAGATTGCCCGATGGTGGAAGACGCCAATTTTGCTGGAGGTTTCAATAACATTTCACGACCCTGGAATAACCCATATTCAAACACTTACAATCCGGGGTGGAAAAATCATCCAAACTTCTGCTGGAGCAACAATCAATCTACTGCCAATCCTTTGCAGCCCCCTGGAATTCAACAGCAAGCCGCAGCCGCTCACGGGAACTCTCACTACCAAGTTTGTGGAGGATACCGTCAATCTCAACAGCACATCCAATTGATGCAAGACAGCCAGAGTCAGATGGCAAACGCAAATAATGCAATTACAAACTTGGATCGTTAATTGGGGTAAATTGCAAATCAATTGAATCAGAGGGAACAATGGAGGGTAATGGTGAATCAAAAAGGACTCCAACATCCAAGTGTAAATGCCATCACTGTGCGTAGTGGAACGCAGATCCATGGACCTTACTATCATGCCTATGACGATGAGACTGAAGAGAATGAGGAGCATAAGAGATTACATGTGGCCCCTTCGAGGTCCAACTCAGCCGTGACACCACCTGAGGTCACGCTGCAGCATTGGGCCAATATTTCACCTCAACCCTAGACCTGGACCCAGATCCTGCCGCAGGGACCTCAGCAGGCCATGCCTTATGGCATGCCACAGACTTTGGAACAAACCACGCAGAAAAATGTTCCGCTCCACCTGCCAAGCACACTACCGCAAAACAGCAAGCATGAACCTAAACTTGATGTAGAAACAAGAATAGGACCTGCGCCGAGATCCGTGTCCAGTGAGCCACCGAGAATCATGCCCCATGTCTTACCGTAAAACATGCCAGATGTTGCGCCAGGAGCCCTGCCGCAGGCGCATTCCAGCGCACCTAAGGACCCTTTTATGTGCCAACTTGCGCACACCAGTGTAGACCGGCATCACACTACGCGTAACCACCAGGATCAGGCCACGACTGAGAGCCAGTCTACTCCCAATGACAAGACCATGGTCTTGAGTCCCAAGGCCAATTTGCAGCACACAAATAATTATGACTCTAAAACTCAAAATTCAAATCTAAAAACATCTAAAAGAGTGGCTTTTGAGTTAGAAAATGACATTGACTTACCTTTTCCTCACAGGTTTCAAAAAAAGAACAAGGAAAATGAGGAGTTCGAGGAGGAGATGGAGCGCATGATGCAAAGGCTTGAGATCACATTGCCATTCCATAAACTCGTCAAGCATATGCCAATCTTTGCTAAACTTTTGAAGGACTTAGTTTCTAGAAAGCATGGGGCTGAGCCAAAAATCACCATAGACATCCATTTAGCCACTCTCAATGCTTTACATGGCCTGCCACCGAAGGTTGACGACCCAGGTCCTCCATCACTCCCCTGTATCATCAAAGAAAAACGATTTAACCATGGTCTTTGTGATACAAGGGCGGCAGTAAGCATTATGCCCAACCATGTGTTTAAATCTTTAAACTTAGGGAAATTAAAACCTGTTGAGCTCTGCATTAAATTAGCTGATTCCCCTATAACTAGTCTAATGGGTGTGATTAAGGATGTTAGTGTGCAAATAGGGGATGTTTGCATTGCAGCAGATTTCCATGTCCTAAGGATGGAGAAGCCTAGTCCAAGTGACGATCCACCACTGATTTTTGGCAGACCCCTTCTAGCCACCGTGGATTGTGACATCAATGTCAAAATAGGGACGGTGGCTATCAATGTTTAGGAGAAGCTGCGAACTTTCAACAACCATGATATCATTCAGTACCCTACTGAACCCATTATTGATTTTCCCTTAGAACTAATGGATCATTTGTTTCATGAAGCAATAGCAAGGTCATGCACTAAAGAGTTGCTGGACAAGAATACCACACGGCCTCCAGAAGAACATAAGGGGCACGAGACGGACAGGTGAAGCTTGCCCCAAGCCGTGTCCTCTCTAACAATTATCCAAATGATGGTGAAGCTTGCCCCAAGCCGTATCCTCTCTAACCGATTATCCAAATGATGACCTTCCACTAACGGCCAAGGACCCTTGGCCTTCCATCAAGAAACCTCCACCATTTCCATGGAGTCCGCAGCCACCATGGCATGCTAGGGCTGCCCACACACTTCAATCACTAAATTACCTTGACATTCAATTGGCGCCAAACATCTAGCATACCAACCCCTTCTTGCCCAGATGTTAAATAAAGCTCTCCTAGGAGGCAACTTAGCCCTGGTTTGTATTTTTTTCTCTTCCTTTGCTGTTTCTGCCCTTTATATCTCTCAAACCTTTATACTGTTGTCTTGCATATTGCTTATCACATTGAGGAGAATGTTCTGTTTAGGTTTGGGGGTGTTGATTGAATTTTTGCATATAGAAACAAGTAGGTTTTGAGGGTGATACATGGCCAGGACTTTTGAGTTTTCCGTATTAGTTTTTTCTGTTTAGTTAAGTTTTTTGCTTTTGATTAGTATGATAACTTGTTAATAGGGATGTATATTCTACGTTAACTATCTTAGCCTTACTAAGAGTCATGCCATGGTCAAGTAGTTCATAATCTGCACTTCACAATGTCATGTTTTAAGTGATTACGGGAACAAAACAACTGAATTTGAGTGAACTTTAGAAAATTAGTGGAGACTTCCCTGTGAGATCCTTGAGCCTAATTGCCATTCTTTATGAGGGATATACTTGTTTCTACTCTTAAATACTCATCGCTTTTGTTCTAAATTGCTAATCTCATTACATCATTTTGCGTTGAATTTTAAAGAACTAACATCATTTAGATACTCTTCATTTAATGTGTAGTTTGCCATAAGAAGTGATGTAAGCTATGTGTGCTTTAACCTCAAAAGGCCTTATCCTACCTTATTGCATGCTCCCTAAGCCAATTTTGAAGCCAAACACTCAGCCTTTTCTTTCATCGCCCAATGTATAACCTAACCGAAATACTTAGCCATTTACCACAGTGATGCCCTATAACCTCAGTTTGTGCTAAGGTTTCCCTAAATGAGATTGATGGTGAGAATGAGAAGTGAAAGATGATGCTGCCCAATTCCAAGGACATTGGCGTCAATTCAAAGTTCAAAAGTTTAAAGCTTTACAAGTTGCAACCTACAAGAAAGTTTGAGAAAATCATTGCATGATCTTGGTTCAATTCAATTCAAAGAAAAAGAACAAAAAAAAGAAAACAGAAGAAAGAACAGAAAAAACGTTCAAATCAAAAGAAAGAAAGAAACGTTGAAGAAGAAAAGAAAAGAAAAAAAAGTGAAAAAAAAAGTGAATTGAGCCAAGTGAGCCAAGAACCTCAAAATAAGCTATCCATAAAGCACAATGCCGTGGGCCTTAAGCAATTATTCAGTTCAGAAGTTCCAAGTTCAAGTCATGACTTCTCATGCCTTGGCACAACTCAGGTTCTTTGAATCCCATTCTTCCTTTCTAAACCCTGAAGCTTAGCCCCGTTACAACCAAAAATGGAAGACCTAACTGATCTTATGGACAATCATGCTAAGGATTAAGGTACGTATCAATGTTCTTAAAGTTCAATTCCTTTCACGTGATCCTTATTTCCATAAAGTGTTGTTCTTCATTGTTACTCATATGTGCTTAAACTTGAATTTCATAACATAAACTCATCACATATGCTTGAAAGAGTGAAAGCCTAGGATTCTTGTGTGAATTGAGAGTTGCCTAGTGAGGATTAGAGTCGAGGCGAAATCTTTCTAAGGCACTTGGATGAAGTTGTTCTCAAACATGATCACTTGAAATATTGGTACTTATACACGTACACCTTCACATGACACTCATGGCTGATGCATTCCTTTTAGTTCTACAAATCATGTTTATTTACTTTGATTCTTATTAGCTTGTTAAAAGTACTATCTCTTGCACCTTATTTGTCCAAGTAAAACGTTTGTGGGTATCGTGCTGCTATAACCCTGAGGAGACAAAACTCGTCCTACTATGGGAACCTTGGGGCTTAAATGTTCTATCTTAACTAAGATCGAGTCTTTTCAATTTTTTAAAGTTTGTTTTCCTCAGGGACTAGCAAAAGATAGGTTTGGCGGCATTTGTTCAGCCATTATTTATGCATCATTTTGCTGTCTTCATATGCCTCTCTTACATGTATTTTAAATGATTTCATGCCATCAATAGTAGAAAATGATCAATGTTGTACGACATGGGCAGATTTGGAAAGATAGGTAAATTCTGAGAAGAACTCAAAAAGAATGATTCAAATCGGAGTTCAGATGAAGGAGATGTCCTCATTTCAATATCAGGTTCTGAACTGGGTCCTGACTACGCCAGTGCGCCTATTTTGAGTCCTTGGCCAAGTAGCTCAGATCATGTTATCTGGGTCCCAAACCTGTGTCTCGTGACATCAACTTCATGTCCTAAAAATGCCAAGGTCATGCTAGGATATGTCGAGTACATGTCCCAAGAACTTCCCATCTGAGCCCAGCCTCTGCACCTAAACCTTGGTTCTTGTTCCGCCAGCGGTGGATCAAAGTTCTTCATTTGCGCTAAGCCTGATAACCTGTGCACCTAGCCTGAACCAAGATGCGCTTCTACTATGCTCATGGTGTGCCTCAAAAGAGCAGTCCCAGATCCCTCTGACGAAGACATTCCAAGGGCCAAGTTCTAAGTTCCAGCGTCTGACCGCAAGAAGACCGCAAGCTACCCGCGGCCAGCTTGTGTTCCCACTTGCCAAACTTACATTCACACTCCCAACCGTGTTCTGATTGGTTTTGATAGATTTTAGGGACTTTGTAATTACTTAGAAGTACAATAATTGTTTTAGAACACTCTAGGCTAGGGTTTCTAATTCCAATCCTTGTAGCAAAGGTTTTCCCTTTGTCTATAAAAGGGAGCCTTTGTTCAGTGTTTTAGGGACCAGATTTTCATACATTATTTTAGAGACCAGACTGGAAAACCCTAGCCGCATACATTCTTTGTAATTCAGTTTTAAATTCAAATAGCCTTTTTTTTTCCAAAGTTGAGAGTGTTGTGCGTAGAGCTTGGAGAGGAGGCTATGCCGTGTCTTTGATGTGCACCATTGTCCATCATTGCTCATTAGCGTTCTTTACTTTAAACTTTTATTTCATTGCAATTTTAATTAAGAATTTAAATTATGTCTTTGATTTCAGTTATGCGTGAGTAGTTCCTTTTAGGATTAGGGTTGCTTGAAGCCCTAGCCATATTAGTTCATTTATTAGATTTCTGGCTCTTGATTATGGTTGCTATGCATGTTGAATAAGTTAGATTACTTTGCTTAATGACCTTAATTTATGCCTATAAGATTGATCACCTTGTTTGCATATAATTATAGATGTAATTGCTCGATGGACAATCATATCATCTTGTGATTTGTAGTATTGAGGGTATTTGGGACACTTACCTGTAATCTGAACTTATTACAATCTAGAATTCCACATCACTTTTCTAGGGATAGTGCATTGTCATTAAATTCTCTTTATACTTCATGCATCATCTTAAACGGTAGGTGATAGACGTTCTAGAGTACACATCATGCTTAGAACATGCCAAGTAAGAGAGAATAACATATGTGGAGTGGGCCAACCATCGGGACCTTCGCATGGGCACTTAATTCAGAGAATGCATAAGTAATTAGGTCAAGGAAATATGATTAGTAACTATAATTGGTTAGATTGGATAGTAAGCCTTAATTCGCCTTAGTTAATAAGTAATCAACCTTTCATTCCTGCATTTTAATTTACTGTTTTACTTTCTTGCGTGTCTCTCAAAATCATAAACCCCCCATTTGTGTGTGTGTGTGTGTGTTTTTCTCTAAGTTAACAAATCTGAACTGAAGTGGACATAACGTTGATACAAGTCCTCGAGGGATTGACTATTGTTGTGCTATAATACTATTCTTATCGATTTGTGCACTTGCAATGATTTAATAACTGTTAGAATTAGATTGCATATTTCTTGTTCTCTAATTTTAACAACAAGAGTCCTTGCTGAGATAGGAGATCTGGTTCAGAGTTTAATAAAGGGCCTTTTGGCCTTTGTAATGCAGGCTTTAATTCCTAATTTTTAGGGGAAACCATAGGAGTATTTAAGCTAAGTTTTAACACAAGCTTAGGGTTCCCACCTTTAGCCACATACACTTTTTAGTTTTTACGCAGTTTTTAGTTTTGAGACTTTTTGTTCGTGTTTTGGAAGTGTGGAATGCAGAGAATTTTTTAAGATTGCTAGGACGTATGCCTTGGATCATCACCATTCTCAGTGTTTTCTCTTCTACTTTTTAATCAATTGTTTAATCATAAATTCTTTTAAGTGTTATTTCAATACGATGCGTGAGTAGTTTCTTTCAGAATTAGGGCTGCTTGAAGCCCTAGCCATGTAGTTTTTCAATACAATTTTGGCCCTTGAGTTCCTTTATTATGAACCTTGAATATAGTTTGGATTGCTGAGTGTCATGAGCGTAGTTTGTGTTTATGAGTTTGGCTAACATATTTGCATGATCTATCGATGAATAATTGCTCGTTAGACTAGCCATCTTCTTGTGATTGTTTAGCAACAACGGTGTAGGGCTTTAATTATGTTTGTAATCTGAATTCATGACAACCTAGGATTTCACATCAGTTTTCTAGGAACAGTGTGGTGTCATTAAATTCTCTTCATATTCAATTCATCAACTTGGATTATTAACCCTTCTCTAGGTTGATAGACGTTCTAAGCAGAGGAAACGTCTAGGAGATGCTAAGTAAGAGAGAATGACTTGTGTGGAGTGAACCTTAATCGGACATTTGCATGAGCACCATATTCAGATAATTCATAATAAGGGGATCTTGGAAATTGTGTTAGAAATTTAATTGGTTAGTGGTGGATAGTTGGCCTTTGTTCGCTTTATTTCATCAATCAATTTCATTTTATTTCGTCAATCAATTTCATTATCTTTAATTCCTTGTTTTCAGTATTTCTTGCAATTTAATTAATTTAATTTCGTTTTTTTCTTGAAGCATCACAATCCCCCCTTGCCCTAATTGTTCATTGAGTCCTTAATTGAGTCTTTTAAGTTCTTGTGTCTTAAATTAGTGTGTAGTGGCGTGTTGAGTCTTTCTTGCGATTAGATTGGTTTGTGTCAATCTTGATTATTTTTTGTGAGTTTTGCATATCTACTTAGTGTCACGTGTCTTTTGTGTTATACCTTGTTTTTTAGTCGTACTTAAGTTATTCAATCTAATCTCGTGGTTTAACGTTGAACAAGTCCTCAAAGGATCGACTCTTGCATTGCTACCATACTATATTTATTGATTTGTGCACTTACGAGGATTATAACTGCTAAAAATAGAGTTCATATTTTGGTGTTCTTTATTTTTACCAACTGTTGGGTTGAGGTTTTCCCCCAAGCCTAGGCTTCCATCTCTTTCATGTAACCTTGTCTCGGCCGCCCAATTTCTTCTGAGGAGGAGGATTGCGTGAAGGATTTGATGCAAGCTTTGGCACTGATTGGGCTCTATGGGCGGTAGGTTTTCATTGGGGGAGTTTTCGAGATGTGCCTCTGGTAAGTCTTTCTTCTTTTTCCGCTCTTCGATTTAGCAATCTTTCGGCTCTCGGTGCCGTTATGGAGCATGTGTGGCTATCTTACTGTATTGGTTCCATTACCGTAGCTTGAAATTCAAACTTGCTTTTTTGTGTTCCTTCTAGATGGACTAAGTATTTCATTTTTACACCTTTCATTGATCATAGCTTTATGCTTAATTATCTCCTACTTGCTGTTTTGTTGGAGTCTCTTACTTATGATCTCTGTTATGAATTGTGGCATCAATTTTGGGATTGTTTGGAGGCCTTTCTTAGGGAAAATTTTGTCTATTATTGAGGTTTTTTATGAAGATCCTTGCTTGGAATAGTCGGGGTAGTTCCCGGCCTGGTATCTCGACTTATTTGAATTTTTTGTATGACTCCGTTTTTGTTGATGTCTGTTTTATACTAGATACTAGAATGAACAAGAGTTAAACCGCTTTAGTGGCGAGCTTCTTTGGATTCTCATTTTGTTTTGCCTTCTATAAAGCCAGGCAGGGGGTCTGTATCTCTTATGGAAGTCCAGTACTATCACTATTAATATTTTAGTTTCTCACGATCGTTTTATTCACTGTGAAATTACTTATGTTTATCCTTCTCACTCTTGGTTAAATACCTTCATTTATGTCTATCCTGACAAAACTAAGCAACTGGATCTTTGGACTGAAATAGCGAATCTTAAACCACTTAACAATGGACCTGGGATGATTATGGGAGATTTTAATAATATTCTTTCTCATAATGAAAAATCAGGTGGTGCTTTGACTCCAAATACTCATCTTCATCGTTTTGCTACTTTCTTTAATGAAATGGATTTAATTTCTTTGGATGCAGTAGGCATTCCCTTTACCTGGTTTAATAAGCAGGATATTAATCCTGTTTATGAAAGGCTTGATAGAGTTGTTGCAAATTCAGCTTGGATTAACATGTTTTTTGACTCTTTGCTATAGAATTTACCAATTGCTCATTCGGATCATGCTCCTATTGTGTTAATTCTTTCAACGCCTAAGTAAAAAAGGAATTATCAATTTAAACTAGAAGCCATGTGGATGCAACACTCTGAGTTTAAAAATCTTGTCCTCAACAATTGGACCATGGATGAGATCTCGGGTTCTCCTTTGCAGAAGATCACGACTCTCATGAGTCGGTTCCAATTTATTCTAAAGAGTTGGAACAAAAATACTTATGGTAATATTTTTAGTACTCTCAAACAAACTAATGATGATCTCTTGCAGGTTCAATCATCCCTTCATATCTCCCCTAATGATCAAAGCTTAGTTGCTCAAGAAGCGGCTTTGGTGCAAAAATTAAAGGATCTTTGCGCTGCCGAGGAGGTTTTTTGGGCCCAACGTGCCAGAACTGACTGGTTAACTTTGGGGGATGCCAATACAAAGTTTTTTCAAGCACATGCTATAATTCGAAAGAACAAAGCTCGAATTAATTGCATTCAAAATGATATTGGTCTCTGGATCACTGATCCTAATGATATTGCCAAGGAATTTGTTTTAAATTTTGAAAGAAGATTTAGAACTACTACTACCCCCCAATCCCCATAATCTGAATAGTATTTTGTCTAATATTGATGTTTGTGTGTCTCTTGATGACAATCTTTCTCTTGTTGCTCATGTTTCTGGTGCAGAAGTGGAATGTGCCCTTTTTGGGATTGGTGGTCTTAAGGCGCCCGGACCTGATGGTTTTCATGCCATCTTTTTTCAAAAATTCTGGACCCAAACAAAGAATTTTATTATTCCTATGGTGCAAGACTTCTTCTCTATGTTTATAGTCTTAATTTAATTAACCATACTAATATTGCTCTTATCCCTAAGATTGATTCACCTACTTCTGTAAGTCATTTTGGTCCTATTAGTTTATGTAATATTACTTATAAAATTATTGCTAAGGTCTTAGTTAACAGATTAAGACCTATTCTTTGCAAATTAATATCTCCCAACCAGGGAGCTTTTGCCCCAGGAAAGTCTATTGTTGACAACATCTTAATTGCTCATGAACTTTTTGCTGACTTCAATCTGAAGAAAGGTAAGATTGGGGTTTTTGCTCTTAAATTAGACCTAGATAAAGGTTATGATCTTCTGGATTGGCACTTTAATCAGGCTTAAGTTTGGTTTTCATGAACATTGGATTAACCTTATTATGGAATGTGTTAGATCAGTCTCTTTTTCTATTTTGATTAATGGAGGACAAGAAGGATATTTTTATACTTCTAGAGGTATCCGACAGGGAGACCCCTTTTCTCCTTATCTTTTCATTCTTTGCATGGAGCCGTTTATTCGTCATTTAAATAATTTATCTAGCTTAGCTAGGAATCAGATTAGTATCTTGACAGTTCCTAGGGGATTTCATATTTCTAATCTCATGTTTGCTGATGATTGTCTCATTTTTGGTAAAGCTACCACTAAAGCTGCTCGTAATATTTTGCAGGGCTCTTAATCTTTTTTCCCAAGCTTTTGGGTAAAAGATTAACTTCCACAAAAGTTCCCTACTTTTCTCTAAAAATGTCGACACAAGTATAAAATGTTCTATCTCTAGTATCCTAAATGTTAAGCATAAGCTAACTATTAGTCGTTATCTTGGAATACATAATCTAATAACCTAGAAGGACCCTATTAATGCAAAAGAGATTCTTATGAGATCACAAAAGAAGTTAGCTGGTTGGAAAAGCAACACACTTTCCAGAGCTGGTAAGCGAATTCTAATTCAATCTAATTTGTTGAGTGTTCCTAACTGTCATGTCTTATTTTTCTTGTCCCGAAAAATTAACTAAACAATTAGATGATCAGGCTAGGAAGTTTTTCTGGGGGAGGAGATAAAAGCCCCCTCCTGTGGCTTGGAAGGAAGCTTGCACACCTAAAAATAAAGGAGGATTGGGCCTTAGACTTGCTAGTGCTTTTAACCAAGATGCTAATGCGAAACTTGCTTGGAAAATCATTACTCAACCTAATAATTGGTGGGTTCAGGTTGTAACCACAAAATATCTTAGACATTCTTATTTTTTTCAGATTTGTTCTAAGCAATCTGCCTCGGTAGCCTGGAAGGGTGTCCTCCAAGCTAGAAATCTTATTCAAAAAGGTATGAGATGGATTGTAGGAAATGGTAAGGATATATTATTTTGTACTTTTAATTGGGTGAACTCTTTTCCGCTTTACCATTTGATTCCTGCTACACAATGGGCTACTCTTGATTGGAATTTAAATGTGGACCATTTTATTGTGAACAATAACTGGAATAAGGAAGCTCTCCTCAAGGTGGTTTCGGCAGATATTGCCTCTAAAATTCAAGCAATTCCTTTACCTTTAAAGCCAAAATCTGATAAGTTTATTTGGGGACCATCGTCGAATGGAATTTTCTCTATCAAATCTGTTATCTCTTTACATTATGATTGTTTACCATCTCATCCTAATGTGAAATTTTTGCAGAAAGTTTGGAAACTTCCATTACCTCCCGAAGTCAAAATTTTTGCTTGGGCCGCTTAATCGCCTTAACACAAAAGATAGAATCATTAACAGAGGCATTAATATTTATCCAAATTGTGTTCTTTGTCAAAGGCATTATGAGGATCCTAACCATCTTTTTAAAGATCGTTCCTTTAGCATGGAAGTTTGGCGTTGTGCCACCAATTGTTTAACCCCTCTATCTTCTAGTCTTTCCTTTGCAGATAAGCTCTTCTCTCTGCACACTTTTGGGTCAAATCAAGATATGGATCATGAATTAAGTAAAGTCTTGCTTCTTTGCTGGCAAATTTGGCGTATGAGGAATGATGTAATTTTTCGTAATGTAAGGCCTCATCCAACGAAGATTCGTAGAGTCGCTGCTCAAATAGGAGCTGACTTTTGGCATTCCATTCAGCCAGCAAATCTAAACTTTTCTATGCCTGGAGTCCAGTCTAATCCACTTGTCATAAAATGGAACCCCCCACCTCCAAATAAAGTCAAGCTCAACTTTGATGGTTCTTTGATTCAACATTCCTCAATGGGGTCCTCTGGGTTTATCATTCGTGATGATAATCGAAATCCTCTTTTAGCTGGTGCTTCTCCTCTTGGACTCTCTAGTGTTACAATTGCTGAAGATTTAGCTATTTGTGAGGGTTTGGTTCAGGCGATTCGAGCAGGGTTTGGTTTAACTATTCGTGAGGGTTTGGTTCAGCTGAAGGTTTAGCTGTTCGTGGGGGTTGATAGGAGCATATTTATGTGACGTTTTATCTTGTTTTCTTAGCATGTTTCCTATGTTATCTCTTAATACTTAGCTTGTTTTCTTGTTTTGTAGGATTTTTGGAAGCAAAGTTACAAAAGGAGTTACTGAGTGCTGTTTTGTAAATCTAAAGAGGAAACTTTGAAACAGACTTCAGCAGATGTGTCAACTTCTCGAAATTAACTGTACCTGCTCGGGAAGAACTAGATGATGGGCCATATATCGTTGGAAAGATACCCAAGTCTAGTTTCTAAAGGAATTTACGGTTCATGAATTGGAATTTTCTAGAAGGAGTTATGACTGTTTTAGTACAGCAAGGTCAGGCTGCGCGGGAATTCAGCATTCCTTCTATTTCGAGTTTTCTAAACCTTATCAGGCTTGGACGACAAGAAGCCCAGTTTGTTAGGATTATGGGAGGAGCCTTTTTAATCACAGAAAATAAGAAAATAAAGAAAAAAGAAAAAGAAAAAAAGGAGCAGCCATGGGACATAAATTATTGGCAGCCAACGGACAAAGAAATGCTTGCTCTCCCTCATTCAGCGAATTAATATGCGCAAAAATTCTTGGTAGCCAAGGGGCAGACACACACACAAGAGAGAAGCAAAGAGTCTCCCCCTCACCTCACTTGGAATGTCTCCTTATCTCCCTCAATCTGAAAAACATGAGGGTCTCACACACGGTAGCATTTTCTCTTCCTTTTTCCCTGACTTGACAAAAACTGCAGAAAAGTCGGGGCTCTCACATAAGGACAGAGCCACACCATCCCATTCTTCTCCATCCTTCAAGGTTCCAAGGTCTAAAAGGCTTAGGAAGCAAGGACGAACGTGAAGGCGTCATCCAATCACTCTGGCTGACCAACACATCATCAAAAAGTTATCTTCTTCCTTTTTAATTTTTTTTTTGTTTTGTATATTTTTGCTGTCAATTTAAATTATGGGTAACTAAGTACTTTAGTTAGGGCTCGATTGAAGCACTAATCATGTTTCTTTAAGGATTTCGATATGCCTTTGCTGTAAATTACTTTTGTGATGCTTAATTGTTTAATTTCAGATTAAATTTTACTCTTTACATACGTTTTGTGGTGCTTAATTGCTTGATCACCATATGCATGCTGTGTATTGAGTTTGTTACATAGGTAAATTTAGATGACCGAATCTTGTGCGTGTGAGAGTAACAAAAGAACTAGTTATAAGTTCTTGAAATTAATCATCATGAATAACTAGAATAGATACCATGTTCTAGGAGTTGTGTGTTTGTGGATTTCCATTGTGTTATGCGTTCTTAAAGTGCAACTTAGTAGAACTCATGCTAAACACTTTAAGAATGAAAAGAGTTAGCATAGATACCCATGCCTAACTTGTTGTTTAGGGAAATCAATAATTTAAAGAGTATATATCATGCCTTTAGGTTGACAAACATGAGCATCTAAAATCTGTTTGTCAACCATGATACAAAACAGATTTTAGATGCTCATGTTTGTCAACCTAAAGGCATGATATCTACTCTTTAAATTATTGATTTTCCTAAGCAACAAGTTATGCATGGGTATCTACGCTAACTCTTTTCATTCTTAAAGAGTTTAGCATGGTATCTACTAAGTTGCACTTTAAGAACGCATAACACAATGGAAATCGACAACACAACTCCTAGAACATGGTATCTATTCTAGTTATTCATGATGATTAATTTCAAGAACTTATAACTAGTTCTTTTGTTACTCTCACAGGCACAAGATTCGGTCATCTAAATTTAACTATGTAACAAACTCAATACACATCATGCATATGGTGATTAAGCATAACATAACGTATGTAAAGAGTAAAATATAATCTGAAATTAATCAATTAAGCATCACAAAAGTAGTTTACAGAAAAGGCATATCGAAATCCTTAAAGAAACATGATTAGTGCTTCAATCAAGGCCTAACTAAAGTACTTATTTACCCATAATTTAAATAGACATCAAGAACATACAAAACTGAAAAAAAAATTAAAAAGGAAGAAGATAGCTCTTTGATGATGTGTTGGTCAGCCAGAGTGATTGGATGACGCCTTCACGTTCGTCCTTGCTTCCTAAGCCTTTTAGACCTTGGAACCTTGAAGGATGGATAAGAATGGGATGGTGTGGCTCTGTCCTTATGTGAGAGCCCCGACTTTTCTGCAGTTTGTCAAGTCAGGGAAAAAGGAAGAGAAAATGCTACCTTGTGTGAGAGCCTCACGTTCTTTAGGTTGAGGGAGATAAGGAGATGTTCAAAGTGAGGTGAGGGGGAGACTCTTTGCTTCTCTCTTGTGTGTGTGTCTGCCCCTTCACTGCCAAGAATTTATGTGCATATTAATTCGCTGAATGAGGGAGAGCAAGCGTTTCTTTGTCCCTTGGCAGCCAAGAATTTATGTCCCGTGGCTGCTCCTTTTTGTCTTTTCTTTTTTTCTTTATTTTCTTATTTTCTGTGATTAAAAAGGCTCCTCCCATAACCCTAACAAACTGGGCTTCTAGTCGTGTAAGGACCCTTCCCGAATTTTCCCTCGAAACCCGGAAATAACCCTTATCCCGTCTGACAGCTCTTTTACCTCAAAATTTAATTACCAAAAATACCCTTTGTTCTTAAATAATTTTTATTAAACCTTACAGGGTTCCCAACAGAATCTCTGTACTTACTGATCACTCCTACTGTCAGACGCAGGATAAAATACCAGTCAAAACCAAGACCTCGGAATAGTGGTGGTTCAAATAGAAATACTCTCTGATACCAAATGTCAGTAGTCAGACATTGCTGACATCTCTACTCGAAAACCACAAGACAAAAGACTAGTCAGATACTAGTGAACCAATAATAATTCGTCCCCCTGGGTCACCGCCCACACCAACCCACTGACCCGGATGACGACGTATTTTCATATGTTGATTAGGCCCATAACAATTGTCGTCTGGTTTATATTAGAGCCGAAAATATCCTCGGCTATCATATCGTATCATAACTCTCTGTACCATGATATCTCATCAGTCGGCATATCTCTCGACTATCATATCCCTAGCCACCAGGGTATCCCTTGGGGTGTGCTAGAATATGTACTACTTGGACTCGACCACAATCTCTGCAAAATCACCTTTTATATTGGAGGTTCACTGGGAGTCCGCCAAGACGGAACCAAGGCCCGGCTTCTAGGACCCATCAAATCAGTTTTGTTTATATTAGGGGTTCACCGGGAGTCCGCCAACACGGAACCAAGGCCCGGGTTCTAGGCCCCATCAAATCGGTTTTGTTTATGTTAGGGGTTCACCGGGAGTCCGCCAACACGGAACCAAGGCCCGGCTTCTAGGCCCCATCAAATCGGTTTTGTTTATATTAGGGGTTCACCGGGAGTCCGCCAACACGGAACCAAGGCCCGGGTTCTAGGCCCCATCAAATCGATTTTGTTTACATTAGGGGTTCATCGGGAGTCCGCCAACACGGAACCAAGGCCCGGGTTCTAGGCCCCATCAAATGGGTTTTGTTTATATTAGGGGTTCACCGGGAGTCCGCCAACACGGAACCAAGGCCCGGACCCCATCAAATCGGGTTTGTATCCAAATCAAGTATATATTTTGTTTATCATTTATCACAAATACGGTTTCAACTCATAACCATGTACCCAAATAATTACCACGTCCAAACAATATCAAAACCGAATCCAACAACCATATCATTTCTCACAATACACTTCCACTGAAATATTGGAACAACAATTATCCAGCAATCATTGCACCCATACACAACAGTATTTAAATCGAGGATATTAATACATGCATTACAATTTATAAATACAACCATACACAACAGTAATTAAATCAAAGATATTTATACATGCATTACAATTTATAAATCAAAGTCCGCTTACCATCACCATCCAACCCAAATTTCATGTACGCTCTAGCCTCAGAACACCTACACCATAATGACCCAACTACCTTGACTTTCCAAGCTCAAAACCCTCTCCACGGTCAATCCTTACCACTGGGATTGCCCAACCAAGCTCTAAATGAACTCCTATGGCCTCGAAACCAACAAAATCTGATCTGGAACGTCCCAAAACCTTAGTCACGCGCCGCCGTGACTTCGGGAACAGTCCCACGCGCCACCACGCGCCACCGGAAGGTCAGAACATGCGCCCACGCGCTGCCACGGCCGGTCACGCGCCTGCTACAGTGTTCACGCGCCTGGATCGGTGCAACCCGGCCCGGTCGACCTGACCCGGTCCAACTCGACCGGTTCACTCGACTCGACCGGTTACCGGCGACTCGCCGGAGAAGACGACCGGACGGGCCTCACCATCGCCGGAGGCTGGCCGGAGAAGATGACCGGACCGCCACCTCCGCCGCCGTCTGGTTCGCCGGAAACTGCCATTTCCGGCCGATTTTCAAGGTTTCTAACTTCTTCATTTCTTGACCGTTTTTCACGATCTACACATAGAAATTCATCTACTTTTCACTAGGAATCCAAATATGAGGTCAAAGTTCCGAGATCGTACCTGGTTTGGCCGGAAAACGGCCGAGAATGTTCGGTTCACCTCCCTCCTCCGTCCGTCGCCTACGGCGGTGCTCCCGCTCCAATAACTACCCCAAAATGCTCGCGGGGTCCCGGGGAAGATCCTCCCGACCTTGGTTTTGTTCGAATCGGATCGAAATTCCTCCGATGAATATGGACCTTCGGTGTTCGCACGGGGAGGACTCGGGTAGGACCGAGACTGCATCGACCAATCTCTCCAGGAGAGAGAAAAATATCTGTTATATAATTTCAACTTTTCCAAAATTACCAAACTGCCCCTGCAACTTCTAGACCCGTAACGAACTCATCGGATCTCCGTTTTCCGCGTGCCGCATGTCTACGAACTCGTGTGTTCGAGACCTACGCAACAACCCAAGAAAAATTCCCAAAAGTATTACCAGTCAAAAAGTGACTCCCGAACCCATCCAAAATTGAGGGTAAAATTGTCCAATTCTCAAAATAATTTAATGTCTGGTCTGGGTCGTTACAAGTCGTCCAAGTCTGATAAGGTTTAGAAAACTTGAAATTGAAGGAATGCTGAATTCCCGCGCAGCCTGACCTTGTTGTACTAAAACAGCCAAACTCCTTCTAGAAAATTCCAATTTACGAACCGTAAATTACTTTAGAAACTAGACTTCAGTATCTTTCCAACGATATATGTCCAATCAGCTAGTTCTTCCCGAGAAGGTGCAGTTAATTTCGAGAAGTTGACACATCTGTTGAAGTCTGTTTCAAAATTTCCTCTTTAGATTTACAAAACAGCACTCAGTAACTCCTTTTGTAAATTTTCTTCCAAAAATCCTACAAAACACGAAAACAAGTTGAGTACTAAGAAACCATAGGAAACATGCTAAGAAAAGCATAAGAAAACAAGAAAAAACGTCGCATAAATATGCTTCTATCAGGGGAATGGATTAAAATTTTACAACATTTAGGTTTGGGGGTACATGACTAGGAACTTAGTACTTTACTTGTTAATAAGTTACATTGTTAAATTCATCATTAGTGTCTTACTAGAGCCATGCCATGCTTAATTTTTTGCCTTATCATTACACTTAATGCCTAACTTCAAGAAATTGAGCGAAATTATGACTTTGTTTAATGTGAACCCTAGAAAATTAGTGGAGACTACCCTCTGTGAGATTTTAAGCCTAATACCTTTCTTTTTGAGTGAGTTACTTTATTCTACTCTTAAACACTTTTCAATTCATTTTATATTAATTGATCTCATTATTATCACATTACATTGAATTTTAAGGAACTAACATTTTATGTAGTGGTTCTTGATTCTAAGTTGAACAGACCATAAGAAGTGATGTAGGCTATGTATGTTTGAGCCCACTAAAAACCATATTTGTCCCTTTGTATGCTCCCTTAACCCACTTTGAAGCCAAACACTTAAGCTTTTCTTCCATCACCTAAATCAAAATCTAGCCCTAGGTAGGAAGCCCTGAAATCTTGGACATACCCTATAGTCTAGGTTGTGATAAGGCTGTGCCAAATGAAGTTCATGGCAAGGAAGGAAATAAGTGGCAAGGAAGGAAAGAATAGGAATCAAAGAGTTCAAATTTGGAATAAGCAGTTTAGGGCACATCGGGCCCGCATGGACATGTCAAGGCTATGTCACGGCCAAAGAGGCCAAATTACAAAGTTAACTTCAGGGGAATGTCTTTGACATCACAAGTGACCAACGTCCTAAATTGGACTCAAACCAATACAATGTAAGTCATTGCATGACCTTAGCTTAGTTTGAAAGAAGAGAAAAGAAAAAGAGCAAAAAGAGAAAGGAAAACAATGAGCTAAGCCAAGTGAGCCAATGAGAACAAGAGTCACAAGCCATCATCATTCAAAGTTCAAAATTCATGAAGCCATTGAAAATACCAAGTTTGGCCGTGTGCCAAGGAGATGTTCAAGAAGAAGATTAAGTTCCAAGTCATGCTACTTCATGCCTTGTCATAGCCTAGGCTTTTGAATTCCAATCCCTTTCTTCTTACACCCTTCGAGCCTAGCCCCATTAAAACCTTTGAATGAAGACCTAACTTATCTTTTGGGTAGTCTTGCTTGGATCTAAGGTATGTCTCTACGTTCTTAAAGTTCAATTGCTTCATGAGATCTATTTTCAAAAATTGTATTTCTTTCATACTATTTCATATGTGATTATATTTGATTCCTTTACATAAACTCATCACATATAATTGGAATGAGTGTAACCTTAGGATTCGTGAGAGAAATTGAGGATTGCCTAATGATGTTAGAGTCAAGGCGAAATCTTTCTAAGGCATTTGAACTTTGTTGTTTTAAGCATGGGATCTTGAAGTAAAGGGCATTCATACTTACACATGGCACTTACCTGAAATTGGCATATCTTTAGTTTGGCATGACATGATCTATTTACTTTTTTCCTTATTAACCTATTTAGTATGTTGTTTAGTGTCTAAGTTGTTAAGTAAAAGGAGACAAAACTCTTCCTACTCGGTGAACCTAGGCGTTTAAATGTTCTATCCTTAATCAGGTTGAGTCTTTTAGTTTTTGGTTCAGTTTTTATTCTTTGTTTTGCTCGAGGACTAGCAAAAGCTAGGTAGGGATCAAAATAAGGCTTCAAACGGTGGCCATTGAATTTTAATTCAAGTCTTGATTTCTCATGCTTGATATCCACATCACTATGATGTAGGACCTTAAGCACTAGATAGGGCCCTATCCAACGAGATCTGAGCTTTCCAGGAAAGAGCCTCAACTTTGAATTGAAGAGAAGGACCTTTTATCCTGGATTAAGTGATGGTCAAGATATGCCTTGGATTTCTCTTTATAGAGTCAAGAACTTTCATAGGCCTTATTCCTTAGCTCCTCAAGTTCTTGAAGTTACAGTTTCATATGATGTCCTACCTCATCTATGTCCATGTTAGTGCTTGATGGCCCAAAAGGCCTTGTGTTCCAATTCCACGGGCAAATGGCATCCCTTGCCAAAGACAAGCCTAATTGGGGACCTGCCAATTGGTGTCTTAGAGATAGGTCTATATACCCAAAGGGCATCATTGAGTCAATTGGACCAGTCCTTCCTTGATGGCCCCATGGTTTTCTCAAGGATTGCCTTCACCTCTCTATTTGATATCTCAACTTGTCGACTAGTTTGGGGATGGTATGGAGTTGAGATCCTATGTGTGACTCCATACTTCTTCATGAGTGCCTCAAAGGACCTATTGTAACAACCCGGAATTTTAATTATTGGGTTTACGCAATTATTTTTGTAAAATGACAATTTTACCCTTGGTCGGTAAAGGGCAAGGAAATCAAGTTTTGTTTCGGAACTTATTAGGCGGTGTTTCGTGTACTGTTGCGTAGGTCTCAAACTCACGAGTTCGTAGACAGGAGGTACGCAAGAAACGGGGTTCGTGTACGGAAGTTATGGGTCTAGACGTGTAAGGGCAGTTTGGTAAATTGGCCATGGAGGGGAGATATTTTACTACCCAAATCAGATTAATCTGATAAAGCTTATGACTTCTTCATCATCATTTTCTCTCGGTCTGAAACACTCCAAAAAACACATCAACCCGTGCGAAAAACACCAAAAAACCCATAAAGTCAACTTTGGATTCAAGGCTTTAGCTTCCAGTTTTGATCAACTAATCGTATTCTACTCCTTCCCACGATCACAACCATACCAACCATCGAAGGAGAGGACCACGGTGGAAGCCGAACCGAGTATAGGAAGTTTCGGATCTTCCGATCGATTTTCCTGCTTACATAGGTATGTGTTTGAGGTTTTAAGGTCATATTTGGATTCCTGGGTTTGAGTAGATAGATTTAGACATAAAATTTGTGAAAAATGTTTGAGTTTTGAGGAAGTTGTAAAGCTTGGAGTTTCGGCCGAAAATGGGAGAATCCGGCGGAAACCAGACGGTGGCGCCGGCAGCCTGTCGTCTTCTCCGGTGAGTCACCAGTGACCGGTCGGTTTGAGTTGGACTGGTCGGGTCGAGTTGAACCGGTCGGGTCGAGTTGGATCGGTCGGGTTGAGTGAACCGATAGGGTTGAGTCGAGTTGGATCGGGTCAGGTCGAGGCGGATCGGGTTGGACCGGTCCAGGCACGTGAACACTGTAGCAGGGCGCGACCGGCGCGTGAGGGCGCGTGTGCCGACCTTCCGGCGGCGCGTGGGACCGAGTCTGAGGTCACGGCGACGCGTGGTAACTAGTTTTCGACGTTCCCAATCTGTTGGTACAGGTTTCAGGTTGATCAGACGTCGTTTAGAGGTCGTTTTGAGCAATCCCAGCGGTAATGGTTGACCTTATTAGCGGGTTTTGAGCTCGGAAAGTCAAGGTAGTTGAGTCATTATTGTTCATGTGTTCCTTGAGCTAGAGTGTCCATGAATTTTGGGTAGGATGACGTTTGTGAGTGGACTTTTATTTTATAAACTGAAATGCATGCATCAAAATATCTTTGTGTAAATACTGTTATGTATTGTGGCATTGAATTTCTGAATTTTAGAAATGATTACTAGACACATGTTTTCCACTATTTCAGTTAAAGTGTGATTTGAAAAATATCATGGTTTTAGACTCGGTTTTGATATCTTTTTGACGTGCAAATTATTGAGTCAATGATTTGGGTTTTGACTCTATTGTATGAGTTTATCGAATTTGGCCATATATTTGAGGGAGGCCAGGACCCGGGACTAGGATCCGCTGTTGGCGGTGAACCCAGTGAACCTCCAATATAATTGATTACTGATGTAATATGATAGCCGAAGGTTATACCGGCTAATGATATGATATGCCAGTCGAGGGATATGCCGACTGATGTGATATGATAGCCGAAGGATATACCCGCTAATGATATGATATGTCAGTCGAGGGATATGTCGACTGATGTGATATGATAGCCGAAGGTTATACCGGCTAATGATATGATATGCCAGTCGAGGGATATGCTGACTGATGTGATATGATAGCCGAAGGTTATACCGGCTGATGATATGATATGATAGTTGAGGATACTTGCCGACTGATGTGATATCATAGTACAGAGAGTTGTAATACAGGACTAGCACACCCCAAGGGATACCCTGGTGGCTAGGGATATGATAGTCGATGGATATGCCGACTGATGTGATATGATAGCCGAAGGTTATATCGGCTGATGATATGATATGATAGTCGAGGATACTTGCCGACTGATGTGATATCATAGTACAGAGAGTTGTAATACAAGACTAGCACACCCCAAGGGATACCTTGGTGGCTAGGGATATGATAGTCGATGGATATGCCGACTGATGTGATATGATAGCCGAAGGTTATACCGGCTGATGATATGATATGATAGTTGAGGATACTTGTTGACTGATGTGATATCATAGTACAGAGAGTTGTGATACAGGACTAGCACACCCAAAGGGATACCCTGGTGGCTAGGGATATGATAGTCGATGGATATGCCGACTAATGTGATATGATAGTCGAAGGTTATACCGGCTGATGATATGATATGATAGCCGAGGATACTTGCCGACTGATGTGATATCATAGTACAGAGAGTTGTGATACAGGACTAGCACACCCCAAGGGATACCCTGGTGGCTAGGGATATGATAGTCGATGGATATGCCGATTGATGTGATATGATAGCCGAAGGTTATACCGGCTGATGATATGATATGATAGTCAAGGATACTTGCCGACTGATGTGATATCATAGTACAGAGAGTTGTGATACAGGACTAGCACACCCAAAGAGATACCCTGGTGGCTAGGGATATGATAGTCGATGGATATTCCGACTGATGTGATATGATAGCCGAAGGTTATACCGGCTGATAATACGATATGATAGTCAAGGATACTTGCCGACTTATATGATATGATAGCCGAGGATATTTCCGGCTCTAATATGATTTGACGACGATTGTCATGTGCTTAATCAGCCTATGAATATACTTCGTCATCCGGGTCAGTGGGTTGGTGTGGGCGGTGACCCAGAGTGACGAATTATTGTTGGTTCACAAGTATCTGACTAGTCGGTTTTCTTGTGGTATTCCAGTAGAGATGTCAGCAGTGTCTGACCTACTGACAATTGGTGTCATATGGTATTCCTATTTGAACCACCACTATTCCGAGGTCTTGGCTTTGACCTGTATACTATCCTTCGTCTGACAGGTAAGAGTGGTCAGTAAGTATAGAGGTTCTGTCGGGAACCGTGTAAGGTTTAAAAAAAAAAATTATTATTCAAGAACAAAGGGTATTTCTGGTATTTAATTTTTGAGGTAAAAGAGCTGATAGACGGAATAAGGGTTCTTTCCGGGTTTCGAGGGAAAATTCAGGAAGGGTCCTTATACCTATTGCAAAAGTGTGAGCCACCATCACTAATGATGGCCCGTGGTGTGCCAAACCTTGACAAGATATGAGATTGAATGAAACTTCAAATCACTTTTGAATCATTAGTCTTGGTTGGAATTACTTCCACCCATTTAGAAACATGATCAACAACACGTAGAATGTATAGAAAACCAAATGAGCGTGGGAAGGGTCCAATGAAATCAATGCCCCAAACATCAAAGATTTCTTCAACTAGAATAGTGTTTAGGTGCATTTGATCTCAAGTGATGACATGCTCATGGGCATCTTTGAACGGAGGGGGCCAAAAGAAGCCGCAATGAAGAACTTGGAGAGTTGTCTTTTCGGCACAAAAGTGGCCTCCACACGCCTTGTTGTGGCAGAAGTCCAAGATGGACTTAACCTAACTTTTTGTAATGCACCTCCTTGTGAGTTGATCAGGGAAATGTTTCCATAGATAGGGCTTATCCCAAATGTAATATTTAGCATGCTTGACAAGCTTGTCCCTTTGAAACCTAGATAAATGAGAATGAATTAAGTTAGTGGCAAGATAATTAATAATGTCAGCATACCAAGGGTCAAAGGTTTTGAGGTGGAAGAGCTGCTCATCAGGGAAACTCTCTTGGAGAGGTAGTTGGTCCACTTCCTCATTTGACCCATGAATGATTATGCTCAAGTGGTCAGCTACCACATTCTCACTTCCTTTCTTGTCTTTGATCTCAAGATCAAACTCTTGAAGCAATAGCATCCATCTAATTAGGTATGGCTTGGCATCCTTCTTGTTGATGAAGTACTGAAGAGCTGCATGGTCAGTATAGATAATAACTTTTGTTTGAAGCAAATAAGAGCTAAACTTTTCTAAAGCAAATATCACAGCTAAAAGTTCCTTCTCAATAGAGAATAGTTAAGTTGGGCATCATTTAAAGTTCTACTTGCATAATAAATAGCATGCGGAAACTTATCTGTTATTTGGCCAAAGATTGCCCCAATAGCATAATCTGAGGCATCACACATGAGCTCAAAGGGAAGGTCCCATCTTGGTGGTATAATGATAGGTGCAGCCATGAGCTTGTCCTTGAGGGCCTCAAAGGACTCATAACATTCCTTGCTGTAGTCAAATGGTGCATCCTTGGCAAGCAGATTGCAGAAGGGCCTTGTGATCTTGGAGAAATCCTTAATGAATCTCCTATAGAATCTAGCATGTCCCAAGAAGATCTGACCTCCTTGACTTAAGTGGGGTAGGGAAAAGCACTAATGACATCAATTTTGGCCTTGTCCACTTCAATGCCACGACTAGAGATGACATGGCTTAGAACAATGCCCTGTTGTACCACAAAGTGACACTTTTCCCAATTGAGAATCAAATTGGACTCCCTGCATCTTTCATGTACTGTAGACAAGTTTGTTTGGCATAAATCAAATGAATTTCCCAAAGATAGAAAAATCATCCATACATACCTCAATAATGTCCTCTGCCATGCAAGAAAATATGATCAACATGCATCTTTGAAAGGTGGCAGGGGCATTGCAAAGGCCAAAGGGCATCCTCCTAAAGGCAAATGTGACATATGGACATGTGAAGGTTGTCTTTTCTTGGTCCTCAGGTCCTATGGCAATTTGTTTGTAACCTGAGTAACCATCAAAGAAGCAAAAGTAAGAATCTCCTGCAAGTCTTTCAAGCATTTGGTCAATAAAAGGTAATGGAAAGTAATATTTGCATGTAATAGAATTAAGTTTCCTATAATCTATGCATATTCTCCAGCCAGTTTGGAGCCTTTGAGGAACAAGCTCATCTTGTTAATTCTTGATGACTGTAATGCCCCTTTTCTTAGGCACAACTTGGACTAGACTTACCCACATGGAGTCTGTGTAAGGACCCTTCCCGAATTTCCCCTCGAAACCCGGAAAGAACCCTTATCCCGTCTGACAGCTCTTTTACCTCAAAAATTAAATACCAGGAATACCTTTTATCCTTAAATAATTTTTAGTAAACCTTACAGGGTTCCCGACATAACCTTTGTACTTACTGACCACTCCTACCTGTCAGACGTAGGATAGCATACAGGTCAAAGCCAAGACCTCGGAATAGTGGTGGTCCAAATAGGAATACCCTCTTACACCAAATGTCAGTAGGTCAGACACTACTGACATATCTACTGGAATACCACAAGACAACCGACTAGTCAGATACTTGTGAACCAACAATAATTCGTGACTCTGGATCAACGCCCACACCAACCCACAGACCGGATGACGAAGTATTTTCATAGGTTGATTAAGCACAGGACAATCGTCGTCAAATCATATTAGAGCCGGATATATCCTCGGCTATCATATTATATAAGTCGGCAAGTATCCTCGACTATCATATTGTATCCTCAGCCGGAATAACTCTCGGCTGGCAATACATATAAGCCGGCATAACACTCGGCTACCATATCACATCAGTCGACATATCCATCGACTGGCATATCATATCATCAGCCGGCATAACCTTCGGCTATCATATCACATCAGTCGGCATATCCCTCGACTGGCATAGCATATCATCAGCCGGTATAACCTTCGGCTATCATATCACATCAGTCGGCATATCTCTCGACTGGCATATCATATCATCAGCCGGTATAACCTTCGGCTATCATATCACATCAGTCGGCATATCCCTTGACTGGCATATCATATCATCAGCCGGTATATCCTTCGGCTATCATATCACATCAGTCGGCATATCCCTCGACTAGCATAGCATATCATCAGCCGGTATAACCTTCGGCTATCATATCACATCATTTGGCATATCCCTCGACTGGCATATCATATCATCAACAAGTATAACCTTCGGCTATCATATCACATCAGTCGACATATCCCTCGACTAGCATAGCATATCATCAGACGGTATAACCTTCGGCTATCATATCACATCAGTCGACATATCCCTCGACTGGCATAGCATATCATCAGCCGGTATAACCTTCGGCTATCATATCACATCAGTAGGAATATCCCTCGACTGGCATATCATATCATCAGCAAGTATAACCTTCGGCTATCATATCACAACTCTCTGTACTATGCATAGACAGCCTCGCGACCCGGCGGAGCCAAAACACCTCGATGCTAGAATCGGAGCACTCAACGAACCAGCGGAGCAAAACTCTCCACGCCAGTCGGAGAAACAGTAACCAATTATATTGGAGGTTCACCGGGTTCATCGCCAACAGCGGATCCTAGTCCCATATCCTGGTCCTCCTCAAATATGTTTCTCTTGGAGGTTCACCGGGTTCACCGTCACTAGCGGATACTAGTCTCGGGTCCCGGCCTCCCACAAATATGGCCAAATCCGATAAACTCATACATCCGGGTCAAACCCAAATCATGGACTCAATAATTTCCACGTCAAAATGATATCAAAACCGAGTCCAAAAACCATAACATTTCTCAAATCACACTTTAACTGAAATAGTGGAAAACATGTGTCCAGTAATCATTTCTAAAATCCAGAAATTCAATGTCACAATACATAACAGTATTTAAACAAAGATACATTGATGCATGCATTTCAGTTTATAAAACAAAAGTCCACTCACATATATCATCCAACCCAAAATTCGTGGACGCTCTAGCCCCAAGGAACACGTGCACAATAATCACCCAACTACCTTGACTTTTTGAGCTCAAAACCCACTCCACGGTCAACCATTACCGCTGGGATTTCCCAACCGGGCCCTAAACGAACTCCTATGGCCTCGAAACCAACAAAATATTATCTGGAACGTGCCAAAACCCCAGTCACGCCCGCCGTGACATTGGGAACAGTCTCCCATGCCGCCACACGCCATCGGAAGGTCAGAACACACGCCCACGCGCCGCCGCGCGCTGCTACATTGACTCACGCGCCTGGACCGGTCCAACCTGACTAAACTCGGCCTGACTCGATCCAACTCAACCCGATCAGTTCACTAGACCTGATCGGTTCACTCAACCAGACTGATTCACTCGATCTGATCGGTTCACTCAACCCGACCCGATCCAACCCCGTCCCGGCTAATCGCCGGTGACTTACCGGAGAAGACGACCGGACCGCCGCCTCCGCCGCCGTCTAGTTCGCCGGAAATTGCCATTTCCGGTTGATTTTTCAAGGTTTTCTAACTTTTTCATTTCTTGACCATTTTTCACGATCCACACATGTAAATTCATCTACTTTTCACCAGGAATCCAAATATGAGGTCAAAGTTCTGAGATCGTACCTGGTTTGGCCGGAAAATGACCGAGAACATTTGGTCCACCTCCCTCCTCCGTCTGTCGCCTACGGCGGTGCTCCCGCTTCGATAAATACCCCTAAATGCTAGTGGGGCTCCGGGGAAGATCCTCCTGACCTTGGTTTCGGTCGAATCGGACGGAAATCCTTCCGATAAAAAGGGTTGTTCGGTGTTCGCACGGGGAGAATTTCCGGTAGGAGAGAGAGACTGAATGGACCAATCTCCCGAGGAGAGAGAAAAATATCTGATATATAGTTCCAACTTTTCCAAAATTACCAAACTACCCCTGAAGCTTCTAGACCCGTACCGTACTCACCGGGTCTCCGTTTTTCGTGTGCCACCTGTCTACGAACTCGTGAGTTCAAGACCTATGTAACGACCCAAGAAAAAAATTCAAAAGTAGGGCCAGTCAAAAAGTGACTCTCGAACCCGTCCAAAATCGAGGGTAAAATCGTCCAATTATCAAAATAATTTAATTTGTGCTCCGGGTCGTTACAGTCTGAGATAGGGTATATGATTCTTACATTCAAGCGCTTAAGAACCTCTTTCTTGACTACCTCCTACATAGGAGGATTGAGACGCCTTTGTGGCTCCCTAGTTGGTTTTGCATCCTCCTCAAGTATGATCATAGCATGCACTTGGATGGGCTTATCCCATTGATGTCAACAATAATGACAGGTAATGTTTTATTCTGACCTATATATGCATATTTCAAGTGCACATGAAAGGTATTTAACTCTATCTTAGGGGCCTCAATGATAGACGGTAGAGTCCTGCCTTCCTTCATTGTCAAGGATTCAAAAGGGGGTTGTTTAGTGAAGCCATAGGTTGGCACAGACTCAAGGAGGCTAAGTGCTTCAATGACACGGCCCTCAGGCTCATTGTCACTTGGAGAAGGCAGAGTGAGGGCCTTCTTAAGAGGGTCTTTTGTACAAGCATTCATGATGGTTTGATGCAATGTATCATGAATAGAGAAGGTCCTAGTCTTATCTAACACCTTAATAGATATTTGGCCTGGGTTTAGATTGATTTCACAGTTTATAGTGGCCAAGAGAGGTCTCCCAAAGATCAAGGGAGGATCCTCACTTTAAATTGTCTTTTCCATTTTTAAGATGTAAAAATCAGCTAGTATGCATGTGTCTCCTATTTGAACTGTTACATCTTCTATCTTGCCCATAAGTTGTGTCACTGAAGAATTGGCAAGTCTAACACACAATTGAGTACGCTTTAAGTCTCCTAAAGCAAGTGAATAGTAAACATGAAAGGGCATGATACATACAGAGGCTCCTGTGTCACAAAGACAATGCTCAAACCTTTTGGATTGAATGACATACGGCGAGGCAGGAGGGCCTGGGCAACTTTCCTTGCGTGGCAAGTCTTGGAACTCATTCAAAGTGGCTGCACTAATGTCTAGGACATTATTGGGGAAAAAGCCACATTTTCCAGCTACTAGGTCCTTGAAAAGTTTGGCAAAGATGGGCATGGTCCTCACAAGTTTAGAGAATGGCAAAGTGATTCGAAGCTTGTAAAGCATGTTCGGGAGCTCCTGCTCAAATTGAGAATTCTTGTCCTTCTTTTGGAACCAGCGAGGAAAAGGTAAGTCAACATCATTAGTATCTAGTGGATTACTAAAACTAACTTGAGATTTAGAATTTAAAGGCAAAATACGGTTAGAAGGCCCATAATGAGGTGTTGCCATGTCATGGTCTGATGTGACTTGGGGTGTGTCGGGTTGGTTAGGTTCTGGTCCTGGGACAAGTCTTGAGTCAGAACTGCGCCCTAAACTACGCCCTATTTCTTTCCCGGTGCGCCCTAAATCTGGCACAGCAGCAGGTTCTCGGCTTCGCCCTAAATCTGGCCATGCTCCTAAAATGGGGCCTGCAGCTTGTTGGTTCAATTCTTTTCCACTTCTAAGCTGAATGGCAATGGCAGTGGCCTTATTGAAGGTGTTCCTGGAGATGATTTGGACTTGGCTAGACAATTAGGGTCTAGGGTCCAATTTGTTCATCTGGCTGGCCATTTGGCCCATTAGGGTCTCAATGATAGTAAAATCACGATCATATTGAACCAAATGGTACCTAGTCTCTTGTTGAAATGCAATTGTGCTCTGGACTAAAGATTGAACCATATTCTGAGTAGACAGCCGTACTTCCTCAATTGACTCGCCTCCCAAGGTAAGGTTTGCTTGTGGTGCATGTTGAGTGACCTGGTTTTGAACTTGAGTGGCCACAGGATGTCCTTGGAATCAAGCGGGTGGATTAGGGTTTTGCACATTCTGATTATTACTCCATTTGAAGTTTTGATGGTCCTTCCATCTTGGATTGTACGTATTGGACTAAGGGCCATTTCGTGGCCTTGTCCCATCCTTGTACTTGCCTATGTAGTTGGCATCTTCTACCACAGGACAGGTCTAAGAGTTATCTCCTTGAACTGAGCACATATCACAAGTCATCGTGGGCTTAACTACGGAATCACAGAGTTGAATGACGATGGCCGTTGACGGTGCTAAGTGTTCTGGACTGTTGGCCCCTATAACTAAATTGTTTTTCCCTTTGAGCAATGTTCTCAAAGGGTTCCCTAGCATCCTCTGCCCTGCTATCCAAGACACCCTTTGATTGGGAGTTAACCATCACCCTATCACTAGCCTTCAAACAACCATAGAAGTATAGCATGAAGTGGAACTCATCAATGTTGTGACGAGGGCATTCTTGGATCATTATATTAAACCTATCCCAAAACACATAGAAAGATTCTTCCTCAGCTCTCTAGGGTGCCATGATTTTTGCTTTTATCTTATTGGTCTTGGCCACAGGGTAGTATTAAGTGAGGAACTTAGAGGACAACTCCCTCCATGATGTGATGGATGTAGGTGCTTGTGAATGGAACCATGCTTTAGCCTTGTCCTTCAGACTAAAATGGTACAACCTCAATCTGATCTCAGCCTCAGTCATGCCATTGATCCTAAGAGTGTCACATACTTCCACAAACTCTTGATGTCCAAATGGGGGTCCTCACCCGCGAGGCCATGGTACTTGGGGAGCATGTGAATTGTCCCTAATTTGTGCTCAAAGTTCTCCACCGTGGAAGGTGGAAAAATGATGGGGTATTGATCCTCACTAACATGTGGAGTGGCATAGTCCTTGAGCAGCCATGGTGGTGGATTGGCTAAGACACGTTCCCCAGCCATTCTTCTAGGACTTGGTGGTGGACTTAGATGTGGAGAACCTTGGACAGATGATGAAGCAGATGATGGAATTGAAGAGCTGTGAACAGATCCCCTAGCAGAACCTTGTGATGACATAAAACTAAGTACCTGAAACAAACAAAAGAACTATGTTAGAACAATCCAAGCAATGGACACCGTTGAGGGACAAGTCCCCTGCAACGGCGCCAAAAACGTTTTGGAAGAAAAGTATGACAAGTAAATGCAACACAATTCTTAACAATGAAATCCTAGCAAGTGCAGTAATCAATAGATAGAATAGAAAGACAAGCAAGGGTCGAATCCCACAAGGACTTGACTCCAACGGTGAGGTTCAATTGATTAGATTACTTAATTCCCAAGTTAAGTACTTAGTTAAAAACATAAAATAAAAGACACACAATAACTAGATATGCTTTGACACTTAACTAAACAAGACACTAGGTAAAAGACACGGACAAAGGGGGGGAGGGGGAAATTAAGAGGCAAGTTAAGGTAGTCCCTATCCACACCTAACCACAACGTTTTCTAGTGCCCATGCAAGAGGTCTCTTAAACCCACTCTCACACATTCATCACTTCTTACTTGTATGTTTAGTTCTCTTAAGCCATTAAACTTCTAGTCAATTATGCAATAGTTCTCTTAAGCCACTACAACACAAAAGAAAGCATTAAGTACCAAAGCGATTTAATGACACTACACTAACCCTGGAAAGTGGTATGCAATCCTCGGAATATCATGAATTAAATTACAAGGCTATTGCTTATCGTAACCTTTTGATGCAAGTCATCTATACTTTATGTAATTAAAATGGTCAATCTTAACAACACAAAGAAACAAAAATTTAAGCAGTAAAGTAACACACCAAGATAAACACAATCATCAAACAAACACAAAACCAAACTAAGAAGTTGCCATGGTTAGGGGTTCAAGATCAGCCCTAACTTAAAAGAAACTACTCACTACTCATGATGAAAAACTTAAACATGAATCAAATTGAATAAAGATAAGAAAGATTAAACCCAAACTATAATCTCAAAGGCAAACTCCAAGCACAGCCGTGAGCACTCCGTCAAGAACACAGTTTGATCTTCGTGAACAAACCCTAAAACAAATAAGTAAAAAGTGTCTAAATGTGTCGAAGTTGGCGTGTCTCCAACACTAAACATTGGCTCCCTTTTATAGACAATGGAAAAACTTGTCCTACATAGATTAGAATGTTAAATACAATCCTAAGCAAATAAGAAATCCTTAAGTAGCTGGAAAACTAAGCAGAACATGGCTGGAATTGAGAAATTCCAGTTGGCACTTTGGGTAGACAGTTGGCTCGGTCAGGACCTAGGGTAGGTCCTGAATGTCGGTGACTTGGCCCTGGGTATGTCTTCATCGTGCCTTGGCACACCTCAGCGCTTGGATCGCTTTATTATTGTACAGGGAGTCTGAAAACTGTTCATGTCTCGATCGGATAACATCAGGATGGAAAATGGTCACATTTCACCATACCGGGTCATGGCTAGGAGCTGTCTTGGACTTGTCAATAAATATAGACACTTTTAGGCGCAATTGCTGAACTAGAATTAGGTCGCAGTCGCGTCCTAACTTGGGCGTCTAAGGCTCGTCTTAAACGTGTGTCAGGGACACGGTCTTGGGCTCCTCCAGACATGTCAAGGACATGATCTGGGACTCGGTTTTGGACGTCCTTGGGACATGTTAGGGACATGTCCTGACTTGGTTCTTGGCATGACAAAGGCATGTCATAGCCTTAGTCTGAAGGTCCTTAGACACAGCTTTGGGACCCGAATTTCCTGATTTGGAATACTTGATCTGCGTCCTAAATAGGGCGCACTGACATGTCTAAGACCCGAAAAGTATTTGAGGACATCTCCCTCATTTGAACTCCGATTTGGGCCATTATTTTTCCAGTATTCTTAGAATTAGGTTATCTTTCAAAATTCTGCACATGTTTCACAAAAGCATCACGTTCTACTATGGATGACATGATTGCAAACAAAAGACAAGTAAAGGGGCATAAAATGACATGAAATATATGTAATAAATATGGCTTAACAAATACCCCCAAACCTAGATTTTGCTAGTCCTTGAGCAAAACAAAGAATAAAAACTGAAATAAAAAATAAAAGACTCAACCTAATTAAGGATAGAACATTTATACCCCAAGGTTCACCTAGTAGGAGTTTTGTCTCCTTTTACTTAACTACTAAAACACTAAACAACAAACTAAACAGGTTAATAAGGAACAAACTAAATAGATCATGTCATGCCAAACTAAAGATATGTCAATTTCAAGTAAGTGCCATGTTTAAGTATGAATGCCCTTTACTTCAAGATTCCAAGCTTAAAACAGCAAAGTTCAAATGCCTTAGAAATATTTCGCCTTGACTCTAACCTCATTAGGAAATCCTCAATTTCTCTCATGAATCCTAAGGTTACACTCATTGCAAGTGTATGTGATGAGTTTATGTAAAGGAATCAAATATAATCACATATGAAATAGTATGAAAGGACGGCAATTTCTAAAAATAGAGCTCATGAAGGAATTGAACTTTAAGAACATAGAACCATACCTTAGCTCTAAGCAAGACTTCCCATAAGATCAGGTAGGTCTTCATTCAAAGGTTTTAATGGGGCTAAGCTTGAAGGGTGCAAGAAGAAAGGGATTGGAATTTAAAAGCCTAGGCTATGACAAGGCATGAAGTAGCATGACTTGGAAGATAATCTTCTTCTTGAACTTCTCCTTGGCCCACGGCCAAACTTGGTATTTTCAATGGCTTCATGAATTTTGAACTTTGAATGACGATGGCTTGTGAATCTTGTTCTCATTGGCTCACTTGGCTTAACTCATTGTTTTCTTTTCTCTTTTTTCTCTTTTTCTTTTTCTTTTCATATCCTTCTCTTTTTCTTTTTTATTCTTTCCAACTAAGCCAAGATCATGCAATGACTTACATTGTATTGGTTTCAGTCCAAGTTACGATGTTGGTCATTTGGGATGTCTAAGACATTCCCCTGATGTTAAACTTGTAATTTGGCCTCTTTGGCCGTCACATGGTGTTGGCATCTCCATGCGGGCCCGGTACGCCCTAAACTGCTTATTCCGAATTCGAACACTTTGATGCCTCTTCTTTCCTTCCTTCCCATGAACTTCATTTGGCACAGCCATATCACAACCTAGACTATAGGGTATGTCCAAAATTTAAGAGCTTCCTATCTAGGGCTTGATTTTGATTTAGGTGATGAAAGAAGGCTTAAGTGTTTGGCTTCAAAGTGGGTTAAGGGAGCAAGCAAAGGGACATATATGGCTTTTAGAGGGATCAAACATACATTGCCTACATCACTTCTTATGGTTTTCCATCTTCGAATCAAGAGCCACTGCATAAAATATTAGTTCCTCAAAATTGAATGCAAAGTGATAATAATGAGATCAATTAGTATAGAATGAATTGAATAGTGTTTAAGAGTAGAATAAAGTAACTCACTCAAAAAGAAAGGTATTAGGCTCAAAATCTCACATAGGGTAGTCTCCACTAATTTTCTAGGGTTCACTTAAACAAAGTCATCTTTTACCTCAATTTGTTGAAGTTAGGCAATAAGTGTAATGATAAGGCACAAAATTAAGCATGGCATGGCTCTAGTAAGACACTTATGATGAATTTAACAATATAACTTATTAACAAGTAAAGTACTAAGTTACTAGCCGTGTACCCCCAAACCTAAATGTTCCAAAATTTTAATCCATAACCCCAAACCTAAATTAAACCTTGTCCTCAATGTTAACGAGTAAAAACATTAAGAACAACTAAGTAACGAATGAAAGGAGGCATGCACAACAGAAGACGTAAAGAAGAGGGAAAGAAACACAAACCATGGCTAGATTTCCTCCTAGTAGCGCTTGATTTAACGTCAAGGCAAGACGTGCCTTGCAAGTCAAGCAAGGGGTGGCACGGCTAAGGTGAAAACCTGAGCTGGTAGTTCTACGTAGGCATCAAAATAAGGATTCAAATGGTGGCCATTGACTTCGAATTCAAGTTCTGATTTCTCATGCTTGATTTCCATGGCACCATGAGGTAGTACCTTAAGCACTAGATAGAGCCCTGTCCAACGAGATCTGAGCTTTCTAGGGAAAATCTTCAACCTTGAATTGAAGAGAAGGACCTTTTTTCCTACTTGGAAGCTCTTACGGTTTAAGTCCATGTCATTCCTTAGCTCGTCAAGTTCTTGACGTTGTAGTTTCCTATGGAGTCCTACCTCATCTATGTCCACGGTATACGCTTGATGGGCTAAAAGGCCTTGTGTTCTAATTCCACGGGAAAATGGCATCCCTTGCCAAAGACAAGCCTAAATGGGGACATGCCAATTGGAGTCTTGAAGGCAGTTCTATATGCCCAAAGGGCATCATTGAGTCTATTCGACCAGTCCTTCCTCGATGGCCCCACAATTTTCTCATGGATCGCTTTGACCTCTCTATTTGATATATCAGCTTGTCCACTAGTTTTAGGGATGGTATGGAGTTGAAATTCTTTGTGTGACTCCATACTTCCTCATGAGTGCCTCAAAGGACCTATTGCAAAAGTGTGAGCGACCATCACTAATGATGGCCCACCTTGACAAGATATGAGATTGAATGAAACTACAAACCACTTTTGAATCATTAGTCTTGGTTAGAATTGCTTCCACCCATTTAGACACATAATCAACAACAAGTAGAATGTATAGAAAACCAAATGAGCTAGGGAAGGGTCCCATGAAATCAATGCCCCAAACATCAAAGATTTCTACAACTAGAATAGGGTTTAGGGGCATTTGATCTCTAGGGCCAATATTACCTTGTCTTTGACACTTGTCACACATGATGACAAGCTCATGGGCATCTTTGAACAGAGTGGGCCAATAGAAGCCGTATTAAAGAACCTTGAGAGCTGTCTTTTTGGCACAAAGTGGCCTCCACACGCCTTGTTGTGGTAGAAGTCCAAGATGGACTTAACCTCACTTTCTGGAATGCACCTCCTTATGAGTTGATTAGGGCAATGTTTCCATAGATACGGCTCATCCCAAATGTAATATTTTGCTTGCTTGACAAGCTTGTCCCTTTGAAACCTAGATAAAAGAGAAGGAATCAAGTTAGTGGCAAGATAATTGATAATGTCAGCATACCAAAGGTAAAAGGTTTTGAGGTGGAAGAGATGCTCATCAGGGGAACTCTCTTGAAGAGGTAGTTCGTCCACTTCCTTATTTGACCCGTGAATGATTTTTCTCAAGTGGTCAGCTACCACATTCTCACTTCCTTTCTTATCTTTGATCACAAGATTCAACACTTAAAGGAATAGCATCCATCTAATGAGTCGTGGCTTGGCATTCTTCTTGTTGAGCAAATACTTAAGAGCTGCATGGTCAGTATAGATAATAACTTTTTTTTGAAGCAAATAAGACCTAAATTGTTCTAAAGCAAATATCACAGCTAAAAGTTACTTCTCAGTAGTAGAATAGTTAAGTTGGGCATGACCTAAATTTCTACTGGCATAATAAATAACATGTGGAAACTTATCTATTATTTGGCCCAAGACTACTCTAATGGCATAATCTGAGGCATCACACATGAGCTCAAAAGGCAGGTCCCATCTAGGTGGCATAATGATAGGTGCAGTCGTGAGCTTGTCCTTGAGGGCCTCAAAGATCTCATAGCATTCGTTGGTGAAGCCAAATGGTGCATGTCAGGACCCGTCCCGAATTTCCCCTCGAAACCCGGGAAGAACCCTGATCCCGTCTGACAACCTAAGAAAAGGTTCCCAAAATACCCTTCAATCCTTACAAAATATAATAACAAGAAATACTTCCACTTGTCAGACAAGGGATTCAAGCACTCAATAATTCCCGTAATTAATGACCAATCAAATACAATATAATATCAGAGCGTCTAAGTAGGATCAAGAGTAAAATTTAGATATCCTACTCAAATATAATTACACAGCGCAGTCGAAGTACTAATGCCTCTGCCTCGAGATCAGTGTTCGCGTCAACTCTACTCAACTGCCTGAAGGGGGTTTAAACACAAAAGTTGTGAGTGGACAAAAATAATCATTTATAAATTCCTTTTCGAGAAAATACGTTTCTTCCCCTCCATTTATAAAATCATGCATGCATAACATAAAACCATTTATCATACTAAAACATCATATGTAAATCACCAAAAATTCTCATTTCTCTTTAAAACCACTTAGTTGGACTCACATAAAATCTGTATAATAAAAATACCTCGTGATCCACAATTTGGTTTGAAAACTCTCTTCAAAGGAGTTTAAAATCATTTAATTTAATCTGGACACAAAACATCTCAAATTCAAATCATTTCGTTCAATCCTACACATAATATCTCAAATTCACTGTTCCCGACATATCCACAACACACCAGGGTATCCCTTGAGATGTGTTAAAATCTGTACAACTCTGTGTACCATCTGTACTATCTGTACAATATGTACTATGCATAGACAGTCTCGCGACCCGGCGGAGCAAGGCCCCTCAACACCTAAGGTCCGAACCCTCAACAACTGGTAGAGCAAGGCCCCTCAACACCAGTCAGAGCAACAATAACCATCGGGACGGGAACCAGTGAATCAAATCCATACTTCGAAATCTTTGTTTCGCGGCCTAAGCCAAATTCTTTGAAATACCATTTTATGGCCAAAATCGGTAAAATCACAATTATGAGTCTAAACCCAAATCACATACTCAAATAGTTACCACGTCAAAACGATATCAAAATCGAGTACAAAAACCAGGCCATTTCTCAAAACATACTTTCACTGAATTATTGTAAAACATGTGTCCAGCATCATTTCTAAAATCCAGAAATTCATTGCACCCATACATAACAATATTTAAATCAAAGATACATTTATGCATGCATTACAGTTTGTAAATCAAAGTCCACTCACAAACCTGTTCAAGCAAGCTCAATCCCGAACTGTACGCTCCCCTGAAGTTCCTGGAGCAGTATCGCCTGTCCAAATTAATAATCGGGATTACCAGCTAATAATAAGAACATTAAATATAAACCCCCCTAAACCCCGGGAGTCTAACTATGTTGGCCTAGAAAACGCAGCAACTTTAAAACGTCCGAAACAACCCCTAAATGACGTCCGATCGACTCAAAACCTGCGCCAATAGGTCCGAAATGTCAAAAACTACTTGTCACGCGCCACCGTGACATCAGCCTCGGCCCCACGCGACGCCGGAAGGTCGACACACGCGCCCTCACGCGCCGGCCACGCGCCTGCAACAGTGTTCACGCGCCTGGATCGATCCAACCCGGTCCGGCTCAACCTGACCCGGTCCAACTCGATCCGGCTCAACCTGACCCGGTCCAACTCGATCCGACCAGTCCAACTCAACCCGACCGGTTCAACTCGACCCGACCGGTCACCCTACCCGATCGATTTACTCAACCCGACCGATCACCGGCAACTCACCGGAGAAGACGACCGGCTGCCGTCGCCGTCGTCGGAGGCTGGCCGGAGAAGATGACCGGACCGCCACATCCGTCGCCGTCTGGTTCGCCGGAATCCCCCATTTCCGGCCGAAACTTCAAGCTTTCCTAACTTCCTCAAAACTCAATCATTTTTCACAAATTTTATGTCTAAATCTATCTACTCGAACCCAGGAATCCAAATATGACCTCAAAACCACAAACACGTACCTGTGCTAGCCGAAAAATCGATCGGAAGGTCCGAAACTTCCTATCCTCGGTTCGGCTTCCTCCGCGGTCCTCTCCTTCGATGGTTGGTACGGTTGTGATCGTGGGAAGGAGTAGAATATGATTAGTTGATCAAAACTGGAAGTTGAAGCCTTGAAATCAAAGTTGACTTTTGGTTTCTCTTCGGTGAGTTTTCGCACGGGTTGGGTTCGAAGTGGTTTTGTGTTTGTTTGTCCCAGAGAAAAATGAGTGAGATGATAAGGATGAAATGAAGATGGATCAGATTACACTGATTTGGGGGTTAAAAAATATCTACCCCAAGTCAAAAATTACCAAAATGCCCTTGCACATATAGACCCATAACTTTCGTCCACGAACTCCGTTTTCCGCGTGCCGCCTGTCTATGAACTCGTGAGTTCGAGACCTACGCAACGGTTTCCAAAACACCACCAAAAGTGTCTCGAAATAAAATTAGACTTCCATGCCCTTTACCGACCAAGGGTAAATTCGCCATTTTACATAAATAATTTACTTAAATCCAATAATTGAAATTCCGGGTTGTTACAATCTACCCCCCTTAAGAAATTTCGTCCTCTAAATTCAACTCTACCCTTGGAACAAATAAGGATATTGCGTCCGCAATAGTTCCTCGGTTTCTAACGTGGCTTCCTCCACGTTATGATTCCTCCACAACACTTTAACTAGAGGAATACTCTTTCTGCGCAGTACCTTTTATTTCCAATCCAAAATTTGCACCGGTTTCTCCTCAAAGGTCAAATCATCCTTCAGCTCAAGTGGCTGCTCTCCCAATACGTGAGATTCATCAAACAGATATTTCCGGAGCAAAGATACATGAAAAACATTATGAACTCTGGATAATTCCGATGGTAAAGCAAGACGATATGTCACTGGTCCTATCCACTCCAAAATCTCATACGGACCAATGTAGCGAGGACTCAGTTTTCCTCGTCTACCAAAACGTACCACTCCCTTCCAAGGAGATAGTTTCAAGAACACCCAGTCACCTACCTCAAACTCAAGGTCTCTGGTTCTACGGTCTGCATAGCTCTTCTGGCGATCCTGAGCTGTCTTCAACCTTTCTCTGATGATCCTTATCTTTTCCTCAGTCGTATCAACCAACTCTGGTGTTAACAGTTTCCTTTCACCCACTTCGTTCCAGCATAGAGGTGTCCTGCACTGCCTCCCATACAGTGCCTCGAAAGGAGACATCCCAATACTCGACTGATAACTATTATTATAAGCAAATTCCATCAGAGCCAGGCGTGAATCCCAGTTCCCTTTAAACTGTAGTACACAAGCTCTCATCATATCCTCCAAAACCTGGATTGTCCTCTCAGACTGACCATCCGTCTGAGGATGAAAAGCTGTACTAAAATGCAAGGTAGTGCCAAAAGCCTTCTGCAAACTCCACCAAAACCTGGAGGTAAATCTAGGATCCCTGTCCGAAACAATTGACTATGGAGTCCCATGTAGTCGTATGATCTCATCAATGAACAATTTAGCATACCGACTCATCCGAAAATCTTCCCGCACTGGAAAAAATGTGCAGACTTCGTGAGTCTATCAACAATTACCCATATCCCATCATGTCCCTTCTGTTTCCTTGGAAGTTTATACACAAAATCCATCGTAATGTGATCCCACTTCCATTCCGGAATAGGTAATGGTTGAAGTGCCCCATATGGTTTCTGCCTCTCTGCTTTCACTTGCTGACACGTCAGGCATCTACTCACAAACTCAGCAATTTCCCTTTTCATTCCAGTCCACCAATAGTGTTTCCGTAGGGTATGATACATCTTGGTACCGCCTGGGTGCATAGCGTAAGCCGAACTGTGAGCCTCATCAAGAATTTCCCTCTTTAGCTCCAACTCATTCGGTACGCACAACCAGCCATCCCTAACCAAGGCTCCATCATCCCTAAGCGCATAGTCCTGCCTGTTTCCAGCCTCCAACTCCATCCTGATAATGCACAATGTAGGATCCTGGAGTTGAGCCTCAATAATCCGATCAATCAGAACAGGCCTCACATGGAAACTAGCCAACAAAGCCCCCTGGCTATCCATGTCCAGTACTATCCCTGCTCTACGGAACTCTACCAATAACGGTAGGTAGACTGTATGCAAATGGGCTAAAGAACCCATGGATTTCTTGCTTAAGGCATCCGCCACCACATTGGCTTTCCCTGGATGGTACTCTATAGTATAATCATAATCCTTTATTAACTCATGCCATCTTCTCTGCCTCATATTCAGGTCCTTTTGGGTGATCAAGTACTTTAAACTCTTACGGTCGGTGAAGATCCGACACGTCTCCCCGTACAAATAATGTCGCCAGATTTTCAATGCATGCACCACTGCAGCTAACTCCAAATCATGTGTGGGGTAATTCAACTCATGGGGTTTAAGTTGTCTAGAATCATACGCTATCACCTTTCCATGCTGCATCAACACACAGCCTATACCCCGCAATGAGGCATCACTATACACCTCGAATCCCCCAGTATCATCAGGAAGGGTCAATATTGGAGCAGAAGTCAACCTCCTCTTCAGCTCCTGAAATCCCTGTTCACAATCAGCTCCCCAGTCAAACTTCACTCCTTTCCTCATCAACCGAGTCAACGGCCCTGCTATCGTAGAAAATCCTTGTACAAACCGTCGATAATATCCTGCCAAACCCAGAAAACTCCTCACCTCTGTCACTGTCCTCGGTTGCTCCCAGTTTGCCACTCCCTCAACCTTTAGGGGATCTACGCTGATACCCTCGGCCGAAATCACATAACCTAAGAATCCAACTTCGGTCAACCAAAACTGGCATTTACTGAACTTGGCAAACAAATGCTTTTTCCTAAGCATATTCAGCACCAACCTTAAGTGTTTCTCATGTGCCTTAGCACTCCTCGAATACACCAAGATGTCATCGATGAACACAATCACAAACCGATCCAAATACTTTTGAAACACCCTATTCATCAAATCCATAAATGATGTTGGGGCATTAGTCAACCCGAAAGGCATCACCAGGTACTCATAATGACCATAACGAGTCCTGAAAGCTGTTTTCTCAACATCCCCTTCTCTGATCCTCAACTGATGGTACCCGGATCGAAGGTCAATTTTCGAAAAATATCTTGCCCCCTTAAGTTGATCAAACAAATCATTTATCCTTGCCAAAGGATACTTATTCCGCACCGTAGCCCGGTTTAGCTTCCGGTAGTCGATACACAATCTCAGACCACTATCATTTTTCCTCACAAATAACATTGGTGCACCCCAAGGTGAAACACTTGGGCGAATAAATCCCATATTTACCAAATCCTGCAACTGAGTCTTCAACTCTCGCAATTCTGCCAGTGCCATTCTATACGGTGCCTGTGAGATAGGTTGAGTACCTGGTAAAAGCTCAATGGTGAATTCAATCTCCCGGTGAGGTGGCAATCCCGGAAGATCATCTGGAAACACATCAGAGAACTCACTCACCACTGGAATATCCTCCACTCTCATCGGAGTATCCCGAGAATCAAACACATGAGCCAAGTAACCCTCACAACCTTTCCTCAGCAATTTCTCAGCGGTTAAAGCTGATATCACTCCACAGGGTAGTACCCTACGATCTCCCCTGAATGTAAGTTTCGGTAAACCTCGACTCCGGAAATCCACTCTCTTGTCATAACAATCAATAGAGGCATGGTGCATAGTCAACCAATCCATCCCCAGAATCACATCAAAATCAAAAATATCTAAGGGGATTAAATCAGCCTCTAATGCATGACCTTCCACTAACACTGGACAACTACGAATCACGAGATTCGCCACTAACATATTTCCAGTAGGAGTACTAATACCCATGTCCCCCTGAGGACATCTCATAACCGAGAACACTTGCTCTAAACGAGTAATCCACTCTACTGCATCATCTGGGCTAGAGTCGCCCATAAATATTGTAGCCCCTAATCTCTGGGCTTTCTCACTGTCTGAACCTTTAGTAGCAGTCCTACTCTGAAGTACAGAAGTCAACGTGTGACCCAATTGTTCCAGTGTTTGCCTCATATCAGGCTCCACTGCAGGTCCATGCGTGTCCCCAATGTTTTCAGACTGTTGACGGAACTCGCGTCTCGGAGGCATTACGCTGAAAAGAACTATAACTCATCAATACCAAAATAATTGTACACATAGTGTACAGTCTACAGGAATTTAACCTAGTGCTCTGATACCAATTGTCAGGACCCGTCCCGAATTTCCCCTCGAAACCCGGGAAGAATCCTGATCTCGTCTGACAACCTAAGAAAAGGTTCCCAAAATACCCTTCAATCCTTACAAAATATAATAACAAGAAATACTTCCACTTGTCAGACAAGGGATTCAAGCACTCAATAATTCCCGTAATTAATGACCAATCAAATACAATATAATATCATAGCGTCTAAGTAGGATCAAGAGTAAAATTTAGATATCCTACTCAAATATAATTACACAGCGCAGTCGAAGTACTAATCCCTCTGCCTCGAGATCAGTGTTCGCGTCAACTCTACTCAACTGCCTGAAGGGGGTTTAAACACAAACGTTGTGAGTGGACAAAAATAATCATTTATAAATTCCTTTTCGAGAAAATACGTTTCTTCCCCTCCATTTATAAAATCATGCATGCATAACATAAAACCATTTATCATACTAAAACATCATATGTAAATCACCAAAAATTCTCATTTCTCTTTAAAACCACTTAGTTGGACTCACATAAAATCTGTATAATAAAAATACCTCGTGATCCACAATTTGGTTTGAAAACTCTCTTCAAAGGAGATTAAAATCATTTAATTTAATCTGGACACAAAACATCTCAAATTCAAATCATTTCGTTCAATCCGACACATAATATCTCAAATTCACTGTTCCCGACATATCCACAACACACCAGGGTATCCCTTGAGATGTGTTAAAATCTGTACAACTCTGTGTACCATCTGTACTATCTGTACAATATGTACTATGCATAGACAGTCTCGCGACCCGGCGGAGCAAGGCCCCTCAACACCTAAGGTCCGAACCCTCAACAACTGGTAGAGCAAGGCCCCTCAACACCAGTCAGAGCAACAATAACCATCGGGACGGGAACCAGTGAATCAAATCCATACTTCGAAATCTTTGTTTCGCGGCCTAAGCCAAATTCTTTGAAATACCATTTATGGCCAAAATCGGTAAAATCACAATTATGAGTCTAAACCCAAATCACATACTCAAATAGTTACCACGTCAAAACGATATCAAAATCGAGTACAAAAACCAGGCCATTTCTCAAAACATACTTTCACTGAATTATTGTAAAACATGTGTCCAGCATCATTTCTAAAATCCAGAAATTCATTGCACCCATACATAACAATATTTAAATCAAAGATACATTTATGCATGCATTACAGTTTATAAATCAAAGTCCACTCACAAACCTGTTCAAGCAAGCTCAATCCCGAACTGTACGCTCCCCTGAAGTTCCTGGAGCAGTATCGCCTGTCCAAATTAATAATCGGGATTACCAGCTAATAATAAGAACATTAAATATAAACCCCCCTAAACCCCGGGAGTCTAACTATGCTGGCCTAGAAAACGCAGCAACTTTAAAACGTCTGAAACAACCCCTAAACGACGTCTGATCGACTCAAAACCTGCGCCAATAGGTCCGAAACGTCAAAAACTACTTGTCACGCGCCACCGTGACATCAGCCTCGGCCCCACGCGCCGCCACGTACCGCCGGAAGGTCGGCACACGCGCCTGCTACAGTGTTCACGCGCTGGACCGGGTCCGGTTCAACCTGACCCGGTCCAACCCGGTCTGGCTCAACCTGACCCGGTCCAACTCGACCCGACCGATCCAACTCAACCCGACCGGTTCAACTCGACCCGACCGGTCACCCGACCCGATCGGTTTACTCGACCCGACCGGTCACCGGCGACTCGCCGGAGAAGACGACCGGCTGCCGTCGCCGTCGCCGGAGGCTGGCCGGAGAAGATGACCGGACCGCCACCTCCGCCGCCGTCTGGTTCGCCTGAATCCCCCATTTCCGGCCAAAACTTCAAGCTTTCCTAACTTCCTCAAAACTCAATCATTTTTCCCAAATTTTATGTCTAAATCTATCTACTCGAACCCAGGAATCCAAATATGACCTCAAAACCACAAACACGTACCTGTGCTAGCCGGAAAATCGATCGGAAGGTCCGAAACTTCCTATCCTCGGTTCGGCTTCCTCCGCGGTCCTCTCCTTCGATGGTTGGTACGGTTGTGATCGTGGGAAGGAGTAGAATATGATTAGTTGATCAAAATTGGAAGTTGAAGCCTTGAAATCAAAGTTGACTTTTGGTTTCTCTTCGGTGAGTTTTCGCACGGGTTGGGTTCGAAGTGGTTTTGTGTTTGTTTGTCCCAGAGAAAAATGAGTGAGATGATAAGGATGAAATGAAGATGGATCAGATTACACTGATTTGGGGGTTAAAAAATATCTACCCCAAGTCAAAAATTACCAAAATGCCCTTGCACATCTAGACCCATAACTTTCGTCCACGAACTCCGTTTTCCGCGTGCCGCCTTTCTACGAACTCGTGAGTTCGAGACCTACGCAACGGTATCCAAAACACCACCAAAAGTGTCTCGAAATAAAATTTGACTTCCATGCCCTTTACCGACCAAGGGTAAATTCGTCATTTTACATAAATAATTTACTTAAATCCAATAATTGAAATTCCGGGTTATTACAGTGCATCCTTGGCAAGTATATTGCACAAGGGCCTTGTGATCTTGGAGAAATCCATAATGAATCTCCTATAGAATCCAGTATATCCCAAGATGGATCTGACCTCCTTGACTGAAGTGGAGTAAGGCAAACCACTAATGACATCAATTTTGGCCTTGTCCACTTCAATGCCACAGCTAGAGAGGACATGGCCTATTACAATGCCTTGTTGTAACATAAAGTGACACTTTTCCCAATTGAGAATCAAATTGGACTGCCTGCATCTTTCTAGTACTCTAGACACGTTTGTTAGACATAAATCAAATGAATTTCCAAAGACAGAAAAAGCATCTATAAATACCTCAATAATGTCCTCTAGCATGAATTGGACTCCCTGCATCTTTCTAGTACTCTAGACACGTTTGTTAGACATAAATCAAATGAATTTCCAAAGACAGAAAAATCATCTATAAATACCTCAATACTGTCCTCTGGCATGTCTGAAAATATGCTCATCATGCAGCTCTGAAAGGTGGAAAAGGACAAAGGGCATCCTCTTATAGGCAAACATGCCATATGGACATGTGAAGGTTGTCTTTTCTTGGTCCTCGGGTGCTATGGCAATTTGGTTGTAACCTGAGTAACCATCTAAGAAGCAAAAGTTAGAATGTCCTGCAAGTCTTTCAAGTACTTGGTCAATAAAAGGTAATGGAAAGTGATCTTTGCAATTAGTAGAATTAAGTTTCCTATAATCTATGCATATTCTCCATCCAGTTTGGAGCCTTTGAGGAACAAGCTCATCATGTTCATTCTTGATGACTGTAAGGCCCTTTTCTTAGGCACAACTTGGACTGGACTTACCCACTTGGAGTTTGAGATAGGGTATATGTTTCCTACATCCAATAGCTTAAGAACCTCTTTCTTGACTACCTCCTACATAGGAGGATTGAGACGCCTTTGTGGCTCCCTAGTTGGTTTTGTATCTACCTCAAGTATGATCCTATGCATGCACTTGGAAGGGCTTATCCCCTTGATGTCAACAATGATCCACCCAATGGCTTGCATGTTATCCTTTAGAACCTGCACTAATTGTCTCTCTTGTGCACAGGTTAGGTTAGAAGCAATAATGACAGGTAATGTATTATTCTGACCTAGATATGCATATTTCAAGTGCTCAGGCTAGGTATTTAACTCTAGCTTAGGGGCCTCAATCATAGAAGGAAGAGTCCTACCTTCCTTCATTGTCAAGGATTCAAAAGGGGGCTGTTTATTGAAGACATGGCTTAGCACGGGCTCAAGGAGGTTAAGTGCTTCAATGACACGGCCCTCAGGCTCATTGTCACTTGGAGAAGGCAGAGTAAGGGCCTTCTAAAGAGGGTCTTTTATACAAGCATTCATGATGGTTTGATGCAATAAAGATTCCACAGTATTCAAGGGAAAATCAATTATAGGCTCTGTGGGTTATTGCATGGTATCATGAATAGAGAATGTCCTAGTCTTATCTAACACCATAATAGATATTTGGTCAAGGTTTAGATTGATTTCACAGTTTATAGTGGCCAAGAGAGGTCTCCCAAAGATCAACGGAGGATCCTCACTTTCAATTGTCTTTTCCATTTTTAAGATGTAAAAATCAGCAAGTATGCATGTGTCTCCTATTTCAACTATTATATCTTGTATCATGCCCATGAGTTGAGTCACAGAAGAATTAGCAACTCTAACACACAATTGAGTAGGCTTTAAGTCTCCTAAAGCAAGTGAATTGTAAACATGAAAGTGCATGATACTTACAGAGGCTCCTATGTCACAAAGACAATGCCAAAACCTATTGGATTGGATTACACACGGCATGGCAGGAGGGCCTGGGTAACTTGCCTTGCATGGCAAGCCTTGGTACTTATTCAAAGTGGCTACCACGTTTTCTAGCTAATAGGTCCTTCAGAAGTTTGGCAAAGATGGGCATGGTCTCACAAGCTTAGAGAATGGCAAAGTGATTCGAAGCTTCTAAAACAAGTTTGTGAGCTCCTGCTCAAATTGAGAATTCTTGTCCTTCTTTTGGAACCTACGAGGAAAAGGTTGATCAACATCAATAGTAACTAGTGGATTACTAAAACTAACTTTAGACTTAGAATTTAAAGGAAACATAGGGTTCGAAGGCTCATTATGAGGTGCTGTCGTGTCCTGGTCTGATGTGTCCTGAGGTGTCTCGGGTTGGACAGGTTCTGGTCATGGGACAAGTCCTGAGTCAAAACTGCACCCAAATCTGCGCCCTATTTTTGGCCCGGTGCACCCTAATTCTGGCACAAAAGTAGGTTCTCGACTGCGCCCTAAATCAGGTCCTGCGCCTAAAATAGGGCCTGCAGCTTGTTGATTCAATTCTTTTCCACTTCTGTGCTAAATGGCATTAGCATTGGCCTTATTGAAAGTGTTCTTGGGGTGGATTTTGACCTGGCTAGGCAATTGGGGTCCAAGGTCCAATCTGTTTAGTTGGCTGGCCATTTGGCCCATTCGTGTCTCAATGGCAGTAATGGCATGATCATTTTGAACCAAAAGGTTCCTAGTCTCTTGTTGAAATGAAATTGTGGTCTGGTCGAAAGATTGCATCATATTCTGAGTAGACAACAGTACTTCCTCAATTGACTTGCCTCCCAAGGTAGGGTTTGCTTGTGGTGCATGTTGAGTGACTAGGTTTTGAACTTGAGGAGCCACGAGATGTCCTTGGAATCCAGCAGGTGCACTAGGGTTTTGCACATTCTGATTATTACTCCACTTGAAGTTTGGATGGTTCCTCCATCCAGGATTGTAGGTATTGGGGAAAAGGTCATTTCGTGGCCTTGTCCCATCATTGTACTTGCCTATGTAGTTGGCAACTTCTACCATAGTATAGGTATGAGAATCATGACCTTGAACTGAGCACACATCACAAGTAATCGTGGGATAAGATTTGGAATCTCTGAGTTGCTTGACCATGGCCGTAAGCTGTGCAATGGTATCATCCTTATCCCTACTCAAGGTGCTAAGTGATCTAGATTGTTGGCCCCGATAACTAAATTTCTTTTCCCTTTGAGCAATGTTCTCAAAGGCATCCCTAGCTTCCTCTGCTGTGCTATCCTAGACACCCTTGGATTGGGAGTTAACCATCACCCTATCACTACTCTTCAAACTACCATAGAAGTATAGCATTAAGTGGCACTCATCAATGTTGTGATGAAGGCATTCTTGGATCATTTGATTAAACCTTTCCCAAAACTCAAACAAAGATTCATCCTCAGCTTGCTGGGGTACCATGATTTGTGCTTTTAGCTTATTGGTCTTGGGGACGGGGTAGTATTGAGTGAAGAACTTAGAGGACAAGTCCCTCCATGATGTGATGGATACGAGTGCTAGTGAATGGAACCATGCTTTAGCCTTGTCCTTCAGACTAAAATGGAACAACTTCAATCTGATCTCAGCCTCAGTCATTCCATTGATCCTAAGAGTGGAACATACTTCCACAAACTCCTTAATGTGCAATTGGGGGCCCTCATCCGAAAGGCCATGGTACTTAGGGAGCATGTGAATTGTTCCTGATTTGGGCACAAAGTTCTCCACCGTGGAAGATGGAAAAATGATGGGGAATTGATCCTCACTAACGTGTGGAGTGCCATAGTCCTTGAGCAGCCATGGTGGTGAATTGGATAAGACACGTTCCTCAACCATTCTTCTAGGACTTGGTGGTGGACTAGGATGAGGAGAACCTTGCACAGATGATGAAGCAGATGAGGGAATTGAAGAGCTGTGAACAGACCACCTAGACGAACCTTGTGATGACATAAAACTAATTACCTGGAACAAACAAAACAACTAAGTTAGAACAATCCAAGCAATGGACACCGTCGAGGGACAAGTCCTCGGCAATGTTAGAACTAAGTTGGAAGTTCATTCCTTGTTATAGGCTAGGCTTTTGAATTCCTATCACTTTGGAGACGTTGGATAGCACGGAAGAGGAAGCTAGGGAAGCCTTTGAGAACATCGCTCAAAGGGAAAATCATTTTAGTTATAGGGGCCAAAAGTCTAGAACACATAGCACCGTGAGTAGGGACAAGGAAGATACCATTGCACAACTCACAGCCATGGTCAAGTAACTATGTGATTCCAAAGCTCAGCCCACGATGACTTGTGTTGTTTGCTCAGTTCAAGGTCATGATTATCGTACCTGTCCTATGGTAGAAGTTGCCAACTACATAGGCAAGTACACTGATGGGACAAGGCCACGAAATGACCCTTACTCCAATACCTACAATTCTGGATGGAGGAACCATCCAAACTTCAAGTGGAGTATTAATCAGAATGTGCATAACCCTATTGCACCCACTAGATTCCAAGGACATCCCGTGGCCCCTCAAGTTCAAAACCAAGTAACTCAACATGCACCACAAGCAAACCCTGCCTTGGGAGGCAAGTCAATTGAGGAAGTATTGCTGTCAACTTAGAATATGGTGCAATCTTTAGTCCAGCGCACAATTGCATTTCAACAAGAAACTAGGAACCATTTGGTTCAAAATGTTCGTGCCATTACTGCCATTGAGACCCAAATGGGCCAAATGGCCAGCCAACTTAACAGATTGGACCCTGGACCCCAATTGCCGAGACAAGTCCAAATCAACCCCAAGAACACTTTCAATAAGGCCACTGACAATGCCTTTCAGCTCATAAGTGGAAAAGAATTGAATCAACAATATGCAAGCCCCATTTTAGGAGCAGAGCCAGATTTAGGGCGCAGGTGAGAACCTACTGCAGTGCCAGATTTAAGGCGCATGAGGCCAGAAATAGGGCTAGTTTAGGGCGTAGTTCAGACTCAAGACTCGTCCCAGGACCAAGACCTAGCCAACCCGAGACACCTATGGACACATCTAACCAGGACATGATAGCACCTGATAATGAGCCTTCTAACCCTTTTTTCCCTTTAAATTCTATGTCTGAAATTAGTTTTTGTAATCCACTAAGCCCAGTAGGCCCAATAGGCCTGGTAGGTTGCCAACAAGGCAACGACGACCACCAGTCAAGCCTAAGCCCAAAAGGACAACTCATGCACGCCTGCCTCACGTTAGAAGAAGACCTCATTTCCTCTCTTTTATACATGACATGTGTCGCTACCACAGTAACTAGCATTTAATCCCACATTCAAAACTATTCAACAAACATCACCATATCTCCATAATTCGGGGGTATCCTCCTCTGCAAAAGGGGTGACTGAACAATCTTACCCTTACTTTGTTAAAGTCACTATGCAGTACTCTATCCCATAACACTGATTTGAGTGTAAGGGACTGTTTGGTCAACACCACACCAGTGCCCCTATTGATCACCACTTGTATGTCTCTCTTATGACACGTTACACTGAGTGGAGAATACCATGAGAACGACATTGAGGGCCCTACCTCTAAATTGATCCATTTTCCGCATCAATATAATTCTTTAAATTAAGGAGTTTTGAAGGAAAGGAATTCTACAGTGTAAGTGAATGACATAACATCGTGTAAGGAATAAATCGAAATATAGAAAATGAATAGTTTTTTATCACCAATGGTCCCAATACTATTCTCAACTCATCATTTTTATCCCTCATATTTAAATTCAATCAATGTCATCATTATACTCTTGTTCAACACATCAACTTAGTCCTTAATGTCAATTATATTCTGTTAACTTTTTTGTTGAAATCAAGGGCAATATTATCGGGCCATCCAAATCTCACCTATAATAAATAAACTTTACAAAATTAATTTTAAGAAAATAGAGAAACAAACAAAAATATACAAAATAATAATAGTTTAAGGGTCACTCCACTAGTAGTAAGTTCTAATAGCATTCCTCATAATTTTTTAGTGGGTGATCTCGGATTGATATTGTTGAAGCATAAATCGGACACGCTTGAAAAGTCTTCACAACCCATACAAACAACAAACAAGAGACAATCGAAGTCAAGGTTGAAGCCTCGAGGGGTTGTTCAACCAAGAATGCTCTGATGCTTAAGTAAGCTTTGAGAGAGAAATCAGAAAGAACTTTAGAAGCGAGAAACGAATTACCCTGAAAGTGAAACCTTCGCTATTTATAGGGAAGCCTTGAGAGTCGCGGAGTGTTTTGATTAGTCGATGAATTTTGTAATTAATAAATAATTCTTTTTAATAAAATATATTATTTATTAATCTAATTTTAATAACAATTAATTCTCATGGAGAAAATAATTATTATTGAGGCCTTAACCCAATTAATAATATATTTAGCTGATAAATATATTATTTAATGTGTAGGTGTCTATGAGCCGTTAATGTATTACCCGGGGTAATTTGAATATTATAGGAATTATGGGCCATGTGGCAACTGCACAATTTTCGGGTGATTTTGGGTTCCACAATATTATAGAAATTCAGGGAATCCTAAGGGATGTAGGTTCTTTTGGTAGTCCCAGTAAACCATTTTGGAGTAGGACTCCGTCTTTTCTTGTAATGTTCTTGTGTCGAAAAAATTCCGTTGGGCTCTAAACGTAACATCAAACTGATGCAACTAAGCATTGGACTTGAGCTTGTGTGATTGGGTTTAGATTGTGGCCCATTTGTAATTAATCCCCTCATTGATGATTGGAGGTTTTTCTTTTGAAATTTATTCCCACATTGAGGATGGGAGGTTTCATTTTCTTCATTTAAACAAAGAAATGTTAAGCTTCACTCTTCAAGTCTTTTTGTTCTCTGCCGTTTGAGGAAGAAGAGGAAATGAAGAAATCATCTGCCAAGTTTTGTCCTTGCTGTAAGGTAAGAGAAAAATAATTTTCTTTTCCCTTTGTTGTTGCAGGTTGGACAAGGAGCGGCAGGGGGTTGCAAGGGACCGCTGCGCGTGCATTGTCGTAGAGCTTCAGGATAGCGCAGTTGGGAGTCTGGCGTAACTGGGGAAGGAGGCTAGTGCGAGAAGGGGCTTAGCGAGCCATACCACTCTTCCCTTCATTATCTCGGTGCGGCATTGTGCCATCCCCTTCTTTTTGTCTTCTGCTTTTTGCTGTGCTGCAAATCAGCAGATAAAGGATGATGATAGTGGATGGGCAGATGTTTGATTGATATCAGATGCGTCAGGCAGCTATGCTAGCGGCTTGGCGATTGGTTGATCATCGCGCACATTTTGATGTGATTGCGCAGCTTGGGCCTTGAGTGTAGTCTTGGATGCGCATTAGAGACTTCCTCTTATCCCCTTTTATTTTTGTTTCTCCTTTGCGTTAATGATGGCTGACACCACTTTTTATTTGTTTATTGTTTTTGTTGCTATGACTAGGACTGTTAATTGGTACAAAAAAACTGACCGAAATACCGGACTGAATCGGAACCGTCCCGAACTAGAACCGATTGGGTTTCGGTTTCCAATTATTCAGTACCGATTACCGGTACCAAACCGATTGGTGTAATGCGGCCCATTTGAATTTTGAAGTCCATATGTAGCCCAATGCACTTGGGCTTATTCTCAAATCTATTTCTACATAACCGATCCAAACACTTCACCCTCTTCGATATTATCGATCTAATTCCAAGCCCTCAACCTCGTCTCCCTCGTCTCTCCCTCAACCACAAGTCCTCAATCGCTTTGTCTCTCCCTCTTTCCGCCACCGAGTGTGAGATTCCGATAACCATCATCATGCCTCACTGCCTTCACTCTGTCTCTCATCCTCACCCCTCACCGCCTCACGCATGCACTCCTCACAACCTTCACTCTCAGCGCCTCACGGCTCACACACGCCTCACCGTCTTCACTCACAGCACCTCACGGCTCACACACACCTCACCGTCTTCACTCGCAGTGCCTCACGGCTCACACACACCTCACTGCCTCACAGCTCACACGCACACCTCACCTCGAGGACGCCTCACGGCTTGCACGCACACCTCACCTCGAGGACGCCTCACGGCTCGCACGCACACCTCACCTCGAGGATGCTTCCATGACTCAGTCACAAGGATGCCTCCATGACTCCATCGCCTTCTTCGAACCAGTCGCCTCTCTCTCTCTCTTAGGTATTCAGTGCCTCTCGATCCAGTCGCCTCTCTCTCGTCTGTCTTCAAGTCATCAGTCCCTCTCGATCTGGGTTTTGTTATTGCAAGAAATTTGTATATGGATTTTATTATTGTAAGAAATTTGTATATGGGTATTCAATTTTTAGTTGTGATGGTGGTCCTATTGATTGGTATTCTTGTGTTTCAGCCTAGTATCAATGGGATCGATCGTATTGTATTTGCCTTTCTGGGTCCACTTTCTTACCAGGAAAAACCGATCCCGAACCAATACCGATCTGTAACGACCCGGACCAGAAATTAAATTATTTTGAGAATTGGACAATTTTACCCTCAGTTTTGGATGGGTTCGGGAGTCACTTTTTGACTGGCAGTACTTTTGGGAATTTTTCTTGGGTTGTTGCGTAGGTCTCGAACTCACGAGTTCGTAGACAGGCGGCAAGCGAAAAACGGAGACCCGATGAGTTCGTTACGGGTCTAGAAGCTTCAGGGGCAATTTGGTAATTTTGGAAAAGTTGAAATTATATAGATGATATTTTTCTCTCTCCTCGAGAGATTGGCCCGTGCAATCTCACTCCACCCGAAGACCTCCCCGTGTGAACATCGAAGACCCATTTTCATCGGATGGGTTTCGATCCGATTCGAACAAAACCAAGGTTGGGAGGATCTTCCCCGCGACCCCACGAGTCTTTTGGTGTAATCATCGGAGTAGGAGCACCTCCGTGGGTGACGGACGGAGGAGGGAGGTGAACCGAACCTTCTCGGCCGTTTTCCGGCCAAACCAGGTACGATCTCGGAACATTGACCTCATATTTGGATTCCTGGTGAAAAGTAGATGAATTTACATGTGTAGATCGTGAAAAACGGTTAAGAAATGAAGAAATTAGAAAACCTTGAAGTTCGGCCGGAAATGGGGGATTCCGGCGAACCAGACGGCGGCGGAGGTGGCGGTCCGGTCATCTTCTCCGGCCAGCCTCCGGCGACGGCGAGGACCGTCCGGTCGTCTTCTCTGGTGAGTCACCGATAACCGGTCGAGTCGAGTGAACCGGTCGAGTCGAGTGAACCGGTCGAGTTGGACCGGGTCAGGTCGAGCCGGGCCGAGTTGGACCGGTCCAGGCGCGTGAACACTGTAGCAGGCGCGTGACCGGCGCGTGGCAGCGCGTGGGCGCGTGTTCTAACCTTCCGGTGGCGCGTGGCGGCGCGTGGGACTGTTCCCGAAGTCACGGCGACGCGTGACCAAGGTTTTAGGACGTTCCGGATCAGATTTTGTTGGTTTCGAGGCCATAGGAGTTCATTTTGTAACAACCCGGAATTTCAATTATTGGATTTAATTAAATTATTTTTGTACACTGACGATTTTACCCTTGTTTGTTAAAGGGCTTGGAAATCAAGTTTTGGTTTCGAAACCTTTTCGGTGGTGTTTTGGGTACCGTTGCGTAGGTCTCGAACTCACGAGTTCGTAGACAGGCGGCACGCGGAAAACGGAGTTCGTAGACGAGAGTTATGGGTCTAAATGTGCAAGGGCATTTTGGTAATTTTCCATGGAGGGGAGATATTTTGGTAACAAATCAGATAAGTCTGATTTGTTTCATCCTCATCTTCATTTCATCTTCATCTCCTTCTCTCTCTCTGTGACAAACTCAAACACACCCGAAACCATTGAACCCGTGCGAAAATCATCCAAAAACCCACAAAGTCAACTTGGATTTCAAGGCTTCAACTTCCAGTTTTGATCAACTAATAGTGTTCTACTCCTTCCCACGATCACAACCGTACCAACCATCGAAGGAGAGGACCACGGAGGAAGCCGAACCGAGAATAGGAAGTTTCGGACTTTCCGATCGATTTTTCCGGCTAGCACAGGTACGTGTTTGTGGTTTTGAGGTCATATTTGGATTCCTGGGTTTGAGTAGATAGATTTAGACGTAAAATTCGTGAAAAATGGTTGAGTTTTGAAGAAGTTGGAAAGCTTGGAGTTTCGGCCGGAAATGGAGGATTCCGGCGAAACCAGACGGCGGCGGAGGTGGTGGTCCGGTCATCTTCTCCGGCCAACCTCCGGCGACGGTGACGGCATCCGGTCATCTTCTCCGGCGAGTCGCCGGTGACCGGTCAGGTTGAGTTGAACCGGTCCGGTCGAGTGAACCGGTCGGGTCAGTTGAACCGGTCGGGTCGAGTTGAACCGGTCGGGTTGAGTGAACCGGTCAGGTCGAGTTGGACCGGGTCGGGCCGAGTTGGACCGGGTTGGACCGGTCCAGGCGCGTGGGTACTGCAGCAGGCGCGTGACCGGCGCGTGAGGGCGCGTGGCGGCGCGTGAGCGCGTGTTCCGACCTTCCGTCGGCGCGTGGCGGCGCGTGGGGCCGAGTCTTAGGTCACGGTGGCGCGTGACAGTTAGTTTTCGACGTTTCGGACCTGTTGGCGCAGGTTTCGAGTCGATCGGATGTCGTTTAGGGGTTGTTTCGGACGTTTTAAGGTTGCTGCGTTTTCTAGGACAGCATCGTTAGACTCCCGGGATTTATGGGGTTTATACTTAAGATTATTATTATTAGCTGGTAATCCCGATTATTAATTTGGACAGGTGATACTGCTCCAGGAACCTCAGGGGAGCGTACAGTTCGGGATTGAACGTGCTTGAACAGGTTTGTGAGTGGACTTTTGATTTATAAACTATAATGCATGGATAAATGTATCTTTGATTTAAATACTGTTGAGTATGAGTGAAATGAATTTCTGGATTTTAGAAATGATGCTGGACACATATTTTACAATATTTCTGTGAAAGTATGTTTTGAGAAATGGCCTGATTTTGTACTCGATTTTGATATCATTTTGACGTGGTGACTATTTGAGTATGTGATTTGGGTTTTGACTCATAATTGTGATTTTACCGATTTTGGCCATAAAATGATATTTTAAAGAATTTGGCTTAGGCCGCGAAACAAGATTTCGAAGTATGGATTTGATTCACTGATTCCCGTCCCGATGATTGTTGTTGCTCTGACTGGTGTTGAGGAGCATGACTACCAGTTGTTGAGGGTTCGGACCTTAGGTGTTGAGGAGTATGTCTCCGCCGGGTCGCGAAATTGTCTATGCATAGTACAGATATTACAGACAGTACATATGGTACACAGAGTTGTACACATTTGAACACATCTCAAGGGATACCCTGATGTGTTATGAATATGTCGGGAACAGTGAATTCTTGATTTTGAGATATTTGCCAAATTGAACCAAATGATTTGAATTTGAGATATTATGTGGCCGATTGAACCAAATGATTTGAATTTGAGATAATTTGTGTCCAGATTGAATTAAATGATTTTAAACTCATTTGAAGAGAGTTTTCAAACCAAATTGTGGATCACGAGGTATTTTCATTATACAGATTTTATGTGAGTCCAATTAAATGGTTTTAAAGATAAATGTGAATTTTGGATGATTTACATATGATGCTTTTATATGATAAATTGTTTTATGTTATTATGCATGCATGATTTTATAAATGGAGGGGAAGAAAGGTAATTCTTCGAAAAGGAATTTATAAATTATTATTTTTGTCCACTCACAACTTTTGTGTTTAAATCCCCCTTCAGGCAGTTGAGTAGCGTTGACGCGAACATTGATCTCGAGGCTGAGGCATTAGGATTTCGACTGCGCGGTGTTGTATATTTAAGTAGGATATCTAAATTTTACTCTTAATCCTACTTAGACGCTCTGATATTATGTTGTATTTGTTTGGTCGTAAATTACGGGAATTATTGAGTGCTTAAGTCCCTTGTCTGACAAGAGGAAGTATTTATCATTGTTATTATAAATTGTATGGATTGAAGGGTATTTTGGGAACCTTTTCTTAGGTTGTCAGACGGGATCAGGGTTCTTCCCGGATTTTGAGGGGAAATTCGGGACGGGTCCTGACAATTGGTATCAGAGCACTAGGTTAAATTCCTGCAGACTGTACACTACGTGTACAATTGTTTTGATATTGATGAGTTATAGTTCTTTTCAGCGTAATGCCTCCGAGACGCGAGTTCCGTCAACCGTCGGAAAATATGGGGGACACACCTGAACCTACAGTGGAGCCTGATATGAGGCAGACACTGGAACAATTAGGTCATGCGTTGACTTCTGTACTTCAGAGTAGGACTGCTACTGAAGGTTCAGACATTGAGAGAGCCCAGAGATTAGGGGCTACAGTATTTATGGGCGACTCTAGCCCAGATGATGCAAGAGAGTGGATTACTCGTTTAGAGCGAGTGTTCTTGGTTATGAGATGTCCTCAGGGGGACAGGGTGTTGTTAGCCACTTTTCTGCTGGGTGGTTCCGCTTATGATTGGTGGAGTGCATTAGAGGTATCAGGTTGGGAAGTCAGTACCATTACCTGGGCGACCTTTCGGGAGTAGTTCCTCGAGCAATTTTATCCTTGCTCGTACCGAGATGCCAGGGAGGCTGAGTTCATACACCTACAACAGGGAGATTTGACAGTGGCTCAGTATGAGCAGAGATTTTTAGAGTTGGCTCGTTTTGCACCAGCTCTAGTGGTAACCGAGAGGGACAGACGCCGCAGATTTGAAAATGGGCTGAGGGGCGAACTTCGGTCAGCGGTAACGGCTGCAGCCCATACTTCATTGAGAGATGCGTCTGACGCTGCAGCTCGTGTAGAGTTGAGCATGGGTGTGCCAGTCCAGCAGCAGTTTAGGGGTTCCAGGCGACACAGGGATCGCTGGGATGTTGGAACCTCTAGCCAGGGACCGTCCAAGAGAGGCAGTTACAGCTCTGGATCTACTGCGGGTGAGGGATCTGGTTCAGGCAGTGGCGGAGTCAGACAGGCACCCCAGTCATCCGCCCGTTCTAGTGGTGCTTCTGTGCAATCAACTAGAAGACCGAGTGGCAGCTCAGGTAGCACTGGATGTTTCTTTTGTGGGGAGAGTGGTCACATCAAGAGATTTTGCCCACATTTGTATCCGGCTAGTAGTTCCTGGGGGCGGGGTGCTACTGAACAGGGGCAGAGGACATTTCAGACGCCCGGTTTTGCAGCTGGAAGTCAGATTCAATCCAGTAGGGCCAACAGGGCCAATTGGACAAACAGGCCCCGTGGGTCCAACAGGGCCAGAGGCAGACAGTGGGGTCGTGGTCGATCGTTGGATACACAAGCTCGAGTGTTTGCTATGTCGCAACAGGAGGCCCGAGCAGCACCAGATGTAGTCACGGGTATGTTATCTATTTTTAACCGTGATGCTTATGTTTTAATAGATCCTGGGGCTACTCATTCTTTCATTTCTCGGGGTTTTACATTATTTGCTGATAGAGAATTGTCTCCGATTGGTTGGGACATGGGTATTAGTACTCCTACTGGGAATATGTTAGTGGCGAATCTCGTGATTCGAAATTGTCCAGTGTTAGTGGAAGGTCATGCATTAGAGGCAGATTTAATCCCCTTAGATATTTTTGATTTTGATGTGATTCTGGGGATGGATTGGTTGACTATGCACCATGCCTCTATTGATTGTTATGACAAAAGAGTGGATTTCCGGAGTCCAGGTTTACCGGAACTTACATTCAGAGGAGATCGTAGGGTACTACCCTGTGGAGTGATATCAGCTTTGACTGCTGAGAAATTGCTGAGGAAAGGTTGTGAGGGTTACTTGGCTCATGTGTTTGATTCTCGGGATACTCCGATGAGAGTGGAGGATATTCCCGTGGTGAGTGAATTCTCTGATGTGTTTCCATATGATCTTTCGGGATTGCCACCTCACCGGGAGATTGAGTTCACCATCGAGCTTTTGCCAGGTACTCAACCTATCTCACAGGCACCGTATAGGATGGCACCGGCAGAATTGCGAGAGTTAAAGACTCAGTTGCAGGACTTGGTGAATATGGGATTTATTCGCCCAAGTGTTTCACCTTGGGGTGCACCAGTGTTATTTGTGAGGAAAAAGGATGGTGGGTTGAGGTTGTGTATCGACTACCGGAAGCTAAACATGGCTACGGTGCGGAATAAGTATCCTTTGCCAAGGATAGATGATTTGTTTGATCAACTTAAGGGGGCAAGATATTTTTCGAAAATTGACCTTCGATCCGGATACCACCAGTTGAGGATCAGAGAAGGGGATGTTGAGAAAACAGCTTTCAGGACTCGTTATTGGCATTATGAGTTCCTGGTGATGCCTTTCGGGTTGACTAATGCTCCAGCAGCATTTATGGATTTGATGAACAGGGTGTTCCAAAAGTATTTGGATCGGTTTGTGATTGTGTTCATTGATGACATCTTGGTGTATTCGAGGAGTGCTAAGGCACATGAGAAGCACTTAAGGTTGGTGCTGAATATGCTTAGGAAAAAGCATTTGTTTGCCAAATTCAGTAAATGCCAGTTTTGGTTTACTGAAGTTGGATTCTTAGGTCATGTGATTTCGGCTGAGGGTATCAGCGTAGATCCCCAAAAGATTGAGGCAGTGGCAAACTGGGAGCAACCGAGGACAGTGACAGAGGTGAGGAGTTTTCTGGGTTTGGCAGGATATTATCGACGGTTCGTAGAAGGATTTTCTACGATAGCAGGGCCGTTGACTCGGTTGACGAGGAAAGGAGTCAAGTTTGACTGGGGAGCTGATTGTGAACAGGGATTTCAGGAGCTGAAGAGGAGGTTGACTTCTGCTCCAGTATTGACCATTCCTGATGATACTGGTGGATTCGAGGTGTATAGTGATGCATCATTGTGGGGTATAGGCTGCGTGTTGATGCAGCATGGAAAGGTGATAGCTTATGCTTCTAGACAACTTAAACCCCATGAGTTGAATTACCCCACACATGATTTGGAATTAGCTGCAGTGGTGCATGCATTGAAAATATGGAGACATTATTTGTACGGGGAGACGTGTCAGATCTTCACCGACCATAAGAGTTTGAAGTACTTGTTCACCCAAAAAGACCTGAATCTGAGACAGAGAAGATGGCTTGAGTTAATAAAGGATTATGATTGTACTATAGAGTACCATCCAGGGAAAGCCAATGTTGTGGCGGATGCTTTAAGCAGGAAATCCATGGGTTCTTTAGCCCATTTGCATACAGTCTACTTACCATTACTGGTAGAGTTCCGTAGAGCAGGGATAGTACTGGACATGGATAGCCAGGGGGCTTTGTTGGCTAGTTTTCATGTGAGGCCTGTGCTGATTGATCGGATTATTGAGGCTCAACTCCAGGACCCTACATTGTGCATTATCAGGATGGAGTTAGAGGCTGGAAACAGGCAGGACTATGCGCTTAGGGATGATGGAGCCTTGGTTAGGGATGGTCGGTTGTGCGTACCGAATGAGCTGGAACTAAAGAGGGAAATTCTTGATGAGGCTCATAGTTCGACTTACGCTATGCATCCAGGAGGTACCAAGATGTATCATACCCTAAGGAAACATTATTGGTGGACTGGGATGAAAAGGGAGATTGCTGAGTTTGTGAGTAGATGCCTGACGTGTCAGCAAGTGAAAGTAGAAAGGCATAAACCATATGGGGCACTTCAACCATTACCTATTCCGGAATGGAAGTGGGATCACATTACGATGGATTTTGTGTATAAACTTCCAAGGACACAGCAGGGACATGATGGGATATGGGTAATTGTTGATAGACTCACGAAGTCTGCACATTTCTTGCCAGTGCGGGAAGATTTTCGGATGAGTCGGTATGCCAAATTGTTCATTGATGAGATCATACGGCTACATGGGACTCCAGAGTCCATTGTTTCGGACAGGGATCCTAGATTTACCTCCAGGTTTTGGCGGAGTTTGCAGAAGGCTTTTGGCACTACCTTGCATTTTAGTACAGCTTTTCATCCTCAGACGGATGGTCAGTCTGAGAGGACAATCCAGATTTTGGAGGATATGATGAGAGCTTGTGTACTACAGTTTAAAGGAAACTGGGATTCACATCTGGCTCTGATGGAATTTGCTTATAATAATAGTTATCAGTCGAGTATTGGGATGTCTCCTTTCGAGGCACTGTATGGGAGGCAGTGCAGGACACCTCTATGCTGGAACGAAGTGGGTGAAAGGAAACTGTTAACACCAGAGTTGGTTGATACGACTGAGGAAAAGATAAGGATCATCAGAGAAAGGTTGAAGACAGCTCAGGATCGCCAGAAGAGCTATGCAGACCGTAGAACCAGAGACCTTGAGTTTGAGGTAGGTGACTGGGTGTTCTTGAAACTATCTCCTTGGAAGGGAGTTGTACGTTTTGGTAGACGAGGAAAACTGAGTCCTCGCTACATTGGTCCATATGAGATTCTGGAGAGGATAGGACCAGTGGCATATTGTCTTGCTTTACCATCGGAATTATCCAGAGTTCATAATGTTTTCCATGTATCTTTGCTCCGCAAATATCTGTTTGATGAGTCTCATGTGTTGGAAGAGCAACCACTTGAGCTGAAGGATGATTTGACCTTTGAGGAGCAACCGGTGCAAATTTTGGATTGGAAAGAGAAGGTATTGCGCAGAAAGAGTATTCCTCTAGTTAAAGTGTTGTGGAGGAATCATAACGTGGAGGAAGCCACGTGGGAAACCGAGGAACTAATGCGAACGCAGTATCCTTATTTGTTCCAAGGATAGAGTTGAATTTCGAGGACGAAATTTCTTAAGGGGGGTAGATTGTAACAACCCGGAATTTCAATTATTGGATTTAATTAAATTATTTTTGTAAACTGACGATTTTACCCTTGTTTGTTAAAGGGCTTGGAAATCAAGTTTTGGTTTCGAAACCTTTTCGGTGGTGTTTTGGGTACCGTTGCGTAGGTCTCGAACTCACGAGTTCATAGATAGGCGGCACGCGGAAAACGGAGTTCGTAGACGAGAGTTATGGGTCTAAATGTGCAAGGGCATTTTGGTAATTTTCCATGGAGGGGAGATATTTTGGTAACAAATCAGATAAGTCTGATTTGTTTCATCCTCATCTTCATTTCATCTTCATCTCCTTCTCTCTCTCTGTGACAAACTCAAACACACCCGAAACCATTGAACCCGTGCGAAAATCATCCAAAAACCCACAAAGTCAACTTGGATTTCAAGGCTTCAACTTCCAGTTTTGATCAACTAATAGTGTTCTACTCCTTCCCACGATCACAACCGTACCAACCATCGAAGGAGAGGACCACGGAGGAAGCCGAACCGAGAATAGGAAGTTTCGGACTTTCCGATCGATTTTTCCAGCTAGCACAGGTATGTGTTTGTGGTTTTGAGGTCATATTTGGATTCCTGGGTTTGAGTAGATAGATTTAGACGTAAAATTCGTGAAAAATGGTTGAGTTTTGAAGAAGTTGGAAAGCTTGGAGTTTCGGCCGGAAATGGAGGATTCCGGCGAAACCAGACGGCGGCGGAGGTGGTGGTCCGGTCATCTTCTCCGGCCAACCTCCGGCGACAGTGACGGTAGCCGGTCATCTTCTCCGGCGAGTCGCCGGTGACCGGTCAGGTTGAGTTGAACCGGTCCGGTCGAGTGAACCAGTCGGGTCAGTTGAACCGGTCGGGTCGAGTTGAACCGGTCGGGTTGAGTGAACCGGTTAGGTCGAGTTGGACCGGGTCGGGCCGAGTTGGACCGGGTTGGACCGGTCCAGGCGCGTGGGTACTGTAGCAGGCGCGTGACCGGCGCGTGAGGGCGCGTGGCGGCGCGTGAGGGCGCGTGGCGGCGCGTGAGCGCGTGTTCCGACCTTCCGTCGGCGCGTGGCAGCGCGTGGGGCCGAGTCTGAGGTCACGGTGGCACGTGACAGTTAGTTTTTGACATTTCGGACCTGTTGGCGCAGGTTTCGAGTCGATCGGATGTCGTTTAGGGGTTGTTTCGGATGTTTTAAGGTTGCTGCGTTTTCTAGGACAGCATCGTTAGACTCCCGGGATTTATGGGGTTTATACTTAAGATTATTATTATTAGCTGGTAATCCCGATTATTAATTTGGACAGGCGATACTGCTCCAGGAACCTCAGGGGAGCGTACAGTTCGGGATTGAGCGTGCTTGAACAGGTTTGTGAGTGGACTTTTGATTTATAAACTATAATGCATGCATAAATGTATCTTTGATTTAAATACTGTTGAGTATGAGTAAAATGAATTTCTGGATTTTAGAAATGATGCTGGACACATATTTTACAATATTTCTGTGAAAGTATGTTTTGAGAAATGGCCTGATTTTGTACTCGATTTTGATATCGTTTTGACGTGGTGACTATTTGAGTATGTGATTTGGGTTTTGACTCATAATTGTGATTTTACCGATTTTGGCCATAAAATGATATTTTAAAGAATTTGGCTTAGGCCGCGAAACAAGATTTCGAAGTATGGATTTGATTCACTGATTCCCGTCCCGATGATTGTTGTTGCTCTGACTGGTGTTGAGGAGCATGACTCTACCAGTTGTTGAGGGTTCGGACCTTAGGTGTTGAGGAGTATGTCTCCGCCGGGTCGCGAAATTGTCTATGCATAGTACAGATATTGCAGACAGTACATATGGTACACAGAGTTGTACACATTTGAACACATCTCAAGGGATACCCTGATGTGTTATGAATATGTCGGGAACAGTGAATTCTTGATTTTGAGATATTTGCCAAATTGAACCAAATGATTTGAATTTGAGATATTATGTGGCCGATTGAACCAAATGATTTGAATTTGAGATAATTTGTGTCCATATTGAATTAAATGATTTTAAACTCATTTGAAGAGAGTTTTCAAACCAAATTGTGGATCACGAGGTATTTTCATTATACAGATTTTATGTGAGTCCAATTAAATGGTTTTAAAGATAAATGTGAATTTTGGATGATTTACATATGATGCTTTTATATGATAAATTGTTTTATGTTATGCATGCATGATTTTATAAATGGAGGGGAAGAAAGGTAATTCTTCGAAAAGGAATTTATAAATTATTATTTTTGTCCACTCACAACTTTTGTGTTTAAATCCCCCTTCAGGCAGTTGAGTAGCGTTGACGCGAACATTGATCTCGAGGCTGAGGCATTAGGATTTCGACTGCGCGGTGTTGTATATTTAAGTAGGATATCTAAATTTTACTCTTAATCCTACTTAGACGCTCTGATATTATGTTGTATTTGTTTGGTCGTAAATTACGGGAATTATTGAGTGCTTAAGTCCCTTGTCTGACAAGAGGAAGTATTTATCATTGTTATTATAAATTGTATGGATTGAAGGGTATTTTGGGAACCTTTTCTTAGGTTGTCAGACGGGATCAGGGTTCTTCCCGGATTTTGAGGGGAAATTCGGGACGGGTCCTGACATCATTTAGAGCTCGGTTGGGCAATCCCAGCGGTAAGGATTGACCGTGGAGAGGGTTTTGAGTTTGGAAAGTCAAGGTAGTTGGGTCATTATGGTGTAGGTGTTCTGAGGCTAGAGCGTACAAGAATTTTGGGTTGAATGGTGATGGTAAGCGGACTTTGATTTATAAAATTGTAATGTATGTATAAATATCCTCGATTTAATTACTGTTGTGTATGGTGATATTTATAAATTGTAACGCATGTATTAATATCCTCGATTTAAATACTGTTGTGTATGGGTGCAATGATTGCTGGATAATTGTTGTTCTAATATTTCAGTGGAAGTGTGTTGTGAGAAACGATATGGTTGTTGGATTCGGTTTTGATAGTGTTTGGACGTGGTAATGATTTGGGTACATGATTTTGAGTTGAAACCGTATTTGTGATAAATGATAAACAAAATATATACTTGATTTTGGATACAAAACCGTTTTGAAGGGGCCTAGGAGCCGGGCCTTGGTTCCGTGTTGGCGGACTCCCGGTGAACCCCACTATAAACAAAACTGATCTGAAGGGCCCTAGGAGCCGGGCCTTGGTTCCGTGTTGGCGGACTCCCGGTGAACCCCTAATATAAACAAAACCGATTTGATGGGGCCTAGAAGCCGGGCCTTGGTTCCGTGTTGGCGGACTCCCGGTGAACCCCAATATAAAAGGTGATTTTGCAGAGATTGTGGTCGAGTCCAAGTAGTACATATTCTAGCACACCCCAAGGGATACCCTGGTGGCTAGGAATATGATAGCCGACTGATGAGATATCATGGTACAGAGAGTTATGATACGATATGATAGCCGAGGATATTTTCGGCTCTAATATGAACCAGACGATAATTGTTATAGGCCTAATCAACATATGAAAATACGTCGTCATCCGGGTCAGTGGGTTGGTGTGGGCGGAGACCCAGATGGACGAATTATTATTGGTTCACTAGTATCTGACTAGTTGTTGTCTTGTGGTTTTCCAGTAGAGATGTCAGTAATGTCTGACTACTGACATTTGGTATCAGAGAGTATTTCTATTTGAACCACCACTATTCCGAGGTTTTGGTTTTGACCGTTATTTTATCCTGCGTCTGACAGTAGGAGTGATCAGTAAGTACAGAGATTCTGTTGGGAACCATGTAAAGTTTAATAAAAATTATTTAAGAATAAAGGGTATTTCTGGTAATTAAATGTTGAGGTAAAAGAGCTGTTAGACGGGATAAGGGTTCTTTCCGGGTTTCGAGGAAAAATTCGGGAAGGGTCCTTACACGATCGATCCGTCCAGTTTTCGGTACAAATCAGGAAAGTGGCTAGTACCATATCGATATCGATACCGGTCATACCATCGGTTCGGTTTCAATTTCGGCAAAATAACATAACCGAATTACCGATTAACAGCCCTAGTTATGACCGTTCTATTTCTATATATATATAATGTATATATTATTTATATATAGAAACTAATTTAAAATTATTTCTTTTTTGCAGTTTCACTTTTTCTGGAGTTGTGAATGTCGTATTGGGATTATTCAAGCGGCGATGTGCTCCGGTTTCAGAGACGGACATTTCAAGATGCATGAAGGCATACTTTCGGTGAAGTCTTGAAGAACTCACTTTGTGAGAGTTGCTGATTTCAAGAGGTGGTAGAGTCAACATCAAGATGGATGGCCGAGATGTTGGAAAAGACTGTCTGGGGAGTCCCATTCCTATCCTTGTCAAAAGAACTGAGATGTTATAAGGACTGTTTGGCGGGTTCAATTCCTGTCCTTGTCAGAAGAACTGAGATGTTGGTAAGGACTGTCTGGCGGGTTCCATTCCTTTCCTTGTCAGAAGAATGCCATTCGGCTAATGTTAGGCCTGCAATGGGTGATGTCAGTGTGGCCTTTTTGTCCAATATGTGTGAAGATGGACGGTTGGGATATGGTGTGTACATTGCACGCTCTCATCCTGTCATCAATGCGAGTGGAGGCTGTGGCGAGTCCCATATGACAGAGATGTTGTCGGTTGGTGTCAGAAAAGTGTCTTTGGGCTGACTTCAACATCGCAAGGCTGATGTCATTGTGTCATGTGAGCTATTGACACGCGTGAGACTTACCACAGTGCAGGGTTAGACTTCTCCCAGTGCGGGGTTAGACTTCCTCCAGCGTGGGATAAGACTTGAGGTTGAAGGCCCCCTTAGCTTGAGACGGGGTGGTACCAAGGTGGGACTCGATACTAGAGGATTGGGCATGCCCCGTGTGAAGCGTGTGACATAGCACTTCATTTTCCTAAGCTAGTGAGGGAGGATAGAAAGTGCAAGTCTTCAAGTTGTTCAGCGGAAGGCGCCAACAAGGCCTCCATGAAGTTGAAAGTTATTGCAAAAGTTTCCGGAGTGGCTGACCAGTTGAAGGAAGAGAAATTGGAAGTTCTGTCTGTGGAGGCAATGCTGACACACTCATTGAAAAATGTTGACGCCATCTCCATCGCGAGAAACAAGGGAAGCGGTCCTTGATCTCAAGGCGAATGGGGTGATGACACGTAGTGCCAAAGCTGCAGTCGCCGTTCAGGATGATGTCGAAGCTGTTCGTGAAGCCTACCGATGCCAAAGCGAGTAAAGCTAAAGCCATTTTCCCCATTCTTCTTGGAAGGAAGATCAAGTTCATAGAGCTTTAAAATAATTGGTATCAATGTTGAACTCGAAAAGTTGAAATTCGAGCCAAATTTTCCGTTGTGTGCCCCCAAACTGCACATCAAATTGAAGGCTATGCTCCTTCAACAGGTGTTGAAACTTGAAGACTCCGTGGGAGATTTGAGGCGGAAGTTGCTTGTGGTAAATTGCAATGAATAGAGAATTCGTGGTGAGCCCCTGAAGTGATGTGACCAACATGTTCCTTCCAACCTAGTAATCCTTGGGATTTTTTCTAAGTGTTGAAACTTTGGTTTTGCCCTTTTTTTTATTGAAAAAATAAAAAAACTTCTCGGAGGAGGGCTTTGTTTTGCGTTCTAGAGAAGGGCTTTGCATTGCCTTCAAGGAAGGGCTTTTGGTTTTTTCAAATGCCCCCCATTGTAGCCTTGGGCGTTTGATGTTGGGGCTTTGATTCAACCTCAGAGGACGGTTTTACTTTGCCTTAAAGGAAAGGATTTTGCTTCTCGAAAGAAGACTTGGGGCGCTTCTCAAGGGAAGGCTTGGATTGATACCCGGAAGAAGACTTAGAGTACTTCTCGGAGGAAAGCTTGGAGTGCTTTCGGAGGAAGGCTTAGATTGCTTCCCGAAGGAAGGCTTTGAGTGCTTCCCGAAGGAAGCCTTTGAGTGCTTCCCGAAGGAAGGCTTTGAGTGCTTCCAAGAGAAAGGCTTGGTTGCTCCTTGGAGGAAGGCTTTGAGTGCTACCCGGAGGAAGGATTGGAGTGCTTCCTGGAGGAAGGCTTGGAGTGCTTCGCTGAATGAAGGCTTAGACGCTTCGAAGGGCGAAGGGATTGATGATTCACAAGGCGAATGCTTAGACGCTTCGCAGGGTGAATGCTTGGACGCTTCGCGGGGTGAATGCTTGGACGCTTCACGGCGCGAATGCTTGGACGCTTCGCGGGCTTAATGCTTGGACGCTTCGCGAGGCAAAGGTTTGGACGCTTCACGGGGCGAAGGTTTGGACGTTTCGTGAGGTGAAGGCATTGACGCTTTGTTGTGCGAAGGCCTTGGCACTTATTAGGTTGAAGGCCTAGATGCTTTACTGGGCAAAGGCTTGGACGCTCTGCGGAGCGAAGGCTTGGATGCTTCACGGGATGAAGGATTGGACGCTTTGCGGGGCAAATGTTTGGAAGCTTCGCAGGGTGAAGGCTTGGACGCTTTGTGGGGCGATGGCTTGGACGTTTAGCGATGCGAAGGCTTGGACGCTTCGCAGTGCGAAGGATTGGACGCTTCGTGGGGTGAAGTTTTGGACCCTTCGCGGGGAGAAGGCTTTGTTGTTACTGCTCTAGATGCTTTGTGGGGCACAGGGTTGGATCCTTCGCCAGGTGAACTCTTGGATGCTTCGTTGGAGCGAAGTCTTGGACCCTTCGCGGGGCGAAGGCTTCATTGTTACCGCTCCAGATGCTTTACGAGGTGAAGGCTTGGATGCTTCGCAAGGCAAAGGCTTCGTTATTACCGCTCCAGATGCAGGTGGTTGGGGTGCTGGAGTTGATGGGATGGAAAGGTTTGAAGCCATTAGCGGGAGTCGGTCCATGTGTCTGGATGAGTGCCAGTATCGTCACTTGGCATGTCCCGTATGGGGGATTAGTTAGTTTTTCATCCTACGTCTCAGCGTGCCCTCCGCTCCTAACTTGAGATGTAGAGACGAAAGCAACATCTCTGGAGGAACAAATTGATTGTCGTGTTCTTGCCATGATATGAGCGATGAACGACGCTCAAGAATGATGAACGACGTTCAAGAATAGTTCAAGAACGATGAATGATGTTCAAGAAGGACGAAAGAATTTTGAAGTTTTTGAGAAAGATTTAGAGAGCACTCCTTGAGTATTTCTCAATTCGGCTCTCAATGAAACCACTAATTGTTGAAGCAGAAATCTGACACGCTTGAAAAGTCTTCACGATCCCTACAAACAGCAAACAAGAGACAATCGAAGTCAAGGTTGAAGCCCCGGGGGGTTGTTCAACCAAGAACGCTCTGATGCTTAAGTAAGCTTTGAGACAGAAATCAGAAAGAACTTTAGAAGCGAGGAACAAATTACCCTGAAAGTGAATTGAGCTCCGCAATTTATAGGGAAGCCTTGAGAGTCACGGAGCATTCTGATTGGTCGATGGATTATGTAATTAATAAATTGTTCTTTTTAATAAAATATATTATTTATTAATTGAATTTTAATAACAATTAATTCTCAAGGATAAAATAATTATTATTGAGGCCTATACCCGATTAAATAATATATTTAGCTGATAAATACATTATTTAATGTGTGGGTGTCTGTGAGCCGTTAATGTATTACTAGGGGTAATTTGGACATTATAGGAATTATGGGCCACGTGGCAGCTCCACAATTTTCGGGTGATTTTGGGTTCCACAGATATCAAATGCATCTAATTCCCCTCCCAATATCTTGTGTGTGTGTGTTGTTTGATTTATCCCTAAACCCTATGCTCAATTTTATTATCTTTTATTTAGTTTGATTGTTTTTATATAATATCTTTTCAATTTTTTTGCATTGTATTTGTTAATTTTAATTGTTAAAAATTAGGAATTCGATTGATTTGATATTGCCCTCGATTTAAAAGGAAAAGTTAACAAAATTGGCATTTGGGATTATATTGATGTGTGGAACAAGAGCATAAGGATGACATTGATTGAATTGAAATATGAGGGATGAAAATAAAGAGTTGGGAATAATACAGGGACTAATGATGATAAAACCTTATACTGAAATTTATCTCTTTGAATCATACCAATTTTCAGCTAGAATTAGTTCAATTAATATGGAAATTAGCACAAATAAAATGAGCAATACTTGCTTATACTCTAGGATGGATGTGTTCGTTCCCCCCTGTGATTGATTAGTATTCTCTACCTAATGTGATAATTGATACTGTTAAGTTTTCAAAATATAATATAAAGATAATTGATTTTCCTTCTTTTCTTGCATGTGCGTTTTCACCTCAAACATTCCAGCATTTTTATCGTTAGAGATAGTGAGTGTGGAATCTTGTTCAGAATGCCCTAATCTACAATGTGCTTACGAATCCCCACATAATCTTTATAATCGTAATCGTCATATTGATACGAGAAATGTTGGTTATTATTACAATTTTAAAAAAATATAAAATATGGATATGATAAAAATTTGTGTATAATATATTTTGGGCACGTTTAATTACCAGGAATGGAAGAAGTAGGTAATCGAAAAAGTAGGCAATTGAAGAAGTAGGTAATCGGAGAAGTAGGTAATTATTCCCATTGAGCTGTTGGGCCTTGTACAATTAGGACATTAATGAAGTTGATTTTCATTTTTATTGTTTTCTAAAACTTATGAATCAGAATGAAAACTAATTGGCTTACAAAAGTGCCATTTCACAAAAATAAAAGAAAGCATTTTCTTCCCCACTTCTTCAACATCTGTTTCTCTTGTCTGATTTATTTCCCTTCAGAAGTATGGTTCACATCTTGTGTTAGAAAAAATCGGACAACCTAAATAAGCTATCTAATTTATACAAATCTTATCCTTGCAAGCGTACAAAACGTAGAAGATGGTATAGAGACAAGCAAGGGTTTATGCTTTTGGAATGAAAATTAAAACAATTAAAATGCAGGAAATTAAAATGCAAGGATGTTGATTGATTGATTTACTTAGTAACTAAGACGAATTAAGACTTTCTATCCACTCCAACCAATTATAGTTATTAACCGGATTTCCTTGATCCAGTTACTATGAACTCTCTGAATATAGTGCCCATGCAAAGGTCCCGATGGTTGGCCCACTCCACACATGTTATTCTCTCTTACTCGGCATGTCCTAAGCATGATGTGGACCTAGAATGTCTATCATCTACCATTTAAGATGATGCATGAAGTACAAAGAGAATTTAATGACACTACACTACCCCTAGAAAAGTGATGTGCAATCCTAGGTTGTCATGAGTTTAGATTACGAATAGATGTCCCTCCACCTACCCTTGATGCTGCAAATCACAAGATGATATGATAGTCCGTCAAGCAATTACATAAATAATTATCCGTAAATAAAGTGATCAATCTTATAAACATAAATTAAGTTCATTAAGCTCAGTATTCCAACTTATTCAACATTCATAGCAATTAAAATCAAGAGCCATAAATCTAATCAAATAACTTACATTGCAAGGGCTTCAAGCAGCCCTAATCCAAGAAAGACTACTCACGAATAATTGAAAGTAAAACAGACATAATGGAATTCATAATTATAATGAAATAATAAAGAAAAGTAAAGAGAAAGATTGTTGAATGATGATGCACGGAATCCCAATCAAAAACTAACTCAAAACTCCTATCCTAGTTAGGTATCAAAAAGGACTCAAAAAGGCAATCCTTGTGGGACATAGAATAGGCTTTTGCAGCAAGACTTGTGATAAAATCTTATAAGCTTTCTTGCACGCCAAGGCACCTTCTGGAATCTTCGGGAGGTTGCTTGGATGTCGAGAACTGGGCCTGATCACTCCTGAATACTTCAAACATGGTTGAGCCAGATTCTGGGCTCGAAGGACCTCAAATTTGGGCTTCAAAGAACTCAGCATGTCATTGACCAATCTAACTGGGACAAACCACGTCTTGGACTTCCAAATGACATAACTAGATGAGTTATGGGCTTTGTCCTGCTCAAACATTGGCAGAAGTGGTGATCGAAAAACTATGCCCTAATTAGGGTGCAAACATGTCTTTAGGGCGCAAATAAGACACGGACGTGTCACTGGCATTTCTAGGCGCGCCTTCAGGCTTCCTTAGGTTTCTAACATCATCTAAGATCTAAATATGGCTGGTGTCTCGCTTTGTTCCATCGTATTCTAGGCCTTGACACATTTTTGCCTCACCAGACCTGAATTAGGGCGCAGTCGGTTTAGGGCGCAATTCAAGGCTCGGCTGAGTCTCTTCAGGGACTCCAATTAGGGTGCAGGACATGTCTTTGAGGCTCAAATTAGGGCGTAAATTTAGGGCGTGTCCTGGCTGGTCTCGTCATGTCCCAAGCTTATTCCAGGTCCCGGTTTTTTACCTTTTCAAGGCTTAAACTTCAACTTGAGACATCTCATTCGTTATAACTCCAAATTGGGCAATTCTTTTTGTGTTGTTTCCATAATTTACCTATCTTTCCAAATCTACACAACTCTCACAAGATTGATCATTTTCTACTATGGATCGCACGAAATCATTCAAAAGACATGTAAAGGAGGTACTAAGTGACATCAAAATGATTCAGAATTAATGACTGAACAGGTAACAACTTAATAAAACGAATGAATTGATAGAAGACTACATAATGCACACACCCACTCTAACTGAACCTATGACACAATATACACATCAGTTAGACTCTCACTATGTATTTAACTAACGATGCAAACAACTAATATGGAAATAAGCTAATCTAATGACTTGGAATACTAAGAACAGTTTGTACAAATAGAATGTTTATAAAGCGAAAACAGATGCAACCTATGAACTAACTCAATGGGCTGAATGCAGCAAACCTAGGCACAACTTATTCACACTTTCAAACTCACACACACAGATATGGGGGGGGGGGGGGGGGGGGGGGGGGGGGGGGGGGGGATGTGGGGGTGGGGGTCGTGGGGATGTGGTTTGAGTTGGTTTTGGAAGATGGAAATTATAACAGAAAATAAAGACAAAATTGAAAGAGCTAAAGACAGCAAACAAATGCAATAGGATTATTGAATTATAATATGAACTAGAATGAGTTAAGGCATGAAATCCACTCTAAACAATCATGAATCAATGCTATGAATGTCTAACTTATCAATTTCAATGCACAACTAAGATGTCCATAGATTTAGCATGGCATATAACTAAACTGTATGAATTCTCTCTTACTTAGCATGTTAGATGGATGGCATATACATCAAACTTATATCTCTAGGTAAAACCTAGCATGGCATATACTCAGATTTATTACCTAGAAACTCATTAAGAACAAAGAGAATAATGAACATCACATGAATCCTAGAAAATAGCATCTATCTTAGATCTTCATGAAATCAGTTTACATGACTAGTTCTTAAGCCAACCACATGTTGCTAATGAATGAAAGAAGATATGGTAGTCATCCTAACATTCTCAACAGCAAGCAAGATATATAAGAAACCATGAGAGCTACGAAAAGATCCCATGAAGTCAATGCCCCAAACATCAAAAATTTCAACTACTAGAATTGTGTTTAAAGGCATTTGATCACGAGAACCTAAGTTACCTGTACGTTTGATAGCGATCGCATGTAGCCACAAATTCATAAGCATCTTTGAACAAGCTTGTCCAATAGAAACAACTCTGAAAAACTTCAAGAGTTGTCTTCTTGGCTCCAAAGTGACCTCCACAAGGTGAATCATGACAAAAGGTTAGAATAGAACGAAACTCATATTCGGGTACACACCTTCTTATGATGAGGTCTAGACAATGTTTCCATAAATATGGATCATCCCACACATAGTACTTGGCTTGGTTAACCAGCTTGTCTTTTTGCGATCGGCTAAGAGTGCTTGGGACTTGCTTGGTGGCCAAGTAATAGATGATGTCAGCAAACCAAGGGTCTGAAACGCTAAGGACAAAGAGCTGCACATCTGGGAAACTTGCTCATAAGGGCAAGTGATCTTCTTCCTCATTAGATGAATGTACAAGTCTGCTGAGATGATCAACCACAATATTTTCAGAACCCTTCTTGTATCGGATCTCCACATCAAACTCTTGGATTAGAAGCATCCAATGGATCAATCTTGGCTTGGCATCATTTTTTGTAAGCAGATACTTTATTGTTGCATGATCAGAACAGATAATCACTTTAGTACCAATTAGAGCAGATCTAAACTTTTCTAAAGCAAAAATCATAGCAAGCAACTCCTTTTGAGTTGTAGAGTAATTGAGATGTGCATCATTTAGGGTGCGGCTAGTGTAGTAAATGACATGGGAAAGCCTGTTCACACGCTTCCCTAAAATAGCTCCTACGGCATAATCAGATGTGTCACAAATAAGCTCAAAGGAAGGCTCCAATCAGGTCGCATTATGATAGGGGCAGTAGTAAGGAGTCTTTTGAGCTTCTCAAAAGCTTCATGGCACTTGTTATCAAAATCAAATGGAGCATCCTTGCCCAGCAGGTTGCATAGTGGTCTTGAAATCTTAAAGAAGTCTTTGATGAACCGACGGTAGAATCCATCATGTCCAAGAAAAGACCTGATCTCTTTCACAGATGTAGGGGGCGCAACCTGCTCACTATGTCCACCTTGGCTTTGTCTACTTCACTACCACGAGTGGAATTCACATGGCCTAAAAAATGCCTTGTTGCACCATGAAATGGCACTTTTCCCAGTTAAGCACTAAGTTGCATTCCTTGCACCTTTGCAACACTAGAGAAAGATTGTGAAGACATAAATCAAAAGAATTACCAAAAACAGAAAAATCATCCATAAAGACCTCGATGATGTCCTCAACCATGTCGGAGAATATACTCATCATGCATCGCTGAAATGTCGCAGGGGCATTGCATAAGCCAAACGACATCCTCCTATATGCGAATATTCCAAATAGGCATGTGAATATGGTCTTCTCTTGGTCCTCATCAGCTATTGCTATTTGGCTGTAACCGGAGTATCCATCCAAGAATCAATAATGGCTATGACCTGCAAGACACTCAAGCATTTGATCAATGAAAGGTAAAGGAAAATGATCCTTACGAGTTGCTGTGTTCAGCTTGCGGTAGTCAATGCACACCATCCAACCTGTTTGCACCCTTGTTGGCACCATCTCATCATGCTCGTTCTTGAGAACAGTGATGCCGGATTTCTTAGAATCAGAAATTGGGTAAATGATTCCCACGTCTAGTAGTTTCAAAATTTCCTTCTTCACCACCTCCATCATAGGTGGATTACGCCATCTTGGAGCCTCTCTTATTGGCTTCGCTGCATCCACCAAGAGAATCTGATGCATGCACTTTGTAGGGCTAATTCCCTTTATATCAGCTATAGTCCATCGTATGGCTGTATTGTTCTCTCTTAGAACTGTCACTAACTTTTCTGTGTCAACATCACTCAAATTCGAAGCAATAATGACAGGAAAAGTATTTTCATCACCAAGATAAGCATATTTAAGATGTTCGGGAAGTGGTTTGAGCTCTAACCTTAGTGCTTGAATCACTGAAGCAATTAGCTTATCTGTTGAGTTAGGGAGAGGCTCAAAACATGGCCACTTTGATGGCTTATAAGATGGCACAGCTTCTAGGGCAGCAAGTACTTCAATTCTTGCTTCATCATGTTCATCCTCCTCGCTTTGAGATAAACTGAGTGCTCTCTCCAAATGGATCATCCTTACCTTGAGTGATAAATGGTGCATGCAACATTAAGCTTAATAGATCAATGTAACTACATTCATGAATGTCACTAGGGTACCTCATAGCATCAAGGATTTGAAAAGTTCTAGTTTCTCCTAAAACAGTCATGGTGAGCTTTCCGGAATGGCTATCAATGATAGCACGAGCTGTTGCTAGGAATGGCCGGCCAAAAATGAATGGGAGATGATCTGGTAGAGGACTCTCTTCCATGTATAGAATGTAAAAATCTTCTGGTAATACAAGGTCACCTATTTGGACAATCACATCTTCCACCACTCCCCTTGGATGACTAATAGAACAATCCGCCAAATGAATCATCATGTGAGTTGCCTTGAGATCACCTAGCTACAGTGTTGCATAAACAGAATAAGGCATTAAGTTAATAGAGGCACCTAAATCACATAAGCATCTATCAAACCTTATTGAACCAATTTGACATGGCACTGCAAAGCTTCAAGGATCCTTCTCTTTTGGTGGCAGCTTCCTTTACAAAACGGAAGAAACTTTTTCACCAAATGCAACCACGGCATTAAACTCCACCATCCTCTTGTTTGTACAAAGCTCCTTGATGAGTTTTGCATAGCCTAGAATATGCTTAATTGCTTTAAAGAAGGGAATAATGATTTCCAACTTCTTAATTGTCTCTAAAAAGTCCTTTTCAGGTTGATCCTTTTTTGAATTGGCAAACCTGCGAGGATAAGGCATAGGTGGAGTATATCCTGCCACCTTAGGGTTAAAAATCAACTTACTAGGGTTAGAAGTTACCTTAGTAGCATCTAGCTTGGCTGGAATTGCGCTCTCGACAAGAGGGGCTGAATTCAACTCTTTTGTGATTTTCTGATCTTTCTCCTCTTCCTCTTCTTGGACAGCCACAACTTCATCAATTTTTTGCGGCTCGTTGGGACCTTGCAGTTCCTTCCCACTCCACAAAGTGATAACATTAACCTACGTAATTTTTAGACCTTAGGATTCACGATAACTTGAATAGGAAGCTTACCGGGTTCCCTTTGATTTAAGACGGCTGCAATATGTCCAACTTGAGTTTCCAAGTTTGCAATGGATCGATCAGTCTTGTTCATGAAAGCGTGGGTTGAAACCTTGAGGTCTTGAGTGGTTTGAGCTAAAGAGCTCACTTGTCCAGCCAATGTGCTCACACTGTCTTCAAGGGATTTGCTTGGTGGAGCTTGGATGGTCAGCCCTTGTGGATTGGAGAAGCCTTGGGGCTGATTTGAATTTTTTACGTTATTGTTGTTTACCCATCTGAAATTTGGATGATTCCACCATCCAGTGTTATAGGTTGGAGCAAATGGATCATTTTGTGGCCTTTGATTGCCTTGAAATCCTCCTACCATTTTGGCTTCCTCATGAAACCCTTGCACTTGAGGGCATGCTTCAGAAGAATGTCCCTATATGGAACACACTTTACAAACAGCCGCAACTTGCTTTTGGGACACAAGTTGCTTAATAAGGGTATTCAATTCAGAAATATGAGAATTATCATTAGAAGAAGTACTAAATTGCTTTGTATTGGAAGTAATGTCCTCAAACATGATTTTAGCTTCATAAGCCGTCTTGTTCATTAAACCACTAGCAGTAGCATCTACCATCATACGATCAGAATCTAGTAACCCTTCATACAGGTATTGCATGAGCAGCCATGGTTCAAGGTTGTGATGATGGCAAGATTGCATCGTTGTCTTAAACCTATCCCAATACTCATGAAACAGCTCTCCGTCAGTTTGCACAATTGACATGATTTCCCTCCTTAGCTTGTTAGTGCGTTGAGCTAGGAAAACTTGTTGCAGGAACTTGGAAGCTAGCACATCCCAAGTGTCAATGGATCTGGATGGAAGAGTGTGGAGCCATGCCTTAGCCTTCTCCCATAGTGAAAACGGAAACAACCTAAGACGTATTTCTTGAGTTGACATGCCCTGAATCTTAATCGTGTTGCAAACCTTCACAAACTCTTTGATATGAAAATGGGGATCTTCACCTGTCAAACCATTAAGCTTGGGTAAGAGATGTATCATACCTGATTTGAGTTCGAAGCTCTCAACGATCTTGGCTGGATAATGGATGCATGAAGACTCTTCCCTGATCTTGGGAATGGCATACTCCTTCAAAGCACAATTAGCTTCTCCTTGATCTACCACGGTCACCACTTCTTCTTCAAACTTAGTTTTAGGTGTAGATGAGGCTGAGTTAAGTGAATGAGGGTCTGAATGATAAGGAGAGCTTGGTAAGGAGCGAGACTTGAGAATCCTCACATGGGTGCATGTGGGATTTCTTGAACTTCTTTGAACCTCTCTTCAAAGTTGATCTAAGTCGAAAGGTTTATTGAATGAATTAGTAAACATATAACTGAAAAACAAAAGAAACTAAGTCAGTAAATTAAACTAAAATGAACTAGAAAGTTGTTTAAACGCAGTCCCCGGTAACAGCGCAATAAAACTTGTTAGAAAAAATCAGACAACCTAAATAAGCTATCTAATTTATACAAATCTTATCTTTGCAAGCGTACAAATCGTAGAAGATAGTATAGAGACAAGCAAGGGTCGAACCACAGGGATTGGTAACAACTTAATAAAATGAATGAATTGATAGAAAACTAGATAATGCACACACGCACACTCTAACTGAACCTATGACAATGCACATCAGTTTGACTCTCACTATGTATTTAACTAACAATGCAAGCAAATAATATCAAAATAAGTTAATCTAATGACTTGGAATACAAAGAACAGTTTGTACAAATAGAACGAGGGGGGGGGGGGGGGGGGGGGGGGGGGGGGGGGGGGGGGGTGGTTTGAGTTGGTTTTGGAAGATGGAAATTAGAACAGAAAATAAAGACATAATTGAAAGAGCTAAAGACAGCAGACAAATGCAATACGAATATTGAATTATACTATGAACTAGAATGAGTTAAGGCATGCAATCCACTCTAAACAATCATGAATCAATGCTATGAATGCCTAACTTATCAATTTCAATGCACAACTAAGATGTCCACAGATTTAGCATGGCATATAACTAAACTATATGAATTCTCTCTTACTTAGCATGTTAGATGCATGGCATATACATCAAACTTATATCTCTAGGTACAACCTAGCATGACATATACTCAGATTTAGTACCTAGAAACTCATTAAGAACAAAGAGAATTATGAACATAACATGAACCCTAGAACATGGCATCTATCCTAGATCTTCATGAAATCAGTTTACATGACTAGTTCTTAACCCAACCACATGTTTCTAATGAATGAAAGAAGATACGGCAGTCATCCTAACATTCTAAACGTCAAGCAAACATAAACAAGGTAGCTAAGCTTGTAAACAAATGCTTGAAAACAATAAGAACATAAAACTTATTCTAGTTGTAAAAAGAAATTGATAAACCAAAACTGAATCATAACATTATTTTAATCATGTCTAGGGCTTCAAAGTAGCCCTAACTTCTACAAGACTACCCCATAAACGAATTGAAAAGCTTAAATAATTACATAGAGAGTTTTGGAAGACTAAACCAAGAAGAATGCACGAAGCCAAGGCTCTTGCTCTCTCTCCAAGCTTCGAACAGCTCCCACTTGTGTACCAAATGTGTTCTTGTTTTTGTGTGTTGTTTTGTTGTAGAATGAGGCATCTATTTGTAGGTGTAGAAGTCAGCTGAAACAGCCACATTCCAAGAGGTTTAATGCCATTTACAGCCATGAATTGAATTCCATTTATAACCCTTTAAAACCAGCATTTAGTAGAAGTTTTGTAACTGAAAACTTGCTGTTATCAGATTTTGGAAACTGAACACTATCCCTTTATGAAGGGATAACTCCTTGTAGAAACGTCCAAATCACAAGCAGTCAAAATCATCATAAACTAGACTTCCAGGCCTTTCCAATCATATATGGCCCATTTTCTAATTCGTTCTGAGCACTTCGAGACAAAGCTCACAATTTGGGTGTTCTGCAGAGAGCTCTTTGGGCTGATCTTGGGCCACTTGTGGACTCGGGACCCATCTTTACTTTCTTGGGCTTCGAGTAATCCATTCTGAGCTCCTCAAGTCTTTATGATTCATCAAAAAAAAGATGATTTCTTCAAACCACTACTTTTACCCTGAAAACATCAAGAACAACAAAATACCCTGTATTACATAGAGATTTCAGTCAAAGACTAAAGTAAAAGAGGGTGTAAAAGTATAGCTTTATAAACTCAACATCTTGGCACCATTAAAAAAAATATGCACATTCTTTAGAAAAGCCTCACGATGAGTAGCTGCCCATGTCTTAAAGACAGTGACACCTCCAAATTCCATTGGTTCGCCATATAATGAACTTTCATCAAGAAACCCCCACGTTTCCATGGGGCAAGCTCTTCTAAATCCACTTAAACCCCCACGTTTCCATGGGGCAAGCTCTTGCTGGAACCATCTCGAAAAAAGGAACGCAACACCGCGTGGATCACCAAAATCGGACTCTCGTAGCTCCTGAAAAACCCAAAAAGCGCGAAACTGAAACAAATAAATTTGCGTCAGAATTGTGTCAAAGAAATAATAAAAAAAAATAGGAGGAAAAGCATAGTGTGAAAGGAGAAGGAGCGCCAAGCCGCGGCCCCCAGCTGAGCCATAGGTACACTACACCCTCCATGCTCCGCACCACACCAAAGTGAAGCCCTCAACTGGTTCCCCACCTGCAAAAATCAAGAAAAGAAGAAAAAAGAGATTAAAAAAAAAAAAAAAAAGGCTATTAGATTTGTACATTCCGCAAGTTGCCCAACAAGAAATTGGGTATTGACTTTTCTTCTCTCCAACCTCAAGATGCACTCACTAAAATTTTCCAAGTACTTTTAGGAATTTTTTATGTGCAATACCGTAAGATGGCAGCCCATTTAAAGAATATTAAACCCTAAGTTTTCAGACTCCTCTTTCATTGCGAAAAAGGACTGGAATCCAAAAGTTTTATTTTCTTACCTTTGTAAAAAAGGAGTCCAACTCCCACGAAGAAAAGACGATGGATTATTGGGACTATAAAAACTACATTACTCGGGATTCCCTGAATTCTCAAGCAATGTTGGGGCCTTTGTGGGACTGTAAAATATCAAAAAATTACAGATCCACCACGTGACCCATAATTCACATAATGACCAATCTACCCTTGGTAAGGTCATTATCGGCGTATAAATATCCGCTCATTAATGAAAAATATTTACAAGCTAAATATATTAATTAATCGGATTTATATCACAATTATGAATAATATATCCATGAGAATTAATAAATAAACTTCATTTACTAAATGAGTTGTTTATTAATTAGAACTCTTCTCCGACCAATAATAAATAACTTTCCTGCGAATTATTTATTATTATAAGTCAATAATTATTATTATTTCCAAATAGGAATTACTTATTTTAAATCCCCTCCAAGCATCGTCTCTCGTGAGGAGAGTTTGGGTCTGCTAGGGTGAGGGAGGTGCGGCTGCTCTTTCTACGAGTGACGGCGCTGAAGTGGGGCTTTTTATCTTTGCGTGACTGTTTGGGTTTGTGTCCTTTTTGGCTTCCTTTAGATTTTGTCCTAATCTGGTTCTACTTGGCACCGCAAGTGACTTGGGGCCGTTCCGACTGCTTGGCACGCACGGCAAGGTCTGAGTACGGCATATATTTGGAGGATTTGGGGCAGCGATTTGGGGAGGGCCTTCGATTATCTAATCGAGAGAGAACCGGGGTCCGAGTAGAGCTGGATGAGGCCAATGATGTACCGCTGGGGTTTCAATTTTGTGTGATCGCCGAGGTCCTCTCCCACAGGTTCGCGAACCAAGATGCCTTTGTCTCCTTATTTAGGGGACTGTGGAAGGGGAGGGAGGGGGTTCTCATCAACTCTATCAGTGAGAAGCGCTTCCTGGCTCGGTTTGCTTGTCAGCATGATGTGCAAAGGGTACTAGATATGCAGCCGTGGTCCTTTGATGAAGCGCTGGTTCTTGTCAAGGAAGGTACGCGCTCAAGGAACCCTAGAACGATGCGGTTAGACTGGTGCAACTTTTGGGGTCATATGCATAATTTTCCAACCCTATGCATGACTGTTAAGGAAGTGGAAAAAAATTGGGGGACAGCTTGGTTCAGTTCTTGAGGTGGACAAGTCGGGTGGGAGGGAGTGTATCGGTCGTTTTGTTTGGGCCAGAATAAGGATCAATATTCGTTAACCTTTGATGCGAGGGGCGAAGGTTGAGTTCCCAGATATGGGTGATACTTGGGTGGGATTCCAATATGAGTTCCTACCGAAATATTGTTTGGTTTGTGGGTTGCGTGGCCACATGACCAGGCACTGTGTGGAGGACAGGGGCATGCAACATGGTGTAATTGGAGAAGTGGATAGAGACCTCATGTTGGCCTTTAAAAATTTGGAGGCCACCTCTGACCTAATTGGGAATGTACTCCAGAGTGTGGTCCGGCGTGGTCGGAGGGAAAATGTAAGAGATAGGGCACAACGCGAGGATGGTGTGGCGTATTTCCTTGCTTTTCATATTCAGCGGAAACGGGAGGAGGCTGAGGGCCTTCGGCAGCATCTGGCTGCAGCTTTTGACAAAGGGAGGATTGGAAGAGGGGGGTGATCAGTGGAAATACCAATGGGCGTAAAGTAGAGAAAGGGGGGACTTCTGGTCAAGGTGATGCGGTTGAGAATAGTAGTGTTGGCAGAAGCAAGGCTGGGCGTGTTGTGGCTGGGTTAGGAGTGGGGGCTGGGTTGTGTGATGAGGCTGCAATGGAAATAGTGGTGGGGAAGGATACTGAGATTCAGGGTTCAAACCCGTTTCTTTTGTCACCAATTATTGATAATTTGAATCATGTTCATCATCCCCGTAAACGTGGAAGAAAGCCTAGGACTCCTACTATGATTGAGCAGGAGGGCAAAAGTCATGGAGGGGATAGTGAGGCTAGGGAAGCTTTCGGTGGGGATGACACTATTGGTCGTAGAGTGGCCAAACGTAGACATGTGGAGTTTGTTGGTTCGTCTTCTCAGGTGGTCGGGACCTCCCTTGATGGGTCTCTTAAGCGGAGGGGTGATGTTTCCACCTCTCCCCATGAGCTGTAGACACATGCGGATTCTCAGCTGGAATTATCAGGGCATCGGTAGTGCCTTGACAGTTCATGATTTGGAGGACAAAAATAGGCTTCTTCAACCTAGTGTGGTGGTGTTACTGGAGACGAAAAACAAAAGTGAGAGGTTTCGGTATTTGCAAGGACAACTAGGTATGGATTTTATGCAGGCCGTGGAGCCGAGAGGGATTAGTGGTGGCCTTTGTGTTTTCTGGAAATCTACAGGGCTTGTGGAGCTTGTAAAAACTACAGAATTTGTTATTGAGTTGTTGGTCACTGATGAGGATCGTAGGTGCAAATGGTGATTGTTCTGTATTTATGCCAGTACTGATGATGGGAAAAGAGCGATGCAGTGGGACCTTTTGCATACTAGATTGAGACAGGATTCTGAATCTTGTTTACTACTTAGGGACTTTAACGATGTCCTTTGTGCTAGTGAGAACGAGGGTGGGATTACAAGGTCTGCCACTAGTATGAAAACGTTCCGGTCCTTTGTGGTTGATGGGCAGCTACTAGACTTGGGTTACACGGGACACCCCTTTTCTTGGTGCAACAAGAGGGAGAATGGGTTTGTTCAAGCTAGGTTGGATAGGGGTTTAGCTAAGAACTCTTGGGTTAGATCGTATCCATATGCAATGTTCCCTCACATTTTATTATCAGGGTCTGATCACTCCATGTTGGCGGTGGATACTTGTCCTGGTGCTGGGAAACGTCGCCCTAGGTTTATTTATGATCCCTGGTGGAATAAAGAAGCCCATTGTGAGGAGGTGGTTAAGAGGGAATGGAGTAAACACCTATTGGGCTCTCCTTGTTACCGAGTGACGGAAAAATTGAAAGCGATTCGTAAGGGCCTTCTGGTTTGGAGGAAGAAGGGGAACGGGAACGCTCAGGTGGCAATTGATCAGCTGAAGGAACAATTACGGGACTGTTATCAGGCTACTGATTATGATGGGCAGCAGGTGTGTTCTCTTGAGGCAGACTTGAAACAAGCAGTGCTTGATAATGAAGTTTATTGGAAGTTGCAGTCTAGGGTTCAATGGTTAAATGAGGGGGATAAGAACTCTATGTTTTGTCACTCTAAGACTGTCCAGAGAAGGCGGCACAATAAGATTAAGGGCTTGTTTGATGCGAGGGGAGTATGGAGGGATAAGGAGGAGGATCTTGGAGGCATTTCCATGGGGTTCTTTAAGCTTCTTTTGGAATCTTCTCAGCCGACACTTGTGGGTGAGGTTACGGACTGGATTTCTCCATGAGTCACGGCCAAGGACAATGCATCCTTGGTCCGTCATGTCCATCCTGAGGAAGTTAGACAAGCAGTGATGCAGATAAACCCTATGAAATCTCCAGGTCCGGATGGTTTCACTGCAAGTTTCTATGAACGACATTGGGGGGTGATTGGGAATGAAGTTATCTGTGCAGTGACTTCTTTCTTTGAGACGGGGCACCTTCTGAAAAGGTGAATTTTACGTACTTGGCTCTAATCCCTAAAGTACCAAGCCCCCTTAATATGATGCAGATTTGGCCTATTTCGTTATGTAATTTTCTTTACAAGGTGATTTCAAAAGTGCTTACTAATCAGTTGAAGTGTCTGATGATGAATGTGATTAGCAATTCTCAAACAGCCTTCGTTGCAGGTAGGCAAATTACAGATAATGTGTTGGTCGTGCATGAGGTGTTGAATACCATTCGTAAGAAAAGGAGCCAAGAAGGGGTGGAAATGATGCTTAAGCTGGATATGGCCAAAGCTTATGACCGAGTGGAATGGGGCTTTCTATTGGCAGTCATGCAGAAGCTGGGGTTCAATAATGTTTTCTGTCAATGGATTATGGAGTGCATTTCTTCGATGTCTTTTAGTGTTCTAATGAATGGGGCATCGACCGAGGTCTTCTATCCATCCAGGGGGCTTCGGCAAGGAGACCCATTCTCCCCATTTCTGTTTGTTCTTTGTGCAGAAGGTCTCTCTGCGATCTTAAAAAGAAGGGTGGAAGTGGGGGCTTTGCATGGTATCCCGGTGGCACCAGGAGCGTTCAGTTTGGCCCATCTATTTTTTGCGGATGATTCTGTGTTATTGGAAAAGGCTACTATGTCGGATGCTACTGTTATCAAGGAGGCCTTACGTCTTTATGACGTTAGTTCTGGGTAGATGGTAAATCTTGAGAAGAGTTATGTCCTCTTTAGTGCAGATTGTCCCATGCAGCTTCATAATCAAATTGTGGCTGCACTCGGGGTTAGGAGAAAAGAGGAATTTGGGCAGTATTTGGGTCTAAAAGCAGATTTTGGCACATCAAAGAGGGCTATTTTTTAGGATATTTGGAATCGAGTGGAGGCTAAAGTGCAAGGATGGTTCGAACAATTTTTGTCCATTGTGGGAAAGGAAGTCATGGTTAAGGATATCGCTCTTGCGCTGCCTAACTATGCAATGTCCTGTTTCCAAATACCGGTGGGGGTTTGCAAGGATGTGGAAAGAATCCTAGCTCGATACTGGTGGGGTAAGCAGAGTATGGAATGTGGCATTCATTGGGCGACGTGGGAAAAAGTCACCATGCCGAAATGTAAGGGTGGGCTTGGCTTTCACGACTTGAGAAGTTTTAACATTGCTATGCTAGCAAAGATTGGGTGGCTTCTAATTACGGATCCCTCTTCTCTGTTGGCTAGGCTTTTGAGAGCCAAATATTACGTCGATGGATCCTTCTTGCAAGCTAAGGACAAGGCCGATTCTTCATGGGGGTGGAAATGAATTTTACAAGGTCAGGGTTTATTGCAGGCTGGTGTTGGTTGGAACGTGGGGGATGGAAAGTCTATTCGGCCCTTGTTGGACCCATGACTGCCTACTTGTAGGCCGTTTCGGATCAGGTCTGGCGGTTTCAATGTTCCCGCCTGTGTTCATGATTTGGTGAATTCCTCCCGGTGTATTTGGGAGGCAGACCTAGTGGATAGCTTATTTTGGCCGGAGGAAGCAAGAGCAATATTGGCCATTCCTTTGAGCAAGTATGGTTGCAAAGACCGAATGGTTTGGCACTACTCAAAATCTGGTTCTTATAATGTTCATTCGGGATATATCTTGGCTTCTGAATTGAGTAGGAATGGTGAGTTCTCAAGGAAGGGTGGTGGTGAATCCAACACGGCTGGTGCTCATGATTCTTTTTGGAAGGGTATATGGAAGCTAGATGTACGGAATAAAATTAAGCAATTTATTTGGTGATGTTGTCGAAATTTTTTGGCGGTGCGTCATAATCTGAAAAGGCATAGAGTCTAGGTTGAAAATATATGCCCTTTGGGTGGTGAAGCGGACGAATCTGATGGTCACTTGTTCTTCACTTGTATGTTCTGGTTTGGGGGCCCTCTATAGTTGGACATTATTGAAGGTCTGAGGGGTCTGCCCTTCCGGGATTGCTGGGGTCAATTGAGTACTATGTTTCAAACAGTGGATGATGTAGTTGCTGTCTTTCAGACCTTGGCGTTTGGGTGTTGAAGGATTTGGAAGGCTAGGAATTTGATGTGTTTCCAGGATGATGTTCAGCCCTTAGAGGTGACCATTGGGCTAATGAAGAAGCAGATTGCTGAGTTCAGAGACGCCAAGGCTTCTGTTGTGCCTCCAATCAATCAGGTTCCTATGGTGGATAGGGCAGGGTCGGGTCGGGGGCTTTAGTAGTGGCAACGACCAAGGCCAGGTCTGCTCAAGCTGAATTGTGATGGCGCATGGGAGTTGCCGACGACGAGGGGCTCCTATGGCTGGGTTCTGAGATCGTGATCTGGAGGTTTTGAGGGTGCAGGTGGTCGTGGTGGGTTCCCCTGTGGCTCTGCCCTTCAGGCTGAGGCTTTGGCAATTCGAGCAAGTTTGGTGGCTTGTTTAGAGGCCGGCCATCAGAAGGTAGAGGTTGAGACGGATTCCTTGCAATTGGTGATGTTGCTTGACTCTACTAGTTGTGATGTGTTAGTTGAGAACATTCTACATGATATTCGGGTTCTTCGTGGGTCATTTCTTTCCTTGCCTTTTTGTTTTACCCCCCGGTGTTGTAACAAGGCAGCTCATGTTGTGGCTGCTCATGTGAAATTATTGGGAGGGTGCCGTATATGGTCAACTTTTGAACCAGATTGGCTGTTTAACCTTCTCGCTGAGGATGTTGGTGTTTCTGTGCAGTTATAATTTTTGCAAAAAAGTTACTATTCAGAAGAAAAAAAATAGGAATTACTCATTCATTGCAACTCCTTTCAACCAATCATAAGCTCCCGAGACCTCATGGTACATAGAGTGCATGACCCGTCCCGAAAAATAAAAAGTTGGAAATTAAATTAATTAAATAATCGATAACTACGGGTTAATTGAATGTATGAATTTGGACTAAAAACGAAGTTGGACTCTAGTAAGGGCTTAAAAAGGGGATTATTGGGCGTTGATTAGTAGTTTGGATTTATAAAATGACCATTTTGCCCTTCAAATCCCCGAAGGCTCGAAAGTCACTTTTCAATCAAAAACACTTTTAGGAGTTTTCTTCATACCATTACGTAAGTCTCGAACTCACGAGTACGTAGACAGGCGGCAGGCGAAAATCGGAGTTCGAAAGAGAAAGTTACGCGTCTAAAACGGTCGGGACGTATCGATAATTTTGGAAAAAGTTCAAATTATATATTGAATTTTCTCTCTCCTCTTTCCATTGGCTTATCCCTTTTCCTCTCTCCTTCCCGCGACTCTCTCTCTCTCTCTCTTCTTTCCCACGACGGCTTCTCGCGAAAGCCGTTATTGTCGCCGCCGTTCGACGGCGACTTAGACCACTGAACCACCACCAATCCCTTCGTCTCACCCTCACGAGCCCAGCCGTACCAACAATCAACTCCGACAACCCCTGTAGGTGAGGCAACGACGGTGAGAAGAAATTGGTTTTCCTTGCAAATTTCGAGGTGATTCCTAGCCACCACAGATAACTTCTTCGATTTTGGACCTCATATTTGAATTCCTCTCATTAAGTAGATAAATTTAGACTATTAGTTTGTAAGTTTTGGTTGAGAATCGGAGAAGATTGAAAAATTCAGAATCAAGCCAATAATGGCGGATTCTGGTGATGCAGGAGGCGGTTCGGCCGCGGGCAACTGGGCGAAGGTGGAAGGCGAGTAGCCTGTGCCGTCGCGTGCGTGGACGCGTGTTCAGGCGCATGTATCGGTGCGGGGGAAGGATGTCGGCCTTCCACCAGTACATGGCGGCGTGTGGGCCTGTTTCCCGACCCACGGCGGCGCTTGCATGGGGTTTTTTGATGTTCTGGAGCTGTTTTCGAGGGTTTCGGACCCATTCGAGTTAGTTTAAGGGCTATTTTTGGATGGTTTTAGTCACCTTGACTATGTTTAGGAAGCATGTGAATAAGAGTAGGGAGTTTGATTGTAATAGTTAAATAATTGGTTATTAATGTTAATTGCCCTGTTTGCAAGGCGTTATGATATTGGAGAGTTCGAAGGGCCGTATGGATCGAGACGAAGATCATGTGGACTTCTAGGAATGAGTGCCTCGAAGTATGTGCAATAGTGGATCCAGTCGGGTGATTTCTCCCCGACGTACTCGAGTGGACCTCTTTCACCCTAAACTCATGATTATGAACTGCTTATATAACTGAGTATATGGTGTATATGATGTGATTAGAATAACTATGGATTAGATTGTGGTGAATGTACTTGATTGTGATGCTTAGGGATGTTTGGTTTGATTATATGTGTTATGATAATATCAGAAATCATAAACGATGCCACGAGCTAGATTTAGAGTCTTCCATATGGTTAATGTTCTGGTTTGAGGGTACTAATCCCTATGAAATTGTGTTAACATGAACCATAGACTATGCCAAGGGTCATATTAGGACCCGGCATCTAGTAATTATGATATTTGAGGGTTGTGAATCCCATTGTTGTACAAATAGCAACCTAAAAATTACGCAACTATATGCACGTTTTAACTCGCAAGTGCACAAGATCAGACAAATAGTATAGAAAGCAAATACGAGGTCATTCCCACGAGGATTGGATTAATGTGTTTAAAATTGATTTCCTAGAACTACTAACTAAATGGCACAAACTAGGAATGCAGAAGTGAAAGAAAACCCTAAAAAAACTTATTTCAAACCCTAAGATTTCTAATCAAAGTTTATGTGCAATACACAAAGGCACTCGGTGTTCAAAATGATGATTTCAAGATGATTTTGAAAACATAAAATTTCGAAACAAAATGTTAAAAACAGCGTTTGATTAAAAATAGAATTGGATCAAGGTTAAAACAATGAGAAAACCAGTTAGGGATTCGATGTTCACCGCTAATCTTCTTCCTTAAGCAAACGACATGCACAATGCTACAAAACAGATTTTATATGCTCATGTTTGTCAACCTAAAGGCATGATATCTACTCTTTAAATTATTGATTTCCCTAAGCAACAAGTTAGGCATGGGTATCTACGCAAACTCTTTTCATTCTCAAAGTGTTTAGCATGGTATCTACTAAGTTGCACTTTAAGAATGCATAACACAATGGAAATCGACAAACACACAACTCCTAGAACATGGTATCTATTCTTGTTATTCATGATGATTAATTTCAAGAACTTATAACTAGTTCTTTTGTTACTCTCATAGGCACAAGATTCGGTCATCTAAATTTGCCTATGTAACAAACTCAATACACAGCATGCATATGGTGATCAAGCATAACATAACGTATGTAAAGAGTAAAATATAATCTGAAATCAATCAATTAAGCATCACAAAAGTAGTTTACAGCAAAGGCATATCGAAATCCTTAAAGAAACATGATTAAGGCTTCAATCGAGCCCTAACTAAAGTACTTAGTTACCCATAATTTAAATAGACAGCAAGAACACACAAAACAGAAAATTAAAAGAGGAAGAAGATAGCTCTTTGATGATGTGTTGGTCAACCAGAGTGATTGGATGACGCCTTGACGCTCCTCATTGCTTCCTCAGCCTGTTAGACCTTGGAACCTTGAAGGATGGAGCAGAATGAGATGGTGTGGCTGAGTCGCTGCCAAGTGAGGGAAAAAGGAAGAGAAATTGCTACCTTGTGTGTGAGAGCCCAACGTTTTCTATAGTTTTTAGGGAGAAAAAGAGCCCTTTTTCAGTGAGGTGAGGGGGAGACTCTTTGCTTCTCTGTTGTATGCCTCTCTGTCCCTTGGCTGCCAAGAATTTATGTGCATGTTAATTCACTGAATGAGGGAGAGAGATGTTTTATTTTTTTGTTTTTATGAGGGAGAGCAAGCGTTTCTTTAATCTTGTGTGCTTGTTTGCTTGCCAAGTCCTTCATCCCGTGGCTGCTCCTTTTTTTCTTTTTTTTTTATTTTCTTCTTTTCTCTTATTAAAACGGCTCATCCCATACCCCCCCTAACAAACTGGGCTTCTAGTCGTCCAAACCTGATAGGGATTAGAAACTTGAAATAGAAGGAATGATGAATTCCAGCCTGACCTTGTTGTACTAAAACGGCCATAACTCCTTCTAGAAAATTCCAATTCATGAACCGTAAATTCCTTTAGAAACTATACTTCGGTATCTTTCCAACGATATATGGTCCATCAGCTAGTTCTTTCCGAGCAGGTGCAGTTAATTTCGAGAAGTTGACACATCTGCTGAAGTTTGTTTCAAAGTTTCCTCTTTAGATTTCCCAAACAGCACTCATTAACTCCTTTTGTAACTTTGCTTCCAAAATCTTACAAAACAAGAAAACGAGCTAAGTATTAAGAAAACATAGGAAACATGCTAAGAAAAGCATAAGAAAACAAGATAAAACGTCTCATAAATATGCTCCTATCAAAATTCCCCCACACTTAGCTTTTGCTAGTCCTCGGGCAAAACAGAAACAAAGAATGAAAGAAAAACAAAGACTCAATGATTCAACCTAAACCTTCCAACATTTGTCTCAGAGATTTTCAATGGATCATGACATATTAAGATTCATAATAAGCATAAGAATTGGTCCACATAATTCGAGAGTTAATACACATTTATAGAAATCATACACAAGCTCACAATTAAATCAATCAAAGCAATAGTACAAAGAGAGATACATGTTGAAAGAATTAGCTCAAAAATCTCACCGAATACGCTCTGATTTTACCTTATATTTTCTGGTTAAGTCACTCTTCCTATACTAGTTATATGTGAGAGGATTGATGTAAAATGGAAACAAATTGCTCACATATGATATAACAAGAAAGAAAGGCACTTTCAGAATTTTTCTTATGAATATGACTCATGAAAGGAATGCTACTACTTGAATGCAAGAACAAGTGACACCATATGCTCATACTTCATTCAAATCTCCACATATTGATATAAATACAACAAACAAGATCAAAAGGTCTTTATGAGGATTGTAATGAGGCCAAAGGATAAGGGGTTAAAGAAAGAATGGTTATGGATAACACAAGGTTCTTAAAGAAAAGTAGAAGCATGATATGATATTAGAGACATAAGAACTTGTATCACCATCAAGGCTTAAAAATCATATAAGTACCGAGCAAGTACATACACTCAAAGTCCGATTTGAACATTATGGACCATACTTCAACATTTTGTTTTTATTTTTATTTTTTATTTTTTTTGTAAATTAATTTTTTTTTTTAACATTTCCCCAAACTGCTCTTTTAACACCCCTTGATTCACAATTAAGTCTCTACAAATTATGCTTCACTAATCTTTAAGACAAAGGATAAGGATGAAAGTGTTTAGGCTAGGTGAGAAAAATGAGGGTTAGAAACAAAAAGGCTCAACAGGGGTTTACCTAGAGGAAAGTATATCATGGGTCAAAGGCCATTTGGCAGTGGTGGTAATCTAGGTGCCTTAATCATCTAAAGTATGTCATGCAAATCAATTCAATGCCTCGGAAAAAAATAGTATAAGTTCTAGCATTTAGTTCCAATGATGATAAGAAATTCAAGTAGTAACCAAGCAAAGAAAGATAAGATCATACAACAACTTAATTGACAAGAAAGTGATAGATTAAACAAATACAACTCTCTCAAACAAAGAATAAAGGCTCAAAAGCTCACAAAAGGGTTGTATTGAGCTTCATTCAATTAAGCATGTTATGGGTACCACTTACTCGGGTGATTACATGTGATTTTGCATATGATAACCATGAATAATTGAGTATTAACCAAAGAATAATTTCAGACCTTGAATCATGCTTAGAAATCATCCATGCAATTAAAAACCAAATCTCATCAGTGTGTTGGAAAGAAACCTAAGGCACAAACAAACACAAAAACTACCCAAAGAACACTACTAAAACCGACACAAACTAAGGCAAAAACAAAGCTGTCAATTTTTTTTTTTATTATTATTATTTTATTTTGCACTGACACAAAAATCAATGGAAAACACAAGTGTTCCCACCCCCCCCCCCCCCCCCCCCCCCCCCCCCCCCCCCCCCCCCCCCCCCCACACTTAAATCTAACATTGTCCTCAATGTTTGAAAGTAAAAGTATAAACATTGAAGCATTTAAGGAAGGAGAAACAAGCGACGACACACACAAAGAAAATAAAATAATAAAACAAAACAAAACAAAGGCAAAGTTCACAATGTACGACACACACAATGTACTGAACAGGTTGGAGAGTCACATCCTCCTCACTAGGCTCAAAGCTCATCTCCATATAGGACTTTACTTTGTGCCCATTCACCATGAATGTCTGATTCTTCTCTTTGCTATGAACCTCCAAAGCACCATGAGGGAAACCTTTTGTAACAACATAAGGACCGTACCACCTAGACTTAAGCTTACCAGGGAAAAGTCTCAATTTTGAATTGTAGATCAACACCTTCTGTCCCGCATGAATCTCCTTCCTAACTAGCCGCTTATCATGATACGCCTTGGTCCATTCCTTATACAACTGAGCATTCTCATATGCATCATACCTCAACTCTTCAAGCTCATTCAGCTGTAACTTCCTCTTGTCACCTGCTTGTTGCATATCATAGTTGAATTTCTTAATAGCCCAATATGCTCTATGCTCCAACTCCACTGGTAGGTGACATGCCTTCCCAAAGACTAGACGATATGGGGACATGCCAATGGGGCTCTTGTACGCAGTCTAATATGCCCACAATGCATCATTCAAGCGTAGAGACCAATCCTTCCTTCTATTATTCACTGTCTTCTCTAGGATGCTTTTGATCTCTCTATTGCTTATCTCCACTTGACCACTGGTTTGAGGATGATATGGAGTGCCAACCTTATGTTTGATCCCATATTTATTCATTAAGGAAGCAAAAGCCTGGTTGTTGAAGTGGCTTCCTCCATCACTAATTATCGCCCTTGGTGTCCCAAACCTAGTAAATATGTTATCCTGCAAGAACTTCACAACAACTTTGTGATCATTAGTTTTTGAGGGGAAAGCCTCGACCCATTTAGATACATAATCCATACCCACAAGAATATATAAATAACCAAATGAGTTAAGAAATGGACCCATGAAGTCGATACCCCACACATCAAAGAGCTCCACCACTTGAATGTTTTGCAATGGCATCTGATTTCTAGAAGAGATGTTCCATGTTAGTTGGCATCTGTCACAAGAGCTGCAAAACCAAAAAGCATCTTTAAACACATTCAGCCAATAGAACCCAGATTGTAATACCTTAACTGCTGTTCTCTTTGCTCCAAAGTGTCCTCCACTTGCAAACTGATGACAATGTTGGAGAATGCTCATATGCTCCTCCTCTGGAACACACCTTCTGATAATTTGATCTGGAAAAAATTCGAACAAGTAGGGCTCGTCCCAATAGTAGTGCCTGGGCATAGACACTAATCACTTCCTTTCTTGGCTAAACATACCTGGAGGAAAAACCTTAGTAGTTATATAATTAACAATATCTGCATACCATGGAAGTTGTAAATCAATTGCAAATAACTGCTCATCTGGAAAGTTTTCTCTCAAGGGAAGCTTGTTCCCTTCTTCGTCATGAAGTAACCTGGACAAGTGATCTGCAACCACATTCTCACTACCCTTCTTGTCCTTAATCTCAAGATCAAATTCTTGCAGTAAGAGCACCCATCTAATCAACCTAGGCTTAGCATCTTTCTTATCAAACAAAAATCTCAAAGCAACATGATCAGTCAAAACAATAACTTTAGAACCAATCAAGTAGGACATAAACTTCTCTAAAGCAAATATAACAGCTAACAATTCTTTTTCAGTAGTAGAATAATTAAGCTAAGCATCATTCAAAGTTCTAGAAGCATAATAAATAGCATGAGGTACCTTGTTAACTCTCTGACCTAGAACAGCTCCCAGAGCATAATCACTGGCGTCACACATGCGCTCGAATGGGAGGTTCCAATCAGGTGCCATCATAATGGGTGTAGATGTGAGTAGCTCTTTCAATGTGTTAAAGGCATTCATGCATTTTTGTGTCCACAAAAACTCAACATCTTTAGACAACAACGCACAAGAGGTCTAGAAATTTTAGAGAAATCTTTTATGAATATTTTGTAAAACCCTGCATGCCCTAGAAAACTTCTCACACCCTTCACAGATGTAGGAGCAGGTAATTTTGATATGATGTCAATCTTTTCCTTGTCCACCTCAATGCCCCTGCTAGATATTACTTGACCTAAAACAAGACCTTGTTGTACCATGAAATGGCACTTCTCCCAATTCAGCACTAGGATGCATTCCTCACATCTCTTCAGAACAAGCTGCAAATGGTTCAGACAATCACCGAAGTTAAAACCAAATACACTGAAATCATCCATAAATACCTCAATAAATCTCTCCACCATGTCTGAAAATGCGCTCATCATGCACCTCTGGAATGTGGCAGGTGCATTACACAAACCGAATGGCATCCTTCTATATGCAAATGTGCCAAAGGGGCATGTGAATGTGGTCTTCTCCTGGTCCTCTGGTGCTATAGCAATCTGATTATAACCACTATAACCATCTAGAAAACAGTAATGACTATGACCTGCTAACCTTTCTAACATCTGATCAATAAAGGGAAGAGGAAAATGATCTTTCCCGGTTTCATTGTTGAGCTTTCTGTAATCAATGCAAACTCTCCAACCTGTGGTGAGCCTGGTAGGAAAAAGCTCATTATCTTCATTCTTCATCACTGTGATTCCACTCTTCTTAGGCACAACATGAACTGGACTTACCCATTTGCTATCTGAAATGGGGTAGATGATGCCAACATCCAAGAGCTTAAGAACCTATGGTCTCACTACTTCCTTCATGTGTGGGTTAAGCTGTCTCCGAGCATCCCTATTAGGCTTTGCATTATCTTCAAGGAGGATTATGTGCATGCACTTGGATGGACTTATGCCTTTGATGTCAGCAATGGTCCACCCTAATGCAGTCTTGTGCTCCCTAAGAACTCTTAACAACTTTTCTTGCTCTACCAAACTCAAGTTTGCAGCAACTATCACTGGAAATGTCCAGTTCTCTCCCAAGTAAGCATACTTCAATTGTTCAGGTAGTTGCTTCAATTCTAGTTCTGGTGCCCTGACAATGGAAGGGACAAGAGCAGTATTAGTAGACACAAGAGTTTCGAAGGGAGGTACATACTTACTTGGATAAGGCTTAGAAGCCTCAAGAGAATGCACAGCTTCATGGAGGTCTATCTCTGTAACATCACATCCACGTTCATAATTCAGCCTTGTGAGGTTATGGGTTATGCATGCCTCCAAAGGCTCAATGCTATGTACTTGAAACACTTGCTCAACAACACTTCCTACCACATCAATCTTGAAACAATCATGGTTATCATGTGGCAATTTGATAGTGTCAGACAACATGAATTCTATCTTCTTACCATTAACTTTCATGTGTATAGTACCCTTTTTCACACTTATCTTCGTATCGGCAGTTACCATAAAGGATCTACCAAGAATAATAGGTAATGAAGATGGCATAGGGGAATCTTCCATATCCAGAACAACAAAATCAGCAGGCAAAATAAATTCATTTACCTGAACCAAAACATCCTCTAATATACCTCTAGGTCTTCTGATGCTTCTATCTGCCAATTGCAATATAATTGAGGTTGGTTTGAGCTCCCCCAACCTCAACTCCTCATAAACAGTATAAGGCATCAAGTTAAAGCTTGCTCCTAAATCAAGCAAAGCACGTTCAAACAGTCGGTCACCAACCCTGCAAGGAATAGTAAAACTACCTGGATCTTTTAGTTTAGGTGGTAGCTTTCTCAATAAAACCGCACTTACCTCCTCAATCAATGCAACTTTCTCATGTTGCTGAAACTGTCTTTTGTGTGTACAACAATCCTTTAAAAACTTAGCATAAGATGGAATCTGTTTAATTGCATCAAGTAAAGGAATGTTGATTTCTAATTTTCTCAAAGTTTCAAAAATATCAAGAAGATGTTTTTCTTTCTTTTGCTTAACTAACCTTTGAGGGAAGGGTGGCATTATCACCTTCTCCTTCTCGCCTACCTTTGTGGCTGGAGGTGGTTCAACATTTTCTGATTCATTCTCATCTGTCCCCACCTTGTTGTCAACTACCTTGCCACTTCTAAGGATTGTCACAGCCTTGAGCTGCTCCTGGCCTCCCGGATTAGGTATGGTTTGTGATGCAAACTCTCTTTTCTTTCTCTCACTTAACTCCTTTGCCATTTGCCCTACTTGTGCCTCTAATCTCTGAATAGCTTGGCTAGTTGTTGCTTCTAGTTTCTGAATGTTCTGACTAGTTAGAGAATTTGTTTGTTGTTGTGCAGTCAAGAACTGGAGTATGGCACCTTCAATATTATTCTTCTTCTGGTTAGTATTTGATTGTGCCACTTGTGATGAAGCATGATAATTACTTCCTTGCTGGAAATTCTTTTGCTGCCCTTGTGGATTAAGCACATTCTAACTGTTGCTCCAAGAGAAATTTGGGTGGTCTTTCCATCCTGGATTATAAGTGTTTGAATATGGGTTGTTCTTGGGATGATAGTTGTTTTGCCTCACATAATTAGCTTGCTCATGATCTGTAAAACAAGACATAGGACAAGTCTCAGTAGTATGATTAGAATGAGAACATATAGCACATACCTCGACTTTAGCAACTTGTTGAACTTGAGAGATGTTCTGAGCTGACATTTCTTTCACCATCATATCTAACTTCTTCTCCATTGATGCCATTTGACTCTGGACTCCACCATTTGTGCTAACTTCGTAAACACCTTTACTTTTTAATCCTTGTCTCCCTCTTGATGAGAATTGCTGAGAATTTTCACTTAGGGTCTCAAATAGCTCAATGGCTTCCTCACCGCTCTTTTCCATAAGCACACCTCCACAAGCTGAATCAACAAGACTTTTATCAATATCATTTAAACCTTCATAAAAAGCTTGTACCTCATCGTCTTGAGATAGATTGTGGTGTGGACACTTGAGAAGCAACTCCTTGAAATGCTCCCATGCCTCAAAGAAAATATCTCCATCCTTATGTTGGAAGGATTGAATCTCCCTTTTAAGTTGTCTTGTCTTTTGGGCTGGGAAAAACTTCTTCAAAAATTTACTGGCCAATTATTCCCAAGTATTAATGGAACCTGCAGCCAGAGAATTCAACCACAACTTAGCATTAGCTTTTAAGGAGAAAGGAAAAAGAATTAACCTGATTCCTTCTGGAGTTAAGCCCTGGATGTTCTGAGTCATGCAGAGATCGAAGAAATCCCTAATGTGCAAGTATGGATCCTCAAAAGGTGTGCCTTTGTAGTGCGGCACCATGGTAAGCAATTGAGGTGATAAATTGAAGCTGCCTTACGCAGTTGGTTGGTAGGCAATGCATGATGCTTGATTAAGGTTTTGAGGGGCAAAGGAGTCCTTCATTGGCCTTCAAACATGTTCATCCCCCATTTCGTTCACAGATTCTTATCTTTCTCCTTCTTCAAAATCTTCTCTTTGTGTGTTAAGGTTTGCCCTCTCAGCTTGCTTATGAAGACTCTAAGAGTTCGTTCAATCTCAGGATTGTAGGCAACAACCGCAAAATTTTGGGATCGACGACCTTGCATAAATGAAATTCAACCTGTAAAAGAAAATCAAAAATTAATTTCAGCACAAACTAATTATACAATCCCCCGCAACGGTGCCAAAAACTTGTTGTACATTAACCTAAAAATTACGCAACTATATGCACGTTTTAACTCGAAAGTGCACAAGATCAGACAAATAGTATAGAAAGCAAATACGAGATCAATCCCACGAGGATTGGATTAATATGTGTTTAAAATTGATTTCCTAGAACTACTAACTAAATGGCAGAAACTAAGAATGCAGAAGTGAAAGAAAACCCTAAAAAAACTTATTTCAATCCCTAAGATTTTTAATCAAAGTTTATGTGCTATGGCACTCGGTGTTCAAAAGGATGATTTTAAGATGATTTTGAAAACTGAAAATTTCGCAGCAAAACATTAAAAACAGTGTTTGATTAAAAATAGAATTGGATCAGGTTAAAACAATGAGAAAACCAATTACGGATTCGATGTTCACCGCGAATCTTCTTCCTTAACCAAACGACATGCACAATGCTACAAAACATATTTTAGATGCTCATGTTTGTCAACATAAAGGCATGATATCTACTCTTTAAATTATTGATTTCCCTAAGCAACAAGTTAGGCATGGGTATCTACGCTCACTCTTTTCATTCTCAATGTGTTTAGCATGGTATCTACTAAGTTTCACTTTAAGAACGCATAACACAATGGAAATCGACAAACACACAACTCCTAGAACATGGTATCAATTCTAGTTATTCATGATGATTAATTTCAAGAACTTATAACTAGTTCTTTTGTTACTCTCATAGGCACAAGATTCGGTCATCTAAATTTATCTATGTAACAAACTCAATACACAACATACATATGGTCATCAAACATAACAAAACATATGTAAAGAGTAAAATATAATCTGAAATCAATCAATTAAGCATCACAAAAGTAGTTTACAGCATAGGCATATCGAAATCCTTAAAGAAACATGATTAGGGCTTCAATCGAGCCCTAACTAAAGTACTTAGTCACCCATAATTTAAATAGACAGCAAGAACATACAAAACAGAAAATAAAAAGAGGAAGAAGATAGCTTTTTGATGATGTGTTGGTCAGCCAGAGTGATTGGATGACGCCTTGACGTTCATCCTTGCTTCCTAAGCCTTTTAGACCTTGGAACCTTGAAGGATGGTGCAAAATGGGATGGTATGGCGGAGTCGCTGCCAAGTGAGGGAAAAAGGAAGAGAACTTGCTACCTTGTGTGTGAGAGCCCAACGTTTTCTGTAGTTTTTAGGGAGAAAAATAACCCTTTTTTTAGTGAGGTGAGGGGGAGACTCTTTGCTTCTCTGTTGTATGCCTCTCTGCCCCTTGGCTGCCAAGAATTTATGTGCATGTTAATTCATTGAATGAGGGAGAGAGACGTTTTATTTTTTTGTTTTTATGTGGGAGAGCAAGCGTTTCGTTAATCTTGTGTGCTTGTTTGCTTGCCAAGTCCTTCCTTCCGTGGCTGCTCCTTTTTTTCTTTTTTTTAGTTTCTTCTTTTCTCTGATTAAAACGTCTCCTCCCATACCCCTAACAAACTGGGCTTCTAGTCGTCCATGTCAGGACTCGTCCCGAATTTCCCCTCAAAACCCGGGAAGAACCCTGATCCCGTCTGACAACCTAAGAAAAGGTTCCCAAAATACCCTTCAATCCTTACAAAATATAATAATAACCAAAATACTTCCACTTGTCAGACAAGGGATTCAAGCACTCAATAATTCCCGTAATTAATGACCAATCAAATACAATATAATATCAGAGCGTCTAAGTAGGATCAAGAGTAAAATTTAGATATACTACTCAAATATAACTACACAGCGCAGTCGAAGTACTAATGCCTCTACCTCGAGATCAGTGTTCGCGTCAACTCTACTCAACTGCCTGAAGGGGGTTTAAACACAAAAGTTGTGAGTGGACAAAAATAATCATTTATAAATCATTTTTCGAGGAAATATTACTTTTTTCCCCCTCCATTTATAAAATCATGCATGCATCACATAAACAATTTATAATATAAAAACATCATATGTAAATCACCAAAATTTTCATTTCTCTTTAAAACCACTTAGTTGGTATCACAGAAAATCTGTATAATGAAAATACCTCGTGCTCCACAGTTTGGTCTGACAACTCTCTTCAAAGGAGTTACAATTATTTAATTCAATCTGGACACATAATATCTCAAATTCACTGTTCCCGACATATCCACAACACACCAGCGTATCCCTTGAGATGTGTTAAAATCTCTACTACTTGGACTCGATTACAATCTCTACAAAATCACCTTTTATATTGGGGGTTCACCGGGTTCACCGCCAATAGCGGATCCTAGGCCTGGCTCCTGGGCCCCCTCAAATCGGTTTTGTTTATATTGGGGGTTCACCGGGTTCACCGGGTTCACCGCCAACAGCGGATCCTAGGCCCGGCTCATGGGCCCCCTCAAAACGGTTTTGTTTATATTGGGGGTTCACCGGGTTCACCGCCAACAGCATATCCTAGGCCCGGCTCCTGGGCCCCCTCAAAACGATATTGTATCCAAAAACAAGTATATATTTTGTTTATCATTTATCACAAATAAGATTTCAACCCAAAATCATAGACCCAAATAATTACCACGTCAAAACAATATCATTTCTCACAACACACTTTCACTGAAATATTGGGAAAACAAATGTCCAGCAATCAATTATAAATTCCAGGAAATCATTGCACCCATACATAACAGTATTTAAATCAAAGATACATTTATGCATGCATTATAGTTTATAAACCAAAAGTCCACTCGCAAACCTGTTGAAGCAAGCTCAATCCCGAACTGTACGCTCCCCTGAAGTTCTTGGAGCAGTATCACCTGTCCAAATTAATAATCGGGATTACCAGCTAGTAATAAGAACCTTAAATATAAACCCCCTAAACCCCGGGAGTCTAACTATGCTGGCCTAGAAAACGCATCCACTTTAAAACGTCCAAAACAACCCCTAAATGACGTCTGATTGACCCAAAACACGTACCAACAGATCCGGAACGTCAAAAACTACTTGTCACGCGCCACCGTGACCTCAGACTCGACCCCACGCACCGTCACGCACCGACGGAAGGTCGGAACACGTGCCCACGCGCCATCACGCTCCGGTCACGCGCCTGCTACAGTACCCACGTGCCTGGACCGGTCCAACTCGGCCTGACTCGGTCCAACTCGACCCGACCGGGTCACTCAACTCGATCGGGTCACTCGACCCGATCGGTTCACTCGACCCGACCAGTTCACTCGACCCGACCGGTTCACTCGACCCGATCGATCACCCGACCCTATCGGTTTACACGACCCGACCGGTCACCGGCGACTCGCCGGAGAAGACGACCGACTGCCGGCGCCGCCGTCTGGTTTCCGCCGGAATCCTCCATTTCCGGTCGAAACTTCAAGCTTTCCTAACTTCCTCAAAACTCAACCATTTTTCACAAATTTTATGTCTAAATCTATCAACTCGAACCCAGGAATCCAAATATGACCTCAAAACCACAAACACGTACTTGTGCTAGCCGAAAAATCGATCGGAAGATCTGAAACTTCCTACACTCGGTTCGGCTTCCCCCGTGGTCCTCTCCTTCGATGGTTGGTACGGTTGTGATCGTGGGAAGGAGTAGAATATGATTAGTTGATCAAAACTAGAAGTTGGAGCCTTGAATCAAAAGTTGACTTTGTGGGTTTTGGGTGAGTTTTCACACACGGGTTTCGGGTGGTTTGTGTTTATGTTTGTCACACAGAGAGAATGAAGATGAAGATGAAATGAAGTGGATCAGATTAGTCTGATTTGGGGGTTGAAAATATCTACTCCCAAGTCAAAAATTACCAAAATACCCCTATCAATCTAGACCCGTAACTTTCGTCCACGAACTCCGTTTCCTGTGTGCCGCCTGTCTACGAACTCGTGAGTTTGAGACCTACGCAACGGTATCCAAAACACCACCGAAAATGTTTCGAAATGAAATTTGACTTTCACGCCCCTTAACAAGCAAGGGTAAAATCGTCATTTTACAAAAATAATTACGTAAACCCAATAATTAAAATTCTGGGTTGTTACAGTCCAAGCCTGATAAGGATTAGAAACTTTAAATAGAAGGAATGATGAATTCCCGCGCAGCCTGACCTTGCTGTACTAAAACAGCCATAACTCCTTCTAGAAAATTCCAATTCATGAACCGTAAGTTCCTTTAGAAACTAGACTTCGGTATCTTTCCAATGATATATGGCCCATCAGCTAGTTCTTCCCGAATAGGTGCAGTTAATTTCGAGAAGTTGACACATCTGCTGAAGTCTGTTTCAAAATTTCCTCTTTAGATTTCCCAAACAGCACTCATTAACTCCTTTTGTAACTTTGCTTCCAAAAATCCTACAAAACACAAAAACAATCTAAGTATTAAGAAAACATAGGAAACATGCTAAGAAAAGCATAAGAAAACAAGATAAAACGTCGGATAAATATGCACCTATCACCCATGAAAGGTAAAATACTCTGGAATGAGTATAAAGTAACACTATAATAGGGTATCTCGAGGGTCGATTCTGAAATATGTAATATGACGATAGTTGTGAGTTATAGAAAGATATCGATAGGAAATAACGAATACGACGATTATGATAATCGAGACAGATTGGGTGTATGATTGAGATGCTATTGCCGTGGAGTCATGTCTGCCTAGCACATGAGTCAATATTGAGATACTACGACCGAGGCATTCCGACCTAGTACACATGTCATATGTTACTGTCATGAGTTGTGTACGAGTCTGGTTGTGAAGCTATAATCAAGGGATATGCTGACTTAGCACATGTTGTGAGTCACGGCATGCCCATATGGTGGTCGCTGGTGTCGTACATGTCTGTAGGCCACAGACCAGTCATCTACGAGACCGTTCACCTGCACTCGCCGTATAATTGTCAAATTGCACGAGTCTTGTCCCCGAGCCTTTCTGTGTATTTGTGGTCCCATAGCTCCAAGTGGGACTCATCGTGATGGTGCTTGCACCCAATCCTTCACGTGGTCGTCGTACGAGCGAAGACTCAGTCCTGTCATGTGTGCGTGACTCGTGCGACTACAATGACATTGGGATACCCGATATGATGATAGACAAGGATTTTTCCGACTTATGTCATGACGATTGCCAAGGATTATGCCGACTTATGCAATATGCCAGCCGAGGATTATGCCTGCTGATGTGATATGATAGCTGAGGATTATGCTGGCTTACGTGATATGACAGTCGATGATTATGTCGACTTATGTGATATGATAGCTGAGGATTATGCCGGCTTATGTGATATGTCAGCCGAGGATTATGCCTGCTTATGTGATATGATAGCCGAGGGATTTTCCGTTTACGATGATATGATGTGATGATAGTCGATGGATTGCCGACTGATACGATACGATGATCATAGTTATGAGAGTTTGAGGCATCAGTGAGGGTGCTTTCGTGATCGTGGTTAATGGGTATGGTGTGGGCGGTGACCCGGTTGACGTGAGCATTAGTCCGTACGACGAAAGTGCGACGTTGAGAGGATCGTTATCGTTCGTAGAGAGACGATGAGAGTGCGACATTGAGAGGATCAATATTGTTCGTAGAAAGACAACGAGAGTTCGACATTTTACTATTCACTAGTATCCACGAGTTGGATGTGTCATCTCCAACGTGTGAGGATTCACCTTTGAATTTTAGTTGTCAAACGTTGTTATGTTTGGGGTGTGTATGACTGATTTGTTATGGAGAACAGCCCTACGGGGTTAATAGATTTTTATATTATTATTTTATGGTGTGCCTCATTTTATGTGTTGTACCATGTTAGATAGTATTGTACTGATATTTTAATTAAATTGTGGGGTAATTATGAAAAGGTTTGGAAAACTATTTTCCACCGAAAACTGCTAAGGTCCACTCACCCTCATTTTTAAACCCCTCAGGTCACCGTAGAAGGTTCGTGGATTCGAGGAGGGGTTTTATCAACTCGACACTAAGTTGTCGCTCAAGGTACTATCAGTTTAGCTCTAAATGCTTTATTTATGATCATCAATTACGTAAGCATGCTCTGCGTTCCGCTACAGCTGTGGAATTGGGTAAATGGGTAGTTACCATTCACTATTTCACTAGGCTTTCTAAAATGCAATGTATTAGTTTGGCTTTCATCACCTGAACTCGACGTCCAGGTGTCGGCCAACATCTCGTATTCTGGTTATCTAGAGGGCCTCCCCTCACTTCTCAAGTATACCATAAATAATCACTTATTTTGCTCTTCATTTTTCTCTTTACAATTGAGTTGACTTAGGTATTAGAGTGTTTTTTATTGAACCCAACCCATTGCGGTGGTTTTAGCCTTAACCTAAGTTGTCTCCTTTCCTTTGTGTAGCGATTGAACGGCGAATATCAATCTGGATGAGATCTGAATCAATAGAAGTTAAAATTTGTTTTCTTCATTCGAGTTCGGAATTTAGAATTATAAATTTTATATGAACTCTAGCGTTTGATATTGTGGATGGGAAAATTATTTGACATTTCCGTTTTGAGTTTTGGTATTTTAATATAAAAGTTTATGTGAACTCTAACAATATATGATTGGGGTTTTGAATTTAAATTTATTTTTTAAATTTTGAGTTTGGATTTTGGAATCTTAAAGTTTATATATATAAACTTTAGCATTTCAGATTGCGGAATGGAATCTTTCTTTTTGACATTTTTCTATTTTGAGTTTGGTTTTTTTCAACATAAAGGCTTATATAAACTCTAACAATATGAGATTTGAGTTTAGAATTTCAAAGTTTTGTTTCTGAAAATTTGTGAGTGTGGATTTTGGAATAATAAAGTTTATATGAACTCTAACTTTTGATATTGCAGATTGGAAAACAAAACTTTGACTTTTTTTTTCTTTTTTTTTTTGAAACACAAGGATATATGGGGGAGGAGGATTATATTATACACATTGGGTATTGACTTTGACCTTTAGGAGAGTCGAGTGGGAGAAGGAGAAACCACCATATCATTCTTGAAGCATGGGGACCCTTGTGGACGGAGAAACAAAGGCCCAAAAACTGACTGGAGCTTCTCGCCTAATTTCCGTCCACCATAGGTAATGGTTTTCGATTTTGATTCATATTTGGATTCCTTGCCTTGAGTAGATAGATTTTCAGTATTAGAACAACGACTTTGGTTGAGAAAGGAGTGAGATATGAAGGTTTGAAAATTGGTTGGTTATGGGGATTTACGACCGGCGAGTGAACAGTACCCGGAGAGTGAACAGTACCTAGACTCTTGTTTCGATGTTTTCGACATTCTGGACCTCTTGGCGCAGGTTTCGGGTCAATCGGAGATTGTTTAGGGGCTATTTTGTATGTCCAAAGTTACTTTGTACACGTTAGAACGCGCATGTAGTCCCGGGGTTTAGGGGGGGTCGAATTGGAGGGTTATAATTATCGTATAGTAATTCCGATTGTCATTTTTGACAGGCGTGGTGGCTCTGAAGGTCATGGGGGACTGAACGGTTGGAATTGGACTCGTTTGGACCTTGAGGTGAGTGGATTTTGATTTTCAAATCATAATGCATGCATAGATTAAATGTGAATTTTGAATAAATTCCTATTAAATGTGAATTTTTGTAAAGTAGAATAATTATTTTAAAATGATTTATCATCTTTATGAATTTCGGAAATTTAAAATAATTGTTCTATTGGCTTATTGTTGATGATGAGTTTTAATAGTGACTTGAAAATGATTTTGAGCATTAAGCTCGAATATGTGATTTGGGCTAAGGCCGGTTTTATAGATTTCAGTTTTGTGGAGTATGGTTTTATGGATTTTGAATTTATTGGATTTTGACTTCGGCCGAGCTTATGATTTTGGGCTTAGGCCGCGATTTCGATTTATTGGATTTTAGGCTTTTGGCCCGGGTTTTCTATGATGGTGGCTTCTGCCAGGTAAAAAGGATTTCAAATTGGATTTCAGATTTACGTTACGGTTTTCACTATGTATACTATCCTCGGTTATTATGGTTCATCTCCGGCACATGATTTTGAGGTGCTTTCCTTCATGTGTTCATTGAGGGTTGGATTATTTCTCCGACACATGACGTCGAGCTATTTTCCATCATGTGCTTGTTGAGGGTTATTTTCTCTGACGCATGACATCGACGTATTTTCCGTCATGTGCTCGTTGAGAGTTATTTTCTCCGACGCATGACGTCGAGGTATTTTCCGTCATGTGCTCGTTGAGGGTTATTTTCTCCGACACATGATCTTGAGGTATTTTCGGTCATGTGATCATTGAGGTATTTCTGACACATGATCTTAAGGTATTTTCGGTCATGCATGTACATCTCCAACACATGATCTTGAGGTATTTTCGATCATGCGTGTTCATCTCTGACACATGATCTTGTGGTATTTTCAGTAATGTGCTTGTCGAGTTTACCTACGCGCATAGTATTTTTGACACATGACCTTGACGTATTTTGGGTAATGTGACCGCATGATCTTGAGGTATTTTCGGTCATGCGGAGAGTAGGACCCCAGGTTGGACCTCTCGGTTTGTAGCCATTGCTTTGAGGTATTTTTGGCAGTGGTTAGGATGGCATGTCCCCGAGTTGGACTGCCCCAGATATTGAGCTCTGGCTCGGGATTACTTTAGAGAATGGTGGAATATTTTCATTATTTAAACATCCAGGTTTTCTCATGATTTTAAGCTCCTTCGAGGAGGGTTTTCACAGCGTGGTTGTGGACCACGGGTTGTTTTACATTGCACGGATTTACATGGGTCCAGCAGGGTTCTAAATTAAAAACTGGGTTTCCGGTAAGTTCTTTCGTAATTATTTTTACTTAGTTGGCTACTTAAAAAGGATTTTACATTATCCATGCATGGATTTATTTACGGAGGGGAAATGATGTTTTTCTCGGAAATTACGTTTTTAAATGATTATTATTTTTATCTGCGCACAATTTTCCTTGTTTTATGTCCCCTTCAGGCCGTTGAGTTCGACGAGGACACATCTCGAGGCGGAGGCATTAACTTCCGGCTGCACTACTACCTACGATCTTCGAATAGGGTTTGTTAGGCTTGCACATTTATCTTTCCAACCTAGTTGTTCAGATAAACCATTTGGAAATTGTTTGAAAATTATTTTCCGTGGTTGGTTGTTTGGACTTGTTGGTGAATTGATTGTGACGTGATCTAGCCTGCTTGGGTATTAGGTTAGCATTTAAACCTTTCATCTGATAGGTGGAAGACGGTTTGACCAAATTACAAAGGAGATTCTGCCAAATTTTCGGTAGAAAGAAGTGAAGTCCTTGTTGGGCTAGTGAGGGTATTTCAGGAATTATTTTGAGTTTTCAGGTGCTATCAGGCGATAGCAGGGCTTCGCTCGAATTTCGAGGGGAAATTCGAGAGGGGTCCTGTCACTAAATTTGGCCTAGTGCACACTTGTGCATACAAAATACTTCCTACCATAGATGCATAAGTTTTTTCCTTCATCTTCTCCTTTTCTAACTCAGTTTGGGGGCACTGGTCAGTGTGTAGCTTATCACCCTTGTTTATTGGAACTTCTCCTTTTGAGCACTTAACCATGTTGAACCTCTTAAGTATCCTCTCAATATTGTTCCTTTGAAATAATCCTAAGAGTCTACTCTTTCTATCTCTTACAATCTCAATGCCTGGGACAAAATGTGCATTACCAAGGTCTTTCATCTCAAAATTGGTAGACAACATGTTCTTAGTATTCTCTAACAGTTGCATATCAGAACTAGCTAACAGGATATCATCAACATATAGAATAAAAAAGATGAATTTTGATCCACTAACCTTAAGGTAGATGCAATCATCAAGCTTGTTCTTTGAGAAACCAAAACTAGTCACCACTTGATAAAAATTTGAGGTACCATTGGCGTGAGGCTTGTTTTAGACCATAGATTGACTTCTTCAGCTTGCATATCATAGATTCCTTCCCCCTTTCAACAAATCCAGGTGGTTGTTGCATGAAGATCTGCTCATTTAGATCACCATTGAGGAAGGCAATTTTCACATCCATCTGGTGCAATTCTAGATCAAAATGAGTTGTGAGAGCCATGATTACCCGTAGATGAAAAAGGTGAAAACGTGTCTAAGTAGTCAATGCCTTCCCTCTGAGTAAATCCTTTAGCTACTAGTCTATCTTTGTACCTCTCAATCTAACCTTATGAATCCCTTTTGGTCTTGAAGACCCACTTGCATCCAATTGGTCTAACATCACCTCGATGGTCGACTAGATCCCAAACCCCATTCTCTTCCATGGATTTCAGCTCTTCATCCATTGTTTTCTGCCACAATGCAGCATTGGGGCTAGCCATGGATTTTTTGTAGGTGACAGGATCTTCCTCATCACCAATGTCATATTCAGTCTCCTGCAAGTACACCATGTAATATAGTTGAATTGCAGGTCTTCTTTGCCTTGAAGTTCATCTAGGAGCATTATGTCCTTCAGTATATGCTATTTCAGCTTATGTCTGATGGTTTTGAGTATCTTGTGCTTGAATTAGATTGTCAGAGGCCTGAACATTGGTTTCTGGTGGCACAGTAGTGTTTGTCTTGACCTGAGGGTTGGTTGGGATAACAGGATTTGGAACCAAACTAACTTGATTGCTTGAGCCAGGCTCTAAGTCCTTATCAGGTTCTCTTAGTTCATCAAAATCTGAACTGTCAAGTGCCATATATTTAGTTCCATAGTCTTCCAGAAACTTGGCATTATGATTTTCTTGGATTCTGGTATGAAGGTGAGGCCAATAAAACTTGAAGCCCTTGATTTTTTTGGATAACAAATGTAGTAGCATGACTCAGTTCTGCTAACCAATTTATTTTTAGGTTCTTATCAGGTTCTCTTAGTTCATCAAAATCTGAACTGTCAACTGCCATATATTTAGTTCCATAATCTTCCAAAAACTTGGCATTGTGAGTTTCTTGGATTCTGGTATGAAGGTGAAGGCAGTAAAACTTGAAGCCCTTGATTTTTCTAGATAACCAATGTAGTAGCATGACTCAGTTCTGCTATCCAATTTCTTTTCACTTGGATTATGAAATTTGGCCTCAGCTTTGCAACCCCAAACTTGTAGATGTCTCAGGCTAGGCTTCCATCCTTTCCACAGCTCGAAATGTGTTTTTGGGACAGCCTTACTAGGCACACGGTTGAGCACAAAATTTACTGTTTCCAGTGCTTCTCCCCATAGGAAATCAGGTAATCCAGCCCTGCATTTCATGCTTCTGACCATGTTTATCAGTGTTCTATTCTTCCTTTCAGCCACTCCATTTTTCTATGGCGTGTATGGGGTTGTGTGTTGAGCCACAATGCCATGCTTTTGCAAGTAAAGAGCAAAAGGACCCTTCTATTGACCTGCTTCAGTAAATCTACCATAATACTCACCACCCCTATCAGATCTCACAATTTAATGGTTTTATCCCATTGGTTTTCAACTTCAGTTTTGAAAATCTCAAAGCATTTTTAAAACAGCAGATTTTTCAGGTATAAGATAAACATAAGTAAACCTTGAAAAGTCATCAATGAAGGTAACAAAGTATAAGTTTCCACAAATAGTTCTATAGGGGAATGGACCACAAACATCGGTGTGATTTGATTTCAAGTAAGTTTTGACTTCTAGATGCATTTTTCTTTCTAGGACTTTTTGCTTTTCCCTTCATGCAGTCAATACATTGAGTTAAGTCTATTGGAGACAACTTAGGCAATAAGTTTGATTTGATTAGTCTTAAGATTCTTTCTTTAGAGATATGCCCTAATCTCTTATGCCATAACATAAGGGATTGATCATCAATGACCATTCTTTTAGAACCTATATGACTAACATTAAAGCATTCATTGACAATAGAACAATCCAATTGCCACATATCACCAATCAAAGAGGCAGTGCCAAGTAATTCATCCATTTTATTTAACTTCAAAAACAAAATTGAGTTCGCATTTCCAATAAAACAAAACCAATCCCAACAATACTAGATGCTGAAATCAAATTCCTTCTCATAGAAGGTACATAAAGGACTTCTTTAAGTTCTAAAACAAATCCGGATGAAAACTTAAGCTTGACACTTCCAACAGACTCAACTGCAACTTTTGATCCATTCCCAACATATACTTTGTATACCAATCTACTCGGGTTTGTTAGTTTTGTGAATCCCTGCAATGAGTTGGTAATATGCACAAAACATCCAGTATCAAACCACCAAGAATTTTGAGGGGTAAAAACCAAATTAGATTCAAAACAAACAAAAACTTTTAAGGTGTTACATTTCTTAATCATCCAAGCTTTGAAATCATCACAATCCTTTCTAGCATGGCCAGGTTTTCGACAAAAGAAGCATTTAAAGATTGATTTCTCCTTTTTAGTGTTGTGAGAAGCATATGCCTTAAGAGGGTTGTGAGGTCTTACAGTAGATCCACTATCATTAGAGGAAGTTTTGAACTTCTTATCAGAAGGGGCATGTTTCTTACACTCGGAAGAGTGAAACATGTTGACCGTTGCAGCTTTCTCCTTCTTCTGCCGTAATTCTTCTTGCACACACTGAGTGATCATCTCATTCACATCCCACTTCTCCTTTTGAAGGTTGTAGGATACATTGAAGGTGTTGTATATTCTGGTTGCAAGGAGTTCAAGGCCAGGTGAACCAGGAACTGGTCATTGATTGGGATTTTCAAGTCAGCTAGCTTGGATGACATCTCACCATCTTCATCAAGTAGTCACGTATGCTTCCAGTTCCATCAAATATCATCCTCACCAATTCAGAAAGGTGAGTGTTGGCATCAACTTTGTCTGAGGTTTGGTACTTTGCAGCCACTGCATCCAAGTATTCCTTAGCTGAATTTCCTTCTACCTTGATAGCTCCTCTCACATTGTTCTGCATAGATTTCTTCATGCAAAAAAGGGACAATCCATTGGAGTTAGTCCATTCCTTGAAGTACTCATTTTCTTCCTTAGTACTTGTTGTTGTGAGATCAGCAGGTTTTGGTTCCAATAGTGCCAAGTCCAAACCGGCATAACTAAGATGGAATTCCAAGTCTGATCTCCATATCTTGTAGTTGTTTCCAGTCAATGTTTCAATCTCATTTAAATTAGTTGTCAAACATCCTATTTTAGCATTAGACAAAATTCATAGTGACATTTAGTTTCAATAGGTACTCAATGTACAAATAGGGTATTTCTCATAAGTGTGTGATGAACAATGACTCTTATGGGTGTCATTGTCATTTCACACTGATCAAGTTATGAGATTATGAACAATTCAGTACATCTACATGTGTGTAGGTGCATTGGATTACTCATAATCTCATAGCCAATCATAATCTCAATATAAATCATTGTCCTTGATTCTCTGTGGAGAGTCAAGAACACAACAGGATTTTGAAGATTAATTGTTCAGTCATTGGTTAAGACACAATTAGATACCACTGTGGTGGAACCCAATTGGTCCTAACTGATGAAGTCTGTCAATTTCAAGGATGAGTCCAATTAGTTCCTAACTGAGTGCAGAAGCATTTATGAATCCAAAATTGAAACATAATATCAAAAGTTATACTTCACTATCATTGTGGTTTTCAAGCATTCATATATATTCGAACAATATCATTATAAGGCAATACGACGTGATTACAGTGAATACAATTCAAGCAATCAGCAATTAATTCATGCATCAAGTGAAAACGCAGAGAGAAAGTCAAAAACAATGTCAAACTAACCTGGGTTTTCAGTTTCAAAAGTAAAATTTTCGATTTTATGAAAAAATCAGTCAAGCGGTTGAAGTTGGGAGAGGCTTGACATCGATTTGAGGAAAGTTTGCGATTTCAGAAAACCATTCCAGGGAGGCGAAGATTAGAAGGCCTGGGTTTTTCACAATTGAAGTTTTGGAAACTAAAACTCAGTGCAGCGGAAATCGTTTTTGGTAAAATGGGTTTGATGGTTTTGGGACAGAGAAGAAGCTTTAGCCATTTGGGTTGCAACTGTCTAATATTTGAGAAAGACGACACCGTCGTTCAAGGAAGGCAAGAGCCTTGAATCGGTATGGCGTGTCTGAAATTTTTAAAGAAATTCCGTGCCAAGGTATATAAACGTTTTATTGATTAATCACGCCCAAAATCGAAGTAGTAATCTTCAATTATCAAAATTAAAGTACACAATTTAGGCCTAAGAGCATGTTTGATGCTCTGATACCACATGTAAACAAACTTATACATTCATTGGATCAAATATACATCAAAGATCACAATATTCATAGTTGAGAAACAATCAAACATAAAGAACAAGGTTCTAGGTTTAGACAGAACCTGGTTTGGCCATTTTGATGAACAAGGTTCTAGGTTTAGACAGAACCTAGTTTGGCCATCTTGATGAACAAGATACAACAATATCAATCGTCTCCTCTCTTTCAGATCAAAACGCTTAGGCTCAGAATAGGTTCAAGCTCAAGTATTAAGCACACATTTGTGAGAGCAGAGACCAATATATTTATATGCACCTAGGTTCCTATTAATACACTCACATAACAAGTAGGAATTAGTAGGAATTAGTAGGAATTAGATAAGGTACCAATTCGGCTAAGTTCCATAAATAACTTAACCTTCTCCAATAGGGATTCAATAAAGATTCTTATTTCATAATGGACTCTATGAACTTTTAAGTCATGTTAAACCATGAAACTTGCATCACAAGTTATCCACTTATACTCAAATTCATGACTTTTTTTTGTTCTAATCTGTTTTGAGTTTGGTTTTTCTGTAGCAAAATTGACGTATGCATTGGCATTAGAGATTAGGGTTTCAAAGTTCAATTTTTTTTTTCAAAATTGAGTTTGGCTATTGGGATTATAAGGTTTATATAAACTCTAGCATTTATATCGTTGATTGGAGAAATAATTGTGATTTATTTATTTCTTTTGAGTTCTTCAATAGAAAGGTTTATATGAACTCCAACAACATGAGATTGGGTTTCAAAGTCAATTTTTTTTTTTTCAAAATTTCGAGTTTGAATTTTGAAATTTTAAAACTGATAGAACTCTAGTGTTTGCTATAACATATTGAAAAAAAAAAACAGAATTTTGACCTTTTTCCATTTTTAGTTTAATTTTTTCAATAAAAAGTTTTATGTGAACTAGCAATATGAAATTGGAGTTTAGAAGTTCTTTTTTTTTTTCTTCAAAAATTCGAGTTTTGATTATAAATTCGAGAGTTTGATATTACAAATTGGAGAAATATTTTTGAAAAAATCAAACTTGAAATTGGAAATAAAATATTGAACTTCGAAACCCCAATATCATATTATTAGAGTTTTACATAAACCTTTTTATTGAAAAAACCAAACTCTAGGTGGAAAAAAAAGTCAAATTCTTTTTCCAATCCGCAATATCAAATACTTGAGTTCATATAATCTTTATAATTCCAAATTCAAACCTCAAATTTTGAAAAGAACAAAAAAATAACTTTGAAACCCCAATTTCATATTGTTTTTTTTTTTTCCCATGAATAATGACTTTATTGATTAAATTCGAATAGAAACATTAACATCCTTAGCAAGAATATTGAAAAGCCAAGAGGGTTCTAATCCCTCCCATCTTAAACAGTGTTTAGCACGCTTACAACCTGCAGCAACCTCATGGGCTGCTGCGTTTGATTTCCTCATAATACAACGCAACGAGACAGCTTCAAAAAGTGGTTGCAATCCAATGATGTCATGAACCACTCCTTCGATGCTAGCATCCACGCACATCCCAGACTTCACGAAAGACACCAACAGCTGTGAATCAGTCTCAATGATAACTCTTTTGCAATCATAATCAGCACACACCATCATCGTCGCTCTCACATGAAGGGCTTCAGTGTGAAGGCTACTGCAACATGGGTTTAACAATTTTATATTGTTAGAGTTCATATAAATCTTTCTTTTGAAAAAAATCGAACTCAAAAAGTCAAAATTATTTTTCAATATGCAATATCAAACACTAGAGATTTATCTAATCTTTATAATTCCAAAATCAAATTTGATTTTAAAAAAAAAAATTAACTTTGATACCCCAATCGTATATTGTTATAATTTACTTTGAACATTTTCTATTGAAAAAACCAAACTCACAATAAAAAATTTTCAAAATTTTTTTTCCAATCTGCAATATCAAATACTAAAAATCATATAAACTTTATAATTCTAAAATACAAACTCAAAATTTTGAAGAAAATAAATTTCTTCGAAACCACAATCGAAAAAACCTTTCTATTGAAAATACCAAACTCAAATTGGAAAAATGGAAAAATTATTTTTCCAATCAGAAATATCAAACGCTTGAGATTCATCTAAACTTTATAATTCCAAAATCCAAACTCGAAATTTTAAAGAAAAAAAAAATTGACATTGAAAACCCAATCGTAATATTGAAAAAACTAAACTCAAAACAGAAAATGTCAAAAATATTTTTCAAAGTCACAATATCAAACGATAGAGTTCATATGAACTTTATAATTCCAAAATTCAAACTCAAAATTTTGAAAAACAAAATAAAATTTAACTTCGAAACTCCCAACTGTATATTGTTAAAATTCACTTAAACCTTTCTATTGAAAAAACCAAACTCACAAAAGAAAAATATCAAAATGATTTTTTCAATCCGCAATATCAAATAATAGAGTTCTTATAAACCTTAAAATTTTAAAACCCAAACTCAAAAATTTGAAAATAAATTATAATTTCCAAACCCAAAACGTATATTGTTAGAGTTCACATAAACCTTTCTATTGATAAAACAAAACTTAATATAGAAAAATGGAAAAATTATTTCTCCAATCTGCAACATCAAAAGATAGGGTTGTCATATAAATTTTATAATTCCAAAATACAAACTCAAAATTTTTAAAAACTTTTTAAATTTGAAACCTCAATCGTATATTAATACAATTAACTTGAACCTTTCAATTGGAAAAAATTAAACTCAAAAAAAGAAAATTATTTTTCCAATCCGCCATATCGAACGCTAGAGTTCATATAAATTTTATAATTCTCAAATCAAAACTCAAAATTTTGAGAAAAATAAATTAACTTTGATACCCAAATCGTATATTGTTAGAGTTCACATAAAACTTTCTATTGAAAAAACCAAACTCAAAATAGAAAATTGTCAAAATTAATTTTTCAATCCACAATATCAAACAATAGAGTCTATATAAATTTTATAATTCTAAAATTCAAACTCGAAATTGGAAAAAAAAAATTAACTTCAAAACCCCAATTGTATATTGTTAGAGTTCACTTGAACACTACGATGCACAAACTTTGCCCTCAAACCTATGCAATACAATAGTTTCCACCACGCTCCAAAGTATTCCAAAAGTTTTATTTTGTTTGATAGATTTTACCATCATTTTTTTTCACCAAAAAAAAAGTTCAGCTTGACTCTAAGTTATCGAGTCAACTTTTATAGCTCGTTTTCGAATTATGTAGAATATTTCGATTGATTTACTAAATTCACTTATCAAAATCATAATTAATTATAATAGAACCCAACTATTGGTTCTTTTTATGCAATCACTTTAAACCAACTACTTATTTTGATAAGCCGTATTGTACAGACTATTTAAATCGGATAGACTGACTATATAGTTAGTCGTTTGGTACTTTACTAGATAAAAGGACTATAATAAGAATAATATTATCTGTTTTTGTTGCAGTGAGTGAAATTAGACACATAAACATACATATATATATATATATAGTGGTAGTGAGGTCGAGTGATTAGCTTTAAGAGAATGAAAGAGATGACTAAATATTATGTTATCAACTATTGGCACGGAAGTATTTGGTATGGGAGGACGTGACAGTAGTTGCACTAAACTTGAAAAATGGCAAATTTCCACTGGTTTGAATTACAGGGACATGAGAGGGGTCAGGTAAGAAGGAAACCCTCCAAATAAATTGAAAAAAGTTGCAAAGGGAAGAGTAAACTCCCAATTCCATGACATTCATTTGAGCTTGGGTGCTAAAGTGGGCCAAAATGAACATTAAATTTTGAGCCATGACTGCTGAGAGAATAAAGCCATCTCAGCAGCAGAGATATGAACTTGCTGAAAAATTGTCAAAACTATGACACAATAATAACATGGATTCCCCTGGTTACTGAGACAGCTTGTAACAAAGATGTGACATACAAAATATTACAGCTCTTATAATTCAAGAGGTGAGGTTTTTACCGTGTCTCTAACTCTGAAGACAGATTATACCACACCATACAATCAACCACTCCACCGGGGTTTTACTTCCTAAGCCTATCCGCCGATTATGGCTCCAGACCTACAACGGGCTTTACACTGCTACAGCCGCCATCATTAGTCGTAGTTTCGCACGTATACATTGACTATTCTAAGACATATACAAGGAATGTTTGAAGCTGTACATATTTAGAACCCAACTAATTACTAATGGGCAAAGGTATACAATATTATAAGCCATGTATTTATAAACCAAAATACCTATTGGAGTGTATTTGACGCTACGACATTCCTCCTTCATATACAAAGTCTCTGTCACTGGACCTTGACATAACACCGGCAGCAAGCGACCTCCTCATTGTTGTGATACTCATCGGTACCTGTAATGACTGTTTTGAAAAACATTAGAAATCAATGCTAAACTGTCATTAAATATTTGTTTCAGTGCACACCAATACAACTACTGCAATAAACAATTGACGCAACGATCACAAATAGAATATACCTTCAGGCTAAAACCAGAGAAATAAACCCCAATAGTTGGAACTAATGAGACCATCCACAGCAGAAATCCCGAAACCATTTTTCCCCACGAGATATGATCACAAAATCAATTGGATCTGCTGCCAAAGGTTGAAGTACAAGGAAATGATGTAGGCACTTGTCGGGGTGACAATACCTGCCCTTCTTTCGACGTAGATTCAGAGCTGGAAGAATCGACAGTTGGTGTATATGGCATTGTCACACTCTTTTTCATCATTCTCTGTATAACATTGCAAGTAAAGTTTTTCATTATCCAAGTAAAACCTCTACTATTATCTAGGAAGAACACAAACTTTAACAATGAATGAAGTGTGTAAGTCCCCGTAAATAAATCAACATTTATCAGTAATTATCAGCTACACCCAAGCCATAAATAAATTACTCAAGACAAACTACATGCAATCTATTTCTGTAACTTCTACATTTTTGTCAAAACTGCGAGGGCTTAAAATATTTAAGAATTCTCTTTAATTTGTACTTAATAGTTTTAGCATTCTATGATCAGCCAACCTTGAAAAAGATAAAAGTCAATGCAATAACCTGACACTGCAGAGCTCAAAGGCATGGTATTAAAATAAAATCTAACCTTTGGTTTGTTAGGTCCATATGTGTTCATTGCTCGATCAATTGAGTCGTACACCTCTAGAGCCTGGGGGGTATCACGGACGCACTTTATGATACGAACTTGTTCTCTCCCCTCAGTTGATTTATCCTGCAAATAAAGAATGACCCGTGAAGGTGGAGCTTTTGGGTGGTCCTTTTTTCCATATGACTTTTCCATTATCACCAGGTCATCCCAAAGTACATCCCACAATACAGAGCACGGATCCCTAGAGGGGTTGAACTTCCTCTGAGCTACAGTGAAGGGTTGCTGAATGACAAAAAAACAATGTCATTATCTGGTGACTCATTATGATGTACAAACAGGTAGGAATAGATAGATAACAATACAAATGAGTCTAATCCCTGCAAACTTACTTGCAACAATATCACTCTTCGATGAGTTACTAGAAGAACCTTTCCTTTCCGGAGTAAAAAGTGATCTTCATAAGCATCTGATAAGGCAAACTTCCCGCGTACTTTAAACAGATCAACCTGGAGGAAAAAGGAACCTGATTCTGCCAACTGCAGAATAGCCTTCATGATGGGAGAAAAAAAAGATTTAGTCAATGAATACAAGAAAATCTTACAAAACAAGCCAGCAAGGAGGATATCAACCAAAAAAAACCACGTTGCTCCATTTTTGAGATCACATGCAATCCATGACAATGTCAATACCCCGTTAAAAGGCAATTCGATACCCTCAGTTATGCTCCCTTGTTACAACTTCTTTTAATTTTTTAACTTTAAAATTTACTTAAGTTGAAGTACAATGAGCAAACATACTCATATTACAATAACATAAATCTCACTGAGCAGTTAAAGGCCAGTCAAGAAACTAGTACCTGCCCCTGTGCTTTGTACCCATCATATGGTCGAATTAAATTATCACCACCAATAACACGAGGCAGTCGTTTACGAAGGAGTTGCTCATCAGAAGTTATAGCTGATGCTATCTTCATTCTCATTGCATTGGCACCCTCGGTAGTTTTAGACAGAAGATCTAGAACCCCGCTTACTGGTTGTGCAGCTGCACCAATTAATCCTTTCCCAACACCTTGAACAAAACCCTCAACCCCGGAAGTTTTTGCACCTTCAAGGGGCTTTGTCAATATTCCAGTGACTCCTCTGAAGAAGCCTTTTGCCAGTGCTCCACCTCCCTCTCTGAGGACATCACCAAAGTCCTCAACGCCCTTGCTTTCCTGCCAAAATAAAAGTTCACAAATTTAAATACAGATACCCAGTAGATCTGGAATAAGGATCTTTGGCGACATCTTTGATAACCATCCAATTTTAAGCAATTCTGTGAAAGTATATTCATTCAAATGCCAAACTCTAAAGCAAACCTGTCTCTGTCGGCTTTGAATGAACTTCTTATCAAATGATAAGGCAGCCATGCCCTTACTCATATGTCCAAGTGCACTACTTGCATTTCCCAATATATCAACACCAGAGAGCAGTTGAAGAGGTTGGCCTAGAAGATCCTTTCGAATGTTTGAAACAGCAATGCTAATCATTGAACTTTGCCTCATGCACACGTTTTCATTAAACTTTTGATTTATCCTCACCTGAATGACAAACGTAAAACTATTGTATAAAAGATTTCTATTGTACTCGTACACATATATTGCAAAGGCAGATAAAGAAAAGATGACTGTGATTCAAAGTTAACAGTCTCATAATAAAATTTTCAACAATGAGACTAATAATAAGCCATACTTTTTCAAGTACTTAGGTCCAGACATAAGCTTCTAGGATGAATTCCAGAAAAAAAAACCATGAAATCACGAAACAGGAGGAAGGATCCTAACACTTACTGGCATATTCTCGGTGTTCCCCAAGGCAGTCATCAAAGATGCCCAAAAGCCAAGAACACCCCTTGGCCGTTGACTTGGTGACATAGCCATTGACACTTTGAATCGAACCTCTGAGATGCTTAGAACTCTGCAAGCACAAGTAACAACTAGGGAATTAGAACGAAATGTAGTGTAACACAATGATAAGCAATTTTGAAAGTCCTTACATACCCAATTTCAATGATCGGATCAACAGAAACAGCAGTTGTTTGATTATCATACAACCGACTGAGGTTGACCTGCTGAATCATTTCATGAAGGCGCCAAATGATAGGTTCATGAATGTTTATCAAAAAGGCCGAGTTTTCAGGTCCCTGAATAATCAGTAAGCAAATAATTAATATAAATAAGAAAAGAAATCAGAATCCTTCTTCTAGATGGTGAAAATTTTCTTGTGCGTACATGGAGACCAATATATGGATAGACACACAGATCTAGTGACCCATTTGATTGCATTGTAACTGAAAGTTTCAAGATATAGTCAGTCTCTTCTCCAATTCTCTGTGGCCTAAAAAGAACTGGGGTTGGACTTAGTGGCAACTGGTTATCCAATTGAATCCCACGCATTCTAAGTTTCAACCTGCAAAGAGGACCAGAAAGAATTCAAGAATTAATAATTGTATCCTAAGATGACTTTGGCTAATTAGGTAGCCAATATGTAGCCAATCCACAGGTTGGTCAGTGGGAGAGTCAATTAAGATTAATTTTACACTTCTGAATTGGGATTCTCATATAGATCTGCGAACGAGAAAAAACGAAAAAGTCGTCTCCTATGATTTGAACCATGGATCACATAATATGATAGCCAGTTACCGACTATTCTGTCAATTTATTTGACCAATTAAGATTCCATGTTAAGTTATAAAGATATTTTTTTTTTGGAAAACAATGTATTCAAATATAAACATGGAACATAAAAAATAATTGGCCCAGATTTGTTGTCCCTAAATAATTGGCCCAGATTTGTTGTCCCTAAATAAGCTTATTCTGTCCTTTCTTGATAAGAAAAAATAAACAATAAAAATAATTGTACAAAACATTGACCAGATATGTACAAACCTAAAATCCTACAAGAAAGATATAACAAGAAGACTGGAAGCAACATACACCAGTAGACATCATTACAAAAATGCTTCCAGGTAAGCAGCTTTTCAACAGGAAAGATAATGGCAAAGAAAGAACTATCCGTATACACAAGATGCTATAGTTATGAAGACCACACCCAATATTTACTTGCATCCTGTAACTTATAAATTAAGAAAACTGACCTCTAAGCCATAAAGTAAAAATTGAAAGCAAACTCACCTACTGATTCCAGAACCTAAGCCAGTTGAATATGCAAAAAGAAGATTCTGAACAGAAAGGTAGAGGATTTCTTCTGGTGTATGGTCAATAATGGATATCCCAAGCTCTGCTAGCTCAATGATAACATGAAATTCACAATCAGAGGCAAATGGCGATTGTTGCTGTATTGAAAGCTGAGACAGAGGTGATGAGTGGCTTTGACTCAAGATTCCAGTAGGTTCACTTTCTGGCATCCAGTCACTGATCTTGATGACATTCACTTTCTCTTCTTTTAATACAGTAACACGTAGAGCTTTGGAAGGTCCACTTCCCAGGTGAATGGGTGGGTGATCGGAAATCTCATCAATGTCATACTTTTCTGATTTCAATGGATCTTCTCCCTCTACCAGGATCTCTAATAAATGTCTTCGGCCAAGATCTTCCCAAAAGAAAGAAGCTGCTGTATTAGGAAGAAGAAAATTCCATGAATCACTGGTACCATCCACTTGTCGAATTCGGATGGGTAGGAACATGGAGCGGTTTTCAATCCTGTTGATAGAAAATTATCAGCACTAGACAAGAAACAAAAGAACAAATGTATACAAGTAGAGAAGAAACTATACTCATGAATTTATTGGACTGGAATACGAAGAAATCCATATAAACAGACAACTAGTTGACGAAACTTTCACCAAAACAGAAAGTCAGAAAGAATTATTTTTCCTATGATAATAAACATTGACATAAAGTATTCGTAAGACATGGTAAACTGTGACCTGTAAGGACTCGAGGAAGAGTTCGGACGGAAAATAACTTCATAGCTTGAGTTCATTGCTCCACTTCTAACAGCTATTCGAAACTGAAGTTGATCATTTCCAGTATCCTTCCTCAAGGTAACACGCATGATACCTTCATTACGAACACTAAATGGCGCACTCCATTTGTAACCATCCACACGCAGCTGAAAAGAAGAACAAAAGCCATATAGGAGGAAGACAATGCATGCTATTAATGTAATCAAGCGAATATGAGAAATTAAGAATCTTGACAGACCTTCAACAGTTCAACTTTGGAAGAAGATTGCCAACAAAAGGGTTTAGGAGAATCTGTGGGATGAATCCATGCCATAGACTGTTGAGAGTCACACTGTTGAAGGCAGAGACTGTAACCAACCCTATTAATAAACAAGGTGTGGGGCTGGAAATGCACAACCTGAATATCAACCATAGAGCAGTTTATTAATGATATATACAAATGAAACTTGACATATGCATAGTGTATGAGTACCATTGAGTATGAAAAATTGGAGCAAGCAACAATATTTTTTACTGGAGAACAAAATTAATATAGGTAAGAGTATATTAAACTCAACCTTTGTTCTATCTGAGGTCATGTTCAGTCGAGCTGAAAGCTTGTAATAAGATCCATCTGAGCTGAATGCTCTGACATCAAGCCTTTCCTGGAAAAGAAAATTACAGGAGCATAAGAACAAATTCAGAAACTCTGAAGAAAAAGTAATTAAATGGGAAAGGAATATAGGATGCTCTATCTAAATCACCTTATTTTCCAACTCATGAAGAGATATCCCAGGACTGTAAATTTCTGAATAACGAATAGCAACTGAAAGGCCCACTCGTGTGGTCAAATGCACATCTTTTTGAGATGGAAACAGCATAGCTCCACTGCGGCTTGTGTAATCTTGTGGAGAAAGCATGTTAGGAACAGGACTAGTGTCCTCAATAACTTCTAGTACTTGAATGTTTCTCCTTGTGGCAGAATGCTTCCTGTCCATAGAGTTTGTAGGACTTTTCAAAGCCATTTTTGCAGACTTGACAGCTCTAGATAGGTTTATGGAGTCCGTATCTGCATTGTCCAATGGTTCCACTTCCACCACTCGATATGCCAAAGAAATAGATGAATCATTAGTGATCCAATATGGAACAAAAAACCTTATTGTTTTGGGTGCAACAGTGGTTCCTCCCATGTCACGTTCAATACTAACGCGCAATCTCCTGCAAATATGATTGGATATAATAAGTAACAAAAATTTTGTGATATTAATCCTTTTTATCAGATATAAGAGAAGAATATACTAAATTAATCATTTTTAAGAAATTTGCTAATGTGTATATGATAATTAATAAAGCACGAGTCAAAGTAATGACAAGATATGAGAACCACTCTTATTGATCACATATAAGTGAAGAACATACTTAATAACTATTAAGGAACTTACTATTGAGCATACTGAACTACAAGATATGATAACCAATCTTAATGATCAAATCTCAATGAAGAATATACTGAATTAATAATGATAAAGGAATGGATACCACCAATGCAATGGATGTAAGAACACATCATTCACTATAGCTTCCTAGCTCAGACTCTGGTGATCCAAAAAAACTTAACGTATAATAAAGTGAGAGATTCAGAGTTTTACTTCTGGTCATTGAAACACCCTAATATTACATAAGAAAAGTTCCTGATTCGGAACAACTAACCTTTTACTTTTCTGGTGAACCATCCAAAATGATGAGACATGGTCATTGGAATAAAGATTCAAAACAAGAACGGGGTCCTGCCAGAGCAACAGCTATAGTTATGACACTCACAATGGCATATAGACATTAGAAGTCAATCACTTATATTTAGACAGAGTAACTACCTTCTCCAGGACCCAACCACCCTGAACAAACAACGTAAGATATATAGGTTTCTGAATGTCCACTGAATATATATGTACACCCCCACGTGAAGAGATCATACCATGCTGACGTTCAATGCATTTTCCATCTTTTGTTCTTTCCCAGATTGTGAATTCAGCTGGACAGGGGAGACGATTTTCCAGCTTCATAGGAGAGTTGACAGATATTCTCCAATCATAAACAGGTGCATTCAGTTCAGTATGAAGAGCCGAGGCATCTGCCCCAACACTAAGCCAAAAGTTTCTATTTATAGTGCTAGAACAACACAAAAGTATATCCTGCTTCTCAAGCCTATTCAACTTGAAAGTAACATTAGGCATCAGATTTTCTTGCTTGGAAGTATATTGTCTGGAGAGTGCAACCTGATCTATAATAGTTAGGTCCTTTCCATATGTATAACCAGAACCCACTGCAGCAAGAGAACCCCATGAATATGGAGGCTGAGAATGATCAACAGATGGACAAATTTGTAAGCAATGGTCAGAATCACTTGATGTACTTCTCCAGGGTAAAACAAAAGAACCTCCAGGGTTTAAACCATCACTTATTCCTAAAGAATCACGACCTTGAACCCGAGAAGCATGACGTATTGAAATTTTCAATTTAACATCAGTCTCATTTACGACTGTTGCAAGACCCCTGAAAATTGCATGCTTCTTGCCATTTTTCAGGACAACTTCCAATGCCATGAAATTGTTTTGTAACATTTTGGGAACAACCGACAATGGAAGCAATGACCGAATACTCTGCCAAACACCATCTGGGCCAAGACCAACACAGAAACCTATGTCTCTACCAGTGACATTTTCAGTCTCCAAATCACTTTGGAAACTTGGAGTTGTGTTCCTCTCAAAATAAGAAGTAGAAACCAACAGGCACCCACTTTCGTCCATGTCTTCAAGATTGTTAGGTGGAACCTTCAAAGTATAACATCAAAGAAGCATAAAAAGAACGCTCAACTCCATGACAGTAAATATGCACAATAATGTCACCAATCAAGCATAAATAATGTGAAATAAGAAAGCTCACCCTCCCCTTTAGTGGATGTGATACTATGTTCTGGTTATCATGGCCTTGATGGAACACCCTCATTGAAGCCACTTTCCTCAATATATTTGCACCTTGCCCAACGGAAAAAGAGAGTGCGCCCACAACTTCCCCTATATCATTTGTTTTGGAATGCATGAGAAATTTGAGTCTAAATGAAATAGTTAGTAGGGAGTTGCAAAGATAATAAAATAATAAAATACAAGAAACAACCCAAAAGAGAACATTCATGATTCATTTTCTATGTACAAGTGACTAATAAAATGAACTGCAAAACAAAAAAAAAACAAAAAACAAAAAGAAAAAAGAAAGAAAAAGCAGTAAGTACAAAGGGATACTCGTATTTGGAAACAGCAAATCTGAGAAACACATTCAGAGCAACAACAGCTAGGTTATCAAAGAAGTTTCTATGATCATAAACATAAAAGATGGTTACATGTAGGAAGAGCCATGGGAGAAGATATTCAAGATGTTGGAGCTTTCATTCCCAGATTGAATGTGAGGTCTATTGACATAATAATCATGTTAGAATCATCAACCCAAGTGCATGAATCAAAAACACGAAGTTCAAAAGAAGAAAGAAAGCACAATTCAGGCAGGTTTCCAATAGAACGTACCCTTTCCTGCTTTCGCTGCAAGGTTTGTCACCTCCACTTCCAGTTTAGCTGGGCCCTGCAACACTTGCACACTCAATTTTGGAAACTTAACACTTAAAAAGATTATTATTTTCAGGAGACGCAGAACATCAAGTCTATTGTCATTAACAACGTAAGTGGTGTTCAATGTCTAAGGTTTAACATATATGGGGGCTCTGAAGCATAAATGCAGTTTCTCTAACAGAGAAACACAAAAGAGGAATGCCCTCAACTATAACTTTCGTCCACGTATATTTTTTGTAATGTTTCTTTTCTCTCTTTTTCAATCAATATATTGCCTTGTTCAGAGAAAATCAAGAAATCTTCTTACCTTAATAATGGTTGCACGGTAGATGTCTCTCTTTTCTATGGTATTTGACTAGCTTAAAGTAGAGAAAACAAATCCATAAAATTACTAATTTCACCATAAACTCACATTATACCCAGAAAACTTCCCATTGAATGTCCTAGAACATAGGAGCTCTGGTTTCTGCTTTGTTTTGGTCTTCAGTTAGTTTGGTCAAGAACTCAAGATATTATAACTTTAATGCCAACGTGTGATAATTCAATAATACATGTCTTTTTAGTAGCAGGGTTGATAACTTCAATAAGGATAAAACTTTCATTTGGTCATGTGGCTTTTCAATTTCACAACTGAATCCAAGTTTTGAGCCACCCAAAACTATTAATTCTTCCAATAAGCGTCCAATTTACTACACATACTTTTAAACACAACATCTGTTATCCACCAGTGAAAAGGAAACCCAACAAAAATTTCAGACTACTACTACCTAGTATGCTAGTGTTGGTAGTACAAGTGATTTGCAGTGAATCATATCTGCTAGGACAAAAACAGGCTCTCCACAATTATAATAAAAAGTTATTTAAAGTTTCAAGATATTGGTATGCGTTTTCAATTGACCAGGAACTAGCACAAACTTGGAATGCTGTAACAAAACATTAAAACAATACGAGACCAGAAGAACATAGAAGTTAGGACTCAGTCGAAAATAATAAGTTGGTCAAAAAGTTCTGGGCATGCCACTGATCAATTTTGACACCGTCTCTACCAACCAATTGACAATTAAATAGAGAATATCATTGTAAGAACAAAAGAGAGTAAAAACAGCAGACAATAAATATGTCAGATTTACCTTCCGAGGAACTTCAAATATGAAAAGTTCATTCCACTCCGCTGCGCCTTCAATCAAGTTATTGATTTTTGAAACTGCAGGCTTAACACATTTTGTCCTTGCACTTTGAGGAAAAAGTTTTTGTTGATCCGTAGGCTGGCTATCAACAACAAGGCGCAAAGCGCAGAAGAAGTTATGGCTATTACCATCATCTATAATAGGTAAACCCTGCAAACAAATGCATCAATCTTAACTTTTGGAAGTAGGAAATAAAATGATACATCAATTTAGGGTAAAAAGGTAGAAAACTTTAACCAAGCTTACAACCTTGGCTTCATGGATCTGTATAGTAACATAATAACGCACTTCCTTAGATTCATCTGCAACATTGAACCTGTCAGAAAACCTTGGAGGTGGCACCCATATAGGAATACAGTCACCATGATGTAACTGGTCCACTCTGTCTGAATTTTCTTCTACTTTTTTTATATATATATCACATCCAAGTTTGTTCTCTACAATCACAGTCCGAAAGTCATCTTCATCCAATGCAGAGAAAGCCTGATCCGATCCTTGTCCACTTAAACCACCAGCTTCCTGCAAAGACATGAAACAGTATGCACCAAAAAAAAAACCTTGAATGAATAAAAAAAAAAAAACAAGAAGTATAGTTATACAACAATTCAGACCAAGGTATTACCTCATTTATCTTCATTGCTTTCTGTTCAAGTTCTAATTGCCTTTTCCATGAAAGCATGCTCCCTATAAAAGTTTCAAGGTTTGCAGCACTGACATTTAAATTAAGGATACTGGTAGCAGCAATACGCAGTGTCTTCCCAAATTGTGATGGAGAGTGCACATTCGTATCATATGTTTCAAACCTTGAAAAATTCAATTAAAACAATTCTTAATCATACAAAAAAGAAATAAATTTTATTAATATCAAATAGAAAGGAAATTATATAATACTTGAATATTCCATCAAAAGGTTCCACAAGTGGCTCCCATGCTTCTAACTGAGTATTGAAGGTTGACGCAGCAATAGAGGATATGAGTACTGCATTCATTGCCTCCAGTCGACCATGTGTTGCAAGCTTGATATTGGTGATTGTGGTGTCAAAAAGCGGTGTCATCTGAAAGAATTGAAGGTTTCCGAATATAACCAAAATAACTAACAGTACAAGAAAGAGAACCATCTTTACATTGGAGTCCAGGCTTAGAAATGAGTTTATAAGGCATACCATTCCACATAAACTGTCTAGAACAGTTAAAGAGAAGCATCTTAGCTTCACATCTGCAGTTATGTTTTCCCTAGTCTTTGGCTTCATGGAATCACCAAGAGCATAAGCTAATCTCCTTGATGGTTGTTTCAGATCAGCTCGAGCAAGAAAAGTACAGGCCTGCAGAAAGAGAAGAGATCCTAAATTATGTAAACACTCGTAATCTTACGACATGACAAAAAGAATAAGATAAATACAAACACATAATAATAATAAATATAAAATTTCATATGAAGCTAAAAGTTACTTTATCATGCAATTATACCAAAATTCAGGCATGGCAACTTCATATAAGTCTGAATATTCATCTTAACATGATTTAACTTCCATCCTGATTGTTTGGATGGAAAGATATAATAAGATATTCAATGACAGGCAAGGGAGTGGACCTTTAGGCGCTGGACAAGAAGCGGACTTGCACGGAATAATGGCTGTCAGTTATGCTTAGATGGACAAAGAAAGAATCCTAACCTGATTTTCAACTCTCCAAATGCTCCAGCACTGTGATCCCTTTGAAATAGAAGATCTTGAAATGGGCGCCTCTAGAATATTCGCTTGGTTGACAAGATCCATCCTAGGGCAATAAATTGTATCTACACTCGGGGCTTCATCCGTTCTGGAGACTATGCATCCAAGAGAAGCATAACCAGGTGGAGCAAGTGGGTACCAGAAGAAGGCTTCATCAAAACCTCTCCCTACAACATGGGCAACTTTAGTAAATTGCACAGGTTTAGCAGATACGTCCGGATCATCAGCCTTAAAAATTATGCCCACAGCAGGTGGTTCTAAGCTGAAAGAAAGACAAAATTCTGGTCAATTAATTTTACAAAAGATTAAAAAAAAAAACAATCAAATTATTCAACATGATAAAGAACACTAAAAAGATAAAATTTTCTAACCCTTCAGTTATGCAATCACCCAATATGGCATAGCCTCGACGAGCAATGGGTCGCCATACAGAGACTGGTCGGCGGAGATCACCACCCTTGTCCCACCAGATTCTCTCAAAGTAAGGGGTGGACGTGAAACAATTATTTTCCTTTGAAATTGATCTGACAATATCCCATCCAGAAGAATTTCCAGTCTGGTTTCTTGTTTGCTGACTTGTATAGTTATGATCAACAGCCAAGTTTGAAGCAGATTCTTTAGCAGAAGAATGATGCCGATTCCAGTTCCAAAGAAGAAGATGATTGAGGTTACAACAATTGTCTTCAGAAGGGCTTTCAGTAGAAGAATGAGCAAAAAATGATCCAAGAACATTCTCTACCCGCCAAATGCTAAATCCAGATGCAAATTCAGGATTTGATGGAGAACAAAATAAGCATTCTGAATACGTTGCTGATGTCACAAGATCAGAACGAATGCAATAAACAATGTGATTAGGAGGGGGTTCTTTCCCTATATTTGCTATACAACCCAAAGCTCTGTATCCTGGTGGTGCTAAAGGCATCCAAAGAGAACAATCACTACCATTATCAGAATCACCCCCACCAAATCCTTGAATAGCAGAAAATAAGCCTATGAGATTGAAACCAACTGGTTTACGAACACGACCGTATGCATTACTCACTGCCATTACTGCCTGTGAAGGAGGATTTGGCCTGAAGACATACCCAACAAAACAAAGAATAACTAAATATAGCATCTAAACACACAAAAGAAAACTACATGAGCAGAAAATGTGAGCAACTTCGCAAATTAGGACTTTTCTCTGTTGTTGGGCACTGTTTGTCAAAAGCTTGTAATTTCGAATTAATTGATCATTTATTTTTATTTTTTATAATAAAGTAGCATTTAATTTTACCTTGATGTCACACAATCACCCAATATAACATAGTTTGAAGGTGGTCGAGGCCTCCAAAATGTAAGGTTGTAACAGGATCCATTTTCTGCATAAATATACAAAAAACTTAAGTCTTTGACGACTAACAAGAGAGATGTACTGATGAAAATATAGTGTATCACGTTGCTCCAAATAATCTGAGGAAAGACCTTTTGGGGACACCCAAATACGATCAAAATTCGTACATCCAGCCAAGGGCATAGAATTTCCAAATTGCATTGTTGATGTTGCCTGACTTTGCAAGTTAAGTATAAGAGAAACAACACTCAGAGAAAGATGGAAGCAAACATCGGTTGATAACAAAGACATATTTATTTTTTCCTTAACGGAAGTGTAACCCCCTGATATATCCACTGGATCAAGAACAATAAGACCAGAACCAGCCTCAACTGTAAGATCTTTCACCAGGGCACGAATCCAGGTATCATTTTCTTTGGATGCATACCTGTTAGATTAACAGGTTATACAAGTTCAATTAGTGAAAATTACTTCAACTAACATATGGATTTGTCTTAAAGAAATCAGTCTCAACAAAAATGAGGAAAAAGAACAGTGCAGCATTACTGGCAGATGGATAATGGTGGTCAAAGCTATGGTTTAAACTTTAAGAACCTCCAATAGAGGAACGACAGCACTTTAGGGGGACATTGTGGTGCTGGTGGATAACATAAGGGAATAAAACAAGATTCTGGGCTTCTCTATGGCCTCAAGTTTCTCCTAGTTTGCAGAAGGACCTTTCTCTTAAATATGGATTCCGAGCTGCTGTGTCTTGCAGAAGATCCTTTCTCTTAAACATGGATTCAGAAGCTGATGTGTCTTGGTCCTTGAGTGTCAATTAGGTGGCTACTATTTTCATTTATTTACGAGTGAATGACGTTATTTCATGTAGTACTGCTATTCTTTTGCTCTTGTAGGATGTGGGTAATATCCTTTGTGGACTGCTTGTCCACATGGATTATATCCTTCAACTTTATTGAATCGAATTATGCTGTTCCTATTTTAAACCAGAAAAAACAAAAACAAAAAACAAGAAGAGGATATCTGGGCATTAATCTGTCTAGTCAAAACTTTCATTAAAAATTCATATTAACACATAGACAAGGATGATGAGTGATGATAGCCAATTCAAGGCACTAACTACTGTAGGATGATAATGGGCACGTTGATGGTAGACAGGTTGATTGTAGACCTTTGTTATTTTATTTTGCTTTTGACAATTCCTGGGATCAGTTACAAGAACAATTTGTGTAGTTTGTAATGTGTGTTGGCTAAAACACATATTGTACTCACCCTACATATCATATACTTAGCCCAGATATCATATTTGTGTTGAAAATCATTGCTGCTTAACATAGATGCATTTAATGAAGGGTTTCACATTTCCCTAATATTAATTTAAAAATCTCTGTTTTTAAGCTAACATCTATTGATTTTTACCTGTCTCAATACTGATATTCAGTACACATGCGCACAATATTCACATCAATATCATTATCCTTGAAAGAACATGTGACAGTCAAATTGAACTCCTTTGCAGTAAGATTATATGCGCCCAAACCTTTGCCTGGCAAAAATTAAAGACGTGAAAATAAAAAATAACTCTTACATGAAGCTAAAATCCAGCTTTGCACGGAGAAGCTTTTCCCCAAATGAATCATCCAGAGAAGACTTTGAAGCATCATAAAAGGTAAACTCAGGAGAAACTACCTAAAAACAAAAATAAGAAATAGAAACTTAACAGTACATTAAACCAACATAAATACAAAAAGGTGATCAGCAAAAGTAAAAGTGAATGCCAGCCATGCTATGGATTTTCCCTTTCTTTTTTTTTTTAAAGAAAAGACGAACTTTTATTTCAGACGAAAAAGCTGTACAAAAAAGTAGACCACTGATCCACCTCCAGTATATGAGACAAGAGCATTAAATCAACCCTACGTCTAATTTAACAAACCAAAGCTATTCAAGACACTTCAGCTTATAATATAGAACAATATCGGGTGGGAAATTGTTCGTAAAAGCAGGGGAAATAGAACCCCAAAGCAGTGCCCAATACTTGACCTTCTCACCCACCTTCCTCCACTTCCATCCCCCTAGCATCATTAAAGACTGCGTGGTCCTTTCTAACCAACCATCCCCATACAACCCCAAATGGCAATGCTAGAGATATTCATCCCATTTGACATAGTAATTAATAATTTATGAATGCGCTGGATAGAGTACCAACAGATCAGCACAGATAAAATCTACCAATGCTTCCAATCAGTTTATCAATTTTAATATAACATGATATCTTGAAGGACGGCCAGTCTTAACATATATAGTCCTTCCTTAAGCTAGCTAAGCCAGGTGTTGAATTAAAAGTTTATTTTACACAGATTTATTACTAATGAATTACTTACCTGTGCTTCAAAACTGAAACTTGGGATCCCATTTGGATCACTGTGAGAATATGTAGAAACATCTGAGGTGTCAGATGATTTATTCAAGTATTCTAGACTCTTCTTGTTATCATTAGATGAGGAACTGTCCAGCAACTTGATGTCTACAGCATCGTCAAAGGATACTGAGTAGCTGCTATCATTACTCAAGTCTGTATACTTCCTCAAAAGAGAACCATTCTGAAGTATTAACAGGAGAGTATCAATCAATAGTGGGAAAATGCAGCAAACTCAAGAATATATGTACTAAATTACAAGCCCAATACAAAGAAATGAGACAAACCACCTAAAATTAAATATAAAATAACTGAAATAAGACAAGACACAAGGTCGCATTATAAGGACTATTTGGAATGCACAACTTCTAAATAGTATGAAATCTCAGGCATGTTTCAATTCCGCATTAGAATAATTGAAAGAAAAAGACTACAACTATTATCATAGATGAAGAGGATGGATCAGTACCTCAATTTTGACATTCATAAACCGCAACCTCTTTCCACATCCAATTATAATAATGGGTCGAGGCCTAGTTGAATGAAGTTCTTTTGAGTCCATTTCCTCACTTAAATATATGGTCTTCCCACATCCATCATATGTATATTCATCAATGTGCAAAGAATCTGCTACTAACTGTGTACTTGGAGACAGGTGAACCACATCTTCTGTCTGTTTGTGAATGGGTGCAGAGAATACTATGCTACTGTTTTTACTGATGGGGTCATTCATAGAATCCATCACTTCCTCCCTACCAGTTATTGTCCGCACTGCAGGCACAAAAAACTCACCCACAGCCAGAAGGAAATCAGCTACAACAAGAACTCGAGGCTGCTGAAGCCTAACCACAAATGATTGCGATGATTTTCGCCACCTATAGTCCATCAAGAACATTGTTGATAATGGTAAATCCGCATGAAATCCAGAATCAGAGTCTGTTCTTCTAAAACTCCCCTTGCTTAAGAATAATGGCAAATTTCCAGAAGAAACTTGTTTGAAAGCATCAGTTGATGATCCAAGCATCAGGCGCATTTCAGGTTTAGTATCAGGCCGAATGTCCAGAACAGAAAATTTTGGAATAGTTATGTAGAGATCTGTCTCAGACAATGAAGTCATCCTATATGACACCCAAAGACCTTCTAGCTGTAAAATAGAGAAACAAATATATAAGGTCATAACTATATGTTCGGAAGAAACCTACCACTTCAAAATTTTACGCCATAATTAAAGCAGAAATCTCAGAGAAGCTAAAGCAGGACATATATGAATGCTACTCAAATAAACTCTACTATTATATAATAGATGAAGATACTCACTGCAATTTGAGCAAAAGGAGACTCCGCATGAATTCCATTATACAACTCCAACAGGGCATGATCAACCACAACCGCCACTATGGTAACAGTTCGTGAGAGTAGGATTTGACTATTGGTATTGACCTTATCAACCAGCAGCTTCATTGTATCCTTTGGGCCAGTTCTGGCACCACGGAAACTAGGGGGAAGATTTGGCTCTTCACATAAATTTGTGTATGCACAGTCCAGAATGACTTTATATTCTTTGTCAGACATGACACCATGCAATAAGCCCACCTAGCAGAAGACAATCAATAGGAATCAACAAGATATTATGCAATCTGCATGCATGACAGAAAAATGAACCAACAAACTGAAAGACTTCAAAACCAATTTGAAATTCGGGAAATCATTCAACTGTCAAACTATCTATAAGCAAAAATAATTGGCCAATCAACATATAATAAATTAGAAGTGTATAGCATCAAGTGGACGCAAAAATTATCAAGCTAACGAAGCAAACACACAAACTACCCGTATAACATGTTGTCAGAGCCAATATAACCAAACCATTATAGGCCACAAGCAGATGTAAGGGAAATTACTAGTTAAGGAGGTCAGAAAATTTTGAATACAGGAATGCTTATGAAGATAACCAGAGCACAAATAAATTACTCTTAAATTACTAATGAGGACTTCTCGTCTCAATATACACACACAGGCATTAAAGCCACATAAGGTCAAACCAGATGGCAAATGGCAAGTGTATAAGTTAGATCACCATCTATTGGGTACTAAAAAAAAAGTCAAAGATTGGTCCAAATCCAAAATTCCGCCCCAAATTATGTTCACCATTTGAAATATATATTGCTGAAACCCCTGCACTTGATACCATCCAGTACGTGTATCAAATACCAATCACCACAAGATAATCCACCCCATGCTTCAACTACATGTACCAACTATGCAAATATCAATAATGGTAAGATCAACCCCATCATATAGCCTACATGTACCACAAACCTAGAAAGATGACTGCAACAAAATTTTACAATTTCACAAGCAGAAGTTACCTTCACTTCAAGAGAAAATGTAGGGACTTTTTTGAAGACATCCCTCAAACTTCTCCTCACATAAACATCAAGTCCTTTGCCTTTGCGTATCATTGATTTACCCAAGCAACCGTCAATTCCTACAGACATATTGATCCCCAGAATCTGCAATATTATGTGAGTAAGAAATAGTCAAGTAATTGATATCATGATTTCCAAGGAAAAAAAAAATATTAATCATCTACCTCAGCATGAAGGACATCAATATGAACTGCTGAAGGATCTTTCTCCGGGGAACCATACCAACTAAATTCATTAGTGACTTTCAGCTGGCCCAGATCAAGTTGTATGAAACTACAATTCAACAAAATAGAGAGACAGAGTCAATGTTTGATGATGATATAACAAATGAATTTAACTTTGAAAATATAAGATCTAGTCATAAAGCAACAAAATCCTGGAGGTAGGTCCCATTGATAGGTATGATTTTAAATTCTGCTTGAGTTATAATTACGAAAATCTGTTCTTATCTGACATGCAAGATTCACCCCATAAAATTACAATCCTGAGTCCGCCACTCCACAAAAAAATTCTTCAGTTTTCACCACTTAACTACTACCTCATTGTAGCCTCTACTTACACAAAAATATTCTTCAACATTGCACCACCGCAGCCATCTCAGTCAACAGAAGCAGTGCCACTAATATCACTAGAGCACTCACCAGTTATTAGCAATACCCATAACTATGGCCTTCTAATATATGACAATTAACAATCTGCCAACTGTTTGAACTTTCAACCAGATAAACATTTTCAAAAAATTAATTTAATATCCTTTTTCAGAAAATTCGCATGGAGTTTTCAATTTCTTCATCGAAATGCAACCCAAATTTCTAATTAAACCAGATATGCATCATATAGTGGAATCCAGATCCGAATTTACGAACTCATTGCTTGTTGAATTCCTTGGAACAATGATTATTGGAGTATCAAGCGACAGGTCCAGCTTTAATGCTGCAGCTCCATCAATCTCATATTTCTGAATTAGCCACTCAAAGCCTCCGACTTTATCAACAAGTTCGATTGCCTCCTCAGTATGTGGGGTGGCAAGTTCCATAAAGTACACTGTTATCTGCATTGGCCATAAAAGATTTCATGATTCAACATAAATTTCAGTTATCCCTATCATAAAATAAAGAACAAAAAATATAGGACAAACTACTAAAACCCCCCAAATTATAAGCGATCGTTCAAACTCATACCTCATTTGTTGGAGACATTTACAAACACATACACAAACTCCTCAAAACCCTACAAATTGCCCCCCATTGTTAGACAAACTGTTAAAAGAATGTTAAGTACCAACCTGTCATTTTTGTGGCCTACTTTTTTTTTTGCCGATCTGGTCTCCACGTAGACAAAAACAACAATTTACAATTCACTATCTTTAAAACTAACCCATCACTTCTCTGACCTCACCCATCCCCAATAATGCTTTCTAAAACCCGCCATCAACGACAAATTATCCAGTGACAAATTCACTGGCGTTAGAAGCCAAAAACACGACAGCGTCCGCTAAACTGTCCACAGACATCATCTTCCCTCCTTTCAACCCAATTCGCGACCCCAATAGTTTACCAAAATCTTCCACCTCCACCTTAAACAGTGAACACAGAAGCAGCGTGGCCATGGGCCCTGAAAAACGCAGTTGGCACATATCAAGGACCCACCCAGGATACCCAACCTCATCAACCCTGAAACATCGTACTTCGACATTGACGACATCAAGCCAAGTTGCAAATTTAAAGGGAAAAGTAAAAAAAATAAACAGTAAGGATGGGATAGACTGATATCACACCAGCAGATTTTTAGGAATCACTCCTAGAGTTCTATGCATCAAACCTAGAGATCCATAGATGATAAGAACCCAAGGGTAGAACTTCCCCAAAAGCTAACTTGAAAGGAAGAAAGTAGAGCTCTTTTAAACCACTCTACAATTTTCTATTTTTCCAATGTGGGAAAATTGGGTCCTAACATCCCACCATGCTTCCGTACCCAACGTCCTCGTTGGCCCACTCTATTAACCTGGCCCGATGGTAGCCCTTTCCTCCCTTGAGGCGGCTTCACTCAACTACCAGTATTCGGTGACTCGATATTATGCCCATATATAATACCGACCTTAATCCAATCTCTCTCTGCAGAGTTGGGCCCAGTTGTATTGTGAAACCAGGCTCTGATACCAATTGATAAGAGCCCAAGGGTAGAACTTCCCCAAAAGCTAGCTTGAAGGGAAGGGAGCCCAAGAGCTCTTTTAAACTACTCTTAACATTTTCTAGTTTTCCAATGTGGACAATTGGGTCCTAACATTAGGCATCACACCTAGAGTCAGGTTGCATCACACCTAGAGTCAGGTTGCATCACACAAACCTGGAGCGAAGCAAAGCTTTGCAATTTTATTCAATATCCAAAACTCCCCTCTAGGATTTACAACGATAGTTTATATAGAGACCTAAACCTAATAAAACATGACAGAATCTTGCTGGAAATAAAACATATAGTAAGCTTAGTCCTTGTGCTAGAAGAAAACTACAAGACTAGCATTTAAAACAGGAAATAATCCCACTACCAAAACAGCAGTTATTTTATAAACCCTGATAATTAAAGACTAAGACCCAAGACACTTAAAAACTAAAACACCCTTGACCATTCTCAAATCATTCTCCCCTGGCTGAAAAATACGAACCCACGAGTCAATTGAGGAGCTTGAACATCATTGGCTAACGAACATCAACCGAGTTACTCTTGGCATCAATGACATTAAGGCTGTATTGGAAACCAATTATTTGTTTGTCATCAAGGTCATGTGGTATTGCAAGGCACTTAGTATGACAAAAGTAACATTCCAGCAATGGAGTTAACGGCAAGCGATGAATTTCTTCAACTTCCTTATCCTCAACAGGTTGCTGCATGATAGAAGGAATCTAAAGTACAACATCATAGGTTCCTAAATAGAAGAAACACCAATCACTGGCAGACGGTTCCCAAATAGGAGCTTTATCAATCACTGGTTGAATTGGGTCCTGCCTCTTCAATTGAGTGGATATGTCCACTATCGTTGACTATTTGGACTGTACTAGAGGTGGCAGTGGTTCTTGATCTGTGGGTTGCGCAACTTGATTCTTCACCATATCATTGTCATGAGATTTTTATCCCTGTTCAGCACCTCTAGAATCGTCAATGGAACTTGAACTTTTAAGTTCTTGAAACAAACTTCCAATGCCTCAAGTTTGTCCACAATTCGAAGCAACTCATCATGATAATCTATCAACCACCCTCAAAAATTTGTACCGGAATGTGAAGCCATAATATCAAACTTGCTCTCATGCCAAATTGATGTAGGACAAGAGGGCTAATATGATGTTTGAGGATTAAGGATTGTAGGCAGTGCAAAGAAAGGAAAGTTAGGGCACGTTTACTTACCAGTAATCGGAATGAAATCAAAGGTAATGATTCCAATTACTTCTCTTGCGTTTACTTGCAAATAGGTAATCATTAATATGTATGTGGACCCCGATTAACTAGGTGGTGAGATAATGGAGGTTGGGTGCATAGGGCAGTGAGGGTGGAGAGATTAGGGTGAAGGTGGGTGTAGAGGGCGATGATGGTGGGGAGATAATGGAGGTTGGTGGCTCAGCTATGTTTAGTAACTTTCAAAATTTATTCCTAAAATATAATATTTTATTAATTTTGTGTCTAGGTTGGAGTCCTTATCACCATCATTTTGGGACCTAAATTTCCTAGTAAGCATTTAACAAATGAACTAACGGGCTGATTCTAAATGTAGGGTTTTTCAGGAGTTTGTGTATGACTAGTCCAACAAATGGGGTATGAATTTGAAAAATCGAGTATAATTTGGGGGTTGTATGCATTTCGTCCAAAAATATACATAAAATCTATAAAATATAAACTTAAAGCAATGTTAAAATGGAAAGAAATAATACATCCCTGTGAGTTGTATTCAAATCATTGTAAGAAATGTCAAACATACCTCCTGAACAAACCTATAGAGGAATACAATGCGGACAGCAGAAAGTCGGCCACGCAAACTGTAATCATAACCTTCATAATCTTCATCTTCGGCACTATAAGAATTAAATTTGAACTGCAAAAATAAATGAAAAGATGAAATTATCTCAATGGATATCAGATTAAAAGAAATGTCTGAAACGGAATAGTTCACCCAGGTGGTCTGTACCTTGATAAGGGATTCAACACCTGGATTACGTATGTCACAAAGCCAAGCCCAACAGTGATCTGTTCCAAGAGACATATCACGAAGTCTAAAATTTCCTAGGGTACCCTCAATGGAAAGAGAACTTGGGTAGACCTTAACAATCATACAACCCAAGTCAGTCAATACAGTTAGCAGAGACCTAAACTATCAAACCTGAAACTACACACAGTAGTAAATTTCAATCAACACATATTGAAATAAAAGAGGGACTGAGAGAATTAGAAATCACAATAATCCCATCACCTTGAGGTCCAACAGGAAACTTTCTTGCACAAACATCGCAAGCGGAGAGCCATCCTCCTTGTTAAGAAACACAGTCACACTGTCAATATTCATGTTCAAATCAAATACTACACGACCTTTACCATAACCCAACAACCCTTTGACGCGCCCGTTTTCTTCAGTCTTTTCTTTCTTCATCAAAGGTTTATCATCTAAAATCTTTGTCGTGTCTGGGCGGCTTTCCGCATAGTACACAGAGCTTAGCTCCAGGCCAAAATCAATTAAAGCAACAAGTGTAGGTCTGTTGCAAAAGAATTCCAACTTTGACATGCGCAGATTCATCTGAAAAAAAAAATTATACTCAGTACAAAGGATTACTATCAAAATAAACTTCCTCCATACTTTAGTTTTTCATTGCAAATTTTACTAATACATGATCTCCAGCTAAAAGTCGACTGCTAATGTCAGACAGTACCTGTGTGTCAATACCATCATAATCAGGGGAGCTAGGACAACGAGTCAAGAAGCTAACAGACACAAAACTTGAATTATCACCGCCCTCCGCCTCATAAAATTTCTCACCAGAAATGACCTTTCCCTTTACAGAATTTTTTTCTAGAATTAAAGCCTCAGGAGATGTAAATCCTGTATCGCCTCTAATGTCCTCCTCATCGCATAAATCCATATCCATAATTTGTGAACCAAGGCCACCATCTGATATAGACATAAAATCTGGCAAAGCATCCGTAAACGCATCATCATCCTCATGAAGCAAAGCATACATTTCTTTCATGTGTGGATCAATTATCCCAGGGGAAGAAACTAAACTGTCACTGTTTAGCACCGAACAAGCTAAATATTGTGGAGTTGTCGACAGAGGAACTTGAAGCTCATCTTTGATTTTTAAAGAGTGCAGCTTCATCTTAAGTGTCAGGTCACCTTCCCAACGAATCATGTGCAACTGTAAAAAGAATGACCTAGTATTTAATACCGAAACCCATATGGCAATGAGCAAAGAAAAATAGTATATGATAACAAGAAGATAGTGAAAAATAAACTTAAGCGGATAATCTAGAAGAAAGGGCCAAATACAACTGACGTCAAGATTGAGCTCAACCATCTATGTGACAGTATGATCAGTTATATCAGAATTCCCATGAAATCTAAAAATCAAACATTTAAAACATCAAATTTGACACGGAAAATATAAGGAACATGTTCCCAACAAGGAAACTTCTCCCCAGCCCATACCCCAATTATCCTAATGCTAATCTCTGTATCAATCCACAAAATATAAATTAAATAAACAAGTGAGATCAAACAGATAAAAATAATTATGAAGATGACCAGAGCCAAAAGAGACAATTTTTTTTTTTACTTTATATATTCATGTCCTTTCGCATTCAAAATTTCCATGTCAACATAAAGAGAAAAGCTGTTATAAATCATAATGGAGTGTAAACTAGACACAAACCTTTCCCCCACTCGCAAGAACCTCAAGAATAAGAGTCTCACCAAGCTCTTCATCAACTTTATCACCAGTCTGCACATCACAGCAGGAAAAAGAAAACTATCAAATTGGTTCATCAGTAGCCTTGTAAGTTTTTCCGTTTTCATAAAGAAGTACCCATTTATTAAAATAACCACGAATGAAGAGGAGCAGGATCCTGTAGATACTTTAACGTGAATCAAAAAAAAAAAACTTACCTTTCCATATACAAACAACTTTGTCTCCACCAATGCCCCGTTAATGACAAGGTCAGCTGTTTTCGAAATCATGGTGGGAGGTTCACCAGTGACGTGATCACTTCTTTCTCCCAATACATCAACCGATGGAGGAGCCTACAAACAGAATAATAGAAATTCTTAAAAATAAAGACCAAGAAGATGAATAAAGCAGCAGATTTAAGTTCGGAAAGATTGTATATCATACAGAAGCTTGATATGTGGCTTGTACAAGTCCTTTCAACCAAACGGACTTTTCCTCCTCAGCTCGAAACTCTATAATCAAGGTACTTGAAGACTCCAAAGCCTGGAAAAGAAATAGAAATGCATTCAAAATATATATATGTAAAAACAGTAAGAAATCCCCAGCTCCAGGCACAACGCTAGAACAAAATGACACAAAAACCTATATTCTTCCAAAATTTAATCATCCAGATGTCAGTTCTAAAGCAAAGATATAAATATTCAATTCCACTGAATATCCTTCAAATTCTAAAATATCACTTCAAACAAATTTAACATACCTTTTGACTGTCCATTCCCCTGTAACTCACAGCGAGACAAAATGGTGAACCACCAATGTTGGCTGAAGGAACCTCATATACTTGTCTACCAGACATGCTGTAGCATCAAAATAAAAAGATTTTCAGTAAAGATAAGAGCATAAAGCACTCAATTGCTGGAGATTATAGAAAGAATAAAAACCAAAAATAACTTCATATTACTCGAGAAAGAAAGAGGAAAAGCCATTTGTGCGAGCAAAATGTGCTTTGGTGAGTTTAGTGGTGTACAAATGAAGTGATGGAACCTTATAGAGTGGGAGTTTGGAAGAGAATTTGGACAAGGTGGACCTCATCCTCTTACATTATTGTACTGATGTGGGTGATGGTACCTAAAAAGAAGCATTGGTCGCTGATCATATGGTTTGGGAATCAGTCAAATGGGACATTTCAGTGGGCAGGAACTCTTAATATATTGGCGCACCATAAGTATTAGAGCCATTTTGTGCCCTTTTGGAATTTTGATACTTTGCTGAGAATAAGAAGGAAGGAATCTGATATGTTGTACTCGCTCATTGGGAAAAGGGGTACCATTAATGCTAGACCTTACTGTCAGGTTTATGTGGTGGGAAGAATTTAAGAAATTTTCCAAGAAATTTTAAGTTTGATAATCATCCATCATGAATGCAAGTCCCTTCTCACCACCCAAGACACACTATGTATGGTTTTTATCTCAAAGGCTAAGGTTAAAAGATACGATTAGATTCTCATAAAAAAATCAAACAAAAGTTTATTTAAATAATTGAATTGGATTTTGGCAATAAAAAATACAATTGAATCGGATCAAAAATTTTGAATTTTTTTTCCAAGTTTTTTCTCGTCTCTCAATTACCTTTGTGTATTCGTCAATTATTTTGTTGCAAAATCATTCAGACATCAATTACCTTTGTGTATTCGTCAATTATTTTGTTGCAAAATCATTCAGACATTCTATTTTTATAAAGGAGATGCAAAAATGAAGGAAAAGTTTATTTGAAGAAGAAGAAAGCAACATGGAGGCTGGAACTATTTCGACTTCGGTATTTTTTTTTTATAAGATTTCGACTTCTTAGATGTTTTTATTAAATATTAAGTTATTTGCCAAGATTAATTTTAAATTTAGGCTTTTTGTTATCTATTAACATGAACAGAAAAAATTCGACAAAGTAAAAGGAGATGGCAGAGGAGTAACAATGGCGTAGGGTTTATTAAGGGAGGAGACTGCCCAAAAAAAATGGAGGAAGGTTTATACTTTTTCAACAATCATGATACCTTTTTTTTCCTTCTATTAGGTTTTTTTTGGGTAAATAAATAAATTTTTTTGATAAATTTTTTATTTATTTTAAATAAATAATTGTTGTTTATTAGTTAATCCATATCATTAAATGATGAAAGAGAATACAAATAACTTCTAATCAGAGCCATTGGTTGACACTAAATCTAAAGTCCCAAAAAGAGTGTAAAATTATGTGTAAAAATGTAAGTCCCTTGATCCTAACCCTACAGCTATATATATACAACCAGAACAGATGCACAAAAATAGTGAGCCAAAAAATTAGAAAACTACAAGAGCAAACCTTGAGAAACACTCCCGAACATAAATATATAACCTTGTTAACAAAAAGGAAAACATAGGAGGGAGGGAGGGAGAGGCAAGAGAGAGAGAAGGAAAGCAACCTTGAGTATCGCTGCTGACTCTGGGACTTTTCAGATTCCAGCACATACAAATTTATTCCCGACAACACAAGAAAACATGGTTGCCAGGTAGCCACAGAATTTCCAATCCCCTGAAGTGGAAAAGTAAAGGAATAATTAACATCGACATGGAAATATGAAGAAGACCACCCTCGTGTATTCCTTAGTGTCGAAATAGTACCTTCCATACTAAAATTCTAGCATCGGTAGAAAGATCTGCAGGACTCCATGGAGTTTCTGCTTCAAAATCATCAATAGCAGGCTGAGCGCAAGTTTCCAATGTACCATAGAATATGTTCAACAATTTGACAAGCCTCTGAAATCTTGATGGTGAAAAGTGAATGCCAAGGTTTGGCACTTGAATTGAAATGCGCATTGACGGGTAACTAGGGTGTGGCACTTTGATCTTCGATTAAAAGATGCAAACATATGATTAACGACAATTCTAAAACTAGGAAAAGTCAAACTAGATTTTTAATATAAAATAGTATAAAAACAAGCGGGAAGGACATGGGAACTTACCCGATCAACAAGTACCGCCATTCCACACCTATCTATGAGAGAATAGGAATTGTCAACATTTTCTGGGGTAGGAGATAAAAGTGGGTGATCATCATAATTAGGTACATCCAAAGTGCAACTTTGACAGTCAGAACCACAATCCATAAAAAAGGCAGCAATATCTCTTCCAGTTATAAAAAACCGAGAATAAAGACTCTGCCTCTGTTCATCATTCTGATTATCCTGCAATCATTAATTTATCATTTCAGGCAATGCAACTTCAACCAGAGGCAATTTGGTCACTAGTATAGGTCATTATTAAAAAAGGCATACCTTGGTGTGCAGTGTGAAATGACCAAAATCCAAAAGAAAATGGCTATCACATTTGGAAGAGCCACATGTTCTGATAGGAACTCTTACTTTTGGAGCGTCTAGGTCAATGTCAAGAGCAAACCTGAAACAGGATCAGTAATGTAAAAACAAGGATAATAAACTCATTGCTAACCTCAGTACAGACTATACAGAATAGAAAAACATTTCATTTCAAATTTTCACCTAAAGCTATGAGGAAACATAGATTAATTAACAATAACAGCTCAATTCTAGTTGAGCTCTGATTGTTGAATGATGTCAATGTTCTAGGTTATAGTTGAGCTCTTATCGTTGAATGATGACAATTTTCTAGTAATATGAGTAGCAAAGAAGACGTGGGTGTTTAAGAATGCGGTTGCAAAGAAGGTTAACTGCATAAGGTATGAGGTTCATTTTGGGGCTTATGTGTGTCATCTGTAGCTTTGAAGTTTAAAGAGTTTCCTACTTTGTTATTTTATCAGATTAAAAAGCAGCTGTTTTCTGTGGTTTGGTGTATCTCTCTCAGGGTAGCATATTCACAGGGTTCAAGTTTAGATTCTAGAGATCAATTCTATTCCAGAGACTAGAATTTAGGCGTCACAACTAGTTGCAAAATCTAGATGTTAAGGATACTCCAACAGATGTACTACCTTCATATCATTTTGAAGAAAAAAAATAAAAGGGAACTGATTTCTGCACTCCATATTTTACTTTCTGCACTCCATTTTGAAAAAAAAATTAAAAGAGATAGTGGAGTGCAGAAAGTAAAACTCGGTGTGTGGAAATCAGCTCCCGAAAAAACATTGGGAGGAAGGTGGACAAGTGTTAGGGAAAACAAAAGAAGAATTTGTGCTTTAGCTAAGACAGTTAGCTAAAATGTCCCCCTTTGTACTTGATTTGAAGACCAATACAGGCGTGTTGTGATGGTGAAAAAGTTGTGGTATAATTAAAAAACTTTCCTAATGTCAAGTGTTCAAATGTAATTTGTTGTGCGTGAGAGCCAATAATTTCTTGGTTGCTGTAGTAATGTTTCCTACTCCAATGTTTACTGGTTACATTGTATTTTTGGATGTTGACGGTTTATCTTAGTTGCTCATCATTTGTTTCTATTTTCTTTAATGAATTAATGATGATGAAGTCACTTGTGTAGTAGAGCTAGAATCTTATTGATCATTAATTCCTTAATTTTTTTTGGGAGCTGAAAAAAAACCTGATTTCAGAAACATATTCCTTGAATACCCAATACTTCACGCATAAAATAAATTAATCAGTTCATGGCCAATACAGTTTTATGATCAACATATGAGTTGCAGACAGTTAAACTGTGGTTGGAAAGAATAATAAAGGTTATATCTTAAAACTTTTAAATCTGAACTAGAGGTTCAATTAGTGAAATAAGAACCAAGTATAATGTATATTAACCTGCTTTGTTCTTCTAACACCATTTGAAATTGCTCCTGTGCTCTACGAGTCACTTGCTCGATTTTCATCTGCTCATAGAAATGAGTGATAATAGCTTAGTTCAACATGAGTATAATGCCACGTCAAACATGTCGCATTAAAAAAAACAGTTATGACATGACTACCTGCAAAGCAGTTGCAGTTTCCAATGTAACAGTGGGACTAACTGCATTACTCCTTTTCACAAATTCTAAAAAGCGATGAACGCTATCCATCAAAACCTGCAAAAAAAAAAACAATTCAGCAGGGACAATCACCAAGACGGATTTCACCACCTCTCCTTTTCTCTGTACACAAATATTGGACAATTACCGTGACATGACAGGGAGAAATCGTAGCCGACAGCCTCCAGTCAACGTTCTCTCCAACTGGAGAGTATACAAAGCTAGCAGCTAGTGCATTCACCTTCTGCTGGCTAGAGACACTCTGCCCAAAGAAAAAAACAAAAGAGAGAACAGATGAATAACTTACAAGCAAGATTTGCTAACGTAATGGAGAATTTAAACTTAAAGAACAGTATCATTTTGATTCCCTGTCAAATTAATATAAAAAACTCCACTAATATTTTAGAGGAAGGGACTATCATAGTATACAATTTCAAAACCACTTTAATTTGTAAAAAGTTGATAAAAAACAAAAAGATTTATATCAAAACATTTTTGAGTTCATGTCAGATTTTTCCTGTCACCAACTTAAAACCTATTACTGTGAAAATCAAAACATTTATATAGGAAAAAACCTGGGCAAGTGAGCCTTCAGGCGCAGACAAACCGTAGAATTTCAACGATACATCACAGTAGGTACTTCGATTTTTAAACTTGGTGGAGACTTGAAGTTGCTCAAATCTACAACACACAACCTCAGTTTGATTTATATCAATGATCCTAGTAGCAGCTTGACCGATAGACACAGTTACCAAAAACCGGATCATATTCTGCACGTCTTTTCCTGAGTGTGATGTCACAGCTTCATCTGGCTGATAACTCAGTAATTTATTGATTGCCTGCCATTCCTCTTTCGTCAGTCTTTCTTCTGGTAACTGTGATCCCTCAGAAACATCCATAACAGCAGAACCTTCCGCAGGTGCACCCCTGAGAGAATAAAAAAAGAAACTCAACAAATTGGGAGTGTATATATAGATAAAAACTGCATGCAGAGCTTCCCCAAAATTGGAGGTCCACATAATCTAAGTACAACACATGACCAAAAAACAAATACAGAACACAAAGAGATTGAAATGGTGGAGTTCCAACTAACCACATAAACGAAAACCAGCTTTTCTTCTGGAACGACCTCTGTTCAGCTGCTTCCTTAGATTTAACAGATTCTACCTTTGCATGTGCAAGTAACCTGCACGATACATGTACAATATAAATCTTTTAACTCTTTAATGAAATCTTGTTTCTCATAAAAAATAGAAATTAGTACAACATCATCTATAGAATATACTTCAATAGTATATTATAACCGAGAAAACGACACAAGAACAGGGAAAGGAGTCCCTTCAGCAAATAACACCCCAAAATGTAGCATGCTAAAGATTTAAATCCATAAGAAATCATTTTGTTCCTCTTTCGTACACCCTCCATGGAGAGTGAGACTAGTATTTTATGTAAAGTAAAGTTCTTTAGCATAAGATAATCTGACTACCATTTTAATCTAGTTCAGACTAAGATATTCTGGTTTGAGAAGACTAAGAATCATGAATCTTGGAATACGTTCAAAAAGAGTAGACAAAATTCCCCTTCCCCATCAGAACCTAGACCGACATTCAAGGGCAGCTTTTGGATTGAAGACAAAATTAATTAGCTTCCCAATTAAATTAATTAGAACGAAACAATATAATTAAATTCGTTATGAATCCCAATAGTAGAATCCAAGATTTTGTTTGGTGAAACACTAGATTCCAAGTTTAGTCAAACATAATCCGGGAATTGTAATTACCACTCCAAAAAAAGTCATTCTTCAACTCCTCTCTCTACTTTTACACTAGGAGTGCAGAATGAATTTTTTGGAGTGCCAATAGCAGCTCCTTATCATACTGTTTTGGCATTTTATTCCGAGAAATTTAAGGGAATGTAAGCTAATCACTTTGCACATTCCACACCAACCATATCAAAAGTTCTTAACTCACTACTCCAGGTAGTACAGTGGAAAATCTTGTCCCCTTTTTTTGTTATAAATGCTCACAATTCTACTAATGAAAGTACGTTTCTTTTATTACAAAAAAAAAGTACTGTACTTACTCTAAGAGGTCCCTCCAATCCAAACTCAAGTGTTGGTTCTTTTCAACCCGAAATAATAACTATGAAGCATGCGGGAGGTAAAATATACAATTTATCATGCAGAAGCAGGTATATATGCATCCCCCTTAAACTCATAATCAATTTCAATAAATAGCAATGAACTTGAGGTGGCTAAATCATTTACCTCCATAAAAGAATTACTTTAGAATCCAGATCTTTCTCAATTTCTCTAATTTCTGCATTATTAACATTTGACAAGTGTTGCAATGAACCAGCATACAATTGGATGTAATGGCGACGAAGCTGACAAAGATTCCGAATGCAGTCCCACGAGAATCGGTAACTGATTCAGGAAAATAGGAGTGAAGTCAGAAAAAATAATGAAAGATTGACAGAAGTACATCACCACTTTGCAATCTACAACCAAAAGAATGTTGTCCAATCAACGAAATGTTAAGCACACTCTACAACTCAAACCGAGTATTATAATTTACAAAATTTGCAAAAATATCTTTACGATATAACAGCAAGAATTGAGCTAATAAATCAGCCTTGAAGTAAGCAATCCAACAGGTCATAAACAGTCCACATTAAAAACAGACATAACATATGCATACAGATAATATCTCAATCGAGTATAGATATATATATTACCACATTTTCTTCTGCTGCAGGCCAGCTTGGACAGCATAACACCACCACAAATAAGGAGCCTCTGAAACTGGCACCATAGGTCTCAAATGGGAAACTTCAACATAGGTCTTGTATCTTGACACAACTTCTAATAGTTTTATCCAATCATGATATTGTGCCTATAAAAAACAAAGAAAAATCAGTTCTTGCCTTAGCCTTACCAAGATAGATGAAAAAGAAGATGTGGAGAAGAAGAAACTGACACCTTTCTAAATAAATAAAAATTATTACTAATAAAAATAAAATAATATGCGTGACCTTAAACTCTCCATCATAAAAAATAAAAAATAAAAATAAATAAACTAAAAAACTGAGAAAATATATTTGAGTAAATACTTATGTCTAAGAAGAAATGTCGAGATGAATATGGGGATACTACAATGTGAAAGAGATGCTTAAATGAATATTAACTGCATTAACTCCCACCAAGAATTTAAAAATATTATTCATGTATAATGTGTAATTAAGAAATATTAAACGTTATTCTTTCTCAATCGCACAATAGGAGAGAGTATGGATGCAACGGAATGGGAAAAAAAAACTATAACTAAGACTTCCGAAAGGAAGGAAAAATTGTAGACCTCAGTAATTGTAAAAGAAACATCACTCAGGACAAGAGAAGCTCTCTCAAATGGAATGTCCGGATCATTTCTTTCTTGATTTCCAACGCGGTGATATTTTAGAACTCCATTTATAGGTGACACCAAATAGTTGCGATTCACAGCCCACTTAGACACCATTCGACGGTCATCAGCAGGTTCATTTATACCATCTTCAAAAATCTAGAACACATTGATGCAAGGAAACGAGTAAAGAATATTTCTTAAGAAGTGGGTAATAATGGGTTAGGCTTGAGATTACAAAAGTATATGCACTTCATATAAACGAATATTCTGGCTAGTAATAGTGCAGCATAAGAACAAACCTGAATCCATTCCTCAGGAGTGAGATCTTCCCATCCCTTATCTATCTTCCAAGGAACACTATCAGAATCATGATACATAGCAAGCCTTTCCAGTTGCAAGGACTGTCACAAGGAGATTATTTGTATCCAAGAAGATTAAATATAAATTTACATGTAAGAGCATAACCATTAAATACAAAAACCATAGAACACAATAGACATTGTGAAAAGATAATCATCAAAGCAATGTTACAAGTTGGGTGTCCTTGTCTAAGCGTTTTAAGGATGTTTCATATAGCATAACTCATCTTGATTTGATTGCAGTTTTGTTAAAAGTGTTGGTGCTGGTGCTGGTTTTTGTTTCTTTCAGTTGGCCTTAGTGTGTGTGGTTTTTCTTGTTTGTTTTATGCTTGGTCCAGATAGATAATACTACAGTCCAGAAAGTTATACAAAGAGTGATCCACTGATGAAGCATTCTCGGAAAAGCCAGGATCTGTAAGAAAAAATAAGAAGGCTAACCTTCCGCAACTTATCAAGCGCACCACTGGTATCAAACGTTTCATTCCCTTGCTCATCCATCGTAACAGCAGCCAGCTTGGCCAAAGTAACACCAGTACAAAATGGATGCCCAAGATTACTACAAAATAGAGCTGTTTTAGAAGTAGACAAAGAGCAAGCTTGGATGGAATACAATTTCTCCGTAGAGCAAAAAGTAGAAATAAACCTAGTACAAACAAAATTAATACAAGAATTCAGACTTTAAAGAAACTTAGGAAATTACCAACCTGATTGAATCCTCATATCTAATATGTACATTGCTAATTGATATCTTCAGATTTCCGATAATAGTAGCGATAAGGGAACCTAGCCATGAATTTCCAGGAGGTGGCTGCAAAATATTCAGCTGTCAACCGAACTGCTAGATTTTGTCCCGGACAATAGGAATGAAATTACACCATTTATTTCACTTAATAAAAAAATGAAAAGTATAGCAATAAAAGAAGTAGTAAACTGAGTACATCTAAAGTATGAAAGAGAGCTCTAAGAAGTGAAGCCCATCTTGTACAAACTCATGGAGTAGTTTGTGTGGCATGTCATTTGTATCAGACAATCCCACGCCTCTCTTAATTTATGCTAAGACTTTCAGGACATTTAGTTTATGAGCTGAAATAATAGCTTATGTGATGTCCCATGTATCAAACCATGACAACCCCATGTGTTTGGCACAAGGCCCAGTTTTTTAAGAAGCAATAAATCCGGATGAATTACATGCAATCCATATTCCACCAAACAACATATGCTTTTACGCTGGAAAATTTGTTAACGCAATAACAGACTCTATTATTGAATCAAAACATTATCAATTTTCTACCAAGAGACACCGATCTTCTTCCCTGTCATTTACTTTCATGAGAGATATATATCACGTATTTAACATACCCAACTCCATAAATATATATCTCAATCAAAAAAGAGCAAGCCAACTTACTGTTAACAATATTTGGTTATGAACAGGAAAAGAACAAATAAAAGTGCACACCAACAAGATTGATCTTGTTTGTGGCCTCAATAAGATTTTTTGAGAAATATTGGGCAGGTTTTGTGTTTCTTTTAAATAAAAAAAGAAGGCAGATGAAATTAATATGTGCCATGTTTGACAAAAAAAAATATTAATGTGGCATGAATATATACCACCGGAAGTTCTGACAAGTATTAATGAGATAACCAACACATCATGTATAAGGAGAGCTGCAAGAAGAAGGGTTAAGGATGCATAATAATTTTAACCAACAATAGATGCCAAAAGTAAACAAGTGACAAAATGAAGAACTTTACACTTCCTAGCTTGGACTTTGATATTGCTTCAAGAGTTGCCGACTCTGTTTCCTGCACACAAGATAAGCCGAAGGAAAAATCAGAATATATGAGTAGGGATGTTATCAGAAAATTCTTCGGTTTTCCAATTACAATTTGAACTAAGACCATAATGAATTTCAATGTGAATGAATAAGAAAACCCGCTAGGAAGGACAAATGCATGCATTTCTTGTATGCGCTATTTATTTCCAATCATTTTTCACCAGTAGCTGATCCTAATTATACACCTTATTCTTAAAACCTTGTAGGATAACTGGGTTTCTCATAAACCCATACTAGAGTCAATCATCAAAATTCTTCTAATTCTAATCCTCACAATCTGCATTCCCTACTTGGCTACTGTTAGAAGTTTTTAATTTGTTTTTGAAGAAACACAATATTACAAGTGGGATGAACACCAAAACCATACTAGCACCCCCAATCAACAACAGATAGAGCATACATGGATACAACTACTTGCACGCAAATTATACCTCAATCTGTTGAAGTTTAGCTTCAAATAGTTTTTCCCTGTCCTCCTACAAAACCAAATTAAAAACAGTTAATTTGATGATGATAGTAATTGAAAACATGATAACTTAGTACATAAGAAAAGAGAACCCCAAAAATATGCAATTGAAATATAAGTTTCACACACTACACAGAAATCACCCTACGTTGAGTGTCCGGCCATCAGTGATTGGATAAGCAAGAATGAACACACGGTCAATTAGAACTATCACAGGTTCTTTGCCTAAACTTTTCCAGGGAACCTACATTTATAAGAGGAAAAAGGAAATAAGGACAACGAAATAAAAAGTAATCATAAGATCAGTGGAAATTAAGAACGAAAACCCAGCCCAGTGACCAGGTAGTGACCACAGTTGCTACCTTCAGTGTAATCGTGCCAATAAAACCAGCTTTAACAGTGACTGGAAGTTTTAGTGAATTTAGGGCCTCTGCCTTCAGTTTCAAATCTTTGAGAACAACATCACCTGTTAATTAGAGGAAATATATGAGTATAGCATCATAGCGAAAAGAAAACGCCAATCATTACTATGAAACAAAGGACCATATCAGTGAATCATATTAAAACCACTGTGCTCCACACTGCAAATATGGTAAGCACACTGCTTAAACGTAGAGAAACGTTATAGCCATTTGTAATGATTTTAATGAATTAGGTAGAAAAGGATGAGAAAATACATAACACAAGCCCACAAAAGTCATAATACATCTACCTTTCCAGACACTGATTCTTAGAGCTTCAGCTGAGAGTCCATGGACATATTCCCCCAAATATCTTCGAAGCAAATGCAGAACCTACCAACAAAGCATCAAAAGTTATTATTTCATCTAGAGCTACTAGATAGGATCAAACTTACATATTGTTAGCGGTTAAACATAATCTATGGTAAATATGACTTATTATAAAGAGAGAAAAAGTGCATGAATGAATAATACTTTCTCTAAATTTAACTACAGGCACAAACTAATAACCAGGCATATTCGGATAGAGACTCTTTGAGACAAAAGCAGTGGGAAATGACTTTATTGTGGGACAGGGTCAGAGTTTGGACTTCATGTGCGTTATAGTTTCCAATGAATCAGAGATAACCCTTTTGTCTGCTGAACATGAACTGGAAGACTTGTTTCTTGGGCAGTCCATGAATATCTCTCTTCGTCTAGTTGAATCTGTTTTATTTAATTGTCTATCTGATAGCTTTAATAATTGAATGCTATAGGGGTTATGCATGTTATCTCAGTGGATGGCAGGTCCATTGCTTTGTTTTTATGAAATTTCTCTTTCTTATTAAACAAAAATCTAGAATGTCCAAGAAGAACACTTCGGTTAGACATTCCACTCAAACCCACGTATGAGTTTGGCACAAGGAAATTTCTTTGGAAGGCAAAGAAATACATAGTGAAATGAGGATACTTGATGTTGCGTGTGTAAGAATTGTATATATGGATAGTGCCGAGGTTCAACATAAACTGAATACCTTGGTTACAACATCACTCACGTTATAAATAATGAAAAACATTCATGATATATCATTTTTTAGTCTCAATTAGAATAAACAATGATTGCTTAGTTCAAAACTATATCCAGTTTTGAATTGTGGTCCTTCTTTTCTTACTAATTACTATGTTCTCATTCTAGCTACTTACAAATTATATATATATGCATATATATGTAATCAAAGAAGGAGATGCTCTTTTATAAAACTATAAGAAAATAACAGCAATAATAATACCAAGAGATCAAGTTACGAGTATGTGACCCTTGGAACTTCAAATTCTTAACAGGCACACTAGTTTATCTTTATCAGGAGAAGAATCACTTCCCATTACACTTCTCAGGGTTTAAACATTCTATGGAAACCAGTTCTTCACTCTCACCTCAGCCAATTCATATCATGAAAACTTAATAATACTGAGTTCTTTGCATAATCTAGATATACCTAACACATACCATAACTCCAGGAGAACATCAAAAATCATAGATACAATAATACAACCCAAGAAACGCGAGCAACTAAGGGGCTTTCGTCAAATTTCAAGAATTAAAGAAGCTAAACCGATCAAATAGATTAAATATAGCATGAAGATACTCAAATTCATGCGCAAAAATCGCAAAGAGAACAACAAAGAGCCTTACGTGTGCTTCAAACATGGCGGTGAATTGAACAGACGATTACTGGAAGCGATCGGCCGGAGATAACAGGCTAAACGATATGCAAAGTGAGTGTGATCGACGCCCGAGCAGTGCCATTGAAGTCGCGTAAAATTAGAATGCAAAAGCTCAAACCCTTGCAGCGAGAGAGAGAAGCGAACGGTTTGAAGGGAAATGATGGAGAGGATGAAGACCAAATGGGGAGAATCTGCGTAGGAACCAGAATCGGTGACAGGCGTGCGAGCCTTCTATATATATATGTGTACCCGGGAAAGCAAGGGTAATCTTCCAGGTGCTTTTTCTGTCTTTGGAAATCAAGGATATGTTTTTTAGCCTTCATTTTTCCATCTGCAAATTACATGGTCATACGACGGGTCCAGCTGCGTTTTGATTTTCTCTTTTTTCTTTGCCCTTTTTATTATGATAATTAATAACTGCTAGCCCCTTTTTCTTTTTAAGGAAAAAATTTGAAGTATGAAATAAATGCAGTTCTCTGTTTCAAATTTTCGAATACAAACGTTTATGCTCAATTTTGCATCTCACTAATACACCATAGTGCTTTTTTTCTTGGATGGAAAAAAAATCCAATTTTCAAGCTTAATGTTGTGATGGGAAAACAGTTACATGGCCCAAGAAATCCTTGACCAATCTCAGAAGACAATGGAACAACAACAAAATCTCAAGAGAGAAACATTTTGTGGCCCAAAAAATCTTCAAAAGACAACTTCACATATCATTTTTACAAGAGGAAATGAGTGATCAAGTGAGTTAGAGGGGACCATTGGTGACCATGGTCAATGGTGAAAAAAATAATTAGTGAAGTGAGCAGGATTGATTTTGAGTGTTTCTATATATACTCAATATTGTGAGGATGTGAAGGAAGAAAAGTCTCACGTTGTAAAATTGCACAATCTTACACGGATGAAACACGATAAGATGGTACGAGTAAGTTTGGATTCTGGCTACAAATTCTATTTTGATGTCCCTCCAAGTCGTCATTGTGGTGGAATGACGACTTGGAGGTTGAGGTTGTTTTTTCATCTAAATCTGTAATTGATACCTCAATAAAATTCAGTGGTAGGGCAGAGACATGGGATGCAACTTGGGTTTATGGGACTCCCCAATAGGGAGGAGAAGGAAAGATTTTGGGATTGGATGTGTCGCCGGTTAGTTCAGCGGAATTCTCCTTGGTTGTGTATAGGAGATTTCAATGAATACTTGTGGGTCCATGGGAAGGTGGGAGGTCGGGTTGATTTGATTGGAGGAGGAAATTCCTACTTGAATTCATTGATGCAGTTGCACTAATAGACTTCAGGTGTAATGGAAACCCATTCACTTGGAAGGGAGTTAGAGTAATCCAAGAACGAATTGACGGTGGCGTGATCGATGCCGCCTGGCACATCGATCATTCATCTCCCGACTTTAGGCTCTGACCACTGTCCCATCATCCTACAAACCCAGCAACCCGCAAAGCGTGGCAAGCGTAGTTTCTAGTTTGAAAACGCTTGGTGTTTAGATTCTGAATGCAGTATGGTTGTAAAGGGGAGTTGGGAGCCGAGACTGAATTGGTGCTGCTCAAGAAGATGGAACGTGAAAATAGAACGTTGTAGAAGCCGGTTGGAGGATTAGAGTAGATCAAAGTTCCCAAACAGCAGAAAATGCAATGATGGGCTTTTAAAGGAATTGGATGCTCTCCAAGGAGATTGGGGAATTAACGCGAGCAGGATTAATGAGATTCAGAGGGACATTGGTGGCTTGTGGAAGAAGGAAGAGGTGTATTGGAAGCAGAGGTCGAGGATAGATGGCTTACTGAGGGGGATGCCAACACATCTTTCTTCCATCATTCGACTATGCAACGAAGGAGATCCAACATGATAACGAGGCTCAAGACCGAAAATGGGGCCTGGCACACAAACGAGGGGCAGTCAGATTCAGCATTGACAGATATTTCATGGGCTTGTTCAAGTCTGAAAGTAAGCAAGGGGCGATGTTTAACATAAAAGAATAAAAAACAATTAATAAAGATAATAGTCTATGACACTCAACAACCACAATTACTTCCTAACATGATTTCCATCATTCAATTACTATGAATTATCTAAATATGACGACTAATGCCCACTCCACATATTTACATCTCCTTCTTAGTTTGTATGTCGCATGTTTTTTCGACTCACTACAAAGTCTATTCAATTATGCAATAGTTCTCTTAAGATTATGTCATAATTCTCTTAAGATTATGTCATAATTCTCTTAAGATTATGTCACAATTCTCTTAAGCGATTATTATACAAAAGAAAGTCGAGGAGAGAGAGTCGGCAAAAAATTTCAAATGTAAATTTTTCATAATTACAAAACTGCCTTTTTTTGTTTTTGAACTATAACTCCTTCATCCAAGACACTTTTCCGAACACCCATCCAATTCCATTCCATGCAACTTGTCAGATAACCATGCTCTTCAAACAGCATCAACGACAACCGCAGCTTCAAACAGCAGTAATAATAGTAGCTTCATACAGCAACAACAACAACAACTTCAAATAGCAGCTTCAGTAACAACAAGATCATGAGTTTGATGGGTGGTATTAGAAAGTATTGTTTTAGTTAGAAACGTAAAAGTAACGAAGAAGACAGTAAGACAAAAAGCTTAACCAGCAAGTTAGGATTTTACAATGTTCACACTCTCCAACTTGAGGGGAAGTGTTAGAAATCAAATCCTAAATTGATTTGACATCTTAGTTTGATTTGTTTACTAGATTTGGTTACTTGATTTACTTGTTATCTTTACCAATAAAGTTTCCAATTACTTGTAGGAGTTAGATTATTATTAGGTTTTCTATTCTTATATAAAGGGTTTTCTGTTAGACTTTCTATTGTAACCTAAAAAATCTTTTACCTTCATATCAATAAAGTTTTTCTCCATCATATGCTTTTAATATGACGAGTTTAATTGTAAGGAGTCCAAAGAAAAATGTATGGATACATAATACAATTTAGTTTCAACATTTAATCATTTTACCTTAATTCTTCTCGATCCTAGATGGTAGATACGCAAGATACTTATATATAACAAAATTTAGTAACCAATTGAATTATAGATCGCATGCCTCATTTTTAACAAATTAAAAATATAACAACAAGTTAAAACGATCATCCGAATAGCTAATACATGAAAGAACAACCCCGTTAAGAATATAAGGGTTAATGCCTCAAATGGTCTCTGAACTACACCTCGAGGGTCATTTTGATCCCCAAATTAAGCTATTACATGTTTTAGTCCGCAGACTCTATCATATGTGCCAAGTTTGTCATTCTTACTTAATTTTGAGTAGTTTACCTTCCATTTGAGGAAAAAAAGAGTCTATTCATATTTTTTTTTAGAAAAAAAACTTATATAAAAGGAAATTAAATTTAAAAATAAAAACAAAAAAACGAAGATTGCTCCCAGTTTCCATCCCACTCATCCAGTCCACCTAATCTTTTTAAAATACCAATAATTGAAGACCCAAAGTAAAAGGAGGGAATTGAGTTGATCATTTTTAGTGCAGGGTGTTTAAAAATAAAAATATGGAAAGGGGTTTCATCAAAAAAAGAAAAAAAGTGTAGAAAGGGGCAAGGCAATAGCAAGTGATGTAGGAGTCGAATTTGATGGCTACCGGTAGTGAAATAGGAATTAGTAATAATCTTCTTAATTGTAAAAATTCTATTTTTTACTTTCATCCTTATATCTTTTAAATAAAAGGTAAAATGGTCAAAATTGATAAAGAATGACGAATTTGGCATGTTTAATCGAGTTTGAAGATTACAAAATATAATATCTTAATTTTAGAATCAAATTGACATTCAAGGCATTATATTTGAGGCGTTGATCCAGAATATAATTGTCAAAACCAACAACGTATATTAAAGTATATGGTTTGTAATTGCAATATGCGAGTGGGTCAAGAGTTATTAGAGAGCCCATTTTGATATACAAATTAAGAGAGAGCCCCAATTCCGTGACCGTGCCGTGCCAGCTCTTAAACATTTTACCAGCTGTGTGATACATAGGCTGGAGCCAGTAGCCAGTAGCCAACACCCGGTGTATGATGTTGCAAGTGAAACAAGATAGTCTGCAATAAGCATATATTTAATAAATATAACATCAAAACCGGCCAAGTCAAACCTGATGTTGTATGTGTTAGATGCCGAAAATGACACCAATCAGACTGTGAAGATTATGCACATACACCAAGAACACAAACATATACGTGATTCATTCCGAATTGGACTACATCCATGAAACTAACTTTCCGAATATTATTATTAATCTTATATTTGTTACATTTAGGTTGACTTTGAGCCATTGCGAGAATGGTGAGATGTGGAAGAGCTAGTCTTCTCAAATGTGAGGGATAACTACCTCCAAATAGTCAAGGCCTAGTGTTCCTTTAGCTTGTAAATTTCGTATTGGACTTAGACTCGACCCAAGTGGGAGATCAAATCCCACACTAATAGTACCCAAGATTCATAGCTTGATCACCATTTACCGGGCAGGCTCTGAGGTGTTCAAGGTGGTGGAATTACACGGGGTCCGGGTTCAGGTTCGGGCCATATCCGATTATATGAGTCCAAATCGTAGTTATTTCGTCGTATTACCAAAGTTCGGGCCTAGCAGATGAAGCGGAGGGGAAATGGAAGAAGATCAATGACATAGTCAGAAATCTAGATCGAAGGTACATTATATAATTACTAGCCTTACCACAGGCGCCCGAGAGGCATTTTGGATAATCATAAGTGGACATATTTTGTAAAATATATGAAGATCCTCTATTTGACAAAAACGAACAAACATTTCAACCCTTTTACATAACTTCAACAACAGAAACAAACCCAAGTAATGCTGAGAAAAAGATCATTTTTTTTGCATAATTTCATAAACAGAAACAAACCCAAGTAATGAAAATAAAAAAATGCTGATGAGACTGAATTGAAGAAAAAGTGAGTATGGTGCGAGCTTAATTGATATGAGAAAACAACCGTTTGAAAAGGAGAAAATTGAACAATAAGGTAAGACTCGATTTCCAAAGCAAGCGTGGGGGGCTTAATTGATGCAAGAAAACAACTGTTTTAATCAAACCTGAAAAAAAAATTCAAAAATTGTATAAACAATAAGAGGCAATACATACCAAAATCTGTTGAATTGAAATTGTATAAATATTGGATGTGGTTGGTTCACACTCTTTTGGTGTTCAAAGGCAAACAAATATTCAATATTGAAATGGAAAATCAATGGCGATGATGGTGAGTATGGAAGAAGAGAAAAGCTGAACTTACCCTCCCCGACTCAGCCAATGAATCCCAATGAAAAGATAATCTTTGGCAAGGCATTCGCAATTTGCTACTAAACCATCCACAACAAAGAGAAAAAGAGAGAATATCAATTTATGGGATGTGGATGCATTATTATGAAAATGAAGAAGACTCAAGTGAAAAAGAGTGTCATCCAATCTTAACGACTACACTCATCTACTCTAAATTCCAAATCCAATCTAATATTGAGAACAAAATTTAATCAAAACAAACAATAAAAATTTACCTGAAAGATCCCCCAAAGCCAAAGCCAAAGCCAAATTATCCTTCCTCCTCAACCCTTGCAAATGTAACTCATAGAAAATCTTCCTCTGCTTATTACATGAAAATTTCATGATAATAAAAAATAAAGAATTATTGTTTATTGATTACACATGAAAAGCACAGAGCCTGTGGGATAACAAAAGCACAGAGCTTGTGGGGTAACAAATTGATCAGCAATTATATAAATCAATTAAATTAAAGCAACCATGAACAGCAGCGTTGATACTATCAACGCTGCCGCCACTGCCATCATCTCAGCCGAAGCTCGAGCTCAGCCCACCGCCCCCATAACGATCTCTTTCTCTCTATCTTGCACTTGCATACATATTTTCATTTTGTGTTATGATATGTATGATAAGCATATATGTATGTATGTGAGTTGTTATTTTTTCAACTCAATTTGTTTAATTTCCTGATGATTTGAAGCAGGCTTTCCCTCATTTCCATCAGCATCACTTGGTTTTATTTACACTAAGAATGAAATATATTGTACCACCAGCAGCATACAGGAAAACAAAGGCCTCACCTTTTTGTCCTCAGAAATGGGCAAAAAAGGCTGCTTCTTAGCAGTACGCGCCGTGGGTGATGGGGAGCTAAAGTGACGAAGTTTTGGATCATGCTCACCTGTGCTGAGGATATACGTGGAAGAACAATCAAGATCAACAAAGTAGAGGTTCAGCTAGCTGAGAAACCCACTACCCATTTTCAAAATTCACTGAGACATATAATCGAACACAAAACTGTCACCTGGGTTTGGCTTGATTACCATAACACTTCATGCAAAAAGAAATGATGTATAGCCATTTCCATTAAAAACCCAAGTTGGAAAACTCAAAAAATAAGCAACAAATGTGAAAAAGAAAAACCCCAAAAGCCAAAATATTTAAATAAACAGAGGCATAATTTAGTAGAATTAGTATATTACCAATTCTTCTCCAAGCTCAATAGCTGCCTCCTTATAACTGCTTTTGTTTCCTGGGCTACTCCCACAGAAGACACAAATCCTCTTCAATTTGGATTGCTTCATTTCCTTCATTTCAGAATTGGTTTACAATTTCTTTGAGAGAAGTGTATGTACCAACAACGCCACTAACACACACCGGTCACCAAAATGTGAGAAATGTGAATACTAAAGCTGATCAATTTCCAATTGATTAATGGGAACACTAAGCCGCAAGTTGTGAGAAATGAGAAGTGTATGTACAAACAGAGATAATAAGAATTATACCACAAAAAACCAACTCAAATTTCTTCAAACTGCAATGATAATAAGAATAGTACGTATGAATACAATAATTATTTGAGGATCATGAATGAAAATGGTTAAGTCAGGACATTTAAGGATGTATAGAAAATTTAACCAAAAAGCATAGCAATGCAAAAATCAACATAGAAATTGAAAACCTAGCTCGAGAAAACCACACTTTTAATAAAATTAAACAACAGAATCAATCTTATAAGAGCCCATACTATCACTTCCAAATTTCTTGAATCACAGAGATATTTTGAAGATTTATTGAATTCCCCATTACAATTCAGAAGCAACCCAGACAGAAGCATCAAACACCAACAACTATGTCAACCAATCTATACAACAAAACAACCAAGAAAACTCCAAAAACCTGATTATTAGGCAGAATCCAAATAATTTGTGAAAATCACACAAATAAACAATGAAATCATTGAGTCATAATCGAGATACCCACATGAGAAGATCATATCAAATCAGCAAAAACTTAGTAGAAAGACCAGATTGAAAGACTGTACCTTTATTGATAGGCAACGAAAATCTTCAGAGAGCTCTCCGAACGTCATCAATTAGATGGCCCCGATGGGTTCAAATTAATGAGGGAATTTCCCAATTCTATACTCCGTTCGCGCGAAAAGTAAGAACAATTAATCTCATCTCAACCTCAAATTCAACACTATCTTAGGGTTTAGTTCAAAAATTAAAAACGGAGGGGAAACCTTAATCAGAAAAGGAATTGAATAAAAAGCAAGAAATCATGAGAGAAAGATAGACAATACCCTCAACGGCTTGGAGATTTGCAGCAGCGATGACACTGGCGCCGCCCAGGCGAGATGACGACAGTGGTTTTCCGACAGAGATCGGACCTCGGTTTGACAAACGCTTTTGGGTGCATGAGTCGATGAAGCTCGCCATCGACGTGAGACATGGGTCCGGCGGAGAAATGAGCAAAGCTAGCCTTCACAATGGCTTCGACTTGGCCGAATCTCCCTAAACTTTCGTCCAACATCTGGAAAGGAAAGAGGAATGAGAAGTGTGATTGACTGGGAGAAAAAGGTGGTAAGCACTTCAATGGTCGAAGAGAATTAAATGAAACCCCTGTTCAATTGTTTTTTGACCGTTTTACCCTCATGACATTAGAACTCTGGCATTTCATGTTTTGTGTTAAGAATGGGTATTTTGGGAATATTAAATCTTTAACCAAATAAGCCTTCCGGCTTTATATATGTAGATATAGACAACAGAATGATCACTTTTTGACCAAGACGGTTTGGAAATCAATATTTTGGTTTCAATTTCAAAGAAGTATATGTTAAGACTTAGGAGTAATAATTTACATAGACAATTATAACGCCTTTTATTTTTATTTAATTTTTTCCTTTCCTACCACAATTTTTCTTCATCCTCATTTCCCTCAACTATTTCTCTCTATTCAATTATAAAAAAGTATATATATATATATATATATATATATAACTAATAATTCTAGAATCACTCACGTTTTGTATACATTTTTGTCTTCCAATTGTAGTATTTTCCTAAGCTTTTGAGTCAAATAGGTTGCATTTTACTTGGTTTGTGCTAGATGTACAGATTCAGAGACTCTAGGAGATTTTGGAGCTCATGGAACTCAAAGTGTTTCAAAATCACAGAGAGCTAACTCGTAATGAAAAAGATGATTCTATAACTGATTTGATAGCCCATAATGCAAGAAAGAATACTTGGGCAGCAAGGAAGAAATCATGTGGTACTATTCACAATGACACTATTCACATGGGTATTATTCACATTGACATTGTTCATGTGGTTACTGTTCAGCAGTTACTATTCATTATCAATTTCTCCCCTCATGTTCTCTACCTATATAAAGCCCTTTTAGCTCTCAAAATCTGACCTAGACTCCAAAGAACCAAGAAACAAATCTAGCCTCCATCTCGTTTTCTCTTCATTTCCACTACACCAAAAACACAGTCAACCCCTAGCCTCCATCTTCTACCATTTTCTCTTCATTCCACACAATCCTAAACACATCCCTCCAATCCCCTTAGCCCTTCTCAATTCATTCAAATCCCAACAGCTTCCCATTCAATCCTTAGACAAATCATCTTCCTCATTGAAGAATAGAAGTTCTAGGGAGTACAAGTCAAGGCTTGGTTGTGGCTTTCTTCAAGGGTTCTTCTAATCTCTACTTTTCTTTCATGTGCAATTCATGTGCTGTTATTTCTATGAATGTGTCTAGTGGCTAAGTAATTCATTCTAGGGCTTTGATGTAACCAAACATGATTCTTATTTGAAGTTAATAAGATTTTCAGTCAGTCATTCAAGTTCTATTTTGATTTATGTTTCTGTTTATTGTGCATAATTGAATATACTTGTTTTAATGCTTGATCACCATTGGAATATGCATATCTAAATTAGGATTAAGGGCACATACCATGTTTAGTTCTAATTGATCTGTCAATAGAATGACTATGATTTGATGGCACATACCATGCATAAGAGACTTAGTTGATTAGTTGAACTTCTCTAGATCTTAATGGATTTTTGGTGCTTAGTCTAAGTTACATACCATGACTAGATTGGGTTTTTAATTAGAAATATAAGGTTAAGATCACATTCCATAATTTAATCATAACTTAGAGACTTGTTAGGTTGATTACTTAAAGACTTCGGATCAGATTGTTTAGGTGAAATCATTGCCCTAGATCCCCATAACTCGTTCACAACCGTAAACTTCGTTATTTTCATTCATTCCTTGTTAACTTGTCCTAAACTCTTGCTGTGACACTTGAGTTTAGTTAGTTTTCTTAATTTCATTTTATTACCTTCCAAAACATTCAAACAACTCATTTTACATTCCAAGTTAGTATAACTTCTTAATTTTCAAGAATTGGGTTTCTAAGCCACTTAACTAGAAAATATCTTCTTCAATCCTTGTGGGATCGACCTTGCACTTACCTGGTTGTACTATGGTGTGGCCTTGTTCTATTGCAAGCATAAAAAAATTTGGCGCCATTGCCGGGGATTGAACGAAAGTTCTTTCCGTAGGACGTGCCCTTAGTACCCTATTCCTGTTTATTTTCATTTTCTTGTTTTAATTTGTTTAATTCCTTCATGTCTAGGTAGTTTATGTCAAGTGAGCCTTTAAGGGAGCAAATCAAAAGGTTAAGCCATACATGATTCCAACTCAACACAATCCACTTCGGGGCCTCTCACAAACATTTGATCTGCTTGAAGGAGAGTATCAAAGAGCAAAGGAGGCCGCCATCGAGACTTTAAGCTCTTTGGCAGTGCCCATTGAATCGATATCCCTTTCAAATTCTGCTTTAGATTTAACTTCAGAACAAGAAGATGAAGTAGACATGGTTTTGGTACCTAATACAGTTATGAGGGACCTTGATGTCCCAAGTATCCCATCCACCTTATCATGCATTGTCTTGGCAATAATAGCTCGAAATTATGAGCTGAAATCATCCCATCTCAATATGCTCCCTTCTTTCTATGGTTTTCCAAATGAAGATCCATTAACTCATTTAAAGGAATCGATTAATGTGGTTGGTTCTCTTCCTTTGGCGGATATAACTGAAGTGCAATTGAGGATGAGAGTGTTCCCTTACACTCTTAAGGACAAGGCAAAGTATTGGTTCAACACTTTGAAGCCTGGTTCATTGGATTCATGGGAAAAGGTACAACATAAGTTTTTGGAGAAGTACTTCTCAACTCAGAAGACGGATGTATTGAGAGACATGATCCTTGCCTTCACACAACAACCTGATGAATCCTTTTGTGAGGCATGGGAAAGGTTTAATGGCTTGCTAATTCAGTGTCCTCATCACAGATTGCCTTTTATTTTAACTATGAAATTATTTCATAAAGGACTAACCCATGCAGGTCAGAACATGGTGACTAACTTTTCAGGTGGTTCTATTAAAGGAGCTAGTGCACAAGAGCTTCAAGACCATTTTGAAACCATAGCAAGAGAGACACAACATACAGATACTAAGGTAAACATGGTGTTTATGATGTTAGTAGTTCTAATGGGTTTCATTCAAGTGCGTAGATTTCTATGTTAGAGAAGAAATTGGATGCTCTCCTTGCACTAAACTCAAGAGGCCCACCAAGGAAGGTGTGTTCCCTTTGTGAGGCTAATGATCATAGCATTCAAACCTATCCATTTGGTGAGGCACATCCAGAATTCGTGCAAGACCAAGTTAATTTGGTTAATTCCTACAACTAAGGTCCAAGGAATTAATGATCCTTATTAAAACACATATAAACCAGGTTGGAGAAACCACCCAAATTTCTCATGGAGGAATAATTAGAACCAAGCCAATACAGCCCCTTATCCTAGGCCACAACCCCCACCCCAAGCACAATCTCAATCACTTCAATCCTTGGAGGAGATGGTGAAAAGCTTGGCAGCTTCTACTATGAGAGTTGAGCATAACACACAAGCTTCTATCACCAAGCTTGAGACTCAGATTGGGCAGCTCGCTGAAGCTATTGTACATAGAGAGCAAGGAAAATTTCCAAGCCAAATTGTGTTGAATCTTAGAGGCTATGAGCAAGCTAAGGCAATAACAACATTATGGTCAGGTAACATTTACAATAATCAAGTAATTTCTCCTTCCAACAATGATGTTGTGAATGTTGAAAATGATGACAATGAGGAGAAGCCAAATCCCACGGCTATAGAAGGGCAGAAAGCACAATTTCTACTACAACAAAAATGGTCATTTTTGACCAGTTTTTTCTTAGAGCCTAAAATACCGTCGAAAAATGCACCTTTATCGACAGCAAAATACCATCCGTCGAACATGTGTCACCAGATTGCTTTTGGTTTCTGATAGGGATTGTCGAAAATAGAAGATTTTAAGATTGTTCCTCAGAAAACACCTTTTGTGACAAGTGCTTTTACGACGGCAGGTAGCCCTCGTAAAGGCATATTTTCGATCGTTTTTAGCCTTCGGAAATAGGGTTATTGTAAGGACCCTTCCCGAATTTCGCCTCGAAATCTGCGAAAAGCCCTTATCCCATCTGACAACTCTTTTCCCTCAAAATTTAATACCAGGAATAGCCTTTATCCTTAAATAATATTTAGTAAACCTTACAGGGTTTCCGTCGGAACCTCTGTACTTACTGACCACACCTACCTGTCAGACGCATGATAGCTTATACGTCAAAGCCGAGACCTCAGAATAGTGGTGGTCCAAAAAGTAACACACTCTGACACCAAATTTCAGTAGGTCAGACGCTACTGAAACCTCTACTGGAATCACACAAGACAACTAACTGGTCAGCCACTTGTGAACCATCCCTAAATAGTCACTCTAGGTCACCGCCCACACCAACCCACTGACCCTGATGACAAAGGAACCAGACTTGGTTGAATTGAGTCTCACCGACTCGCCTCGAGTCGAACTTGATATCCCTACTCCTCTAGAGCACCCCGAGGGGTAACTCGATATCCCGGCTCATCCTGAGCCCCCGAGTGATAACTCAATATCCCGGCTCGTCCTGAGCCCTCGAGTGATAACTCAATATCCCTGCTCCTCTAGAGCTACCTTAGACATCAATAATATGGTGGAGAAAGATCCCTCGAACACCAACATTGGAGAACCCCTCAATGATCTGGCAGAGACATACCCTCTAACGCCAATCGGAGAACCCTCAACAATGTAGCAGAGAAAAGCACCCACCACGCCGATCATCAGAGAATCCCAGGGTATAACCCAATACCTAGAAATATGCATACCCATGCAATCCTGGAACCCTAGTCCATTCACAGCGCGAATAAAATACCAAAACATGGACGCTCTAGCCCCAAGGAACTCTTGACACAATATTGACCCAACTACTTTGACCTCCCGAGCTCAAAACTTGCTACATGGTCAACCGTTACTGCTGGGAATGCCCAACCGGGGCTCTAAACGAACTCCTATGGCCTTGAAACCATCAAAATCAGATCCCCAAACGTCTCAAAACCCTAGCCACGCGTCACCGTGACCCCGAAATCGGCTCCACGCGCTGCCAGAAGGTCGGCCCACGCGCTGCTACAACAACCCCACGCGCCTGGACCGGTCCAATCCGGCCCAACTCGGCCTGACCTGGCCCAACCCGACTTGGCTCGGTCCAGCTCAACCCGACCGGTCCAACTCGACACGATCGGTCATCGGTGACTCACCGGAGAAGACGACCGGAACGCCGCAACACCGCCGTTGCCAGAATCCCCCATTTCCGGCCGACTTTCAAGTTTTTCTAACTTCTTCAAAACTCAACTGTTTTCACAAATTTTATGTCTAAATTTATCTATTCGAACCCAGGAATCCAAAAATGACCTCAAAACAATAAACCCGTACCTGTGTTGGTCGAAAAATCGACCTGAACTTCCGATTTTCCTTTTTCCTCGGTCTGACGTCTCCCGTGGGTGCCTCCTCCGATGGTATGTACTGTTGTGCTCGTGGGAAGGAGGAGATTCCGAATAGTTCCACCAAAACGGGAGATATGGCCTTGAATCAAAGTCCACTTTCATGGGTTTTTGGGGTGTTTTTCTCACAATCGAAGTTTAAGGTTGAAGCCCCGAGGGGGTTGTTCAACCAATAATGCTTTGATGCTTGAGTTATCTTTGACATTGAGATTAGAAATAACTTTAGAAGCGAGGAACGAATTACCTTGGAAATGAGGTGAGGACCTCTATTTATAGTGAAACCTTGAGAGTCGCGGAGCGTTCTGATTGGTCGATGAATTTTGTAATTAATAAATAATTCTTTTTTAATAAAGATATTATTTATTAATTCAATTTTAATAATAATTAATTATCGAGTAAAATATTATTAATATTGAAGCCTTCACCCGATTAAATAATATATTTAGCTGGTAAATACATTATTTAATGTGTGGGTGTCTGTGTGCCGTTAATGTCATTACTATGGGTAATTTTGACATTATATGAATTATGGGCAACATGGCCGCTCCACAATTTTTGGATGATTTTGGGTTCCACACAGCTAAACTAGGTTTTGTCATTTAATCCCTTTTATTTTGTTAATGTTTTTCTTAGCATGTTTTTGTTTAGTCTACCATTCATTCCATGTCTCTCTAGCTTTGCAATGCATTGTATTCCTTCCACCGTAGCTTACACATTGAGGAAAATGTTTAGTTTAGGTTTGGGGGTGTGAGATTGAAAATTTCGAGTCAGTTTATTAGTGCATGATTGAATCTTGATAATGGGAGTGTATATGATAGCTTTGTCATGCAATAATCATTTTAGAGTAGACTTGAAAAAAAAAATTCAGCTTGCACTTTCACTCTTATGCTTTGGGAATCATTGTAGAATAAGTATCGTACTCTGACCATGGAAGAAGAATAGTGGAGACTACCCTAGTGAGCTTATTGAGCCCATGATATGTTCTCGAGAGTTTAAAAGTGTTTTTACTCCTTATCTTTCGTTCTTTTGAATTCACTCTAAACTGATCTCATTATTTATTTGATTGAATGCTAAGAATTTCTCATCCTTTGCAGATGCTATGTACTTGCTAGCATTCATGGATGACTTCATTGAAGTGATGCGAGGTTTTGTCTGTGATTTAGCCTCCTAAAAGCCTTTCTCAAATCCATGTCCCTTTGTGGCATCATTAGCCCATTTGCAGCCTAAACATAGTGTAGCCTTTCTTTCATCACCTACAACACTTCCTGCCCTTTTGTTACCTTAACCTGATATACTTTTCCCATTCATAACTCTACCCTATAGCTTAGGAATGTTCCAAGGCTATTGAAAGACAAATTTAAGGAAAGAAGAGGTGCTTCTGTTTACATCAAAGAGATGGACTGTTCATTAAGCTCAAAAGGTCAGGATTAGTTCAAATCAAAAGAGAAGCTCTGTGTGTTCAAAAGAAAGAAAGCAAAGAAAGTTCCATATGCTTTCAAGTTTCAAAAAAAAAAAAAAAAGGAAAAAAAAAAAGCTGAAAAGAATTACAAGCTATCCGGATCAAGTGAAACATTGTCCAATCCAAACAACAAAGCGAAGCAGCTAAAGTAATCATAATCATCAAGCCCAGCCATGTGCTTTCAATGTGTTTGGTATGTTCTTAAGTTCTTTGTTGCATATGAGACAAAACTCCTCCTACTAAGGCTGCCTAGGGGTTTAAATGAGCTATCCAGGTTCGTGTCTTGTTTTTATTTTGCTCAAGGACTAGCAAAAGTCAAGTTTGGGGGTGTTCATAAGTCTAGAATCATTCACGTTTTGTATACATTTTTGTCTTCCAATTGTAGTATTTTCCTAAGCTTTTGAGTCAAATAGGTTGCATTTTACTTGGTTTGTGCTAGATGTACAGATTCAGAGACTCTAGGAGATTTTGGAGCTAATGGAACTCAAAGTGTTTCAAAATCAAAGAGAGCTAGCTCGAAATGAAAAAGATGATTCTAGAATTGATTTCATAATCCATAATGCAAGAAAGAATACTTGGGCAGCAAGGGAGAAATCATGTAGTACTGGTTCTCAGCCTGTGTCTCGCTCCCAACCTGAGCTGTAGAGATAGAAGTAGCAGCTCTGGAGGAACGAACTGATTGTCGTGTTCTTGCCACGATGATCAACGTTGATGATCAATGAACAAGATCTGATGAACAATGAACAAAGTTCAAGAATGATGAACGAAGTTCAAGAATGATGAATGAAGTTCAAGAATGATGAACGAAGTTCAAGAACGACGAATGAAGTTCAACAACGATGAACAAAGTTCAACAACGACGAACAAATTTTGAAGTTTTTGAGAATTAATTAGAGAGCACTATTTGAGTATTTCTCAATTCGGCTCTCAATGAAAGCTCTAATTGTTGAAGCAGAAATCGAACACGCTTGAAAAAATCTCCACGATTCATACAAACAGCAAATAAGAAACAATCAAAGTTTAAGGTTGAAGCCCCGAGGGGATTGTTCAACCAATATGCTTTGATGCTTGAGTTAGCTTTGAGATTGAGATTAGAAAGAACTTTAGAAGCGATGAACGAATTACCTTAGAAATGAGGTGAGGACCTCTATTTATAGTGAAACCTTGAGAGTCGCGGAATGTTCTGATTGGTCGATGAATTTTGTAATTAATAAATAATTCTTTTTTAATAAAGATATTATTTATTAATTGAATTTTAATAATAATTAATTTTCGAGGAAAATATTATTATTATTGAAGCCTTCACCCGATTAAATAATATATTTAGCTGGTAAATACATTATTTAATGTGTGGGTGTCTGTGAGCCGTTAATGTCATTACCAGGGGTAATTTGGACATTATATGAATTATAGGCCACATGGCCGTTCCACAATTTTTTGATGATTTTGGGTTCCACACAGCCAAACTAGGTTTTGTCATTTAATCCCTTTTATTTTGTTAATGTTTTTCTTAGCATGTTTTTGTTTAGTCTACCATTCCTTCCACCGTAGCTTACACATTGAGGACAATGTTTAGTTTAGGTTTGTGGGTGTGAGATTGAAAATTTCGAGTCAGTTTATTAGTGCATGATTTAATCTTGATAATGGGAGTGTATATGATAGCTTTGTCATGCAATAATCATTTTAGAGTAGACTTGAAAAAAAAAAATTCAGCTTGCACTTTCACTCTTACGCTTTGGGAATCATTGTAGAATAAGTATCGTACTCTGACCATGGAAGAAGAATAGTGGAGACTACCCTAGTGAGCTTATTGAGCCCATGATATGTTCTCGAGAGTTTAAAAGTGTTTTTACTCCTTATCTTTCGTTCTTTTGAATTCACTCTAAACTGATCTCATTATTTATTTGATTGAATGCTAAGAATTTCTCATCCTTTGCAGATGCTATGTACTTGCTAGCATTCATGGATGACTTCATTGAAGTGATGCGAGGTTTTGTCTGTGATTTAGCCTCCTAAAAGCCTTTCTCAAATCCATGTTCCTTTGTGTGCATAATTAGCCCATTTGCAGCCTAAACATAGTGTAGCCTTTCTTTCATCACCTACAACACTTCATGCCCTTTTGTTACCTCAACTTGATATACTTTTCCTATTCATGACTCTACCCTATAGCTTAGGAATGAGCCAAGGCTATTGAAAGACAAATTTAAGGCAAGAAGAGGTGCTTATGTTTACATCAAAGAGATGGACTGTTCATTAAGCTCAAAAGGTCAGGATTAGTTCAAATCAAAAGAGAAGCTATGTGTGTTCAAAAGAAAGAAAGCAAAGAAAGTTCCATATGCTTTCAAGTTTAAAAAAAAAAAAAAAAAAAGGAAAAAAAAAAGAGCTGAAAAGAATTACAAGCTATCCGGATCAAGTGAAACATTGTCCAATCCGAACAACAAAGCGAAGCAGCTAAAGTAATCATAATCATCATGTCCTGCCATGTGCTTTCAATGTGTTTGGTATGTTCTTAAGTTCTTTGTTGCATATGAGACAAAACTCCCCCATACTCAAGCTGCCTAGGGGTTTAAATGATATATCCAAGTTCATGTCTTGTTTTTATTTTGATCAAGGACTAGCAAAAGTTAAGTTTGGGGGTGTTCATAAGTCTAGAATCATTCATGTTTTGTATACATTTTTGTCTTCCAATTGTAGTATTTTCCTACGCTTTTGAGTCAAATAGGTTGCATTTTACTTGGTTTGTGCTAGATGTACAAATTCAGAGACTCTAGGAGATTTTGGAGCGAATGGAACTCAAAGTGTTTCAAAATCAAAGAGAGCTAGCTCGGAATGAAAAAGATGATTCTAGAATTGATTTGATAACCCATAATGCAAGAAAGAATACTTGGGCCGCAAGGGAGAAATCATGTAGTACTGTTCACATTGACACTATTCACATGGGTTACTGTTCACACGGACATTGTTCACATGGTTACTGTTCACGCGGTTATTGTTCATTGTCAATTTTGACCCTCTTGTTCTCTACCTATATAAAGCTCTTTTAGCTCTCAAAATCTGACCAAGCCCCCAAAAGAACCAAGAAATCAAATCTAGCCTCCATCTCATTTTCTCTTCATTTCCACAACACCAAAAACACAATCAGCCCCTAGCCTCCATCTTCTACCATTTTCTATTCATTCCCCACAATCCTAAACACATCCCTCCATTCTCCTTAGCCCTTCCCAATTCATTCAAATCCCATGCAGCTTCCCATTCAATCCTTGGAGAAATCATCTTCCTCATTGAAGAATAGAAGTTCTATGGAGTACAAGTCAAGGCTTGGATGTGGCTTTCTTCAAGGGTTCTTCTAATCTCTAATTTTCTTTCATGTGTAATTCATCTGCTGTGATTTCTATGAACATGTCTAGTGGCTAAGTAATTCATTCTAGGGCTTTGATCTAACCAAACATGATTATTGGAAGTTAATAAGATTTTCAGTCATTCAATTTCTATTCTGATTTCTATTTATGTTTATTGTGCATAATTGAATATGCTTGTTTTGATGCTTGATCACCATTGGAATATGCATATCTAAATTAGGATTAAGGGCACATACCATGCTTTAGTTCTAATGGATATGCCAATAGAATGACTAAGATTTGATGGCACATACCAAGCATAAGAGACTTAGTTGATTAGTTGAACTTCTCTTGATCTTAATGGATTTCTGATGCTTAGTCTAAGTTACATACCATTCCTAGATTAGGTTTTAAATAAAAAATACAAGGTTAAGATCACATACCATGATTTAATCATAACTTAGAGAAAAGTAATCATGTAATCAGATTAGACTTGTTAGGTTGTTACTTAGAGACTTCGAATCATATTGTTTAGGTGAAATCACTGCCCTAGATCTCCGTAACTCGTTCACAGCCGTAAACTTCGTTATTTTCATTCCTTCCTTGTTAACTTGTCCTAAACTCTTGCTGTGATACTTGAGTTTAGTTAGTTTGTTTAATTTCATTTTCTTACCTTCCAAAACTGTAAGGACCCTTCCCTAATTTCCCCTCGAAACCCGAGAAGAACCATTATCCCGTATGACAGCTCTTTTACCTCAAAAATTAAATACCAGGAATACTCTTTATCCTTACAAAAACAATATTTAGTAAACCTTACAGGGTTCCCGACATAACATCTATACTTACTGACCATTCCTACCTATCAGACGCAGGATAGCATACAGGTCAAAGCCAAGACCTCGGATTAGTGGTGGTACAAATAGGAATACCCTCTGACACCAAATGTCAGTAGGTCAGACACTGCTAACACCTCTACTGGAATACCATAAGACAACTGACTAGTCAGCCACTTATGAACCAACAATAACTCGTCACTCTAGGTCACCGCCCACACCAACCCACATACCCGGATGACGAAGGAACCAGACTTGGTTAACTCGAGTCTCACTGACTCGTCCTGAGTCAAATTAGATATCCCTGCTCATACAGAGCACCCAAGTGGTAACTCGATAACCCTGCTCCTCACGACACCAGTATCTGAGAAACAGTAACCAGCGGGACAGAAAACTAGTGAAACTAAATTCTTCGATAAATCACCTTTTATATTGGAGGTTCACCGGGTTCACCGCTTACAACGGATCCTGGTCTCGGATCCTGGCCTCCACACATATCAATATTATTTATATTGGAGGTTCACCGGGTTCACCGCCTACAGCGGATCATGGCCCGAACCTTGGCCCCCACACATATTAGTATTGTTTATATTGGAGGTTCACGGGGTTCACCGCCTACAGTGGATCCTGGCCCGCACACATATCATCCAACCCTAAATCATGGACGCTCTAGCCCCAAGGAACTCATGACACAATAATGACCTAACTACCTTGACCTTCCGGGCTCAAAACCCACTCCATGGTCATCCGTTATCGCTAGGATTACCCAATCGGGGCTCTAAACGAACTCCTATGGCCTCAAAAAAATCAAAATCTGATCCGGAACGTCCCAAAACCCTAGTCGCGTGCTGTCGTGACCTCGGGAACAGACCCACGCACTGCCACCCGTCGGTAGAAGGCTGGAACACACGCCCACGCGCCGGCACGCTCCGCCATGCGCCGGTCATGTGCCTGCTACAGTACCCACGCGCCTGGACCGATCCAACCCGGCCCAACTCAGCCTGACACAGTTCAGACCGACCCGATCCACTCGACCCGATCGGTCCACTCGACTCAGCCAATCCGCTCAATCCGATCGATCGCCGGGGACTCGTCGGAGAAGACGACCCGACCGTCGCTGCCACAGCCGTCTGGTATGCCGGAAATCGCCATTTCCGGCCGATTTTTAAGGTTTTCTAACTTCTTCAATTCTTGATCGATTTTCACGATCCACACATGTAAATTCATCTACTTTTCAACAGGAATCCTAATATAAAGTCAAAGTTCCGAGATCGTACCTGGTTTGGCCAAAAAATGGCCGAGAACATTCGGTCCACCTCCCTCCTCCATCCGTCGCCTACGACGGTACTCCCGCTCCGATAAATACCCCAAAATGCTCGTGGGATCCCGGGGAAGATCCTCCCGGCCTTGGTTTCGGTCGAATCGGACCGAAATCCGTCTGATGAAAGGGGGTGTTCGGTGTTCGCACGGGGAGAATATTGGGTAGGAGAGAGAGACTGAATCGACCCATGCCCCAAGGAGAGAGAAAAATATCTGATTTATAGTTTCAACTTTTCCAAAATTACCAAACTGACCCTGAAGCTTCTAGACCCGTAACAAACTCACCAGGTCTCCGTTTCCCGTGTGCTGCCTGTCTACGAACTCGTGAGTTCGATACCTATGCAACGACCCAAGAAAAATTCCCAAAAAGTACTGCCAGTCAAAAAGTGACTCCCGAACCCGTTCAAAATCTAGGGTAAAATCGTCCAATTTTCAAAATAATTAAATTTCTGGTCCAGGTCATTACAAATTCCCCCCCTTATAGAAATTTCATCCCCGAAATTTCACTAACTCAGGTTAAAGAACCAACCTCATGTTTAGTTCGTCTCGCGTCACCACCGACACGAACTTGACCCCAGATGTGATTCCCAAAAGAACTCGTGCATTCTGCACATTTCTTCATTCCAACCTCGACAACAAATCGTAGGCAAGAACTACATCTAGGAGACATCCTGGAGGCACCAATATCAAATTAACACGAAATATACCTCGAAGTCAGGTGTCAGATACGGTTACGTGCACTACGTGCAGTCAGCCTCAACGTTCTAGCGGAGCACTATCTTACAATGCCAGCATCGGAAAACCCATCAACGATCTAGCAGAGGACTACCCTCCTACACTAGTCGGAGAAAACCTTGACGTAGAAGTGCTGGAGAAGACCCTCCATGATGTATAAAACAATGCGTGCATACACAACATTTCTTTTCAAACCAGTTCATAAGGATAAACCAAAATCCATCTTTTGTAAATCATTCGATGGGACACACGAAATCCAAATAAAAAAACATTTCGTGGTCCTCAACCCTGCTTTGAAAACCCTCCTCAAAGGAGTTCAAATCATGTAAATCAACCTGGACACATAATATAACCAATTCACTGTTCCCGACATATTACAACACACCAGGGTATCCCTTGAGATGTGCTAAAATATGTACTACAAACTATGTACTATGCATATACAGGCTCAACGATTCGAAGGAGCAACATCCTCAACAACCAGCGGAGCAAAACCCCTCAACGCTAGCCGGAGCTAACTCTATACAAGCTCAACGATTCTGCGGAGAACACTCTCACGTCAGTCGGAGCAACAGCCTCAACAACCAGTGAAGCAAAACTCCTCAACGCTAGCCGGAGCTAAATCTATACAGGCTCAACGATCCTGCGGAGAACACTCTCACGTCAGTCGGAGCAACAGCCTCAACAACCAGCGGAGCAAAACTCCTCAACGCTAGCCAAAGCTAAATCTATATAGGCTCAACGATCCTGTGGAGAACACTCTCACGTCAGTCGGAGCAACAACCTCAATAACCAGCTGAGCAAAACTCGTCAACGCTAGCTGGAGCTAAATCTATACAGGCTCAACGATTCTGCGGAGAACGCTCTCACGTCAGTCGGAGGAACATCCTCAACAACCAGCGGAGCAAAACTCCTCAACGCTAGCTGGAGCTAAATCTATACAGGCTCAACGATCCTGCGGAGAACACTCTCACTTCAGTCAGAGCAACAACCTCAACAACCAGCGGAGCAAAACTCCTCAACGCTAGCCGAAGCTAAATATATACAGGCTCAACGATCCTGCGGAGAACACTCTCACGTTAGTCAGAGCAACAGCCTCAACAACCAGCGGAGCAAAACTCCTCATTGCCAGTTGGAGCTAAATCTAACATCTGAACAGGAAATCAGTGGAACCAAATCAATCTTTGTTTCTTGACCTCAGCCAAATTCTTTGAAAACTCATTTATGGCCAAAATTGGTAAAATCATAAATACGGGTCTAAACCCAAATCACATACTCAAATAGTTACCAAGTCAAAACGATATCAAATCGAGTACAAAAACTAGGCCATTTCTCAAAACACACTTTCACTGAAATATTGGAAAACATGTGTCCAGTAAGATTTGTAAAATACATAAAAATGTTTAATTCAAGTATTCGTGTATGCATGTCATCTACAAAACCAGGGTCCACTCACCACCAATAGGAATCCTTAAATAATTTTCACACAAGTGTACAGTCTGCAGGAAGTTAACCTAGAGCTCTGATACCAATTGTAAGGACCCTTCCCGAATTTCCCCTCGAAACCCAGGAAGAACCCTTATCCCTTCTGACATCTCTTTTACCTCAAAAATTAAATACCAGGAATACTCTTTATCCTTACAAAAACAATATTTAGTAAACCTTACAGGGTTCCCGACATAACCTCTATACTTACTGACCACTCATACCTATCAGACGCAGGATAGCATACAGGTCAAAGCCAAGACCTAGGAATAGTGGTAGTCCAAATAGGAGTACCCTCTGACACTAAATGTCAGTAGGTCAGACACTACTAACACCTCTATTGGAATACCACAAGACAACTTACTAGTCAGCCACTTGTGAACCAACAATAACTCGTCACTCTGGGTCACCGCCCGCACCAACCCACAGACCCGAATGACGAAGGAACCAGATTTGGTTAACTCTAGTCTCACTGACTCGTCCCAAGTCAAACTAGATATCCATGCTCATACAGAGCACCCGAGTGGTAACTCGATAACCCGGCTCCTCAAGACACCAGTATCTGAGAAATAATAACCAGCTGGACAGAAAACTAGTGAAACTAAATTCTTCGATAAATCACCTTTTATATTGGAGGTTCATCGGGTTCATCGGGTTCACTACCTACAGCGGATCTTGATCTTGGATCTTGGCCCCCACACATATCAATATTATTTATATTGGAGGTTCACCGGATTCACCGCCTACAGCGGATCCTAGCTCGGATCCTGGCCCCCACACATATTAGTATTATTTATATTGGAGGTTCACTGGGTTCACCGCCTACAGCCGATCCTGGCCCGGATCCTGGCCCCCACACATATCATCCAACCCTAAATCATGGACGGTCTAGCTCCAAGGAACTCATGACACAATAATGACCCAACTACCTTGACCTTCCGGGCCCAAAACCCACTCCATGGTCATCCGTTACCACTGGGATTGCCCAACCGGTGCTCTAAACGAACTCCTATGGCCTCAAAACCATCAAAATCTGATCCGGAACGTCCCAAAACCCTAGTCACGCGCTGTCGTGACCTCGGGAACAGTCCCACGCGCCGGTAGAAGGTCGGAACACACGCCAACGCGCCTACAAGCGCCACCGCACGCTTGCACGCGCCGCCACATGCCTGCACGCGCCTACAACAGTACCCACGTGCCGGTCACGCTCCTGCTACAGTACCCACTCGCCTGGACCGGTCCAACCCGGCCTAACTCGGCCTGACCGATCCAACTCGGTCCACCTCCCTCCTCCGTCTGTCACCTACGGCGATACTCCCGCTCCGATAAATACCCCAAAATGCTAGTGGGGTACCCGGGAATATCCTCCTAGCCTTGGTTTCGGTCGAATCAGACCGAAATCCGTCCGATAAAAAGGGGTGTTCGGTGTTCACACGGGGAGAATATCGGGTAGGAGAAAGAGACTGAATCGAGCCATGCCCCGAGGAGAGAGAAAAATATATGATTTATAGTTTCAACTTTTCCAAAATTACCAAACTGCCCCTGAAGCTTCTAGACCCGTAACGAACTCACCGGGTCTCCGTTTCTCGCGTGCCGCCTGTCTACGAACTCATGAGTTTGAGACCTACACAACGACCTAAGAAAAATTCCCAAAAGTACTGCCAGTGAAAAAGTGACTCCCGAACCCGTCCAAAATCGAGGGTAAAATCGTCCAATTTTCAAAATAATTAAATTTCTGATCCGGGTCGTTACAAAAACATTCAAACAACTCATTTTACTTTCAACTTTAGTATAACTTCATAATTTTCAATAATTGGGTTTCTACTCACTTAACTAGAGAAGATTTTCTTCAATCCCTATGGGATCGACCTTGCACTTACCTAGATGTACTATTGTGTGGCCTTGTTCTATTGCAAGCATAAAAAAAACTAAAATTAAAAATCAAATAGTTATCAAACTGGTCCTTAGAAAATTCCATTTTTCATTCTGCAAATGGCGCGCATAAAAGCAATTTCCTACTGTTCGAATTGTTGTCGAACATGGCGAGGATTTTTATTTACCAATTAGGCAAGTTCTTTTGTATAAAATATAAAATATAAAATAAATAAATAAAAACAAACTCATCATCTAGATTGTCATAAATATGTGAATACTATGTGTAAGTGGTGCGTCATTCATCACTATGCTTCATGATACAGTCTCGTAACATAACAAGCCAACTAGAACATAATAAGTCAATTATGAGGTGCCCCTATACACATTGGTTTGGGACTGGCCGGTGTTGCCCCTCATGGAATTTTTGCGCGCGCCCAAATGAGGTCGATCAGGCCAGGGGCACCCCTTACACCATGTAGTGGCCACAAGAAGTAGCCGGTGAGATTTAAAAGATTAAACCTAGGAGCAATTGAGGCTATATATTGCTTAAACCACTAGATCGCCTCTTGTGGTTAAACTAATGCTTGCAATGAGTCATGATCCTTATGTCCTTACTTACATACCCAACCTTCCTACCCACCATTACACTAATACAGCTCTTTTTAATGGGATGCAACACGATGACTTTTCAAGAGATCATCTATCATACTATTATTCTCGTCTAAACTAGCTTAATTTTGAAATTTTAGTGGAATGTATGTGAGTTAAGTTATTAATTAATAAGTAGCAAATATTTATAGGTGTTCGTGACAATTAATGATACCCAATTTCTGTAATTGCTGTTCTGGACAGGGGGGGAGGCAAACAAGTGAGCAGCCCAACTTCTGTTTTTTCCTTCGGATCCACACAAGTAATTATACACATATGGTAGGCATTCAAATTTCAAAGCCAAACAAGATTATTAACTTTAACAAAATTAATAATCTAATTAAAAACCTTAATCTATCCAATCCTTGACCACCCGTGACTCACAGAACAGAAACACTATCCCGTGAATTCCCACCCGCCACGTGCCGCTGTCTCGATCCTTCGTATCATGGGTTGAACTCCAGCAAAATCGACTTTTAGCTGCATGTGAGAATTTTGATGGAACTTCATTTGATACTTGAAAACCCTTTTCACATTATAATCGAACGCTATGGAGCCTATATATGTCCCACCAGCTTCTACCACATCAGAGGCCGACACGTAGTCATGTTTTTATGTACACTAGAGTAATTTTAGATATATTTTATAAATCTAATACTGTTTGTCATTCTACTTACTCTATAGCTATAGCACACAATAGCAGAATCATCAACGGGTTAATATTTTTTAAGTTTAGTTTATTATAAGAAAAAAAACTTTAAAGATTTATTATTACCATATTCGAAACTGCTAATTGTTTAAATCATCATTTCAAGATTATACTAATAGAAAATCAACAAGATTTTAGGTCGTTTAGTCATTCATATGTATTAAATAAATGAACGGCTTTGGTAGCAATTAAGATTCTCATGGTGAACCGTACATTTAGTTGATACATATGAATGACTAAATGATTTTTTGCATAAATAATCTTGAAATGATGATTAAATAGTTAAAAGGCTTTAATTATTATATATATATATATATATATACACATATAATGACAATTAGATGCAATATTAACAATTTCGATTACCATGTGTATGTGTGTTTTTTTTTGTGTGGTTAGAATAGGTGCAATATTTTCCTTTAAGTAAAAAGATCATCCTTACGGCGAAATCAATGTCACTATACTACATTTAGTAGATTTTTACCCACTTTAATATGCACGTATCACATTTTCTAATAAATTCAATTAATTTTTTCTAAAAATTCCGTACAATTAATTTTATTAAAAAAAAATACAAAATTTTAATGTTATTGAATATTTGAATCACATGAGATGATAGAGTCATATGCAAAATGGGTAAAATAGTAGAATTTGTAAGGGTGTTGTAAATGTGAAAAATGACTGGTGAGTGGAGATGGCAAATCCTACGTGTCATAGGTGGAGACCACAAATTAGGCGAATCATATAAAGGGGCGCAGCCTGTAAAGGCAATAGTTTCTTACTTTTTTTATTCGGGCTTCGGATTGGATTGAGGTGACCCGTGAGATTGGCACGTGAAAACACATGCACCAAGTGCACGTACGTACACAGTCCTTCCTTCATTTCCCGTTTTCCACTACAAAATCTAAAACCCCCATAAAAAGCCACTTCATTTCAGTATTTCACAAAGCAAGCGATCGATGACGACGATCATATTTTCACCTGCACTTGCAGCTTACTTATCACCACCTTAATTACGTCATAAATAAGCACATTAGTTATTGGCTTTATTATTTGCATGGTGGACGAAAGAAACTCCAGCTCGGAGCCTCCAATTCGAATCAAACATTGCACTACGTCATCGTGATCTATATATTCATTCATCAGGTGAATATTGTTATTTTACAAAGTCATTATTGTTTGTTCCAATAAGCAACTTAAATTAATTACCTAAGTTATTATTATAGATTATCAATTTGAATATATAAATATTGGATAATACTTGCATCTTATTCATAATTTCAATTTATCGAATTGTCTATATATATAATAATCGAAACCGTTCAACTTCTAAATCATCTATCATATGGTAATGAAGTTCGAGAGATGGATTTAAATCCACACTCACCCGTGAGTGGTATAATTGTGTTGTCGACCACTACCACGAGGTTCCTATACTTGGATGGCCACACAGAAAGAGCTAGCTAAGCAACAATCAAGAGTCACGAGACACTCATTGCTTTAAGCCTTTAACTTTAACATCAAAGCCACACTCACCCAATCTCCTTCTCTCACTCTCTCACATTCTCATCTATATCTTTTGTTCTTCCATCTCCTACATTCCAAAAAACCCTCCTGCCTATGAAATCGCTCTCTTCCATCTGTCTATCATGCATTATAGCTGGCCGGTGTCACATGAACCAGAACAAATATAACTATAACTGGTGTTACACATGATCACACACTCCGATCCGTTTAATCTACGTGGATTCAAAAACTGAGAAATACTGACACCAACACATGGACCATGTATATATTCTACATTAAACGTTATCAACACTTCAGAAATTTATCATGTTTTTTTGTATTTTGTTTATGAATTGTTAATAACAGCATTCTAATGTCGAATTCCCGGAGGGAACAAATATTTAAGCATCTAAACGGAATTTGATTCTAGATTAGTTATTTAATTAATAATGTAGTTAGCTAGAGTAATTTATATATAAAGACAAGGTTATTGTTGTCCATATCTCCTCTCTAGGTTTTTACCCTAGCCATTATGAATCTCAACCATGCATATTGACCACGAGCCTCTGCATTTCGATTCATCTCAATCATTATTTTAATTTAACCGTTTAAAAAAAGACACCTCATACAAATTTAATTTAATTTTTAATTTTTCTATTAACATTTTTTTTATCTTTAAAATCATCATTATTCTTAAATTAAATAAATCAAAAGCATACAATTTATGAACCGAATAACCTCCTGTCGCCGCTGAATCGACTCTTTTCTCCTTCAAGTTTCAATTTCAACCTCCCGCCTCCTTCCTCTCCCTATATGCAAAATCCTCCATCAGTCTAATCGCCGTTCCATTGCTTCGTTATTTTTCGTTTTATCATTATCATATATAGGCTAACCATTATACTCTGATATGATTTTCCATCAATGGTTGCTTTGTTTTTCTCAAAAAATCTTTCTCTCTCCCTCATCTCTCCCCCACCCCCGCACCCGTTTTGCTGCCGCCATCACCGTAAGTTGAATGTGTTGCAGTCTTGAAGGAATGTGTACCTTGGGATGCAACATGCCCATCCTCGACGAAACGCTAATTACTCTAACACAAACTGAAACTCATCGTCAAAATCTTGGATCCCTATTTTTCTTGACAACCTATGTCAATGGAAAAACAAAATCATAGTAGCCAAGTTAAACTTCGAAAATAGAAAATCAAACCAAATAAATGGCATTCAGTTTGGGAGCAACAATTGTCTCTCTTCTTCCTCCAACTCACCCATCTTATCATCCGCCTCAAACTTGAAGGAGAGAAGATAGGTTCAGTCGCGGTAGGGGGTTTTATTGGGTTTGTAAATGATTTGGCTTCTGTTTATTTATTTAAGAATAAAATTAAATTTTAAAATAATAAAAAAATGTTAATTTAAAATTAAAAAATTAAACTAAAAACCTTATGAAGTATCTTATTATAAACAATTAAATTAAAATAATAATTGAAATAAGTCAAAATGTGATTAAATACGTAAAAATTAGATACCCATGCTCATGTTCCAATTCAACAACTCAATTGCCTGTTGGAGTTTCAAAACCCAAGTTTAATAAGTTTAATACATATAGGTCCTATTTTAATGTCTCCAATTTTCCCATTATACCCCACTACTTATCAAATAATAATTTAGTTACCTTTAAATGATGTCAAAGCCATAGCAGACAGGTTTTTGGTAAGCAGTAAATAATTTGGAAAATAAGGTAATTAATTACCTAGTATTAAATAAAGCATCCTCCATATATATATATGAAAAAATAGTTGTTAGTATCTCTGAATTTTACACTAATTTTAATTATTATCTATGAACTTTATTATTAGTAGCAGACATCGCTAAACTATGTCTAAACGTGCAAGGACAGTCATTCTGTTAAATTTCTCAATGATTTCTGTTAAAAAAACACACATGATAGGACAAATTTATCCTTATTCTTAACAGAAATCGTTAAGAATTTAACAGAAGCTAAAATTAGTTCAAAGACACCTGTGTTTGCACGTGTAGATATAGTTCAAGGATGTCGATTTGCTACTAATAATAAAGTACGTTAAGGGACGATAGCTAAAATTAATGTAAAATTCAGAGACGATAGTTTAAAACACACATGATATGACAACTATTCTTGTACGTTTATATATAATTCAGAGACGTCTACTACTAATAATAAATTTTAGCGACGATAACTAAAATTCATACAACAATTTTTCATATATATATATAAATATTCAGAAAGGTGAATATTATCACATAAAATTGCATGTAAAAAAATCCTTTAAAAATAAACACTTAATTGCCGCAACACACAGTCTTAGGAAAATTTTGCCTCTCGAAGCAGTTCACAGGCTCAAACATCCTTCCAATTTCACATAGTATACGCGCCAAATAAAAACATTAAGTATAGACGATGTAAAGATACGAATTAATTCAGTTGATTAATTGTCGTCTCAATTTCTTATTCGGTTTTTAGTACTTTTTTCATTTACAAATAGAGTATTAATTGCTTGAAAAAATGGGGAAGAACTTAAATTCTAGCTGGACCACGTGGCAAGTACAGAATCAAAACAAACCAAATATATAGTATAAAAAAATCTGAGGAAAAAAATGTATATATACAACAAAGACTGACAGTCGGCCACAAGATTTGCAACAGAAAACCAAACTCCAAAATCCCCATAAAAGCCTCCAAACCATTTTCCCAGAGACAATGATAATTTATTTTTTTATTTTTCTAATTATATTCAACCTGAAGTTGACACGTGTTGGACATCTTATATATATATATATGCATGGAAACAATTCAATTTTGAGTATAAATCAGAGGCTTCCACTGGTCCTCTTGCCAGGCCACTTTATAACCCTCCCTTCCCTTAAAGTGCATTTTGGTAATTTCAGACATGGAGCTCAGTCACCGGTTTATTATAGCCCTGTGGATCACAATGAGTCTTGTCCTCCATAGTTCCACCAATGTGGAAGGAAGATATCATTACCACAAGAGGACCAAAAGCTCCCCTGCTCCTCCGCCTGATACAGAAGAGCCGCCGGTTGCTCCTCCACCAGAGACGGCAGAGCCACCACTTGCTCCACCACCACCAGTGGCTCCTTCTACTCCTAGCATTGCTCCTCCAAATGTCCCTTCAGACCCCTACCCAGATGACCCTGGAAATAATTCAAACTCCTCATCAGATTGTGTGTTCAATGTCATGAATTATGGGGCAGTTGGAGATGGCTCTGCGGATGACACTCCTGCTTTTAGAGAGGCTTGGAAACAAGCCTGCGCTGTTGAATCCGGGGTCGTTTTGGCCCCTTCTGGTTACTGCTTCAAAATCACTTCAACCATCTTCTCAGGTCCTTGCCAGCCTGGACTAGTATTCCAAGTAAGAATTTTTCCCTTTTTTTTTGTTTTTGTTTTTCTTTTTCATCTTTGGTAAATAACTTCTTTCTCTTTCTACTTCATCATTTAGTTTAATTAATAGCATTCAACTTCTCCGAATTTATTATAATATTGGACAAAATTTTGAGTCGATGACATTATTGTTACTAATAAACCACCTAATATCAAATTTCATTTAAACGGGATATATATAAATACCTGAATGGTTGACGTGGGTTCTAAAATTGAGACATATTGACCTGCACTCATAGAATGAGTTCAAATGACAGCCGCACGCCTCAATTTCGTAACTTATAAAAACCATTTGAGTCGGGATGTGTCGATATATATATATATATATATATATATATATATGTCCGAACTCAACATTACATTGCTATATGAAGTTAATATTTTTTGTGAAAATATTGGTAATTGCTTTGCAGGTGGATGGGGTTTTGATGACGCCGGAGGGACCGGACACGTGGCCCACAGGAGACAGCCGTAAACAATGGCTTGTGTTTTACAGACTCGACCAAATGACATTCAGTGGGAGTGGAACCATTGAAGGCAATGGGCAGAAGTGGTGGGACCTCCCATGCAAACCTCACAGGGTAAATTAAATTATTCATCAATAATTCAATCACCTATTTGATTTATGGACATTATTTTCTTCATTTTGTTTGTGCAAGAATTAAATTCAGTTACTAAATGCCAATGCTGTGTTTATTCAGGGTCCCAATGGATCCACGCTGCCAGGACCATGTGATAGTCCTGCTGTAAGTAAATTATGCCTCAAATTTTTGCTATCGTCAGTCAGTCGTTTACTCGATCTACACATTAACTTTGATATAATCTTATTTATTTTGATGTGGTGTAAATCTTTTTTTTTCTTCAGATGATTCGATTTTTCATGAGCTCTAATTTGGCGGTGAGAGGGTTGAAGATCCAAAACAGTCCCCAATTTCACATGAAATTTGATGGATGCGAAGGAGTAGTAATTGAGAAGCTGTCCATTTCTTCCCCCAAGCTTAGCCCAAACACAGATGGAATCCACATAGAGAACACAAAGTCGGTTGCAATCTATGATTCAATGATTGGCAATGGTAAGAATTTATTTTCACCAAGTCATGACATTTTAAATTACTTTAATTTAAAGGGAAACTACGACATCTTAAAAAATAGTATCTATATAAATTTCTTATTACAACAAGATTTTGCGTAAATTTAATTTTAATTATTGAACCAAATTGATGGGGGTAATAGCAAATTTACGCAAGAACTATTTTCTGAAATAACCTCGTTAGCATTTCTCTTGTAACGGTCGAAAATGAAATTAGATGGTGATTAATAATTTTGAGATGATACTTTTGAACAGGTGACGACTGCATTTCAATAGGAACAGGGTGTGCCAATGTGGATATCAGGGGCGTTACTTGTGGGCCAAGTCACGGGATTAGGTACAAACAATATTCTCTCTCAATTGAACTCTTTGGCTGCTACCTACCATTACCAATTACCCTACCTCCAAGCATCCATTTGTATATTTTTGGACTTCATAACCATTCAATTAAAGAGACCCGCAAGGGCCAAGAAAAGATACGCCCGCAAGAAACATAAAACAGAGTAATCTAAAGTAAGCCAACATAAGTAACACTTTCTCAACCTCCAAAATCCGAATTAAAGGGTCCCTTCTTAACTTGTTATCATTAATGCATTAGGTGAGGCAATACAGTGGTGGAGTCAAGAATTTGCGATAATGAGAGCATGATAGATAAGCTCAAATGAAGGAAAATTTTATGACACATTTCATCAAACATTTTTTCAAAAACTCAAATTATATCTTAACTCAAAAGGAACATAAATGTTATTAGTTCTTTCACGGTAGTTTAGGTGAATTTGATTTCTATATATAAGAATCATGCCACCTGATTTTGATTCCTATAACACTATTTCTACGATAGTGAGTGTAATTGAGATGAGTTTTATGTATTAATTACATGACCAAACTTGTTTTTATTATTATTTCTTGTTTGTGTGTCTTTCTTTCTCTATTATTATTTACTCGATATTCTCTTTTTAACTTCTGTATTCTTAATTTGGTCGCGTTTGGTGAGTATGATTGGAATGAATTGGTTAACTTTCCAAATTCAATGTATTTTAAGAGTAAAAGTTGATGTAGTTTCATTGTAGGAGAATTAGATAGGAATAGACATATATAGAATGAAACTAACCTTTTCTAATCTTACGTTTTGATGGTATTGAATCCGATAAGTTTTTTTCTATGTCAAATGTCAACTCCCTCTAATCCCCTTAATTACATGGAAACATATCTATTTTTATATTCAAAATGCATTGAATTTGATGAGTTATCAAATCCAATCTCCATAGACGATCGTTAAACAAGCCCTATGTGTGTGTCGATGATGAGAGCATTGATAAAAAAACTCACATTTTGTAGCACCTAAGTAACTTGATTTGGCTACTGATCTATGTTGATGTTGTAACCGTACGTGGTGCAGCATTGGGAGCCTAGGTGTGCACAACTCGGAGGCATGTGTATCGAACATCACGGTCCGGGACGTGATGATAAGGGAATCAGACAACGGGGTTCGAATCAAGACATGGCAAGGGGGGACGGGGTGCGTATCGGGCATCCTATTCGAAAACATCCAGGTGGAAAACGTACTAAACTGCTTGCTAGTAGACCAGTACTACTGCCTCTCAAAGGCCTGCCTCAACCAAACCTCAGCAGTCTACGTGACCGACTTGACATACAGGAACATAAAGGGCACATATGATGTGAGGAGGCCTCCAATCCACTTTGCCTGCAGTGACACAGTGCCTTGCACAAACATCACACTCTCAGAAGTTGAGCTTTACCCACACGAAGGCCAGCTCATGGACAACCCTTTCTGTTGGAATGCTTTTGGGACTCAAGAGACTGCTACAATTCCACCAATTGATTGCTTGCAAGAGGGGGAACCTGATAATGTCAACGAGGTGTCTCAGTATACTTGCTAGTTAATTACTACCTACTTACTTCATGTACAATTTTTACTGTATACAGATAGGAGCCCAAGAGCCATTTATATCTGATAACTGGCTCTTCATCGTTATTACCTATGTTGGCTCCTTCCTTCTTCATCCCTATTTGGGATTTTATCTCCCTCATTGTGTGATGTTATATGATTTACCAATTGGGTTTGGGTCTTTGGTTTTTGGCCCTACAATATTGTAATGAGATTGGGTGGTGAAATATATTTTACTATTTTACTGCTATATGATTGTTATTTTTATTTTATTTTATTATGGATGTCGCTATAATTTGTGTTTAGTGAAATCAACGATGATAATTGGGCATGTTAGTTTGAAAATTTAGAGATTTTTATAATTTTAGTTTTTAAATTTAGTTTCACTTGGAGAGGAAGAAGGCAAAACAACATCCTAGTGGAAGAAAGGCTTTGACAGGGGTCTGATAAACCTACAATGGCAAGCAGCCTGGCCAAACTCGACCCTCACGGTGTTCCCAGCGATTGGATCCGATCACAACCCAATCCTAATGGAATCGGTGAAGCAACAAGAAGGAGGAAATGATGCTTCAAATTCGAAGCTTTCTGGGCTGAAGATGAGGAGAGCCACCACATTGTTGAACAACGTTGGAGTGCTGATGCGGGTGGCCATCGGCTGAAGAAATGGCACTTTAAATCAAAGGCATGTAGGAATATGCTGCAGAGATGGAGCAGAGACAAGTTCAGAAATAATGCAGTAAGGATTGAGCAGCAAATGGGGGTTCTAACTGAGCTACAAAAATACTGGGATGCCAATGGGGAGACCATCACCCCAATCACAAACGAAATTAAAGAGCTTTGGTCAAAAGAGGAGAAATACTGGCATGAATGGTCACGGGTCAAATGGCTAAAGGCTGGGGATGCTAACACAAATTTTTCCACCACTCAACTATCCAAAGGAGAAGGAGCAACAGGGGATAAGAAGCACAATTGAAGGGCATTTCAAGGATTTATTCGCCACTCTGGGGCCGAGACCTTGGGAGGATGTTATTGGTGGTGGACCAGGACATAGAAATCAAGAGTGCTGCCTTTCAAATGGGGCCTTCGAAGGCCCCTGGCCCGGATGGCTACTAGGGAATTTTCTTTCAAACCTATTGGGGAACTATTGAAAATGAAGTTGTTGGCACCATATTAGACCAGATACAGTGGGCCACACAAACTAAGTCGAAGCCCAACAAACAGGCCTAAACACTAAATGGAACCATGCCCACAAGGAAAATGAGCCCAACAAGGACCGACAGTTCATTGACACATGGACACATATCCACCACCCATCTGGGTGCCACGTGTCAGCACCACAGCAGAAGTGCATTTATCCCACATCGAAACTATTCATCAAGCCTCCATTAGCCATCAATACAAAGTGAGGCACATTTCCAAAAAAGATAACTAAGATTCACTATTCACTTTTACTCTGTCAAAATTACTAGTTATCACATACCTCTCACGTACACATACCACTATACTCACTTGGGGGTCAGAGACCCTTTAGGCTGGCACCACACCGGTGCTTATCCCTAATCGACGACCAATTGCTCTTCCCTTTACGGGTCGTCTGAAGAGCACGTAACACGTATTAGTTGGACGTAGTACTACCTCTAAGTTGGTACATTTTGTGCATCAACAATTTGTCAACATACTATTCATGGAGGCATACAAGAAGCTAGGCATCCCAGACCCCGACCTTGATCGGTCTCCCACGCATTTGTTCAGCTACACCGGCGATTCAGTCGTCCCCATTGGAACCATCACTTTACCACTCTCCATTGGGGACATCCCCAAGCGAGCCACAATCCTCACTCATTTCTTGGTGGTAGATTTCCCCATGGCCTACAACGTCATACTAGGGAGAGGACTAATCAACCAACTCAGGGCAGTCATATCCACTCACCTACTCTTGATTAAGTTCCCTACACCCATGGGCATAGTCCAAGTCCGAAGAGACCAAATGGCGGCCATAACATGTAATTTAACAACTCATGCTGAGAAGACCACTCCTCAACCTAAAGAAACAATGGACGTCTTTGAATCAGCTTTTGAGGCAAACCCAATCAACCCACAGGTCGGTCAACACATCAAAGAGGGACCTACCGAAGACCCAAGGGATCACTCAACTACACCACACCCTCAACCCATTGAGGAGGTTGAAGAGGTCATCCTCTCCTACACCCATGCTGAACGAAAGGTGAAGATCGACACCACCCTTAGTCCTACCATACGTTCAGACTTAATCAAGTTTATGCAAGATAATTCTGAGTTCTTCGCATGGTCATACGTTGACATGCCAGACATATCAACTGACATCATCTGTCACTGTTTTAGCATCGACCCATAATTCAAACCGGTAGAACAAAAGCACTGTATCTATGATGCTAAAAGGACGAAAGCAATGAAGGCAGAGATAGTCAAACTTAGCACCATACACTTTGTGCGTAAGGTCGTCTACACTATATGGGCCAACGTGGTCTTGGTGAAGAAACCCTCTGGCGTTTGGCGAATGTGCATTGACTTCACAGACTTCAACAAGGCGCAAGGATAGTTTTCCCTTACCAAAAATAAACCAATTGGTCGACGCTACAGTGGGACATGAACTCCTAAGTTTTATGGGTGCATACTCGAGATATAACTAGATCTTCATGCACCCAGCTGACCAAATCCACACAACCTTTACGATGGACCAGGGTCTCTATTGCTACAATGTAATGCCCTTTAGCCTAAAAAATGCGAGTGCCACCTACCAATGCCTAGTGAACTTTATGTTTGTGGACTAGATAGGCAAGACCATGGGGGTATATGTTGATGACATGCTAGTCAAGAGCAAGACCGCTGACCAACACATCCCAAAGGGGCATAGAGGCCAACCCTGAGAAGATCAAGGCAATCATAGACATGGAACCCCCACGCATTTAGAAGGATGTCCAAAGCCTCACTGGAAGAGTGGCAACTCTTACTCGCTTCATTTCTAAGGCCACGGACAAGTGTCCCCTTCTTCAAAACTTTGAAAAGCAAGTCCAAACACATTACCTGGACAGAAGAGTGCACAAAGGTATTCACAGAGCTTAAGGAGCACATGAGCAAGGCACCCCTCCTAGCAAGACCAGACACTGGAGAACCATTGACCATGTACCTATCAATATCCACCTCAGCTATCAGCTCAGTACTTAAGCACTAAGTGCTCTTCCATTAATGTGATAAATACCATCTCAAACTGGATGGCCCCTTTGCACAGTTTCCTCACCGACGGAACCCTACCAGATGACAAGGTCATCGCAAAGAAGATACAACGACAAGCCTCTCGGTATACTATCATCAATGGCCAACTTTACAAGCGGGGATTCACTCTCCCTCTCTTAAAGTGCATAACACCTGAGGCTGGAAGAGCGATTTTGGATGAAATACATGCATGAATTTGTGGCAACCACTCTGGCCCACGTTCTCTGGCACACAAGGCTTTTCGCCACGGTTTTTATTGGCCAAGCATGCATGCAGACGCAACATACTTCACTAGGAGGTGTGAGAAATGCCAACGCTTTGCCCCCTTCGTCCATCTCCCACCAGAAAATCTCACACCAATGCTCAGCCCATGGCCCTTCTCCTAGTGAGGACTAGACTTGATTGGCAAAATGACAACATGCAAGGGACAGACTGAGTATGCCGTCGTCATCGTTGATTAGTTCACCAAGTGGGTCGAAGCCAAACCCTTGGCCATTATCACAGCAGCCCAAATCGAGACTTTCGTCTTCCAAAACATCATCTGTCGTTTCAGTATTCCGCACACCATCGTCACGGACAATGGCAAGTAGTTTGACAACCAACGCTTCAGAGCATTTTGCGAAAGACACAGCATCAACTTGTATTTTGCCTCTCCAGCACATCCACAATCTAATGGCCAAGTCGAAGCTGTCAACAAGATAATCAAGCACACCTTGAAAACTCAATTAGACGAAACAAAGGGCAAGTGGGTAGACATCCTACCAAACGTATTTTGGTCCTACAAGACATCATACCGAACGGCCACCAACGAGACATCTTTGGCACTAAGGCGGTTATCCTAGCATAAATCCATGAGACCTCATATAGAGTCATAACCTACGACACTGAGCAGAATGATGACCAACTAGCCCTCAACCTTGACCTCATTGAAGAGCACAGAGAACAGGCAAACCTAAGAAACATTGCCTACAAGCAGAGACTCTGCCAATACCATGATGCAAAGTTCAAAACTCAAAGTTTTCAGGTCGGTGACTGGGTTTTAAGGAAGGTCACCCTAGCAACTAAAGACCAGTCGGCCGGAACACTTGGCCCAAATTGGGAAGGCCCCTACAAGATCACAAGAATATGCCGACCGGGGATTTATGACTTAGCAGATTGAGATGGAAGATCACTCGGTCACTCATGGAACGCAGACTACCTCAAGAAGTACTATATATAGACTGGTCGGTCAGACACTAAGGAAGACCACAAATACACATTCTGTAAAGCCACACTTAGGCTCTCATTGTAATAGGTCACACTCGGCCTAACACTTATCAATGAAAAATTTCTTCCTACAAACTTAAATTTTATATACGCTCAACACTAACCGAGCACACTGAACATACATACCGGTCGGTGCAACCACCTATGACCGACCACAAAATATGGTCTAACACTTACATTGTCTTCCTAGCAAAGACTTAAATTTTCAGCTCAAAACTAGCCGAGCTAGACAAATGCCGACCACACTATACGGTTTAACACCAACTGGTGTAACAATCCTAAGACCGACCACATTTCAGGTTCAAATAACTTGCACAAATTTTCAAAGTACCAAACATACTACGTTACCAAAACATGCACACCGACTGTCATGACGCCCCTAACAACTCGGCATACTAAATAAACCTCGGTGTTCTTTCAAGAACAAACCTTAATGTCCAGTTGGTACAACACCACCTGAGACCGACCACATTATATGGTCTCAACACAACTATTTTATGCATACCAAATAAACACCAGCTCAAACCATGGAAAACACAAAACACAGGCCGAGTAAACAAAACATTGGTATTGCACCAACCTACTAAAAACAAGCATTTGCTCAACAAATACCGAGCACACATAAAGTCAAACACTTGGAAAAATAAACGCATCAATTTCAACAAAAGAAACTTTTATAAATTAAAGGACAAGACCCCACGGTTTGTCCAAAATTGTTTGAAATGAAGAGGGGTACACACCGACACAAAGGTCGGTCTACAAAAAAAAAAAAAAAACTAGGCAGGAGGAGGGTCAGCTTCACTTGTTCTCTCTTCATCCAGTGGAGGTATGGCCTTACTAGTCTGCTCTTCCTCATTGGGGCACACTGAGTCACCATCCAGCTCTGCGTTCGACTACTCGGTAACATCTTTGAGCAGATTTGCAATCAACTGCATCCCAAGCCATGGAGTTGTATCAAAGGAAATCCCTTCCTTATATTTGAAGATAATCATGTAGATGGTCCACTCACACTCAGAAGAGAATGAGTCAAGTCGGCGCTCATAGTCCTTGGACTTGAGGAAGTCCTCAATAGCTGCCGTCTTCGCCTGCGCCACCTCCGACTCATGCTCAGCCTCTTTCTGGCGAAGCACCCCGTAAACTGCTCCAGCTCTGCCTTCTCGACCTCCCTCTCTGCCTCCACTTTGGCTAGCTCCTTTTTCAGCCGCTCTACCTCAGCTTCAGCTACCCTAGCTACCTCAGCCTCATGACGATACAACGCCAACTGAGCAGCATGCTCTTCCCCCCTTCTCCGCTCGGCCTCCAGCTGCCTCCCTAAATCACCCTTCGCTTTCAGGGCCAGCTCTGCCTCCCACAATTTTAGGCTTAAGGATGCATGCTGTTCTTTGAGCTTAGCCCTTTCCCGGTCGGGGGTATGCACACGCCTTTGAGCATGTCCATAGTTGATGAACATCTCATCGAAGGACTGCACACCGAGCAAACAATTTAGGTACTGGAAAATAAAAATACAAAAATATAACTAAGTACAAGTACACATAACTACTTACGTGGAAAACAATCAAGAGGGACTTCTCTATCCTCTCGGTCATTGACCGCTCGGGCAAAGCGTCCTGCTGTGACAGCTCTATGGCCGACCCCAGGGTAACCTTGTTGATGACTGGCAACATCTTCTCCTTCAGGCCGAGTGAGATATCATGCCACGTGATCCATGGGCCAGTATACCGACCCATATAATTACCATCGTGGTCGGTCATCTTAGCAGACCTCCAACCTGGTGGTCGAGGGGGTGAGAGCGGCCTCTCAAATCGCCGTTAGCGGAATAGAGGACCGGACCCATTACTCAATGAAGACTAAGCCTTATGCACATTCTCAGCAGCTTGCTGAATGGCCTCCATCCTCTACTTAGCCTCATTCCTCGGCTCCAGCTGCCAGTTAGCCTCCCTCTGCCACCTCTCGGCCTCATCCGCGGTCTTCTTCTTATTAGAAATCTTGTCAGCCTCATCCCCTAGGTCAATTATAGCAACGATCTTGGCGTTGCTCAGTGCCCTCTTGCATATCTTTTTTTTCTTCTCAAACACCAGAAGAGCAGTCCTCTACTAGGCCCAAGCATCCACCGTGGGCTCCTTCCTCTTCAGACCAGAGACCGACCCACTAAGATCTGGCGCCATCCCACCAAGATCTGGCGACGTCCCACCAAGATCTGGTGCTGGCCCCCTCTGTGCCACCGCTACCTTCACCTCCGCAATAGCCTTCAACACATGGTTCTAGTCGGTCTTAGGCATAACTATAAAAAAACAAACGAAGTTATACATAGACCGATCAGCCAACACAACGACACTGAGCCACAGAGGCTTACCTGTTGAGGAGATCAGACCAACGTCACGAAGAATAGTCGGCATGCAGAGAAGATGCATGTTTCACTGAGTAGGATTCAACGCCCTCCTCACTTCATGACACTCCTGACGACTCTTGCCACCGACCGTCACGTTAGGAAGAACATCTACAAGACAGGCCAATGGTCAGACCAAAGAAAAAAAGAAAAGAGACCAAAAATATATAAAGGGGAATCCCCCTGAAACATGCATACAAAACCAACCATCGTTGTCGAGGCTCTGAAACTTTCTCACTATCCCTTCACCCCCCTCATGTACCACCTACGAAGGCAAGCTGAGTCTTATACGACTTATGCGAGGTCGGTATGCCATGTATGAATTTGCCTCTAGCCTTCTTGTCAACACACCAAACGTGCACCCAGCCCTTCCTCTACTGTTGTTGACCAGATTCATACAGGTACGTGGCCTGCTCATAGCTTAGCTCTAGCTTCCCAGCCTTCTTGAAAGCCGCATACAGACTGATCAGAACAATCCACACATTGGGATTGAGCTGATCGAGTGCCACCCCCATCCTCTTCACCACCATCCGCAACCACGGATGAAGGGGCAACCTCAGACTGTGCATATACAGCTCTGAGTAGAAGAGTGCATAGCCCGACGGAGGATCACTCGGAGTCTACCCCAATCAGACTACCCTGAACTTAACGTTCTTAGGCACATTCCAACCAACGTGCAACTTATCCAACCCCTCCTGGGTCTCCCTGCTGATTATCTCATCCATCGTAAACTCGGCATCCTTGATCGGCACGGCCTTCAGCACACCATCATTACTTGGAGGAAGACCCCCAATCTGTCCATCCACTACCGTAATCTTCCCACTACCCCGACCATGCTTAATCTTCAACACACGGACATATAAAGCCTCATCCTCCTCCGCCCAGTCGGCCTCTATTTCAGGTCGAGCTTTCTTCTCCACCTTTCCAAACACCTTACCACTGAGCCCAGCCTCAGACCGATCGGTCTTACCCTCAAACCGAGCCCTCATAGCATGTTCTTCCTCAGTCTCCTCATCTGACAGCTCCACCATCTGGTCGGTCTTTGACCCTTTGCCACCTAGAGCAGCCTTGGACTGAGCCGACTCTCTATTGTCAAACTCCGGCTATCCACTCGTTCCCTCATACTCGGTGTCCACTTCATAATCTTCAACCTCAGGATTCTGGCTTTCTGATTCGGACATACTTGCAATCTAAAAGAAAAGGAAAGGAAAACAGCTATGACCGACTGAGCACTTTACCTATATGGATCTAACCACCATATGACCACCAGTTCTTCACTAATTTCTTCAAAAAACATAACTTTGATTCAAAAAAGGCAAGAAAACAACAACATACCTTATTTTTTAACGACGGAGAACCCTCACTGGAAATCGCACCACCGCACCGACAGCCACAAAATACACATCGGAAATCGCCTCACAATTTTGACAGCAGCTCCGCTCAAGATGAAGAGTTAAAAGTGAAAACTCAAGCAAGAACCTCAACTATTTATAGAGGCCAAGGGAAGGTGAAACGGTCAGCCAGACGAACCGTCGCCTCGAGAACACCAAAATGCACCACAGGGCGACACGCGTTTTTGGATAAAATAGAGAACATAAATATGAAATCTATTCTATTCAGTTTTACCTTGCAAGTGTACAAATCATATAGATAGTATAGCAAATAAGCAAGAGTCAAATCCCACAAGCAATTGTCTTAACGTTGAATTCCACTTTATTACTTAGATTGATTAATTAACTCATAGACTTAATAAAATAAAAATAGAAAATAAAATAAAACACAAACACATAAACGTTGGGGGGAGTTTAACATAAAAGAATAAAACAAATAAAAGAACTAAAACAAAAAATTAATAAAACTAATAGGTTGAGGCACTCAATCCACTACTAACCACAATTACTCCCTAATATGAATTCTAGGATTCAATTACTATGAAACTTCTGAATAAGATGCCCATACCAAAGTCCGGTTAAAGCTCACCCTACACATATTATTCTCTTCAGACCTAGCATGTCCTAGTCGTTTTCTCTGCTTAGAACGTCTATCAATCTTAGAGAAGGATTAGTAATCTAAGATGATGCATGAAGTACAAAAGGAATTTAATGACACCACACTGCACTCAGTCTGGTTTAATGATCTAGGTTGTCATGAATTCTAATTATAAGATTGTTTCTTAACCTCAACCTCTCGATGCAATTCCATCAATAATTTATGTAAACGAAGTAATCAATCTCATAAACATAAAAGAATAGCAATTCAAACAGTAATCAGAATATTCAGCATTCATAATAATGTAAATCAAGAGCCAAAATCATATTAATGAAGAACCATGGCTAGAGCTTCAAGAGGCCCTAACCTAAAAAGAAACTTCAAAATAAAAGAAAAGTGTGTTTGCTCTTTGGTGTATTTTCGTGTATATTTTCGGATTCTTTTTCGATCCCTTTCACAAAACCTTAGGACCTTTATTTATAGGAGAATTATTAATCCTCAAATAAATAGAAGTTTACATTAAATTCTGTAAGAAAAAAGTCTCATAAATAATAAAGAAAACTAATTAAAAACATTTCCTAAACATAAAAGGACCAAAAATAATAGTTTCTAATAAAATAGGTATGAAGTCCCATCGAAACATGGAGAATAAGTGTGAACACAAGCTGTCAAGGCATCCTGGCTAGCCCGTAGGACTCGATTTTGATTCTTTAATAATTTCTTCATTTCAACTCCAAATTGAGTGATTATTTTTCCGTTATTTTCATAATTCAATAATCTTTCTAAATCTACACATGTCTCACAAAATAGATTATTTTCTCCAGTTTCATATCACGAAATATTAACAAAACATAAATAAAAGGATATTAGTTCATGGATTAAATGTGTATTACTTATGACCTAACATACGTCCCACAAGCAGAGGCTAGACGCGCCCCCACTCGCCCTACCCTTCCAATGCAAACATCCTCCAAAATCCAGGCCGACCTATTAATGGCACACCGAATGGTCACCTGGATATCACCTAGTCTCCTGGAGGGTAGGAACTTGATTGTTTCTGGAGCTCTCTGGCAAATTATAAGCGGAAGCAGAGTGCGTATCTGGACTGATAAGCGGCTGGTGTGCACTGTCCCAGGAACCCCAACTCCCCTGTAGGGTATCGCCCCTGATCAAACTCAAAGGGTTGAAACGCTCATTGACTGGAATACGAGCAGCTGGAATTCAGACCAACCAAATGCTATTGTTTCTCATCAAGAGGTGGAGCTAATAAAGAAAATCAGGATACCACCATCTGCACGAGGTCACAACCCAAAGAGCCAATACCAGACCCTCTTCATCAATTACCACGAGTCCCAGGCTTTGGAATGCAATTTGGAAGTCTTGCACCTCCCAAAAATCAGGAACTTTACCTGGAGATCACTCCGGAACGGGATTGCCACCAATTGGAACCTGAAGAGAAGGAAAATTGGGGACAACTCTATCTGCCCAATATGTAATGATCAGGAGGAGACTATCGAGCATATGCTTCTACTGTGTCCCTTGGTTGATCGGGTCTCGGGTCTGGTTTGGAGGGGATTTGCACTACATAATTGACAAGGTTTCTGTCACCTCCCTGGTTGATTGGATGGATGCTGCAATAAGTAATGGAGTCAAGACAAAAGTGGAATGGTCCTGTATAATGAGAAACATCATGTTCACGCTCTGGCACATTTGGAAGACCAGGAACAATGTTATTTTCGAACATATACTGCCAAACCCTTATTAGTTGTGGGTACAATACAGAGAGCAATTGCTGAATATGCTGGAGCACAACCCAAATGGCAGTGCCCGATCACGGAATCCTCAACCACCCCTGCTACCTGGCCCCCACCCAAATTGCCGTTCGTGAAAGTTAACGTGGACGCTTCGTGGAACTCTTCTTCCTGGGGAAATTTGTGGCTGCAAAAGCTATTTCTTCCACGGCATCCTCAGAGGCCCAAGCTGAGGCGATGGCGATCCTTGAAGGATGCAGTTTGGCAATCGAGCTTAACCTTACAAATGTTTGCATTGAATCAGATTCGCTGACTGCAATTAACAGCTTGAATGGAAGCATCAGGCGGGGCCTGTGGGAAATCTATCCTATCCTCTAAAGAATTAAGGAAACAAAAGCTAGATTTCGAAGTTGCTGTTGGAGATGGACGTCGAGAGGTGGAAATCAAGCGGCTGATTTTATTGCGTCGCTAGCAACCGTGAGGATGAGCCCGGTAGTCTGGCTCCACAGACCCCCATCCTCTCTGGTGAGAACATACTGAACAAAGACGGCCTCCCTTGCCCTCCCTCATGCTAGACGTCGGTTTCGAGACTACGTACCGGGACTTCTCTTTGAGATTGTCTGTCGGCTCTGCTATTTGGTTCCTAGTTTCTATGATGTTTAGCTTGTGTTGGTTTTGATTTTAGAATCCCAGCGGATCTTTATTTCTAGGTTATTTGGGCTGTACTTGGGCTTGGCCCTTTCTCCTTTTAATGAATATCAGTATTTGACCAAAAAAGAGAAAAACACGAAAAATTAATAAAAATGCGTATCTGTACGACATGCCGTATTAGTTGAGACAACGGGGCATTAGCACGAACCACGATCCCACGACGCAAATAGTGAATAGCATTTTTGCAATTGTCGAGCTGGGTTTCGCCGTTGGGTCCTTGGTCACCGATTCACTGACACAGTCGCCGAATCGCCGGTAACGAACGCTCTGTCCTATTTCATTACTTCATCCCGCTCATTCTGTTACATTTACCTATTCAATTCATTATTTCTTCTCAGAATTTTTGAACTTGCTCACAACCTGTTCGACAATTTGCCTCAGCGAACTAGTTCAATTCGGCTCGATTATAAACTCATAGTATTTGACTGTGATTGGATTTTCATATAGGAAAGAGGAAGATGCCGTCTCTGCAAACCGCACTGCCTCCTGAGCTTGCAAACAATGTGATCAGAGTTAGTCTCAGCAATGTCTTCATTTCCTTGGTATCTATCTCGCAAAAATGAATCGTTTTGCTAACCATTTTTGCGCTTAAACTATTGTTTGTGGTTGTAGCTCTACCGCGAGTGTCTTCGGAGGGCTAAATATGTTGGTCATCGGGTATGTACATTTTTTTCTCCTGACAAATGTGGTTGTTGTTATTTCTCAATGAGACTCAAACTTAGCTATTGAATCAGTGATAATGAAGTTTGGGTGATTTGGATTCATCATGGAACTGTATGATGACTCTCCCTATTTGCATCATTACGAACCAGTCTTCAATTCTTATGAATCAATTTGTTTTTTACTTTTAAGAAATTATGTCTTCATTCGTTTTAGTAAATTTGATCAAACATGATGATTCCAATGAGAAATCTTTTGACGAATCTCATTGAAGACTCTATACGAATCTTGGTTTTGTTAATGATGCAGCAACACAAAACAAAAACCTTGACTTCAAACTTATTGAAGAAGCTATAGGAACTGAATTCGAGAATTTGTTTTGTTGAGGATGCAGCAACACAAAACAAAAATCTTGAGTCTAAACTTATTGAAGAAGCTATAGGAATCGAATTGGTGATTTTGTTTTGTTAATGATGCAGCAACACAATACAGCACTTGTGGTTGATATGGTGCGGCAGCAGTTCAAAAAACATATGCATGAGACAGATCCAGAAAAGATTCAAAAGTTCAAGGATGAGTAAGTATCTAGCATCTGTGTGCAAGAGTTTAGAATTGACAAGGGACTTGCACTTAATAATGACGAGGGTGTTCATGGTCGTTTCTTTCTTCTTCATGGGTTGGTTAATCTAAAAGCACCGGGTATTCAAAATATCTTCTTTGATGGAATAACCGGTTCAATACTTAATAATCTGTGTTCTTCGATTTTCAGTGCCGCAAGGGGACTTATAAATCATATCCTTTTTGAGTCGGAGAAATTATCTGGTCGTAAATTCAGCAAGAGCACTTGAAGTCGAGTCTTTCTGAGATTCCAGTTTGTTGTATGGGATGTTTTTGGCAGTAATAAGTACTTCATAAAAATGTAAGCTTTAATGCCCTCCAATGCTTGTTTCTTTGGAATTTGAATTCGATTTCTGCATACCAAACAGAAATATACTGAAACAAGCAATAAAGCTATGGAAGTCGGGAATTATATGTTAATACAACATGGACTTCTCCATTGCAAGTCCATCTTACTTTCCCTCTCCCAATACGCACGCCCCTCCTACGACAGCAGCAGACTCGGGCAAGAGTGGCGTGAATACCGGTCCCCACGCTGAAATTGAAAGAAGAGAGCCCAAATATCATCCAGAAATGACGTGTTAAATTTCTTCATATTGAATACTGTAATTAATAAGAGTTTGTGGTTACAACTTACCAATCCTCCTCCCTTGAATACAATTTGACAAATTCAGAACACTTTACAATAATATTTAGAATACAATTGAGATAAAAAGTAAGGCAAGCAGGGGAAAAACCCATTGCAGACTTCCACTGCCCCTTTTAAGAATTTGACTATAATTTGCAGGCAAACTAATACTTGCTCTATTTTATGAGTTCCAAGGGTTCAGTTTAACCACTCTTTCCTAAACTAGATGATCTTGAATCTCCAGTCCTTGGACTAAACTGCCCACTTCCACCACTCCGCGGACTTTGCTCGCCTCTCAGCTCACTCACCCCGAGGACTGTATACCTTGTCTGAGGACACTATAGTTTTGAATTCCTTGGATGGTGTTGTAGTTGAGCTTGACATTTTCGGACTGCAAATATGCCTGATCTCAACCCGGCTTCTAGTCACTATCCCATCAAAAATCTCTCCATCATCAGCAAACGAAGCTGTCTGACTCATCTCCCGCTCCTGAAGTGAATGAAACACATAAGTTATAGAATTGCCAAGTGACAATTTATACCAAAAGCCATTCACATTACAAATGCATCCATTGCTGAAAGGCTTTGTATTCAACTTCAGTTAATGCATTTCTTGAGAATCGGTGTGTGAGAGTGAGAAAACTAAATACATTGAAAACTTACACTTGCAAGGTTGAATGATAAAGCAGGTGCTTCTTCATACTCTGCGGCATCTAAATCTTGAAGGTGAGCTCCTTTGAAGAACCTGGGCAGAATGTATTGCCTAACTGGAACCAGAAGCATGATCATCAATGGGAAAAGAACCCCGGCAATAGGAACCCATGTAATTCCAAAGCAAACAAGTAAGTAACCAGTTTGGAAAACTGTGAAAGCTGCAATTGTCTTGAATGGTACTGTTTCCACAAAAGTGGCATGGTATTCCTCAAGTACTCTGAACATAAACATGAAAATGAATGTAGTTCGAGTTCAATTTAATTATTTTCACAAATTGAGACGAGTAACACAAATAGGAGTGCATTAGGACGAAAGGGTCAAGAGGTTACTTGTATCTTCTACTTGGGGCTGTGAAGAGCAATAGAATTCTCTCCCAACATTGATTACCAGGTAAGCTCTCAACAGCCATAAAGGCAAAATAACCCCAGAGTACTGACGTTGGGATACTTTTAAGAATAGGCATTGCTGCGACGCATCCTCCAACAAATGTAGCTTGAAGCAAGTTGCTGAGCCGCTGTTCTTTCACCTCAACAGGCAACAAACCATCAATCTCTTTCTCAACATCAAACACTGTCTCGTCAACTGGGGCATTTATGCTTCCCATGCTCGAAGCCATTTGAATAGTTGAATCCTTCAGTTCCTTTAGTCCCTGCTGAATAGGCAAATTTGAATAATGATTAGCATGTTTATGTCATATGAATGAACCAAAGAAGGCAAAGGGGAATGGCGTATCAAGTTATCATACCCTAGCTGAAGGTTCCTGGTAGACCAGTGGGGTTTGCATCTGTTGATATGCCTCTTGCATGCTTCCATATACTTGTCCCAAGCTGGCATTGTTTCTCATACATCTCCTTGCTGTCGCTACAAGTCGATTGCGAAGTAACTGCACAGCAGAAGCAAATATCGTCGTCAAAGATGAAATAAACCGCACAAAAGACTGGATGAGGGTGTGTCGACACGTGAATCTCCATATTACAAACACATTCTAATGTTTGATATCTGCCCTTTTGAATATAAAAGAAGTTCATTGATTGTATTCCATATGCCTACCTGGTGCTTCAGTGTGGCCAAACTTTTAGTATGCATTGGAGATTGTGGTATGACACCATTGGATGGAGGAATGCCCAAGAGACCACATATTATGACCTGTCATGTAGCAAAAACCTCTCAAATCTCAAAGAAAATGGATATTAGGTGCATCTCCCTATTTTTGGCAACCCAACTTCTAGAAGGGGAATTATAGATAAAGTGAATGGCACTGTGAGGGGGATTTGCATACCATGAACCCTAAGAGAAGTAGATCATAATGGAAAGAAGGTGGTTTTCTCAAATTGAACTCTTTCTGCTGAGCAAGTTGGGAAGCTACACTGTGGTCAAAATAGTACAGCACTGCAATCATTGTTGCTGGAATGAAAGCTCCAAGTATAAAAAGCACTGGCACATTCAGCATGTCCTGTAATTTTAGCAAAAACCATCAGTATCCTCATGTATCAAGCTGACTGATCACCATAGAAAAGACACAGAATTGAAGTAGATGTGGCACCTTGATGACAGTCCAATTCTCATATGCTCCAGGTGACCATGGATTTGGACTGAAGAGGCGCCTCGGAATTCCTTTTGGAACATTTCCAGCAGGTATATAGGAAACAGCGGACCAGATCAGCACCATCAGTGGAACTCCATAATCTGCTAGAAAACCTCGTAGCGAGCCTGAGAGAAGGAAACATTTAATTGGACCAATCTCTTGTAGGGTACACAAACTAATAAATGGGCAACTATAGATGTGTGTATGTGAAACAGAACTTAATTGGCTTACCAGACCCATACCGCCAAGACCTTGCTTTTCTGCTTTTTAATGAAGTAAGTAGAAGGCCAAATGACAGAACCAAGGCAAACATCCCATTTGCAAATCTCCATGAAGGTTGAAACTGAATTGACTTTGGGTTTTCTCTTTCAGGTATGCGGAACTCATGAACAAGTCCCTGCAAAATACAACTCATCAGAACTATAGCTAGAAAAAAGTTGGAACTAATGTAACAGTTATATCTATGACCAATAGACACTACCAAAATGCAGACCAATAGACACTACCAAAATGCAGACCAACAGTTACTCCAAGTCTCCTGTCAGTTTTAGCCTATTCTAAACTACAGGTGAAATAAGGAAGCAATTTTTCAATGAACCAATAAAAATGCAGGGAAGAAAGAGAATGATGTTCCTACTTTTATAGCTTCCTGCATGAAGAGCATTGCAATGAGAAGGCCAAATAACTCTCCTGCAAGACGAGTGAATCTGTTTATAATGGAACATGCCCCTAATATAGCCAGAAGGAACAACAATATTGCAGTCCAGACGCACACCCTGCACGTTAATATAAATAGTCATAAATAGATTCAAAGTAAAAAAAGAGATGGCCCAACAAATAGTCCAGAAAAAGGATAATTGCAAAATCATTTGTGTTAACAGCAGAAAACACAATATCAAATCATTTGTTAACAAAAAGAAAAAGATATACCATCCGGTCCATGCTAAAAAGAGCTTTGATCCCAGTTCCGGTCTATTTTTAGCGAAATTGAACATAAATGTGTACATAATCACAGTTGGCTCTGCAACTCCAAGAATCAGCAAAGGCTGACCCCCAAGGATGGAGTGTATAATTCCACATAAAGCTGTAGATGCTAAAGTTTGAACTGCTGTGAGTACCCCATCTGTCAACACCAGAAATGATTCCAAAACATAAATTTCAAACTCTGATGCATAATTTGTAGACAGAAAGATTTAGACTTTTCTTGTAAGTAATTTGATTGATCTAAGAACCATTTTCAACTCTGACTGAAAACCATATGGCACTAAATGGGAAGTGAGCACCAAGAACTAACAATACCATAGTATAAAATGTTACCTGTATCTCTCTCTAATTGTTCCCCAAATGAAATAACTGGAATAGCTGATGCGAAAAATATATACGTAGTGGGCGCCAAAATCCTGAGACAGTTAAGCAAGTTACCAATCTAGAATAATAACATTCCACCCTAAAATTTGGCAACATTCCAACAAAATTTTGGCAATGTTAAAAACTAAATTTGAATACAATACAGTATTCAGTGATGTTAAAGAACCAGATTGATATACCTGAAGCCTGCCTTGAAACCACCAGTCCAGTCTTGTTTGTAACACTTGAACCTCCCTTGCAGATCATTCCTAATTCCGCGGAATGGCACAAATGTCTCTTCCATGGTTTCACTTTCTTGAATGCTTAACCAATGACACTGGATCCCAAAGTACCAAGCTGACTGAACTGGGTCTCGACAATACCAAATATTCTGCATCAAAGACGAAAAGTCATTGTACAAACAGCAGTAAATGAACTGAATCGGATAATTCTTGATAGATACAGATCACTCGGAAATTGAAGTTTTATTTATATTTTTTCTGTTCAAGAAACCCAGAATCACAAATTTCAACTGCATCAGACCATCTAGTCCTAGAAGGCTTATAAGCATACTAAGCATCAAAACCAAGAAGCAGAATGCAGAAAAATATTCATCTATTTAAGTATAAATTATGGGTAATCAATGCAGTTGAATCATTTAAGTACGTTAATTAGAGACCACCTTTTGCCTTCTGGCTTGTTTTACCTTCAAACAAAGAGGAGGCACACGAAGGTTGCAAGAAAAGCTCTAAATTTATAAGCATTGAAAACGCGGTGAGAAGAAAGTTGTCGATTTGATGCTGATAGTAAGTAATGTGGGTCAAAAAGAGAATGAAATGAACATCACTATCTATCAGTGCCAAACACCAAACAAAGAAGGAACGCAAATCTCCCCACACTCCCTCAAAAAACCAAATCTAATGCTTGAAGCCCACCTAAAACTGAGCCTAATGAGCATGAAAAAAATAATAAAAAAATAAAAAAAATACGTAGAAAGAAGAAGATTCAGAGTAGATGCAGCATGAAACAGATACTTACCAGACTTAAAAAAGTTGTGATACATAATGGGAAAAGAAAGAGGAAAAAAGGTAGCAGCTTGGACACCAAAAAGAAAAAAGAACAAAGAAAAAAGAAAAAGAGAAAAGGTAGCAGCTTGCTTTGATTTTTCTGGGTTGGCCCCTTTGTTTTTTGGTTCAGGATTTTCCTGGTTTTAGGTTTTCAGTAAAATGTGTGTGTATGTGAATGCGTGACTGTGAAGGGGGGTGAGAGAGAGAACCAGAGAGAGACAGTCCAGTCCAGGACAAGCTGGCCTGTAAAGCAGCACCCAAGCAGTTTCTCTTTGTTCAGTGTAATATTATTATCATTTTTTTTTGGTAATTAGATTAATATATTATAATTTTTTTTTTGTCGATGTATCATTATTGGAGAACAAAATGGGATGAGTCTGCTCTGTTGTGTATGAACTCCCCCCAATATCAACAACTTGCTTGAGACATTTGTTCCTCATATTTTTATAGGATGTCCAAACGAAGAATTAAAGAGTAATTAAAATAATCAAAAGAAAAGTGACACTGATAACTAAAAAAAGTGGTATTTTCTTTATTTAAAAAAAAAAGATTGCTATTTGACCCATCAAAATCTGACGTGAAAATTTTGTTTTATTCGGCTCAAATAGTTACGTCAAATTCAATTAAAGATAAAGAGCGAGATTCTCACTTAACTTTTGTTATTATAGTCAGATTAAGACATTAAAGAGCGAGATTATCACGTAGTTGGAGGCTAGAGATTAAATTTTCTTCATATCCGCCAATGCTCTACAGATTTTTCAAAATCAAATATGAAAATTTATCTCCAATATTTCTTTTTGTGGTAGTATTAGTCCTTTGGGGTTTTAATTTTTTCCTCATCACGATATATATTTTTCGATAATTCGGAACAACGTGTGCACAATGAACACGTAAGGGTGGATCCATCATCTTCAATGGAGTCATGGACATAATATGGTTTTGACAAAAAAAAAATGGACATAATATGGTAGTTTTAGTATATAGACTTGGAATGTGGGCCATCCGACGATCGATCCCCAATCATAATCTTGCAACTTGCTCGTAAATCACGGTGGTGAATATTCCGCGATGTATTTCAATTTCGTTCTTCACCCGTTCACTAGTTGACTAGTTGACTTGTTGACCACTTTACTGGACACTTGCCCGTAGCTGTAGCGTACGAGGTGGGAATTCATATCATTATTTTTTAATTACATATCTTCAAATAAAAATAAATATTTAAAATTAAAAAAAAAATATATATATATTTCCTGATTTGTTTCATAATTTTTTTCGTAAACCCTACATGAGAATTTCATTCTACTTTAGATTGTCTTCTTCAAATTTAATCTTTCAACATATTTTTAATTTAAATTTAAATATTGAATTACTAAATCATACCTTAACTATGATTTATACTTCTTTTTCTATCAACACAAGTTGGAATTTAAATTTCTTTCAATTTTGAAGTAACAAACCCTAACATGAATAGAAAAGCTAGCTTGATAAAAGAAAGCTGCTAAAAATGAAATTGCAGTTAGGGCTTATGCCTTATGGGGCATTCTATTTTTGGTGTGACAATTAAGGGGTTTGTTTCTTTAGCAATTTCACCACGAAATGGAAAACATAACAACCCTACATGTTCCAATTGACCAAATGAAGCCTACGAACTCGCAAGCAGAGGTCTCACTCTCTCAATTCTTACTACCGGCCCCTTTCACGTATGAGTTTTTCTCTTTCTTCCACTACCATCATTGGCAAATGACAATCATCATTTCAATAAACTATTCAAAAAGAAGAAAGCTCTTTCCATCGGAATATCCCTACCCACAAGTAATTAAACCATCAAACTTTCTTATACGTATCATACTCCTTTTTACAAAAATTGAAATTCCTGAATACTCATTATACAATAAAAAGAAACCACGCTAAATTATAATATTAACGGCGGTAAACAATCAATCTTACAAAATATAAAATAAAAAAACTAAAACTGTTTTCATTCATTATTTGCCTTTCTTTAGAAAAGCCAAGTTAGGATTATCAATCATTATTAGTATGTGGCTACCACTTGAAGTCATTGAACCCAAACCATAGCCCATAACACAAGTATAATATCCAATTTATGAGAGTCGAACCTCACATAACTTGTGTAAAGGAATATCAATAGGGGTCGAACCTCACATAACTTGTGTAAAGGAATATCAATAGGCCATAACACTAAGTGGCTCCTTAGTTATATAGTTAATGTACGCAATCCTTAGCAATTTTTTTTTTTTATAGTTACAAGTTTCGTAGAGGCTCAATTATTTCCTCAGTTTTTTATTTATTATTATTATTTTTTTCCTCTTTGACAGCATACATAATGAGTAAGGATGGTCAAATGAATAATTTAAAGGGTACGATTAAACCCTTACCCAACATGGGTATTAATGGGCATTATATCAATTTAGAGCATTTCCAGTAGAGTCCTTAAAACACATTTTTTAAACTAATTTAGGGATTTTCAAAGAAAAAAAGCTCCAATTGAGTCCTTATCCCACTTCCTACTTTAGAATTTTGATATTTTGGGGATTTTGGATTCCTAAATTTAACAAATAGGAGAGAGAAAGTAGGGATTCTTATCTCCACACAATTAGATGGATTTCATAAATAATAAAATAATAAATTGAGAATATTCAAATGTTTCATTTGAAATAAATAATAAAATATTTGAGATTAGCCAAAATAAGAAACACTGCTGGAGTAAACTTTTTAAATTAGTTTACTAAAATAATTTTTCAACTATTTTAATTAGAATTTAGTTTAAATTTAAGAACTCTGCTAGGATACTCTTACACCCATTTCAAAATTTGAAGGATATATCCATACCCTACCCAATGGATAATAGGTACCCCACTACAATTTTACCTTTTTTTTGCTTTTCAATTTTTTTTTCATGCTTTTAATTTTGTTTTTTGCTTCATATTTTTTGTTTGCTTTTCAATTTCTTTTGCTCTTTTTTTTTGCTTTTTCAATTTTTTATTTGCTTTTTTTTTCTCACTCTATTATAAAAACAAACATACTATCTCAAGGTTTTTAAACATAAAATTAGTTTCTCTTTTGGTCTTTTTTTTTATCAAAAGGAATTTAATTGATAGAGGTGAGATAACAAAAATTTGGAGCTATAACGTTTGCGGGCCTCATTAAAACATCATCATGAAAATCCAAAGAAAGAGAAAAATCCGACGAGGGAAAACAGTACTCAAGCTCCTACAAAAACAGCTTACAAAGACAAAAAATAAAGAGGATTAAACCTCCAAATCACAGGATACAACCAAGGCGGGGCAGGGGGCACCCACACCTATGCAACCTAAGTTCGCAGCCCTTCTTGTGCAAGAGTGTGAGCCACTCTGTTAGCAGACCTAGGGGTGAACTGCAGCTGGGTCAAAGTGATGTCCAGTCGCTGCAACAACATCCGAACCTCTCGCGCCATCAGTCCTCCCATGCTCCAGTTCTCCTCTGCGCCACGAATGAGTGAAATGGCCACCTGAGAGTCCGTTTCAACCATGCAGCCCTGCACTCCAAAATTCTGCAGCAGTACCAAGCCTACCTTAATGGCTTCCAATTCAACTAGAGCAACATCCATACCTTGCAGACCTGGCCCTGCAAAACAAAACAGCACTTCACCACTGTGGTCACGCAGCACACTGCCAATGCCCCTATGGAGTCCCACTCTCGCAACGGCGCCGTCGCAGTTGAGCTTCAGGGTGGCCAATGGAGGTTTCGACCAGCGAGCAATGCTAACTACCCGCGAGACTGCCACTCCCCTATTCTTCAATTTTGCGAACTCCTCATGAGCTGCCATGGCAGCTTCAATCAACTGAATTTCCTCGAGAACTGGCCGGTTGTGGAGAAGCTTATTCCGATGACACCAGACCTGCCAACAGAGGTACAAAGACCGTTCAAGGTCATCCACTAAGAAGATTGATCTAGCAGAATCAAACAAATCCATAAAATTCCCCTTTCCTGCGAGCTTGTCCAACGGGAACACAGTAGCCCGCCATATTTTTTGACTTCGTTTACTGCCCCATATAGCATGAAATACATCCTCAAACTGTTTTCCACATCGAAAGCATAACCCTGTCTCTATGATTCGTTTCTTCATCAGATTAGTGGAGGTGGGAAGAATCTCGAGACTTTCCTTCCAAGCAAAAATTTTCAGCTTATTCGGAACTCTTAGACCCCATAATTTCTTCCAGTATTCTTCAGCCCGCACCATTGAAGAACCACCCCTACCCTCACTGAAAACAGCATCTACTTGGCTCAGCGCGATATGATAACCCGACTTAACGGTGTAGTGCCCATTCTTAATATAGTACCAAGATCGTCCATCCGAAAGTTTCAGCAAAGTACTCAACGGAATGCGACATATAGCCTCCACATCCTCTCTACAAAAACAAGCTTCTAGCTTCTGAATATCCCACGCCCCCTCCAACGCTATAAGCTCCGATACCCGGGCTTCTAAGGCCAATCCCATGTTCATAATAGGTCTGAACGTGCTAGATTTTGGAATCCACTTATCCGCAAAAACAGCAAAAACAGCAAAAACAGCAAAAACAGACTCCCCCGTCCCAATACGGCAAATCAGACCTTGTTGAAGGACCTCTCTACCCCACATAATGGACAGCCATATAAAGGAAGAAGCGTGTCCAATGTCAGTAGCCATGAAATCTTTATCTGGGTAGTATCTTGCCTTTAGCATTCGGGATACAAGGGAATTAGGCCGTTCAAGTAATCGCCAAGCCTATTTGGCCACCATTGCCTTATTGGAGGCTTCAAAGTTTTTGAATCCCAGGCCCCCAAAATGTTTAGGCTGGCATAAAAATTGCCAATTCAGCCAATGTATACTCCTCTTCCCTGCCTTTCCCCACCAGTACGGACCAATTTGGGCTGAAAACTTCTGGCAAACACCCTTCGGGAGTTGGAACACACTCATTGTGTAAGCCAGTAAAGCCTGAGCCACTGACTTAAACAGCACCTCCATCCCTGCAGTAGATAACAACTTTGTATGCCAAACATTCAAACGGTTCCATAAAACATCACGTACCTTGTTAAACAATTGTCGCTTATTCCTTGAAGAAACGGTAGGGAGGCCCAAATAGTTTTCGTGGCAATCCACCACTCGGATACCGAGGAGGTTTGAAATTAACCGAGTCATTATTGGATCTGTGTGGGGGCTAAAACAAGCTGCTGATTTTTCAAAGTTAATTTGTTGACCCGATGCCCTTTCATAGCAGCGAAGAATATTCAATAAATGTACACATTCCGACATGTGAGCATTACAAAAGAGTAGGCTATCATCAGCAAGAAAAGGTGAGAGAGTTTTGGCACCCCCGGTGCCACCAAAATGCCATGTATCAGTCCACGTTGCTGCGCTTGGGAGAGTAGGGCTGAAAATCCCTCAGCACATATTAGAAACAGATAGGGGGAGAGTGGATCCCCCTGCCGCAGTCCTCGAGTTGGCACAATATGTCCCATTGGGTGTCCTAAGACTTGAACAAAATAGCTCACTGTACTCACACAATCCATAACAAGGGTTACAAATTTGTTAGAAAAACTGAGTTTTTTCATCATACCTTCCAAGAACAGCCATTCTATTCGGTCGTAGGCCTTGGACATGTCCAATTTCAGAATCATCTTCTTTAAATTACTATTTTCCCGCCTCCGTATTGCATGTATACTTTCAAATGCTGCAATGATGTTATCTGTAATCAACCGTGAGGGCACAAAAGCACTTAGAAACTCGGAAATCACAAATGCCATCACCGGTTTCATTCTATTCACAATAGCCTTCGAAATTATCTTGTAGAGTACTTGGCATAACGCAATGGGTCTGAATTCAGTTGTTCTTTTGGGATGATCCACTTTAGGAATAAGAGCAATTAAGGTGTGATTTATGTCTTGGAACACTTGTCCCATCGTTCAAAACTGCTAAACAGTACCTCACATCTTCCCCTACCGCCCCCCAATATTTTTGGTAAAAAAGGGCAGGCATATCGTCCACCCCAGGGGCTTTTGTTGGATACATTTGGAAGAGTGCTTGCTCCACCTCAGTGCGAGTGAATACCTTATCAAGCTCCTTGCGTTGTTCCTCTCCCACACTTTGTGTCATTGCCCCTAAGATATCTGCAAAATCACTAACACCCGAAGCTGTAAAGAGTTGATCAAAATACTGCCCAAACGTATGCCCAATAGATTCATCCGTGGTTTGCTAGCACTATTGGCGATCATAAATCCCCACTATATCATTTTTCCGACCTCTTTCCTTAGCAAAACCATGAAAGAATTTTGTGTTACGGTCCCCCTCTCGCAGCCATGATATGCGAGATCGTTGTCGCCATAGCAGTTCTTCTTTGGCTCGAAGGCCATCTAATTCCTTCTCAAGGCGTCGCTGCAGCTCCAGCTCCTGACCAATGTGGTTTCGGCCAGAGTTACAATCTAGCCGATTTTGCTATTTTCTGCGCTTCCAAGGCAAGTTGCCAATTGTCTCACGGTTCCAAGCCTGAAGCTTAGTTTGACAGTGTCCCAATTTGTCCAAAATAGAACCCCGTGCAGAGCCCCAAGCCTCGCCCACAACCTCATCGCAGCCATCAGCTTTTGTCCACAACTCTTCCAAATAAAACCGACGACCTCTACTTCTTCGTCCCGGCACCGCAACCAAGCAAACCAAAATAGGCAGATGATCTGAGGCCCACGAATTCAAATGGAGGGTAAACACATTCGGAAAGAGATTAAGAAACTCACTGTTCACCGTTGCTCTGTCTAATCGAACATTTACTTGCCCATCACCCTTCCAACGGTTTGACCAGGTAAACTTTTGCCCCCTATAACTCACCGTCATGAGCTCACAATCCTCCAGTTCGTCCCGAAAAATTTAGATTTGGTTATGCGACCTCCCCCGTCAGCCTGAATAGTCATCATTCGTCATTATTTCATTGAAATCCCCACCTACTAGCCATGGACCCCCATCATTTGTCTTCAGTCTCCGAAGCAAATCCCAAGAATGATGTCGAAGTTGGACGTCAGGGTTCCCATAGAAGCCGGTAAAACGAAAAGTTGCATCATTGAAACCTCGAATCACTGAGTCAATATGCCCCACGGAGTAAGAATAAATGGTGACATCAATGCCGTGAGCCCAAAGGAGAGCCAAGCCGCCACCATAACCTACCTTGCCGACACAAAAACCACCAGCCACTCCCAGTTGTTGCTTAATAACATCCATCTGTCTCACTATTTTCTTTGTCTCCATAAGGAATACTACCCCTGGTTTCTTCGCCCGAAAGAAATACTTAAGGGCGCGTTGGACCCGTGGGCATCCCAGCCCACGGACGTTCCAGCAGAGGATACTCATTGCTCATGATGGGTCATGGCTTCGGACCCCATCACTGGAGTGGTTTTTATCATAGTTTTCTGTCCATTCGAGGAACCATGTCCAGATGAGGAGGAGGACTGCTTGCAGGGTAAAACCTGCTTTTGGGGGTTGCGTTTGAGTAGAGGACCCCCTACATAAAATCCCTGGCGCCGCCCGTTTCCCGGCTTCAACTTCAGTGATGCAATCGTGATCACTTTCTCTGTAATTTCAGTACCCACCTCCGCTAACTGCTGCACCCCCGAATTATCATCAATCACAGTAGCGTGGTTAGCCCCCATGCCGTCTTATGTAATACCAAACATAGAGCCTCCCATTCCCTCTGCAATACCAGTCACAGAAACTCCCATCCCCTATGCAGTAACACCAGTCCCCACAAGGTTCAACCTGGCCTCAAGTTCTGTGTTTCGCTTCTTTACCATCACCCTACCCTAAATTGGTTCTCCACCACTGTCTCTCTCTGCATTGCCCAACAAGGTTGTTTTGTGAACGCGTCCTCAAAGCGTCTCACCGCACCGACTAGCCCCATTGCAACAGCCCTCGACAGCTGCAATCGCCTGGCATGCGCAGTCAAACCAAAAACGCTGCCCGTCTCTACAGTTTTGGGGTTAATGTTGAACACATCCTTGGAAAATGTCTTCCAACGCCCGTAAACTTCCAGCCCTTCAATGTTAGTTTGAACAAAAGTACAAGCCGAGTCCACATGGTCTAATCGTCCACACCGCAGACAAAACAAAGGGAGTCATTCGTACTCGACCTTGTATTGTTTCGCCGGTTCATCTTGGAATAGACGAAGAGTGATAACCCTCTTTAACGGTGTTGAAACCGAAAGGGTAACCCGTACCCTGAGGAAACTACCAAGGCAAGCGCCATTCAGCCCTTTGTCCACTCCCACAAAGCTGCCAAGATGATTTCCAACACGTTCAACGAGTTTGGGTGTAAGAAAAATCGGTGGGATCCTACGAACCCTAATCCAGAACTCCTGAATATCAAGCTTAACTCCCGCAGTGCCCTCACGGCCATCAGTGGCCGCCAAACATAGCAGGGAACGGTCAAAGGACCAAGGAGACCACCGTAGAACCTTCCTACGATCAAAATCCGACTTGAAAGAGAACATCAGTCGATCGGATCCTTCTAGGGCCACCGCTTTAAACTATTCCCTTAGATGCCACATAGCCTTGATCGTTCCAACTAGGGCATCGCGATGGAAACTCTTTGTTTTCAACAAACGCCCTACCAAGAACACCCGCGATGGCTGCGGAGTAACCAGTTCATCGAAGCCCACATTCTCCTCAGCCTCAGCCTCCGAAATAGCTAACTGAGATCCCATAAGTCCCGTAAGCGCATCCATCAATAGTCGCACAATCCAGGTAATTGAAACCAGCAACCTCTTTTTGTCTTAATACATGCATTAACTTAAAATTATTACAAAATTTAAATTCAAACTTATAAAAATTATAGCAAAATAATGAGGACGTATCGTCGTCATCATCACGAACAATCTGAATACCAACGTTATCGTCAAATGTGTTAGATTTAGTATTTATAAGTTAAATATGAAGTCGAAGCCGATCACATTAAAAAAAAAAATTAATAATAAGAACAACAAGTAAATATATTATAAAAATATTTTTAATACCTCATGTCTGCATTATAATTGCGTTATAATTGCGTCTTGCTGCAGCCTTCAATCTTGTTCCCATTAAAAACAAATGAGTGCAGAATATTCATATAAAGACCTTATAAATAATAATCTTTTGCTTGATAAAAAAATAATATTTGCAATATGCCTTTGCATAGTTTGAAAATCTGGACAATTTTAAGTAAACATACAGGTGGCAAGACAAACCTTCGGGAATAATTATCCCAATTGCTTCAAAAGCAACCGAATAGGTCGCATTTCTATCAATTGAACGGGTAAGGGTTCCACAGGTTTATCCTTGCCCTACCCAATAAGTGATGAGTAATTTTTGATTTATGGGTATCCATGCTCATGAGTAATTTTGCCCATCTCTGATAATGAAAGAGATAGAGACAAGACGATAAAGCTCACACCCAAATCTCAATGAGACAGATAAGGACATGTTCAAATCCCTTCACAGTCCACACACCACCAGAAAAGTTATCTATTATGTAAATCTTTTTAATCTCGTGACTTCAACAGTTACATGGTAATATATATAAACAATCGAACCCAAGAATGTATTGTCCATAAGATATCATTTACCATCTCGTGCATTGGCAGTACAGTGGGGGACGTTTGTGAGCTGTACTTGATGCAATTGTAAAGTCTTATTCATGAATATACCAATTTCAATGACTTTGTCTAGCACAAGACCTAAAAGCTTTACCTCTCTGGGTCTGAGCTGTAGATACTTGAGAGAAAGAGACAAATTAAACCCACTCATTTGTCATATGCCAGCTAAAGCAGTTCTACTATTTTGTGTATGTTGAGCATCGACTGATTGGATGGTTGACCAACAAGGCAACAAATAATCATCAACAGAAGGAATGACAGATGATGTTGACCAAAACAAAAAAAAAAAAAATTACAGCTATTTGAATGTATAATTCATCAATTGAAGATACTTTGAAGATAGAAATGAATATCTTTCTTTGTACCGAGATTAGACTTATCTAACACCTTAAAATGGTAAAGCTTAGAAAATATAAGTTTCCTTCTATGTCTAATCTCCTTGGAATGAGAAAAAAAAATCCACTTCTACTTTCAAAATACCTTGAATTTGATAAGTTATACAATCCAATATGATACACCAAACGAGCCTATTTTATTTTATGCACTTATCGAGCCCAACAACAAGACTTGGCAGCAAGATAGACATCATCATCGTAAATTTATGAAAGTTATGCATATCAGACTTATCAGTATTCAGTAGTCAGTATAATGTTAATGCTAACATTCCAGTATCAAGTTATCTACAAGGCATTGGCCATGGCATTCTCAAGCTCAATTTTTCCAGAAAGAACCATTCTACTTATTCTTGAATAATAACATGCAACACATTAATTACAGGGGATGAAACATATGTCACTTGTTTCTATCTGACATGGTTCGTACACGTTGCAAAACACGAACAAACTCATAAAACAAGGAGAAGTCAAAACCTGGGAGACTGCTGCTTTGGGGAGGAATCTTAGCAATTGTGTCACTACATGGCTGCTGACAGATGACAAGATCAAATCCACCAAATTTCTTCATCAAACTTTCGAGTTTGCTGCTTGTTAGCTTATGAACATCTTCAATCTGCTCCAACTGCCCAACTTGTCCACTCGTCTCCCACCACTTCTTTAGAGTCTTTCTCTTTGTCACATTCGTCTCTACCGAAACAACACCTTTCAAATGAATGCCAAGCCGATGAAGAGCAACTTCTGCCCCACCTATTCCACTAAAAACTGAGAACACGGTTAATCCTTCCGGGTACATAGATTTCAAAGAGGATAGATGATAGCCCAATGTGTCTGTCTGGAAGGAGTATTTGAGTGACATAAGTCTTTCTACTAAACCACCGTCAGCATCTTGGGTGTGATTCATTGGGTAGCCGAGGATTCGTTCCAAATATTCTGGCTCTGTAGGCCCCAACTTCTGTCGTCCAACCCACACAAGATTTAATGATCGACAATGATGAAGAATGTCTCTCTCCTGCTCCGGTGAGAGCAGCCCAAGAGAATCAGCAAGCAACCTTCCATACCTATCACAAAGCTGAGATATGCCACCGGTGTGGGGATTGATGCAGGTCAATTGTTTCCTTGTATCCCATGAAGGCCACCATTTCTTTGTATGCGGCATTGCATCTGCAATGGTCAGTGGGGGTTCTGGAACAATGCGAAACCTATTCCCAGTTGGAAGATTGTGTACATAGCCTTCCCTTCGATTCAAGGCTGAGAAGAATTGAGTGTTAACGAACTCAGGCTCAAGCCCGTACAAGAATTGAGAAATTTTTAACCAGGAATCATATGCCAAATCCCCAATATTTCCATAAAAAAAATATGGGGGTTTAGCTACCATTTGATTCACAGTCTTGCAAGGTTTGCTTCTAAAAAGTTGTGGAATTCGAAGATTGCCAATTTCAGGATCCACTTTCTCCTCCATCCATGTTGGGTCAAAGAATGAGCTTGAACTATTAACATACTCTTGTTTTGGCTTTTTCCCTTTACGTTTTCCTTCCAAAGGTTGTCCGAGAACAGCAGTTGGAATAGAACTTGATCCATAATCAGTGAATTCTTGCTTAGGCCTCTTCCCTAAAGAATCATTTGCCAGGTTGGAATCCCTTGATTGAGAAACTGTACGGGGATAAAATTCCTCGTTTTCAGCTTTAACTGAATCATATGATCCCACAGGAAAAAACCTGGAACCTCCTGCAGTGCGAGAATGGTTTGAATGGACCGAAAACTGTGCCAGATATATTGTTCCAAACATTAGTAAACCAATCTAACAATAAAGACTGCATGCTCAAATTTTCCATGCATTAGAGAACCAAACAAGTAATGAACATAGCTCTTAGCGAACAAATATATATTCTGTAAGAATAAATGAACAAAGGTCAGTAAAACATGTAGGAGATAATGCACCTATACTTCAGCAAGACATCCAAAAATTGGTAAGGTCCTCTATGGCCATCAATTCCAGAAACAAATTATATCATTAGTTTGACGATAGAAAACATTAGGTAAAGTTTTTCTACACAATGTGGTATATATCTCACGTATATAACTTCTCATCACACTGATCTACTTGCAGTTACAGCCACTCTAATTACCAAAGAGCACTATCAAAATTTTATTCGCCCTATAGGAAGCTAAAAAAATATGTCCTCACACAGAGCACGTCTAAACTTGCAAAGTAAATTACTGAATTACAAGACTGCATCCCCACCTTTTTGTCTTCAAAACAGTTATCAGAAACTTGATAGGCAACGATTGACTCAGCGAGATTTGAAATTGGAGCTCCTGAACCTGAAACAGCAAATGATTGTAAAATAAGAGCCAGTAATAAACTAACAAAGCTGTATCAACCACATAATAACAAAGTTGGAATTCATCAAATTATAGCTACATTACAAGTGAATCAGCACCCTTCCCTTTAGAATCCGCTAGACTACATGTAACAATTGACAGTTCAAAGCAATTTGTTTGGTGCTGAATGAAATTTGGTGTAATGTCAGCAGTAATGATTAAATTAGCATGCATTTCATGATAAGTATCATATGTACAGTACAAAGCCCCTCTAACAAATTTCATGATAAGTATCATGTGAACAGTTACAAAGCCACTCTAATAACATGCATTTAAATAACATTCGACAGTTATGCTCTTTTCTTTCCAGGTCTATCAGAACAAATGATATCAAAGACTCACCAAACCTTTCGATTGCCCAAGAAACTTGGTTCTCAGAGAAACCCATTTCAAGCAAGCGAAGTGTCTTCTCCATGGTCCCATATAATTTTTCATCATTAGCATCCTGAAAATTAGAAAGTTAGATTGCTGTACAACATAATACCAAATCATGCAACGCAATCCACAAGGCAGCATGGCAACTAAGCAACTGCATGCTCTGAAGACATTTTGCAAGCATGATGCTTAAAAAAGAACATGTTGTGAGAAAGAAAAAAAGGTACCTGCCCTAGATCTGCATTGTGACAGACTGACAGGTAATTAAACCTCCTTTCTTAACTTGAAGATTTGTGTATGATTTCTTAAGACGGGGATGAAGAGATCAAAGGTAAAAGGTAAATTTTTTTTCTTTTCAGTTATCTCTTATTTAAAATTGAACTGTGACCTTACATTTAGAAGTAGGACACAAGAAATGGCAGTGCAGAAAACCCAATGGAGCACATGGAAAAATGCAGGTAGACTGGGCATAATTTAAGAGCCAATAGAAAGGTAAATTGTCTTTCTTTTCAGCTATCTCTTATTTCATCTAATAGTGACATGGGAAAAATATAACCTACTTCGGAAGGGTGTATTATCTGCAATGTCAAATTATGGGTTTTTATTGACATGCTATTATTTTCAGCATCCAAAACAACCCTAAGTGAACAATAATACTGATATATGTACTAGAACCAAGTAGATAGAATAAACTTAAACAATGCATTATTTACTGTCCAATGGCAATGGGATTAGCAAGTAAAGTTCAACATTCACAATAACTTTATGCTTCATGCATATGCATTAATTTTTTTCCTTCTTTTTTACCCTCAAAGATTGAAGCTATTCACCAAGTATTGCAAATACGACGTAATTTTGTTAACAACATCCAAAAATGTCATCAAGTGGATGATATAGGGTAAACTGCCCTTTTAATCCCTGAATTTTTACCCTAGTGACCTGAACTAATTTTTCAGCCAATTTAGGTTATGAACTTTTTGAAGGCCAATCTGGGACCAGCCATAGGTTTTTTATGATTCCAACCCAATGTCCGTTAAAAATATCACATGTTTGGCACGTGAGTCATTTTTCAAGACAATTTTGACATTATATGATGAAAAAGATAATTAAAATTAAATAGATGAATTATTAATTTATTATATTTTAGTTTTTGGTTTTTATTATTTATTCTATTTTTATCATTACTTTATCTAATAAAGTTTCAAAACTGTCGTAAAAAAGTACTCATGTGTCTAGTTGGAGATTTTTTTAGCGGACATTTAGATGAAATCTTAGAAAACCTTGTATGTCCCAAATTGGCTGAAAAAATAAGTTCAAGTCCCAATTTGACAGAGATAAAAGTTCAGGGACCAAAACGGCATTACCCATAAAATAATGCAAGGATCATTTCTAGACCTCTTCTTTTTCTTCATCAACATGAGTGGCATCATCATAATTTTCAAGTTTCACAGCTGTTTGAGCAGCAATGATGAAATCCACCAAATCATTTATTGGAGCCTCTTCACCTAATATGCAACAAAATGAGATTAACCAACCTATATTAAATGTTGCACATACAATTGCAGGAAATTTAAACAATAGAATTAACAATGACAAGAAAATGAAGTAGGATTAACAGAAGCCAAGGTGGAATATCATGAGAAGAAGTGAAATTATATTCAAATCTATGCTATGTACACAAGTTCCAATAGTGCAACTTCGTGGAGTCTTCCCCTGGTCCTAACATCTCTGAAACAATTTGCACTAATATCCCCAAACTTAACAGTGATTGCAGGTAATTCAGGATATGCTTCATTCTGTAGCTAGATCCTTAACCAATTCCATAATATTGTATCCCTATATGCCCCGTTGAGGAGCCTAATAAAAACTATTTATGTACTTATCTATGTAACATAAGGAAAGCTATCAAAATTATGTCTAAATTGCAAGTTAGTCATGATTGTTAAATGGTCAACTAGTATGTTTCTGTTGCACATCCCATGTTTTCAATTCTTTTTCTTTTTTTCAATATAAAAGCCAATAGAAGTCATACATTTCCATACAAAATAAAAATTCCAACCTACCAAGCCTATCAATTGCAAACTCAACTGCATTTGGAGAAAAATTCATCATCAGTAAGGATGCCTTTTTATCCTCATTAAGTCCATCAGGTAAATCAGGCTCCTGCCAAAAGTTTAAGATTGAGCTTAATCATGTGCAATATAAGACCAAATCACATGATCCAAATATAAGCAGCTGCTCTTTTATATTCATCGCAACTCGCAAGAAGAACGAGACTTATATGCATTATAAGAAAATCCAAAGAAGATTTAGCTACTCTTCAAGCTTGCTATGTCTTAGGCTTCTTACAGTATGTTTCATAGAAGCTCATAATTCACTTTCAGTTACAACACTACCGATAGGCTGGTAGCATTGTGAGTCACCAGCATAGTTACCCAATGACTTGTGACAATCAATCACAAGGAGGTGAACTATCAATCTGAGTGTTCTGGGACACATAAGAAATATTCAGAAAACAAGATTACAGAAGTTTTCGCAGGTTACCTCTTTTGGATGATTAATATTGGAAATCTCTGGAGGACTGCTTACGCCCTTGTCATCAAATAAGCTATCCAGAGAATCTGATGATCCAGAATTTTCTTTTTGAGAACCCTATCCACTCAAAAAACACTATAAGCATTCATAATTCCTTGGTAATGACCAACAAATGCTTAATTGCAAAACTGAAAATCCAGTGAAAAACTATCCACACCGTCCACATGCAAATTATCAAGAGATGATGTGATGTTTGCATCCCTATTTGGATCCCAGTTCAGTATTTCCAATTGAAAAAGGAAACAACTGTGGGGACACAATCAAAGGATAATACATCTCTTTTAAAAAGCAAACAACATAATACTTACTGAATATGTTAAAAGCGTCTCCAATAACAATTCTACATCGCCTTCACCTAGATTGAAGAAAGATACTCAGCCATCAAGATTCCAGGGCGAAAAGCATTATTAGACCATGTAATTCTTAATGGATAGGCAGATAATGATACTAACACATCGAGTGTAGTAATTGGGCACTTTAAGCCTGTGGGTGTATGAATGTGCAAATGTGCATGCATACAGCCAGGTTCGGCGTGGTTTCATTTGTCATCATGTTGTAAATTTACAATTCCAGTGTCAGTATCACCAACCTTCACCCACTTTCAGTAATATAAAATAGAGCAGAGTAGACTGTTTGACATAACTCACCCTTTTCTTCAATCACTTTATCCACAAGCGATGGTAGAAATCCCATTCCAATCAAATCTGATCTCAAATTGCAGCCTGATGAACTTGCAACATTGTTCTGGAATTATTAGGGAAGAAAGAAGAAACCAAATAAGGAACTTGCGAAAATGGAGGTTAATTAAGCATGACATTGCAAGCATTACATAATTTGTTCCACACATTGTTTCTCAACCAGTTTAAAAATTATATACAATTGACTTAGAAAGATTAAGTATATCATATATGTGAAATGTCATCACACGCAAACTACCAGAACTATCCATAAAATGGTGAGCATACCCCAAAATTACTTGACAACCCAGACTCCAAAGGCAATTGATAATCCAAGATCTCTTCTTTAGGAACAATTTCCTTTTGAGATCCCTGTTCTGAGGAACTTTTCCTGTTTGAGTAATTTGTCATATTGACCTGCAGAAAACAAATGGAGATGCATAAGTACATAGATGATATTCAACCATCTCGAAGGATAATGTAGACCTGCTACATAAGCATACCTTTCCGAAATGAAAAGGTAGAAACAAAGATGGAAACTACGAATTTACAATCAACCACAAACTGCATAAGCTAAAGCATCAGGCACCCCCTGCAAGAAAAACCATCAAATTTCGCCTTTAAATGGACTGTGAGCCAACAAATAACTTCCCAGATCTTAAACGCTGCACGGCATTTTACTATTAAGCTACAAACTATGATTTTAAGTATCTAACTGGCCAAACATGCTTTGCACTTTCACTCGCCACAACAAGGTAGCGGTATGTAACAATCCCTACTGAAAGAAATCAAATTGGAATGCATTATACTTATTACAGAGACTGCTGAATTTGCATTTGCATTTACAAAGGCTCATTTTGCAAAGCAGTTGACAAAATTGCTTACGGAATATAATACTAGTGCAAAATAAATAAACCGAATTAAACTGAAATTCGTATACCAAATCACCAAATTTGTCATGCAAATTACCAGACAAAGTAGCGAGAAAAGAAAAAAACAAAAACTGAGATCAAATATTACATGCAACACTCATTTCATTTTATACACTACTTCTTTCCTATAATTAGGACTTAATACTAGTTTAAAAGTCAAAACAATTTTACACAAACAGAGAAATGGGCAAGAAGGTAAATTTAAAATGAAAGCTAGCTATGATCTGAGCTAAAGATTTGTGACCTAAACTAAATTAACCCGAATGAAAACTACTGAGCTTTTTTTTTAAAAAAAAGAGAGCCCAAGCTATTATTTAATCTGAATTTTCTGAAGAAAAAATTCCTCACTTTTTCTCAGCAACCAAGCAGGGAGACGGAAGAAGAAAATAAAACGCAATGCGTATAGAAAATAAACGCAGTGCAAGTGCATATGCTGTTTGGTGGTCCGCGAGGCACCTGATCAGAAATCTCAACGGCGAGGAGCGAAATCCACGCGGGCACAGCGGTGGCGCGTCGGCAAAACTCACTCCCGCGGGGATTAAGGTTCCGTTGGTGAACGAATTGGGAGCTGAGAACTACACACAACAAATGAGCCAGTGGACTTTACTATGGTCAATAGGTTACGGCGTCACTGACTCACTGACTGCCTTTGAACTTGGCGTCAGAATAAGCTTCGGTTACGTTAATGACTGTTACTTTTTGGTCGTTGATGACTGTGTTAGTGGTGGGACATGTGGTCAAGAAACCCAAGCCTGATGGACACGTGTCGTGATCCGGATCCAACCTCCATGGATCATCCAATCCATATGACTTTCTACAGATCTGTTAGTGGAGATGCTACCAACATAATCACAACCGTCTATTTTGCATAACTTTTCTTTTTATTTTACGTACTTGGAAGAGTCTAATTTTTAGGATTCTTAAGCCTTCCAACAGAGATATTTTTATGTATTTAGAAAGTCACATGGTCATATATTTTTCTACTTATAACATTAAATGTGAATTTAAAAAAAAAAAATTATTAACTAATTCTTAACAAGATTATATTTTACTTAAAAATTGAAATATAGTAATTCTTTAGCCTTAGGTCCCTCTACTATTTTTTAGCTATGTATATTTATTGTCATCTACTTGTACAATGTATAATTAGGATTCTAACTCCTATTTTATAATAAACTTACACCACTTTTATAATTAAGCTTATATATTACTATTGATTTTTTTCTTTGAAACAAAAAATGAAATTCATGTTGTTTGGAGTTTAACGGTAGGATATAGAAAATTTTGGGAGGGGGGGGTGGTGGGGGGGGGGTGTGTGTTTAGGTAGGGGTGATGGTGGAAGAACTTATGACTTAGGGTTTAGGGTTTAATTCTTGGATTTTGGGCACAAAATCCAAGAACCAAACCCTAACCCATAAGCGATTAACTTAATCTTTTAATATCGAATAATAAAGATTTTTCAAATTTGAAGTTCAAAAGTATTTTTGAAGAATTCTTTCTCTTAATTATCTTGTTTTAAGTTGGATTGTCCTTACATTACTCCTTAAATGAACATGTGAAAAAGAAAAAATATTATAAGTGGGAGTAATGTTTTCATAAAATAGAAAGGAAAAAAAAGCTACTAAATAGGGATTAAAAGCTTTAAAGGGTCAATCTCATTGTTTGCGTAATTATTATGGTGGTTAGGGATTGGAAAGTTTCAAAAATACGGTTAGTGGAGTTTTGAATAAATATTGATGTTGTCAAGGACTTATCAATGGTGGATAGCCTTTTATTTTTATTATTACTATACGCTACCAAGAAACCTTGTTGTCTAACTACTGGCGGAGCCAAAGAGGGTATAGGGTGGCCCTCGGCCTCCACTGGTTTTTTAAATTTTTTTAATGTATTATATAATATTGCCCCTTTATTTTTGGATACCATTTTTGCCCTTTTATTTATAATAAATTTTTATTTCATTTTTCTCTAAACCTTACATTATATTCATTTATTACTATTATTATTATTATTATTATTATTATATTATTCCCCTTATTTTTTTTCCTTTTTCTCTAAACCTTACATTATATTTATTTATCATTCTTATTATTATTATAATTATTATCTTATTTTTAGGGAGATTAAATAATAGGTGCTTGGCAGGTGTTAATTGTACTGAAAAACTTGCATTAGTGTAAACTCAAACCTCCGGTCCCTGTAGGAAACTCGTAAACTAAATGTACGTAAAAGACATCAAAATTACAAGTGATGCCATTGAAATAGAACAACCCACACACCCAAACTCGACCAACCCTAACCCCAACCTTTTTGAACCTTCGAATCTTGAAATTTCCAGTAGCTGAAGCCTTGAATACAAATCAAGTTTTGACACACCTTACCCGCTTGAAAAATTTCCTCATGGTTGCTTCTCTCGGGCGCACTCCTCCATTTGGATTCGGGGCGAAGATCACTAGAGCATCAAAGTTGAGCATTACAAGTGCGGTTTCATCATAAGCGGTGGCAGCAACCCAAGCTTTAGGAAATGTGCTCATTCCATTAACAATCATGTGAGAAACCAAGGCACTAATCACAAAACCTTGTACAATCGATGATTATACTCAGCCTGAATATGGATTTCTTCTATGATGGGGATTGTGAGATGAGTGCTGGGTTGATATTGTAGATCACCATTTGCATCTCAATTTTCTCCAAGTGAGATTATTTTATGGGTATTTAGATATGATATACTTTTAAATGAGTCATATTTGGTTCAACTTGTTTATATCATACTTTCACTTGCATAATTTGTTCATTGTGTTGAGCTTTTGTTCCCGTAATGTATGTTGTATTATCTTTGGTGGTGATCTTCCGACTCAGTTATAGTCTCATACTCTTCCTCCTCAGTTACAGTCCTATATTTTTTCTCCTAAGTTACAGTCTCATACTCTTTCTCCTAAGTTACAGTCTCATACTCTTCCTCCTAAGTTAAAGTAGATCTGAGTGATTTTTGGCTTCCTCCTCAGTTACAGTCCCATACTTTTTCTCCTTAATTACAATCCATACTCTTCATGTAAGACTCAATTGAGCATAACATGTCCACGTTTAACGGATGACATATAATTACCTGTTATTCAAATAATAGAGTCCTATACTAGTATTAATATTTGAACTCCTTATCCCATAAGACTCTAAATACGTGGTATAGTGAGCCTGTTTTTATTAGTCATTAAGAGTTCTACCTCATCTATAATATGTTAGATACGGTTGTGAACGTTGGCTATAAAGAAACGGTCCATGCTCTCACAGAATACACGTTCAATTTCGTGCTTTGGCCTATTTCATTGGTTGAGCATTTATGTTTATGTTGAGAGGAGAATATCAGTCTTATTTGACTAATGGCTTCATCATGTAAATCAAATCTAGTTCTCATTTCTTAATTTCTTAATGTTATTAATGTAGTAATTGGTGTTTGATTCATTGTCATGACTCTTTAACTTCTGTTAATTACTTATGCTTGGTTATTCTTACATGTGGTATCAGATCTAACAATCAACATATTAAAGGTCTGGTAATTTAATTAACCAATTAAGAACATTGAAATTTTTTCTTTCGGCTTAGTTTTTGGGCTCATACCTTTTTTTATTTTGTTCTTGACATATTGGGTCCAAAACATTTTTCACTTGTGTTTTTTTGGCTTTAATAAAAGAAACAAAAAGAAACACTAAACCTAAAAGTGGGTCTCATGGTCAGTCCCAAAATGGTAAAGGCAGTAAACACCCCTCGTTCCACAAAGCGAGAGAATTTGGCACCGCCATCGAGCTCCCGTGAGGGACGACCATCAACGTCGACAGGATTTTCTATGCGACGGAATGTACAAGCATCAATAGCCTGCTCCATTAAATATGGAACGGAATCTCTGTTCCCCATTCTAAATGTCGATCTATAGTTGCAGCAAAGACGATTATGGGTCTTTATTTGGGGTTTTTGTTTCCAATATCAATTTTGCCTGTCTTTGATTGTCTTGGATATTCCTTAGATATGTTCTTGTGTTGTTGTGTTTTTTTTGGTGAAGTTTTTGTTCTCTTAATCAAATTTTGTCTTCCGCTGTTTGATTTGGAGTTGCTTATATCTGGTTGATTAATTCATTTCATTTTCAATGAATAACTTGTATACACTTTTTAATTGTTCATCAGTTATGGATAATTGGTTTTTGAAATTATGCTTTCATCTGGGGCTTACATGGATAATTGTCTGTTTTGTTTTGCCCAGAGTTCATTCCTTATTTAATGTGCTTATTATGACAATAAGTTTATATCCTTGACGGTGGTGAATTCAAGATGTATATATATTTTCAAGGTTTTGCTAACCTCCTTCTGCAGGTTGATTGGATTCTCAATCCAATTAGAAGCTATTTGGACATCTGATCAAGTGGCTAAGTAATTATAGATTGATGAATTTTCTACCGAAGTGGATTATTTATTATATTTATTTTTTATTGCGAAGAAATCAAACTTGTGGTTTTTGTGTTCTTGATGAATAAATTGTTTTTCCTGAAGGAAACTATATATTCAGTCTAACTGTAAATCAGTGTATAGTGGAACAGGGAATACTAAGATTGTGTTATTTCATCTACTCAAAAGTGTTGAGATACATATAATTGAAATGTTAGTATTTTTTGTTTTGGTTATGCAAAACAAATATAAATCAGTTTTTGCTCAAAGGTAGTTCTGGATTGGTATGCTTGTGTTTGACCAAAATCATTTTGATAAGGATTTTGGATATGTCAAATTTTTTTTTGAATAACAGTAAGAACTTTATGTGTTCATCAGCTGCAGGGAATTGCTTCATTCAACTCTGGTCTAATGCAATATGAGAAAGTGATGAGTATTTAGACATTATAAATTTATCCACAAATGTGATGAATTCTTGTTGAAATACACACACCTAACTTACATGTGATACAAATTATGCCCGAAGGTGAAATTGTGATCACATACTTATGATGAATGAATCAGAAATATTTTGGCATGTTTTTGATTCATTTAACCTTTCGTATTATGAAACTCACGTTTGAAATTGCAAATGAGTTTTGCAGGAAACCACACCGGTGATTGCTTCTGCTAGTACTGATTCACTGAAGATCTGAAAGTTATGTCTTCATTCAAATTTTGTGCTAAATTTTATCTCTTTACAAATGTATTCCTCTACTTGTTGTTTGGTTCTTGATTATATTACCGTTATTACAGTGCTATATGGTATTTTCAATGATTTTCTGTTGAGTACGTTTCTTGAACTCTCGGTTTCATTCAAACATCATTGTTTTGAGCCTTAAGTCAAATACAATTTGCTTATTCTTGATTGTTCAGTAAATGTAAAACTCAAGTATCTATTGCACTAAGATGCTTGTTTAATCAATTTTGATACCAGAAACGTGAAATTTCCAATAATTTTGAGGTTGGAATTCATTCAAGGACAACTATTGACTATTGCTTATCTTGATGAACTGTGATTTGGTCTTTTAACCACTTAGTTGAATCTAACATCAGTTTTATGCTGAAATTAAATTCGACTTTTAATAAGAGTGGCTTTTCTATTTGAAACACGTAGAAATATTGTGAATGATAATAATTCTATCTACTTTTGTTTAATTGATATTGTGAATGATATTGTGAATTGATATTGTGAATGATAATAATTCTATCGCGAAGTAGTCTTTTGATAGTGGATTTTAGTTGGATTTCGATTCAATTGTTTTGTAAAAAATTCAGTGAATACTAAAACTTGTCGTGCGTGTTAAATGTAATGTGCTTTAAGACATTCTCATATCATATATGGAGTCCACGAGAGATAAATCTGAGCTGATAATCTCCTACTAGGAAATTAATCTTTGCTACAAACAGAGACTTGGGTGTTCCCTTTTGAATTTGTTTCGACCCCATAACGAATTTGTTAGTTGTTTCATTAATGATTTTCTAATAAGGTTCGGAATGGTAATGAGTGAGATTGCAATGTGCTTTAGTTGTTTCATTAAGGATGAATAATGATGCAGGGTTTATTTTTGTTCTAGCAACCTGGAAACTAGAAAGTCAGTGGTTAACTTGGTGGCGGTAACATTGGTCCTAAGGTTATTTTTGAATTAATAGGGTTTAGGGTCACAGACTAATAATCTGAAGATAATACCCATCAATGGTGGCTTCAACTTGGGTCACAACAAAAAAGTCCTCGAAAATGAGGTTTTGTCTCTGCTAGGGTTTTGGGTTTTTGCGGCGACTCTGTTTTTTGTTCCTTCCGGCTGAAGTGTCCTGAGGTGGCTATGTTTTCACTCATTTTCGACCTGTGGCATGAACCATTCAGTCGCCAAGGGTGAGTGTGAGTGAAACAGGTGAAGGGTTTTATGGGAGTTGCAGAGGTTTTTTTTGGTTTGGTTTGTGCCGATACGATGTCGCCTCTCGACACTGCGGTTTTTGAAGTGCTCTTGTGGGCGCTAAGGCACTCCTGGTGCGGGTTTTTTTTTGGATGGAAGAGTTAGTGATGCGGTTGGGACATAATCTCTGTCGCTCAGAGAAGGAACGTAGTGGGATGGTTCTGGAAAAAGCCGAGACTGAGGGAGTTCTGGTGGGAACCAAATTCAACCTTGTGGCTGAAATCCTCATGTTGAAACTAGTGAATAGGGAAGTTTTTTTCTCTGTGTTCACTGGTCTCTGGCGAGGGACAGCGGGAGTCTCCTTTAGAGAGATTGGTGACAAACGTTTTTTGATTCATTTTGGGGCGTTGTGTGACAAGGACAGGGTGATGGCAATGGAGCCATGGTTGTTTAAAGACTCTTTGGTGCTACTGAGTGATGTCCCTACGGGCCAGAGTTTTCACTCTTTGAAGCTCTCTAGTGCAGCTTTTTGGGTGCAGATTCATGGGGTCCAGCCTCTAAATATGACAGTAGATGTGGCCCGACGTATTGGAGGAAGGATTGGAGAGATTATAGAGATTGATCAGTCTGAAGGAGATGAGTGCATTGGTAGGTTTATTCGGGTGAGGATTTGTTTTGACGTTACTGAACCTTTGATGCATGGAACCTGTGTGGGTTTTCCAGACCAAGGCACAAAATGGATTGATTTCAAATATGAGAACTTACCAGCCTACTGCACTAGATGTGGTCATATCTCCCATGCTACTCGACTTTGTTTGCAGGGAGATGAGGGTCGGACTATGGAGGCGATTGTTTCCACCGTGCTGTTTTCACGACCTTTTGCAGCTCTGGATGCAGTGGAGGATCTCAGGGGTAAGAAAGTTCGTAATTTTGGCATACGAGAATATGGAAAAACTGAACCTATGAGGAGTGGTACGAGCCGTGGGAGAGTGAAGCTGAGTACCTCCCAGAGGTCTGACTCCCTGAATTGGAGAAGTTCTAGGTATGGAGGTGCTGATATTGGGCACACTTATGCCTTATCAGACACGGCTTCCTCCCTGTTGAAGGAGGGTGTGAGTTCAAGTGGGATGGAGGGTAGTGAACCTGTCCTAGCTACGCATATTCGACTCTAGCGAGAGCTGGAGGAACTTGAGACTAGAATGAGAGAGCATCTATTTGATGCTGGCCTTATTGGAACTGGGGGTGTCATATTGGTGCCCACAAAGGATGAGAGAAGGGCAAGTGGGGCTGGTTCTTGGCAGACTGGTACGGCAGCTGAAAAGGTTGACTCAGGGGAGTTAATGGAGGGAGAAAAAGATCATTGCCCCTTGGGGTCTGATCCCTTTCAGTTAGCGCCAATTATTGAAAGGGTTAATTCGGTGCGGAGAGGTTTCAAACGTCAAGGTGTTCACCATACTTTGGCATGCATGAGTACCACCACAAGTTTTGAATATGTTATCCCAGAGAACCAGGATCAGATGACCATTGTACACATTGGGAGTAAACGAAGGGATTCCATGGTAGACATGGGGAGTATGGGTTGTGAGGGGAGCTCTTGGCCTCGTAAACTAAATTTTTCAGGTGACGAAGATAAGGTGGTCGGGACCTCCCTTAATGGGTCTCTTGAGCGTAGGGGTGATGAATCCACCTCTCCCCGAGGGTTGTGAGTTGCCATGAGGATTCTTTGCTGGAATTGTCAAGGCATCGGTGGTGCCTTGACAGCCCAAAGTTTGGAGGAGCAATGTAGACTTCTCAAGCCGGAGATTGTTATTTTATTGGAAACAAAGAATAGGGGGTCGAAGTTTGAGTTTTTGAAACAGAAACTTGGTTTCACCTGTATGCATGCAGTGGACCCAAAGGGACGTAGTGGAGGTTTGTGTATTTTAAGGAATAGTGCCGATCATGTAGTTTTAATAACATATGCTGACTTTCTCATTGAGGTTCTTGTTAATGAGGGAAGTCCAAGTCGAGTGTGGAGATTATATGCAGTGTATGCTAGTACTGATGACAGAGTATGAGAGAAACAGTGGAGTTGCTTACAAGACCGAATTAAAGGCTTTGGTGATGCATGTATGAGATTGGAGATTTTAATGATATTCTCAATACAGATGAAAAGTCAGGGGGAATATGAGAACGGAAAATAGTATGCGGCACTTCAAACGTTTTGTTTCTAGCTGCAGTTTATTGGATTTGGGTTACAAGGGATATCCCTTCACATGGCGAAATAATCGAGAGGAGGGGTACATTCAGGCTCACCTTGATTGGGGACTAGTCTCTACTCAATGGATCTAGTGGTATCCGGAGACTCAGGTGTCCCATGTGGTAGTAGAGGGGGTCTAACCATGCAATGCTAGTCCTAGACACCAATCCAAAGAAACGGAAATGGAGACGACGATTTATTTATGACCCGAGATGGGGATATGAGCAAGGTTGTACGGACGTGATCCACCGAGCCTGGAAAACAAAGGGGCCTAGGGTGGAACCGGGTCTGCTGAGGGAGAAACTGAGAGGGGTTTGATAGGGTCTCCTGGTTTGGAGACGAAAAAGTGGCTCAAATGCCCAGCACCGGATTGGGATTTTGAGGGAGGACCTCCGATCTGCTTTTCAGCAGTCTTCTTTTGAGTTTAGCAGAATTCAGAGCTTGGAAACAGAATTACAGGCTACTCTCTTCAATGAGGAAATTCATTGGAAGTTGAAGTCACGAGTACAATGGTTGAATGAGGGCGATAAAAACACAAAGTTCTTTCATGGAAAAACTCTGAAGCGACGAAGACAAAATCGAATTGTTGGTATTCATGATCAATTGGGAGTGTGGACATGAGATGATACTGAAGTCAAGTCCATTAATGTGGCCTATTTTCAGGAGATGTATAAGGCGTGCAGTTTTTCCATGGAAAACATGGTGGTGTCATGCATCAATCCGTGTATCACTGCCGCTGAAAACAGTAGCCTCACTAGGGTGATTAGTACGGAGGAGGTCAGAGAAGCTGTGACGTCTATTAGCCCAACCAAATCTCCGGGTCCGGATGGTTTTACAGCTGCCTTTTTTCAGAAACATTGGGGTCTAGTAGAAGAGGATGTGATTGAGTGCATTCACAGATTTTTTGAGTAGGGTCGAATGGGGGATAGTATCAACTATACCTACATCGCTTTAATTCCAAAGGTACATAACCCTACTCTAATGACTCAGCTGCGCCCTATTGCCTTATGTAATGTACTCTATAAGATTATTTCGAAACTCTTACAAACCGTTTGAAGAGTGTCCTAAAACGGATAATTAGTCCAGTTCAATCTTCTTTTGTGGAGGAAAGGTAGATATCAGATAATATATTGGTGGTCCATGAAGTACTTCATACCCTTAACAAGAAAAGGGGGATGGAGGGTGAAGAAATTGTGCTTAAACTGGACATGGCCAAGGCCTGTGGCTGTGTTGATTGGAAATTCTTGACGGCAGTTCTATGTCAGATGGGCTTTGTGTCGAAATTCATACTCTGGATAATGGAATGTGTTACCTCGGTAACTTATAGTGTACTGGTGAATGGAGACCCATCGGGTTTAATTAAGCCTACTAGGGGGATTCGACAAGGTGACCCTCTTTCCCCGTTCCTTTTTTTTCCTATGTGCTGAAGGTCTCTCAACATTGATTCGTAAAAGAGAAGAAGAGGAGCTACTCAATGGAATTTGACTAGTCCCTCACGGTATAAATCTCACCCATCTTTTATTTGCTGATGATTCGGTTCTTTTTTGCAAAGCCACAATTGAAGAGGCTAGGTGTCAAGGAGATTATAAGCACTTATGCTGAGAAATTAGGGAAACTCATTAATTTCGACAAAAAGTGGGGTGTATTTTAGTCGAGACTGTCCTGCAGATCGAAAGGAAAGTGTAGTTCAAATTTTGGGTGTTAAATGGCAGGAAGGTTTTGGCAAGTACTTGGGTCTTATGGCTGATTTTTGGGGTATCGAAGAAACAAGTTTTTTGAGGAGACTCACTTGAGAATTGAAAGTAAAATCCAAGGTTGGGCTGAGCAGTATCTTTCTAGTGTAAGGAAGTGTTGCTTACGACAGTAGCTATGGCTATGCCTATATATTCTATGTCCTGCTTTCTTCTGCCTATTACGGTCTGTCATGATATTACACGAATCATGGCTGATTTTTGGTGGGGAAGTACGGGAAAAAAAGTGGAGTTCATTGGGGGTCGTGGGACAAACTGTCTCAACCACAGACGGCGGGAGGTTTAGGTTTTAAGGACATCAAATGTTTTAATGTGGCAATGCTTGCAAAGCTTGGTTGGCGTATATATTGAATAATCCTGACTCTATCTTGGCTACAATTTTAAAAGAGAAATATTATCCGAGAGATCATGTCCTTCATGCTACTTTGGGACGTGGTGGTTCTTGGGGTTGGAAGGATATTGTACAGGGTTTGCAAGTCCTGAAAGCTGGGCTTCGTTGGAGGGTGGGAGATGGCCGAAATATTTCTGTCTTAAAGGACCCGTGGCTCCCTTTTAGGAGGCCCTTCACTCCTATTTCTCGACATGCCCTCCTTCTAGAGAAGGTTTCTGAGTTTATTGATTGGGATAACAAATGTTGGCGGAGGGGTTTGATTAATGAAGATTTTAGCAGTGAAGAGGCCCAATGCATATGAACTATTCCTTTAAGTTATCTTGGCTGTCCAAATAGACTCATTTGGCACCATGTGAAATCTGGGAGTTATACAGTCAAATCAGGATATGTGATGGCTAAGGAGTTGCTACGAAATGGTGAGTTTAAACAAGCAAGGATCTGGTGAACTTAGTACAATGGTCAGTGATGAAAAGTTGTGGCAATCCATCTGGACTTCGGTAGCGCCCCCTAAACTGTAGTTATTCATTTGGAAATGTTGCAGACATTTCTTGGCAGTACGACACAATCTGGTAAAACCCCGGATCATGGTGGATGATAGTTGCCCTCATTGTGGTGCGACTGAGGAAACCCAGGTACACCTCTTTTTTCAATGTAAGTATGCTGGTATGTTGGTTTGGTGGTCCTTTGCAAGATGACCTGAGATGTGTGGTGGAACACAATTTTCGTGGATATTGGAACCACTTTAAGAGGATATTCGGTCAAGCTAGACAAATACAATCTGCCACACAAATGCTGATTTTTGGTCTTTGGAGATTATGGAAGTGTCGAAATATGTGATGTTACACTGATGTCATTATTGAACTGGGGGATGCAATATAAATGATGCTTAAACAACTGTAGGAATATACTAAGGCAATAGAACTACAACCGAAGCTGATTCAATCGGTTCCTGATCTGTTTGCTACTGCTCCTTTACAGCCAATGTGGACACGCCCTCCAGTGGGTTTTGTCAAGGTTAATTGTGATGGGGCTTTTTCAGAGGCTGAAAAATTTGGAGGCTTTGGCTGGGTTCGACGAGCAGCTTGTGGCAGTTTTATTGCTGTCGGTGGGGAGGGGGGTTTCCCGTGTGGTAGTAGCCTCCAGGCGGAGGCCGTGGCGCTGCGTGCTGCCTTGCTGGCGTGCACCGAATTTGACTGCAAGAAAGTGATCCTGGAATCTGATTCCCAAGTCTTTGTGCAGAGTGTGAAGTCGGGCCTTTGTAGGGATGCAAGCATAGAAGGGGTGGTGCATGATATTGTGGCGCTGTAGCCGCTGTTTGAGGTGGTTTTGCTGCGTTATATTCCAAGGAAAAGCAATACAGCAACCCATGAAGTAGTTGTAGTCTGTAAGCGTTCTAAACGATGTTTAAGATGGGAGGGTCTTGAACCTTCTAGGCCTTGTCCGAGCTTTGACCTTGGGCCTTGTACAAGCTTTTACTTTGCATTACTGATGGTAACGTAAAATACGAAAGGACGTGTCTCAAGCACTGAAGTGGTGGTTGGCCTATTATTGGGTACTAGAAGGGTATTACAAGGGGTTTGTTAAATTTACTCCTAATTAAATATTCAATCACCTCATTTATCTTGGGCTATCTTGGGTGGTGTCCTTTTACCTTCTACTTGTTATAAAATTGAAGAATCAACACCAGGGCATCACATTACCTTGTTTAAAAATATATTTCCTCTCCATACACTTTGTTTTGAAAATGGGTTCCCCATTGCTGGACCTTGCATGGTTTGAAATAATAACTAAAGTTGGCTAGAAATCATGTGATGGTTTGACAAGCTTGCTGCTGACATGCAAAGACGTGAATGAAATGGCCAAACACAAGCGTGTGTGGGAGTCCATGTCTATGAGAAAATATCCTCCGAATTCGTGGTGGTGGAACCCAAGAGCACGAGAGTTTTTGGAGCGGTGTCTATCAAATGATAATCCAGAAGTTTTATATCGTGTTGGGATGAGGGAGTTTTTTGACATTGAGCTTAGGGAAAATGACGAAAAAGTCGCTGAAGGACTGGTGAAATTGAGGGAGGTTCCAATACGGGGCCATAAGCCGTCTTCGTACATTATAGGCCTTTGTGGCATATGCGAGGGTGGTGCATCGAAAGAACCTGCTTTGAAGATGCTTGTGTCAATTGCAGAAGGTAAATCTTCTAATATTAAAGCCCGGAGGGACATCAACTTTTCTGTAATTCAAACCACACTTTGGTCAATTTCCCGTGATGCTGTCGGTGAGTTTAATCCCCTAAAGGTTGTTATGAGAAAATATTCCAAGTGTGGGAACACTGATTGGTAAACGAGGTAGGGGTGAATGAAGAAGGTGTCATTGTTCCTATCAACCGAAACGAATGATTATATCAATTGAATTCCTTGTTGCCAAGCTTGCATGTGGCTTAGAGAAGTTAGTTTTTGGTATTGCAAAATAACTTCTCGCTCGATGGGTTAATGTTAATATGTATTTGCTATGTTAATGGGCTAATGTTAATATGTATTTAGTATGTTTTAAATTGTTAATTAAATATTTATCCTTTGAATGACACTGTGAATGCCACTGACCTTATTCATCATTTGTCTATTTGCCATACTACTTGTGAAGGCCAGTCAACTTAATCACCATCACTAATCTTTTGGGCCTCCTCGAAACTGAAAAAATTGTAATTAACAGACCACTGAACTGAACATTATGGCCATTTTCAAGTCATTTGGAAGTTGGGTGGTTTTAAGCACTTGCAAACAATTAAATTATTCCTTTTGAATATGTTCTAATATCTAGTTATGGGCTACTTAAATTGTTATATTTTGTTAGGGAATATAGAATATATATTTTCTAACACAGAAGGCCACTTAACATGTAACTATGAAAATGAAGTTGTTAGAGTGTTGGTGTTAGAAATTTTAATGCATTGATAGTGTGAAAAAGGCTTGTTGACCATTAGATTTGGGGTGTATATAAACCCTATTTGGTCATCCGCGGTAGCCTTCACAATTTTGACTATTAGGTAATTGCCTGGAAAATAAAATATTACAAAATTACTAGATAATTAACGGCGACCTCCGTTAAGGAGATTCATGGCCCCCTCGATCGAAATATCATCGCATTTACCACTGGGACCCACCTAATTGGAAAATGTCTTACATTTATGGAACCCAAGTTCGAACTCAACATTTTTCATGTCTTCCATCTCTTGAGAGTGTTTGAATTCCCAAACTTCATTTTGTTCCGTCGTCAAAAGATCAGCCTTAAGCATTTTGATTTCGGCCAATTTGTTTCTTGACTAGTGTCTTTTTTTTATTGGTTGACGTTTGATATAATGTAGCCTTGACTTGTCTGCTTTCATATCTTTGATAACATTTTGGTGAGTAGATTTCCACATAAGAGCATTTGTTTTGTAGTCTACGACTGCAGAAAAAATACGATTCTCCAAAGTTGAAAAGAGCTCTACCTCTTCCGCAGATTCATTAGATGGGATATTCATTGCAAGTGGCGAATTAATAATTGGGTGTTTATGAGTAAGGTTGGTTTCAAGTTCAGTGGAAGCCGTGTTTGGACAGTTTTGTGCCATTGATTGCACATGGGGATTTTTTCTGGTTTAGATTTGGGGGTTGGATATTTGGATGTGGATGGAGGATATATGAATTGCAGGTAATTAATGAATGAAGGATGGTGTACGAATCTTCAAGCTCTTTAATAGATCATCTGAGGCTTGAGTGTAGGTGGCGAACTTCAAATAAAATATATTATAGAGGCGCAAGTATCTATGCCAAAAGTTTTCAAGCCGTGTCGTTGAAATGCATTTTCCCTCCACTGGGAAAATTCCCCCCCAACCCTAATTCATTTTGCCGCCCAAATGTGTATGTATTCCGAATTGGTACTTATAGGGTATTAGGTTGGTATGTGAGTAATTACTTTTGTTTGATCTGAAAATGGACCTAACGAAATACAGTCTTGCTAGTTGCTAGTTTGCCTTCTTCTCGTCTGCTAGGTAACCTGTCAGACAGAAGGAAGAGCACTTGACACCGGTGGGGTGCCGACCAAGTAGACTCCGATGCTTGAGTTAGTAAGCGAGTGAGAGATCAGTCATGGACTAGGCAGCATAAAGGCAAGGGAATATTTACCTTTTCTTGGGAAATGTGTCCTATAGTTATAGTAGCAATGGATGTGGTAGTTGGAACCCTAATGGTGTGATGCCCAAGCCACCATCAGGATCTTGACACGTATCCTGAGAATTCAAGGTGTTTGAGGGAGTAGCGGCAACACGCGTGGCAAGTTGGATTGCCATTGCTGCGTATCGGTGATGGGTGCCGACCATGGGTGCCGACTATGGGTACTTTGTAGCAATTGCAGCCAAAGATGGTAAACCGAGAGGGGCCGATCAGTCGTGCCCTGATTGGTCGGTAGGTGTTTATTAACATTGCTGGGTGTGGTATTCCTCCTGGTGGTCAGTCAGAAGGGTATAAACATAAGTCCCTTAAGTCGTTGACTGAGGTGGATTTCCTCGATCGAGGACTTGTAAGTTTGTACAGACCGTGTTGACCGACCAGTAAGGGTACACCATATCGTCCCCCAAGTCGTAGATTGAGGAAGTGCGCCTTAGTCGTAGGAGTCCCCTAAGGGAGCCTCGAATGATGCGACGAATTTGTAGCCTTGAGTGGGCTTGTTGATCAGTGCGATCTCTGAGAGGGGACCTCGAATGATGCAATAGATCGGTCGCCTCGTGTGGGCTTACCTATCAGTGAGATATCTGAGAGGGGACCTTGAATGATGCGACAGATTGGTCGCTTCCTGTGGGCTTACCGATCAGCGCGATCTCTAAGAGGGGACCTCGAATGATGCGACAGATCGATCACCTCGTGTGGGCTTTTCGATCAGTGCAATCTCTGAGAGGTGACATCGAATAATACGACAGATCGATCACCTCGTGTTAGCTTGCCGATCAGTATGATCTCTAAGAGGGGACCTCGTATGATATGACAGATCGATCACCTCATGTGGGCTTACCGATCAGTACGATCTCTGAGAGGGGACCTCGAATGATGCGACATATCGATCAACTCATGTGGGCTTGCCGATCAACACGCTCTCTGAGAGGGGACCTCGAACGATGCCGACTAGTGTGAACTTTGCTTTTTGTGGTTTGAAATCTTGGTGCGGTCTGACGCGTGTCATGATCTTGGTGGTTATCTAGGTGAAGAGTTCTAAGCATTAATGGCTGATAGTGCGGCTCATGGATCGAGGTTGCTTTTCAGACCGTTACAGGAGGCTTATATATAGTTTGGAGTTTCCTTTGATCATACTTTTAATAAATTTTGCCCTCATAGGTCTGAATTCGACCGACCAAGAATGAATTTGCCGAGCCGAGCATATGAACTTCCGACCTTAGTTCGCATCCGACCAAGATTTGTCCAACTAGATTTCTCTTCCCATTAAAGGTAAGGTCTACTTCTTTCTTTCTGCTCTTCCCTTTTGCAATAGGGTAGTTGTTACTTAGTATAGTTTTCCTTTCGATTGTAGATGTCAGAGTTAGAGTCAACGAATGGATATGGGGAAAGGCCCTTCAAACTTTTGGAGGTGAATCACCATCCTAATCGGTAGATGATATGCTGAGCAAGTCGAGTGCTTCATCGGCCACCAGTCGGTCCTCATCGACTAGTAGTGGGACACAATGGATCCTTATCGTCCACTTATAGTATTGAGGAGCTATTCAAAGACGTGCTTACTTGTGATGCCGAGGGCAATATTGAGGAGGCATCATCGTCAAGACCACGGGTAGTGACTCTCGATGAGGCTGAGGCCGAAGACATAGAGGCCGACGAGGTAGAAGTTGAAGAAGTAGGGGCTGAGGATATGGGGCTGACGAGGTAGGAGTAGAAACCGAGGAGGTAGAGGCTGAGAATGCGGGGCCGAGGAAGAAGAAGAGGTAGAAGAGGCTGAGCTAATTCAGATGGCCATTCCCATTAATAACTCTCCTTGGGCAGCAGATCACGAGGTGACCATATTGAGGGTGGCCGACCTAGAGAGGATTAGGGAGTTGTACAATGTGCCATCCAACATTGACTTCACAATCCCCCCTCCTGGTGCTAGGCCGAGTGAGCCCCCAAAGGGGTCAATCCTCTTCTATATTGACAGTCTAGAGCATGGTGTCCGTCTGCCGCTCCATGCCTTGCTTCAAGATATTCTTGCTCAGGCGAGGATAACTTTTGGTCAGCTAAATGTGAACGGTTGGATCACCTGATCAGCCTATGTACGGCCTTCCGACTATGTAATAAGGGAGAGCCGAGTTGGGAGCTGCTGTGTTACTTGTACAAATTCAGGAGACAACAGTACGGTATAGGTTGGTTCCAGGTTAAGTGCGTAGGAAAGAAGAAGAGGGGTGACTTTATTATGGATATACCGTCTACCCAAAAGAATTAGAAGCAACGATACTACTGAGTGACCTGCCTTTGGGAGGGGGAACCGCGCAGGCTTCAAAGGCAGATCACGCCCTTCTTTCAGTCGGAAGGTTGTTTGTGCCAACCAGTTGATATAGACTTAGGACATTTGTATTACTTTTAATTTATTTTTGCTTGGCTCTCTAAATGTCTTTGATCGGTGGACCTTTCTTGCAGGTTCGTTCAACGGTGGGTGCTCGACTGCCAATGAGAAGGATTGTGAGGATGTTATGAATCAGTTGTCCCGTCTCGAGTGGCGCAAGTGTATTCTTTGGCTGCCGGAGACTTTGATCGCAGTCGGCCTCATTATTGGTCCTAGTGAGTAATTTTCTTGATCGGTAGTTATGATTGAGCTATTGTGTTTTCTGATTGATTGTGATGACTTTTGTTTTGTTACAGTTCACGCGAATTTTGAAAAAGCTGCTGTGAAGAAAACGGCTGACACCATTACCAAGCATCAGGCTGCCGAGGAGGTTGCGAGGAAGAATAAGGGGCCTACTGACGTTGCTGGAGAGAGTAAGGGTCACTCAAGGAAGACCACTACCATTAAACAGAAAGAGCCCGTCCGGGTGCAGAAGGAGCCAAGGACGCATGAGCCAATCACCGGGGTGTCAGAAGGTGGCTCGATGCTATTCCTCGCTACTGCACCGGCGTAAAAGCGACCGGCCGACGAGTTCAGCTTAGACCCGTCGGAGGTCCATCGTCGGAAGGTGGCACCGTTCTTGGCTAACAACAGTGCTGTGGATATAGAGGATGCTTATTAACGAAAGAAGCTTGAGGAAGTGACTGCAATTGAAAAGGCCAACCAGATCGTGACCAACGAGCTTCCTCTGCCTCTTCCGCCCCAGATGGTCCTGAAGCCTCTACAGTGGCCGATTTTCAACCATGGGTTGCAGTCGTACTTTGCAAATCCCGACGAAGCTCCTGACGTGGTTCGGATGTCAGTTGTTTATAGCACTTGGGCATAAGAGACCGATTGCATACACCCGACCATCGTGCTGGTCGTCAACTCCTTGGTGCTCGGCTCTCAGAAGGAGCTCACAGAGATCCATGACATGAGTAAAGCCACTCTACTTGATCGGTATGCTAAGGTCATGGCTGAGGGTGCTCACGTAAGCGTTATGTCCTCTTCCTTGATTCTAATTTGTTTTGTGTATAGATGTGTTTTTTTTTTGCTAACCCAAGTTTTTGTTGGTCGAAAATACTACGACGAGGTCTTCTCGGCCCTTCAGAAGTCGGTGAAGTAGGCCGAATGGCTGGAGGAAAAGAAGGGTAAGCTGAAGGAGAAGGCCGACCGCCTGAAGCAGAAGGAGCAGGATGCTGAGAGGGCCCTCAAAAAGACAGCCGACCTTATCCGGGAAAATATGAAACTCCATAAGCAAGTGGAGGCTGCTGAGGAGGGGAGGGCTGAGCAGACCGCCCGAATACTGGATCTGAAGCGGAAGCTAGAGCAGACTAAGGCCGGCATATCGGGTACTAGTGTCCAAGCTGTGGCCGAGTACCAGGGGTCGGTCGAGTATGTAGAAGCTCTGGACGTCGAGCTTGGCTTGGTGGAGGAGGAGATTATGCAAAAGGTTCTCTTCTTCAACCAAGGTCTGTCGATCCAATTCCCCTGGCTCGATGAGGCTCCTGTGCGTAGGCGATCATTCACATTACCATCACATGGAAATGGTTATGTGGCCGATAAGACTTTCCTTGTTGTTGGTCTGTCTACTCTAGTGCTTGAACCAGTCGATCGGACCCTTATTGTGCATACGCCTCAAGAAGAACAGGTCGATGAGGAGATCGCCATTGAGGATTGAGCTCTTTCCCTGGTCGACCCTTGGTGTTGATATATTTTTGTAAAAGTATTACGGGGTATGCCCCGTGTATGTTGTAATGCCGAACAAAATTGCGATTGCTATTGTTGAACGAGTTTGCCTTAATGAATGTATTTTTCTTTTCGTTTCAACTGTTGGCTAGTCGGATACCGACTAAATGCTTGCATATGTGTTTTTTGTTTGGATGTATGCCGACGAGTTAGGCCGAGTAGGCCCTAATAAGCAGTTTGAAATTATCATGTATTAACATATCTTTTACTTGATCGGCAATTAAGTTGTAATTAGGACCGATCACGATGTTTAGTGTAGGACTGATCCTTATGTTTATTTAAAGTGTTTGCAAGTTCAGGGTCGATTGGAATGGGTACCGACTGGTGGGTTTATGAACATTCGTCCGACCAAGAGTAACTTAACAAAATGACAATAAAATTTGAGGGCCAAAATATTGATTGTTCATTGATAATATACTACAACTGATCGGCCTGAGCCTGATGACATACAAAATTTAGGACGGCTGGGCTTCACTTGTAGTAGTATTTCAGATGATCGACATTCCATGGGTGGGGTAGTAGTTTGCCCTTAGGAGATTGCAATTCATAGGTGCCTGGTCGACTGATCCTGGTGACCTGGTTCGGTCCCTCCCATTTTGGACCGAGTGTGTCTTCTGCTCGGCTCTTGGTTGCCAAACTGATCTTCCTTAGAACCCAGTCACCCACCTTGAAAGTTCTTTGCCTGACCCTAGAATCATAATACCGTGCAACCCTCTGTTGGTAGGCCATGTTACGTAAGTTGCCTTGCTCACGGTGTTCCTCCAAGAGATCGAGATTAAGAGTGAGGAGTTCATTGTTTTCATCGGGGTCGTAGGAGATCACTCGGTAGGAGGTCTCGCCAATCTCCACTGGTACCACGACTTCAGTGCCGAATGCCATGGAAAATGGTGTTTCGTTGCTGGATGTGTGATATGATGTATGGTAAGACCAGAGGACATCCGGTAGGATGTCTGACCAAGCTCCGTTTGTCTCATCGTCCAGGCGGGTCTTGAGGTGGTCAAGTGGAAGCCACCGAAGCAAAACATAAGTTGATGCCGTATACCGCACAGAATGATCTGAAGCGAGAGCAATCAAATTGTTTTCCGTTGTCTGTCACACTTGAGTGTGGTATGCCGAAGCGGCATATGACGTTTTGGTAAACAAAGGTTTTGATTTAAGCAGCTGTAATTGTCGCAAGGGCTTTTGCTTCTACCCATTTTGTGAAGTAGTCGACAGCTACAACAGCATACTCTACTCCTCCCTTGCCCCTTAGCATTGGTCCGATCAAGTCTAGTCCCCCTTGTGAGAAAGCCAAGGACTAAGCATAAGTGTGAGTTTTCTGCAGGAAAGTGTGGTATGGGAGCACATCGTTGGCACCAATCACAGTGTTGAGTTTGGATGATTGAATCTGCTTGCATGGATGTCCAATAGTAGCCTTGTCTAAAAGCATTGTGGGCAAGGGATCTTGGTCCTGAATGATTGCCACATAGGCATTTGTGGATCTCCTTGAACACAGCCTGGCCCCTGTCTGGTGGTAGGAACTTGAGTAGCCGGAGAGTGAATCCTCGCTTGTAAAGATGACCATGAACAATGGTGTAGCGAGCCGCTTGGCGTTTTATGCGCTTGGCCTCATTCTTGCCTATTGGTAGGTCTTCATCCCTGAGGAACTTGATGATTAAATCCATCCAATTTGGATTAGTGTTAATGACATTGACTTGTCGCTCTTGCGTGCTTGGTATCTCCAGTAGCTCTACCGGGACGCTTCGACCAATCTTGTCATCGATAGATGAGGCTAATCTTGCCAGAGCATCAGCATAGCTGTTCTCGGATCTTGGAATTTTGTTCATATCATAGGTCTGGAAGTGGTGGAGGAGCTTCTTGCTTTGTCAAGCTACAAGGTTATGGAGAGATCTTTGTCCTCAAAGTCATTGTTCACCTGGCTAACCACAAGTTGGGAGTCACTAAAGATCCGGACTTGGTTTGCTCCCATGTCTTTTGTGAGGCGAAGATTGGCTAAGAGGGCCTCATATTTTTCCTCATTGTTGGATGCCTTGAAGCTATAGCGAAGAGCATACTCAAGCTTCACATGATCTGGTGTAGTGAGCACTAGTCCTGCTCCTGAGGCACCGTGGCATGCTGATCCGTCCACGTTGACGATCCACATTGTTTTGGACTTGTCAATTGGGATTGAACTGGTCTTCTTTTCGGTCCTAGAAACTGGCTGCTTTGGACCTTTACTTGGATCTTCTAGCATGTATTGAGTGGGCGTGTATGTGAATTCCGAGATTAGAACCGCGACAGCCTGGCCCTTCTCTGATGGTCTTGGGGCATTAGAGATATCAAACTCGCTGAGTTCGATTGCCCACTTTGTTAATCTTCCGGATGTGTCTGGCTTCTGTAAGACTTGTCTGAGAGGCTTTTTGGTGAGGACAAGTATGTGGTGAGCTTGAAAGTAAGGCCTGAGCCTCCTTACAGTGATGATGAGAGCAAGAGCAAGCTTCTCGAGATCACCATACCTGGTCTTCGCATCTTGGAATGCTTTGCTTACATAGTAGACTGGTGTTCTGCTCCATATGCCCTCTTGATTAAAACGAAGTTAATTGCTGAAGTGGAGACCGAAAGGTAAACTATGAGTTGCTCTCTTGTGTCTGGTTTGGCTAGTAGGGGGGGCTTGCTCATATACTCCTTCAGATATGTGAAAGCTTTCTCCCATTTGATGGTCCATTCAACGTTATTTCCCTTGGTCTTGAGGGATTTGAAAAAAGGGATGCATTTATCGGTGGCCTTTGAGATGAAGCGGGTGAGTGCTGCTACTCTACCTATGAGGCTCTGAACCTCCTTGATGGTACATGGTGGCTGCATATCAATGATGGCTTGATCTTCTCGGGGTTGGCTTCAATCCCCCTCTAGCTGATCATGTAACCAAGAAATTTTCCTGAGCTGACTCTGAATACACATTTGGCTGGGTTCAACCTCAATTATATTTCTTCAGCACCTCGAACATTTTGGGTAGAATGTGGACATGGTCCGCTGCTGTCTTGCTCTTGAGGAGCATATCGTCAACATAGACTTCCATGGTCTTCCCGATCTGATCGGCGAACATGAAGTTCACTAAGCATTGGTATGTCGCCCCGGCGTTCTTCAGGCCGAAGGGCAGGACGTCGTAGCAGTGTACACCCAAATCTGAGCGGAAGCTTGTGTGGGTTTGATCATCCGAGTGCATGAGGATTTGATTGTATTCAAAGTATGCATCCATGAAACTGAGGAGTTCGTGGCCTACTGTTGCATCGACCAGGAGGTCAATCTTAGGTAGGGGAAAACAGTCCTTAGGGCATGCTCGATTAAGATCAGTGAAGTCAATGCACATCCTCTGTTGGTAAAAATAGAGAACAAGATAATGCAATCTATTCTTAACAGTTAAAACCTTCCAAGTGTACAAGTCAACTAAGACAGTATAGCAGAAAGCAAGGATTGATCACACAAGGACTATGTATCAACGTTAAATCCAATTAAACCTTAGACTCAAATAACTCAATTAAGACTCAAGAAACAACAATGAAGAAGACAATCAAACACGAAAGTAAGACTCACATGAGTTAGATACCCCAAGACATGTCAACACTACATATGGTAGTAACTTGTGACGCAAGAAAACACAAACAAACACACACAAGAAAAACTTAAAGTGCAAGAAAGAAATTAGGCAGCAAGGTTGATTTTGATTAAAACTAGGTATTAAGTTGAACTAAGGCCAACTATCCCCCACCAACCATTACAAGTTCTTAACAAGATTTCCAAGGTTCCATTACTATGAATTAACTGAATCTGATGCCCGTGCAAAGGTCCACTCAAGGTCAAATCACACATTTTATTTCCTTCTTAGTTCCTATGTAGCAGGCTTTCCCGGCTCACTACCACAACTATTCAAAGAACGCATTAAGCATGAAAGGAAATCTGAGCAGTCACACTACCCCTAGAAAAGTGATGTGCAGTCCTAGCTTGTCATGAGTTGGATTACAAGTAAGATGTAAAGCCACTACCGTTGGTGCCAAACAATCACAAGAAGATAGTCAATCAATCAAGCAATCATTCACCTATAGATTATGCAAATAAGATGATTAAACTCATAAACATAAACTAAGATCATTACGCACAGTAATCCCAACCATATTCAGTATTCATAATAATGTAAACCTAGGGCCAAAATCAAGTTAAGAAACTACATGGCTAGGGCTTTAAGCAGCCCTAGTTCTATGATGAACTACTCACACATCTTATTGAAAACAACATAATAAGTCATGATTACAAATTAAAGATGAAAGGGAAGAAAAGAAAACACTTAAAGAAATGGCAAGCCAAGGACACGTCCAAGCACTCTCCTCCACTCTCAGCGTTAAGCTCCTCTTCCAGAAGCACGAACAAAAGTAAAAATGCACAAACTGTCTAAAACTGAAAACTATGCGGCTACAAAGGGGTGGAACCCTCTTTTAGTGTGAAAACCTTGTTTAAATTGCCCTAAGTGTAACAACCCAGAATTTTAATTATTGGATTTAATTAAATTATTTATGTAAAATGACGATTTTGCCCTTGCTTGTTAAAGGGCATGGAAATCAAGTTTTGGTTTCGAAACCTTTTCGGTGGTGTTTTGTATACCGTTGCGTAGGTCTCGAACTCACGAGTTCGTAGACAGGCGGCACGCGGAAAACGGAGTTCGTAGACGAGAGTTATGGGTCTAAATGTGCAAGGGCATTTTGGTAATTTGGTTTTGGGAGAGATATTTTGTTACCCCAAAACAGTGTAATCTGATCCATCTTTAATTCATCTTTATCATCTCTTTCGTCTCTCTCTGTGACAAAAAAAACACACAAACCCAAACCACCCGAACCGTGCGAAATTCACCCAAACACCCACAAAAGTCAACATTGATTTCAAGGCCTCATCTTCCAGTTTTGATCCACTAATCGTGCTCTACTCCTTCCCGTGATCACAACCGTACCAACCATCGAAGGAGAGGACCACGGAGGAAGCCGAACCGAGAATAGGAAGTTTCGGACTTTCCGATCGATTTTTCGGCTAGCACAGGTATGTGTTTGATGTTTTAAGCTCATATTTGGATTCCTGGGTTTGAGTAGATAGATTTAGACGTAAAATTCGTGAAAAATGGTTGAGTTTTGAAGAAGTTGGAAAGCTTGGAGTTTCGGCCGGAAATGGAGGATTCCGGCGAAACCAGACGGCGGCGGAGGTGGTGGTCCGGTCATCTTCTCCGGCCAACCTCCGGCGACGGTGACGGCAGCCGGTCATCTTCTCCGGCGAGTCGCCGGTGACCGGTCAGGTTGAGTTGAACCGGTCCGGTCGAGTGAACCGGTCGGGTCAGTTGAACCGGTCGGGTCGAGTTGAACCGGTCGGGTTGAGTGAACCGGTCAGGCCGAGTTGGACCGGGTCGGGCTGAGTTGGACCGGGTTGGACCGGTCCAGGCACGTGGGTACTGTAGCAGGCGCGTGACCGGCGCGTGAGGGCGCGTGGCGGCGCGTGAACGCGTGTTCCGACCTTCCGTCGGCGCGTGGCGGCGCGTGGGGCCGAGTCTGAGGTCACGGTGGCGCGTGACAGTTAGTTTTTGACGTTTCGGACCTGTTGGCGCAGGTTTCGAGTCGATCGGATGTCGTTTAGGGGTTGTTTCGGACGTTTTAAGGTTGCTGCGTTTTCTAGGACAGCATCGTTAGACTCCCGGGATTTATGGGGTTTATACTTAAGATTATTATTATTAGCTGGTAATCCCGATTATTAATTTGGACAGGCGATACTGCTCCAGGAACCTCAGGGGAGCGTACAGTTCGGGATTGAGCGTGCTTGAACAGGTTTGTGAGTGGACTTTGATTTATAAACTGTAATGCATGCATAAATGTATCTTTGCTTTAAATACTGTTGAGTATGAGTGCAATGAATTTCTGGATTTTAGAAATGATGCTGGACACATATTTTACAATATTTCTGTGAAAGTATGTTTTGAGAAATGGCCTGATTTTGTACTCGATTTTGATATCGTTTTGACGTGGTGACTATTTGAGTATGTGATTTGGGTTTTGACTCATAATTGTGATTTTACCGATTTTGGCCATAAAATGATATTTTAAAGAATTTGGCTTAGGCCGCGAAACAAGATTTCGAAGTATGGATTTGATTCACTGATTCCCGTCCCGATGATTGTTGTTGCTCTGACTGGTGTTGAGGAGCATGACTCTACCAGTTGTTGAGGGTTCGGACCTTAGGTGTTGAGGAGTATGTCTCCGCCGGGTCGCGAAACTGTCTATGCATAGTACAGATATTACAGACAGTACATATGGTACACAGAGTTGTACAGATTTGAACATATCTCAAGGGATACCCTGATGTGTTATGAATATGTCGGGAACAGTGAATTCTTGATTTTGAGATATTTGCCAAATGGAACCAAATGATTTGAAATTGAGATATTCGTGAGTTTGAACCAAATGATTTGAATTTGAGATATTATGTGTCCGAGATTTGAGATAATTTGTGTCCAGATTGAATTATATGATTTTAAACTCCTTTGAAGAGAGTTTTCAAACCAAATTGTGGATTACGAGGTATTTTTATTATACAGATTTTATGTGAGTCCAATTCATGATTTTAAAGATAAATGTGAATTTTGGATGATTTACATATGATGCTTTTATATGATAAATTGTTTTATGTTATGCATGCATGATTTTATAAATGGAGGGGAAGAAAGGTAATTCTTCGAAAAGGAATTTATAAATGATTATTTTTGTCCACTCACAACCTTTGTGTTTAAATCCCCCTTCAGGCAGTTGAGTAGCGTTGACGCGAACATTGATCTCGAGGCTGAGGCATTAGGATTTCGACTGCGCGGTGTTGTATATTTAAGTAGGATATCTAAATTTTACTCTTAATCCTACTTAGACGCTCTGATATTATGTTGTATTTGTTTGGTCGTAAATTACGGGAATTATTGAGTGCTTAAGTCCCTTGTCTGACAAGAGGAAGTATTTATCATTGTTATTATAAATTGTATGGATTGAAGGGTATTTTGGGAACCTTTTCTTAGGTTGTCAGACGGGATCAGGGTTCTTCCCGGATTTTGAGGGGAAATCGTCATTATCTAAAATGACGATTTTGCCTTGCTTGTTAAAGGGCATGGAAATCAAGTTTTGGTTTCGAAACCTTTTCGGTGGTGTTTTGTATACCGTTGCGTAGGTCTCGAACTCACGAGTTCGTAGACAGGCGGCACGCGGAAAACGGAGATCGTAGACGAGAGTTATGGGTCTAAATGTGCAAGGGCATTTTGGTAATTTGGTTTTGGGAGAGATATTTTGTTACCCCAAAACAGTGTAATCTGATCCATCTTTAATTCATCTTTATCATCTCTTTCGTCTCTCTCTGTGACAAAACAAACACACAAACCCAAACCACCCGAACCGTGCGAAATTCACCCAAACACCCACAAAAGTCAACATTGATTTCAAGGCCTCATCTTCCAGTTTTGATCCACTAATCGTGTTCTACTCCTTCCCGTGATCACAACCGTACCAACCATCGAAGGAGAGGACCACGGAGGAAGCCGAACCGAGAATAGGAAGTTTTGGACTTTCCGATCGATTTTCCGGCTAGCACAGGTATGTGTTTGATGTTTTAAGCTCATATTTGGATTCCTGGGTTTGAGTAGATAGATTTAGACGTAAAATTCGTGAAAAATGGTTGAGTTTTGAAGAAGTTGGAAAGCTTGGAGTTTCGGCCGGAAATGGAGGATATTCCCGTGGTGAGTGAATTCTCTGATGTGTTTCCAGATGATCTTCCGGGATTGCCACCTCACCGGGAGATTGAGTTCACCATCGAGCTTTTGCCAGGTACTCAACCTATCTCACAGGCACCGTATAGGATGGCACCGGTAGAATTGCGAGAGTTAAAGACTCAGTTGCAGGACTTGGTGAATATGGGATTTATTCGCCCAAGTGTTTCACCTTGGGGTGCACCAGTGTTATTTGTGAGGAAAAAGGATGGTGGGTTGAGGTTGTGTATCGACTACCGGAAGCTAAACATGGCTACGGTGCGGAATAAGTATCCTTTGCCAAGGATAGATGATTTGTTTGATCAACTTAAGGGGGCAAGATATTTTTCGAAAATTGACCTTCGATCCGGATACCACCAGTTGAGGATCAGAGAAGGGGATGTTGAGAAAACAGCTTTCAGGACTCGTTATGGTCATTATGAGTTCCTGGTGATGCCTTTCGGGTTGACTAATGCTCCACCAGCATTTATGGATTTGATGAACAGGGTGTTCCAAAAGTATTTGGATCGGTTTGTGATTGTGTTCATTGATGACATCTTGGTGTATTCGAGGAGTGCTAAGGCACATGAGAAGCACTTAAGGTTGGTGCTGAATATGCTTAGGAAAAAGCATTTGTTTGCCAAATTCAGTAAATGCCAGTTTTGGTTGACTGAAGTTGGATTCTTAGGTCATGTGATTTCGGCTGAGGGTATCAGCGTAGATCCCCAAAAGGTTGAGGCAGTGGCAAACTGGGAGCAACCGAGGACAGTGACAGAGGTGAGGAGTTTTCTGGGTTTGGCAGGATATTATCGACGGTTCGTAGAAGGATTTTCTACGATAGTAGGGCTGTTGACTCGGTTGACGAGGAAAGGAGTCAAGTTTGACTGGGGAGCTGATTGTGAACAGGGATTTCAGGAGCTGAAGATGAGGTTGACTTCTGCTCCAGTATTGACCATTCCTGATGATACTGGTGGATTCGAGGTGTATAGTGATGCATCATTGCGGGGTATAGGCTGCGTGTTGATGCAGCATGGAAAGGTGATAGCTTATGCTTCTAGACAACTTAAACCCCATGAGTTGAATTACCCCACACATGATTTGGAATTAGCTGCAGTGGTGCATGCATTGAAAATATGGAGACATTATTTGTACGGGGAGACGTGTCGGATCTTCACCGACCATAAGAGTTTGAAGTACTTGTTCACCCAAAAAGACCTGAATCTGAGGCAGAGAAGATGGCTTGAGTTAATAAAGGATTATGATTGTACTATAGAGTACCATCCAGGGAAAGCCAATGTTGTGGCAGATGCTTTAAGCAGGAAATCCATGGGTTCTTTAGCCCATTTGCATACAGTCTACTTACCATTACTGGTAGAGTTCCGTAGAGCAGGGATAGTACTGGACATGGATAGCCAGGGGGCTTTGTTGGCTAGTTTTCATGTGAGGCCTGTGCTGATTGATCGGATTATTGAGGCTCAACTCCAGGACCCTACATTGTGCATTATCAGGATGGAGTTAGAGGCTGGAAACAGGCAGGACTATGCGCTTAGGGATGATGGAGCCTTGGTTAGGGATGGTCGGTTGTGCGTACCGAATGAGCTGGAACTAAAGAGGGAAATTCTTGATGAGGCTCATAGTTCGGCTTACGCTATGCATCCAGGAGGTACCAAGATGTATCATACCCTAAGGAAACATTATTGGTGGACTGGGATGAAAAGGGAGATTGCTGAGTTTGTGAGTAGATGCCTGACATGCCAGCAAGTGAAAGCCGAGAGGCTGAAACCATATGGGGCACTTCAACCATTACCTATTCCGGAATGGAAGTGGGATCACATTACGATGGATTTTGTGTATAAACTTCCAAGAACACAGAAAGGACATGATGGGATATGGGTAATTGTTGATAGACTCACGAAGTCTGCACATTTCTTGCCAGTGCGGGAAGATTTTCGGATGAGTCAGTATGCCAAATTGTTCATTGATGAGATCATACGGCTACATGGGACTCCAGAGTCCATTGTTTCGGACAGGGATCCTAGATTTACCTCCAGGTTTTGGCGGAGTTTGCAGAAGGCTTTTGGCACTACATTGCATTTTAGTACAGCTTTTCATCCTCAGACGGATGGTCAGTCTGAGAGGACAATCCAGATTTTGGAGGATATGATGAGAGCTTGTGTACTACAGTTTAAAGGAAACTGGGATTCACATCTGGCTCTGATGGAATTTGCTTATAATAATAGTTATCAGTCGAGTATTGGGATGTCTCCTTTCGAGGCACTGTATGGGAGACAGTGCAGGACACCTCTATGCTGGAACGAAGTGGGTGAAAGGAAACTGTTAACACCAGAGTTGGTTGATACGACTGAGGAAAAGATAAGGATCATCAGAGAAAGGTTGAAGACAGCTCAGGATCGCCAGAAGAGCTATGCAGACTGCAGAATTAGAGACCTTGAGTTTGAGGTAGGTGACTGGGTGTTCTTAAAACTATCACCTTGGAAGGGAGTTGTACGTTTTGGTAGACGAGGAAAACTGAGTCCTCGCTACATTGGTCTGTATGAGATTCTGGAGAGGATAGGACCAGTGGCATATCGTCTTGCTTTACCATCTGAATTATCCAGAGTTCATAATGTTTTCCATGTATCTTTGCTCCGGAAATATCTGTTTGATGAGTCTCATGTGTTGGAAGAGCAACCACTTGAGCTGAAGGATGATTTGACCTTTGAGGAGCAACCGGTGCAAATTTTGGATTGGAAAGAGAAGGTACTGCGCAGAAAGAGTATTCCTCTAGTTAAAGTGTTGTGGAGGAATCATAACGTGGAGGAAGCCACGTGGGAAACTGAGGAACTAATGAGGACGCAGTATCCTTATTTGTTCCAAGAGTAGAGTTGAATTTCGGGGACGAAATTTCTTAAGGGGGGTAGATTGTAACAACCCAGAATTTTAATTATTGGATTTAATTAAATTATTTATGTAAAATGACGATTTTGCCCTTGCTTGTTAAAGGGCATGGAAATCAAGTTTTGGTTTCGAAACCTTTTCGGTGGTGTTTTGTATACCGTTGCGTAGGTCTCGAACTCACGAGTTCGTAGACAGGCGGCACGCGGAAAACGGAGTTCGTAGACGAGAGTTATGGGTCTAAATGTGCAAGGGCATTTTGGTAATTTGGTTTTGGGAGAGATATTTTGTTACCCCAAAACAGTGTAATCTGATCCATCTTTAATTCATCTTTATCATCTCTTTCGTCTCTCTCTGTGACAAAAAAAACACACAAACCCAAACCACCCGAACCGTGCGAAATTCACCCAAACACCCACAAAAGTCAACATTGATTTCAAGGCCTCATCTTCCAGTTTTGATCCACTAATCGTGCTCTACTCCTTCCCGTGATCACAACCGTACCAACCATCGAAGGAGAGGACCACGGAGGAAGCCGAACCGAGAATAGGAAGTTTCGGACTTTCCGATCGATTTTCCGGCTAGCACAGGTATGTGTTTGATGTTTTAAGCTCATATTTGGATTCCTGGGTTTGAGTAGATAGATTTAGACGTAAAATTCGTGAAAAATGGTTGAGTTTTGAAGAAGTTGGAAAGCTTGGAGTTTCGGCCGGAAATGGAGGATTCCGGCGAAACCAGACGGCGGCGGAGGTGGTGGTCCGGTCATCTTCTCCGGCCAACCTCCGGCGACGGTGACGGCAGCCGGTCATCTTCTCCGGCGAGTCGCCGGTGACCGGTCAGGTTGAGTTGAACCGGTCCGGTCGAGTGAACCGGTCGGGTCAGTTGAACCGGTCGGGTCGAGTTGAACCGGTCGGGTTGAGTGAACCGGTCAGGCCGAGTTGGACCGGGTCGGGCCGAGTTAGACCGGGTTGGACCGGTCCAGGCGCGTGGGTACTGTAGCAGGCGCGTGACCGGCGCGTGAGGGCGCGTGGCGGCGCGTGAACGCGTGTTCCGACCTTCCGTCGGCGCGTGGGGCCGAGTCTGAGGTCACGGTGGCGCGTGACAGTTAGTTTTTGACGTTTCGGACCTGTTGGCGCAGGTTTCGAGTCGATCGGATGTCGTTTAGGGGTTGTTTCGGACGTTTTAAGGTTGCTGCGTTTTCCAGGACAGCATCGTTAGACTCCCGGGATTTATGGGGTTTATACTTAAGATTATTATTATTAGCTGGTAATCCCGATTATTAATTTGGACAGGCGATACTGCTCCAGGAACCTCAGGGGAGCGTACAGTTCGGGATTGAGCGTGCTTGAACAGGTTTGTGAGTGGACTTTGATTTATAAACTGTAATGCATGCATAAATGTATCTTTGCTTTAAATACTGTTGAGTATGAGTGCAATGAATTTCTGGATTTTAGAAATGATGCTGGACACATATTTTACAATATTTCTGTGAAAGTATGTTTTGAGAAATGGCCTGATTTTGTACTCGATTTTGATATCGTTTTGACGTGGTGACTATTTGAGTATGTGATTTGGGTTTTGACTCATAATTGTGATTTTACCGATTTTGGCCATAAAATGATATTTTAAAGAATTTGGCTTAGGCCGCGAAACAAGATTTCGAAGTATGGATTTGATTCACTGATTCCCGTCCCGATGATTGTTGTTTCTCTGACTGGTGTTGAGGAGCATGACTCTACCAGTTGTTGAGGGTTCGGACCTTAGGTGTTGAGGAGTATGTCTCCGCCGGGTCGCGAAACTGTCTATGCATAGTACAGATATTACAGACAGTACATATGGTACACAGAGTTGTACAGATTTGAACACATCTCAAGGGATACCCTGATGTGTTATGAATATGTCGGGAACAGTGAATTCTTGATTTTGAGATATTTGCCAAATGGAACCAAATGATTTGAAATTGAGATATTCGTGAGTTTGAACCAAATGATTTGAATTTGAGATATTATGTGTCCGAGATTTGAGATAATTTGTGTCCAGATTGAATTATATGATTTTAAACTCCTTTGAAGAGAGTTTTCAAACCAAATTGTGGATTACGAGGTATTTTTATTATACAGATTTTATGTGAGTCCAATTCATGATTTTAAAGATAAATGTGAATTTTGGATGATTTACATATGATGCTTTTATATGATAAATTGTTTTATGTTATGCATGCATGATTTTATAAATGGAGGGGAAGAAAGGTAATTCTTCGAAAAGGAATTTATAAATGATTATTTTTGTCCACTCACAACTTTTGTGTTTAAATCCCCCTTCAGGCAGTTGAGTAGCGTTGACGCGAACATTGATCTCAAGGTTGAGGCATTAGGATTTCGACTGCGCGGTGTTGTATATTTAAGTAGGATATCTAAATTTTACTCTTAATCCTACTTAGACGCTCTGATATTATGTTGTATTTGTTTGGTCGTAAATTACGGGAATTATTGAGTGCTTAAGTCCCTTGTCTGACAAGAGGAAGTATTTATCATTGTTATTATAAATTGTATGGATTGAAGGGTATTTTGGGAACCTTTTCTTAGGTTGTCAGACGGGATCAGGGTTCTTCCCGGATTTTGAGGGGAAATTCGGGACGGGTCCTGACAATCCCTAAGGCTTCCCCTAAAAACTAGGAATTGAAACTGACAACAAAAAGCCTAAAATAACCTTAATGAAACCCTAAGACTGCTTTCCTAGCTTAGCAAGGACACCGGCTGGGCCGCGGGCTGGGCTGGGACGCGGGCTTGAGGCGTGTCAGGGGACACGATTGGGACTTGGCTAAGAGCTCTGAAGACGTGCCATGGCTCGTCTGGGCTAGTCTTGGGTTAGGGCACATATGGAGTGTCTTTGAGACATGTTAGGGACACGTCTTAGCATGAACCTCGACTCACCTTGGACTTGATCTGCTGGTCCTCATACATGATTCTAGGACCCTGATGGCATGATTCGAGGTTCTTGATCCTGGCCCTAAATAGGGCGCACGGATTCAGATCAGGACATGATTTAGTGCCGATATTGAATACAGGATAACTTCTTCATCATAACTCCAAATCGAGTCATTATTTTTGTATTCTTCTTAGAATATCCCTATCTTTCGAACTCTGCACAAGTCTCACAAAATGTATCACTTTCTACTATTGATGACACATAAGTACTCAAAACAAAAGTAAAAGGGCATTAAGTAGCATCTAAAATATGCATAAATAATGACTGAACATCCTCCAGGCCCCTGAGGGCTTCTTTACTAAGACCACGTTGGCTACCCATGCGGCATAGATGAAATTCTGCACAAAGTGGATTGTGCTCAGCTTTGTGATCTCCTCTTGCATGGCAAGTTGACGCTCAGTGCCATATGTTCTTCTTTTCTGTTTTACCGGTTTGAAGGAAGGGTCGATGGTTAGTCTGTGGCAGATTATGTCCGTTGATATTTCAGGCATGTTAGCATAAGACCATGGGAAGACTTTGCTGTTTTCCCTGAGGAAGTGGATGAGTGCATCCCTGGTCTCCTGCTATAGCGTGGTCCCTATTCTGACCTGTCGGTCTGGATGATCTGCGTGGAGTGTGATTGGCTCAGTCTTTTTAACTGGTTAAGGTTTTGGTGTGGTAGATAGATCCCTTGGGTCCTCTAGAGGACTAGATTGGATTTGCTTCATGATTTTCCGATCGACGGGGTCATCCTCATATGCCTTTTTAGTGACGGACATGGTCTCCTTGCTAGCATTCAGACTGATCTTGGTGAGAGCAGATTGGTAGCAAGTTCTTGCTGAGAGTTGGTCTCCTCATACTTGGCCAATCCCCATGATTGTTGGAAACTTCATCAAGATCATACCGCGTTGATCTGAATTAACAATCCTCGGCCTAGAATGGCATTGTAGACTATGAAATCCACCACTAGGAAGGTCCAATTGCCGTTGCAATGCGCGGGGTGGTGCCTACAACAATTGGTAGGGAGACTGTACCGATTGGCATTACTAAGTCTCCTGCGAAACTTAGCAATAGAGTTACTGCTCTATTAAGTTCTTTGTTTTCAATCCCTAGTTGATTGAAAGCCTCCATGAAAATTGCATTGACGGAACTTCCTGTGTCTACAAGGATGCGTCCTACATCAAAGTTGGCGATTTGAGCCTGGATGATTAGATGATCATCGTGAGGGAAGCCGATGCCTCGTTCTTCCTCCTCAGGGAAGGTGATGGCCTCCTAACCAGCCTTTTGAACCTTTCGTGCCCTTCCAAACTCAATAGTGAAAATCTAATTATTTGATTGAGTGGCCCGGATAAGTCATTTTTTGCTCTATTGGAGGTGCATGCATAGGAGATCGTCAGTCCACCACTGATGGTGTTGATCTGGGGATGATTGGCGACTGGTCGCGCATGTTGTAGGAATTGATTGATCTTCCCATCCTTGACTAAACCTTCCACGATATCCCAAAAGGCTACGCATTCGTCAATGGTATGACCATTGAATTTGTGGTATTGGCAATACAAGTTAGAATGGAATGGTGGTCTATGATGCGCTGGTCTTGGTTTAGGCTTGTCGATCATACCTTCGATATTCATCAGAACAGTCTCTAGGGAAGTGTTGAGGATTGTGTAAGTCTCGAATCTGGGTAGTGGGCCTTTGGGGTGGTCTCCTTGGGGTGCCTGGTTGTTTTTCTTGTTCCCTTGACCGTGGCCATAATGCTTCTCCTCCTTCCCCTTATAGTTGTTGTCATATGGGCCCTACCTCTTACCTGAGTAAGAGTTATGGCCTTATCCTTGGTTCTGATTATTGGTGTCACGATAGGGCTTGCTGTTCTACCCACTTTGGGGGGAAGAGTAGACTGGAGTAGTGCTCTGCTTGGTTTCTACTGGTGGAGCGTTAAAAAATTCAGATTTAGCATGGATTCCTGCCTACCTCATCAACTCATTGTAGTCTTCCCATCCTTATGTGAAGGCCTGGTACTTAAAGGTAGACTCCTTTAGACGACTGCGAAATGCTCTGAAGGCTACCTTATTGTCAGTCTCCTGACATTTTGAGTATTCAAGGCTAAACCGAGCAGCATTTTTTGTAGGGTTTCAGTCTCCCCCTGCCTTAAGGACCTTAAGTCTTCTGTGGTCAATAGGCGGTTTGTCTGGATCATGAACTAGTTCAAGAAGATAGTATGGAGCTCATCGAAGGGGTCGATCGTCCGTGGTTCTGGCCGGTAGAACCAATTGAGTGCCGCCTCAATGAGGGTGGAGCTGAAGATCAAGCATTGAACCTTGTCTGTGAGGTTTTTGAAGGCCACTGAAGATTGATAGTTGTTCATGTGCATGACTGAATTGCCTTTCCCAGTATAGGGTGTGATCTTGAGGGGCTTGACTTCCAATTCATGACAATATTGAAGGATGCGAGTGGTGAAGGGACTAGTGTTGGTCTTGACCATGGTTGAAACTTGGGTTTACTCTTCTCGCCCTCCAAATCTCGGACTCGCTGTAGAAGCTCTTGAATAACTTCATATGTTCTGGGAGGGTCGGGTTGAGGGTCTATGCGTTTGACAATATGACGGCGCCCCCCATTGTCGTTGGTCCCCCTTGGCCGTTCGGTCGTTCGTGGTCTTCCCCCATATTTGGCTACGGTGAAGTCAGCCAAGTTGTAACGACCTAGATCAGAAATTAAAGTAATTTGAGAATTTAATTATGGAAAGGACGATTTACCCTCGATTTCGGAGGGGTTCGGAAGTCACATTTTGTTTGGAAGCACTTTTGGAAGTTCTTCTTGGGCCATTGCGTAGGTCTCGAACTCACGAGTTCGTAGACAGGCGGTATACGGAAAACGGAGACCCTGTGAGAAAGTATGGGTCCAGAAGTTACAAGGGCAATTTGGTAATTTTACATGGCAGATATTTTTAGTCACATTTCAGATTTTTCTTATCTTCATTTTTATCCTCTCTCTCCCCGTGCTCTCTCTCATTCACACCGTGGAACACACAACCCTTAAATTTGATTTTTGATTTAGGCCAAACCACCACAAACCATTCACATCATTATCTTCCTCACTTCATTCTGAGCTCAACCATATCCACCATCGAGCTTGGAAGTGTTAGGAGAAGGAGATTCGAAGGTGAACAATAACCACCACCTTCCCGACCATTTTTGGCTACCACAAGTAATGAATCTCAATTCTAACTTCATATTTGGATTCCTTGACTCGATTAGTGCCACATATCATTTTGATAGTGCCACATATCATTTTGACAAGCATGGTGGCTCCGAAAGTCACGAGGGATCGATTAGCCGAAAATTAGGCTCGTTAGGCCTCGAGGTGAGGGGGCTTTACTTCCTATTTGGAAATGCAAGCATATTATTATGTTTTTAGTATTTTGTATTTACTTACGAATTTCGATAATTAAGTGGAAGGATTATTTAGTTTTCTTATGACTCCCGGGAATTAAAGAAAATTATTATAAGTGTTTACTTGATTATCCACTAATTTTGGGTTCAGTATTAATTATGAATTTCAATAATGGTTTTGGGAAACTATTTTAAAATGGACTTGGGCTTAGGCCCAGAAAGGTGATTTTACGGACTCCGGCTTATGGATTTTAGGCTTAGGTCGGGGTTATGTATTTGGGCTTAGGCCTAGGTATTTTATGGTTTTGGGGTTCGACCCAAGATGGTGGGTTAGGTTTTGGCCTGGTGGGAGGGTTGGTGACAGTTTCTCGGTCAGGTATGGTAGGGAGGATTCCCTCATACACTCAACATGGTACGAGCTATGATATGGAGGATTCCATCAAACTCTCGGGGTGATATGAGGTATGTTATGGAGAATTCCATCATACTCTCAGAAGGAGGATTCCATCATACTCTCGGTAGAATATGAGATATGTTATAGAGGGTTCCATTATACTCTCGGAATGATATGAGATATGTTATGGAGGATTCCATCATACTCTCGGGATGATATGAGATATTTTATGGAGGATTCCATCATACTCTCGGAATGATATGAGATATGTTATGGAGTTGATGACGGTTAGATGGATGATATGGAGTTGATTTGATGACTGTTAGATGGATGAGTTGTTAAAGAACAAGATTTTTGGTCAATGTTAGATATATGAACGTTAGATGGATGAGTTGAGCATGGCCTATTTGAGGCTTGTGTAGGGTCAGTGGGATTAGGGACAGCTCTATCTTTCCTCATATACACCCAAACCTTTTATAAACTTATACTAGTCAAATTCATTATATTTATATTCACAATTTCATATAATTCATGCCTCTAAGCATAATGTTGATTGGTTTCATTATTTCAAATATTTACAATCGGGATAGCAAACTATGGCTTGGGATGATGGCTTTGGCCGGGTTACTGATATTGTGGGCACAGGTAAAGATATTGTGGGTTCCACCTAGGTAAATCTATTGGATTCAAGTAAGTTGTATTTACTTTTACATGCGGGTATTGACAGGACCCTTCCTGAATTTCCGCTCGAAATTCGGAAAGAACCCTGCTCCCGTTTGACCACCTAAAGAAATTCCCAGAATACCCCTAAGTCCTTACAATTAAATATGATAATTCTGCCAAAAATCTGATAGAATCTCCCATTAAGTACTGTTTGACCGTCTTAGCCCCTCGATAGAGCAACCACATCGGTGGCTAACCTGCCTGGTCATATTAGGGTAAGAGCCAATGCTTCGCCATAGATCACAATGTGAGAACCCCTGATCTTGATTTGAAGTTTATAGCCCTCTGCTAACAAGCTCTGATACCAAGCTGACAGTAGGTCAGACACTGCTGAAACCTCATACCAGTGGTGGCCCTATAGTGTAACCTCACGAACCTGTTTTACACCCCAGCCTCTCGACTGACAGATTTTAACACAAAAGTTTAATACTTGAAAATACCCTTAACCTTTAAAAACAATAAATGTACTTTACATGGGTTTCAACAACCTATCAGACGCATGATAGCCTAGTAGTTAATAAACTACCTTGGAGGACCTCCTCCGCAATCTAACAACACAACTGACCTGTCACTCTCTTGTGAACCGTCAATAACTCGTCAATCTGGGTCACTGCCCACACCAACCCATTGACCTGGATGACGAAGGTACCAGACTTGGTTGAATTGAGTCTCACTGACTTACTTCTAGTCATACTCGATATCCCGGCTCATCCTGAGCACCCCGAGTGATAACTCGATAACCCAGCTCGTCCTGAACACCCCGAGTGATAGCTCGATAACCTGGCTCATCCTGAGCACCCAGAGTGGTAACTCGATAACCCGGCTCGTCCTGAGCACCCTGAGTGGTAACTCGATATCCCGCTCCTCCGGAGCACCCCGAGTGGTAACTCGATATCCCTGCTCCTCTAGAGCACCCTGAGTGGTAATTCGATATCCCTGCTCCTCCAGAGCACCTCGAGTGGTAACTCGATATCCCTGCTCATCCTAAGCACCCCGAGTGGTAACTCGATATCCCTGCTCATCCTGAGCACCCCGAGTGGTAACTCAATATCCCTACTCATCTTGAGCACCCCGAGTGGTAACTCGATATCCCTACTCCTCCTGAGCACCCTGAGTGGTAACTCGACATTCCGCTCCTCTTGAGCACTCCGAGTGGTAACTCGATATTTCTGCTCCTCTTGAGCACCCCGAGTGGTAACTCGGTATCCCTGCTCATCTTGAGCACCCCGAGTGGTAACTCGATATTACTGCTCCTCCTGAGCACCCCGAGTGGTAACTCGGTATCCTTGCACATCCTAACATACCTCATACCTCAGCGATATGGCGAAGAAAGATCCATCGAACGCCTACATCGGAGAACCCCTCAACGATCTGGCAGAGACGTACCCTCTAACGCCAGTCGGAGAGCCCTAAAAAATGTAGCGGAGAAAGACATATTCCACGCCAATCATTAGAGAACCCCATGCTATAACATAATACCTAGAAGTACGCATCCTATGCAACCTTGGAAACTTAGTCCGTTCACAAGGCAACTAACATACCAAATCAAGGAAGCCCTAGCCTAAAGGAACTCTTTGACACATTAATGACCCAACTACCTTGACCTCTCGAGCCCAAAACCCGTTCCATGGTCAAGCATTACCGTTGGGATTACTCAAATGGGGCTCTAAACGAACTCTTCGGCCTCAAAATTGCCAAAATCAAATCTGAAATGTCCCAAATCCCTAGCCATACGTCGCCGTGACCCCAAAATCGGTCCCACGCGCTGCCACGCACTGATACTATTCACTGTAGAATATTCTGTCAACCCTGACGAAATATTTCGTCAAACCTGACAAAATCTTCTGACGAAATCAGAATATTCCATTCAGACTAACGGCGTTAGGGTTCCGTCAAGCTCCGTTAACTTTTAACGAAATATGCTAACGCCGTGGCTGCCAGGTGGTACCCACGTGGCAGGTGGCACCCACGTGGCTGCCAGGTGGTACCCACGTGGCATCCACGTGGTAGCCAGGTGGCATGTCACACCAGTCCGTCTCACTGACCCAATTGCCAGCGTCTCGCAGGAAAAGACGGTCGTGCCACCATCCATCGTCGTCGGAGTCTTGTCGGAGTTTCACCAGAGAAGATGACCGCGTTGTCGCGCGCCGCAGTCCGCCGTCGCCGGAAAACCCTTTTTCCCTCCGACCTTGAGTTTTTCCTAACTTATTCAAATCTCAACCATTTTTCTCAAAAATGGCCTCAAAACACTATACCCGTACTTGTCTTGGAACGAAAATCGATCGAAACTTCCGATTTTTCTTTTCCTTGGTCCGGCGTCTCCTGCGATTGCCTCCTCTGATGGCTGGTATGTCTGTGATCATGGGAAGGAGGAGATTTCGATTAGTGGAACTAGATTGGGAGACTTGGCCTTGAATCGAAGTTCAATTTCATGGGTTTGGAATTTTGGGTCGCACGAGTTCAGGGTAGTTCAGAGAGAGTGTGTGTGTTCCTCACGATCAGATCAAATTGGGGGTTAAAAATATCTACCCTTGGCAAATTACCAAAATGCCCCTGACATTCTTGACCCACATCTTTCGTACACGAACTCCATGAGTTTGAGACCTACGCAACGGTACCCGAAACACAGCCAAAAGTATCTCGAAACAAAAATTGACTTTCACGCCCCTTAACAACTAAGGGTAAATTCGTCTTTTGCAAAGTAATTTACAAAAAATTCCAAAATTAAAATTCTGGGTTGTTATAGGTATTGATGCATGTAAGGATTGATAAAGGGGTGGGATACGATAGCCGAGAGTTAAGCCGGTTGATAGGAGTTGACGACGACTTTCACGGGCTTTGATATGTGATTGATGCACCTGTGAGCGAATGCTCGTTACCGTGGTTAGTGGGTTGGTGTGGGCAGTGACCCGGAGTGACGAGTTGTGATTGGTTCGCACGAGTACGACATTTAAGTTATTTAATACCGTCTTGAGAGACAAGGTTACAGTTGCGGATATACGAGGCTGGGTGAAACACTATTTGATATCCTTCGTTTGACATGTGGAAGACGGTTCAACCAAAGTATAGAGGAGATTCTGCCTGATTTTTGGTAGAATTCTCGTAAAGGGTTTATAAGACGGTAAGGGTATTTTAGGAATTATTTTGGGTTGTCGGACGAGAGCAAGGCTTTTCACGGATTTCGAAGAAAAATTCAGGAAGGGTCCTATCATGCACTCATTCATAAGTAAACTTATTTTTTTAGGTAATTACTGCACTATTTTTATTAGGTCATCAGATTTATCTAATTTTTTTATGGCTGTTATATAAATTGAAACTAGGATGCTTAAGAATTACAGCATGATAACCCAAGTGTAGAAGAGAGAAAATGGAGAGGTCCAAGATTGATTTATAATTGACTATACATGGGTAAGCATTGATTGAATACATCAGGAAATAAATTCGTTTATATTAGTAGAAGAGAGAAAATGGAAACGTGGGTTCTAGGCTTCTAACATTTAGTTTGGACTGAACTTAACTTTTGTGACTTTGTTGATTAAATGAGTTGTAAAATTTAAAGGTTGTTGATTGAGTGCCATGGAAACAGGTTTTATTGACTAAGTTTTAACAGATTGAAAGATGATGCATTAGTTTGATGGGATTCGTTTGCATAAAACCTTTTTTGCTTTCTTTGTCATCTCAAATTCAGTGTTTGGTTTATTGATTTCTATTTCAGAGTTGTTAATGACTTTATTCAACTTTTTCTTGGCAGTAGGCAGCAAAGGGTGTATGTTGGGTTGAATTTTGGCATCCTTATGGTGTGAATGTGATCTGAAACTAAAATTATGGAGCATTCAAGAACGTTTAGGCAATTTTTGAACACCCTGTGTGTACTAAAAACCAAACAGCTAGACTTTACATTTTATAACTTAATCACATGCTCCTCATGGCATATTTTGTAATGTAACATTGGCAGCCCAACGAACTTTAACCTAATTTTGATACATGATGTGTTATATAATCATCTAATGGGTGGTAGATAGGTATTTTATGGGTACTTATTGGGTATTGAAGGGTTAAAATTATTAAATGGATAATGTATGCTTCAACTGAAGGTCAAATCCAAATGAGTTGTATTGTTATAGATCTGTTCACTTCAAATCAATCTCGTGGGCTAGCAAATGTGGGATGTTGGGACGAAATTATTACTATTTACTTCTACTTGTAAATTGGCATAGTTTTCTCTACTTGTTGGGCCAATAACATGTAATGGTTAGAATTGGTCCATTACAGTAAGTTCAAACAAAACCTATAACTAAGTATTCCGTGGCCCAAACTATTTCTAATAAATTACATACTAAGTTCAAATTTTAAACCAATCTCGTCACTAATAGCACTCGTTTCTCATAGCCTCAATAGCAAGCTTCAAGCGGAAAGCAGGTATATTCTCTTCCCAGATAGAAGAGGAAGGTAGTTCTATGTTGTTAACAAGATAGTCATGCATCTTAAGAACATAAACACCACAACTGGACCTGAGGAAGACACAAATACATACATTGATGAGTTGCAAGATTCAAAAACAAACTCAAGGAATGGAAAGAAAATAACCATGTTACTAAATAGTCATTTTTTTGTGGTACAACGGCATTATCTACACGAATAACCTTCCAGGGTTTCGAGACTTTGGCTGCATCATTGACAATAAACTTCCCACCGGCATAACCACGGTAGAAATCGAACCTGTTAAGCATCAATGACAGAGTTTTTGCAAACGGTTCAGTTTGTTGTTGGACAGTTTCATGAGAGTGCAAATCAAGTTTAGAATCATAAACAACTATCGTCCTATCACCTAACAACAACATTAAAAGTACCCAACGTTGTTCTACCCAATTATAAGGAAGGTCCTTCCAAGGTAGACAATACGGGGGACACCGAATTCCAGACACATATCTTACGCAAGTTTGGCGGTAGTATGGCTCCTTGCAAAATGTCAAGAAAAGGAGGATAAACTTCATTGGACTTAATAACCAATTTTACAAATTCCTACAAGGACGAAAAACATTTGAATTCATTTTCTACACCTACATTTCAACTTATTTGCGAGGTTTCAACAACAAAGTAATCTTCAATTTTAACGACTCGAAAATTTAATTTTTAAATTTACGTAAATTATTTTTGTAAAAAGACGATTTTACCCTTGGTTGTTCAAGGGCGTGGAAATCAAATTTTGTTTCGGAACTTAATAGGCGGTGTTTTGGATACCGTTGCATGGGTCTTGAACTCACGAGTTCGTAGACAAGCGGCACGCAGGAAATGGAGTTCGTGTACAAAAGCTACGGGTCTAGATTGTTAGGGGCATTTTGGTAATTTTGCTTCGGGTAGATATTTTTAACCCCCAAACCATCAATTCATCTTCATTTCACTCTCTTTCACTCTGGGCCACTCATTTTCTCCCTAAACTACTCGAACCTGTGCGACACTAAACACCCAAAACCCACAAATTCCAACTTTGATTCAAGGCCTAGACTTCAATTTTTGTTCCACTAATCGGAATCTACTCCTTCCCACGATTACAACAGTACAAACCATCGAAGGACACAACCACGGGAGGCGTCAGAACAAGGGAAAGAACAACCAAAACTTCCGATCGTTTTTCCAGCTAGCATAGGTACAAGTTTAATGTTTTGAGGTCATTTTTGGATTCATGGGTTCGAGTAGATAGATTTAGACGTAAAATTCGTGAAAAATAGTTGAGTTTTGAAGAAGTTAGGAAAAAGTTCAAGTAAATCGGAAATGGAGGATTCCGACGACGGAGATGGCGACGCGGTGGCAGTCAGGTCGTCGTTTCCGACAAAACTCCGTCGACGGTGACGGCGGCGCGACCGTCTTCTCCGGTGAGTCGCTGGTGACTAGTCGGGTCGAGTGGACTAGTCGGGTCGAGTGGATCGGGTCGGGTCGAGTGGACCGAGTCAGGTTGGACCAGGTCATGCCGAGTTGGGTCGGGTTAGACTGGGTCAGTGCGTGGGAACTGTAGCAGGCGCGTGACCGGCGCGTGGTGCGTGGTTCGGCCTTTCGCCGGACCGTGGCAGCGCGTGGGGCCGATTCTAAGGTCATGATGATGTCAGCTAGTTTTCGATTTTTCGGATGTGTTGAAGCAGGTTTCGGGTTAATCGGATGTCGTTTAGGAGTAGTTTTGGGCGTCCGAAGTTGCTGTATTTTTAGGGCGACGTAAGCGGACCTCCCGGGGTTTAGGGAGTTTATATATAAGGTTTTTATTATTAGCCGGTAATCCCGATTATTAATTTGGACAGGCGATATTGTTCCAGGAACTACAGAGGAGCGTACGATTTGGGATTGAGCTTGCTTGGACGTGTGGTGAGTGGACTTTTGGTTTATAAACTGTAATGCATGCATAAATGTATCTTTTATTTAAATACTATTATATATTGATGCAATGAATTTACAGAATTTAGAAATTATTACTAGACACAAGTTTTACAATATTTCAGTGAAAGTGTGTTTTGGGAAATAGCCTGGTTTTTGGACTCGATTTTGACATCATTTCGACGTGGTAATAATTTGAGTCCGTGATTTGGGTTTAGACCCGAAATTATGATTTTACCGGCTTTGGCCATAAATGATTTTCCAAAGAATTTGGCTTAGGCCAGGAAACAAAGATTTCAAAACACATATTTGGTTTTCAGTCTCGATAGTTAAAGTTTCTCCGACTGGCGTTGAGGGACTTTGCTTCGCTGGTTGTTGAGGGTTCTCCGATGCTGGTGTCGAGGGTGTTCTTCCCCGGGTCGTTGAGGCCGTCTACGCGTAGTACAGGTTTTCAGCACACTTTGGGTGTGTGGTGGATATGTTGGGAACAGTGGTTTTGATATTTATTATATGTCCAGATCGAATTAAATGATTTTAAACTCTTTTGAGGAGGATTTTCAAACCAAACAGTGGACCACGATGTGTTTTTATTATACAGATTTTACGTGGGTCCAACCATGTGGTTTTAAAGAGAAATGGAATTCCAGTGATTTTCAGATTATGTTTTATTATCATAAACCGTTTCATGTGATGCATGCATGGTTTTATTCGTGGAGTGGAAAAAGGTAAGATTTCCTCTAAAAAGGATTTATAAATGATTATTTTTTTTGTCCACTCACAACTTTTGTGTTTTAAATCCCCTCTAGGCTGTTGAGTTGACGTGGGCACTTTCTGAGGCGGAGGCATTAGTAGTATTTCAGCTGCGCATGGTACCTAAACTTCGAGTAGGATATTTAATTATGTATTATTTATCCTACCTAGATGCTCTGATAATATATATTTTGGATGGTTGTTATCTGTTGGAATTTTGGAGTGCTTTGGATCGCTTGTCTGATAGGTGGAAGATAGTCATATTATAATTGTAAGGATTGAAGGGTATTTTGGGAACTTTTCCTTAGGTTGTCAGACGGGAGCATGGTTCTTCCCGGGTTTCGAGGGGAAATTCGGGAAGGGTCCTGACAAGTGGTATCAGAGCACTAGGTTTAAATTCTTGTAGACCGTACACCTAGTGTACATATGAGTATGGTATTGATAAGCTGCAGTTCTTTTCAGTGTAATGCCTCCGAGACGCGAGCCCCGTCAGCAATCTGGAAACGATGGGGACACACATGAACCCGCAGTGGAGCCTGATTTGAGGCAGACACTGGAGCAATTGGGTCACGCTTTGAGTTCAATACTTCAGGATAGGGCTACTATTGAAGTTTCGGACATCGAGAGAGCCCAGAGATTAGGGGCGACAATATTTACGGGCGAGTTTGGCCCAGATGATGCCGAGGAATGGATTACTCATTTGGAGCGAGTGTTCTCGGTTATGAGATGTCCTTAGGGGGACAGGGTGTTGTTAGCCACATTCCTGCTAGGTGGTTATGCTTACCATTGGTGGTACGCATTGGAACTGTCAGGCTGGGATGTCGGTACACTTACCTGGGAGACTTTCCGGTAGCGTTTCCTTGAGCAATTTTACCCTTGCTCGTACCGGGATGCTAGGGAGGTCAAGTTCTTGCATTTACAGTAGTGAGAGATGATTGTGGCCCAGTATGAGCAGAAATTCATAGAGTTGGCTCGCTTTGTACCGGTTCTAGTGGCAACCGAGAGGGACATGTGCCGCAGATTTGAAAATGGACTGAGGGGCGAGATTCGGTCATCGGTAACGATTGTGGCTCATGGGTCGTCGTGCTACTGAACCGAGTAAGAGGATAGTGCATACGTCTGGTATTACAACAGGTAGCCAGACTCAATCCAATGGGGCCAGTGAGGCCAACAGGGCCAGAGGCAGATATTGGGGTCGTGGTCGATCTTCGGGTACACATGCCCGAGTTTTTTCTATGACACAACAGGAGGCCCGAGCAGCACCAGAGGTGGTTACTGGTACGTTATCTATTTTTAACCGTAATGGTTATGTTTTAATAGATCCCAGGGTGACTTATTCTTTTATTTCTCGGGATTTTACATTGTTTACTGATATAGAATTGTCCCCGATTGGTTGGGACATTGGTATTAGTACTCCTACCTGGGGTATGTTAGTGGCGAACCTTGTGATTCACAGTTGTCCAGGAACAGTGGAAGGTCATGCATTGGAGGCAGATTTAATCCCCTTAGACATTTATGATTTTGGTGTGATTCTGGGGATGGATTGGTTAACCAGGCACGATGCCTCTATAGATTGTTATGACAAGAGGGTGGTTTTCCGGAGTCCAGGTTTGCCAGAACTTACATTTCGGGGGGATCGAAGGGTACTTCCCTCATGAGTGATATCGAATTTGACTGTTGAGAAATTATTGAGGAAAGGTTGTGAGGGTTACTTGGCTAACGTGTTTGATTCTCGGGATACTCCGGTGAGGGTAGAGGATATTCCGGTGGTGAGTGAGTTTTCTGATGTTTTTCCCACGGATCTTCTGGGATTGCCACCTCACTGGGAGATTGAGTTTACCATAGAGCTTCTTCCGGGTATCCAACCTATCTCACAGGCACCGTATAGAATGGCACTGGCAGAATTAAGAGAGTTGAAGACTCAGTTGTAGGACATGGTGAATATGGGAGTTATTCGACCAAGTGTATCACCTTGGGGTGCGCCGGTGTTATTTGTAAGGAAAAAGGATGGTGGTATGAGGTTTTGTATCGACTACCGGCAGCTAAACAGGGTTACGGTGCGGAATAAATATCCTTTTCCAAGGATTGATGATTTCTTTGATCATCAATTGACCTTCGATCCGGGTATCATCAGTTGAGGATCATGGAAGGGGATGTGCAGAAAATGACCTTCAGGACACGTTATGGTCACTATGAGTTCCTAGTAATACCCTTCGGGTTGACTAATGCACCGGCAGCGTTTATGGATTTGATGAATAGGGTGTTCCAAAAGTATTTGGATCGGTTTGTGATTGTGTTCATCGATGATATCTTGGTGTATTCGAGGAGTGCCAAGGCACATGAGAAGCATGTAAGGTTGGTGCTGAATATGCTAAGGAAAAAGCAATTGTTTGCCAAGTTCATTAAATGCCAGTTTTGGTTGACCGAGGTGGGATTCTTAGGTCATGTGATTTCGGCTGAGGGTATCAGCGTGGATCCCCAAAAAGTTGAGGCAGTGGCAAACTGGGAGCAACCGAGGATAGTGACAGAGCTGAGAAGCTTTATGGGTTTAGTGGGATATTATCGGTGATTCGTAGAAGGATTTTCTACGATAGCTGCCCCGTTGACTCGGTTGACTAGGAAATGAGTCCAATTTGACTGGGATGCTGATTGTGAACAGAGCTTTCAGGAGCTAAAGAAGAGGTTGACTTCTGCCCCAGTATTAACCCTTCCAGATGATAACGGGGGATTCGAGGTGTACAGTGATGCATCATTGCGGGGTATAGGCTTCGTGCTGATGCAGCATGGGAAGGTGATAGCTTATGCTTCCAGGCAACTTAAACCCCATGAGTTGAATTACCCCACGTATGATTTGGAGTTAGCTGTGGTGGTGCATGCACTAAAGATCTGGAGACATTATTTGTATGGGGAGACGTGTCGGATCTTCACAGACCACCAAAGTTTGAAATACTTGTTCACCCAGAAGGATCTAAATTTAAGGCAGAGAAGGCGGCTTGAGCTGATAAAAGATTATGATTGTACTATAGAGTGCCACCCAAGAAAAGCCAATGTTGTGGCGGATGCCTTGAGCAGGAAGTTCATGGGTTCCTTGGCCCATTTGACTATAGTCTACCTACCGTTGGTAGTGGAATTCCGTAGAGCGGGAATTGTACTTGGCATGAATAGCTAGGGGGCTTTGTTGGCTAGTTTCCATGTGAGGCATGTCTTGATTGATCGGATTATTAAGGCTCAACTCCAGGATCCTACCTTTTGCATTATCAGGATGGAGTTGGAGGCTGGAAACAGGCAGGATCATGCGATTAGGGATGATGGGGCCTTGGTTAAGGATGGAAGGTTGTGCATACCAAATGAGCAGGAGCTAAAGAGGAAATTCTCGAGGAGGCTCATAGTTCTCCTTACGCTATGTATCCAGGAGGTACCAAGATGTTTCATACCCTAAGGGAACACTATTGGTGGACTGGGATGAAAAGGGAAATTGCTGAGTTTGTGAGTAGGTTCCTGACATGTCAGCAAGTGAAAGCAGAGAGGCAGAAACCATATGGGGCACTTCAACCATTACCTATTCCGGAATGGAAGTGGGATCACATTACGATGGATTTTGTGTATAAACTTCCAAGGACACATAAGGGACATGATGGAATTTGGGTAATCGTAGATAGACTCACGAATTCGGTACATTTCTTGCAAGTGCGGGAAGATTTTCGGATGGGCTGGTATGCCAAATTGTTAGTGGATGAGATCATACAGCTGCATGGGACTCCAGAGTCAATTGTTTCAGACAGAGATCCTAGGTTTACCTCCAGGTTTTGGCAGAGTTTGCAGAAGGCTTTTGGCACTACATTGCATTTCAGTACAGCTTTTCATCCTCAGACTGATGGTCAGTCTGAGAGGACAATCCAGGTTTTGGAGGATATGATGAGGGCTTGTGTACTTTAGTTTAAAGGGAACTGGGATTCATACCTGTCTATGATGGAATTTGCATATAACAACAATTATCAGTCGAGTATTGGGATATCTCTTTTCGAGGCACTGTATGGGAGGAAGTACAGGACACCATTATGCTGGAATGAAGTAGGTGAAATGAGATTGTTAACAACAGAGTTAGTGGATACGACTGAGGAAAATATTAGAATCATTAGAGAAAGGTTGAAGGCAACCCAGGATCGCCAGAAGAGCTATGCAGACCACCGAACTAGAGATCTTGAATTTGAGGTCGAAGACTGGGTGTTTGGAAGGGAGTGGTACGTTTTGGTAGGTGAGGAAAACTAAGTCCTCGCTACATTGGGCCGTATGAGATTGTGGAGAGGATAGGACCAGTGGCGTACATACTTACTTTACCCCCGGAACAGTCAAGAGTTAATGATGTCTTCCATGTATCCTTGCTCCGGAATTATCTATTTGATGAGTCTCATGTGTTGGAAGAGCAACCACTTGAGCTGAAGGACGATTTAACTTTTGAGGAGCAACCAGTGCAAATTTTGGATTGGAAGGAAAAAGTACTGCGCAGAAAGACTATTCCTCTAGTTAAAGTGTTGTGGGGGAATCATAACGTGGAGGAGGCCACATGGGAAACCGAGGCACTAATGCGAGCGCAGTATCCTCATTTGTTCCAATGGTAGTGATGAATTTCGAGGGGGGTGGATTGTAACGACCCGGAAATTTAATTATTGAATTTACGTAAATTATTTTTGTAAAAATACGATTTTACCCTTGGTTGTTTAAGGGCGTGGAAATCAAGTTTTGTTTCGGAACTTATTAGGCTGTGTTTTGGATACCGTTGCGTGGGTCTCGAACTCACGAGTTCGTAGATATGCAACATGCGGGAAATGGAGTTCGTGTACGAATGTTACGGGCCTAGATTTTCATGGGCATTTTGGTAATTTAGCTTGGGGTAGATGTTTTTAACCCCCAAACCATCAATTCATCTTCATTTCACTCTCTTTCTCTCTAGACCACTCATTTTCTCCTTAAACTACCCGAACCCGTGCGACACTAAACACCCAAACCCCACAAATTCCAACTTTGATTCAAGGCCTAGACTTTCATTTTTGTTCCACTAATTAGAATATATTCCTTCTCACGATCACAACCGTACAAACCATTGAAGGAGACGACCACGGGAGGCGCCAGACCGAGGGAAAGAACAACTGAAACTTCCGATCATTTTTCCAGCTAGCACATGTACGGGTTTAATGTTTTGAGGTCATTTTTGGATTCCTGGGTTCGAGTAGATAGATTTAGACGTAAAATTCATGAAATAGTTGAATTTTGAAGAAGTTAGGAAAAAGCTCAAGTCGGCCAGAAATGGAGGATTCCGGCCACAGATACGGCGGCGAGGCGGCGGTCTGGTCGTTTTCTCCGGCCAGACTCCGGTGACGATAATGCGGCCATCTTCTCAGGTGAGTCTTCGATCGGGTCAAATGGACCATGTCGGGCTGGATCGGGTCAAGCCGAGTTGGGCCTGGTTGGATCGGGTCAGTGCGTGGGTACTGTAGCAGGCGCGTGGCGCGTGATTCGGCCTTCTGTGGCTCATGGCTGTGCGTGGCGGTGATTATGAGGTAACAGCGACGTGTGTCAGCTAGCTTTCAATGTTCCAGATCTTTTGGCGCAGGTTTCAGGTTGATCGGATGTCGTTTAGGGGTAGTCTTGGGCGTACGAAGTTACTGCATTTTTAGGGCGACATAAGCGGACCTTTCGGGGTTTAGGGAGTTTATATATAAGGATTTTATTATTAGCTGGTAATCCCAACTATTAATTTGGTAGGCGATACTGTTCCAAGAACTACAGAGTAGCGTACGATTCGGGATTGAGCTTGCTTGGATGTGTGGTGAGTGGACTTTTGGTTTATAAACTGTAATGCATGCATAAATGTATTTTTGATTTAAATACTGTTATGTATTGTTGCAATGAATTTCCGGAATTAGAAATTATTACTGGAAACAAGTTTTACAATATTTCAGTGAAAGTGTGTTTTCGAAAATGGCCTGGTTTTTTGACTCGATTTTGATATCGTTCTGACGTGGTAATAATTTGGGTCCGTGATTTGGGTTTAGACCCAAAATTATGATTTTATCGGCTTTGGCCATAAATGATTTTCCAAAGAATTTGGCTTAGGACAAGAAACAAAGATTTCAAAACACGGATTTGGTTTTCACTAGTTTTCTGTCCCCGATAGTTAAAGTTTCTCTGACTGGCGTTGAGGGGTTTTGCTCCACTGGTTATTGAGGGTTCTCCGATGCTGGTGTCGAGGGTGTTCTCCGCCGGATCATTGAGGCTATCTACGCATAGTACAGGTTTTCAGCACACTTCGAGTGTGTGGTGGATATGTCAGGAACAGTGGTTTTGATATATATTATGCGTCCAGGTCGAACTAAATGATTTTAAACTCTTTTGAGAATGATTTTCAAACCAAACTGTTGACCACGATGTGTTTTCATTATACAGATATTTCGTGGGGTCCAACCAAGTGGTTTTAAAGAGAAATGGAATTCCAGTGATTTTCAGATGATGTTTTATTATCATAAACTGTTTTATGTGATGCATGCATGGTTTTATTCATGGAGGGGAAAAATGTAAGATTTCCTTGGAGAAGGATTTATAAATGATTATTTTTTTGTCCACTCACAACTTTTGTGTTTTATATCCCCTCTAGGCTGTTGAGTTGACATGGGAACTTTCTGAGGCGGAGGCATTAGTAGTATTTCCGCTGCGCATTGTACCTAAACTTCGAGTAGGATATCTAATTATGTATTATTTATCCAACCTAGATGCTCTGATAATATATATTTTGGATGGTTGTTATCTGTTGGAATTTTGGAGTGCTTTGGATCCCTTGTCTGATAGGTGGAAGATAGTCATATTATAATTGTAAGGATTGAAGGGTATTTTGGGAACTTTTCCTTAGGTTGTCAGACGGGAGCAGGGTTCTTGCTGGGTTTCGAGGGGAAATTCAGGAAATGTCCTGACAAGTGGTATCAGAGCACTAGGTTTAAATTCCTGTAGATCTTACACCTAGTGTACAAATGAGTATGGTATTGATAAGTTACAGTTCTTTTCAGCTTAATGCCTCCGAGACGCGAGCCCCGTCAGCGGTCTGGAAACGATGGGGACACAGATGAACCCGCAGTGGAGCCTGATTTGAGGCAGACACTGGAGCAATTGGGTCACGCTTTGACTTCAGTACTTCAAGGTAGGGATGCTACTGAAGTTTCGGATATCGAGAAAGCCCAGAGATTAGGGGCGACAATATTTACGGACGAGTCTGGCCCAGATGATGCCGAGGAATGGATTACTGGTTTGGAGCGAGTGTTCTCGGTTATGAGATGTCCTTAAGGGGACAGGGTGCTGTTAGCCACAATCCTGCTAGGTGGTTCTGCTTTCTATTGGTGGTACGCATTGGAACTGTCAGGCTGGGATGTCGGTACACTTACCTAGGAGACTTTCCGGGAGCGTTTCCTTGAGCAAATTTACCCTTGCTCGTACCGGGAAGCCAGGGAGGCCGAGTTCTTGCATTTACAGCAGGGACAGATGACTGTGGCCCAGTATGAGCAGAAATTCATAGAGTTGGCTCGCTTTGTACCGGTTCTGGTGGCAATCGAGAGGGACAGGTGCCGCATATTTGAAAATGGACTGAGGGGTGAGATTCGGTCAGCGGTAATGACTGTGGCTCATACCTCCTTGAGAGCTGTGTCTGACGCTGCAGCTCATGTTGAGTTCAATTTGAGTTTGACAGTCCAGCAACAATTCAATGGTTCCAGTGGACATTGGGATCACTGGAATGTCGGAGCCTCTAGTCAAGGACCATCCAAGAGAGGCAGTTATAGTTCTGAATCTTCTGGGGGTGCGAGATTCGGGTCGGGCGGTGGCGGAGCCGGGCAGGCACATCAGTCATCCACTCAGTCCTGCGGTGCTTCAGTATAGTCAACTGGAAGACAGAGTGGTAGATCTGGTGACACTGGATGTTTCTCCTGTGGGGAGACTGGTCATTTCTGGAAAGACTATCCACATCGTCGTCCGGGCGGTAGTTTCTTGGGTCGTCGTGCTACTGAACCGAGTCAGAGGATAGTGCAGACGCCTGGTACTACATCAGGGAGCCAGACTCAATCCAGTGGGGCTAGTAGGGCCAGTGGGGCCAACAGGGCTAGAGGCAGATATTGGGGTCGTGGTCGATCTTCGGGTACATAGGCCCGAGTTTTTTCTATGACACAACTGGAGGCTCGAGCAGCACCAGAGGTGGTCACTGGTACGTTATCTATTTTTAACCGTAATGCTTATATTTTAATATATCTCGGGGCAACTCATTATTTTATTTCTCGGGGTTTTACATTATTTGCCGATATTGAATTGTCCCTGATTAGTTGGAACATGGGTATTAGTACTCCTACCGGGGGTATGTTAGTGGTGAACCTTGTGATTCGCAGTTTTCCAGTGATAGTGGAAGGTCATGCATTTGAAGCTGCAGCCTAGTTGGTGAAAGGCGTCCTCTCCAAGGGGAATAAAAAGGCTTGTTCCAAGTTTCGAATCCTCAAAGATGATGCAACTAGGGGATTTTCGAACGGGGACAAGCTAACTATACCGATTGTGCCTGTGTAGTCCGGGTGGAGGGGATTCCACTAACGACGCCGTTGGACCGAGGATTCGAGACGGGTCATTACATCAATTCAGTAAATTTAACAAACGTACCTGAAATAGGGTATCTCCACTTGTACAATGTTTAGACATAAACTCAGTTTTTGTGGCCTGTCGTTTTCAATACAAAAAGAAGCCCACATCCATGTGCTGCCCAAAGAAAACATAACAAATTTAACAAACATTTTCATTACATATGACACAGCTTTTTCCTTATTTCCCTTCAAACTTATAATCATTAATGGAGTGCGTAAGTGGATTACCGCTTAATTAAGCCAACTATCCATATTGAGGAGAAGATAGAAAAACTTCATACCCACCGACACCAGCTCCAACTGTAGAACTTTCCTACTAGTTCATTTAACCATTATTCATATTCACTAATGTGCTCCATTTTTTTCCAAAATTAAACGTACATTATATAGTTCAAATCGAAAATACCACACTTTCATAATAAACTATAACTAGTTTAAAAATAAAACTGCTTTGAAACCTTTATACACTAAAACTAATTTAATATCTATGAATCTCATAGTCAAACGACTTATACACTATAAAACCTTTACTATATATAACTCTCCTTATACACTAAAACTTGTTGAAATAAAAGAGCGTGAAATAAAAAACATCAAACTAATTCGAATGTACGGTCAAAAGTGTTGCTACTTTAGATACAAACCTGGTTTACAATAGCTACTAAAAGAAGCTTATACATAATATATAATTGCCAACACTAAGAAGAAATACTTACATTGGTGTTTCACCTCATATGTTGAAAAATTTTCACCATTTCAATGACGTCTTCCCGAGGAACTGCACAAGGTAGATCATATTTGTCAACCTTTAATTTTGTATTCAAATCACAACATGGCCGCTTCCTCTTCACCGGGTACTCCGCAAATGGGGAACAAAGTACACGTACCTTGCGCTTCTGCCACTTTCTGTCTGGTGATTCTGTAACAATAATGACACCCTCGGACTTGACAATACCATCTTCCTAACTTTCCTTTGTCGGATCCTCTCCTAGATATCCAAATACGTATAAAGAGGCGGCTAGGTCTGAAATAAACTTAGAGCATTCAAGTCCCGTTTTAATAGAAGCCGGGACTTTTACTTGCCCTATTTCCCCAATTTTCCTTTCCTCATGTTCTTTCTCCCCATTTCCTTTCTCGGTATCACCAAGGATCCTTCATCTCCCCCCTATCATTCCCAACCACATCACTATCTCTTAAGTCATCCTGAATCAATTCTTCTATTTCCTTGAGAGTGAAGTCTGGTAATCCACCTGAACCCACACATTCTTCTTCTTTTCCTGCCTTCTCTGCAACACCGAGGTCTAAATCTCCTTTAGTTCCGCCCATACCAACGTCAAAACTGAATTCATATCCACCATCATTTGCATTTTCTCGTTCACCATCATTTGGATTTTCTCCTATTTTGGTACCGGACAGCTCACCAAAATCCTCTCACGGACCCCCTTTAGTCAATAAAGGTTCGTCTCTGCCTACAATAAACCCATGGCCTCCTCCTTAACCCCGCACCTCACATATATTATCAATTTCTTTTCCTCGTTCGCCAGAATTTGGATTTTCTGATATTTTGGTACCAGATGGCTCACCAAAATCCTCTCCTCGACCCCCTTCCGTAAATAAAGGTTCGCCGCTGCCATCACTATACCCATGGCCTCCTCCATCACCACGCACATCTAATATCTCATCAATTTTACACTTCAACCCATTAACCACCCCTTCCAACTCTAAATGCCACTTCTCATAATGCCCACATAAACTCTCCAGACTTCCTACCCTACTCTCAATAACTGATTTTCATTAACCAAATTACTAACCATCTCCATCAAATACAGTATGAGCTTTTCCCATTCAGGCGGATTATCCTTTGATGACCCACCCTTTGATCTATTCTCCATTTCACTTGAGGCTGCTTCCATCTCCACTCCATACAAAGTTGGACCTTCTCATCTTCTTCCTCCTTCTTTTCTTCTGTACACTGACCCCTATAGAACCCAGGCCCAATATGGAGACTGTTTTTCTTCCATTGTAGCCACAATCTCACTCAATTTCAACTACATGTCATTTATTATTATTTTAACTTTCATTACAAACACTTTAATCACCAACATTTAACAAATCTAATAAATATATATTCATAAATTTAATAACTATTTAATTTTATATCATACCTTATTTGATTTAAAAACCTCAGACTGAAGCTTGTGAAATTTCCCCCCAGTCTTAACCTTCCAATGACAAAATTGGGGTACACCGGATATATGATTACATACCACCAATTTCAATGTTTCCAAGTTAGGAAACCTCTCGCAAGCCCGTGTCTATTCAATAAAAAAACTTGATCATTTATTCCACTAATTGTAGTTCAGCAACAAAAGAGAATATAACTTTTTACTTTTATAAGAGGCAATCCATTACAACATATTAGCTTAATATATAAACAAGTAAATCCAATCTAAACTTCACAAATGAAATAAAAAGAATTTATATACCTGAAAAGCAGCCGGAAAGCCCCTCAACTTGTACATAGTCCTCTCAGACGTGGGTTTCTTTCTCTTCTGTAATGTTTTCCCTTTTTCTTTTCCCTTTCCCTTTGCTTTACGTTTTCCCTTAGATTTTGGTTCACTACTCTCACCTCCTCCATCCAAATCTTCACCTGCCTTTTCTTCTTCACCGTCTTCATGCTCATCATAGTCAGAGTCATCATCACCTTTTTTTTATTGCTTTCTAACCCGACCAACTTTCTTTTTACCGCCACCTTTACCCACAACCTTCCTAGATTTTTCCCCTTTAAGGATTTTGACACCGCTCGCAAATCCACACCCGATGTTTCTATCCCTTTCTCCTTCTTCCTCTTCTTATATTCTGGTTTCAAAGCCCGACACAATGACTCCGTTGTCATCTCAAATGCAACATTGCCCCATGGATAGTTATTCCACTTTTCCATGTCCTCCACTAACTTCAAGTACTCTGTGTTTATACTAGTTGATCTCTCACGACCCAACTACACTTGCTCAACAAAAAATACAAGACCTAACTTGTACAAATCATCTTGGCTCTGGCACTTTTTAAATGCTGCTTCTAAGTCACCAATGGTCACCCTCTTTATATTCTTAAAATATTTCTCCTTTAATCTATTAACACCATCATCATCATCACCATCACTAACACTTTCTGATTTCTCACCACAGATTAGCCCAGTTATCAAACTAAAATCCCTTCTAGTAAACTGCAAAACTCGATTACCAACCAGAAAACATACACTGTCCATTTCCCTTACATATTTTCCATTTATCCTTCTCATCATTAGTCCGTGTGAAATGGGGTTGCTCCACACAAAATCCTGAACACTAGTCAAATGCTGAAAAATACCATTGTTAAACCTTTCCAATGTTTTACCCTTCAACTTACTCCTAATTAATGGTATACACCTATGACTTTGGCACCATTGGACCTTCCCAGTAAACACTTTTCCCTTAGGAATTTGTAGCCAACTGGACTTATCCATCTCTAAGAAGCTAATGATCCTTACAATATGAATTCACAACATCAAACAATGAACATAAACTATTACCAATATATTTACAATATCTACCAACATCTACCAATATATTTACAACATCTACCAATATAAACTATTACCAAACTATTACCAATATATTTACAAGATCAACAAACTATTCTCCATGCCCTCCTAGTACCAGTCTTCGTTACTGAAATCTTTACTACCTTCATATGCTTATTAATTCTCGCCTAAATATATCACTTTCAATTTCAAGACCTTTTTTCTCATCTACCTTTTTTATTTGACTTTCTCATTCTTTTAATAACTAGCCTTTATTCTTCACTAAATACCAAATTGGTTTTCATGCTATTGTTGAAGATTCCCTACATCCAAGTCTTTAAGCTTATGTCAACGCCCTTCAAATTTTACTCAACAAAATTCATTACTTTCCATTACAACATCCTTTACTTCCATTTCACCAACATTAAATTTTTGTTTACTCCCATAATGAACAACCACCTCATTCCAACAAACATTGCACTTTATATTCACTACATCATTACTTGTTACGATTTTCCCAGATTTTTAATTCGTTCATTCTTTAACAAATTACCCAAATCTACAAATAAATAACATGGGTTCTAATGCTAACCTTATCTTCAGATTCCGCACTTAACCAAATCCAGATTTCGAATCTGCTTTGGTCCAACAAATTCAATAGCAACTGTTTGACTTGTTGCCGTTTACGAACGCTGTTTAATTTGTCGCCTGCGCTTTGGATAGCAATTCGAGATTTCAACTTTATCACAACCAAGCTACACTTCCGCTATCTAAGCTGATTAGGGTTTTTGAAATTTCTCGGATTTGGAAAGCAGCTTCAGATATCAATTTCACTCACTTTACTTTTCTCTTTTCAATTAACCCATGGGTAAACCCCACTTTCTTAACGGGTCTGGGGGTTAGATTGCATGTGGCAATAATTTAAACAGAAAGCAAGTCGTAACAAATTTTGTGGTCTACTGTAGAAGGTGTCATGGTGCACTGTTCATATAATTGATACATATTATGGTGTAATTTTATATGATTTTTTGCGTAAATAATTAAAATAATGATTTAGAAGTTGAAAGGTTTTCAATTAGAATATAGGAAGTCCCTTAAAATAGGATGCGAAAGCAAAAATCTGAACATTGAATCACTCTGCCTAATTTGTAGGCCATACCCAGATGATTTTTAGTTTTTATATAACGATATTTTATCCTAAGTCTAATTTAAGAGCAGGATTTTCACACACAATACCGTTGGGATTTGAACTTAATCCGAGAAGTGGTTACTAGGACCTCTGTAATCCGAGAAGTGTTGTGGGTTTTGGGGAATGGATTCCTCCAAAAGTCGAGATACTCATGTGGAGATGTTTTAAGAACGTTTTGGTTTTGCCCCATCGAGTCAATTTGAGGAAAAGAAGAGTAAATGTGGTTGGCGGGTTTGTCCTTTTGCAATGGTCTGTAGAATCTGCAGGTGCAGAGCATCTATTTTATCACTGCCCTCATGCTTCACAGTTGAGACCTACAAACAATTGCCGATGGATTTACCTGGTGAGCTGCTACTTGCTGGTACAGGAATTCTCTGGGACGTTAGAAACAATTTTCTCAATTTAAAAAATAAAAAATGAGCGTTAAACAAATTGTCAATTCATAGGAAAAAAAACCCGAGTTAAATTATGGATCACTTTCTTGTTATGAAGGACAGGAACACAGAAGATGTTAATTGCTAATAACAGAAAATTCTTTGTATCTTGAATCTTGAATATCAAACTGTATTTCCAATTGCTTTCAGCAACAAAACAAACCCCACCAAGAGACAGAAAATAACTAGAAGTATGGACCAGAAACAACTGAAGCAAAGAAGTAAAGAAAAGGGGTTTCAAAAACACGAGACGATCCGATCAGATTGAGAGTATTCTTCCATTTTATCATTTGCCTATAACCAACCACAGCCGAGTATCATAATCCCAACCCAGGATTCCATGGACACAAAATAGCACTGAAAAAGTAAGCTGTGAATTTCTACTAAATAATAATCTATTCAGTTGAGAGCACCCTTCTTGATAACAGAATGGCTCTTCTCAAGTTGTAATGCTCTTGGATCAAGAGGGATTGTTCCGACTGTTAAATTACCCAGGGACTCGGCATAGCCATTAATTCTAACAGGCATTGAGCCTACCGTGACAATATCAACGCTTGTGGAGTTAGTAGCAGCAGCAGCAGCAGCTGAAGATTTTGCTCCCACCTGCTTCGAATTAATAGTGAGTGAACCAATTTTTAAGGTAGACCGAGCATCGTCTTTTGCTTCACATGCCACCTTCTGCTCAGTGTATCCGTTTGTAATACTTGGTTTGATAACACCTATTTTAGAGGAAACCTGCACAGAAGCAGAAACTGGGACCTTTTTCGAGTTGTTTGCATCATCATCAAGTTTGGCGACTTTTTCCTCTTCACTATGAGGCAGATCAAGCTCTACCACAGACTTCAGCTTGCGGGGGGGTCCCAGCACCGTCCCTAAAAATGGACTTTCAAAACTTCTAACAAGTAACCTGCCTCTCTCTTCCTGCATTATTTTCTGACGGTCTTCATAGTACATAAAGTCATCAAGTAAAGATGTCTTGGATGTGTGATTCTTGAATATTTTCAACATCTCCAAGCCTTTCTTATACATGATCTGCACATTCAAAATAAATCATTAACAACCTAAGATCCCACTCAAAGACATAGAGACACCTAACAATCCAATTCACCAATATTTGAATGTTGTGAAAAAGCCCATTCTACTAAATTCGGGACAGCTATCAATAACATATATTCTGGACACTCAATTGCAATTAAAATATGTATGCACATGTAGTGAATGAACACAAGTAACACTTGACCATTCTTCCTCCCCTGGCTTTCCATCCACCCAAGTCACATTACTCAGTAACAGCTATACTTGATCAAACCATGCGACAGAATCCTAGTTGGCTATGAAAACACCATCATGTGTTGGAACAACAATTCAACCACCATGGAGGAGGATTTAGTCAAGGCACTACAGAAAAAGAAAAAATGAACTAGACATACCTCTTGTGTATCCCTGCTGTTAGTCACCGGCTTGTTTTCATTGTTCTCTAGTACGATGTGCCTGAAACTGGTGTTTGGCACATCTTTGATAATGTGCCACTTAACAGCGAAGCTACCACTCCATTTATCTTGCTGCCAAAAGTCCATATCCTTGTTTAAGTCAACCGGGCCACCCATCTCTGCAACACCACAGAATTGACCACTTGCATTAACCTGTGCATATAGAATCAATATCAGCCTAACCCAATATATCACTAAAAGCCATGCTTTTATAAGGTAATAGAAAGGCAGCAAAATCATATATGCTATCGAAATAGCAAGAGGTACCGAACTCACAGAAAAGAAAAGGAAGATAGGACAGCCTCTAGGTTTTCCTGCAGCTATTCTTTGGGCATCTTCATAAGCACTATTGAGTTTCTTGTTTCCATGGGGGGTGGATGACCAGACATTGTATTTGACGCTCTTGTGAACATCATCCTCACTGTATGATTTTATTACAAAAAACTTAGCATCCACATAATCAACTGGCAGATCATCCTTGTTATACTCATCAGTACGAATAATGATGTTTCCTTGTGCATTACAATCCCCTGCCTTGGTTGTGTAGGCTTTAACAGCTAGCTGACTTTTTAACCTATTAACTCTAGGACCACAATTCTGCTCACCCAATGCCTCCAGGCCACCAGCTACCTCATTCAAGGCCCTTCCAACATGAAACTTTGGCCGTACCTTACTCACACCACCCCGTCCTTGAGCACTAGATCCGAAGTTAGATAAGCCATTTGGGATTTCCACCTTCAATTGATTATGATGAGGCAACACTTTCCAATGGGGAAGGTTATCCACAGCCGAAATTGAGCCAGATGCACTTCTGACCTGTGAATGCATAAGTCAATTTCAGTACTACGAACATTGTTTAAAAGGTCCGAAAAACCCAAAAGAACCAAATATCATGACCACAACAATTTGACAGGTAAGAACATAAAAAAGGCCAGAGAGAGTAATACCTGATGAACATGAGATGATGCTGGGGTTGAAAAACGTCCTGAAGAAACACTTCCATGTGTCACAGAATGCTTTCCTGGTCCGTTACCTCTTGGACCTTCTGATACCTTTGTTAGACTCATCTGATTTAAAGATGACTTGGGAGAGTTAGGGAAGCCTCCAGAGGCTGAATTATATTTGACCCCTCTTCCATCAAGTCTATTAATTGACGCTCCATTATCAAAGTAGGAGTCAGGTGAACTATTAAGAACGAAATCTGGTTGAACAGGAGGCATATAAGCAGGTGAAGAAACAGAGTTCTGATAAGGTGGGATGGTGCAATATTGTTGGCCATCAACGCCTATCATAGCACCTGGAATGTAGGGATTGTATGGGTTGTATGGAGACTGTGCATATCCATAGCTAGGTGTATAATATACAAAAGGAAAACTTTCATTTTTTGCACCCTGAAAAATAGAAATAATTTTGAGAATCATCAAAGAAAATGTCACTTAAGATACAAATAATATGCATGTGAGAGATAGAGAGAGAGGGTGGGGGGGGGAGAGAGAGAGAGAGATATCACTCACCGTGTATTGGATATCAGGACCATCTGCGCCAAAAATCCTACGGTGGTCCTCCCATTCACCGGGTGATTCAAATCCTGAGCATATTCATTCAGCATAATGTACAAATTGGACAGATGAACTCCCATATTAATCAATCAATAAAGAAAGGGCACCATATTTACCTGTACAATAATACCCATAGTTGGTAGCAGCGGGATGATATAAGCCCTGATCAAGAACAAATTCAGGGGCTCCTTCGTTGTACATAGCTTCACCTTGTTCAAAGGGAGTTGTAAAATGCAAGTTTTGTTCCATGCCTTGGATCTAAAAGCCAAGACACAAACAGTCAATAACTCAACAATAGCTTACAAGCTTAGTTAATCATTCAATGATTACAGATAATGAAAAACCATTAAGAGATAGCTGAGAACATACCATATAAACCTTACACCACAAACCCTTATTGATAGCACTTCAAAAATGCTATATAAGGCTATAATAGCGTTATGAAGTGCACCATGTCCGCCCAAGCTATAAAAAATCCATATCTTCTATAGCATTTTTGAAATGCTATCTTAAATGTAATGATAGCACTTAATTAACGCTACAGTAACTTTTAATAGCAGATATGTTCTGCTCTTAATAATATTATATAGCGTTTTTTAAGGCTTACAAAAATGCTATGTATATTTTCTTTATTGGTGCTATAAAAAGTAAAATAGCATATTATAGAGGATCTCAACTGAAACTGCATTAGATTACATGAAAATAATTACATTCTCTAATATACAATAATCTCTTTCAGATACATGTTTCTTGTCTTCTTAAAGTATATTTCTACAACTGAAGTTGTCCAAGGAAAAAACAGATTTTTAAACCAACTTGTTGGAATTTCTCTACATTCAGAAGGCAACAATCTACTTGAACTGTGATAGGGAAACACAATCCATGATAAGGTCTCATAATAGAATACCAAAAACATATAGGAGAAAAAAGTATTTAAGGGAGATGGATTGGTTAGTGCATTGATTGACCAACTAACCTGAAAAGCTTGAAAGCTGCTTGAAGTAATCAATTTCTGATGCCTTAGCACCTTTATTTCAAGCACGTACCAGCCAATGGAGTTGCGGGATGGTTAAAATTCCCATGTCAAAGCCAACTGCTCCAATGGATACATCTGTGATTGATACATATGCGGTGTGGTTAACAAAGCTTTGTGCAATACATAGATCTAACAAGGAATAGTTTCTACGTAAATAAATATATAGTACAGGCTCTAAGGCAACAAAAATAACTTATTTAGTTCACTAGCCCTCTTGAAAACCAAGCATTCAAAATTCAATGTTGAGTATCTGTGAACTAAAAAAAAAACAAGAGTACATTGGACAATCATTTCAAAGTTCACCTAAAGTTTTAATGTAAGAGTTGATAAAACTAAACGAGATTAATATCATTTTAAGCATCACCTTAAATCCTCACCAATAACTCTCTTTGCAACCATTGTTATCTGGAAGTGGACTTTGATATCAACCACAGATGAAAGTAGTTGAGTATCTTGTCCTGTTTAATAATGAAATAATAATAAATCTAAAGTAAAATGAGACAAAATAAAATGGACCAAGTTTAAATTATATCTTATTTTAACTAACATATATTCGTAAAAAGAAAGAAAAAAAATGCAGATTACAAGAACACTTCTATAAACCAAATTAGTTTTAGCTATAAACCTCATACCTGAATGCAAGAATTTATAATAATTCTAGAAAGTAATTATAAATTGGAGGATTTTTGAATTTTTAAACTTCTATAGAAGAATAAAACAAAGGACAAGAGTGTTGAAGGCTGTTTAAATTTGAAGGTTTAAAGATGGCCTTCAATCTCAGACTTATATTCGTTCCTAATAACCACAACTTTGGTGACATACTCCTTCAAAACTGAACAAAAAACACATCACATGATTCCCATTTATGTGGGGAAATATGACAATTTTCCTAGTTGTCCATATAAGCACTAAGACGAAAGAACATACAATATAGCAAGTGACACCAGTGGTCCAATTAAACATTCAACCATTGTACAAATTTTTATCAATCCTATACCACAGTCCTTTTAAACACATTTATTTTTCTTCTCACAATTCAAACAAAACTTGAGCAATCATGCAATTTAAGAGAGAAAATCTACTTCAGATACAAAATTAGGAGACTTACGAGTCCCCGCAAGAAGAGCCCCGGGCGTTTTAATTGGGAGTCAACGTAAGCATCATCCATGGCAAACTTTATCCAGAAAATAACAACGGTGTACCGAAATTTGGTCCAATTATTAAGAGTACTGGCACAAATCAAACACTATTCCAAATTAATTAAAGAAGACCGAAAAACAGAATATAAAACTGGGCTATTCATAACAATCAAATTTAGCTGGGAACGAAAGCCAAATTAAGGAAGTAAATTTTTCTTTTTCTTTTTCTTTTTCTGAGAGAGTAACTGAGGCAGGAATTTTAGCTACTAAAGAGCAATCATATCGAAACTAAAATGACCCAAGCAATACTAAACAAACATAGATCCAATTGAAGTGAGCGAATCAAACGCCATAGACACACAAAAAAGAACTATCCATTAACATGAAATTTTGACTTCCGAATCCAAAAGGTCAAATAAATTCAATAACAATATTCAGAAAACAAATTGAAAGTACAAAAAATTCATATTCCTACTCTCAAACTGCCTTCTAATACTCAGAATTTCGAACACAAAACCTGTAAACACACCAAAATAAGAAGAGAGAAGCGACAGTAGAAGGCGAATTTAAATTGAGCTCGAAAAAGCTTTCACTGCCTGAATTCTACGCAGGGCATAAACGAAAAAGAAGACAAAAGGTCGTTGAGTAAGGGCTATTACCAAGAAATAAGCTGAATCAATCCATAGTTGACCTAGAAAGTTCTAAGAGGCGGGAATCGGAGAATTTGAAGAGAAGGTCGTTGAGTATGGGCTATTACCAAGAAATAAGCTGAATCAATCCATGGTTGACCTAGAAAGTTCTAAGAGGCGGGAATCGGAGAATTTGCAGAGAGTACGAGGGGTTTTCTGCAACATTATATTATATATATAAATATATATTTGGGCGAAGCAGACGCGCTTAAGAAACCCTAACCATGAGGGAGATAGAAAGAGAGAGAGAAAAAAAAAAGGGCTTTGAGAAGAAGGCGGTTTTGGTGTGTGAAGGGGTGTTTATAGAAAAAAAAACAAAGAGACGCGCAAGAGATTCCCGTGATACTGTGCGTTTCGCAGCGTAATATTTCCAATTTCGCGGTTTTATTAAATTTCGAGACTGCCCCTGAGCGGCATGGGAAAACTCGAAACCGCCACGGGGAAAATGCGTAGCGGGAAAGTGGAGAATTTGTTTGCTCCACTGAAAATTGAAACGACGTCGCAACCGGAGAGAGAGGTGATACTTTCACCTTTGGTATTTGTTTTGGAAAGACAGTCCAATAGGGTTTCAGAATTTGGTGCCTTCCCTTGCAAGTCGATCATTATCTGCCGACACAGTTTTCAGAAGAGTAAGTGAGTGACGGCCAGATTTTATTTTATTTTAAAGATATCTCTATTATTATAAAATTAAAATAATCAAAAGGTTTCATCAGTTTTTCTGAATACCATACGACTAATTATTTTTAAATAAATAAATTATTTAATAAATAAGAATAAAATAATAATATTAAATATTAAATTATTAAATATTAATGGTTAATAGGAGAAGTGAATGGGTAGTGAGCTCAAGTAGTTATTTATCTTATTTTCATATATATTTTCTAATTAAAATTTTATTTTATTTTATTTTAATTTTTTCTAATAAAGATAAAAAATAAATTAACACATACATAGCGGTTGGCAGAAAGCTAATTTATTCAAATGTCAACCGAACTTTTATATCAATTTTACTTGTACTTTTATATCATGAAAAAAAAATTAAGTGATGTGTGATCTTTAACTTTCCGAAAGTAATAAACTATTACCCAATCTAATGCTTTCATCCAAAAAGTAGCATATGAGTTGCAAATTATTTGTTTTAAGGGTATTTTTGACTTTTTGTCAAACACATTGTAAAAATAAATTGATTTTGTTTTGAAAATAAAGTTGTTCCCTCTCCCAAAGTCATACAATTGAGCTTACAAGTGGAACTTTTTAGTTTTGTGTCTTTCATTCTTATTTTTTGCTGTCAAAAATTCTAAATTACCCTTAAATTGATGGAAAATTTAACATCTTTAGGTTTAGCTCATGAATTTTGGGAAATTAAGATGACATTTCACTTAAATTATTTTATAAGGTCATATATTAAAATTAGTGTAAGAATCCAGGTGACATTTCAACAAATATCCCATTATTTTATTTTATGTAATGTTCTATCCTTCCAAATTCTAAAATAATGACCTTTCCTTCCTCTATCAATTTTTTTGGGCAAATTATAATTCCAATTAGGGGTGGGCAACTGTATCCGAAAATCCTAACCAACTTGATCTTATATGATCCCATCCGAATTTTTTTTTTTTGGTCAATCAAGTTAAAAAAACTGAACGATCTGAATTATTAGGTTTGGTTCATGGTTTGCAAAGGTAGAATCCGTAAAAATCCAACTCGAACCGAATAAATAGATATCTATATACATATATATATATATATATATGTATTTTATTGTATTTTCTTATTATTATTATTATTATTTGATAATATGTTTACTTAATTAAGTGATAAGACTATATTAAATAAATAATTCTCTTAAATAATCTATGAGGATATATTTAATATAATTTACATTTATCTTAGATAAGTAAAACTCACTAAATAAAAAATAAAATATAAAGTAAGTAAAACACAGCGTTTCACAAGTAAAACTAAAAGATCCCAACCCACTCGTGCTTGTTCTTACTTCTTACTTTGTAGACTCTACGCGTTATCTCGAGCTCTCAGCTAAGCTCTCAGCTTCTCCATCGTCCTCAAACTCAAACCTCTCATCAACTTTCCATCTTCTTCATTTATGAAAACCTAAGTTCCATATCCCAAATTGTCCTCTCATCACTTCTTCGGCCTTCAAGCATTTCTCTTCACCTACGTATCCTCTTCGGGGAGATGAAACAATATTCTTTTTCTGCCATCGTTAAGGATGTTTTTGCCTTTTACATAAATGTATATAGGAGTCCAAAGCATAAACCAAATTGATCTAGGTGATTTAAAAAATCGATGGTTTCACCTTGATGTGGTTCGGTTTTGATTTGGATAAATGGAAATCCGTAGACCTTGAATTAGTTCGTGGTTTAGACAAAATCCGACTCAACTCAATTTGGACCCAACCCTAATTCCTATTTCAAATAATACTTCCTAAAACCTTTTTATTTTCTAGAATTTCAAAAGTAAAAAAATAAAAAAATAAAGATTAAAAAAAAACACCCTACTTCCCTTTTCTCTTTTCTAATTTTTTTTTCTACTAATATTTACAATCTACTAGAAAATCTCACATTAGGCTCTCATAAAATAGTAAAAGACAAGGGTGATACTAAGGGTGAGCAATTAAATGTGAAAATCTGAACCAATTCCAAAATCAAATCAAGCCAATCCAAATTTGGTTTTATCAATCAAGTTAAAAAAAAATGAAACTGAACCAACTTATTAGGTATGGTTTGCAGTTTGAAGAACTAGAATCCATTAAAATCCAACTCGAACAAAATATTTATTTTATTATGTGGCATTGCATGGTTTGTTATTTGCAAATTATAACATGCACTTCATTACACCAAATTAATGAATGAAATTTTGTTATATAGTTATTTTAGACTAAATGATATTGTTTCATTGTTATTATTATTATTTTTTGATACAATGATATGGGGGTAGAGATTACTTTCTACACATTGGGTATCGACCTAACCTTTTACGAAAGTCGAATCTGAGACCTCCCACATAACATGCGAAGTAGAATACCACTAGACCGTAATACTAAGTGGCGGCATCGTTTCTTTGTAAAAACTTAAAAGAAAATTATAAAGGCCCACAAACCCCAACCCACCCTCGTGTTTGTTTTCCGATAGTGTAGATCGGCTTGTTGACATTTCAAGTCTTAGGTACATTTGAATGATCTTTTAACTCATGAGATTGATATTTTCAAATTCCTTTGAATTTGTATTGATATTGGATTACTAGTTTACGACTACTTATATTTGTGAATAAGAATTTCAATTTTCATAAATCATGGTGATAGTATGTTTTATTTTGGATAAATTACATAAAAGTACCCAAACTATAGGGGTCATTTCAAGTTCATATCCCAACTATGAAAATTTTCATCTAGATACCCAAACTATCAAAACACAACATTTAGGTACTTACCATTTACAATCTATTAAAAAAATCTATTAAGTGCCGAATTGACATTTGTGGGGCCCTTTATCATGCTGACATGACTTCAAATAATTATTTTACTTTTATTTTTATTTTTTACTCTCTCTCCTACCCAGCCCTTCTATCTCCCTGACTCCTTTTCTCTGCGATGACCTCTCTCATATTCACCCTTGATTTCCTCCCAATCCGCTCCCCACACCCTGTCGCCTCCTCACTCGGCCTCATCTACCTCTGGGCCGAATCAACACAATCTCCCAGCCTCATCTCTCTCTCTATCTCTCTCTCTCTCTCTTTCTTTCTTTCTCTCTCTCTCTCTCTCCAGCATTTCGACTTCTTCACTGAGTCATAATCATGGTGGTCACAGTGGTACGGCCTATCAAATTCAGAATCGAGACAACGCTACAACATGAGACTAAGGATGCACTCATCCAATTCCACAAGGAAAACAGCGAAGTCTTCGCTTGGTCATATGCTGACATGCTAGGAATATCAACAGACGTAATCTGCCACAGGCTAACCATCGACCCTTCTTTCAAACCGGTAACACAGAAAAGAATAACATATGACGTTGAGCGTCAACTTGCCATGCAAGAAGAGATCACAAAGCTTAGCACAATCCACTTTGTGCGGAAGGTCGTCTATGCTGCATGGGTAGCAAACGTGGTCTTAGTCAAGAATCCCTCAAGAGCCTGAAGAATGTGCATTGACTTCACCGATCTCAATCGGGCATGCCCAAATGACAGTTTTCCCCTCCCTAAGATTAATCTCATGGTCGATGCAACGGCAGGCCACGAACTCCTCAGTTTCATGGATGCATACTCAGGATACAATCAAATCCTCATGCACCCGTATGATCAAATCCACACAAGCTTCCGCACATATTTGGGAGTATACTGCTACAACGTCATGCCCTTCAGCCTAAAGAACGCCAGGGCGACATACCAGCGCTTAGTGAACTTCTTGTTTACCAATCAGATCGGGAAGACCATGAAAGTATATGTCGACGATATGCTCATCAAGAGCAAGACGGCAGAAAATCATGTCCACAACCTATCAAAAATGTTCGAGGTGCTAAAGAAATACAAGATGAGGCTGAACCAAGCAAAATGTGTATTCGGAGTCAGCTCCGGAAATTTCTTGGCTACATGATCAACCAACGAGGGATTGAAGCCAACCCTGAAAAGATCAAGGCCATCCTTGATATGCAGCCACCATGCACCATCAAGGACGTTTAGAGCCTTACGAGAAGAGTAATAGCACTCACCCGCTTCATCTCAAGGACCACTAACAAATGCATGCCATTTTTCAAAGCCCTCAAGACCAAGGGAAATACCGTATAATGGACTACTGAATGTGAGAAAGCTTTCGCATATCTCAAAGAGTATATAAGAAAGGCCCCCCTATTGGGCAATTAGACAAATGAGAGCAACTCATTGTTGACCTTTCAGTCTCCAATGCAGCAATCAACACTGTTTTAATCAAGAGGGTAGACGAAGCAGAACACCCGGTCTACTATGTAAGCAAAGCATTTCAGGATGCGGAGACCAGATATGGTGATCTCGAGAAGCATTCTCTTGCTCTCATCATCACTGTGAGAAGGCTCAGGCCTTACTTTCAAGCTCACCCCATAACAGTCCTCACCAACAAACCTCTCAAACAAGTCTTACAAAAGCCGGAAACATCTGGAAGATTAACAAAGTGGGCAATTGAACTTAGCGAGTTTGATATCTCCTATGCCCCAAGACCATCAGAGCAGGGCCAAATTGTCGTAGACCTAATCCCAGAATTCACATACAGGACCACTCAATACATGCCATAAGAGCCAAGTAAAATTCCAAAGCAGTCAACTGCTAGGACCAAAGGGAAAACCAGTTCAATCCCAATCAATAAGTCCAAATCGGTATGGATCCTCTATGTGGATGGATCGGCATGCCACAATGGCTCAGGAGCAGGACTAGTACTCACCACACCCGATCAAGTGAACCTTGAGTATGCTCTTCGCTTTAGCTTCAAGGTATCCAACAATGAGGCAGAATATGAGGCACTCTTAACCGGTCTTCTCCTCGCGAAAGACATGGGAGCAAACCAAATCCGGATCTTCAGTGACTCTCAACTTGTGGTCAGCCAGGTGAACAATAACTTTAAGGCCAAAGACCTCTCCATGACCTTGTATCTCGACAAAGCGAAGACGTTCCTCCACCACTTCCAAGCCTACGAGATGAACAAAATTTCAAGATCCGAGAACAGCCATGCCAATGCTCTGGAAAGATTAGCCTCATCTATGGACGACAATATTGGTCGAAGTGTCCCGGTAGAGCTACTGGAGGTGCCAAGCACGCAAGAATGACAAGTCAATGTCATCAGCACTAATCCAAATAGGATGGATCCAATCATCAAATTCCTTAGGGATGAAGAACTACCAACAGACAAGAATGAGGCCAAGTGCATTAAACGCCAAGCGAGGATTCACTCTTCCACTACTCAAGTGCATACCACCGGACAAGGGCCAAGCTGTGCTTAAGGAGATCCACGAAGGTATATGTGGCAATCATTCAAGACCAAGGTCCCTTGCCCACAAAGTTTTCCAATAAGGCTACTACTGGCCATCCATGCAAGTTGATTCAATCATCCTAACTCACCAATGTGATAGGTGCCAACGCTGTGCTCCTATACCACACTTGCATGCAGAAAACCTCATTACCATGCTTAGTCCTTGGCCTTTCTCACAATGGGGACTAGGCTTGATCGGACCAATGCCAAGGGGTAAGGGCGGCGTAGTACATGCTGTTGTGGCCGTGAACTACTTCACCAAGTGTACATAAGTAAAATCCCTTGCAACAATTACAGCCACCCAAATCGAGACCTTCGTCTACCAGAACATCATCTTCCGCTTCGACATACCACACATCATTGTCACAAATAATGGGAAACAGTTTGATTGCTCTCGCTTCCAATCATTCTGTGAGGTATATGGAATTACTCTCTACTTCGCTTCTATCACCCATCCACATGCAAATGGTCAAGTAGAAACCGGCAACAAGATCATAAAATACAACCTCAAGACCGCTTGGATGAGGATAGCAAGGGAACCTAGTCTGACATCCTATTGGACGTCATATGGTCTTACCGGACATCATACAGAACATCAACTAATGAAACACTGTTCGCCATGGTATTCGACACTGAGGCTGTGGTACTAGTGGAAATTGTCAAGACCTTCTACCGGGTGATCTCCTACGACCCTGATGAAAACAACGAGCTTCTCACTCTCAACCTTGATCTACTGGAAGAACACCGTGAGTAAGGCAACATACACAACATGGCCTACCAACAGAGAGTTGCATGGTACTATGACTCCAGGGTTCGATGGCGAAGTTTCAAGGTGGGTGACTGGGTTCTTAAGAAGATCAGCTTGGCGACCAAGGACCAAGCCGACGGGACACTCGGCCCAAAGTGGGAAGGACCCTACTAAGTCACTAAGGCCTGCCGACCAGGTACCTATGAGCTATAATCTCCAAACGGCAAGCCACTACCCTACCCCTGGAATGCAGATCACCTGAAATATTATTACAATTGAAGCCTAGTCTTCCTTAAATTTTGTATGACGTAAGCCAATCAGTGTTAATATGCTATCAATGAACAATCATTATTTTGATCATCAAATTTGTTGTCGTTTTGTTAAGTTAATCTTGGCCGGACGCGCGTTTAGACACCCACCAATCAGTACCCATATCGATCGGCCCCTAACTTGCAAACACTTTAAATACATGGATAAGTCCTAAATTAAACGTACAGATCAGTCCTACATTAAACATAGTGATCGGTCCTAGTTACAGCTCAACTACCGACCATGAAGAAGTCCTTTGTTTATACATTATCATTTCAACCACTTATTAAGTTCCACTCAGCCTCACTAGTCGGCAACATGCAAACTACGACATACACATGAATGTTCAATGGGCCATCCCACCAGCCAATAGTTGGAAACAACCAAAAATCATATATAATCATTCAATCGACATCCGACTAACCAAAAGTTGAAACAAAGCAATAAATTCATTAAAGGAAAACTTGTTCGGTACTACATTATACAAGGGGCATACCCCAAGCAAGTTTAGAATACAAAGCATTACAAATAAAGGTAGACAGAAGAGCTGACAAGACTACAAAATTTGCTCAAACTTCAACCACGATCTCTTCATCGGCTAGCTCTTCTTGAGGCATCCGCACGACAAGAGTTTGATTGGTAGGCACAAACACCAGGTCAAATGGCTTAACACCGAGGAAGGTCTAATCGGTCACGGAACCATCATGACAAGGTGACAACTCGAATTACCGCTTAAGCACAGGAGCCTCGTCGAGCCAGGGAAACTTGATCGGCAGACTCTGGTTGAAGAAGAGAACCTTCTGCATAACCTCTTCCTCCACCAAGCCAAGGTAGATATCCACCTCATCCACGTACTCGGCATACCCCTTGTACTTGGCCACAGCTTGGGCACAGGCACCCGCTATGTCGGCCTTGGTCTGTGTAAGCTTATTATCCAGGTCCAACACCTTGGTCATCTACTTAGCCCTGCCTTTCTCAGCACCCTACACCCTCTACTGGAGATTTTGTTCTCCCGGATGAGATTGGCAGCCTTCTTGATGGCCCAATCGACAACATGTTCCCTCTGCTTCAAACGGTTGGCCTTCTCCTTCCGCTTAGTCTTCTCCCCTTCAGCTAATTGGCATGCTTAGCTGACTTCTGCAACATCGAGAAGACCTCGCCAAAGTACTGTCGACCAACAAAAACTTGGGTTAATTACAAAGAAAAAAGAAATACACATACGACGGAACACTTACGTGAGCACCTTCGACCACGACCTTGGCATACCGATCGTGAAGGGTGATTGAGCTCATCTCCCCAATCTCATAAAGCTCCTTCTGATTTCCCAGGATCAGACTGTTGACCACCGACACCACGGTTAGATCCATGTACTCGGACACTTAGGGCCAAGTGCTATCAACATCTGATGTCCGAACAACATCAGGAGCTTCACCAAGTTGAGCAAAATATGCCTTCAGACCATGGTTGAAGATCGGCTTCTTCAACAGCTTAAGGACTGTTTAGTCATTATTTATGCATCATTTTGATGTCCTTAAGTACCTCTGTTACATGTCTTTTGAATAATTTTGTGCCAACCATAGTAGAAAATATTCAATCTTGTGAGACTTGTACAGATTTGGAAAGATAGGTAAATTCTGATAAGAACGCAAAAAGAAAGGCTTGAATCGGAGTTATAATGAATAAGTTATCTCAAGTTGAAAATTGGGTCCAAAATCGAGTCTTGGACGTGTCCCAGACATGTTCCAGCCACATGCCAAGCTGATGTCCCATGGACATCCCTACCGAGTCCCATATCAGAGCCTTATCAAGACCCAGGACATGTCATAGGGACATGTCCCAAGACATTCTAGCCGAGAACTCAGGCATGCTCAAGTCTTGCCCTGAAGCCGTGACATGTCCCTGGTCCGCCAGCGGTAGTACCAAATTTACACTCCTGCGCCAATTTTACATGCCATGCGCCATGCCATGCCATGCCAAAGCCGCGCTTCTACCATGTCCTTGTTTCTCTTCAAAAGCGCAGTCTCATATCAGGTATTGGACATGTCCTTGGTTCTTCAGCCCATGAGGTCCTCTGTGCCCTATTTCTGGCCCGGGAAGTTCAAAATAGGCCCTGACCTGCAATTCGATGGAACAAAGTGAAACACCATTCATAGTTGGACTTCATATTACCTATCTAAGCTAATGAACTCATGTGTCTCGCCTGAAAATGCCAACGACACGTTCGTGTCCTGTTTTACCTTAAAGGACCTCCAGGGAGCCCTGATTTGAGTTATTTTAGGCCCTTGAGTTTTCTACAAGCTTTGGAATGAGAAAAAGCCCAGAACCATAATAGATACATCATTTGGAAGTACCTGAGGTGGTTTGTCTCGGTTGGATTAGTCGAAGACATGTTGAGTTCTTAAAAGCCCCAATTTGAGGTCCTTGAAGCCCATATCTGGCCTTGTCATGTGAAACATGTCCAGGCTTGGCCCAGCCTATTCTGGCACGTCCAAGCAACCCTAGAAGGATCTCAGAAGCAGCCTTGCTGCACAAGAAATCTCAGAAGACAAATCCTAAGGGGTTGTCGCAAAATCCCATTCCTTGTTCAATAAGGAATCCCTCTTTGAGTCATTTTTCATGCCTAATTAGGAAAGCAGTTTAAAGTCAGTTTGTAAATAGATTCCTACCCTAATTAGTCTCCTACTCTCTAGGGGATTGGGGGTTCTATATATAAGAGTCTTAGGCGTCAATTTCAAGGGTTCTAGACCCTATTTCTAGTCCTTGTCGCAGATTACTTTTAATTGTACAGTTTTTATAGTTTTGAACACTTTTAGTTTTTAGTTTGGAGCAGAGACGCAGAGAAGGAGTCTTGGAGCTGCCTTGGCATGTTCTTCAGGGTTCTTGATTGTATCTTTACTTTCTTTCGTTTATTTGTTTATTTTAATTATGATTTCAATTATGTTTTATTTTTCAATTATTCGTGAATAGTCCTTTTAGGATTAGGGCTGCTTGAAGCCCTAGCAATGTTAGTTATTTAATCAAATTTTTGGCTTTTGATTTTAATTGCTATGAATGCTGAATTTGTTGGATTACTTTGGTTAATGACCTTAATTTATGCCTATACGATTGATCACCTTGTTTGCATATAATTATTGATGTAATTACTTGACTCACCGTCATATCAGCTAGTGATTTGTAGCATCACGGATAGGTGGAGGGACACCTATTCGTAATCTAAATTCATGACGACCTAGGATTGCACATCACTTTTCTAGGCTAGTGTAGTGTCATTAAATTCTCTTTATACTTCATGCATCATCTTAAATGGTAGGTGATAGACGTTCTAGAGTACACATTATGCTTAGAACATGCCAAGTAAGAGAGGATAATATATGTGGAGTGAGCCAAACATCGGGACCTCTACATGGGCACTTAATTCTGAGAGTTCAAAGTTATTGAATTGAGGAAATCTGGTTAATGATTATAATTAGTTAGAGTGGATAGAAAGCCTTAATCTGCCTTAGTTAATTAATCAATCAAATCATCATCTTTATTGCATTTTCAATACTTGCATCTTTAATTTACTTCTTTTAATTTCTATTTTCCAAATACATAAAAACCCACCACCGGATAAGGGCCAGGCTGTGCTTAAGGAGATCCACGAAGGTATATGTGGCAATCATTCAAGACCAAGGTCCCTTGCCCACAAAGCTTTCCAATAAGGCTACTACTGGCCATCCATGCAAGCAGATTCAATCATCCTAACTCACCAATGTGATAGGTGCCAATGTTGTGCTCCTATACCACACTTGCATGCAGAAAAACTCACTACCATGCTTAGTCCTTGGCCTTTCTCACAATGGGGACTATATACTTGATCGGACCAATGCCAAGGGCCAAGGGCGGCGTAGTACATGTTGTTGTGGCGGTGGACTACTTCACCAAGTGGGCAGAAGCAAAATCACTTGCAACAATCACAGCCACCCAAAACGAGACCTTCGTATACCAGAACATCATCTTCCACTTCGGCATACCACACACAATTGTCACAAATAATGGGAAATAGTTCGATTGCTCTCGCTTCCAATCATTCTGTGAGGTATATGGAATTACTCTCTGCTTCACTTCTGTCACCCATCCACATGCAAATGGTCAAGTAGAAGCTGTCAACAAGATCATAAAATACAACCTCAAGACCGCTTGGATGAGGATAGCAAGGGAGCCTGGTCTGGCATCCTACTGGACGTCTTATAGTCTTACCGGACATCATACAGAACATCAACTAATGAAACACCGTTCTCCATGGCATTCAGCACTGAGGCTGTGGTACTAGTGGAAATTGTCAAGACCTTCTACCGGGTAATCTCCTACGACCCTGATGAAAACAACGAGCTTCTCACTCTCAACCTTGATCTACTAGAATAACATCGTGAGTAAGGCAACATACACAACATGGCCTACCAACAGAGAGTTTCATGGTACTATGACTCCAGGGTTTGATCGCGAAGTTTCAAGATGGGTGACTGGGTTCTCAAGAAGATCAGCTTGGCGACCAAGGACCAAGCCGACGGGACACTCAGCCCAAAGTGGGAAGGACCCTACTAAGTCACTAAGGTGGGTGACTGGGTTCTCAGGAAGATCAGCTTGGCGACCAAGGACCAAGCCGACGGGACACTCGGCCCAAAGTGGGAAGGACCCTACTAAGTCACTAAGGCCTGTCGACCAAGTACCTATGAGCTACAATCTCAAAACGGCAAGCCACTACCCCACCAAATGATAACGGAGGATTTGAGGTGTACAGTGATGCATCATTGCGGGGTATAGGCTGCGTGCTGATGCAACATGGGAAGGTGATAGCTTATGCTTCCAGGCAACTTAAACCCCATGAGTTGAATTACCCCACACATGATTTGGAGTTAGTTGCAGTGGTGCAAGCACTGAAGATTTGGAGACACTACTTGTATGGAGAAACATGCCGGATCTTTACTTACCACCAGAGTTTGAGAGATTTCTTTACCCTGAATGATCTAAATTTGAGACAGAGAAGGTGGCTTGAGCTGATAAAGTATTATGATTGTACCATAGAGTATCATCCAGGAAAAGCCAATGTAGTGACGGATGCCTTTAGCAGGAAGTCCATGGGTTCTTTGGCCCATTTGCATACTGTTTACCTACCGTTGTTGGTGGAATTCCGAAGAGCGGGAATTATACTTTACATGGATAGCCAGGGGGCTTTGTTGGCTAGCTTCCATGTGAGGCCTGTCTTGATTGACCAGATTATTGAAGCTCAACTCCAGGATCCTACTTTGTGTGTTATTAGAATAGAGTTGGAGGTTGGGAACAGGCAGGATTATGCAATTAGGGATGATGGGGCCTTGGTTAAGGATGGCCAGTTGTGCGTACCAAATGATCCAGAGTTGAAAAGATAAATTCTTGAGGAAGCTCATAGTTCTGCTTATGTTATGCATCCAGGGGGTACCAAGATGTATCGTACTCTAAAGGAACATTATTGGTGGACTGAGATAAAAAGGGAAATAGCAGAGTTTGTGAGTAGATGGGACACTCGGCCCAAAGTGGGAAGGACCCTACTAAGTCACTAAGGCCTGTCGACCAGGTACCTATGAGCTACAATCTCAAAACGGCAAGCCACTACCCCACCCCTGGAATGCATATCACCTGAAATATTATTACAATTGAAGCCTAGTCTTCCTTAAATTTTGTATGACTCAGGCCAATCAGTGTTAATATGCTATCAATGAACAATCATTATTTTGATCATCAAAATTTGTTGTCATTTTGTTAAGTTAATATTGGTCGGACGCACATTTAGACACCCACCAATCAGTATCCATATCGATCGGCCCCTAACTTGCAACCACTTTAAATACATGGATAATTCCTAAATTAAACGTACAGATCAGTCCTACATTAAACATAGTGATCGGTCCTAGTTACAGCTCAACTACCGACCATGAAGAAGTCCTTTGTTTAAACATTATCATTTCAACCACTTATAAGTTCCACTCGGCCTCACTAGTCGGCAACATGCAAACTACGACATACACATGAATGTTCAATGGGCCATCCCACCAGCCAACTGTTGGAAACAACCAAAAATCATATCTAATCATTCAGTCGGCATCCGACTAACCAAATTTGAAACAAAGCAATAAATTCATTAAAGGAAAACTTGTTCGGTACTACATTATATAAGGGGCATACCCCAGGCAAGTTTAGAATACAAAGCATTACCAATAACGGTAGACAGAAGGGTCGACAAGACTACAAAATTTGATCAAACTTCAACCACGATCTCTTCATCGACTAGCTCTTCTTTAGGGTATCTAGCAACCGAAAAATGCACCTGCTCCGCTCAAGCTTGGATAACCGACGACGGATATCTTTGCAGTCCTCATCTTCGGTAGTTGAGCACCCACCTTTGAATGTCCCTGCAACAACAACACTCACTGGGTCAGACAACTATGTAAGGGCGAGCAACAAAACATATAAAGGCTTAGTAATCGTAAGTCTATAAGGTTGGCACCAATAACCTTTCGAATGGAAGAATGGTGTGGTCCTCTTCTACAGTCTGCTCGGCTCCCCCTCCCACGGGCCGGACACCAATGAGCACCTATGCTTCCAGTTCTTTTGGGATTACGGTATGTCAGTGATGAAGGCCCCCTTCTTCTTCTTCCCCACGCACTCGATCTGGAACCACCCAGGGCTATACTGTTGTATCCTAAATTTATACAAATAACACAACTACCCCCAACTCGACTCGCCTTTATTGCACAGTTGGAAGACTATGTATAGGCTGACCAACGTGATCCAACTATTCACATTTACCTACCCAAATGCTAGCCTCGCCCAAGCAAGGATTCCTTGCAGCAAGCGGTGGAGCAGTAGACGTACACCATGCTCCAAGCTGTCTATGTAGAATAGGGCCGACCTCTCAGAGGACTTACTCGACCTCGCACCAAGAAAGGGGATCTTGAATTCAATATTGGTGGGCACATTTTATAACTCCCTAAATCTCTCTAGGTCGGCCTCTCTCAACGTAGTCTCCTCGTGATGTACTGCCCATGAAGATGTATTAAGCGGAATGGCCGTCCAAATCGGCTCAGCCTCCTCTACCTCCTTTTATTGCTCGGCACCCTCCTCCTCGGGCCCCTCATCTCAATCCTCTTCTTCCTCATCGACCCCCTCATCCTCGACCTCTTCTTCCATATCTTCGGCCTCTGACTTTTCAAGCTCGACCACTTGCGGCTTAGACGAGGATGCCTCATTCAAATTCCCCTCGGCATCACATGTGGAAACATCCTTAAACAACTCTAATACACTATCGGTGGCCAACGAGGATCCTTTACTCGTCCTACCACTAGCCGACTGGGACCCACTAGTGGATGTTGAACCACTCGACCTACTCGACGCATCATCTACCGAGCAGGACGGTGCTTCACCTCCAAAATTTTGGGGGGGCCGATCCCCAGATCCATTCGTTGACTCTGACTCTAACATCTACAATGAAAGGAAGACTACACTAAGAATCAACCTACCCTATTACTAAAGGAAATAGCATAAAAAAAGAAGTAAAGCATTACCTTTAATTGGAAGAGAAATCTGGTTTGAAGAACACTTTCTAAACTGTAGTTCGGAATAACACATGCTCGGTTGTTTTCTTGATCGGTCAAATTCAGAGCTTTAAGTTCAAATCTCCAAAATGTACGCTTAAATGAATTGCACACCCTTATATAGGCCCCTCGCAATGGTCTGATAAAGCTACCTCAGTTCACACACACACTAAGCAGTCATTAAGACCCCACTCACCTGTCATTAAGAGCTCACACATGTCAGATGATCGAACAAGAACTCTATACAACCACCAAGTATGCAATGATCGAAAAGCCCACATGCGGAGACCGATTTGTCGCATCATTTGAGGTTCTCTCTCAGACATCGCGCTGATCGGCAAGCCCACCTTCGATTACCGATCTGTTGCATCATTCGAGGTTCCCTCTCAGAGATCACGCTGATCAGCAAGCCCACCTGCGGTGACCAATCTGTCGCATCATTCGACGTTCCCTCTCAAACATAGCATTGATCAGCAAGCCCACCTGCGGCGATCGATCTGTCGTATAATTTGAAGTTCCCTCTCAGACATCACACTGATCGGCATGTCCACCTGCAGCGATTGATTTGTCGCATCATTCGAGGTTCCCTCTCAAAGATTGCGCTGATCGGCAAACCCACCTGTCGCGACCGATATGTCGCATCATTCGTGGTTCCCTTTCAGATATCGCCCTAATCGGAAAGCCCACCTACGGCAATCGATCTGTCGCATCATTCGAGGCTCCCTCTCAGAGATCGCGCTGATCGGCTAGCCCACCTGAGGTGACCGATCTGTCGCATCATTCGAGGTTCCTTTAGGGGACTCGTCTGGCTAAGGCGAACTTCCTCACCCAAGGACTTGGGGGACTACTGGTCGATCCACAAGGTCTGCATGTGACTTACAAGTCCTCGACCGAGGAAATCCACCTCAGTCAACGACTTAGGGGATTTATGTTTATACCCTTTCGACCGACCACTAGGGAATGGTCAATAGCCACCATTACCAGCACATACATGCCGACCGACCATCCCAATTCTGGTCAGCCCCCAGGGACCAATAATCTCAAATCACGTCTGCCACCATGGCCTCTCGGTATACCTTGGTCGGCACACTCTTGCCCACACTGGAACAACACTGCCCTGACGCACAAACGAATCACCGCCACTCGTTTAGCATCCTAGATCTTCACGACACGTGTCAGCATCTTGAAGGTAACTTGGGCATCACATCATTAGGGTTTCAACCACCACATTCATTGCTACTATAAATACGGGGCACACTCCACAAGAACAAACGTAATTTTTCACTGCCCCTTATGCTGCCTAGTTCATGACTGATCTCTCATTCGCTTACTAACTTAAGCATTGGAGTCTACTAGGTCGGCACCCCACCGGTGTCAAATACTCTTCTTGTTGTCCCGTAGGTCTCCCGGCGGACGAGAAGAAGACATACCAGCGCTTTATTGAATGCTTCAAAGTCCTTAAAATCCAACCCTCCCAATTGCTTTGGTCTACAAAGTTTCTGCCACTTCATCCAGTGTCATGGTGATAGTATGTTAAGTGAAGGCAACATTATTATAAGTAGCTAAAAATAAATTGGGCTAAACATATTGGAGCAAGTCCAAAACTCGATAGCAAACCAATCCAAACCGATCCAAATAGTTTAAAAAATAATTGGCTTGATCTTAATGTGGCTTGATCTTAATGTGGCTTGATCATAGTTAGTTGATTGTAATTCACACAAATTATGTAGTTACTTTTGTAATTCACACAGTTTTTCCGTTAAAGTTCTCAACGATTTATGTTAAGAATAAGGATAAATTTGTCCTATCATGTATGTTTTTTTAACAGAAATCATTGAGAAATTTAACAGAATGAATGTCTTTGCACGTTTAGACATAATTTAAGGATGTCTGCTACTAATAATAAAGTTAATGAACGATAACTAAAATTAATGTAAAGTACATAAATGCCGATAACCATTTTTCTTTATAATTTTTTAGGCATAACATTTAGACTTGCAGAGCAAGTGATGCCAAACAAAAGTGACATTATGTTTGCTTTACCACTTCATATTCTAGGTAAAGCTTGGAATTTTAGAAAGATGTGTGTTCCATTTCCATTTATAGATATGTATATGCTTACTTGCAAGCTGTGCAAGGGGATATCTTTTACATAAAAATATTCTTATGTTTTGGATAAAGCCAAAATTGCTCAATGATCAATTCTATTAGTCAAAAAGCCTCAAAAGCACAATTAAATTATCAAAATATTTTAGGCTTATTACTGAAAATGCACTTAGAACAGGACGAGAAATCTCATTTTGCACAAAAAATAAGAAATCGTGCCACTTTATATCCAAAAAAGTCATTTTGTTATCTCCGTTGCACCAATTCAGTTACTTCCATCCAATTACTGTTGATTGCCGTTAAAATTGTTTATATTGTAGTAATATAAAAAACTTTTATGAACAATTAAGACATTTATAACATTTTATTAAATTTTATATTAAAATTTAAAAAAATTTAAAACTAAATCTAATAAATTAAAACAAATCTTAAAAAAAAAAACCACCCACCCAACCCACGACGTCGTCTTCCCCAACCCACCACCCACGACATCGCCTTCTCCACCCTCTCCCTCAGTCCAGTCCGTACGCTTCTGCTCGCCAGAAAACCTCAATGACTTGGCGAGCAAAACTCAGGATCCAACCGGTGAAATCCCGAAATTGGACTCAGTTTGTATTTTAACTGGAAACTAAACATCAATGTGCAATTTAACATTGCGAACCTTCAAGCTTATTTGAGGTCTCCTCATCAATCTCACACCCAAAAACCAAAAATATGTCTCGCATGAAACATTGTATATTTTCTTCTTTGCCTCTTCCTCGCTACGAACAACAACAAAAACAGAGAAAACTTTGAATTGAACAATACGCCAAAAATACATTTCACTTCTTAGTTATTGGGCAGACGAGTCTATCATTATCACAGCAAAAGTGCCTTAGCCGCTCTGATTGGTCCCTCTTCTCACAGCCAAAAGCGCCGAGTCGACTTCCGGCCCAGGCCCAGCTGGCTCTCCGCCATGTCCAAAGCCGTTGAGTAATTGGAAAAATTAATTTTGAAATTAGAATACAAACTGAGTCCAATTTGGGGATTTCACCGGTTTAGGTCCTAACTTTTGCTCGCCAATTCATTGAGGTTTTCTAGCTAGCAGAAGCGTACGGACTGGGCGGAGGGAGAGGGTGAGGAAGGCGCTGTCGTGGGTGGTGGGTTCGGGAAGACGACGTCGTGGGTTGGGTTGGGTGGGCAAAAACGTCAGAATTTCTGCTTAGACTTTAGTATAGACTAGTTGTACATGATGCCGCGATATCATTTAATGTTTAAATTTTTTAAAAGAATGGTAAATATAAAAATACTAAAATAAATAATTTATATAATTATCCTTAAAATATTAATATTAATATGAGTTTAACCATACCTTCTAGGATTGGATTATGTTAATCAAACAATTCCAGGATTTCTTTTCTTCCTTCCTCTTACGATCCTCTTACTAATATGTAATAAGTGTAAGAAGAAAGATAGTCCAAGCAAGTAAAGACTTCAACATATATGCATCAACTGAGGCAACTGAGGTGTTTGACATTGAGCGAGCCCAGAGGTTGGGGGCGATAGTATTTACGGGCGAGTTAGGTCCAGATGATGCGGATGAGTGGATTACTCGTTTCGAATGAGTGTTTTCGATTATGAGGTGCCCTTCGGAGGATAGGGTGCGGTTAGCCACATTCCTTCTAGGTGGTCATGCGTACCATTGGTGGCATGCTTTGGAGCTGTTAGGTTGGGATGCCCATGCATTTACTTGGGAAACTTTTTGGAGCACTTCCTTGAGCAATTTTACCATCGCTTATACCGAGATGCCAAGGAGGCTGAGTTCTTGCAGCTCCAGCAGGGGGAGATGACGGTGGCCCAATACGAGCAGAAATTTCTTGAGTTGGCACACTTTGTACCGATTCTGGTGGCAATGGAGAGGGATAAGTGTCGCTTATTTGAATATGGGCTGAGGGGTGAGGTTCGGGTAGCAACAACTGATGTGGCTCATACTTCGTTGAGAGCTTTGTCAGATGCTGCAGCTAGGGTAGAGTTGAGTTTGCCAGTTCAGCAGCAGTTAAGTGGTTCCAAGCGACGCTGGGATCGCTGGAATTTCGGAGCCTCTAGCCAAGGACCATCCAAGAGAGGCAGTTTTAGTTCTGAATCTTCTGGGAGTGCAAGATCTGGATCAGGGAGTGGCGGTGCTAGTCAAGGACAACAATCATCCGCTCAGTCTAGCGGGGCTTCAGTGTAGTCAACCGGGAGACAGAGTGGCAGACCTGGTGAGACCGGTTGTTACTTCTGTGGGTAGACTGGTCATTTCAAGAGGAATTGTCCACATCGTCGTCCGGACAGTAGTTCCTTAGGCCGAGATGCCGTTGACCCAGGTCAGAGAGCAGCGCAGACATCTGGTACTACATCATGGAGCCAAACCCAAGCCAATGGGGCCAGCAGGGCCAGAGGGAGACATGGGAGTCATGGTCGGTCTTTGGGTACACATGCCCGAGTTTTTTCTATGACTCAGCAGGAGGCTCGAGCAGCACCAGAGGTGGTTACTGGTACATTGTCTATTTTTAATCATGATGCTCGTATTTTGATAGATCTCGGGGCTACACATTCTTTTATTTCTCGGGGTTTTACACTTTTTTGCTGATAAAGAGTTGTCCCCGATTAGTTGGGACATGGGTATTAGCACTCCTACCAGAGATATGTTAGTGGCGAATCTCGTGATACGTAGTTGTCCGGTAGTAGTTGGAGGTCATGAGTTAGAGGCAGATTTAATCCCCTTGGACATTTATGATTTTGCTGTGATTCTAGGGATGGATTGGTTAACCATGCACCATGCCTCCATAGATTGTTTCGACAAGAAGGTAGTTTTATAGAGTCTAGGCTTGCCGGAACTTACGTTTCGAGGTTATCATAGGGTACTTCCCTCGGGAGTGATATCGGCTTTAACTGAGAAATTATTGAGGAAAGGTTGTGAGGGCTATTTAGCTCACCTGATTGATTCTCGGGATACTCTAGTGAGAGTAGAGCATATTTCTGTGGTGAATGAGTTTCCCGATGTACTTCCAGAGGATCTTCCGGGGTTGCCACCTCACCGGGAGATTAAGTTCACCATAGAGCTTCTTCCGAGTACCCAACCTATATCTCATGCACCGTATAGAATGGCACTGGCAGAATTGAGGGAATTGAAGACTCAATTGCAGGACTTGGTGGATATGGGAATTATTCGACCAAGTGTATCACCTTGGGGTGCACCTGTCAGGACTCGTCCCGAATTTCCCCTCGAAACCCGGGAAGAACCCTGATCCCGTTTGACAACCTAAGGAAAGGTTCCCAAATACCCTTCAATCCTTAGCATATGATAATAACAATAAATAATTTCTCTTGTCAGACAAGGGATTTAAGCACTTAAAATTCCCGTAAGTAAATACCAACCAAATACAAGAATATCAGAGCGTCTAAGTAGGATCAATGTACAAATTAGATATCCTACTCAAGTACAACTACACAGCGTAGCGGAAGTGCAAATGCCTCTGCCTCGAGATACTGTCCGCGTCAACTCTACGGCCTGAAGGGGGTTTAAACACAAAAGTTGTGAGTGGACAAAAATAATCGTTTATAAAACGTTTTCCAAGGAATATTACCTTTTTCCCCCTCCATTTATAAAACCATGCATGCATCACATAAACAATTCATGTTATAAAAACATCATCTTTAAATCACCGGCATTTTCATGTTCAAAATCATTTATTTCCACCTAGACACATAACATCTCAAATCCACTGTCATCGACACATCCACTAGCCACCAGGGTATCCCTTGGGGTGTGCTAGTACTATATCACAACTCTCTATACTATGCTATCACATCAGTCGGCCTATCTCTCGACTAGCATATCATATCATTTTATTGGATTAGTCGGCCTATCTCTCGACTAGCATATCATGTCATTATATTGGATTAGTCGGCCTATCTCTCGACTAGCATATCATATCAGTCGGCATATCTCGACTATCATATCATATCAGTCGGCATATCTCGACTATCATATCATATCAGTCGGCATATCTCGACTATCATATCATATCAGTCGGCATATCTCGACTATCATATCATATCAGTCGGCATATCTCGACTATCATATCATATCAGTGTTTATCCTGGAAGTTCATCGGGCTCACCGCTAATAACGGATCCTCATCCCGAGTCCTGGCCTCCCTAAATTCAATGTTTATCTTGGAGGTTCATCGGGTTCACCGTTAATAACGGATCCTCATCCCGAGTCCTAGCCTCCCTCAAATATGACGAAATCCGATAAACGCATACAACAAGGTCAAAACCCAAATCATTGACTCAATAATTTCTACGTCAAAACGTTATCAAAATCGAGTCCAAACCATGATATTTCTCAAATCATACTTTAACTGAAATAGTGGAAAACATGTGTCTAGAAATCATTTCTAACATTCAGAAATTCAATGCCACAATACATAACCGTATTTAACAAAGATATTTTGATGCATGCAATTCAGTTTATAAAACAAAGTCCACTCACAAACCTGTTCAAGCTAGCTCAATCCCGTCTCGCTCGTTCCTCTGAGGTTCCCGGAACGATATCGCCTGTCAAAAACAACAATCGGGATTACCGGCTAGTAATAAGACTCCTATATAACAACTTCCTAAACCTCGGGAAGTCTACCCTTGTTGTTCCTAAAATCAAAGCAACTTCGAACACTTAAAACGACCTCTAAACGATGTCCGATCAACCTGAAACCTATACCAACAGATTCAGAACGTCGAAAACTGGTTACCACACGCCGCCGTGACGTCAGCCTCGACCCCACGCGCCGCCGGAAGGTCGGCACACGCGCCCACGCGCCCTCACGCGCCGGTCACGCGCCTGCTACAGTGTTCACGCGCCTGAACCGGTCCAACCCGGTTCGGCTCAACCTGACCCGGTCCAACTCGACCCGACCGGTTCACTCAACTCGACCGGTTCAACTCAACCCGACCGGTCACCGGTGACTCGCCGGAGAAGACGACCGGACTATCGTCGCCATCGCCGGAAGCTGGCCGGAGAAGATGACCGGACCGCCACCTCCGTCGCCGTCTGGTTCGCCGGAATCCGCCATTTCCGACCGAAATTCCAAGCTTTACAACTTCCTCAAAACTCAACCGTTTTACACAAATTTTACATCTAAATCTATCTACTCAAACCCAGGAATCCAAATATAACCTCAAAACATCAAACACGTACCTGTATAAGCCGGAAAATCGATCCAAAGATCCGAAACTTCCTTTACTCAGCTCGGCTTCCACCGTGGTCCTCTCCTTCGATGGTTGGTACGGTTGTGATCGTGGGAAAGAGTAGAATACGATTAGTTGATCCAAATGGGAAGTTAAAGCCTTGAATCCAACGTTGACTTTATGTTTCTCTTTTGGTTTTTCGCACGGTTTGGTTCAAAGGTTTCGGTGTGTTTGTGTTATGTTTGTTACCGAGAGAGTGAGTGAGTGAAATGATAAGGAGATGAAGATGAAATGTAGATGAAATGAAGTTGTACAATAATTGAGGTTAAAATATCTCCCCTCCATGGCAATTTACCAAAATGCCCTTACACATCTAGACCCACAACTTCCGTATACGAACTCCGTTTCCTGCGTGCCGCCTGTCTACGAACTTGTGAGTTCGAGACCTACGCAACGGTACCCGAACCAACACCAAAAGTGTCTCGAAATAAAACTTGATTTCCAAGCCCTTTACCGATCAAGGGTAAAATCGTCATTTAATAAAAATAATTGCATAAAATCAATTATGAAAAGTCCGGGTTGTTACAGCACCGGTGTTATTTGTAAGGAAGAAAGATGGTGGTTTGAGGCTCTGTATCGACTATCGACAGTTAAACAGGGTTAAGGTGCGGAATAAGTATCCTTTGCCACGAATTGATGATTTGTTCGATCAATTAAAAGGGGCAAGGTATTTCTCTAAAATTGACCTTCGATCTGGGTACCATCATTTGAGGATCAGGGAAGGGGATGTCCCTAAAACAACTTTCAGGACACGCTATAGGCACAATGAGTTCCTGGTGATGCCCTTCGGGTTAACTAATGCACCAACAACATTTATGGATTTGATGAACAGGGTGTTCCGACGATATTTGGATCGGTTTGTGATTGTGTTCATCGATGATATCCTAGTGTATTCGCATAGTGCTAAGGCACATGAAAAGCACTTAAGGTTGGTGCTAAATATATTGAAGAAAAAGCATTTGTTCGCCAAATTTAGTAAATGTCAGTTTTGGCTTACTAGTGTGGGATTCTTAGGTCATGTGATTTCTGCTGAAGGTATCAACATGGATTCCCAAAAAGTTGAGGCAGTGGCAAACTGGGAGAAATCGAGGACAGTGTCAAAGGTGAGGAGTTTTCTGGGTTTAGCGGGATATTATCGGTGATTCGTAGAAGGATTCTCTACAATAGCTGCCCCGTTAACTCGGTTGACAAGGAAAGGAATCAAGTTTGACTAGAATGATGTGTGTGAACAAAGCTTTCAAGAGCTAAAAATGAGGTTGACTTCTGCCCCAGTATTAATCCTTCCAAATGATAACGGAGGATTTGAGGTGTACAGTGATGCATCATTGCGGGGTATAGGCTGCGTGCTGATGCAACATGGGAAGGTGATAGCTTATGCTTCCAAGCAACTTAAACCCCATGAGTTGAATTACCCCACACATGATTTGGAGTTAGTTGCAGTGGTGCAAGCACTGAAGATTTGGAGACACTACTTGTATGGAGAAACATGCCGGATCTTTACTTACCACCAGAGTTTGAAAGATTTCTTTACCATGAATGATCTAAATTTGAGACAGAGAAGGTGGCTTGAGCTGATAAAGTATTATGATTGTACCATAGAGTATCACCCAGGAAAAGCCAATGTAGTGACGGATGCCTTTAGCAGGAATCCCATGGGTTCTTTGGCCCATTTGCATACTGTTTACCTACCGTTGTTGGTGGAATTCCGAAGAGCGGGAATTATGCTTTACATGGATAGCCAGGGGGCTTTGTTGGCTAGCTTCCATGTGAGGCCTGTCTTGATTGACTAGATTATTGAAGCTTAACTCCAGGATCCTACTTTGTGTGTTATTAGAATGGAGTTGGAGGCTGGGAACTGGCAGGAGTATGCAATTAGGGATGATGGGGCCTTGGTTAAGGATGGCCGGTTGTGCGTACCAAATGATCCAAAGTTGAAAAGATAAATTCTTGAGGAAGCTCATAGTTCTGCTTATGTTATGCATCCAGGGGGTACCAAGATGTATCGTACTCTAAAGGAACATTATTGGTGGACTGAGATAAAAAGGGAAATAGCAGAGTTTGTGAGTAGATGTCTGACGTGTCAGCAAGTAAAAGCAGAGAGGCAGAAACCATACGAGGCACTACAGCCATTACCTATTCCAGAATGGAAGTGGGATCACATTACGATGGATTTTGTGTATAAACTTCCTAGGACTCAAAAAGGTCATGATTGAGTCTGGGTAATTGTTGATAAACTCACGAAGTCATCACATTTCTGCCAGTACGAGAAGATTACCAAATGGGCCAGTACGCCAAATTGTTTGTGGATGAGATCATACGGTTACATGGGACTCCAGAGTCAATTGTTTCAGACAGGGATCCTAGGTTTACTTCGAGGTTTTGGCGAAGTTTTCATAAAGCCTTCGGCACTGCATTACATTTCAGTACAACTTTTCATCTTCAGACTGACGGTCAGTTTTAGAGGACAATTCAGATTCTGGAGGATATGATAAGAGCTTGTGTACTGCATTTTAAAGGAAATTGAGATTCACACTTGTCCTTGATGGAGTTTGCCTACAACAATATCTATCAGTCTAGTATTGGGATGTCTCCTTTTGAGGCACTATATGGAGACAGTGCATGACACCGATATGCTAGACTGAGGTAGGTGAGAGGAGACTGTTGACTCCGGAGATTGTGGAAATGACAGAGGAAAAGATTAGAATCATCAAGAAAAGGTTGAAGGCAGCTCAGGATCGCCATATAAGCTATACGGACCGACGGATAAGAGGCCTTGAGTTTGAGGTCGGAGACTGGGTTTTCTTGAAATTATCCCCCTGGAAAGGAGTTGTACGTTTTGGTAGATAAGGGAAACTGAGTCCTCGCTACATTGGGCCTTATGAGATTGTTGAGAGGATAGGGCCAGTGGCGTACAGACTTGCTTTTCCCCCGGAACTGTCAAGGGTTCACAATGTTTTCCATGTATCCATGCTCCAGAAGTACCTATTCGATGAATCTCATGTATTGGAGGAGCAACCAATTAAGCTGAGAGATGATTTGACTTTTGAGGAGCAACTAGTGCAAATTCTAGATTGGAAGGAAAAAGTACTGCGCAGAAAGACTATTCCTTTGGTTAAAGTGTTGTCGAGGAATCATAACGTGGAGGAAGCCATGTAGGAAACCGAGGCACTAATGCGGGTGCAACATCCACACTTGTTCCAGTGACAGGTATGAATTTCGAGGACAAGATTTCTTTAGGGGGGGGGTTGAATTGTAACGACCTAGACATTTAATTATTAAATTTTCGTAAATTATTTTACAAAAAGACGAAATTACCCTTGGTTGTTAAGGGGCTTGAAAGTCAGTTTTTGTTTCGAGACACTTTTGGTTATGTTTCGGGTACCGTTGTGTAGATCTCGAACTCACGAGTTCGTAGACAGACGGCACGCAAAAAACGGAGTTCGTGTGAGAGAGTTGTGAGTAATATTCAGGGGCATTTTGGTAATTTGGCTTGGATAGATATTTTAACCCCAATCAGATCAGATATTCATCATTTTCACTCTCTCTTTCTCCGGACTCACCCCGAACCCGTGCGAGCAAAACCCAAAAACCCACAAATTAGGATTTCGATTCAAGGCAAGATCATCCATTTCTGTTCAACGAATCGAATTCCCCTCCTTCCCGTGTTCACAAACGTACTAACTAGAGGCAGCCGCGGGAGACACCAAACCGAGGAAAGGAAAACTGAAACCTTTCGATCGATTTTTCGACCAACACAGGTAGTGAGATTCGGTAGAGAGATTCGGTAGAGAGAGAGTGAGATTTGATTTTGTTTTGGTTTTATTATTTTTATTATTCATTTTAATATTTATTAATTATTTTTAATATATTAAAAAAAAAATTTGTCAGCATAAAAAAAGAGACCCACATTTGCCACTTAGGCACTTAACAGATTTTTTTAACAGATTGCTAACAGTGGATACCTAGATGTTGTGTTTTGATAGTTTTGGTACCTAGATACCAATTTTCATAGTTGGGATACGAACTTGAAATGACCCCTATAGTTTGGATACTTTTATGTAGTTTATCCTTTAATTTTATATCAATTTATCTTAAATATATAAAACTCATTAAAAAAAAAAAGTAAATAAAACTCGTCGTGTCACAAGTAAACCTAAAAGATCTCAATCCCCTCGTACTTGTTCTTACTTCTTACTTTATAGACTCTACGCGTTGTCTCGATCTCTCGGCTTATTTATCGTTCTCAAACTCAAACATCTCATCAACTCTCCATCTTCTTCATTTATGAAAACCTAAGTTCCAAATCCTAACTTTTTCTCTCTTCACTTCTTCAATCTTCTAACATATCCAATTCAGGTATGTATATCTCTTCGTGAAGATTAAACAATATTCTTTTTCTGCTGTCGTTAAGGATTTTTCTGCCTTGTACATTGTTATATAGGAGTCCAAATCCGAAATCGATCATAACTGACCTTTAAAAAATCGATGCTTTCACTTTAATGTAGTTCGGTTTAGATTTAGATAAATGAAAATCCGAAAATCTTGACTTAAATCAAGATATATTCAAAATATGACACAACTCGATCCTCGCCCAGCCCTAGAGCAAAGAGATCTTTAACGACGATTCATTGTCAATCCTAGATTGTTGGTGCACCCAATATTTCTTCACCATAACCCTACAATAAGATTTCAGGCCCTCATCTCACAGAAGCAGAAGCCATAGTCGCAGCCCTGAAAGAGTTGGAACTTCAAACATGAGATATTAGCCGAAGCCAGAGTCGTAGTCGGAGGAGTTTAACATGAGTGTGTTTCCTCACCAATCACCAGTCTTCCATTTGATGTAGGAGCCGGAGGTGTTTTCTTCTTTACCAAAACAATAAATTAAAAAAGTTATTTTCTATTTTTTGTTCCAAGGATCAGAAACACACAAAACGTTTTGAGAAAACCTCATTTTACACAAACTTTGATCTCATCTGTTGACTTGGACAGTTAGACTATTATATATTCTAGATGTGTACAGTTGTCATTTGTTTGTATACCTTAAATAATGAACGTTGTGTAAACAAAATTGAGTTCAATTGATATTTTCAATGTGTCATACAAAGATATACATAAACAGTTCGTTTTTTTAATACAAAATAAAACCAATAAAACAAAGAAAAACCCATATTACAACCACATTCAAAAAAATCAAATTTCCACGCTTTGGAGGCCTCCCAAGGAAGGAACCTAGTCCACCTTTGATCCATGTCACAATTATGCTCAAGCTCTGCTAGAGAATCCGCTACAAAGTCAGCTTATCGTAGGAAATGATTGAACTGAATAGCTTGAAACCTTCTTTTCCATCTTTTAGCATTGGAGACAATACGTAAAATCCTGAGCACTCCATTAATAGCATCAATAACAACCTTAGAATCACCTTCAACTAAGATATTTTGACAACCTAGATCTAAAGCAACCCTCAGGCCTTCAAGCAGAGCCATTCCTTCAACAACAAGGCAATTCGTGAGCCCTATATTCTTGGCTCCATCAATCAAAGGAAGACCCAAATGATCACGAATGATGAATCAAGCTGCATCATACTGTCCTGATTTTACTGAGGCATCAAAGTTCAACTTACACCAACCAACATCTAGAGGAATCAATTTAATAGAGTCAACATGAGATGGACCCACATCCTTAGAGGCACCGCACTGCAGTAATATTTTTCCCCAATAATACGAGACTTGTGATGACTCTAGAAAGATGACAAACCAGATTTGAGAAAATAGCCTTATTTCTAGTATCCCAAGTCAGCCAACAAAGCAAAAGGCAATCACTCAACTGAGATAACTTCGTCTTCGTCTTTTCCACATTGGAGGACAAATAGAATCAGTTAGTTGTTAATTAAGGAATAAGGGGCTTTGACAGGATCCTTCCCGAATTTCCCCTCGAAACCCGGGAAGAACCCTGCTCCCGTCTGACAACCTAAATAAATTCCCAAAACACCCTTAAGTCCTTACAATTGAGTCTGAGAACTCTGCCAAAATTCGGCAGAGTCTCCCCTGAAGGACTGGTTAACCGTCTTCCACCTGTTAAACAAAGGATCGGATAACACTCCAAATTCCAACAACCATCAACCATCCAACGATGTAATCAAAATTTTACAATCAGTCGAAAAGTGTTATCAGAGCATCTAGGCAAGATAAATAATTACATAATTAAATATCCTACTCGAAAGTCTAGGTAATTGTGCAGCTGAAATTCTAATGTCTCCGCCTCTGAATTATACCCACGTCAACTCAACAGCCTAGAGGGGATTTAAAACACGAAAGTTGTGAGTGGACATAAATAATCATTTAGAAATCATTTTCCGAGGTAATCTTACCTTTTTCCCCCTCCACGAGTAAAACCATGCATGCATAACATAAAATCCCTTTTTTTATATAAAATAATATATAGATTATCCGAAAACCACCGGAATTTTCATTTTTTGTTAAAACACTTTGTTGGACCCACAAAAATTCCGTAATAATGAAAATCATACCGTGGTCCACAATTCTGCTTTGAAAACCCTCCTCAAAGGAGTTTAAATCATGGAAATCGACCTGGACACAAAATATATCAAAACATATCCTACTGTTTCCGAAAAACCCTCCACACACCCGATATACCTCGAGTTGTGCAGAAATTTGTGCTACGCATAGACAGCCTCAATGACCTGGTGGAGAAATTACCCCTCGACACCAGCGCCAGAGAACCCTCAACGATCTGGCAGAGCAAGACCCCTCAATTCCAGTCGGAGAAAACCTTGACCCTCGGAGACAGTAATTCAGTGAAAATAAAAAATCCATGTTTTGAAATCCTTGTTTCCTGGCCTAAGCCAAATTCATTGAAAAATCGGTTTATGGCCAAATCCATTTAATACCAAGTACGGGTCTAAACCCAAAATCATGGACTCAACATCCATCACGTCAAAAGGACATAAAAATAGAGTCCAAAAACCAGACCACATCCCATAACATCACTTTCTCTAAAATATTGAAAACCCGTGTCCAGTAATAATTTATTAGCACAATTTCTAAATTCCAGAAATTTACCAAATAGTACGTAACAATACGTAATAAGCAATTATATCAAAATACCTTTATGCATGCATTATACTTTACAAAACCAAAGTCCACTCACCAAACGTCCAAGCAAGATCAATCTCGAGTCGTACGCTCCTCTGAAGTTTCCGGAGCAATATTGCCTGTAAATATTAACAATCGAGATTACCGACTAATATTAAAAACTCTACATTCAAACTCCCTAAACCCCGGGAGGTCCGCTTGCATCACACTAAAAATGTAGCAATTTTGGACGCCCAAAACTACCCCTAAATGACGTCCGATCAACCCGAAACCTGCGCCAACAGATCTAAATGTCGAAAGCTTGTCGACATGAGCCACCGTGACCCGCGAATCAGTCTCACACGCCGCCACGCGCCAGTGGAAGGCCAGTCCACGCGCCTACTATAGTGACCCACGCGCCTGCTACAGTGTCCACGCACCTGACTCAGAGCTGACTCAGTGCTGACTTGGCCGCTAGGTGGCGCCCACGTGACTGCCAGGTGGTTTCCATGTGACTCCACGTGGCTGCCATGTTACATCCACGTGGCTCCACGTGACTCCCATGTGGCATGCCACGTCAGCCCCGTCTGACCGACCCAGTCACCGGAGTCTCACCAAAGAACTTAGAAATTACCTCTAAATCTATCTACTCGAACCCAGGAACTCAAAAATGACCTATAAACACGAAACCCATCTCTCCCTGAACCCTCATTCTTCCTCTTCTCTGCGACAGCGACTAGGCCACCATCGTAACCACCGCTTCCGACCAATCCAACCCCCGCCAGTGACACCATCTTCTTCCCCTCGTCAAGTCGAAGCCGTTCCTGCCAGCATCACAGTTGAAGCTCGCAGTTGAGGGAGATTCAACCTATAAACCCTAGAAGGCAGTAGATGAAGAAAAGAAGGCAGAATCGATCATATCTGAATTCCCAAATGGTTGGGACAAGAGGAAAACGAAGCTCGATAGGGACATCAACAAGATAAAATCCGAAGCCTTACGCCTTGTCTCATGCTCAACCTAGCTCTTCCTCAAGTTCTTGGTGGAGAGGTAGGCTCGGCTGAGGTTGCGACGGAGAAGAAGCGCAAGATTGTGAAGCTCGAACACATGCGAATCGACGTTAAGAGGCACAACCCGACATGCGATTTTCTCACCGACGAGCTTCCCATGCCCTCTCAACAGTCTGATAAGCTAGCAAACGATCTGAGCTGCTCTGCACGGTTTCCAATAGCTCAGTACCAACTAAACGAGATCGGAGTTGATCTCGCACCGTTACTGATGATGCCCAAATTGAGAGCAATGATGCCCCAATTGAGATCAACGATGACCCAATTGAGATCGGCAATCTCCTAATGAGATCGACAATCTCCTAATGAGATCGACAATCTCCCAATTGAGACCGACAATCTCCCAATTGAGACTGGCAATCTCCCAATTGAGATCGAAAATCTCCCAATTGAGACCGAAGATTCCCCAATTGAGAGTGACGAAGCTTCACTTGACAGCAGGGAAGCTTCACCTAAGATCAGTGAAGCCCCAATTGAGACCGATGAAGTCCTAATTGATCAGAGCTGTTTTGCTTGGATTTTTTGATCGGAGCTGTTTTGCTTGGGTTTTTGATCGTCCATTTATTTTAAAGTTTATAATGTAATTTGGGGGATTGGGTGTTCATCGTTAGCTGGGTTTGGGCATCAATTGAGGGCTGATTTTGGGCGTGAATTTGGGGGCCACTGGGATCAGCCGTGTCCTTCGAGGTCGAGAGCAAAGCAGGCGAAGCCGTTTTGGGCGAGGAAGATTGGTGTTTATTAATTTTTTTGCTTTATAATTTATTTTACAATTTTATTAATTTTTTTTAATATATATTCAATTTTTTATTATTTTTTTATCCACATGGAATCTAACTCAGCATAAAGTTCGACCAAAAAATGCCAGCTCAGCACTTAACAGATTTTTTTAACAGATTGCTAACTGTGGGTACGTAGATGTTGTGTTTTGATAGTTTGGGTACCTAGATGCCAATTTTTATAGTTGGGGTACGAACTTTAAATGACCCATATAGTTTGGGTACTTTTATATAGTTTATCCAAAATTAAATGTATCCTAATAACTTATTTAAGAGAATTATTTATTTAATCTGGTATCACCACTAATTAAATAAACATATTATTTAAAAAAATAAAAAAGGTAAACGTAAATAAATAAATCATTTATATATATATATATATATGTGTGTATTAGAGTAAATTACACTTTAGTACCCTGTATTTTATACCAAATTTTAGAATTATACTTGAATTTTTAAATCTTGCATTTACGTACCCTGAACTCTTAAAAATATAACAACTTAGCTCTACCGTTAACTATTCCGTTAAATAATATGTTAAGTGTTGACATGCCACATGTAGGACCCACCGTTTAATTTAAATAAGTTTCTTCCTCTTCTTCTTCTTCACTAAAAGCTTGAAAAGCCTTTAGTGACAATATTTATGATAACATTATCACAAAATCTATTTTTTGCGACGATGTTCATAAGAAATTTTGTCACTAAAGGTGTCTTTAGCCCTTTAGTGACGAAAAACTCATATTTTTCCAGAAATTATAGGGATTCCAGAAAAAAAAAATCAAAGAAGAAGAAGATGAAGAAAGAAGATAAAGAAATAAGAAAGAAAAAGGAAAACGAAAAAGAGAAACCCAGAAAGAAAGAAAGAGAAAAGGAAAAAAAAAAGATAAAAATTTAATTTTTAAAATTTTAAAATTAATTTTTTTGCCACGTGGGTATCTATGTCATCCATTTAAATTAAATGGTTAGTCCTTCATGTGACACATAGGCACTTAACAGATTATTTAACGGAATAGTTAACGGTAGAACAAAGTTGTTAAATTTTTAAGAGTTCAGGGTACGTAAATGCAATATTTGAAAAATCAGGTATAACTCTGAAACTTAGTGTAAAACACAGGATACTAAAGTGTAATTTGCTCTATCTATTATTCAATTTGAGTTGAATTTTTACTGTTACCATTTTTGCAAATCACAAATTAAACCTAATAATTCAGTTTGGTTCCCTTTTTTAAACTTGATTGACCAACAAAAAATTCGAATAAAATCGGATTGGATCAACTTGGTTTTCAAGTTGATTCGGATCATACTCTCTGTGCCTGATTGCCTTGAGGCAGACATATTTCTTTGCGCTGTGATCTATGGGCCTGCTTAATATAGGCCCACAAACAAAACCCACAAGACCAACCATGTTTGGGCTTAAATGAAGCCCATAGTATTCATTAAAAATTAGATATTGAAGAATGACACAGAAATTGAAATAGAATTGTGTAGAGTCTAGAGACTGGTGCTGCACAAAGAATAGTAATGGCATGATGGCCGGGAAACCCAGAAGGAGCTGCAGGCACCGGAAGTACTTGAACTTAGCGGGGAATCGCATTTCTTAAAGAACGACTTACAGTGAATTTTTTTAACTAAATCCTTAACTTCATTTTGAAAGTTGAAAAAACTGTGCGTGGAAACTAAAAACTGAATCTTTGGGGAGGGGAAAGGAAGAAATGGCGGTGGAAACAGAGGCTGTGACTGTGCCAGAGTTGGCCCTGGCTGATACTGACATCAACTGGGACAGGTTTCAATTCCTCACTTTTTTTCTTTTTGTACCCATTTGATTTTCACCCCCTTTTTTTTCCATTCTTTAATAATATGATTGTTTCAGGATAATTTGGGGACGAATTTGAGTGCCCTTTTTCTTGTTGGGATGTTTAGTGAGTAAAGGAGTGATCTTTTTCTTTTTAGTCGGTTTTATGGAGTAACTTTGAGCAGATTGCCAAAGGGAAGTGAGAACCATTGGGCAGGTTAAATTATTTTTGAAGGTTTATGTTTATTCCTGACTAGACTGTTTTTGGGCAAGAGACATTACTCGTATTCAGGTTAGTTTATTAGATATTTAGGAGCAACTTTCTGTCTAGAACTGGACATTCTCAAGTTGACTGGATTTAGAGCTGCTGTGATTGCCTAGCTCTCATAATATGCATCTTGCCTTAGCATTTTGGTTGGTAAAATAATTCAACTATGCACTTCATTGAAAATTTTTTTGCCCTTTGTTGGCTCTTGGAGGTGGTTGATTTATAACCTAATGCTACTTTGCACATTACTATTATGCAAAGTAGGCAGATGGAAATAGGAATGAGCCTGGTTAGGATCCTGGATGTAATTAAAACCAAAACAAAACACCCCAAACCGTCAATTTTCTTCTCAGGAAAATAGAACGGAAAAAGGCGAGCAGAACTAATTTAAGTCCGTTTGTTTTACTGAAACATGAGGCTCCTTCTTACGTATGACCTTAATTTATTGATATAACATTGAATTACTTATAGGAAGTGGCTGATGTGATTAAGATGGATTACAATCGACTTTCTTTTTTACTTTATTCACCTTAATGCAGGTTGGACAAGACAAGGTTTCACATTATTGGGGCTATTCTCTTCACAGTGCAGTCAGCCTTGCTACATCCAACATCAGTTGTAAAGACTAGAATGCAAGTAGCTAGTTCTGGACTCTCTCACATGGGTGGAATATCAGTATTTAGACATATATTAAAGAATGATGGCATCCCCGGGATATTTAGAGGTTTTGGCACTTCTGCCATTGGATCGTTGCCTGGTCGTGTCTTGGCTTTGACATCACTTGAAGTGTCTAAAGATATGATGTTTAAATACACTGAAGGTCTAGACATGCCTGAGGCTACACGTGTTGGCATTGCAAACGGAGTGGCCGGCATGTTTTCAAATTTAGTTTCTTGTGTATACTATGTTCCCTTGGATGTGGTAAGTAAACCAGTTCTTGCTCACTTCCTATTCATTTTGTTTCTGTATATTAACTAAGACAGGAAACAATGTTTTGGAATATGTTAAAAAGATACAGGTGAATAAATTTCCTTTGTGCAGTTCATGTTTGTATAGCTTTTACTGGGTTTTTCCTTGCAAGAACTGTCCTGGTGTGCTTTTATGAAAGTGCTTTATTATTATGTCCAACTCTAATATCTTATTAAATGATGATAAACCAGAAAGCATTGCTTTCCATTATTTTTGGTTTATTATTTTATTGGGAGTCATTTCCTTTATGAAATTAGGCTTTGGGAGTCATTTCCTTTATGACATTAGGCTTTGCCATACACTTCACTGTATAGACTATAGTACTTTACTTGGCACATGAAACCTTCTGATTCCTGAATTGCTTTGCTCCTACAAGAAATAGGGATTATGGTCCTCAATTTCAAATCAGGTCCTGTCATCATGCGTGGTCCAGTTGGCATGATATTTTAGACAAATCAAAATGCATAAGCTTTTTGATAACAATGTGTAGGTAAGATAAGAGAAGATAAATTGTGATATTTGATGTTGTCGTTCACTTCAATATGCTTTTTTAGATATTACCATGACATCATTGTATTATGGGCTATCACTGTTTTGGCTTTTCATTTATGTGATGAAGCAGTTCTATCTTTCAATAGTACGTGTTGAATGTACCTGTTGTGATATCCTCCTCGCTATACTTGTACTCGTAATTCTCAGATTTGCCAGAGACTAATGGTGCAAGGACTTCCTGGGACTACATCCTGCAACAGACCATTTGATGTCATAAATAAAGTGATAAAGGCTGAAGGTCTTCGTGGTTTGTATAGAGGCTTTGGATTAACAGCTCTGACCCAGTCTCCAGCATCTGCACTTTGGTGGGGTGCCTATGGCTCTGCCCAGCACATCATCTGGAGGTGTATATAATCTCCTGTTGGTTAATTTTATTTTATTGCAGTTCCTTAGCTTCAGCCAAATTGTTTTCTAATCATTATACCTCCTTTTATTATTATAGGAGTTTGGGCTATAGCGACGATGCCGAGAAACCATCTCATATGGAGATGGTTGCAGTCCAGGCTGCAGCAGGCATGATGGCTGGTGCTTGTTCCTCTGTTCTAACTACTCCCATTGACACAGTCAAGACACGACTTCAGGTAAAATTTATAAACTTCTGTGTCTGTTCCATCTCCGTAGGTATTGTTTCTGTTAAATTTATAGTCTCAAATAAGAATTTTGGCCTTTGGCTAATTATTTGAAGGTCATGGATAATTATGGTGTTGGAAGACCATCAGTTTTGAAGACGGCAAGGATACTTGTTAAAGAGGATGGATGGCGGGGCTTTTATAGAGGATTTGGTCCACGGTTCTTAAATATGTCGCTCTATGGAACTACAATGATCGTGACATATGAGTTAATAAGTAAGTTAGTCTCCCAATTAATTTTATATATGTCTTCCAATTGGAAGTCTCAGCATCCGTGGCTGGTGAAATTAGGGAGAATGATGGTGACTATTAACTTATTGTCCCTGAAAACAGTGTTTTTTTCTTCTCTGATATTGGCCCAAGACACATTTTTTTCCATACTAAAAATAAAAGTCAGAATTACCCTTACAATGATTCCTTATTGAACGGCTTGCTCTTTTCATTTCAATTCCTTTTACGTAAATAGATAGATAAGTAGAATTTTTTTCATTTGTGGTCATTTGTCTTGTTATACTGGTTCTATACATTTTTCTGCGCTTGTTGTGAAAATGTGGCCAACTAATTGTGCTTGCCAATTTATCAGAGAGACTATCGGTAAGGCAAGGTTGAAGACTTGAGCTGGAAGAGGAGCTTCTTTGCTGTCACGCTGGTTTCCTCAAGCGCGAGAGGGAGATTGATTCCGGGTTTAATATTTTATTGGACAGTCAGAGTTGGGCTATTCACAAAAGAAGGTGAAAGGCCTTTCTTGAGTGGCTTCCTTTTTCGAATTCCTTCCCTCTATTTGAATGGGAAAGGCCTGCTTTCCTTTTCACCCTTTTAGTTCTGTAAATATGTATGTTTAAATAATTGTAGCTTGATCATCCTTTTGAATGTGCTTCTTGTAAAACGTTTTTAAGTAGTAACATTTTTACGAATAAACAGTTTGATGCCGGATATGCCCACATAAAAGTATTTGCGATATAACGTTTGGCAATAAAAATAAAAAGTGCTTTTAGAAATATAAATATAAAAAATATTTGGGAATTTATGTTATGATATCAAATTAATAAAAATATGGTGCATTTGGATAGTTAGGGTAATACTAATTTTTTTCTTGTCAAAGTTAGGATATTATTAATTAAATATAAGGGTATTAATGGAAGAATGAAAGTTCCTTTAAAAGAAAAAAAATTATTTTCCTATGTTTTGATGTGTAGTACTTTAAAAAAAAGAACACTAACAGAATGCTTTTTAAAAATTCTTATTAAGTGCATGTTTGGTATTACTGTGATTTTTTTAAAAAGTTATTTGTTTTTAAAATAAAGCAATTTGATGTTTGATAAATAGTAATTTAAAAGTGCTTTGAGTAAAAAAAAACTGTTTTAAAGGATTTGATAAATGTGATAGATGGACATGATTATAGAAGATTTTTTTTTTCTTATTTATTTAGTAAAATAAATAAATTAACTGTTTTTTCGTCAACAAAACCCTAAATAAAATTACGTAACTTGCAATTGAACTTCATAATCGTCCTCCATAACTTGTTTTCTTCTGATTTTTCTTGGAATTTATATTTTTTTTCCAGGAAATTTTCATGTATTTAGTTGAAAACAAGAGATAGACAAAGAAAATCTTTACTTGGCATATAAATAATTTGTTCGTTGGGCAGATAAAATTTCTACACCATTGAATCAATCTAACAAATCTACCATGACCCACTTCCCTCGACCCAAGATGATTCAAAGAGAAATCATCATTGTTGATTGGGGGAAGACCCAGACAAAACCAACAAGGAGATTAAATTAACTTGATCTTTTTCCTTAATTTTCCTCTCAAATTTTGAAATTCATATTGAGGGCTCTTTAGGTTCTGAGCAACAGAGGAGAGCATAAAATATGTAGGGAGTCGATGATAAGTGACACAGAAAATGAGAATGGTGAGATCCCTGACTTGAAAAATCAGGTCTCATTCAAAAGAGAAAAAAACCCAGAAATTCCTATAACATTTGCTGAAAAAGAAAAGGAAAAGATAGAAAGAAGAACAATGATTGAAGAATAAACAACCCATTGATCTACAAGAACAAAAATGAAATGAAACTAGGGAAAAAAAATGGGAGGAATGGATTTGGAGTTGAATCAAACTGCTTAACAATTTGGACAGCAATCCCGTGGCTGATGAGGGAAGATGGAAGAGGGAGGAGGGGATGAGGAGATGGCAACAAATCAGCCTTGGCGGAATGACGGAGATGATGGAGGAGGCAATGAGAAGAGAAAATGAAGAGAGAGAGAGAGAGAGGGAGAGCTCCCTCTGGAATCTGAATTTTATTTTTTTCAACCATTAAGGAAGCTGTCGCCGACAGCCGTGCCTCTCTCTAACGTAAGTTCCTCATATTTTCTCTTGCATTTTGGATCTCATCATTACAATTTACAATTTACAATTTACAGGGATCTTATTCAGAAAAAAAAAAAAAAAAGCATTTAAGAGATCTGGGTGGCATACAAGGTCCTGGTGATCAATTTTAATATTTCCATGTTAATCGAATTGGATGAATGATTTAATTTAATTTTGATTGCATATTGGGTTGTGTTGGCATTGCATTTTGTTTGCTCCCATCTGTCAGGTCTCTGCAAATAGGCCCAAAAAAAAACACGATTCTATGATTTTTAATTGCAAATCTCCATGCAATGAAAAAGTTTGTATTCCTTGTGGGATTTTTTGTTTGAAATTTTGAAGGCCTGAACTTGAATTTTGGGTGGCTTCTTGAATCTCAAGGTTTGTTTCAGTTCAAAGGAAAATGGTTGATAGCGGACTAAACTTTACATTAATTTTAGTTATCGTCACTTAACTTTATTACTAGTAGCATACGTCTATGAATTATGTCGAAACGTTCAAGGACAGTCATTTCGTTAAATTTCTCAATGATTTTTTTTTTTTTTAAAACACACCTGATAAGACAACTTTACCTTTATTCTTAACAGAAATCGTTGACAAATTTAACGGAATGACTGTCGTGCACGTTTAGACATTGTTCAAAAACGTTTACTACTAATAATAAAGTTTGAGGTACGAAAACTAAAATTAGTGTAAAGTTCAGGGATGTTAGCAACAGTTTTCCCTTCGATTTAAGTATATATATACTATATAAAATTTGTTTTGTTGTTGGAGGTAGAAAGAAAGCATGAGGTACTGAAGCGAAAGAAACGCACTCTCTCTCTAAAAGAAACGCTATGCCTTCTCTCTAAAAACACCAAACACCAAAAACTCAACCCTAGCCGCTGATCCCCTTTGGCAGCCCCTCTTCTCCTCCCATTTCCCTTCTCTTCTTCTTCGTTTCTTCCTTTCCTTTTTCTTCCCCTCTTCTTTCTCTCTCCCACCTCGATTGTTTCGCCTCGCCGACCTTGCTCTAGACCAGTTTTTACTGTGCTCCTATGGCGATGGTTGGTGGAGCGGCATTATGGGTGTGGCGGTTGGCTTGCCACTGAGGTGGCTCATCCGACCGGCTTGACGTAGGATTCGTGCCGTGAGTCTCGGTGTTGGATCGGTAGCGATGGAAGCCCATATCTGTTTGTGGGCTTTGAGGAAGGTGAGATCGAGCTGCGACGGTGGTTGGTTGCTCACGGGCTTGCTGCTTCGTTGCGGTGTTTACGACGACGCTTCGCAGGCGGCGTTGCTGTGGCTACGGCAGAGCTTCTTTGCTCTGCTGTGACGGTTGTATGTGCTCCGGCTGCCTTTTTCTCATATCTACCACACCCAAGTGTGCAACCATGGCTGCTTCGGACTGCGGCGACGACGGTTGCTATGGCGATGGCCACGATAGAGACTTAGGTGCGGGTGTGATTTGGTATTCAGTGTGGTGGTGCAGGTGGTGGAGGCCTTGTCGTCTTTCTCAGCTCTATGGGCTATCTAGTCCTTGGGTCGGGTGTTGGTCTAGTCCCTTGGGCTGGGCCTTGGTTTCTGTTTTCTTTCTGTGTCCTAGTTTGGGCTGGGGTTTGAATTAGTGTTGTCTAGCTTTTGGGCTGGATTTTTGTTTAGTTTAAGGTCTATTTTGGGCTTTGAATTAATGTTTGGATCAATGTTTGTTTTGATTCAAGCTAAGTCTAGTGCTTATGTTTTATGAGTTTATCTGTGAGTATAAATTATTATTCTTGTTTTTGCTGGAGAATGTCACTTGTAAATTTGTAGTGTTATTTTTTGATTGATACTTTTTGACCTATCAAAAAAAAAAAAAAAGGAAAATGGGGCTTTCTTTCACGAAACTGTTAGGGCGACTGTTTGCTAAGAAAGAGATGCGTATTCTTATGGTGGGTCTTGATGCTGCTGGGAAAACCACCATTTTATACAAGCTCAAGTTAGGCGAAATCGTGACCACCATCCCTACCATCGGTATCTAAATGTTTCTTCATTAATGAACCACCCATCAATCTTAATTTGCTGCTTCTAAACTGTAATTGTTTGCTCAAAATTTATTTTGAATTATTTTTGGCAGGATTTAATGTGGAGACTCTGGAATATAAGAACATTAGCTTCACTGTTTGGGATGTTGGGGTTCAAGATAAGGTAAGCAACATTTTGTCCCCAAAACCAAGTCCTTAACTCCGCAACTGCATGCTGTAATTTACAAAACCAGATTTTGAAAGAATGAGTTTGAGAATTCAGATTCGACCTCTGTGGAGACACTACTTTCAAAACACACAAGGGCTCATCTTCGTGGTGGACAGCAACGATCGAGATCGCAGGGTTGAGGCCAGAGACGAGCTGCACAGGATGTTGAAGGAGGTACTTGAATTTTCTTGTTTATTGCTTCTCTGAAAAATAGAGTGTTCCTTAGCTTACCTTTGTTTGTGTTATGAGTAATGAGCAGGATGAGTTGAGGGAAGCTGTGCTTCTTGTGTTTGCAAACAAGCAAGATCTTCCCAATGCGATGAATTGCTGCTGAAATCACTGATAAGCTCGGCCTTCATTCTCTCAGGCAACGCCATTGGTATGTACTACTAGTATTCGTCGAAAAATAAATAAAGAAATAAATAAAAACCTAGCTCCGGAGACAAACGCCTTATCGACCATGTTTTGTAGGTATATCCAGAGTACATGCGCTACTTCCGGAGAAGGATTATACGATGGATTGGACTGGGTTTCCAGCAACATTGCTAGCAAGCCATGTAATGTTAATTCAAAAAGTCTTCATCTACCAATTGCGTTTTACTTTATATTTTTCTCATTTGGGTATTTTTTTTTTTCTTTTTTCTTTTTTGCAGGGTTAACTTAGGACTCTGCATTTCTGGGCTTAGGGATCCAGATGTTCATTCCATTTTAGATTGCAAATTTTACCGGTATCCTAGTTGCATTAGGAAAGGAATGTCTCATGTTTTATTCTTGTTCTTATTTTTTGGATCCCTTCCATGTGGGTTATGGTTCTGGTTTAAAGTTTAAACTACATGTTGTCTAGATTGACTTGCAAACACTAAAATCTTTCTAAGTTGAAATGTTCACCTTTCGTCTAGACACGGACGCAGTTACAACTTTGCCAAGAGAAGCATAACATTCAAATTTTGATGAACTGCTGCATTCTAATTTCTAATTGTTTCCTGAGGGTGAGCAAGCAAAACTCCCAACAATATAAATATGGAGGAAGAATCATACACATTAGTTTGATCTGCAAAAGAATGAAATTTTTTTACCTCAAACACAAGATCTCAGTATAAATATTTAAGTTGGAGACAAGGGTAGGGTAAAATTACCAATCAATCAATAAAACTTGCCACTTTTCATCCCTTTAAACCATGTCATGAAACTACAAAGCTCTCACCTAGAATGCCTGGAAGAACGGCCTACATTGAGGGAAAACATCCAGGAAACCGGAAATCAGCTGTGGTGGAAATGCGTGTCCTTGTATGACAATAGGGTGGCATCTCTCCAAAAGTGAAGATACGACTCTTTGCAGATCAATTTCCTCGAGGTAACCTGAAAACCGTTCAAAATTTCAGCAAACAGAAAGAAGACGATTAACAGTAATTGCTCATATACGATCATGAAGGTAAAGTGTACAGCTACAACATGGTACTTCGACCTGTATCAAAATCCATTTCCTGGTCTTCATCTTCTATGTCCACCTCTTCAATGGCTGTACCATTTTCCAAGGCAAGGGCTGCTTCAGCATACCTATTCAGAAATTCTTCTTCAGTTTCTTCATGTTCATCATCCTCCGAATCCTAAGAACAAGGGAAGCATACTGTCAAATTTTACAATAGTACATGCACGAGAAAATAACTCAAATGGACAGCAGGCCAAACCTAAACACTCTCCATGATTTTAACTTCTTTATGACATCTTTCTTTCAGATTATAACAGTAGTTTTTCACGAAGGCTATCATTACAAAAATCATATAAATACAAGGTAGAGTAACCCATTAAAAAGAACTAACATAAATTGATTGCATCATATTAGCCTTCTGTTTTATAGGCTGTCCAGCATGTAGAGAACTTTTCATATATGAACTCCTGATGAGAGGAAAGAAAAATTGCAATTTAAACCTCATCATCATCGTCGTCCTCCTCCTCCTCATCGTCAATTTCATCATCATCCTCGATCTCTTCTTCTCCATCTTCTTGAAGTTCTTTTAATCGTACAGATGCTTCCATCAGTGAAGTAAAGCATTCCCGTATCAAAGCACCAGATGACTTTCCAAGTGTCAACAGCCGTTCAACCACTTTTGCCAGTCCCAGCACTGAGATTCATTAACAATCATTAGCCATGTCCAACGTTATTCAATTTATAAAGTTCGAGGAATTTATGTAAGGAAGTGGTAACTAAAATATCCTCTTAAAAGGCTAAAACAGTCTTATATTCCCCTGTTGTGACCAAATATGATCAGCTATTTTACTACTGGCAAGTGAGGTAGTGGTAAATTTGTTCATCTCCCTCTCTTATGGTTGGGCTCGAGTCACTACGCTCTCATACAGGCTGTGGGGTGTTTTCCACGATATATTCGGTAAGAAAAATAGAAAATAAAAAAGGTGACAAACTCTTTTCAGACTCCAACCTCAAAAACCTCAACTTTTTCTCTAACCAACCGTAACAGGAATATTGAAATGAGAACATGAACTCGGGAATAAAAAATGTCTGGGGTTAGATTTCCATCCATCAGAATGGCATAATCAAGGGTAAAATTCAAGAAAAGGAAAACTTCGACATCAGATCACAGTAACAGTCGGAAGCTTCCCTGTAAGGATGTTCCCCTTAGTTTGATCATTTTGGATTGTCCAGCTAATTTGGAGTTAGTGGGACATATTCCTTGACTTGCTAGTTGGGGATTAGCCTTCTACCTTTAATCTCAATATAGTTGAAATTCTTTACAAGAAGAAAGTAGGTAAACTTTGCCAACAAGTTAAGATTACGAGTACTAACCGATCAACTTTATCTCGGACTCTGTTGATAGCCCAGGTTTGAAAGAGCTAGTAGAAATAAGTCCAAGTGCAGATGCCCAGGTTTCAAATCCTCCATCTCCGTCCTTCTCCAAGATACCCTCTACAACTTCGGGATAACATAAATAGCATGAAGATATAGAAAGCAGTAAAGGCTTCCAGAGAGGACTAGGCTTGCTTTTAACTTGTCTGAAACGGGAATATGCCGCCTGACAAAATGCAATTGCCAATGACTGCTTCACACCTTCTGTATCAGACGAGTAACTTGGGACATGTAGTAGTATATGGATACAAGAGCATGCCTTCCATGTTGCAGATGGAAATTGTAAAACGGCTTCACTTATAAAAGTACCAATGCCTTCTATTATGGAACCTTCAGAAACAGGTGGAGCTGGAGGAGATGGCATTCTTCCTACAATTAAATTCTTCAACTCATATTTTTTCTGTAGAATGACAACTTCCTTAATGCATTCAAAGACTGACATGTCCTCTGATTCTTCCCAAGCATGCCAGTCGGCAATCAGACGAGCCCAAATTAATAATAACTCTGACACTTTAAGCTCTAGAATTGCATTACTTTCAGTCACAGACAGCATAATGGATCGGAGCAATGTTGACGCATAATTTAAGCAAGATGGAGGGGGCAAAGCCTCACCTTCCTGACCCTGATAAAATGAGAGAAAATAACATATGAAAGAATCTGAAATCCAGATGCATATAATGAAAATGATTAAAATATGACCGCAGAGAGGTATCTATAATCTAATGAACAAAGACACATGCAGAGTACAAGGTTTTAAGAACCTTTCATATGATGGCTCCAATGAAATAAATAAATTTCAAGAAAGCATATCAAACATGACAGAATATAACAAAGAGCACATGCATTCTCTGTTTTTTCATTCAACATAAAAACTAAAGAAGTCTGGCTAAGTTTCTTCCCAAAAAGCTACTAGAGAATAAAAACTAACCAATGAATGCGCTGGTAGCCAAGCCTGTTGCAAGAGAGCAGAGAAAGCTCTACCAATTGTAACTCGGCCTGATACCCACTTTTCACTTGATTCATTCTCTTCAGATTCTTCTTCAGCTGTAAAAATTTCCCACGACTGATCAATCGCTGCTAGTGCTTCAAAGCCCTTCTCAACAATCTAATATAAACAATGTCAATTCATCAGCCCTAACACCCTTCAGTCATATTCCACTGATACTTAAATTGGCACAACTTTACATTCGAAAGAAAATGATGATTAATTAGGAATCATATATCCAATCCATGCACCAACAGATTCAGGCGAACACAAAATAAACAGTGAGCAGCGGATAAAACAGAAAATAAAATCCCAGGAAAAAGGTGTCCATGAAAATGCAGTACTTATTTTGGACAACTAATGATTTCATCTGTCAAAATTGGTTAAGCCCAAAATGATTCGATTTTTGTGAAGCTGACCCGATGATAAGCCATGTACTGTATGATACAGAGCAGTTTTACTGTCGTTTTAGCTGCAGGTGCATTAATCCTAACTAGCATGTTACCAAAAGGATTAAGAAACTAACAGCCTAGCCATAGGTATCTACACATACTTGAGGCCATGGCTCCAGATCCAGAGGAGTACATTTTGAGAGTTCAGCAACCAATGTTGAAATAATATAAGGGACATGAACTACAACATTTTCATTTCCCGCCTCCACCACAGAACTAAGAAGGTGAAATAAAATAGAGCTCTCTTCCTCGTTACTGCCAATCCTACCAATGACAACTTGAAGGAGTGGAAGCCACTCAGGGGGTGGGTAGTCATTCTGGAGATAGAACATAGGATCAGTAAAAACCACAATTTCATTGAATAAGCCACAAGGGATCAACTAAAGGAATGATTTTGTGACCTACATCAAGAAGTTCCACAATTGCTGCAGCAGCAGAAACCCGCACGGGATAACAAGAAATATCCCCACTATTGGGCATAGCCAATGCCTTGAGCAATGAGGAATATACATCTGCACTCATATCCTGAAATTGAGACAAAAAAATATTTAACAGAGGATCTAAAGACAGAAAAGAACGCAGAGTTTTCAAGCAAGTATAAAGTACATTCTATTTTTCCTCGTTTGTAATAAAGTACATGCATAGGAGATGCAGCATAAGAAAGTCTCACTTCTGGTAGGCAGGATGCAAGCTCTCCAATCACCCAGTTGGCAGTGGCAAGTAAGTATGGTAGGCACACTGATAATTTATACAACGGTAGCACCCGAGTTTGAACCAGAGTTGTTGCATATGCAGGTTGCTGCTCTCTTAGAAACTGTATTGCAATAAGAGTTACAAACTTCAATTGCAAACTCTTATTTAGACCACAGTTGACCAATTAGAAACAGGAAAAATTCCTTACATCTAACATGCCACCATATGCCATCAAAACACCGAAATAACTGCGATTTCCATAGTAAGAGAATCAGAAAAATATAAAAATAAAAAACCTATACAAAAATAAGAGGAAAGAAGCATGTACACGAGAAAGTCGAAAAACGATAACAAATAGGACAACAAGACGACAAATAATAAGATGCATATGGGGAAATATGTTAACGAAGAGAGAAAAGAAAGAATTAAAAGGAAAAAAAAAAAGAGAAACTAACTGTAGCAAACCTACGAATTTAAATCATACAACACACACTATCCAATTTCAAATAACCAAATGAAGATGTGTCATACTCACTCAATCTGAATTTTAGTTTGGGATGAATTAGCATCAGAAGGAATTGGAAACTTTGATAGAAATGGAAGCACCAATAGTTCTCCAATTGAACAGCGTTGATCATTTTTCTTGTTCTTTTCACTTTTTTTACGTTTTGATGAAGCTGATGAGCCATTAGTAGAAGTACCCATCAGAGGCCCCTGTAGCGATTAAAACACAAGCTAAGAAAATGCTCTTTAAATTCATGCCTAGAAAATTTCACCAAGGATCACCAAGGAGCAACCTTTGACACTGAAATAACCCCAATTAAATTTATAGCACTTTTTCTGGCTGTAAATAGATCATCCCTCCAGCCAGAAATTTCTTCCTGTATAAAAACAAAATTTGATGTAAAAGGCAACTGAAAAAGGTGAATGAATCATAGGTATGATCATTATAAGCTTCCCGTACGATGTCAGATGGAAGATTCTTTCGTATGTACTCATCTGCATCTTCTTCCCACTCTGAGATATCCTACTTGAAAATTTTGCCAGAAGAAAATTAGGGAATTGATTTGTTCAACTTATAAAATGAATCATTTTCAAGCATATATATGTTCCCCTTTTTTCCATACTGAAAATTTACCTTTTCATTCATTATCAATGCTTGAAAGATTGCAGAGTCCAACAAAGATGAAAAATGTGGAGACACTAATCTCCATCCCTGATTTACAAATTACAAGCAAGTACATTAAAGAAAGAACAAATTTTGGTCCAAGAAAATCCAAAGGCCGACTTCCTAATCAACAAAGTTGGTAGAACTGCAAAGATCCTTATTCACTAAAGATCTCGGGGTGGGGTTGGGGGGAGAATATTTCATAGTAAAACTTACTAATTAGAAAACTTACAGGCCCTGTTTCGAGGACATGTGAAATCACATCAAACGCTAATGAGAGAATCCTCTCCGATAAAAAATCAAGCCCCTGCATACATAATATTACTTTTTAGTTCTAGCATGACAAGCAAATTTGCAAATTATGAGTCTAGGGACATTAAACTTTAGTAAGAGAGTGATTAGACTCACATAATCAAATTGAAGATCAACATCGACAAAGAAACAATAAGCTAAATGGATGGTAAGAAAAATAAAGGTTAAAGGCCAGACTAAGAAGTTTTGGTGTTGAATAAAACAAGTTATGATAAAACTTAGAAACAGACGGACTTAGCAGTTAGCAATCAGATAATTTGGAACACCACAGGCATCGCCACTCTGCATTATGACTGTAAGATGAATAACAATTGAAACTTAAAAAACTTACAGTGACATTTTTGCTATATTTAACTATGTTCCGAGCACATTTTATAATGTCCGGCATCAACCTGAAGATGTAAAAGGGACACAAAATATGAAAACTAAGCACAACGTCGTTAATCTAATTAATTTGAAACTAACATTGCTTCATTACTTATCAGAATGCTTTCGGTGTCGAGTAATGAGAGTACAGAAAATGAGTAAACTTCTTTTTCCAGTCTTCATCCTCATCAGGTACCCATTTTGTGGAGCAACCACGCAATCAAAACTCAAAGAACCAAGAATGGCAATTAGATCATGACAAAATGAAGGTAGAACAGGCACCAAAGCAGATGGAAGATGAGACCTCACCTATGAAAATAGCAATGTTTCAAAAACAATAAAAAAGCAGCGGAGGGATGAAAGGACTGGGCAAGATATAGTTGTATCGGTGTTCCATAATCATAATAATAATCATAATCATAAAAAAGCTTGACTTACAGTGAAATACATGCATTTGCTGACAATCAGAAGGACATTTTCTGTTTCTCCATCTGTTGTGCCACGAGCTCCCCAAGCCTATTTGATACATTATAGAATTCATTCTTGTAAAGGATAATAAAAGACTATAAAGCAAAAAGAATAAGGATGTGTAAATTCAATAACCTTTTCAACAAACTGATGGAATACAGTTAACAAGGGCACAAGAATGTCCTTCGCAATTAGCTCTAGCTGCGGTGGGATTGGCTCCTTGGCAAATTTAGGATTCAAAAAATACTGCCAGAAAAAGGTTGTGTATAAAATATTTAAGCAAGTGAAAGCCACTTAGTGATATTAAAAATACTAAAGATAGTGTATTGCATATACTTTCACCCAATAATTGAGGTTTGCAACACAAGAAATATATGTTAGTGAAACCAAAGAAGAGGAGACAGGGAAACAAGTATGGAGAGTACCAGATACGTGTCACCTGGGTACAACCTTGGCATTGAGATATACTATCACCCTAAAAAATTATGCATGGGAAAGTACCAAGTACCTGAAAAGGTCTAAGAAGAGCGTGAAGAGTTGTTAGGGCATTAACAGTCCTCCATTGAGAATTTGCACCATTGCTAATAAGGTTGCTGTTTTCAATAGCAGATCTCAAATAGGGTACAAGTTCGGGCCACGAGTTTTGCTTAACAAACTCAGCAACAACAATGATTCGAAACTGCCGGCCAATACATTAAAACAAAGTTTATATATCAACCTCTTACACCTTCAATAATGGTACTAAAACTTAAGCTATTGCACTTTGAAAATGAATACCACTTCAACCAAAATTTTGACCACGGATTGTTCGGATTGAAGCAAAGCTCGCAAGAGTTGATCCTTGAACTCCTTACTGACGTTTGATTTTGAATTCGGACTGTCGCAGTCGACATTTCGCCTAGTGAAGTTCTTAAGGTATGCGGCCGCAGAGATTTTCTGACCTTGATCTTGTCCTCCTGGTATCAAAGTAACACACAAATTGACATCCATTTTCCAAAGTAACTCTTTAACATTTTCCACGAAAGAGACAATCAAAGAAAACCACAAGGAGCCCTAAACACCCATAAATTTCATAAACTTAGCATAGAATAATGATTTGTAAGCTTAATTACCTGTGGAGATGGAAAGGAGATAGTAAGGGAATTGGGGGAGCTGAGAGAGGCGATCGAGCGCTTCGGTAGCTGAACGGACGGCGGTGCAATCGAGGCTAAGAGTCTCGTTCAGCAGCTGAGCGATTTGAGCTACGACCTCCATAGTGAGTTTCTTGCTAGAAGAAACCCTAATTTCAGTGAGCTCGGCTGAAGAAACGACTGAAAGTTAGCGCGGGAAAGGAAAGAAGCATCATTTTATCGTCCAAAATGTAAAGTAAATTGCCAAAATAAAAATATAATAGTTTCTTTCATACAATAATATGGGGAAGATGATTCTATTATATAGGGTAGGTAAAATGATTTTGATTAAATCATACAAAAGTTTCTTTCGTACAATAGTTTCTTTCAAATAATTTCTTTTGGGGATTTAATACTCGAGGGTAGGTAAAATGATTTTGATTAAATCATGTATAACTTCTATGCCAAATCATATTTTTTCATGCTTTTCTTGTCCATCTAGACTTTCTAAGAAAATTAATAATTTGTGTCGAGACTTCTTTTGGGAATATAATGCAAGCAAACCACCCATTGCTTGGAAGGATATTTGCCGGCCCATTAAGCTTGGTGATTTGGGCTTGAGATACGTGGAACAATATAACTTAGCTTCTCTAGCTAAATTGGGTTGGAGAGTTTCGACAAATCATAATAGTTGGAGGGTTAAAATTATTCGGGCTAAATATTTAAGGCAAAACAACTTTTGCCTCTATAAGAAGAAGGCAATCGCCTGGAAAGGTATTATAAATTCTAGATTCTCGAAATCTTTTCTTTAAATGTATTAAATGGATTGTGGGTAATGGTACTAGTATTAATTTTTGGAGTTTTAATTGGGCTTTGCTGCTTCCCTTAGCAAGATTGATGGACCAAAACCATTTGGATATGCTAGATTTGTCTTTAAATGTGGATAAATTTATTGAAAATGGCTGTTGGAATGCTGACTTATTAAAAACCTTATTACTAGAACAGACGGTTAATGTTATTAGAGCTATTCATATTCCGATTAACTTTCCTAAACAGGAAGATACTTTTGTTTGGGGTCCCAACCCTAAAGGAGAATTTACTATTAAATCAGCCTCGAATTTCCAAGATTCAAATTTGGTAGCTCACCCAAATAGTAACATGTTAAATAGAATCCTGTTAAATAGAATGTGGAAGCTTGTTATTCCCCCAAAAGGAAATTTTTTTGCTTGGATTTTGATTAGGGGTCAATTAAACACTAGAGATTGACTTTGCAATCATGGGCTGGGAGTGGATCCATGCTGCTCTTTATGTATTGTGAGTAATGAATTTATGCAACATATGTTTATTGATTGTAATGTGAGTCAAAGAGTCTGGAATTATTGAACTAGTATTGTGAGACCAGTTGTTAATGTGGATATCATTTATTGGCTAAAATCTCTTGTTCATGTGGATTTTGAAGCGACACTTTCTAATCTCTCTATAGCTCTTCTAACTTGCTGGCTAATTTGGTTGGTTAGAAGCAATTGGATTTTTTTCGCAGGTTGAAGTATCTCCCTTAAAGGTCTTCTTACTAGCCTCGTCTTTGGATATTTCTTTCCTTAATAGAAACTTCAGGAAATCTGGACGTCACATCACTAATGACACTATCATATGGCATCATCTCCCATAAGATACTTACAAGCTAAACTTTGATGGATCAGTTACTACTACTGGCCTTGCTGCTTCCGAGTTTGTTATTAGAGACAACTATGGACTTCCTATATTGGCGAGCACTAAAAAAACTGGAAATACCGATATTCTCATTGCTGAAGGGATGGCTCTCCTTGATGGCTTTTAGAGAGCTGTTCTTTGTGATATCAGCTCAATTGAGGTTGAATGTGATTCCAAAGTCTTGATTGATTCTATCAATAAAAGCATATCAACACCATGGAGGCTCAAGACAATTGTTCATAACATGCGATCACTAGCTAGAAAATTTCATCATATGTCCTTCAAGCATATTTTTCGTGAAGCTAATTTTGTTGTTGATTCTCTAGCCAAATGGGTAAGGGCATGGGTAAACCCTTACACAAAATAGGTACAAATATGTATTATATTTATTTTCAATTTTTCAGAGTAAACCCATACCCTACCGATTGGATAATGGGTACTCACGACAATTTTACTTTTTTTTGCTTTTCAATTTTTTTTCTTGCTTTCCATTTTTCTTCTTCTATTTTCTTTTCTTCTAATATTTTTTTCTTTTCAATTTCTTTTGCTTTTTATTTTTTTATCTTTTCATTTTATTATCTTGCAAAAAATAAAAAATAAAGTTCTTTGATGGAAAACCAAAAAAAAGCCAAGAAATTGGAAGAAAAAAAAATTATAAAACAAAAATTAAATTATATTAAAGAATAAACCCCAAAAAAAAAAAAAAAAAAAAAAAAAAAAAACCCAATTTATGCAATGAACAACCATCCCCAATTCCCCTGACGAGATGAACACCAATGTCGTCCCTGCCTCCCCCAAAGATGAACACCATCTCGTCTCCCTTCACCGATCTCCATCCCCGGCGGAAACGAAATAATAAATTGTTTGTGATGTGGATTTTACCTTCATGGTTTGCGAGGCGCATAGGAGAGACATTGTGGTGAAGAAGAGAGAAAGAAGACGAAGAAGAAGAAGAGGAAGAGGTTGATAAGCATCTCAATGGGGGCTAATTAGTTATGAGAGGAAGACCACAAGAATATAGAGTTAAAAAAATGAATATAGAGTCATGGCTGCATCAAGGTCCGCACGTGGAAGAAGGCCAAGAGGAAGAGGGTGAAGAGGAAACGGAGGGCAGCGAAGAGAGCGAGAAGGAGGGTCGAAGAGAACGACAAGGAGAGTTGAGAGGGCGAGAAGGAAATTTGAAGAGAGAGCGAGAACTCCAAGGAGTGTTGAAGTCTCAAAGTCTCGAAGTCTCGAGACTGTTTCTTTGAACGGGTAAGGGTACTCGGTAGGTTTACCTTTGCCCTACCATGATATTGATGGGTAACTTTTTATTCGGTTATATTTCTGCCCATATAGTTGGTACCCATGGATACCCAAACCTGTATTTAAAACACATTTACATATCTGAACTAAAAAAATAGGAATAAAAAACATATTTACATATATAAACTCAAAAAATAAGAATAAAAAATGGAGATGCCTATTTACATATCTGAACTAAAAAAATAAGAATAAAAAACGTATTTACCTAAACTAAAAAAATAAGAACAAAAAATGGAGATGCAGGGTATCGAACCCTGTACCTCTCGCATGCAAAGCGAGCGCTCTACCATGTGAGCTACATCCCCATTGTTTAATGATTTTGAATATAAATAATTTAACCAAGTTAAGAGAAGCCTGAACTAAGTAGCTATGCGTTTCGAAACCCAGAAAACAAGAGACACGTTCTCTTCATGCAGATGAGACGTGACAGTAGCCCACGACCAATGACATGGAGCCAACTGCTCCCAGCTCAGTAGCCACGTTCTCTTCATGCAACAGACTCACAACATCTTTATATACTCCTCTTCATGCTTTGCTTCCCTCAACGGAGCCGACAAAAAACAGAGAAAAAAATAGACAGCAGTTTGTGTGAGTAATTTATTGTGAAGTCAAAGATGCCTGGGTTAACCATCGGAGACACAATCCCCAACCTTGAAGCTGACAGCACCCATGGAAAGATCAAGCTCTACGACTACATCGGTGATAGCTGGGCAATCATTTTCTCCCACCCAGGTACTTAATTTGATTCATTCAGTTGTTCGTTTGCTTGAGTAATTTGATTTGATTTTGTGTCGATGATGATTTGCATGTCGGCGTGTAGGCGATTTCACGCCAGTGTGCACCACTGAGCTGGGAAAGATGGCTGAATATGCTCGGAAATTTCAAGACAAGGGGGTGAAGCTTCTGGGCTTGTCCTGCGAAGATGTGGCTTCCCACCTTGAGTGGATCAAGGACATTGAAGCCTTCACTGTGACTACTTTCACTCAATTGTTTATTTGTTCAATTTATTTACTACTTCACCAATTAAATAAAATGGCAAATAAAGTTAATTAAATTAGTCACATTAATTAGCATTTCTCCATCTCACTAGTATTGCCGTTTTATGTAGTCCGGGTGCAAGGTGGACTATCCAATTCTGGCAGATCCGAACCGGGAGATCATCAAGCAACTCAACATGGTGGAGCCTGACGTCAAGGACTCGTCGGGAAAACAAATTCCATCCCGGGCCCTGCATATTGTGGGCCCTGACAAGAAGGTACATGCACCCAATCGACACAATTGTTCTTTTTTGAGTAAAAATCAACAACTGTCAGTTTATCAGATTTGAATTCAATTCAAAGATCTATGTACTGTTTTTTGAGTGTAGGTGAAGTTGAGCTTTTTGTATCCGGCGAGCACGGGGCGGAACATGGACGAAGTGGCGAGGGTGTTGGAGTCGCTGCAGAAGGCAAACAAGCACAAGGTTGCTACACCGGCGAACTGGAAGCCGGGGGATCCGGTCGTGATATCTCCCTCTGTGTCGAAAGACGAGGCAAAGAAGTTGTTCCCTGAGGGATACAATACCATGGACCTGCCCTCCAAGAAGGAGTACCTCCGTTTTACTGAAGTTTAATGTCAATATTTTATACATGGACCTACTACTAGACTAGTTTGAGTATGTAAAAATAATAATAATTATGTGGTTTGTGACAATATGTTGGCTGTGCTATCTGTTGAAGGGTACCTTGTGTCTAATTAAGTATTGAGTTTGTGTGACTGTGATATATATATATATATATATGATTGGTGTTTTAAAAGTTCTTGTTTGGTTCATGGTGGTTTTATAGTTGCTGAACTCTGCTGATGTGCTGTGGCTATTGCCAACTAGTTTTAGAGTTTATCCCGTTATAACTTGGGCAGTTGGATTACCCATATGGCATATCAAAAAACAAAAGCTCATCAACATCATGTGTTGGGAACGATTAGTACTAACATTAATATTTGTAGACATTGTCAATTGCGGGGATAGCTCAGTTGGGAGAGCGTCAGACTGAAGATCTGAAGGTCCCGGTTCGATCCACCTTCACCGCATTTTGTTTATTTTTCATTTTTTTTTCTTTGTTTTGGTAACAAAGGGAGCAAAGGAAACAACAACCAAACATGAAAATCGTCCGACAGCACCATGAAAATTTTCATTTTTTTTTCTTTGTTTTGGTAACAAAGGGAGCAAAGGAAACAACAACCAAACATGAAAATCGTCCGGCAGCACCATGAAAATCGTCCGGCAGGCAAGAAGCAGTTAAGCAAGTGAACGTCGAGTTTAGATAAAAGATCCTCATGTTCCTCCACAACCAAACATGCCATCCCTCATCGCAATAGCACCCTGCGTATGCTAGCACCCTGCGTATGCTAGACTGCGACAACTACTCTGGTGAATAGGGACATTATTCCATACCATTCTCGCCACCGGACAACCCCTCAGGCTCTCGCCATATCAACTGTTTCTCCATCCCCAAACCACACGTCACATTCACTAAAGGCGTTATTTTTAGAGTAAATTACACTTTAGTACTCTGAAGTTTACATCAAATTTCAGCGTTATACTTAGCCTCTTAAATTTTGCATTTTAGTTTCTTGATCTTTTCAAAATATAGCACCCGGGTCCATCTCCTACATTTTCCATTCGGAGGTCCGTTAGAAGGTGACGTGTACCATGTGGGCCCCACCCAAATTGAATATGATAATGACTTTAAGGGGGAAAAAAGAAAATTTATACCACCCCCTCACCAACGAGATATGAAAGCATCGGGAAAAAAATTGTGGGTCTTTAAATAGATGAAGTTGCTGCTAGCCCCAAATAAAACCCTAAATTTGAGATCTACTATTCTTTTTCAATTTTCACCATCTGCAACCTTCAAAATGGAGAATCATCTTTGTTCTAGTGATGCCGCGAGTAGTTTTCATTATGTTGAGCACTCCACACCACCTCAGACCTCCACACCAGCTCTTGTCAGTTCACCACCTCTGACAGACTTTGCTGCAGCTTCTAGCAGTCCATTACACGTGACAGACCTTGCTGCATCTTCTCAACCCATTATAGAATCCATGCCCTCAGCTCAGACAGCTTTCAGGTCTACTTTTTCACCTGTTACAGCCCCTATTATCCTTCAGCAGTGGAAGGTGTTACTGCTAAGCTAGTGTCTACTTTGAATTCAGATTCCACGGCTTTTTTTTCACATACTGGATCTGGAGATTCCACCTATGCTCCACATGCTCAGCTGGCCAATACTTCCTCTCGGCCTTCCATGGTTACAAGATGACAAGCTCGCCATTCTATGGTTACAAGGTCCAAAGCAAAACTTAACAGTACTCAATGAGTGGGCTTTCTTGCTGTTCAACCTTCTTCCTCTATTGATTTGTCTCACACAGAGCGTACAACCCACAAACAGGCTTTACATAATTGATAGAAGAAATATTGAACAATAATTATGAACTTTATTTCTACTGAGTATAACTTTGCAAGTGCACAAAATCGATGGAGATATTATATAATGACAAGCAAAGGTCGATCCCTCGAGGACTTGTTCAACGATTAACCCAATTAAGTTCATATTTGTTAACTTAGAGAAAAACACACACACACGCCAATGGGGGGTTTATGATTTTAGAATTGAAAATTAAAGACAAGTAAATTACAGTGCAGAAAATAACAATGCAAGAATGAAAGGTTGATTGTTTGTTAACTACGGCAAATTAAGGCTTACTATCCACTCTAACCAATTATAGTTACTAATCAGATTTCCTTGACCTAATTACTATGCATTCTCTGAATTAGGTGCCCGTGCCTAGGTCCTGGCGTTGGTTCACTAGACAAATCTTATTCCCTCTTACTTAGCATGTTCTAAACAGGGAATATGCCTATAACATCTATTACCTACCGTTTAAGATGATGCATGAAGTACAAAGAGAATTTAATGACACCACACTAGCCTCGAAAAGTGACATGCAATCCTAGGTCGTCATGAGTTAAGATTACAAGTAAGTGTCCCAAATACCCTCGATGCTACAAATCACATGATGATATGATGGTCACCCAAGCAATTACATCAATAATTATATGCAAACAAGGTAGCTAATCTTATAGGCATAAATTAAGATCATTAAGCAAAGTAATCTAACTTATTCAACATGCATAACAATCATAATTAAGAGCTAGAAATCTAATCAATGAACTAACATGGCTAGGGCTTCAAGCAGCCCTAATCCTAAAATGAACTACTCACTCATAACTGAAATTAAAACAAAGATAATTGAAATCATAAGTAAATTGTAATAATAAAAATACAGTTACAAAATAGATTGTTGAAGAATAGGAACAACAGAAGACACGACAGGGCCTTCCTCTCCAAGCTCCACGCACAACACTCTCCACTTTGGAAAAATAAAAATTGTTTGAATTTAAAACTGAATTACAAAGAATGTATGCAGCTAGGGTTCTCCAGTATGGTATCTCTAATAATGTGTGAAAATCTGGTCCTCCAAACACTGAACAAAGGTCCCCTTTTATAGACAAAGGGAAAACCTTGTCCTACAAGGATTAGAATTAGAAACCCTAGCCTAGAGTGTTGTAGAACAGTTATTGTACTTCTAAGTAATTACAAAGTCCCTAAAATCAATAAGAACCAATAAGAACACGGTTGGGAGTGTGAATGCAAGCTGGCAAGTGGGAACACAAGCTGGCCCCTGGCAGCTTGCGGTCTTCCCGCGGTCAGACGCTAGAACTTAGAACTTGGCCCTTGGAATGTATTCGTCGCGCCACGGCGCGCCTTGATACTTGAATGGCTTCTACACATGCCAAGGAGTTTACAAACGCCTCATGTCTCGATCGAATGGCCATAGGTACGAAAAGGGCCTCATTGTAACTCAACTCTGGCGCATACGTGTCTTTAGGGCGCAATTAGGCGGACAATGAGCAAGTGTCCATATAAGGATATGGGACCACGCTTTTGAGGCGTACCATGAGTATAGTAGAAGCGTAACTTGGTTTGGCTAAGCGCATAAGGTTCAGAATTGGCGCAGAAACTAGGCGTAGAGACTTGATACTTGGCCCTCGGCTGGGATCCTTAGGACATGTACTCGACATGTCCTAGCATGACCTTGGCACATCTTGGAGACGAACTTGATGTCTTGAGACACAGGTCTGGGACCCGGATGGTATGAGTTGAGGTACTTGGACAAGGACCCAAAATAGGGCACATTGGCGCACTTAGGACCCAGTTCAGGACCTGATATTGAAATGAGGACATCTCCTTCATCTGAACTCCGATTTGAATCATTCTTTTTGCATTTTTCTCATAATTTACCTATCTTTCCAAATTTGCACAAATCTCACAAGATGATCATTTTCTACTATTGATGGCACGAAATCATTCAAAATACATGTAAGAGAAGCATATAAAGACATCAAAATTATGCATAAATAATGACTTATCAATCATCCTCTGTGGTGTGAGGCTATGAAGGAAGAATTGAATGCATTGCATCAACATCGTACATGGAAGCTAGTTCATTTACCTCCTAATCGTAGTGTTATAAGCTGCAAATGGGTTTTCAAACTGAAGCACAACTCCGATGGTTCTATTGCTCGTTACAAGACTCAGTTGGTTGCTAAAGGATATTTACAATAGGCTGGTATTGATTATGGTGAAACCTTCAGCCCCGTGGTAAAACATACTACTGTTCATCTTGTTTTAGCACTTGCTGCTCATTTCAATTGGTCTTTGAGGCAATTAGACGTGAAGAATGCTTTTTTGCATGGCTATCTCAACGAGGAAGTGTACATGGAACAACCCCTTGGTTTCGTTGATTCTAGTGCTCCTTCGTTGGTTTGTAAACTTGAGAAATCTCTGTATGGTTTGAAGAAAGCGCCTCGTTCTTGGAATGAAAGGTTCACTACACATATGTTATCACTTGGGTTTCTTTAGTCATTATCTGATTCTACCATATTTTTTTTGAAGTAGGATGCTATTATGATTATTGCCTTACTATATGTGGTCACTGGAAACAATCCTCAGGCCATGACTCAGTTGATTGCTGCTCTTAGCCGTGAGTGTAACAACCCGTCCCGAATCCTCGGCAAACGGCATTGCTATGGCCACCAGAATCCTCCAGCGCAGCCCCTGGTGACAGCCTTGCGCACGTACACCAGCCCAAAGGTATTGTTAGCGAGGCCCCTGTCCAAATCCTCTAGCTGCAACCTTTGAGGATCGAACCCAGGCCAAGCCTTTTTATTCACCTTTTGCCCATTTGACCTCCTTCAGCCTTACGGTGAGGCACCGCAGAGCCATTGCTTGATCACCCTTTTTCTCTCCAATTTCTCCTCGGGGGATCGGGAATTAGATTTTTTGATAAAGGCTTGAAGTGTTGGCGAAAATTTTGTGCATCCATGGTTTTCCCAATATGTCGTTGTAGGGAGAGTATTTGTCCACTACATAGAACATTTGGGATGTAACGATGAGCGGCGAATGGACGTCAAGTTGGAAGGTGCCAACGGTCATGCTTGTTGAGCCATTGAAACCCCGTAGCGGGATTGGCTTATTCATTGTGAAATTGTCCAATCCCATTTTACGAATAGTTTCCCAGTTAAGGATGTTGGCCACGCTTCCTTCGTCGAAGTGAATTTGATCGACTTCAACTTGAGCGATATGAATTGAAATGACGAGGGCGTCATGGTGGGGCCAGTCGAGGTTGCCTTTCTCCTTCAGGGAGTAGCCAATGACTATTCATTAGACACCCCGGGGTGGCGAGATGGGATACCTGGGCCAAGGCCAGAGCATCCCGGATCTTCCTTTTTTTTTCTGCTTGGAAGTGGTTCCAAGCAGTTCCGACTCAGTGATGATCGTGTTGATACGAATCACCTTAGATGGTGGCTCCTTAGGACCCTTGTTTTCGAGACGTTCTGAGACTTTCTCGGTGATGTACTCGATGCAATTCCCCTCTTTGATGAGATTTTGGAGATATCTCTTAAAGGTCTTGCAAGTGTTAATGGTGTGGCCATAACAATCATGGTAGAAACACCAATTCTTCTTGTCAGTTTTCTTGGTCACCTTTGACGGGTGCTCGCTTCTTGTGATAGGACCCCTCCCGAATTTTTCCTTCCATCCCGGATTATAAGTGTTGGAGTATGGATAATTCCGAGGTCGTACACCATTGTTGAAGCCTCCCGCAAAGTTAGCTTCTTCCACCGTTGGACAATCTTGTGAAGTATGTTCTTGAATTGAGCATACTTCATAGATTTGACCGCCTTTGGCCTTCTCGTTGCAAAGCTTCTTCACCATTGCCGTGAGTTGAGCATGGCGTCGTCTTTGTCATCAGTGTACGCATCACCAGTAGTCCTAGAGGAATGACCTCTGTAGCTAAATTGTGTCTCCCTTGCATCTGCCATCCTTCCTGGGCTTGGTCATGGTGAGCCTTGTATCGAAGATTCTCTCGAAGATGGTCCACTTGATGAGCTGTGCAATGATCCCTTGGCAGATCCTTGCGATGACATAAAACAAAGTACCTAAAAGAGTTTAAAAAAACTGAAGTTAATAAATCCAAACTAAATGGACACCGTTGAGGGACAAGTCCCCGACAACGGTGCCAAAAACTTGAAAGTAAAAATAAAGGACAAGAATATGCACTCTATCTTTAACGGTTATATCTTTTCAAGTATACAAAATCGGATATGATAATATATTGGCAAGCAAATGTCGATCCCTCGAGGACTTGTTTCAACAATTAAGTTCACTTAAGTTTCAATCTTAATAACTTGATTAAAAACACACAAAACACTAAAAGAAAACAAAGAACACGCCTAGACCTAGACTCACACAACCCTAGATATGCAAAGACTCTAAAACATCAAAAAGGACTCTAAAACAAACAAAGACAACAAAGACTCAAACTACTCCAAATAAGGACACAACAATAACACACGCGGGGTGGGTGGGGGGGTGGTGTTGGTTTATGATTTTGGAATTCTGAAAATTAAAATAAGTAAAATGCAGAAAATAACAATGCAAGATTGATTGATTGATTGATTTTACGAACTAAGGCAAATTATGGCTTACTATCCCCTCTAACCAATTATAGTTATTAACCAGATTTCCTTGATTCAATTACTATGAACTCTCTGAATATAGTGACAACGCAAAGATCCCGATGGTTGGCCCACTCCACATATGTTATTCTCTCTTACTTGGCATGTCTTAAGCATGATGTATACCTAGAACGTCTATCACCTACCGTTTAAGATGATCCATGAAGTACAAAGAGAATTTAATGACACTACACTATCCCTAGAAAAGTGATGTGCAATCCTAGGTTGTCATGAGTTTAGATTACGAATAGGTGTCCCTCCACCTACCTGTGATGCAACAAATCACAAGATGATATGATGGCCCATCAAGCAATTACATCAATAATTACATGCAAACAAGGTAGCTAAGCTTATAGGAATAAGTTAAGTTCATTAAGTATAGTAATCCAACTTATTCAGCATTCATAGCAATGAAAATCAAGAGCCAGAAATCTAATTAAATAACTAACATGGCTAGGGCTTCAAGCAGCCATAATTCTAAAAGAGACTACTCACACATGATTGAAATTGAAACAAACATAATTGAATTCATAAAGTAAAAGCAATAGAAGTAAAGAAGCAAAGGAAATTATTGAGGATGAAGCATATCAGAAGACCATGCCCAAGCTTGTCCCTCCACTGCTCACGCACAACTCTCTCACGAGCAGAAAATTAAAGTGTTTGAATTGAAAAATTGAATTACAATAATAAAGTGCGGCTAGGGTGTCAAGATATCCTCACTCGTGAGCCTTTCAGTCCTTTAAATTGGCCTATAAACCTTTACAATGCATGAGACAATCTAGGACAGAATCCTAATAAAAAACTGACTCAAAACTCCTATCCTAGTTAGGAATGAAAAATGACTCAAAAAGGTAATCCTTGTTGGATTTAGAGTAGGAATTGCGGCAACTTTGTAAGATAAGTCTTCTGAGCTTTCTTGCATGCTAAGGAAGCTTCTAGAGTCTTCTGGAGTTTGCTGGGTCGTCAAGGACTGGGCCTAGCCAACCCTAAGTGCTTGAAACATAGCTGGGCTAGATTATGGGCTCCAAAACCTTCAAAATTGGACTTTTAAGAACTTAACATGTCATTGACCAATCCAATCGAGACAAACCATTCCAGGCACTTCCAAATGATGTATCTAGTATGGTTCTAGGCTTTGTCCCACTCAAAAGCTTGTAGAAAAGTCGATGGCCCAATTTGGCTCAAATAGGGCTCCTAAGAAGTCTTTAGGGAAAAACAGGATACAAACGAGTCATTGCCATTTCCAGGCGAGACACAGGCTTCCATTAACTTAGATAGGTCATTTTAAGTCCAACTATGAGTGGTGTCTCACTTTATTCCATCGAATTGCAAGTCAAGGCCTCTTTTGAACCTCCCGGGCCTCAAATAGGGCCAGAGGAACTCCTTGGCTGAGGAACCAAGGAAGCACCTTGGGCACGATCTGGGACTCCGCTTTTGGGGCACACCAGGCTCTTATTATAGGCGTGGCATGGTGCTGCATGGCGCATGAGGTTCTAGGTTGGTGCAACTTAGCGCATCGCAGGTTGAACGTGGACATGTCACAAGACTTGCCTGGCATGGCTTGGCTTGAGATAGGAACTTGGCGCAGGGACTTGGTACATGACCTTGGCCCTCGACTGGCATCTTCTTGAGACATGATGTTGGCGCAAGACTAAGACCTTCATAGGGATGTGGCAAGGTCCTCTTTGGGGGGTGACTAGGACATGTCAAGGGCATGTCCTTGACCTCGATAGGGGTTCTTCTGGGACTCGATAGGGACTCAGTAGGATGTCTCTCTGATATGTCACAGGACATATCCTGGGCTGGTTCTTGGCTTGTCTTGGCATGCACCAAGACCCGGTTTTGGACTCAATTTGAGGCCCGATATTCAACTTGAGACATCTCCAACGCGCTACTGCACATGGCTACTCACCCCTGACCTTCACTGCCGGCGCTATACCACCGGCAGGAATCCGCCTTTTCGGTCGATTTTCAAACCTTGATATCTCTCTCAATTCTCAACCAAATTCGATGTTCTAATAATGGAAATCTATCTACTCGAGCCAAGGAATCTAAACATGAACTCCAACTCGAAAACCCTTACATGTGGTGGCCGAAAATCAAGCTAGAAGTTCCGGTCAGTTTTTTGGGCCTTTGTTTCTCCGTCCACCAAGGTCCTCACACTTCAAGAATGATATGGTTGAGCTCATGGGGAAGAGGGGAAGCATTGTGTGTCCTTAGTTTGGTCTAAAATGGCCAAGAAATTTGATGATGATGGTGATGTATTTTGTGTGGTCACAGAGATGAGAGAAAAGTCGAGAGAGAAGGAGAAAAAGGGAGAGAAATATTTGAAAATTTTGGAGAGATAAGGAGATAAGGTGCTTAAAAAAAACTTGGGTCAAAATTACCAAAGTGCCCTTGCACTTTGTAGACCCCTAACTCTCTTATCCGGACTCCGCTTTTCGCTTTCCGCCTATCTATGAACTCGTGAGTTCTAGACCTACGCGATGGTCCAAGAAAAACTTCCAAATGTTTTCCCAAACTAAAAGCGACCTTCGAACCCCGAGGTTAAAATTATCCTTTTCTAAATTAAATTCTGAAAATCGCATAATTAAGTTACAGGGTCGTTACAACTCACCCTCCTTAAAGAAATTTCATCCTCGAAATTCATACCCGTCACTGGAACAACTATGGAAAATGGGCCCGCATCAGTGCCTCGGGCTCCCACTTAGCTTCCTCCACATTATGATTCATCCACAAAACTTTGACCAGGGGATAGTCTTTCTGCGCATTACTTCTCCTTCCAATCTAGAATCTATACTAGTTGTTCCTCAAAGCTCAAGTCATCCCTCAGCTCAATTGGTTGCACCCCCAGCACACGGGATTCATGAAACAGATACCTCTGGAGCATAGATACATGAAATGCATCATGAACCTTCAAAAGTTCTAGGGGTAGGGCAAGTCTGTAAACCACGGGTCCTATCCTCTCAATGATTTCATAAGGCCCAAATTAATGAGGACTCAGCTTCCCTCGTCTACTAAACTTCACAATTCCTTCCTAAGGAGACAACTTCAAGAACACTCGACCTACGGCCTCAAACTCGAGATCCCTAATCCGATGGGCTGCACAACTTTTCAGGCAGTCCTAATTTGCTTTTAGTCTTTCCTTGATGATTCTAACCTTTTCCTCTTTCATTCCAATGACCTCTGGTGTCAGTAGTCTTCTCTCACCTACCTCATTCCAGCACACAAGTGTCTGGCACTGTCTCCCATATAGTGCCTCAAAAGGAGACATCCCAATGCTAAATTGAGAACTATCGTGGTAGGCAAATTCCATCGAGGCTAACTGTGAATCCCAATTCCCCTTAAATTGTAGTACACAGGCTCTCATAATCTCTAATGGCTTAGTCCTACCTAATTCCAGCCTCCATCTTCATCCTAATGATACCCAATGGCGGATCTCAAATACAATCCATGCTTCCCGGAGTTCCACCAACAACGGCAAGTAAACAGGCTGCAATTACGCCAAGGAACCCACTGACTTCCTACTCAAGGCCTCCGCCACTACATTGGCTTTCCCCGGAATGAAGCATCGATGTACACCTCGAAGCTTCCACTGTCATTCAAAAGGGCTAACACCGGAGCAGAAGTTAACCTCCTCTTAAGTTCTTGGAAACTCTGCTCACACTCATCATCCCATTCAAATTTGATTCCCTTCATAGTCAACCGAGTCAGTGGAGCAACTATCATAGAGAATCCTTCTACAAACCATCTATAATACCCTGCCAAGTCCAGAAAGCTCCTTACCTCTGAAACTGTCCTCGGGTGTTCCTAATTAGCTACCGCTTCTACCTTCGGAGGATCCACACAAACGCCATCTACCGAGATCACGTGACCCAATAATTCCACACTGGTCAACCAAAATTGACATTTACTGAACCTGGCGTATAGTTGCTTTTTCCTCAGAGTGTTCATCACCAACCTCAAGTGTTTCTCATGCGCCTTAGCACTCTTCGAATATACTAGAATATCATCAATACACACAATCACAAATCGATCTAAATTCCGTCGGAACACCATGTTCATCAAGTCCATAAACACCACCGGTGCATTAATTAAGCCAATGGGCATCAACAGGAACTCATAATGCCCATAGCGTGTCCTGAATGCCATTTTGGGAATGTCTTCTTCCTTGATTCTCAATTGATGGTACCCAAGTCATCTCGCTCATTTTAACTGATCAAACAAGTCATCAATTTGTGGCAAAGGGTACTTATTCCGCACCGTAATCTTGTTTAATTGCCAATAATCAATACACAACCTCAAACTTCCATCCTTCTTCCTCACAAATCACACCATATTGATCAAAGGAGACACACTCGGTCGAATAAGCCCCATATTGACCAAATCCTGTAACCGAGTCTTTAACTCTCTCAACTCTGTCGGTGCCATCCTATAAGGTGCCTATGATATAGGTTGGGTACTGGAAGAAGCTTTATGGTGAATTCGATCTCCCGGTGGGGTGGCAACCCCGGAAGATCTTCTGGAAACACATATGGGAACTCATTCACTACCGGAATGTCCTCCAACCTCAACGGAGTATCCCAAGAATCAATCATGTGAGCTAGATACCCCTCACAACCTTCCCTTAAATAACTTCTTGGTCGTCAAAGCTGAAATCATAGGTGAGGGTAAAACTCTCTGATCTCCCTAAAAAGTAAGCTCTAGCAAACCAGGACTTCTAAACACCACTCTCTTATCGAAATAATCAATGGAGGCATGATGAGTAGTTAATCCATTCCCAAAATTACATCAAAATCATAATTATCCAAGGGAATCAAGTCTGCCTCTAGCACATAACCTCCCACTACCACTGGATAATCGAGTATTACAGGTTTGCCACTAGCATTCCTCCGGTTTGGGTGCTAATACCCAAATCCCAACCAATCGGCGATAACTCTCTATCGACCAAAAATAAAAACCCCGAGAAACAAAAGAATGTACAGCACCCAGGTCCATTAAAACGCGAGCCCCATTATCAAAAGAAATAACTTACCGGTAACCACTTCCGTAGTAACCCTACTCAGAAAACAGTGGTCATCGCCTGATCCAACTTATCTAGGGTATGTCTAAGGTCGGCTTCAACACGAAATCTTGTACACGTATTGGAGGCATCTCGTCGAGAAGAAACAAAATTCGTCAATACCACAAATAATATGCACACTAAGTGTGCGGTCTGAAGGAATTTAAACCTAAATCTCTGATACCTAGTTGATAGGACCCCTCCCGAATTTTCCCCTCGAAATCCTTGAGAAGTCCTGCTTCTCTCTGACAACACCTAAAACCTCAAAATAATTCCTAAAATACCCTCATCAATTCAACAAGACTTTACGAGAATTCTACCAAAAATTCGGCAGAATCTCCCCCGTAAATTGATCAAACCACCTTCCACCTGTCAGACAAAGGATTCAATTCTAAAATAATATCCAAACAGTCTAGATCAACTCACTCTAACCAACTCCAAGTCCAAAATTACCAGTCTACTGAAATAATTTCAATTAGTCCCAAATGGTAAATCAGAGCAACAAGGTTGGCATATAAAGTTTAGAAGTCTACAAACCCTACTCGGAGCTAGTATGGCAAAAGTGCAGCCAGAAAGCGATGCCTCTGCCTCTGAAAGTACCCTCGTCGACTTCAATGGCCTGGAGGGGACGTAAAACAGGGAAAAGTGTGAGGAGATAAAAATAATGATAATTAAAACACAAATACCAAGGAAACGCAGTTTTCCCCTCCAGAAAGAAAACCATGCATGCATTATGTAAAGTCTTTTTTAAAATAGTTATTTAAACTAGAAGTAATCACGAAAGAATTTATCGGAATTCCATTTAGTAATTGAAAATCCAACCGGACCCACGTAAATCTGTACCATATAAAACAATCCGTGGTCTACAACCATGCTTTAAAACCTTCATCGTAGGTGCTTAAAAATATAAGAAAACTTGGATGTTTAAATCACGAAAACATTCTACTATCCTCTAAAATAATCTCGACCCGAAGCTCAATGTCCAGGGCAGACCATCCCGAGGACATGCCCTCCTAACCACTGCCGAAAATACCTCAAGGCAATGGCTAGAACTCGAGAGGTCCAACCAGGGGACCTACTCTCCGCATTACCGAAAATACCTCAAGATCATGTCTCAGAGATGAACACGCATGATCGAAAATATCTCAAGATCATGCAGTCACATGATCGAAAATACCTCAAGATCATTTGCCAGAAGTACCTCAATGATCACATGACCGAAAATACCTCAAGATCATGCGGTCACATGACTGAAAATACCTCAATATCATGTGCGAGAAGTACCTCAACGATCACATGACCGAAAACACCTCAAGATCATATGTCGGAAAAAACCATAATTACTGATGATGGTATAAATACTAAAAATGGTAACATAAATCCAAGATCCAATTTCAAATCCTTTTTCCTGTCCTAAGCCAAACTCGTAGAAAACTAGGGCCAACAGCTCAAAATCCAACAAGTCGAACTCCCGGGCCTAAGCCCAAAGTTGTAAGCTCGGCCGAAGCCAAAATCCAAAAGTATCCATAAACCCGAAGTCCATAAAGCCGGGCCATAACCCAAAACTTCATTTTCAAGTTCGTTATTGCAAATCCATATCCAAAAATAATTCACTAGAATAATTAAATTCCCGAAATTCATCAAAGTTAATAAATCATTTTAGAATAATTATTCCAATTTATCAAAATTCATATTTGATAAAAATTTATTTAAAATATACGTTTATGCATGCATTAAAATTTACAAAATCAAAATCCACTCACCGAAGGTCCGATTAAGCTCAACCTTGAGCTGTACGCTCCTCTACCATCCCCGTAGCGGTATCGCCTATAAAAGCAACAATCGAGATTACTAAACGATAATTAGAAACCTAAAATTCAACCCCCAAAGTTCCAGGAGTACACACTCGTTCTAACGCATAAAAAGTAACCTTGGATGACTAAAACAGCCCTTAAACGATCTCTAATTGACCCGAAACCTACGTCAAAAGATACAGAATGTCGAAAACATGCAAATGCAATTTGCTGGAGCTCGAGGCAGGGCCCCACGCGTTGCCACGCGCATGTGACAGTATGGGAGTCCCCCTCCTCCCACGCGCTACTACACAAGGCTGTATGCCACTGACCTTCGTCGTCGGTGCTACAATACCACCAGGCAGAATCCACCATTTTTGGTCGATTTTCAAACCTCGATATCTCACATAATTCTCAACCAAATTCGATGTTCAAATAATGGAAATCCAGTCAAATTTTTGGGCCTTTGTTTCTCCGTCCACCAAGGTCCTCGCGCTTCAAGAATGATACGGTTGAGCTCGTGGGGAGGAGAGGAAGCTTTTTGTGTCCTTGGTGGTCTAAAATGGCCAAAAAATTCGATGATGATAGTGATATGTTTTGTGTGGTCACGGAGAAGAGAGAAAAGTCGAAAGAGAAGGAGAGAGACAGTGAGAAATATCTGAAAAATCTGGAGAGATAAGGAGATAAGGTGCTTAAAAAAATTCTCGAGTCAAAATTACCAAAGTACCCTTGCACTTTCTAGACCCCTAACTCTCTCATCTGGACTCCAATTTTCGAGTGCCGCCTGTCTACGAACTCGTGAGTTCGAGACATACGCGATGTTCTAAGAAAAACTTCCAAAATTTTTTCCAAACTAAAAGTGACCTTCGAACCCCGAGGTTAAAATTGTCCTTTTCTAAATTAAATTTTGAAAATCGTATAATTAAATTAATGGGTCGTTACATCTTGGAACAACGTTTATTCTTGATTTTGTTATAAATTTAGTTGATGGGCACTCCGAAGTGCTGGTTTGGCATTCCAGTGGAAGGGGCGTCGAAAAATCAATTCGGTTTTCACTTGTTGGATTTTTCGGACGAGGATTTGTGGGTGGCGTCAACATTGGATGGCTTTGAGCTCTTGGTGGGCTTCTCACCCATCTTGGCGTGCTCCGTGGTGCGAGCCGCGATCTTTTTGTCTTCCTAGCAGGCATGTCGCTCGGCTAGGGAGACCATTTTTTGTGAGACTGTGAGCATTGTTTGAAGGCCTTTTTTGTGACACAATGTCGTAGTACAATTGGCTATCCTGGGGTAGCCCTTGTTTAACACCATTACATCGACAAGGTCGTTTGTCGCTGCAACCTACGATGTGGGATTTCTCCTTGCAAAACCTTCGAATGTAATGGCGGAGGGATTCCTTAGATCTCTTCTCACAGTGAAGAGATGGATGTCTTTTACTTCGACGGTCGAAGTTGTGAATACTCCTTCACAAAGGCAAGGGCTAGTTCCTCGAAGGAGGTAATGGATCTCCGAGGGAGATGTTTAAACCAAGTCATTTATTGTCCTTGGAGAGAAACTTGGAGCACTTTGCGCATGCGTGCGTCACTGTGCCGATGTGGCACCATGATGCCCCGGTAGTAATCAATATGTTTCACAAGATCCATCGTTCCTTTGAACTGTCCAAAATTCGGAGCCGTGAATCACTGTGGTAATGGTTCAATCTTAATATTCAGGATGAATGGTGAAATTGAGGAGATCCTGAGCTAGCGACGTAGGTCTTCCTATAAATATCCATCGCGTTGGACGCCCTGAAGACGTTGGTCAATATTCTTCGGATGTCGTCAGCATGCAAGTGGTTTCGACGCGGCGGGGCACCGCAGCGACCAAGCTGGTGCCGACTCCCTTACATTTCTGCATCCGAGCTTGACTGCGACGGCGTGTACGTCTCGTCTTCCTCGTTGTTGTTCATTGATTGTCCGAAACTATCGTTGACTTTTCTGTTTGAACGAGTATGTGTATTCCGAGATGCCATTTGTCAAGAGGAATTTCAGTGGGGGATATGGGCTTGTGAGCCAGTGCCGACTCATCCTCCTAGCCAATCGTGACGGTCTTTGACGTGGCCGAACACTTTCGCTGGGAGTATAACTTTCTTTGTCGAAATTACTTAGGGAAATGTCACTCGACATGGTTCGGCATCGAACATGTTCTTTGCCGTGTCTACAGGTCTCATTTTTCTGGGAATTTCGTGGTTTGGTACTCCTCCTGGTGGCCCGGGAAGCTCTTCTTTCGGCCAAGAAGTGATGCAGAACATCTGCCTGAACCTAGACTTGGTTGCTGACATGCTCAACTTGCTGGTATAAGTTAGCATGTGTGGGTGATCTCCCGGAAGTGCGGCCATTACGCTCGACATGTCGGTATTTGCACACCGATTGGCGCATTATTTCCCAATCTTCCTGGTCATCCTACCCCCTGGCGTCGCGAAGGTCATCTATGATAATTCGCAGGTCTACGTTTTCCAGCTGCCAACTAGTGGCATTCCGGGACGCTTTGCCTACAAATCGTCCATCGGAATGCTGAAATTACGTAGGTTTATGATTGGCTTCAACTTCCTGAGTTAGGGCGCCGAGGTTAGACATTGTCACGACAGGCCGTTTGGGATCATTAGGTTGCGTGGGCACTAGGTCGGATTGCCGCTAGGCCGGATCCGGGAACTGGGCCAAGGGGCCTATAGTGGCGTGGGTCGGTAAGTGGCGGGCCCTTGATCTCGGGCTAGGGGGCGTGCTGCAAGCGGTGGCAACTGGGCCGTGAGGCCTGCGACAAGGCTAGTCGGGTCGTTGTGTCGCAGGACCTACTGCGGCAAGGTTAGCCAAGTCATTAGGTCGCGGGACCTGCTACGACAAAGGCTTCTCGACTTGGCAACTCGGTTGTCCTCTAGTGCGGGATGATGTGGCGGACGCGCTGGTCGCGTTGGATCTGGTGGATTGCCGTGTTCTTTCCCATTGTCTGAATTTTAACGAATAACGAAAATCAATAATTGGATGAGAAAAGTGAGAACTTTTGGATCGAAAAAGCACGCTTGAGAATTTCTCAACTCGGCTCTCAATGAAAGTACCTGATGTTGATGTAAAAATCGTCCAAATTGAAATTCATCGTTCAATCCCTACACACAAGAAAACAGACAACTGAGGTTAAGGTTCAAGAGGCAACTGAGGTTCAGGTTGAAGAGGCAACTGAGGTTAAGGTTGAATCTCGAGCTAGGGGCTCAACCAAGAACACTCTGATGCCTACATCAGTTTAATCGTAGAAAGAAAACTAAAGAGCAATTTATGAAAATAATTTAGGTGTACCTGAGAAGTGAGGGGACACCCTCTATTTATAGTGGAGACCAGAGGTCTTCGGAGCTTCTGATTAGTTGAAAAAAGTTGTAATGAATAAGTATCGGGAAATAATTATTTATTATTGCCTTTTTAATAATAAATAATTCACTAGGAAGTTATTTATTATTGGTCGGATGAGGGTTCTAATTAATAAATAATTCTTTAAAGTAAGGTAGTTTATTTACTAATTGACTCATAGTTGAATAATAATTCTCATGGGATATCATTCATTATTGTGATATAATCACTATCAACTAATATATTTAACTAGTAAATACATTTAATTAATACACAGTAATTATATGCTGATAATAATTCTAGTAGAAACAGATTAGTAATTATGTAAATTATGGGTCAAGTGATAACTCCACAAATTTTAGATATTTTAGAGTTCCACATATTATAAAACCGATTAACTTGTTGGTTTAACCGAGGTGAACATTTTTTTTTGGATCGAAAAGAGAACCTATATATTGAATAGTAATGCGATTACAAGCATGGACAATAAGAGGGACCTCATTAAAACCTCCCATAAAACCTGCTAATCGGGAACATCCGGTGAGGAAAAAGATTGCCCCAGTCCTGCAAAAAACTCAAGGAAAACAAAGCAAGCCAGCCAAGAACATGACAATGGGAATTCGCTGGCACTATCAACCAACCCTACTCTAGATCAGCTGCAAGGGCAGCACTAACCCAAGGAGGTGCTTCATCAACCTAGACCCGAAAGCCTTGTTCCACTAACCCAGCTTGCTCTAGCATATGCGCCACCCTGTTGCCATCCCGCTTCTGAAAATTGATCATGCAAGTCCAATCTGTTTCATAAGTCTTGAAGCTTCAAACACCAACGCCCTAAACAAGCCCCGATATTCAGCTCTGCCATTCAACATTGCCACCACTTCCTGGGAATCCATCTCCAACATAATATTTTGAAGCCCCTTTGTCGTACTACTCTTAGTCCTGCACACGCTGCCTCCAGCTCCACCCTAACGGCCTGCAATCCCGGCGTCCCTCCGGCAGAAAAACAGCCCAAGAAGTGACCACTAGAATCTCGGATGACACCTCCTAGGCCCCTAGCACTGCCTACGCATCTAATGGCACCATCACAATTGAGCTTCAGGTTTGGCGCTGGAGGGCACAGCCACCTTGAACCTCGACGCGGCGAAGTCACAACAGCTGCAGCCTTAAGCTGCCGAAATTTAAGCACTTCCTCCATCAGCTGGTCCGCCACCAATGTAAGGCGAGGTGAACTTACTTTCCAACCTCATATTTAATTTTGAATTTTTTTTCCGACATTTATTTAGAAATGAAAAGAAACCTCCTTTTGAGAATCCCAACACTGACGAATAATTCACTGGCCGGATGGTACTCTACTTTCTTCCCCATTTTTCAACTTGTGGATCCCATCACAGCCTGTCTAAAGCTCTCATGCCTGTCCTAATTTATGGAGCAAATCCCGCCCACTTCATCATTTCCCATTACATTTACATGATGCCACAGTGAATCATTTTCATCTTCATTCCTTTTCACAAACATGTGGCACTCACACTCAAAACCACTCTTCCTCCACCTCCACCTCCTCCTCCTCCTCCTCCCCGCCGCCCTCCCCCTCTCCCCCTGCCGCACCGCCTGCGGGCCCGTCCCCATCAAATATCCCTTCGGCCTGGACGACGGCTGTGGCGCCCCCCAATTCCGCGGCATGCTCAACTGCTCAACCGACCTCTTCTTCACAACCCCATCCGGCAACTACAAAGTCCAGTCCATAAACTACGACAAGAAAACCATGGTCGTTTACGACCCCGCCATGTCAACCTGCTCCATCCTCCAACCTCACCACGACTTCCTCATGACCCCCGTCCAATCCGCCATCATCCCTCCCTCATCCGACACCGTTTTCGCCCTCCTTAACTGCTCCGTCGATTCGCCTGTCCTCAACCACTACAAGTCCCTGTGCTTCAACTTCTCCGGACACTCCTGCAACGAACTCTACGACTCCTGCAATGCGTTCCGCATTTTCCGTTCCGTTTTAACCAACAGTGTTAACGCCACCAACAGTAACAGTAACGGTACTAGTAGTAGTATTGTTACTAATTATTCGCCGCCGTGCTGTTTCACGGGGTATGATACGGTGAAGTTCATGAGCATGAACATTTTGGACTGTACGCATTATACTAGTGTGACTAATACGGATGATCTGAGAGGCTTGGGGCCGTTGGAATGGGTTTATGGGATTAAGCTCAGCTTCGCCGTGCCGGAAACCGGGTGCGAGAGGTGTGCTCAGTCCGGTGGGACTTGTGGGTTTGATACCGAGACTGAAGTGGCTCTCTGCCTCTGCTCAACTTCCGCCAATTTCACTAGACAATGTGGTAATAGCAGATGATGATCTTTTATGTTATACTGTTAGACGGTGAATTTAATTTAGTTGATTAATGATTTTGATTCTCAGTCTCGAACAATTGTGAACATTTTCGTTGCACTAATTTGGGGTTTGTTTGATGTTTAAATTTCAGGTGCAGGAAGTGTTATATCCGAAGGGCAGGATTGTGCTCATCCCAGTATACCGTTTCAAGCATTGTTTTTAGTTTTGGGGGCCAGCATTGTAAATCTTTTTGGATGATTGTGGGATATATGCTGACTTGGCGGGATGGTGTTTAAGCATTAATCTTTCTTTTATTCGAAATTTCAAGAGCATAATGTTCTTGAAATGGCGTAACATGTAATTTTTAAGGAGTATCTTGTTACATTTATTTGAATTTGAAAATTCAAACTCTTTTCGATAATCTAACTTGTTTAAGACCGTACGTGTGCAACCAAGCTAGGCTGAGGGTACGTGAAACTACATATAACTTTGAAGCGATTGTGATTCTTCAAGATTCAACTCGTATAATTTTAAGTTTATGTGAAGTGTTCACTCTGTTCAAAGTGAGCTTTTATGACTTGATAATTAAGATATGCATGATTGTTTATCATAATTGAATATTAATTAAGACGTGCATCCACTGCACGCCGTAAATAAGATGCTATGCTTGACTTTTTAAAGCGATCAACTCTAAAAAAATTGAGTATTCACGTCGTGCAAAATTGCACTGCCTAAGTATCATATATTCTTTAAAAAAAATTTCAACCAATTTTTGTTTTTTGTTTTTGTTCCAGATTTTCATTTCTCTTTAACGTCTTCATTCCCAACCTCCTTTCTCTCTGCCAAAGCAAATTCTCCTCCTCTTTAATACGATGCGATACCGTATTCTTCAAATTCTGAAAGTTCAGTCTCCATTTCGAAAACAACTTTGAGTGGACAAAATCATCCCAAAGCATACACACACTAATAAAGTGACAATAACAATATTAAAAAAATAAAATAAGGGTAATCCGGACAACCCACCTTATGGTAAATCAAATTACATTAAGACTCCATATATATATATATATATATATATATATATATATATATATATACAATTTACCGGAGTACCATTCAATTACATAAGCGGAACCCTCGCTAAATCCAACTGTATCTACCATCTTAATAACCTGATCAAACCTAATAATAATTTTAACCATAAGTTTCAAGGAAAACATACATTTTCCCCTCCATAAGTAAAACCACACATGCATACGGTAAAATCATTTTAAAATATTTAACCAAATAAAGATAGTTATAAAGATCTTACCAAAAAACCCATTTATTAAATAAAAACCCATGGAACCCATAAAAACATGAACAATGAAAACATATCGTGGTCCACAATGTTGCTTTCAAAACTCTCCTCAAAGGAGCTTAAAATCATGAGAAAACTTGAACAAAAATTATTGTAAAGATATCCCACCATCCCCCTAATGATGGACCCTTTCCAAATTTCCTCTCAAAACCCATGAAAACCCCTTCTTTCGACAACTTAAAGAAATTCCCAACATACTCGTAAGTCCTTGCAATTAAATATGAGAATTCTGCAAAAAATCCGACAAAATCTACTCTTAAGGACTGGTTAACCGTCTTCCACCTGTCAGACGAAGGATCAGATAACACTCCAAATTCCAACAGTACCAACCATCCAATGATGTAACCACAATTTTACAATCCGTCCAAAAGACTTATCAGACCATCTAGGTAGGATAAGTAAAATACATAAACAAATATCCTACTCGATAGTCTAGGTAAACGCGCAGTTGAAAATTTAATGTCTCCGTCTCTGGATATGCCCACGTCAACTCAACAACCTGAAGGGGATTTAAAATACGAAAATTGTGAGTGAACAAAATAATCATTTAAAAATCATTTACAAGGAAAACATACATTTCCCCCTCCATGAGTAAAATCATGCATGTATAACATAAAATTCCTTTTTATATAAATATAATATATAGATAATCCAAAAAGCTACCGAAAAAATCCATCTTTTGTTAAAACACTAGATGGAACTCACGAAAATCCGAATAATGAAAACATTCCGTGATCCACAACCCTACTTTGAAAACCCTCCTCAAAAGAGTTTAAAATCATGTAAACCGACCAGGACACAAAATATACATCAAAACATATCCCACTATCAAAACATTCCGTAGCTTGATACCCTCCACACACCCGATATACCTCGAGTTGTGCAGAAACTTATAATACGCGTAGACAGCCTCAACGACCTGGTAGAGAAATACCCCTCGACACCAGCGTCGGAGAACCCTCAACGATCTGGCGGAAAAAAACCCTAGACGCCAATCGGAGAAAACCTTGACCCTCGAAGACTAATTCAATGAAAACCAAAATCCATATTTTGAAATTCTTATTTCTTGGCTTAGGCCAAATTCATTGAAAAACTGGGTTTAAACTCAAAATCGTGGACTCGACCGAAATCTAAAATCAATTAAGTCAAACCATATAAAACCCGAAACCTGCGCCAACACAAACACATTTGCAATCCGTAGAAAATTGACCTCAAGCAGATTAACCAAGACTACCAAAGAAAGTCCACAAAGCAGTGACCTAAATTCAAAACTGAACAATTGAATTGCTCCAACCCCAAGTGATACAAGCAACAATTCAAGCTAATTTGAATCTCATTCAATGACCAACGCCCTAAAATCAAACACAGCAAATCATTGAGCTCAATTCTGAATATTTCAACATCTTCTAAATTAGCAAAGCTATAATCTTTCAATCAAACACCCAAAATAAAAAAAAGCCTTATGAACTTCAGCAACTGGGTAAGACCAAGAAATCACAAAAGTGAGCAAAATAATGAAAAGCAACCACAATTTGGCATAAGAAAATATAAAAAATAAAAACTTAAAAGGGGAAGGGGTGAAGGCAGTGATGTGGCTCTGCATTCATTTATGTGTGCTTGGTTTTGTCGAAGAAATGAAATAATGAAATGTAATTAAGGGCCTAAGAAATGTTAAACTACAAATATCAAACACTGATTCAACAAAAGAGTCACAATTTAAACTCAAAATAAATTCCATGGCAAGGTCACTATTGCCTCCCAACTCAAAGAATAAAAACCAATCAAATCCAGCACAGAAACCCGTGATCAAATGACTTAGATCACTATCGCTCAAAGATTCAATCTCCGTGCAACCAGATCACAAAATTCAGAACAGATTACTCCCATTTTAAATTCAGAACAGACCATGCTTTGAACCAAAACACTGAAATTAACTTTGGAAAAAAGAAAAAGAAAACCCTACCTGTAGTTGTTTCTCTTGCCAAACTCCATATAAAGATTTTTGTACGGAATTACAGAAAAATAGCTAGCTGAGATTCAATTCTGTCTTGATTTTTCTAATCCAAAACCCAAAAAAGCCTCATAGTGATAGTCGTTCATTTTAATTTCAATACTTTCATAGCCTCTCAATCACTTTCATAGCCTTTCAATACTCCCATTTTAAATTCAGAACAGATCAAGCTTTGAACAAAAGCACTGAAATTAACTTAGCAAAAAGAAAAAGAAAACCCTACCTGTAGTTGTTTCTCTTGCCAAACTCCATATAAAGATTTTTGTACGGAATTACAGAAAAATAGCTAGCTGAGATTCATTTCTGTCTTGATTTTTCTAAACCCAAAACCCAAAAAAAGCCTCATAGTGATAGTCGTTCATTTTAATTTCAATACTTTCATAGCCTCTCAATCACTTTCCACAGACTCAATAGGTAATAGATGATCATAATATTGTGTAAAGTTACCACTTATTCATTACCATTATTAAGAGAAGATCAAATTTTGAATTAAAGAAAAAGTGAACTGATGTATTTACCAGGGGAAAAGTGAAGTTTATGTAGACAACAGTGTAAAATATAAATGAATGGTAAAATCCAAATACGCTGCACTCATCAAAATGAAAATTAATGTTCAGCAACCCATGAAAAGGTTAAAAATTAACCTGAGCTGCACTATGTGTCATGAGATATACTGCTGATTGAGTATAGACCTGAGAAGGCCAAGAACCGGGTCCTAATTGACAAATTAAATCTGCAAAAATCAAGGGTGAAGTTAATAAAAACCACTGCAAAACAAAAAGTTAACAGTTTCTGATAGCAACAAAACTGAAAATGGAACTTCATGTTTTATGTAAATAAGATTACAATTTCAAATATATTAATCGCTTATATACTTCTGCTAAAAATGTAATCAGGAATAAATAAACAAAAATATATTAAAATCTTTACCAAACAGCCCATTGAAATCACTACCTGACATTGAGACGCACCATTGAAATCAAAATCAGTGTTTCACAGAATCACAACCCCAATTAATCAAAAGGAAACTCTCAAAAAACCGAGGCACCAAAATAATAACTACGATCCCGAAAATAACTGCAATGATTTTATTTATTATTTAGAAAAAGAAGACTTTTAATAATACCTCAATTTCTCTAATTTCATGATGGTCTCTCATGCTGAGAACTTTTAATTTCACCGTTTGAAGGTCGGGAACTACACCAAAGATGCAAATAGAAATTTATTTCACAAAATGCTAACAGTACAAAAAAACAGAAAGCAGCATAACTTAAATCACTACCTGACATGAGGGCTCCGTCGAGAGTGCAAGCCTCAAACTGTTTGGGAAAGACATATTTGGCCGTTTACAACAATGCCAAGAATCCACCAGACATCATCACTCAAAGATATTAAAAAATGAACAGAGAAACGGTAAACAAAAAGATTAAATACTTGTCACTCCGTGTGCTCATTTCGTCGATTCAGAAGACTGAGTAGCCTTGACCTCTATGGGGCATTGAGATACATATGGTTTGAGCTGCATTCAAGAAAGGAAAAGGTAATCTACAATTACATGTATGCATTTACAGAAGTAAGGAACTGTATTTATTGAAATTAAGAATAGCTAAAGCAAGTGTTAGCAGAGCTGCATCTATGGTTTTCCAATTAGCTAAAGCATGTGTTAGCAGAGCTGCATCTATGATTTTCCAATTCGAAGATCCAAGTCAAAAGATAAAAACTATCAAAGAGAACGATGACGAAAGGATGACAAAAATAGAAACAAAGAAAATGAAAACAGAAAGCTTACCTTGAAGTTGGTTAAATCAGGGACTACGTAGTTAGGTAATTTCTCCTGCACCACAACATACTTACCTGCAAAAAATTGGGGCGATTGGGAAATCAAGGAGTAGTTTTCAGTTTTTGACCCTTGAAACTTGAATCTGCACATTGTCAAATTTGAAAAAACGGAAATAGGGTAAACCTTTTCGGGTATGGAAACCAGTGGGCATGCAGTTCTTTCCCTTGTAGTAATCCCTTGGGGCACGCTACCCTTGGAGGAAAGAAAGTCAAGCGATGATGTTCGCTTTCGACGAAATGCCCTTCCTAACCCTAGAATGAGTCCCAATGGCATTTTCTTTGCTTTTATCTGACAATAAACTAAACAAAAAACCAATTAGAAAATATGCTTAAAACCGTGAGTATACCATGAAATTAACAAAGATATCGGCTCAAGAGAGACTAGTGTTACCAGTTCAACAAAGATATCCGCAAAATGGTGAAGTTCATCGACAACTTACCAGCCATGGATCTAATGCGCTCCAAGTTGATGACCTTCGTCCAGCTCATCATCCCCGTTGAGTCTGCCGACCGCGCCATTACTAATCTCGGCGAACTCCGCCACCTTCAATTCCGAGACGTAAGTTTCCGAAACTCAGATCCGACCTTGATCTTTCTGAGAAAATGGGAAAAGGAAGAGAAACTATATTTGGTTATCACGGAAGAACGAAATTGACCTAAATCGTAAATAAATATGGAACAAAAATATTAAATTAATTATAAAATATATAAGAACCTCTTAAATCAGAAACAGATTTATCAAAATCTTAATTAGAAAGAAATTTAACCCAACTTCTCAAAAATTTATCGAACTATTCAAATAGGAGAAAGGAGGAAGATGCTACAAAACAAAGAAGAAGCAGATGGGTCTCGTATTGGTATGAATCGAATCTAAGATGGATCCTGCACGAACCGAATCGAACATGGATCCTGCACGAATCGAATCGAAGATGGATCCTCCAAGCATCAAATCGGAGATGAATCTCAAGCAAATCAAAGATAGGTGTTGAATGGCGCAGAGTTTAAGACAAGTTGTGCAAGTAAGATCTTTATGAGAGAGGGTGAGAGGGAGACATGACTAAGGAGAGGACGCAGGGACGAAGAGCTCTCTTAGTGCGAGAAGTCTGAGCCTCTTAGAGTGGGGTTTGAAGATATTTTCTCGGTATAGGAAATGGAGGATCGAAGATACGAGATTGAGCGTGTGAAATTTTCTGGGTTTAGTGTGAGTGAGACAAAGTCCCGAGAGGCCATTATGATTTTTTGGAGATTTATTTGTTTTGTTTTGTTTTCAACTAGTTGTGGCGTAAAATTTTCAGAAGTGTGAAAACTAATGGGGAAAGTAAGGAGAAGGGTCCTTCTGTCAAACATAATCTTGTGAGGAGAAGGGTCCTTGTTGTCAGACATAATCTTGTGAAGAGAAGGATCCCAGTCGAAAATATCGGTCCAATGTGTGGTGAGGATGATGAATTTAAGTCTCATTTGCTTTTCATATGTACGTTTGCAAGGGGGTTTTGGTTTGGGGGCCTCTTCAGTTGGATACAAATCATTTTTTGGGTCTTTCCTTTCGAGATTGCTGGTGTATGTTGTTGTCGTGGTTTCCTTGTTGTCAGACATAATCTTGTGAGGAGAAGGGTCCCAGTTGAAAATATATGTCCAATGTGTGGTGAGGATGATGAATCTGAGTCTCATTTGTTTTTCACATGTATGTTTGCAAGGGTGTTTTGGTTTGGGGGGCCCTCTTCAGTTGGATACAAATTATTTTTTGAGTCTTTCCTTTTGAGATTGCTGGTGTACGTTAACAGAGATTTATAAGAAGGTGGACGATTATGATGTTGTTTTTCAGTTACTTTCTTTTGGTGTTTGGCGAATTTGGAAGGCTCGAAACTTGCAGTGCTTTCAGGATGAGGCTCAGACATTGGGTACTGCTATTATGTTATCAAATCAGCAAGTCACGGAGTATGTAGCAACCATAGAGGGTGCTTCGGAACCAGATAGCCAGGTGGTATTTCCGGACTCTGCTGGGGTGGATCCGACTATGGTCTGGCAAAGGCCAAGTGTGGGGGGTTCTTAAACTGAATTGTGATGGAGCTTGGTCTGCGGGGTCGCGTGAGGGGGCGTTTGGATGGGTACTGAGATCTTGGTTGGGTAGCTTTGAGGGGGTAGGAGTTGTGGGTGGCTTGCAATGTCAATTTGCTGTTCAAGCTGAGGCCATGGCGGTCAGAGCAGGTTTAAAGGCATGTCGTGGGGTGGGGCACTAATGAGTCATTGTGGAATCGGATTTCAAACATCTTATGTCACTGTTGAATAGTTAGGGAAGTGAGGAGTCCATTGAAAATGTCTTGTTTGATATTCAAAGTCTCAGAAATTGGTTCAGTTCAGTATCTTTTAAGTTTGCCCCACGGGGTTGTAATATGGCAGCCCATGCGGTTGCTGGCCATGTTAAGAGTCTAGGAGGATGCCATCGCTGGTTAGATTTGGAAGTAGAGTGTCTCTTCAATGTTCTTGCCAAAGATGTTGGCATTTCTATTCGTTGTTAACTAATAAAGATGAATTTCTAGAAGAAAAAAATCGGGGGAAAGTAAGGAGGGAAAACAAAAGCTGAAATTTTGGGGTTTGACCTAGGAATTATTTGTAAAATTTTTGTTAAGGCATCGCTTTTTGGTAAGTTACAAACCGATGCTAACCAAATGTGATCAAAATTTTCAATAGGCATCCGTTTTAACACCATGTGATGCTTAATATTAAACTAAAAGCATCACTTAAATTTGCACTGATGTGATTCCAGATGTTTGCCATCGGTTATTATAGGAGTGATGCAATATGTGTTTTCAGCATCGTCTGCTTTATAAACCGATGCAAAACGGGTGATGCGTATGACCAGAATTCTAGCAGTGACAATAATAATTTTCTAACAAAAGCAAGAAATGCTTTTTTGTCTAAAACCCAATCACACAAGCAACCCTAACTTCCCCATTAACATCCCTATCGACAGAAATATTCAACAAAACGTATTTTCTCTTGTAATTTTCTGTTCTAATAAGCAGATGGATTATTATTTTGTTGAATACTTATATAATTATCATATAAATGTAAAACAAGTTAGCGAAAATTAATTACTTGATAGTGAACATAAAATTATTTAAGTCCATTAATATTAAATTCTAATTACAATCGTTTTTATTCACATGAAGTTTATTGTGAAATTCAATTAAGTCTTTAACTTTTTAGTAAATATATGATGATTATTATTGAAAGTCACATTAATAACTTTCATCTATTATTTTGTTCCATTACTCAAATAAGTCCCATTATCAGTTTTTAATTTGCCAGATAAGTTATATGTTGATACTTAAGGTCACTACTAAAAAGTAGGGAGGGGCACAAATAACCATGTGCTTAGGTACCCATGGATATTAGCTATATGGATATAAATATTAACGGGTAAAATTACCCATCACCTATTAGGGTAGGATAAGGGTAAACCTGTCGGGTACCCTTACCTGTTCAACAAAACAGCCTCCTTGTAACAACCCGAAATTTCAATTATTGGATTTAAGTAAATTATTTATGTAAAATGACGATTTTACCCTTGGTCGGTAAAGGGCATGGAAGTCAAATTTTGTTTCGAGATACTTTTGGTGGTGTTTTGGATACCGTTGCGTAGGTCTCGAACTCACGAGTTCGTAGATAGGCGGCACGCGGAAAACGGAGTTCGTGGACGGAAGTTATGGGTCTAGATGTGCAAGGGCATTTTGGTAATTTTTGACTTGGGGTAGATATTTTAACCCAATCATTGTCTCATCTTCATTTCATTTTCATCTTTATCTTCATTATTACTCATCTCACTCTCTCTCTGTGACAAACATAAACACAAAACATTGAACCTGTGTGCGAAAATTCATCCAAACACCCACAAAGTCAACTAGATTCAAGGCTCCAACTTGCAGTTTTGATCAACTAATCATATTCTACTCCTTCCCACGATCACAACCGTACCAACCATCGAAGGAGAGGACCACGGAGGAAGCCGAACCGAGGATAGGAAGTTTCGGACCTTCCGATTGATTTTTCGGCTAGCACAGGTATGTGTTTGTGGTTTTGAGGTCATATTTGGATTCTTGGGTTCAAGTAGATAGATTTAGACATAAAATATGTGAAAAATGATTGTGTTTTAAGGAAGTTAGGAAAGCTTGAAGTTTCGGCCGGAAATGGAGGATTCCGGCGGAAACCAGACGGCGGCGCCGGCAGCCGGTCGTCTTCTCCGACGAGTCGCCGGTGATCGGTCGGGTCGAGTAAACCGGTCGAGTCGAGTTGGATCGGGTCAGATCGAGTTGGACCGGGTTGGACCGGTCCAGGCGCGTGGGTACTGTAGCAGGCACGTGACCGACGCGTGAGGGAGCGTGGCGGTGCGTGGGCGCGTGTTCCGACCTTCCGTCGGCGCGTGGCGGCGCGTGGGGCCGAGTCTGAGGTCACGGTGCCACGTGACAAGTAGTTTTTGACGTTTCGGACCTGTTGGCACAGGTTTTTAGTCGATCGGACGTCGTTTAGGGGTTGTTTCGGACGTTTTAAAGTTGCTGCGTTTTCTAGGCCAGCATAGTTAGACTCCCGGGGTTTAGGGGGTTTATATTTAAGGTTCTTATTATTAGTTGGTAATCCCGATTATTAATTTGGACAGGCGATACTGCTCTAGGAACTTCAGGGGAGCGTACAGTTCGGGATTGAGCTTGCTTGAACAGGTTTGTGAGTGGACTTTGATTTATAAACTGTAATGCATGCATAAATGTATCTTTGATTTTAAATACTGTTATGTATGGGTGCAATGAATTTCTGGATTTTAGAAATGATGCTGGACACATGTTTTACAATATTTCAGTGAAACTATGTTTTGAGAAATGACCTGGTTTTTGTACTCGATTTTGATATCGTTTTGACGTGGTAACTATTTGAGTATGTGATTTGGGTTTAGACTCATAATTGTGATTTTACTGATTTTGACCATAAAATGGTATTTCAAAGAATTTGGCTTAGGCCGCGAAACAAAGATTTCGAAGTATGGATTTGATTCACTGGTTCCCGTCCCGATGGTTATTGTTGCTCTGACTGGTGATGAGGGGCCTTGCTCTACCGGTTGTTGAGGGTTCGGACCTTAGGTGTTGAGGGGCCTTGCTCCGCCGGGTCGCGAGACTGTCTATGCATAGTACAGATAGTACAGACAGTACAGATGGTACACAGAGTTGTACAGATTTTAACACATCTCAAGGGATACCCTGGTGTGTTGTGGATATGTCGGGAACAGTGAATTTGAGATATTATGTGTCGGATTGAACGAAATGATTTGAATTTGAGATATTTTGTGTCCAGATTAAATTAAATGATTTTAAACTCCTTTGAAGAGAGTTTTCAAACCAAATTGTGGATCACGAGGTATTTTTATTATACAGATTTTATGTGAGTCCAACTAAGTGGTTTTAAAGAGAAATGAGAATTTTTGGTGATTTACATATGATGTTTTAGTATGATAAATTGTTTTATGTTATGCATGCATGATTTTATAAATGGAGGGGAAGAAACGTATTTTCTCGAAAAGGAATTTATAAATGATTACTTTTGTCCACTCACAACTTTTGTGTTTAAACCCCCTTCAGGCAGTTGAGTAGAGTTGACGCGAACACTGATCTCGAGGCAGAGGCATTAGTACTTCGACTGCGCTGTGTAATGATATTTGAGTAGGATATGTAAATTTTACTCTTGATCCTACTTAGACGCTCTGATATTATATTGTATTTGATTGGTCATTAATTACGGGAATTATTGAGTGCTTGAATCCCTTGTCTGACAAGTGGAAGTATTTATTGTTATTATATTTTGTAAGGATTGAAGGGTATTTTGGGAACCTTTTCTTAGGTTGTCAGACGGGATCAGGGTTCTTCCCGGGTTTCGAGGGGAAATTCGGGACGGGTCCTGACAATTGGTATCAGAGCACTAGGTTAAATTCCTGTAGACTGTACACTACGTGTACAATTATTTTGGTATTTATGAGTTATAGGTCTTTTCAGCGTAATGCCTCCGAGACGCGAGTTCCGTCAACAGTCGAAAAATATTGGGGACACACCTGAACCTGCAGTGGAGCCTGATATGAGGCAAACACTGGAACAATTGGGTCATAGGTTGACTTCTGTACTTCAGAGTAGGACTGCTACTGAAGGTTCAGACATTGAGAGAGCCCAGAGATTAGGGGCTACAATATTTATGGGCGACTCTAGCCCAGATGATGCAATAGAGTGGATTACTCGTTTAGAGCGAGTGTTCTCGGTTATGAGATGTCCTCAGGGGGACAGGGTGCTGTTAGCCACTTTTCTGCTGGGTGGTTCCGCTTATCATTGGTGGAACGCATTAGAGGTATCAGGTTGGGAAGTCAGTACAATTACCTGGGCGACCTTTCGGGAGAAGTTCCTTGAGCAATTTTATCCTTGCTCGTACCGAGATGCCAGGGAGGCTGAGTTCTTGCACCTACAGCAGGGAGATATGACAGTGGCTCAGTATGAGCAGAAATTCATAGAGTTGGCTCGTTTTGCACCAGCTCTAGTGGCAACCGAGAGGGACAGACGCCGCAGATTTGAAAATGGGCTGAGGGGCGAACTTCGGTCAGCGGTAACGGCTGCAGCCCATACTTCATTGAGAGAAGCGTCTGACGCTGCAGCTCTTGTAGAGTTGAGCATGGGTGTACCAGTCCAGCAGCAGTTTAGGGGTTCCAGGCGACACCGGGATCGCTGGGATATTGGAGCCTCTAGTCAGGAACCGTCCAAGAGAGGCAGTTTCAGCTCTGGATCTTCTGGGGGTGAGGGATCCGGATCAGGCAGTGGCGGAGCCAGACAGGCACCCCAGTCATCCACCCGTTCTAGTGGTGCTTCAGTGCAGTCAACTAGAAGACTGAGTGGCAGCTCTGGTGGCACCGGATGTTTCTTCTGTGGGGAGATTGGTCACATAAAGAGATTTTGCCCACATCTTTATCTGGCCAGTAGTTCCTGGGGGCGGGGTGCTACTGAACAGAGGCAGAGGACAATTCAGACGTCCGGTTTTGCAGCTGGAAGTCAGAGTCAATCCAGTGGGGCCAACCAGGCCAATTGGACAAACAGGGCCCGTGGGTCCAACAGGGCCAGAGGAAGACAGTGGGGTCGTGGTCGATCTTTGGATACACAAGCCCGAGTGTTTGTTATGTCGCAACAGGAGGCCCGAGCCGCACCAGATGTGGTCACGGGTACGTTATCTATTTTTAACCGTGATGCTTATGTTTTAATAGATCCTGGGGTGGCTCATTCTTTCATTTCTCGGGGTTTTACATTGTTTGCTGATGGAGAATTGTCTCCGATTGGTTGGGACATGGGTATTAGTACTCCTACTGGGAATATGTTAGTGGCGAATCTCGTGATTCGTAGTTGTCCAGTGTTAGTGGAAGGTCATGCATTAGAGGCATATTTAATCCCCTTAGATATTTTTGATTTTGATGTGATTCTGGGGATGGATTGGTTGACTATGCACCATGCCTCTATTGATTGTTATGACAAGATAGTGGATTTTCGGAGTCCAGGTTTACCGGAACTTACATTCAGGGGAGATCGTAGGGTACTACCCTGTGGAGTGATATCAGCTTTAACCGCTGAGAAATTGTTGAGGAAAGGTTGTGAAGGTTACTTGGCTCATGTGTTTGATTCTCGGGATACTCCGATGAGAGTGGAGGATATTCCAGTGGTGAGTGAGTTCTCTGATGTGTTTCCAGATGATCTTCCGGGATTGCCACCTCACCGAGAGATTGAATTCACCATCGAGCTTTTACCAGGTACTCAACCTATCTCACATGCACCGTATAGAATGGCACCGGCAGAATTGCGAGAGTTGAAGACTCAGTTGCAGGATTTGGTAAATATGGGATTTATTCGCCCAAGTGTTTCACCTTGGGGTGCACCAGTGTTATTTGTGAGGAAAAAAGATGGTGGTCTGAGATTGTGTATCGACTACCGGAAGCTAAACAGGGCTACGGTGCGGAATAAGTATCCTTTGCCAAGGATAGATGATTTGTTTGATCAACTTAAGGGGGCAAGATATTTTTCGAAAATTGACCTTCGATCCGGGTACCATCAGTTGAGGATCAGAGAAGGGGATGTTGAGAAAACAGCTTTCAGGACTCGTTATGGTCATTATGAGTTCCTGGTGATGCCTTTCGGGTTGACTAATGCCCCATCAGCATTTATGGATTTGATGAACAGGGTGTTCCAAAAGTATTTGGATCGGTTTGTGATTGTGTTCATTGATGACATCTTGGTGTATTCGAGGAGTGCTAAGGCACATGAGAAGCACTTAAGGTTGGTGCTGAATATGCTTAGGAAAAAGTATTTGTTTGCCAAGTTTAGTAAATGCCAGTTTTGGTTGTCCGAAGTTGGATTCTTAGGTCATGTGATTTCGGCTGAGGGTATTAGCGTAGATCCCCAAAAGGTTGAGGCAATGGCAAACTGGGAGCAACCGAGGACAGTGACAGAGGTGAGGAGTTTTCTGGGTTTGGCAGGATATTATCGACGGTTTGTAGAAGGATTTTCTACGATAGCAGGGCCGTTGACTCGGTTGACGACGAAAAGAGTCAAGTTTGACTGGGGAGCTGATTGTGAACAGAGATTTCAGGAGCTGAAGAGAAGGTTGACTTCTGCTCCAGTATTGACCCTTCCTGATGATACTGGGGGATTCGAGGTGTATAGTGATGCCTCATTGCGGGGTATAGGCTATGTGTTGATGCAGCATGGAAAGGTGATAGCGTATGCTTCTAGACAACTTAAACCCCATGAGTTGAATTACCCCACACATGATTTGGAGTTAGCTGCAGTGGTACATGCATTGAAAATCTGGCGACATTACTTATACGGGGAGACGTGTCGGATCTTCACCGACCATAAGAGTTTAAAGTACTTGTTCACCCAAAAGGACCTGAATCTGAGGCAGAAAAGATGGCTTGAGTTAATAAAGGATTATGATTGTACCATAGAGTACCATCCAGGGAAAGCCAATGTGGTGGCGGATGCCTTAAGCAGGAAATCCATGGGTTCTTTAGCCCATTTGCATACAGTCTACCTACCGTTATTGGTAGAGTTCCGTAGAGCAGGGATAGTACTGGACATGGATAGCCAGGGGGCTTTGTTGGCTAGTTTTCATGTGAGGCCTGTTCTGATTGATCGGATTATTGAGGCTCAACTCCAGGATCCTACATTATGCATTATCAGGATGGAGTTGGAGGTTGGAAACAGGCAGGACTATGCGCTTAGGGATGATGGAGCCTTGGTTAGGGATGGCCGATTATGCGTACCGAATGAGCTGGAACTAAAAAGGGAAATTCTTGATGAGGCTCATAGTTCGGCTTACGCTATGCATCCAGGAGGTACCAAGATGTATCATACCCTAAGGAAATACTATTGGTGGACTGGGATGAAAAGGGAAATTGCTGAGTTTGTGAGTAGATGCCTGACGTGTCAGCAAGTGAAAGCAGAGAGGCAGAAACCATATGGGGCACTTCAACCATTACCTATTCCGGAATGGAAGTGGGATCACATTACGATGGATTTTGTGTATAAACTTCCAAGGACACAGAAGGGACATGATGAGATATGGGTAATTGTTGATAGACTCACGAAGTCTGCACATTTCTTGCTAGTGCGGGAAGATTTTCGGATGAGTCGGTATGCTAAATTGTTCATTGATGAGATCATACGACTACATGAGACTCCAGAGTCAATTGTTTCGGACAGGGATCCTAGATTTACCTCCAGGTTTTGGCGGAGTTTGCAGAAGGCTTTTGGCACTACCTTGCATTTTAGTACAGCTTTTCATCCTCAGACGGATGGTCAGTCTGAGAGGACAATCCAGGTTTTGGAGGATATGATGAGAGCTTGTGTACTACAGTTTAAAGGGAACTGGGATTCACACCTGGCTCTGATGGAATTTGCTAATAATAATAGTTATCAGTCGAGTATTGAGATGTCTCCTTTCGAGGCACTGTATGGGAGGCAGTGCAGGACACCGTTATGCTGGAACGAAGTGGGTGAAAGGAAACTGTTAACACCAGAGTTGGTTGATACGACTGAGGAAAAGATAAGGATCATCAGAGAAAGGTTGAAGACAGCTCAGGATCGCCAGAAGAGCTATGCAGACCGTAGAACCAGAGACCTTGAGTTTGAGGTAGGTGATTGGGTGTTCTTGAAACTATCTCCTTGGAAGGGAGTGGTACGTTTTGGTAGACGAGGAAAACTGAGTCCTCACTACATTGGTCCGAATGAGATTTTGGAGAGGATAGGACCAGTGGCATATCGTCTTGCTTTACCATAGGAATTATCCAGTGTTCATAATGTTTTTCATGTATCCTTGCTCCGGAAATATATGTTTGATGAATCTCACGTATTGGGTGAGCAGCCACTTGAGCTGAAGGATGATTTGACCTTTGAGGAGCAACCGGTGCAAATTTTGGATTGGAAAGAGATGGTATTGCGCAAAAAGAGTATTCCTCTAGTTAAAGTGTTGTGGAGGAATCATAACGTGGAGGAAGCCACGTGGGAAACCGAGGAACTAATGCGGACGCAATATCCTTATTTGTTCCAAGGGTAGAGTTGAATTTCGAGGACGAAATTTCTTAAGGGGGGTAGATTGTAACAACCCGGAATTTCAATTATTGGATTTAAGTAAATTATTTATGTAAAATGATGATTTTACCCTTGGTCGGTAAAGGGCATGGAAGTCAAATTTTGTTTCGAGACACTTTTGGTGGTGTTTTGGATACCGTTGCATAGGTCTCGAACTCACGAGTTCGTATGGGTCTAGATATGCAAGGACATTTTGGTAATTTTTGACTTGAGGTAGATATTTTAACCCAATCATTGTCTCATCTTCATTTCATTTTCATCTTTATCTTCATTATCACTCATCTCACTCTCTCTCTGTGACAAACATAAACACAAAACATTGAACCTGTGTACGAAAATTCACCCAAAGACCCACAAAGTCAACTTTTGATTCAAGGCTCCAACTTCCAGTTTTGATCAACTAATCATATTTTACTCCTTCCCACGATCACAACCGTACCAACCATCGAAGGAGAGGACCACGGAGGAAGCTGAACCGAGGATAGGAAGTTTCGGACCTTCCGATCGATTTTCTGGCTAGCACAGGTACGTGTTTGTGGTTTTGAGGTCATATTTGGATTCTTGGGTTCGAGTAGATAGATTTAGACATAAAATATGTGAAAAATGATTGAGTTTTGAGGAAGTTAGGAAAGCTTGAAGTTTCGGCCGGAAATGGAGGATTCCGGCGGAAACCAGACGGCGGCGCCGGCAGCCGGTCGTCTTCTCCGGCGAGTCGCCAGTGACCGGTCGGGTCGAGTAAACCGATCGGGTCGGGTGACCGGTCGGGTCGAGTTGGACCAGGTCAGGCCGAGTTGGACCGGGTTGGACCGGTCCAGGCGCGTGGGTACTGTAGCAGTTGCGTGACCGGCGCGTGAAGGAGCGTGGCGGCGCGTGGGCGCGTGTTCCGACCTTCCATCGGTGCGTGGCGGCGCGTGGGGCCGAGTCTGAGGTCACGGTGGCGCGTGACAAGTAGTTTTTGACGTTTCGGACCTGTTGGCACAGGTTTTTAGTCGATCGGACGTCGTTTAGGGGTTGTTTCGGACGTTTTAAAGTTGCTGCGTTTTCTAGGCCAGCATAGTTAGACTCCCGGGGTTTAGGGGGTTTATATTTAAGGTTCTTATTATTAGTTGGTAATCCCGATTATTAATTTAGACAGGCGATACTGCTCCAGGAACTTCAGGGGAGCGTACAGTTCGGGATTGAGCTTGCTTGAACAGGTTTGTGAGTGGACTTTGATTTATAAACTGTAATGCATGCATAAATGTATCTTTGATTTTAAATACTGTTATGTATGGGTGCAATGAATTTCTGGATTTTAGAAATGATGCTGGACACATGTTTTACAATATTTCAGTGAAAGTATGTTTTGAGAAATGGCCTGGTTTTTGTACTCGATTTTGATATCGTTTTGACGTGGTAACTATTTGAGTATGTGATTTGGGTTTAGACTCATAATTGTGATTTTACCGATTTTGGCCATAAAATGGTATTTCAAAGAATTTGGCTTAGGCCGCGAAACAAAGATTTCGAAGTATGGATTTGATTCACTGGTTCCCGTCCCGATGGTTATTGTTGCTCTGACTGGTGTTGAGAGGCCTTGCTCTACCGGTTGTTGAGGGTTCGGACCTTAGGTGTTGAGGGGCCTTGCTCCGCCGGGTCGCGAGACTGTCTATGCATAGTACAGATAGTACAGACAGTACAGATGGTACACAGAGTTGTACAGATTTTAACACATCTCAAGGGATACCCTGGTGTGTTGTGGATATGTCGGGAACAGTGAATTTGAGATATTATGTGTCGGATTGAACGAAATGATTTGAATTTGAGATATTTTGTGTCCAGATTAAATTAAATGATTTTAAACTCCTTTGAAGAGAGTTTTCAAACCAAATTGTGGATCACGAGGTATTTTTATTATACAGATTTTATGTGAGTCCAACTAAGTGGTTTTAAAGAGAAATGAGAATTTTTGGTGATTTACATATGATGTTTTAGTATGATAAATTGTTTTATGTTATGCATGCATGATTTTATAAATGGAGGGGAAGAAACGTATTTTCTCGAAAAGGAATTTATAAATGATTACTTTTGTCCACTCACAACTTTTGTGTTTAAACCCCCTTCAGGCAGTTGAGTAGAGTTGACGCGAACACTGATCTCGAGGCAGAGGCATTAGTACTTCGACTGCGCTGTGTAATTATATTTGAGTAGGATATGTAAATTTTACTCTTGATCCTACTTAGACGCTCTGATATTATATTGTATTTGATTGATCATTAATTACGGGAATTATTGAGTGCTTGAATCCCTTGTCTGACAAGTGGAAGTATTTATTGTTATTATATTTTGTAAGGATTGAAGGGTATTTTGGGAACCTTTTCTTAGGTTGTCAGACGGGATCAGGGTTCTTCCCGGGTTTCGAGGGGAAATTCGGGACGGATCCTGACACTCCTCACTTTGAGACTTCGAGTCTTCGACTCTCCTTCTCGGCGACTCGATCGGCGTTCTTGCTACCTCATCGAATCTCCTTCTCGACACTCTCCTTCTGGACTCCTCTTCTGGACTCTCCTTCTCGCTCTCTTCGACTCTTCTTCTCGCTCTCTCTTCTCTGAACAACGATGATGATGATTTATCAACAACCCTAGAATTTCTTGGCTCAAACCATAGCTCAAGATGTGCTCATTCTCTTCAACGTCCGTCTTTGAGTTTTTCAGATCTATGTATATATGTGTTTTCTTGATGTTGGGTTGTTGATTTTAATAATGATGTGGGTTTTCTGTTGTACTTATTTATCAATTCCATTTTGTATTTTTGGTACAGTATTTGATTTTTGGTGGTATATATGGATTGAATCTTGGTGAGTTTTTATTCATTTAAAATCTTATTTTTAAAAAAAAAAGAAAAAAAAAAGAGAAGAAATAACTAATAAGGATTAAGAGAAAGGAAGACTTTGATGAAAGTAAATATGCTTTGCACGTATAAAAGGAAAATGAAACAATGAAGCAATGTACCGGCTCCGTATAAGAAAAAGAGAAAGTGGTTATGAAATGTTAGAAAAAGGCTACAATTATCCAATCCCGATAAAAGTTCTTCTTCTTGGTATTTTCTCAAACTTTTTAGCCTCTTTCCCTTTCTTCCCTACCTTTTACAGAGCCCCATTACAACCTTATTGAAGGCCTAGCGACTCTTAAGGTTTCTTGTTTGGAGTTGAGGTAACCTAATTTGAATAATACATTTTACTAAAATTCAACCAAAATTGAATCAAAACCGAATCAAGTCGAGATAGATCCACTCAATTTTCTAAACAAACCGAAGATGAATTTAGAATGGTAGGATTATAGAATATAAAAAAAAAATTGAAGTTTATATAGGTCCCTTCGTAAGTAAATCCTGCTTGGCCATGTTACTATAATGAAAATTGACAAACTTTTAGCTACTAAATGATTAATAAACTTAATGCTCTTTCATTCCTCAACTTAATTAAGAAAGTAACCATAGAGTTGTGCGAGGGATCGAATGGAGTTCAATTTGCGCAGTATATCCTCGAGCATGCTCAGAATTTGAACAAGACGATGATTGTTCATTCATCAGATCAGCAGTCGATGCGGAAGATATTAAAGGAAAGCAAGATGGCTTGCACCACACTTGTCTTTAATGAAGATTGGCATACTAGTCTTATTTATTTTTTTTTTTTACCAAACAGGTCATATATTGTCAAAGATATACGTAGTATAGATATACATATAATTAAGTTGACTAGAATTTAGAATATATAGTTTTTTTTTATTCATATTTGAATTCAAATTAAGTTGACAATCATTCACATTCTGCTTAATTCAATTTACATTTGGTTCGATTTTAACATGGAAATTAAGAGTCCATTTGATAACTCTATATTTCAATATTTCATTTTTGTCCTAAGAACGTAGGAGAAATACATGAGAAAAAAGATAATGAAAGAAGGATAGTGGAAGGATGTGAAAGAAATTGTGTAGAAACAAAACTAAAATTATTTTAATTTAGTTTTCATTTTTAAGTTTTTGTTTCGTTACTTTCTCATTCATTTCTTTCTTCTATCTCCACCACCAAAATATATTCTTCTTTTCTCATTTTCAAACGGAAAAAAAAAAAAACTGAAAACTAAATAATTATTGAAAACATTTCCAATTATTACAATTAAGATGTTGAATCCATTCATCCTCTATAATTCACACTGAATATGCAATGGGATGTGTAAATTAGGTGAAAGGCATGAAATGGGACACAAGTGTGATTGTTAGTCACATGATTGTTCTCCTATCTGATTCTGAATTTCCTTGTGTTGCTTCATTGTGAAACTTGTCCTCTTTCATTTCAAAGAAAGATTTAGAAACCAAAGAAGAAATTCCTATCTACCAAAGCCATTAATACATCTGAGATAAAATTTAATCCACCAATACGACCTATCTATCGGTCAATGAAAACTATATGCCACATTTTCATAATTGCTCTCTCTCAAAAATTTAAAGTCATAATTTATTGATTTTTGGAGATATTCCTTTGATAAATTCCAAACGGACATTCGTATTTGGTATTTTTATTTTATGGGACTTATTTGGTTGACAACGTTTCACCCATCATGGACGGATCTCTTAAGGGGGAAGCCTAGGCTGCAGCACGTCATTTTTTATTTACATATATGATATAGTCATTGCTTTTGGTAAAAAACTCATCTTGCTTATTGCATTTTTTCGAAAAGATCTTGGCTTGTTGGTTGTGTAGTTGGCTGGCCATATCTTCAATCCAAGTTCGAAACTTGGAAACCTTTTGTAAATATTTTTATCATTTTCTTCAATCTAGTCCATATATAAGTTTTTTCAAGAGAATTTATCAAAAATAGCCAAAATTTAACTACTAAATTCATAAATGAAATTTTTTTTATAAAACTTTCAAAAATAGCAGAAAACGCACTTAAATAGACTTATATACCATCATATTAAAACACTAATTACACTTAAAAACCAAAACATATCACGATGAGTTAAAATTGCAATCTTTCCTCAAAAAAAAAAAAAAAAAAACTGCAGGTCAACACTACCCCAACCACAACCACAACCCGTCACACCAACTAGTACAATCGTCCATCGATCCATCCACACCCATCAACATTCATTTCATAAATACCCAAAGAAATTAATCACAGATTCAGAATCAATAAAAATCCAGTTCGAGAATGAGAGAATGAAAGAAGGAAAAAAATAATGAATTGCAGGGAAATTTGGGATGATGATGAACATCCCAAGTTATGTTTTTTTCCATCACATTTCAATTTCAATTTCAACTTTTTGATTTTGTTTTCTTTTTGTACTCAAAAATTGAAAACAACGACTTTTTCAACGTATTTGCGGTAATTGGCGGTGATTATGAACATCGCGGACAATAAAGAAGACTCTTTTCTCCATGTTTGCTTGTTGCTCCTTTATTATCTTCAACAGGGTGTTCAGACGGTATTTGGACCGGTTTGTAATTGTGTTTATTAATGATATTCTGGTGTACTCGAAGAGTGCAAGGGCTTATTAAAAACACTTGAGGCTGGTGCTGAACACTGAGGAAGAAGCGGTTGTAAGCCAAGTTCAGTAAATGTCAATTTCGGCTGAGTAGTGTGGGATTCTTGGGTCACGTGATCTCGACAGAAGGTATCAGTGTGGATCCTCAGAAGGTAGAGGTAGTAGCTAATTGGGAACAACCAAAGACGGTTTCAGAGGTGAGGAGCTTTATGGGCTTGGTAGGATACTATAGACGGTTCGTAGAAGGATTTTCTACTATAGCTGCCCCGTTAACTTGGTTGATTAGAAAGGGAGTCAAGTTCGAGTGGGATGATGAGTGTGAGCAGAGCTTTCAAGAGCTTAAGAGGAGAATGACTTCCACTCCAATGTTAGCTCTTCCAGATGATAGTGCAAGATTTGTGGTGTACAGTGACGCATTGTTACAGGGTATATGTTGTGTGTTGATTCAGCATGGAAAGGTGATTGATACGCCTCCAAGCAACTTAAACCCCATGAGATGAACTACCCCACACACGACTTAGAGTTGGCTGCAGTGGTGCATGCCTTAAAGATTTGGAGACACTATTTGTATTGGGAAACGTGTAGGATTTTTACAGACCATCAGAGCTTGAAGTATTTCTTCACACAAAAAGATTTGAACTTGAGACAAAGGAGGTGGTTGGAGTTGATCAAGGATTATGACTATACCATTGAGTATCACCCAAGAAGGCCAATGTAGTGGCAAATGCTTTGAGTAGGAAGTCCATGGGTTCCTTCGCTTATTTGCACACTGTTTACTTACCATTGTAGGTGGAACTTCGAAGAGCGGGAATGGTACTTGAGATGGATAGACATGGAGCTTTGCTTGCAAGCTTTCATGTGAGACCGGTTCTGATCGACTGGGTTATCGAGGCTCAATTCTAGGATCCTACATTGTGTATCATTAGGATGGAGTTAAAGGCTGAGAATAGGCAGGATTATGCCATTAGAGATGATGGGGCCTTGGTAAAGACGGGCGGTTATGAAGGAGACTTCAGTCGTGTTTAAGGTCCATCATTGGGCAGTTTCTAGGTTTATTCACTTCAACTTTACTTACATTTAATGCAATTTATGATTTCCAATTATGCGTAGTGAGTAGCTTTTTTTTTTATGTTAGGGCTGATCTTAAAGCCCTAACCATGGCAACTTCTTAATTTGGTTTTGGCGCTTGGTTTGATTATTGGGTTTGTCATGGTGAACTAGTTACTGTTTGAATTGATATTCTTTCGTGTTATTGAATTTGATCACTTTAATTACATGAATCATAGATGACTTGTATCAAAAGGTTATGTTAAGAAGTAATATGTAATCTAAACTCATGACATTCCTAGGATTGAACATCACTTTCTAGGGTTAGTGTAGTGACTCAGATTGAACTTGTGCAATAATTTGCCCTATTTCTCGAATGTGGAATATTGCCTTAGTGGAGAGTTCTTTCACTTTGGAGGAGGCAAATGTCATCCTCTCTATTCCACTAAGTAAGTTGGGATGTCCGGATAAACTGGTTTGGCATTTCTCGAAAACTAGCAGCTGCAATGTGAATTATGGGTACTTGTTGGCGATGGAAATGAACATAAATGGTGAGTTATCGGTAAGAGGAAGGGTGCAGGAGGTGTCCATGAGAAAATATGGAAAAATATATGGGGGTTAAATGTACCACATAAGATAAGGCACTTCATTTGGTGTTGTTGCCATGAATACCTCCCTGTCCGGCACAACCTTATTCAACGTCGGCTTCATGTTGAGAATCTTTGCCCTATGTGTAAGGAGGAAGAGGAATCTGCAAGCCATTTATTTTTTAATTGCAAGTTTGCTTCGGTGTTCTGGTTTGGAGGACCATTGCAACTAGATACCTTGAAGTTTCGAGGCTTGTCGTTTTGTGACTATTGGCATGTTCTGGAGGATTTGTTCAAGGAGGTGGATGATGGGGCTGCAGTTTTTCAGCTCATTGCCATTGGAGTGTGGAGAATCTGGAAAGAAAGGAATGCAAGATGCTTCTATGATATTGTACAACAGCCAGGAGCTGTCATTGAACTACTACAACAATAAGCTGCAGAATTTTCTGTTGCAAAGGAGGCCGTGGCCTCTGTTGATCACGTGTAGCTGGTCGAAGGGAGCAATGCACCTCCTCTTGCAAGGTGGCAGCAAATGGGTGCTTTATGGTTGGGTGCTAAAGTCCTGGCTTGGCTGTTTTGAAGGGGCATGTGGAGCAGGTTTGCTACAGTGCTCCTCTGCTTTACAAGCTAAGGCTCCAGCTGTTTTTGAGGGGCTGAGGTACTGCTTGGCTGCGGGGCATACGAAGGTAGTGGTGGAAACGGATTCACAATGGTTGGTTAAGTTATTAAATCATAAAGGAATGGAGGAATCTATCTCTAACATCTTGCATGACATTCTTGTTTGTTGTGAGTCTTTTGAGTGTGTTAGTTTCAATTTTGTTCCAAGGTCTTGTAACATGGTAGCTCATGTTGTGGCTAATCATGTGAAACGTAAGAGTGGGTACCATGTCTGGTCGCTTCTTGAGCCGGTCTGGTTGTTTAACCTTCTTGCTGAAGATGTTGGTGTTTTCATTAGCCTTTAATTCAATAAAGATGAATTTCCAGTAAAAAAAATTGCTTCATTTAAAATCCATTATTTGGCTAACTTTTTATTTGTTAGGATTTGAATTGCGGATTTCAAATAAGCAATTTCATTACACAAATTGAAAATAAAAATGTCACGATTTGGCTAACATAGTTAACCGCGTGGATACATTTTTTTTTAATATTTTTTTCGTTTTAATTTTTTTCAAAGATTATGATAACTAAAAATAATAATTATATATTGAAACTGAAGCATGATAATATTTACGTTCACTTTCCATACCTTATTCCTATGTTTTGCACTAATTTTTTCAGTAGAATTGATTGTTTTAACGTGTTGAGAGCAATTATTGTGAGAAATTGCCCCTGAAGGTTATTAGAATTTTATGACTCATAATTTTGAGTTTCTTAAAGGATTTTCATTAGTTTTAGTACCAGTAGCTCAATGTTGTCAATAAAACTGTTAATGCAAATGTGTCCACTTTACAAATTGAACTCTACATACTCAAAAGAACTAGATAGTCATGGGCGGAGCTATGAAGGGTCTTGGGGAGCCTGGCCCCCATTGCAATTTATTTATTTATATGTTTATATATAATAGTTGGGATATATTTAAGATATTTATTATAGAATAATAAATATGTTTCGATCTTTTTATCTACAATGCATAACCTTCTTACTTTCTCTTGTAACTTTGCAATAAATTTTTTATGTATTTTAAAAAAAATTATTTTATATATGATACTATAATATATACATTTAAATTTTCTTAATTTTTAACCGTTCTAAACCTTTATTTGCCTCTTTTGTTAATTTCCTTTTTTTGTCTAACTACAAATATTCCTAAAATGTATATAATCCATATTTCCAAAGGGTTCTATTTTTAATTTTTATTTCCCTACTTATTTTTTTTATTTCTAAATGTTTACAGTAATAGTGGAGCTTATGAACTTTCTTAAGTTATTGTTTTATAAGAATTAAGATTATAAATTAATGACGATCTCATAGTGTACATGATTTATACAAATAAATAAAAACAAAGTCGTGAAACAATTTTTTTTTTGTTGAGAAACCTCTAAGAAATGCCCTTGAAAATTTATTAAAATGTTAAATTTTGTACAATCATACTTGTAAATTTGTGATAACTAATGATCAATAAAAATATCATCAGCTAAGAGTATTTGTAGAAAGAAAAAAATGTTAACCTCCCCACCCACCCCCCACCCCCACCTAATGTTAAATTCTAGCTACGCCATTGCAGACAATGAGCCATGTATGCTTGAAAAGCTCTGTAAGTCTAGTTTCTGGAGAATTTAATGGCCTATGATTTTGAGTTTTCTAGGGTGCGTTATATCAATTTTAGCACCAATAGCTCAGTGCTGAAATTGTTAGCGACTCTTGACAGTTTGACATTGCAAGTTACCAATCTTCGTAAGCAAGCTTTTGGACGATTCTTGGGCAATTAAGGGGCACCAAAATCTTTATTTAATTCAATTATTATTTACTTACAAAAAAAATTATTCAATTATAGGCCACCAAAATCTTGTGCTAATTCAATTTTTAGTCCGTTAGAACAATATCATAAATTTTTTTGAAGAAAGTGGTGGTTTGTGAATATCACGTGAAATATTATAACCTACATAAAGATTGATAGAGAGAGAAGGGACAAACAGATAAGGAGAAAAGAGAAATATGGGTGGTGGAGGAGAAAATATGGGTGGTAGAGGGGGAAGATGAGAGAAATGGGCGACAAATGTGGAGAAGAGAGAAATGAGAGTTGATATAAGGGAAGAGAGAAAGGGAACAAAGAAGGATGAAAAGAAAAGAAATATGAAAAAAAATGATAAAATATAATGAAAAAAAAAAATAGAAGAAAGAAAAATAATGGAATAAAAAAAAAGAATGATGAAAAAAAAAGAAATATGAAATATAAAATGATGAAGTCTAAACTAAAAATATAACTCGACACCGACAATGACGTCACCTTAAAGTCTTTGTTTCGGATTTCAATATAAACTCGGGGCCCATTTAAAAATAGAAAGAGTGAAGGAGCGTTCCGTTAACAATTCAAGTTGAAAAAACGGGCGGGCTTGTTATCATTGAGCTTTTCCATTCAAAATTCCAACAGTCTCAGTCACACTTTCTACCCAAATCTCAAAACATCTCTTCTTCTTCTACATTTCACCTAAACGTCACCGTTTTCTTCCTCACATGGATTGAAAGTATGCATTCAAAACTCAGTTTCTAAAGTCGGGAACAAAAACAACTGCCTATTTGGTTTACTGAAACTCCGAGCTCGGCATGTCGAAAGAGAGCTCAACTGTTCGATTGGCGGCTCGAAACGTTTCGAGGAACCCACAATCCGAACCCAACGAGAACGAGTTTGAAACGGCGTCACATCCCGTCCATTTTCCACCTCCTAGAACACCTTTAAACAGCATAGCAGATCCAGCTCAGCTGCCAAAGGAACTTCAAGAATTCGATTTCGATTCGCATGCAAAGTTCGAAGCAATTCGATCTGGTCGGTATTCTTTATCAGATAGAAAGCTTGAAGCTGCGGAGAAAGCTGGAAATGGCGGTCTCAGCTATGGGACCCCTAGGGTTTCAGGTCGCGGAGGGAAGGCGCACTCGGAGCCCAACTCAGCACAAAGCACTCCGGCGAGGACCGGTTCGAGATTTTCCGTTGGTGGAGCAATTGGAGCTTGTACAGGAAGCAAAGGTCCACAGTACAATGGAGGTAGAGCAGGGAATTGTTCTAGAATCTCCCGGGAGATTTCGGTGGCCAATTCCGAGGCTTTAACTCAAGTACCACACTTCGAGCTCGCCGAAGACTCGTCATTCTGGACCGATCACAATGTGCAGGTTTGGGGACTAGTTCTGGTTTGCTACTTGTTGTATAGTTTCAATTTTGTGGACTAATTGATTTATTTTAATTGATTTTGAGTTCAGGTGTTGATTCGAATTCGGCCTTTGAGTAGTATGGAGATGGCTTTGCAAGGGCACGGTCGGTGCTTGAAGCAGGAAAGCGCCAAGACATTGGTTTGGAATGGTCATCCTGAAACCAGATTCACATTTGATCATATTGCATGCGAGACAATAACACAGGTTTCGGTTTTAATCTGTGGTCATAAAAAATGAAAGTATAATTTTTACTAGTCTATAAAATATTTTCAGATATGTATAAAAAAGGGACCTAATTGTTATATTATTAGGCTTCATTTATTGGTTATATGAATTGAAAGGAAGCCTCATCTGGTGTCTTGCTTGACTATATAGGAAAAGCTGTTCAGGGTTGCTGGGTTGCCCATGGTGGAGAATTGTTTGTCTGGTTATAATAGCTGTATGTTTGCTTATGGTCAGGTATTTCTTCCGGGTTGTTAATAGGTTGCTGTGTGGTTTGGTTTTGATGTTCTTTTTGGTGAATGTGTTAAGACTCTAAGTTGCTTATTGGCAGACGGGTAGTGGCAAAACATACACAATGATGGGTGAAATATATGAGGTGGAAGGGCAGCTAAATGAAGATTGTGGGATTACTCCTCGCATTTTTGAGTATTTGTTTAAGAGGATCAGAGTGGTGCGTGGCATTTTTTATATCTTCCAAGGCTACCTCTTTGAATTTTATCAATATAGCTGGATTGTTTTTTCTTTTAGTTAAATGTCTTACTAAACTTCCAAATGTACAGGAAGAGGAGAGCAGGAGGGAGGAACAACTGATGTACAGCTGCAAATGTTCCTTTCTTGAGATTTACAATGAGCAGATAACAGATCTCTTGGAGCCTTCATCGACTAATCTACAAGTAATTAGCATTTTACAAATGTTCATGCCAGATGTTCCACCTAACATTGCTTTTTGAGCATTAACTACATCTTACTTTCGTATTGTAGCTCAGGGAAGACTTGAAGAAAGGGGTATATGTTGAAAACCTTACAGAATACAACGTGAGGAATGTTAATGATGTCATCCAGCTTCTGTTACAGGTAGTACTTTATGATCAATGCCTCTCTTCTACAACTAGCTACATATTTGGGTGTGAATATGATTTCTATATATTTGTTTTTATAGGGTGCTTCAAACAGAAAAATGGCGGCAACACACATGAATAGTGAGAGCAGCCGATCCCATAGTGTTTTCACTTGTATCATTGAAAGCCGTTGGGAAAAAGATTCTATGACCCATTTTAGATTCGCAAGGTTGAATTTAGTAGATCTAGCTGGCTCAGAAAGGTAAATACCCTCTTTCTAATCTACCTTTTTTTATTTTATTCAAGGCCTATGTACTGGCTAACTTGCTTATAATTTAGGCAGAAAAGCTCTGGTGCAGAGGGTGATCGTTTGAAAGAAGCAGCAAATATTAACAAGTCATTATCAACTCTTGGGTAGTTATTTCAAGGACCTGATTAATACTTTAGTAACTTTTAAATGTTTCCTTCCATGCTTCTGGTTGTTCATTAACAAGTCATTACCAACTCGAAAATGTTTCCTTTAGTGTTCACAAACTTTTTAGGGCATGATGCTCGTTAAGCCTTGCTTAACCCAAGGTCATATTTCTATGTGGTGTTAAACCAGGCAGGTACTAAAGTACATGCGGAACATAGGAAGAACTATTCCTACAATTGCCTTCGCTGTGTTAAGTTAGTTGTGAGCTAATTATTTTTTGGAGCTCACTCCATGTCAAACTCAAGTGCTAATTTGTTGATTGTTAACAGAGATACGTATAAGGGGTCTGTTTCCAAACGGTTGAATTAGTCGTATTTTCCTTGAGTCAGATACTCTGATTTGAGTTTGGTTTTTCAGTTGGGTAACCTCTATTATTCTGTGGTTTTAGCTTGGTGATAATGTCTTTGGTTGATCTAGCACATGGGAAACATAGACATGTTCCTTATAGAGATTCAAGGCTTACATTTCTTCTTCAGGTTAGACAATAAAAGCGCTGGAATCCAAGAGATTTCATTTAAATTTGCTATAGTATGCATTCCTGTTCATTTTAGTGCACCTTATTACAGAATTTAATTATTCCACAACTGTTGTATGCAGGATTCTCTCGGTGGGAATTCAAAAACAACTATAATTGCAAATGTCAGCCCATATATTTGGTTTGTGTTGACTCTTTCCTGCTTCTAGATTGATTTATGATCTGTTTTCTTCTTTATTTTCATAAAATAACCCTTCCTTTCCCTGTAGTTCTGCAAATGAGACACTTGGCACTTTGAAGTTTGCCCAGCGTGCCAAACTAATCCAGAACAATGTACTAACCTTGTATACCTTCAAACACATGAATGAATTCCAATTATATTTTTAGTTGTTGACTTTCTTTTCCATCTTTTTTCCAGGCTAAAGTAAACGAAGATGCTTCAGGTGATATAACTGCACTTCAGAGACAAATCCAACAGCTAAAGGCATGAATTGTAGTTACATACTTGTGAAAATTTTAGCTTGCACATATACTAGATGGTAGAACTGAAGCATTTGTTGAACCCTAACAGGGCCAGTTGTCCTCCCTAATGAAGCATCATAACCTCTCGCGGTCTTCATCAAGTTGTGTGTCAAGTATTGAACAGCCTGGATTCAGTGACCTGCCCGAGGATTATGACTCTCTAGAAGAAAAAATGGCGGCTGATAATCGTAAGATAACAAGTGCTGGAAACAAGAAGGTGATTTGATTTTCCACGACCGTTTCCTCCAACTTAGAAGTTCTATGGTGCAATTATGACAATGATTTCTAACACAAGTTTAACAGATGAAATGCATGGAAGTCATTTTAGTTGGTGCTCTAAGAAGGGAAAAGATGGCAGACAATGCAGTGCAGAAGTTGGTGGCTGAAGTTGAACATATGAACCGCATGGTGTGTCTTGTTACGGAAAGTAGTTATAAATTTTCCTAGCTCTTTAAGTCTTGATTATTTCATACTTTAATGTTTATTCATAAATCTTATTATTGCTGTGGCATTTCTGCAGGTTGAGGAAAGATATGAGGATGCTGGACGTACTAAAATGATGCTAAGGTTTCGTGAGGAAAAGATTAAACGACTTGAATTGTTGACAGATGGAATGTTGTCAGCTGAGAATTATCTCATGGAGGAGAACAAGGATTTACTAGAAGAGATTCAGCTGCTTCAAGCAAGAATTGATAGCAATCCTGAATTGACCCAATATGCAGTGGAGAACTGTAGACTTCTCGAGCAACTGAAATTGTAATTTACATATGGTTCAATGCTGTAGATGGTTGCTCTTTGTCCCCTTTCTGGATTCCCAGTGACTCATTTTGCATCATTCTTTATGCCAGGTACGAAAAATTTTATGAACATGGCGAACGAGAAACATTGCTAGGTGAAGTATCAGAATTACGGAATCAGGTCCATAAAATTATCCTCCTCCTTCCAAAACTATCTCATGCACTCTAAGGTGGCTATCTAAAGTACGTTTAATGTGCAGCTTCTAGGTATACTTCAAGCAAAACTTCCATTCTCAACAGAAAGTGATAATCAGGTTGGAAAGCACTCTTTGGCTAGTTATGTCACTTGTAACAGCTCCCTTTTTTCCTATCATGATTTAGAAAGATGCTACTTATCATGATTTAGAAATCTCCAGTACTTGATTTGCATATTTTCAAGAGTGCAGAGCAGCGATAGCATAAAGGAATTGGAAAATTGCAGGAACATGAATTCTAAATTGATTAGGTATTTTTTTTGCATCAATATACACTTTTTTCTTTGTTTCTGACTTGAGTAGTTAATACAAAAGAACTGCCCTAAAATTTGTATTAGTTCCACTGGTTTCGTATAGGAAAATGCAGTTATGATCTGCTTTGTTTTACTTTTAATTGATTAGTTTATGTATATTCTCTGAATTTCCACTTTGGTCCCGCTCTTTCCCCCGGCTACTAAACAACCTAGGGCAAAAGTAATATTTTATTCTTTATTCCTCTACATGATAAACTTCATTTGATAGCCATATATGTGGAGGTTCTATACCATAATTTACTTCATTTCATCTAGTTTACTGCAGTGAGCCGTTGAGGCCATTATGTTTGTCTAAATACTTTCTGACGCTATTGATACAATTTAAACCTGAGCCTCATATTTACTATGTGAAGGAAAACTTCTTTGGTTTTGGTAAGAGTTGACAACTCCACATGTTTCTCATTATCCTCTTACTTATGATTTAATGTTTTCAGGGAAGTAGATGCACTACAATCAGAGCTGCGAACTTATATGAACTCCAGTCAAGCTGCCTCCGGTTCTGTAAGGATAGCCTATAACCTACTTGAGGAGAAAGTGGTTAAATGATTTAATAGCCTTTTTCTGTAGTTGGTAAATGATCTTTATATATCTGGCAGGTTAGAGATTCTTTCTCCAAGGATACGGAGGAAATCAGGCAATCAGATAAATATTCAATAGTAAGTGAAACATTTCAATTTCCAGCCTAATGGCCAATTATTTTATGGATGTACATCATTTAAAATCTGGAAGTCTTTTCAATAGTACATGATATTTGTTATTCATTTCTGATAGGCCAGTTCATTTCTGTGCATTTAAAACTAAATATGATCCACGTGTTTGATCTCTGTCGTGACATCACTTTATGTTGCACTGTTCAAGCCAATTCATTGTAAAGTTACCACTTCCATGCTTGGGTATTTCATTTTGCTAAAAGACAACAGAAAAGATCCCTGGCTGAAGGAAAGAGATTCTACGGAATATTAGCTTAGACAGGCTAGAAAGCAACTAGTTTCAGATAGGTTCAAGCTTACATAGACATCATTTACTGTTCTTATCCTGATTTTTGAATCAAGTCTATGATTGGCCACCACCTTACAGGTTGAAGCCGTATCCATGCGAAGTGACTCTGGAGATGAAATGACATGTTACACCCAGGTGCAGGATGAAGTTGTGCAGAACCATTTGCAAGCTAAGTTGGACAAAATGACTAAGGACCTCGAGGAGGTCAGATTAATGAATGGCCACTTTCAAGAGGATCGGTTAATGCAGTTGTCTCACCAGAAACAAGCTGAAATAGTCTGCGAAGAAGTTGAGATGGAGACAGCGAGAACAATTCTTCACTTACAGGAAGAGGTTGCTATCCTTCAGTGTGAACTTAATGAGAAACTACACTACATGATTCAGGAAAATACAACACTGAAGAACACCATTGCAGCTAAAGAGGATGAAATAAAGACACTGAGTGGGGAGTGGGAAAAGGCAACTCTAGAACTAACAAGATTCCTCCTAGATGGGTCTAGATCCCTCAAAAATGCCTCCAGCCAAATAGAAAGTATTGCCTGCTCATTTCCTCAAGCTAATGTTTATATTAGTGAAGATGTCCAGAGGGCTGCCAAAGTTTGCATGGAAAAGGAAGAAACAATTGAACTACTAAGGAAGAGTTTGGAAGATGCGCAGAAGATGGTAATGGACATGGGACAGAAGTTAACTTCCTTGAAGGGAGCAACAATGGCTCTAAGCGAACTCCACCATCTGGATAATGATGAAAGCACCAAAGAGGTAATTTCCTTTTGCATGCTGTCGGGTAAGCAGACCAACATGGTAAATCTAGATATTCTAGAGAGAAAACTCGTATTAAAGGAAAGTCAGGTCAAAGAAGCAGAAAGATGTGCCACTGCTGCATTACTTGTAATAAAATGGCTTATGGATGGCAAGGTTACACATGAAATGGGAAGAAACATTCCCATCTCAATACCAAGTACACCAGCCAGAATGGTCAACCACAAACGTTCTGATACAAATGAAAATGATTTAGGACTAGATGTTATTACTGAAGTTGAGTTGGCCAGGTTGGGAATATTGGAATCTGAGAAAGCTATCAAAGCGTTTTACGCAGATACAGAACTGCATATAGTTTCCCTCGGAACCAACATGAACGAAGTTTCTGAAGGATACAAGGAGTTGATTCAAAACTTAGTGAAAGAACTTCGTGAAATGAGGAAGAAATATATGGAATTAAGAGAGCATTGCAAAATTGCTCAGTTTACTACAGTCAAGCCATCATCATTAGAAGCACACACGTACCTGAAGTCTCAAAACCTTTACCAAACGCTGCATGAAATAAAAAAGGAGCTTACTGTAGCAAATGGTAGATTGAAAATAACTGAAGATTTCGTTCACTCAAAAGTAATTGTGTGTGATTGCCCTTTAGCAGACAAAAGTTTAGTCGATGAAGATGAATGGAGTACTGATAGTCCAACATCAAGCTGTGATTCTTCAACCGAAAGTTATTCTTCTGGAAACAAATTGTGGGCATTGGAAGGGAAAATGGAGGACCGGAATGTTGAAGAAGGCTCAGTACTTCAGTCTACTGGCCAATATATGGAAGAGTCAAAGATGCTCTTAAAAAATTTCATTGACTCTGAAGAAGCAACTTTATGCCTGAAAAAAGAATTAGAGCTGGCACTTGATGCTTTCAACAGATTATGTGGTAGGCTAGCCCCACTTGTTAGTGAGTTGGACATGGGAAATAATTCTCAACCAGAAGGTATATTCTTTACTGAGTAACTTGCATTACTCCTTTTAAATAATGACCAGGGACTTATTCAGCTCATATTATTTGCAGAGTTGAAACAACTTGTTCCATTGCTTGAGTTGAAGACGGAGAGTGCTATAGCGGGTTGTCATATTAGAGAAAAGGTATATATAATATGCTCCTCAATATTATTTAAAAAATAATTGCATAATGACTTGTGAGGCAACTATGTGTCAGGATCGGTTATAGTAGCAGTGTCATAGTTAGTAAAATTACTGTCCTTATACTTTGCTCAACACTCTTGTGACATGCAGGTAGTTGCTGATGAGAAAAGTGAATTCGCCACTAGCTTCTTTACCCAATTTGAAGAAGCGAACGCAACAATAAAAGAAGCTGACGCTATGTTAAATGCCTTGCTTGAAGCAAACGAAAATGCAAAAGAATTGACTGGCCTGTGGAAGCAAGCTGGTGAGGAACTGATGTTAGAGAGAGCAAGCATTATTGAAGAAGTTGAAAATCTCAAGTTTTCAGTACGTTTTAAAGAAAGAGAAAATGAACTACTGCAGGATCAATCTCATTATACTTCAGTGGAGATGGCAAAGGCATTGTCTTTGCTTGAAGAGTGTTTTATGCAGTTAAAAAGTGATGTGGAGGACCGGTTCAAACTAATATATGCTGATACTTTCTCCATGGGAAGAGAGATCCAGTACTTCATTAGCAATTCAAGATCATTACTAGAGGAAATATTCTCTGAGACATTGGAAAAAGAATTATACATATTTGTCCTTCATCAGTGTCTCAGAGGAGAGCCAGAAGGCCATTCAAAAATGAATAAACTGCGAAATATGTGGTCAAGTTGTGAGGTCGGTATCAAGCTTAATAGTAAAGTCGCCATGGATGCGGATCAAAGTAGAGTCGCAGATGTGAAAGCGAGTGAGTTCTGTTTATCGCTTGATAATTTGATTGATGAGAATTTAGCACTGAAGGAGGAACTGGAACGGAAAGAAGCTCTACTGGAGGGCATGCATTTCGATTTTAGAATGTTGCAGGAATCAGCAACCAACACAAAGGATATAAAGGATGAAACTGAAAAGCTGATGAAAACTTTGAGCCAAATTCAGAATGGGCTAGAATTGAAAACATGCCAGCTTGATGACATGCTGGTCCAACATAATAAACTCGAGGGTCATCTGACTGATACTAAAAAGGCTCTTCTTGTTTCAAATTCTAAACTTGAGCAGGCTAAAGAAACAATCAATACTCTTTCAGAGCAAAATTCTGAGTTGAAAATGCTTCTAAAAGATCTCTATCTCAAAAAGTCTGAAGCTGAAGAACAACTGGAAGAACAGAAGGAAGTGGTGAAAGGTTTGGAAGAAGAAATTCTTCACTTGACTTCTTCAATGGAAAGAAAATTACTCTGCTCAGTTGAAGGCATCGAGGATAATTTGAGAAGGGTCATCAGTGACAGAGACCAACTCCTTGAAGAAGTCCAGTCCCTAAAAGATCGACTTGAGATGGCAAATGCAGTAGCCGATGAACATGAAGCTATCTCTATTGAGGCTCGCCAGGTATGTACTTCATGTTTTTTGTTTTTACATTTGATATCCAAGTGTTGATGGCAGGTGGATTTTTTCTTATATTGAGCTAATGTTTCTAGGAATCTGAGGCAAGTAAGATGTATGCGGAACAAAAGGATGAGGAAGTTAAGATTTTAGAAAGCTCTGTTGAGGAGCTTGAATATACCATCAATGTACTGGAGAAGAAGGTTAACTCCCTAGGCCTTTCTGCCTCTGTATTTAACACTTGAATGCCAATAGAGTGCTAGTCTCTCTGCCTTACAATTAAGTTTCTTTCATGTAAACATGTGGCCAAGTATCTGCTGCGTGCAGTTTGAGTTATTAATGCGTTTTGGTTATTGGTTTCGATTCCCAAAATTGTTCCTTCTCCTAGGTATATGAGATGGATGACGAGGTAGAAAGACATCGGTTGATCAGAGATGCACTAGAACTGGAACTCCAAGCTTTAAGACACAGATTGTCAACAGTTGAAAATTTCAGTGAAGATGTGGATTCAGAAAATAAGAAAGATGAACAAGCTGAAGATTTAATATCTAGGTATTGGTTGCTGTCTCCACTAAACTCGAGTGCCTGCTTTTTATTTTGCCATATATTTGAAAAGACTGTTTCTATACAGGCAGCTGAAGAGTAAGCTACTGGAACTTCACGAGGCTCATAATAGGATAAAGCTTCTTGAAGATGAAAAAGCAGAACAAGATCAAGAGGTTAGACTGTCTTGCTGATGGTGTTTAATCTTGTTTATTTGGACGATATTCTTGAAATTATCTTGTTTTATGTTTTCTAAGAATGGAAGTTTGACAATTTATGCATATATCGAAGATCAAACAATGCAAAGAATACATCTCTGAAATCGTGTTGCATGCTGAAGCACAGACGTCACAGTACCAACAGAAGGTACAAAGACTAGAATTGCTGTCACCATCCAATAGATCCTTATTCACATATTATGCCATGCTGAATACTTAGATAACTGAAATTTATTTGAAAGAAAGAGGGGTTCTGAAAACTTCTTAGTGCTCTCGATTGTGAATATCTATAATTATCTGTTAATGCTGGATGTATATACTATAATTATCTAAATTTGACATGATGTATATACTATAATTATCTAAATTTGACATGGCACAATCTTTTGAACAGTACAAGACTCTTGAGGCCATGGTTTGTGAAGTAAAAGCAGATAAGAAAACTTCAACGTCAGCAGCTGCGGAGTTAGACAAATCTGAGAAGAGCTCAACCAGGACAAGGGGCTCCAGCTCGCCCTTTAGATGCATTTCAAGTTTGGTTCAGCAGATGAATACGGAGAAGGATCACGAACTGTCTACAGCCAGGTTTCGCATCGAGGAATTAGAGACACTGGCAGCTAGCCGGCAGAAGGAGGTTAAGTGCCCCTTTTTTCTTAGCTTCCATTTCTCTAATGTTTTTTAGGCACAAATCACAATCTCTCTCTACAAACACACTTACCATCCCCCATACATCACCCCTTAACCTTTAGATGAGTATTGATTTTGTTGAAACTTGCTCTCAGGTATGTCTGTTGAATACTAGGCTGGCTGCAGCAGAAAGCATGACACATGACGTCATTCGGGATTTACTTGGTGTCAAATTGGACATGAACAACTATGCGGTAAGTTCCAGACTGTCACTTTTAAGCATGAGAGTTTCATAGTTGCATTTCTCATTTGTTTCTTTTTTCTTTTGGTATCATCTAGAACTTGATAGACCAGTACCAGGTTCAAAAGTTAGTAGAAGAGGCTCATCAGCAAACAGAAGAGTTTCAAGCAAAGGTGCATTCTAATGATTCATTCATTTTTGTTCTTTATATTTTCTGCGGAATCATTTCAGATCAATATTATCGCATTGCTTATATATAAAAAATAAATAAATAAAAACACTTACTAATCTTGGCATCATCTCAGGAGCAAGAAATTCTCAACTTAAGGAAGCAGATAGATGATCTATTGGAGGAAAGACAGAGGTTAGATCCATTTCAAAGACTACTTGCCAACACAGTTTTTATCCAAGTTATTAACTTCTGTAACCTTCATTTTGTTACTGTGGTTAAAAAAAAGAAAATAAAAAAAAACTCATACCCACCATTTTCTTCATTTTTTTTTTTTGATTTTTACTGTAGTTGCATATCCGAAATAAATAAAAAGGAAGGGGATATGATGGCTGCCCAGATGGCATTACAACAACTCCAAGATAGAGATCAGTTGCTTTCTGCACAGAATGAGATGTTGAAGGTGGAAATTGCTTTCAGAAACTGTTTATACGTTTTTCCTTCTATTGTAGAGGTAATTATTAATATTTTCACTTCAGTAAATTTTTTACCAAGCTTTTTGCCACCATTGTTTACAGATAGACAAGAGCAATCTAAAGAGGAGGGTGGCAGAACTGGATGAGATGGTAAAAACACTTCTTGGGACACCAAGTACATATCAGCACCAGCCAATGCAGCATACATCTAAGACCAAGGTAAGCTTACTGTTTGCAAGTGAATAGGTAAAAGGTTTTTTTTATTTTACCACAACGGTAACTTTCAACTAATATGCCATATGGTTTTTCTTGATCAAGCGGAATAATAATAGCTCATTGAAACTGCATGAGGTTGATTTCACCAAGAGGCTAGAACAGTCTGAGAAGCATCTTTCTCGTGTGAATGGCGAACTTGCTCAATATATCAAATCTGGTGGTGGTGGTCATCCACGCGACATACGTTTTGGTCACACGTCAGAAAGGGATTATAGGTGAGTGGTTTTGTGATCAGCTGAGTGGTGCATGAAAGTATTCAACTCAACATAAAACATTCTTTATTTTGGTAATTACATAATGTTGGCCAACAGAAAGCAGAAGAATTAAGATTGAAGTACATAAAGTACATAATTTGGGTAATATTTTTTTTATCTGAATAACTTCATTATTGAGCCCAAGGCAAGCTAAATACAAAACAACAAACTAAGCGGAAATAAAACCAGAGAAGGCATATACTAGAGGCGGGGAAAGGCAGGGAACACAGGTTTCGACGTCCCACAGGGGCTGTCTCCCCACAGTCAACCAAATTAAGGACATGGAGGATAGGGGAGGCTGTCAATGCAGAGTACATGCACTAAGGAAGAAGGGCGTCGATCAATCTAGATTTCGCCGCACAATTTTCGTCGAGCATGAGAAGCGAAGGCTTGCTACCGTATTAGTTGATCGTGGAATCCAGGTAAACTGTATTCTGTGAAACCCACTACAGAGTGCTTTGAGCCTTGTCAAGATAGGGAAAAGCTCCCATATGCCACGCTTAATGTTTCCTTTGGTGCATTGCACTACTTCCTTGTTGTCAGACTCCACATAAGCGTATTGATAGCCACAGTTTATAGCTAGCATGCATCCTTCCATCAAAGCCCACAACTCAGCTTTCGGCACAGAATTTGCCGTTCTAAAATTGCAAAACCTTGCCACGAAAGTTCCATTGGCATCCTTAATAACCACTCCAATTCCAGCCCTCTTTGTCTGAGAATTCCACGATGCATCTACATTTATCTTGACAAACCCTGTCGGAGGTGGACATTAGCACTGAGCTATAAACCCAGAAGTCTTGCACTAGGATTTTTTAGGCCTCGATTGTTCTACCAGGATTAAAACACTTGCCATTGAATATTGCTGAGCATCGTTCCTTCCAAATTGCCTAACAGGTTGAGGCGACAGTCGAGAGGAGCCAGTCTTTATCTACACAACTCCCCATTTCAGGGGTCACCAAGTGAGCTAACCATGCATGTAGTGAGGTAATGGATCGAGGGTTAACATGGTAGCTCAAGCTTCCTCCAAACCATACCCGCTGCGCACCATGGCATAGAAACAGCATATGCTTAGTTGATTCAGCATGTTCATTGCATATTGGACAGAGGGGAGGCTGACCTAGGTGTCTGCGGAAAAGGTTTGCCTTGGTGGGAATGTAACCTTTCAAGGCTTTCCAAAGAAAGGATTTTACTTTAGGCACCATCTTGAGGCTCCAAATTAGAGACTAGATTTCCTTGGGCACCCTAAAGGAGCTAGAATGACGAATGCTTCTCAAATTTGAGTGTAAGGCTCTAAGGTGATGATAGCCAGAGTGAACTGAGTAACTGCCATATTTACTGTGAGGCCAGATAAGACGATCAGAATCCTCTGGAAGGTCGGTGAGAATAGCAAGTACCAATTGGGATTCCCATTCCGTGACCAGTCCATTGAGACCACTCATGCCCCAATCACCCATGCTTTGATCGATGATGGAGGCCACAAACTTGGTTTCTTCCAGTGGTACCTGGCTTAGAGGGTGAAGAAGGAAATCATGGCTTCCCACAACCTATTTATTCCTCCATGGAAGAGTATTTTGACCATTCATTATTTGCCAGTGGGCTCCCTCCTTGATAACTACCCTTCCTTCTAACAAGCTAGTCCAAGCTCAGGATGCCCTGCACCCCTTTTTGGTCGATAGAAAGTTGCAATTTGGAAAGTACCGAATTTTGATAATACGAGCCCAAAAAGCATATGGTTAATTGATTAGGCGCCAACTTTGTTTCGCGAGCAGGGCAATGTTGAAATCATATAGGTTCCTGAAGCCCAAGCCTCCTTCATTCTTCGGTGCTCCCAGGTTCTTCATGCTTGCCCAGTGGATTTTATTATAATCACCCACTTGGCCCCACCAGAAATTTGCAATTGCCCCATCTAGGTCAAAACAAAGGCCCTTGGGGAAGAGGAAGACAACCATCGGGTAGGTAGTGATTGCGTGTGCTACGGCTTTGATTAGGGTTTCTTTCCCGACTTGCGAAAAGAGGTTTTGCTTCCATCCCTGGATCTTTTTTAGAAGCATTTCCTTGACAAACATTAGTGCTTCCTTTTTCAATCTTCTCCAAAGTGTCGGAAGGCCCAAGTACATGCCAGGGTCGCCAGTTAGCTGAACACCAAGAATATTGCAGAGACGCTCATAGATTTCAATTGGCGTATTGGAGCAGGAAAAATAAACTGGATTTGTTGTAATTCACCAGTTGTCCCAACGCATTGCAGTATTTCATAAGGATTCTGGCCACTGTTTGGTAGTTTCCGTCCGTGGCTTCCAAAAATAGGAGGGAGTCATCCGCAAATAGGAGATGTGAAAGTGAAGGTCCCTCCACGCTGAACTTTAGTCCTTCCAAAAGTCCATGGTTTAGCATTCTGGATAGGATGTCGCTAATAATGATGAACAAGTATGGTGAGATGGGATCGCCTTGGCGGATCCCCCTTGAGGGAGTAAATCGATTACCAGGCTTGCCATTGATGATCACCGCAAAACTGACAGTTTTGACTCATTCTATAATGAGATTGACCCATTCAATGCGGTCGTATGCCTTATTCATGTCAAGCTTCAGCCCGAATTGGTATTTTTTGGTGGTTTTGCGGAGTTTGAGAGCATGGAAAGATTCGTGTGCCACCAGAATGTTATCTTGGATTTGTCTACCTACAATGAACGCACTTTGTTGTGGAGAAAGAAAGTTAGGAAGTAACATTTTGAGTCAATTTGAGAGCACCTTGGATATGACTTTGTATGAGAAGTTGCAAAGGACAATGGGCCTGAATTGGGTGACCACCTCTGGGTTAGGCATTTTTGGAATCAGAGCTATGTTGGAACCATTCAAGTTGGAGAGTTGGAGTTCACCACGAAGGAATCTGTTCACCTGCTCCATCATATCATCTCTAATGGTCTCCCAAAATGACTGGTAAAAGATTCCTGGAAAACCATCAGGACATGGAGCTTTCAAAGCACCCATTTGAAAAGATGCTTTCATTACCTCCTCCTCAGTTGCCGGTTGAAGTAAGGCTTCATTCATTTGGTCATTAATTTGTGGCTCAATGGTGGAAAGGATATTACCCCAGTTTCTCGGCCTGATTGTGGTAAAGATCCGCTTAAAATAGTCCTCCAATGTGTTCCTCACCGCAATTTGATCATTAGCATCAGTTTTGATTCTATTGATAGAGTTTTGGCGCCTCTTCTGGCCAGGTTCTCAGGCCATCTCTGCGCCGAGAAGCAGTGTCCCATAACAGACCAGGGGCCGTCGTCGATGATGTGGTCCGCTGTGGCTTCATCTTGCACAGTGGCTGTGAAGATGTTTCCTTGATATGCGTGATATTTGCTTCACCAAGCGCAGTTTTGATGGCGCCTTTGTTTGGAGTTTTAGCTGCTATGATAGCCCCAATGATTTTGGGTCCACTCTCAATATTTGATAGGCCCAGTGATCCACCTAGCTTAATCACCAAGTCATCAGCTCTTGGATGGGACATTGTGGTTGTGGATTGGGAGACAGAAAGGCCCAAGGGCAGACAAAGAGAATGGAAGATGAAGAGTAATACAACAAAGAGAGGTTTAGGTAGAGGTCGTAGGAATCTGACCTGTGGATTCTTTTTGTGTGTTGCGGGAGTTTCAATCCTCTTTTATGGGCATCGCACGTTGGTAGGGGGCTGGGCCGTCCTTCCCTCGCATTCATTGAAGATGGATGCAGAGTTAGCTTGCTATAGTTAAGATTGCTTGTGTTTCCTTCGTGGTCAACACCCTTGGTTGCTAGAGATTCATAATTCCCCCGCAAAGCACCTGCAGAGGTTCATTTATCTCCTGAGGTTCTGGGTCTTCAATGCTCATAGGATTGGTGTAACATCCCAGAGCCTCGCAGTCTTATGCAGTAAAATCAGATCCACTTCCAGCTTTGCATTTAGTCTTTCTGATTTCTGATCGGAGATTGCCTCTAACCACACACGTCTCGTAGAGATTTATGGTGCCAACCGGCACAGTCTCTCTCACCGGGGAGTTGGCGTGGAGAATTGAATGAGAGTTGATAGCCAAGGGTTTTGTAGGTGGGTTGGAGTTGGAGTTATGATGTTGGTTGGAGTGAAGGTGCTGGATTGTGCTAATGGTGAAGGGGTATTGAAGAAACAATCGAATCAATTCGAGATCGATGGGTTGCTCTAACGGGTGAGAGGGGAATCTCAGAGTGGAGATGGAACTCTCACGGAGGAGAGAGAACAGAGAAAGTTCGAGATCTATTCTTTTAGGGGTTGTCGTCGGTGCAGCGTTTGTACAAATCAATTTGGGTCCATTCAGATTCAGTTCACATAATTTTGATGATTGGTGGCAAGATTGAAGTAATTTAAGATTTCTCCCCAAATTGAAGGTAACCATCCAGTGTACATTATTTATTTCGTGTATTTTGACATTTCACATAAACTTTTGTTCAATTTTCCTGTGAGGACATTAGACAGGAAAAAACTATTATTTGTGAACATAATTTTCTGATAATCTTTTCAATCTTCCTTCTATTTTGCAGATGTCGTATGTGTACATTTTCCCGTGTGAAGATATTGTGATTGCAAAGGTTTACGAGTTTCGCTTGTTCTATGTACATGAACTGAAAAAATGGAATTCCGGCAATACCAAATTACCGGTATGGTTTGGTTGAAAATTTTGTTTGTTTTCCATATTTTCTACCAATCCAATCCAAAAGTCCAGGTAAAACCGTTGATTATCAATTTATGTTCACCTCAAACAAAAATAGAAATATGAAAAAGTGTATTATTAAAGTCCAATAAACAAAAGCTAAAGGAGGGATAATCATTTGGTTCAATTTCCGGTGGGGATAGACATTAATTACCCATTTACGGTTCAGGCTCCAAATTCAACCCAATTTGATCTTACACATCCCTAATTCCAAGTTCCTAATTGTTTGATATTTGTGCTACATCTAGGGATTAAATGGGATATTTATTGTTTAATCATTTATTTAAATGATATTGATTATTTTTATAACTATTTAAGTCTACAATTAAATAGTTTGATTATGATTATTAACCATTTAACTAATAGACAAACCATTTAATCATTTATTGGATAATCATTAATTATTTATTAAATAATAATTTAACCATTTATTAAATAACCACTTAACTTTTTTTTGGTTATGTTTATTTAACTATTTATATAAATTTTTTTTAATTAAAGTCATTTGAAAAAAAAAATTGATAAAAAAAAAAAACAAAAGTTACCATCAGACCCGTGAGCGACCCGCAATGTCGATCAGGTCGACCCAACTTTTCCGACAATTTCTAGCCATCTTAGGCGGCAATTTTGGTAAGGATTTGTTCCTCTCTTCAAATCTAACAAATCTACTTTCTTCAAATCTACTTTTTTCGACCACCTTTGGCTACTTTTGGCCGTCGACCCAAGTATTAAAGTTGTTCTACTTGTTGAGCTATACATGGTGAATAATTTTTTTTTTATACTCGAGATGGTTGATTATTCCTTGCAATTCTACCTATTTTTATTAATTTTTATTTTTTATTTTTTTGTTAAATATTAATTTTAGTTATTTTAGTCTTTTAAAAAAATTCGAAATAATAAAAATTATTTTCATGTTTAACTGCAATTAACCATATATATTAATAGTTATGGTTATGGGTAATAACCATTTAACTAAATAACCAATGAGTATAAATAACTGCGGTTGCAATTTTAAATGATTATGGCCAACAAAATCGCTGTTAACTGCCCACAGTTTTTTTTCCCATCTATAGCAACATCTGTTTTTTTCACTTAGAAGTATGAATTTCATTAATCAGAAAAACCCGTAAGAGCGACGGAAAAAATAATTTGAAGGAGGTGATCATCGGAATATTACAAAGATTAATAAAAACAAAAGGCTAACTGTAAAATACAGCACCACTGGTAGGACTGTAAACCTGTAAACTATCATCAAATTTTGATTGAGGTGGCCCCTTGCCATAATAACCCTAGGAAATTAAGAGGTAGCTCGGTCCCTGGGTCAGATAAAACTTGCCTACTGGGTAAGTGAAGAAAAAAGAGAATCTGAGCCATATACAATTCTGATTTTTCCCTTTTCGTAGTTGACAAAAACTTGTTCAAGTAAAAACCATGACAGTGATTTACTTACATGCAAAAATATTATGGGTAGGGCCAAAACAGCTTTAACTCCATTCAAATACTTGACATTGTGGAAAGTTGATCATTGACCTTCTTTGAGTGCAAGCAGAACTTCATCTAAAACTTTTTCATCACAACTTTCGAGTTCATCTGAGGCACGATTCTCCCCATCAGCCATCTGTTGATAATACCGATAAACATGAATCATCGGATCGCATGCAAGCAGATCGCATACAACAACCAGTAAACAGAACATATTCTCAAAGATACAAGCAAGCAAGTTACTGTCACCATTTGAGACCTATTCATTTTTAACTTTGAACCCAAGATTTTATCTATGCTTAAAAGCTAGCAACATGAAGATATTCAGATGATTATGTTCAAGGAAACAAATATCAAATAGAATGAAACACTACCTTAAGCTTCTCAAAGTTTGAAAGTAGCCTCATATATTGTTCCCGCGCTTCAGGCTGACGAGCCATCGACTGTACCCTTGCAAGAGCTTTCTCAACTCCGGCAAATTTTTGCTTCCGTCCAACACTAAGAAATTCATAGTCATCATTTTTCTTAACCTTCAAGGATACATCATCAATAGTTTTGTCCGCCCGAAATCCTCGCAAACCAGCTCCTTTCCGCCTCCAACGCAGTATTACTTTTTCCAATATACCAACAGACCACACAACTTTTTTGTAATTCTTCCGCACCTGATGTCCCCTCACATGAGCCTAAAGGAGAAAAGCAAAATCAAGGATAATTAGAGCACTATCTACTTCAGATTAGGTACATCCAATCCAAGTCCCAACGAAAGAAAATTAAAAGGGTCACAGTTTTTAATAATATATAACTATGATGAATTTTACGGACAGTCAATGGATACCCACAGTTCCACTCATTTGTTTACAACATAACTTAACAATGGAGGTACCTGAATTTTGACAATACGGTCACGTATCCTCAAAAAATCCTTTCTTCCCTTCCATCCACGATAGTTTTGCTGGATCTTCAGAGCTGCTGCAACATGTAGATAATCTTCATAGTGAGAGAACTTTTGGACTCTCTTCAACAAACGACGTGCAACAAGGTCATGACACTGAACTTCAGAAATATCTGTTCCAATCTTAGTTAACTGCCTCTGACGGAAAGAACGAGTCCGGAAAGCTTCTTGAATGAGAGCAGCTGCATGAGCTGATTTCCTAACAGCTGCTATAGAGCCTTTGAGAGAGTGCTGCTCATCTACCGCTACATCGGATGCAGCAACTTCTGCAGTCTCAATGGCATTCTCAGCTGCAACAGTTGCAGTAACATTGTTCATTATGTTCTCATTCATGGTCAACGACTCTAGGTGACTGGTTAAATCCGCTTCCGCCAAATATCCAGCAATCCCTTTATGCCCTCTGCTAGAGGCTAGATCTGCAGCAGTTTGTCCGCCAGGAAAAGCAGATGTTGGGTCCTCAACTGCACCTGGAGCGGCGCCCAATCTAAGCAACCCAATCACAGTTTCCTCTCTAGAAAAGGATTAAAAACAAGAGACTAGTGTCATATACAGATATTCATGTAAAATAAATCAAGAATAAAGATGGTAAAAAATGACCCTTTTACCATCCTCAGAAAAAGGAAAGATAGGCCATTACAAGCATGTTGCAACATAGTTTCTCCTGACCTTCATGTATTTGATGGAAACAGAAGATGAGCATTCACTTAATATTATATACAAGTACAACCAGAAGTCCCCAACATGGGACAGAAATACATACACATTTCTTAACAATGCTAGCAAACAAAGAACCACGTTAAAACTTCATAACAATACAAGACATTGTTGCCAACATAATACATACCAAATAAAGGTAAAGTGAGCCCAGAAATGAAGAATTTAAAGATATTACCAATCCCTCCATATAAACAAGAAGCAGATGAGGAATATTAAAAGAGCAGAGAATCTGTAACAGCATCCATACCTTCCAAAATATGACGCCCAGTGAAGCCCTGTTCTTCCGCGAGCATCTCTGAAATTGGGACTAACGCCAGCAGCAATTATGGGACCCATGGCCCAATCATAACCAAGAGCAGCAGTCAAATGTAGAACACCTTGCCCTTCATTATCCAGAACATGCGGTCCTTTTCCATCTTCATGAATTTTACACACTAGCCATTCACAAAGTCTATCCTTCAACAAATTCTGAATTAAGACATCTCTATGGGTCAAGTATTCACTTTTGCAAGACCCATCAAATGTTCCCCAATCACTTTCACTGTTGCTTCTCATTGAAAATATAGAACTTTTGAGCTTACACTTATCACAATCTAGAGCTTCACATTCCAGCCACTTTCTCTCTGAGCCCAAGCTCAACAGTTTGGCTAGACGTATCTGAAACCGCAATTCATCATCTCTTGAACTGTTGATAGCTATTCCAATGGGTTTTTCACGATATTCAAACTCCCTCACCTCACTGCAGGCTAACCTATTTCTGCAGGTCACATAGAATGGAACACACCCAGGAGCATGTAAAGGAGTTTGACATCGAATGACATTATTAGACAGAACTTCAGCAGAAACTTCTATTTCACCAAACATGCACCCCCACTTAGTCTCAGTAGTATGCTTCTTGCTTCCGAGAAAACTACCAGCTATTAAAACCTGAAAAGGGGGAGAGAAGAAAAAACTGAAGATCAACATATATAGTCACACAACAACAATTTATTAGAATAATGTACGTGAATCGTGTAATTTATTTATTTTTATAACAGAAGTTATAAAAATACAGAATCTATTAGCTGTGTAAAAATACCTTCGTTTCAGTTGCTGAATAAGCCCAATCTGGTGAAAAATCACTAATAGTAAATAGTTGTTCCTGGGAAAGAGAGGGGCCAAGTGAATCCATATCTAACTGCATATGATGTGATAGACTGGACACTTCCTTATCACCATTCTCAGCATCAATTGTACTCCAGTAATTGCCAGAGTCAGACGCCATCAAGGAATCATCACAATCCACGCCAATTTCTTTATCCATCCATCTCCCAAAGCTGTCAAGTTTCTTCAGCTCTACTGATTCAGCATTACGCACACCACGATCTCTAGAATTCTCTTCAACTTGGTTGGAAGAAGTGACAACCATCTGAGGGTCAGAATAATCTAGAACCTGAGGATGAAACACGTTGGATTCATGCTCCAGCAAGTATCACCAGGGAAATTCCCACTGAAGGAAACACTAACCTTAAACAATTACATTACCCAAAAAAAACTAAATGAATAAAAATTGCAAACAATCTGATACTTCGGTTTAAAAACAACCTAAGAGAACATGCACATAAGTATAGTCAATGTTTCCGTGATATGTGACAACAAATACTTAAAATTCATATCAATCACTATATGAAAAAAGAGGGAGAAGTCTGCATGATTGAACTTGACATCAACTTCATATACATCCCAAAATCCACAAAATAGCATAATAAAATAAGTTAATTCATATAAAGATCATTTTGATCTGTCAACTAGGATCAGGAACAGGAACTGTACCTACCCCAGGATATGTTTGATCATGGAATGCTTAAATTAACTTTCATAACTTGTGTAAGTTATATAAGATATCCAAATTAAAATATTATATGATTTGGACTCCTTTTTCTTCATACCAAGATAATTTGTAATTTTCAGTTGTTTCTAAAACCTGCTATCATTTTACCTTTACAAACAAAAATAAGGGTTCAAACAGAGAAAATATGTTGATGACCAAAAGAGTACTGATTGTAAATTGCAGTTCAATAGGATGGTACTGCTATTAGGGTAAGTAATAACATTAAAGGGGTTCTGTCTGTGTGAGGGCGAGTGCTCACATTCATATACGTCATCTAATATTACAATGCTGTAGATTAAATAATACCACCAAAACTGAATGTAACATAAGGTTCATTAGAAGAAAAAAAAAAATTATAGAGACAGTGGGAAAGAATATACACATAGAAATTCGACCGTAGAAAACAGACCTGAGCTTCTCTCTGAAAAGGAGCTGTTGCAACATGGACATCTATGTCAGTGATCAACCTACGGTCAGTAGTTTCAACTTTCACTCCACTATCAACATTGAATCCTGCATCTGTTAGCTTATGTATTAAGAAATCACCTCGGTTAGGTGCTTCAACAAAAAACTTTTGATCATGCATACTGCGCTCATTTCTCGTTGAGCTGTCCATCCCATACCAGACAGATGAACCAGCACTATGATCAAATTTAGGTCCAGCATACCAGGCACTAGGGGGATCCCTGAATGACTCAGGAAATCCTGAAAAGCAGCAGAGACACCTGGTCACATATTTTAAATTTTGCAAACGTATTATTGCAAAAGATAAGTCAATCACGGAAACAAATAGAATTTTCATATGCAAAAAAAGATACCATTACTCAATACAGTTCATCTATATAATTGGGAAAAGGAAAACACACAATTAAAATGAATAGTGGAAAACTGAAAGAGGCCAAAGCATATAGAAGCACTGTATGAAGTGGATAGTAAAAAGTTACTTTTAGAAGACAAGAGACGGAAAAAAACATGCTTGGACAACGAAAACAGAATGTGCAATGATATATTCTTCTTCTTTTTTTAAAGAAGAAGAAAAAACAAAGTGGAACCATAGCGCCTACCGAGTACAAACAGAAACAGAAAAGATTGTAAGATTTTAAAAAAATCAGAAATTTTTTCAAGGTAAAACAGTCAGCCAAATGGCATCTACGACTGAGCATTTTACCTCCAACTCCTTGTGAAAGAAGAGAAGCATTAGGAAAAATGGAACCAAACATCGATTGGGCAACAGACGTAGTTCCTGCATCTTCCCTGGAATCCACATCCTCAAATTCTGTAGATAATGATCGTCCACTCCATTCGACTTTGTTTGGACTTGAAGCAAAAGATGCTTGACCTGTAGGGGCAGGTGAGTTTGTCCGTGCAGAGCAAGGTGCTGAAAGACTTTGAGGACTTCCAACCTGTGATACTGGATCTGCCAGCAAACAGGGGACACCGGAATTGAATCCCTGCAAAGCATCACAAGACACTATCAAATGTAAGCATACCATACACAATAAGCTCAACCATTCCACCATAGCGAAGGATGGACAGAGTCTTCATTGTAAACCAAAACACTACCTCTGCCACATTTCTATAATGCACAAGAACAATATGCTGTAAATGCCTGAAAATCAAGAAAAAAGAATGAGAAAAGTGAGATCAAACTGCAAACAAGAAAAACAGAGAGTAATTTTTGCATTGTACACTGGGAATGCAGAAATTTTAAAAATCATCTCACAGGTGTTGGGCGTGGGGATGGGGGAAGGGGGCATGCAATCGAACACCAATTCACAGCTTCACATTTATGTTTATAAAACATACTCTACTACACTATCAAGCATTTTCCGCCCAAAGACCCAAAGGTTCATTTTACATGCTTTTGAAATTAAATGCTTAACACTCTCAAACAGAAAACTCACGTGTCAAGCATCCAATAACTCCGCCGTTGAAATTGAGAACTGTCCTCCCCATGGGCATAGTAACAATGAAGAACGTCTACACTGCCAGCCTAAAAATGTCAAAAACCAATAGAAAGCTAAATATTAAGCAGTACCAGTGACCATACAGGCCAATATAATTAAATTGACTACAATCACTATAGAACAAGTTTCAATTCACCAAAATGGAGAAGGTCAAAACATATCCCACTCAGACCTTAAAAATAAAAGACTTGAACACTCCACATAGAAAAATTTAGTGATACCTAAGAAGATAGAGGGAGAAGAAACTAATCTATCTTACATTACGAACCTGCTAAAAAACAAATGAAGCAAACAAAGGCTGTCTAAACATGGGGATAAAAAAATAAAACTAACAATTGACCATTTGTGAAACATTTGCGACACCAAGAACTGGATTTCAGAAAAGTATGCATACAAATTCATAACTGGTATTCTATATAAGTTTTATTTACATAAAGTAAAGAATGCTCAAATAGCCAGAAAAAGAAGTAGTAAGAGTCATGGCATAAGACATGAGCTCTGGAACATTGACCTTTACAGCGACAATCCAAGAAGAGGGTTCACATCATAAGACTACAGACAGTCCATTAAAGCATTAACATCCTTGTTCCCACAATGAACTATAACAATTTACAAGCACCTACTGGTCCATCACTTCTGTTGCATCTATGTTTCCTTGCAAACTATGGCCACCTAAATACAAAGGACCCAGATATGGAAGACTATAGGCAATAACTCAACTCCATCTCTTAGGACCAACCCCTAAAGGTTACTTACTAATAATAGATTGAACAGCACACCTTCAACTTTTCATGGGCTTCTTTGACAGTTTTTCCATCTTTTTTCTTCCTCCAGCGGTGACCGTCTTTACGAAAATATCGAAGTGCTTTTCGATCAAAAAGGAACAAAGAACCAGCTGGAAAATATAAAATAATTAGCTTCCATTTGCATATACTAAGGCAGAATATCGATGATCCATCTCTGTCAGAAGGATAACAGTGTACTAGTGATATTTGATCTGAAGTAAAAATTGCACAACTGAACAAACATCATTTTGGACGATTCTGGGAATAAAATGAGAAGAGGAGAAACAAATAAATATATGATGTAATTCAAGGAATGTCATGTGTGTGTATAAACCTACATTGTGTATATCTAATGCAAATGAGAAAAAGAAAATATTACTCCAACTATTCCCCATCTTAAACTACACCAAATAATAACAATTACACAAATGAATGTCCTTTTTCATATTACATATTACATATGCCACATGTCTCTTTTAAATTAACCATAGCAATTAACGAGTACCATGAACATAATTGTAAGTTTCTTGCAGGGGGTTTCATAATACCCAAAGCTATCAAAAGCAACAAACAGAATGGGCATCCCTGTGAAAAACAAAGAAAGACAACTTTTTTGCACCAAAAAGGGTTCTTATGGAAAATTCTGGCCTTCTCAAATTCCACAAGTAAGTGAAGCTCACCACCCAAGAATTAATAAATGGGTTCCCTACCAATTTGAAACTAATTCAGTTTAAAGAAAAACTAGAACAGGCCAACAAACATAAGGTAGAAATTGACAAATTCTGACCGATACATAGCGATGAAACACATACAATCCAAATGTAGTCATTCAGAAAAACATTCCAGGGACAACCTGGAGGCTTGACGGGAGGATCTGCCGTTAACTCAAAACTCTGATAGTTGCGAAGTATTTCACAAACTTCAGCTGGCCGGAGCCAGCGCTGCTTTGCTTCTTGCAATATCTGGCCAAGGTCTGTGATATTCCAGAAAGTAACAAAAGGGTTCAATGATATTGAAACTAAAATACACAAAACAAAGACAGGTGAAGAACTAAAGTCAGATAAACTACATAGACAATATAAAAGACCATAAACGAAAACTTTTACTGAACCAATTTGGTGAAAAACACACTGCCATACAACTAGTAAAAAAGTATCACGGAGGATGCAACTTAATGGGCACAATGCCTCTTGCAAGATGAGCCAAGATTAGTTCAGTGTTCAAAATAAAACTCTTTAATAGGATTAAAAGCTCAGTCAAAGCATGAAAATTTAATCCTACCATTAATGAGAAACCAGAGGTGATAATGAAAAGGAAATGAGAGGATTACACGCATGCATGAAGCGTTAATCAATGATCACACGAAAAAATTATAACAGTAATTAAAAAATACCCAAAGTCATTCTTGAAAAAACCTATATCGAGTGAGAAAAGCAAAGAAGAAGAAATGAAAATCCGATTTTTAATCCAAGAAACATAAAGAAAACGCATTTTATACGGGTAAAAAGAAAAAAAGAAAAAAAAAGGAAGAGAAAACTGACCTAGTTGCTGATTGGGGATGTATTTTCTGGTTTCAGCCATGTGCGAGCAATGATGACCTCACATGAACCTAGATTTCATCAGCCAGGGACTGTGATTACCACTAATCCAAAGAAGAAATTGCAAAGCAAGATACAAGCCCAGGAATTCCAATAAAAATCATTAATTAATGATATTTTACTCTGTTTCTACGAACAAAACAATAATAACATGGGAAACAAAAACCAAAAAGAAATGGCAAATGCCTTTCAATCAGTCGAGAAAGAGAGAGAGATGAACTGGGGAAGGAGGTTTCGGTTAAAGATAGAAGAAAACAGAAAACGTACCTTGAGAGGAGAGAGAGAGAGAGCGAGAGAGAGAGGGAAAGCGAAGCGTGTGAAAAGCACTAATAAAATGAAAACTGAAAAATGAAAAATGAAAAATGAAAAATGAAAAATAAAATAAAAGAAAAGAATTGGGAGAGAGGGATTGAAGTGAAAGTGGAAATGTCATGAAAAATAAAAAAAGTCAAAGTGGAAATGCTTTGTGTTTACACTCTAAAGAAGGAAAGGCTACAGGCTACAGAGATTTCTATTTCTGGTCTATTTTATACTCCGACGTGGCACAGACGCTATGGCCAGCTTGCATCGAGTTCGGGTTCCATTTATTTGCTCATTATTTATTCACAATATTTTCGTTTTTTGGTAGAATAAATGTTTTATTCAAAAATATGGACGATAATACATGAATATATATTAGGTCCATCAAGAATTCAATCGTAAAAATCAGGAACAGTAACACGATCTTTAAAAAATTTGTGGCATAATTAGATTCACGGAGAACTAAAATAAAATAAAATAAATACACTAGCGTTCTAGTTATAATATGATTACACAGAAATCATCAATATAGTGTTAAGCGAACAAGTAAATTTTGTGGAGAGCGCATAATGCTGCCTCGTTAAAAAACCTTTTCTGGAAAAATCCAATAGGACAAAACCGTGACAAAGGAAAAAGAGTGTAGCGCGCATAGTACGAATTATGATCCTCTGCTACATCTAATGTACGAATTATAATTCTTTTTTATAAATATTCATTTGAATTATAATATGTAGATTGAATAGTAAGATTCGATCTTATATTTCACTAGTAATGTTTTTTTTTTCTTTTGTTTAATTACATATGTTATTTTGAAATCTCATTAATTTTGATAAAATCTATAGAGACAATATAGATTTTCTCTAAACAATCAATTAAGAAATCAATAATATCAATTATAACATGTATTTACAGGAGAAAACGAGACCATCTCTAGCAATGAGTTAAAAAGTCAATTTTAGAAATTGTTTTCTTAAAATTAATCTCCGTATGTGTCCCAAACAATTCTTAAATCCCTAAATTTGGCACCCTTCCAAAAGGACCAGTCAAGTATAGCCATTTAGGTAGGACTTGGCAAAGTGCTAGTAGGTGCTAGTGGTGGGTTCCATGACATCTTATTGAAGTAAGACTTTTTACTTAAAATGCAATCAAAACTGCACTTTTAATTCACTTTGCACCTAATATACCTATTTGTTTTACTTAATATCAAAAAATTGCCCTCTATACAAAAAGTTACACCATTCCGTTAGCATCATCCATTTGAAGTTAAAGGTGACAAAAAATTAAAGGACAATTAAGACATTTGTCACCAAATCTCATCAAACTCAAACCCAACTCTTCAAAATCTTCAGTTTTTCTTTCATCTGCACCAGTGGCTCTAAATAAATCCATAGAGCAAATGAAGGAGCTCTATAAGGTCGTGAGGTAGGGACCTAATTGAATTCCAAATGATTTTGCAACTCCTCAGCCTTGAAGCGTTCTGGGCTTTGCACCTCGATTTCTGCTTGTAAGTACAAAAAATCTTTCCAATATTGTAGCTACAAATTGCTGACCCACTTGTTCAAAAATAAGAACACCAAAATAATTGATTGGGTCAGACAAATATTCATTTTATCAAAAGAAAATTCAAACTTAAACATGCACATTTATACTTTAATTTCTTTGTATTTGGAACAAAAACTCCTGCACGAATTTTTTCTTTTTGCGCAAATAATTAAGTATAAATCAAGAGTGTTACGCTCTTTGCGTATATAATAGGGAAAAGAGGCTACAACTTATTAGCTAAGCCTTTTGAGCTAAAGAAATTGAGCAATTGGAGTTGATGAAATTCAGCAGATTTGAAAACGCGATGTCGATAGCGATGAAGAGGGTTATGCCAGCGCTGCCCTCGTCGGCCTCCAATTCCTCGATAACTTCGGGTTTAGGTAGGTAACTTCCCAATCCTAATAAAACATCAAAATCTCCCTGTTTGAGTCATGTCGTAATCCGACAGGGTCAAAACCCAAGACCCAACAATGGAGTAGCTTTTGGGCCCGATATGGGTATAAAGGTCGAAATACGGCTAGAAGCCCAAAGTGACAAGCTTAGACGAATAATTAAAAATGATTTAATTATGATCACATGTTAACCGGATATCTAATTAGGGAAGATGTGGGAAGACTTTCTTCATATAGTGAAATACACGAAAGGCAAGAAATCGGGATCAAAGTCAAATGTCCACATGTTTGGATCCAAATATGGAAGAAATTAGGTCAATCAAAAGTTAGTATGATAAAGCATAACATGGAAAAAAGATCAAATCATGCATCATCTAATTTCTTTCATGATTTGAGGGATTGAAGCCAATTTCGGTTAGTATCGTATTGATTGATGCAATAAAAGGAAGTCAACAACAATCATCTCAATTAAGAAAGTAATATTGCTAATTGAATGATTTTCCAAGTTAGGACGGCACCCGAACCCCTATAAATATCAAGCTTTGAAGAAGAGAAGAGACATCTCCAAAGCACCAAACAACTTGTCCTTGTACTATCCTTTAATTCCTATCCTAGGAGTAGCATAATGTAATCCTTAGCTTCGTTTTTATTTTTTCTGCTCTAGTTTCTATAACTTTCAATTATGTCTTTTCCATTCCCATTCATGTCTTTTAATTTAATTTAAATACATGTTTTCTTTTACTATTGTTTATACCCTATCGATCGACCACCAAGAGGACGACCAACAACCACCAAACACACCCAACGTTGTCGTTACAACCCACCAGTGTTGATACATACCTATCGACCGACCAAGCAACATCTGGTCGGCTTACCCTGGTCAAACATTTCTGCAATAGAAGCCTTAAGGCACTCTTGGTCGGCACCCTAGACCATCACCTTTTGCCAAATCGCAACAACAGCACTCTGACACACCAAAGGGGGCCACTGCCACTCTCTCAACATCCCGAATCCTTGGGACACATGTCAAGATCCCACGTGATGGCTTGAGCACCACACTATTAGGGTTCCAACCACCACATTCATTGCTACTATAAATATAGGGTACCTTTCCCTCCGAAAGGTAATTATTCATTGCCTTTATGCTGCCTAGTCCATGACTGATCTTCCCCTGGTTACTAACTTAAGCATCAGAGTTTGCAAGGCTGGCACCCCACCGGTGTCAAGTATTCTTCTCATTGACTCGCAGGTCTACCAACAGAAGATAAGAAGGCATATCAGCATCAAGCAAGATAGTATTTCGTTAGGTCCATTTTTGGATCAAACATTTGGCGCCGTCTGTGGGAATTCTGAGTAAGTACTCATGCTAGCTCACATACAACTATCCCGTCTTCCTACCGACCACAATGTCAGCCAAGCAAGGCGATGGAGAGCTGAACAACACCCCTCTCTCAGGAGAGCGAAATAAAAACAAATCAGACTCGACCTCAGAGGTAATGATCAATGCATTAGAGGCACTCCAGCAGGAGATCGCGGAGTTCAAGAAGAGCAATTTGGCAAACGAATGTTGGAGCCAAGCTTGGGGAGGGCAATACTAGAGCACATTCGCTCTACTCCACACCACTAGGGAAAAGCTAAAAGAGCAGCGAGCAGCGATGGAAAGAGCACTGCTGGCCGCGCTGAGCAAGAACCATGACGTGTAGAGCACCCTAGACTGGAACCCTCTGGAAGAATGCTCCTCCGCCAAAATGAGGGCGCCGGTCCTTCGAGAACATAAATTTTTCGGGACACTCGAGAACTACTCTACAGGAGACCACTCCTCATCGAACTCGTCTGACTGACATACCAGACAAACGATCATAGGATCATAGAGCAAACTCCTCTCCCTACCTTCTCTCAGGCTAGTCGCGCTCTATCAGGGTCATCCTTGATAAGAGCAAACCGCAGAAGGGTCCAATGGTACAAGCGAAAGAGAAAGTCTTAAGGGCTAGTTCACAACATGTGGAGGATGTGGTTAACTCTATCGCAACCAAGTCCTGTGGAAGAGCAAGAACGGCTGACCTGGCATGGAAGAGCATTAGCAATGGTGCACGACGTCCCATTGCGGACCGACTAGGCCCACAACCTGACCCTTCCAGAACAGATGACGTTGTTCAATAACTCTTGCAGCGAGTCCAAGATTTGGAGGCTGAGAAGAGTAAGACCAAGTCTCCAGCAAAGATAAAGACTAACACTAGTCTTTTCACTAATCACATCCTTCAATACCGTCATGAGTTTGAGGCCAAGCCCCTCAAGATCACGCCATACACAGGGAAGGGCGACCTAGTCACACATATGAACAACTACCAATCTTCCATGGCTTCGAAAACCTCTCCGACAAGGTCCAGTGCTTGATATTCAGCTCTACTCTCGCGGAGGCAACACTCAATTCGTTCTACAGGCTAAAACCAAGAACAATCGACTCCTTCGATGAGCTCCATACCATCTTCCTGAACCAGTTCATGATCCAGACGGATTGCCTATTGACTAAAGAAGATCTAGGGTCATTAAGGCAAGGGGAGATTGAAACCTTACAAAAGTGCGCCTCCAGATTCAGCCTTGAGTATTCAAAATGTCAGGAGATTGACGACAAGGCAGCCTTCAGAGCATTTCGCAACAGTTTGAAGGAATCTACTTTTAAATACTAGGCCTTCACACAAGGATAGGAAGACTACAATGAGATGATGATGCAAGCAACGATCCATGCTAAGGCTGAGTATTTTAACACCCCACCAGTGGAGACCAAGCAAAACAATGCTCCAGTCCACTCTTTCCGCCAAAATGTGCAGAATAGTAAACCCCGTCATAACTCCAGTAGTCAGAACCAAGGTTATGGGCATAACTCTTACTCAGGGAAGAGGAAAGGCTCATATGAAAACACCTACATGGGGAAGAATGAGAAGCACTACAACCACAATCAGGCACACAAGGCCAACAGTCAGGCCACCCTCGGTGACCATTCCACTGGCCCAATCCCCAGATTTGAGACCTACACCATCCTCAACACCTCCCTAGAGAATGTTCTAATGAATGTTGAGGGTATGATCGATAAGCCTAAACCAAGACCAGCACGTCACAAACCACCAATTCATTCCAACTTATATTGCCAATACCACAAATTCAATGGCCATACCATTGACGAATGCGTGGCCTTCAGGGATATTGTGGAAGGCTTAGTCAGAGACAAGAAGATCAACCAATTTCTACAACATGCGCGACCAGTCGCCACTCGTCCCCAGATCAACACCATCAGTGGTGGACTGACGATCTCCTTTGCCTACACCTCCAATAGAGCAAAGAAGGACTTCATCCGGGCCACCCAATCAAACAACCAGATCTTCAATATTGAATCGGGAAGAGCAAAGAAGATTAGTAAGACTAGTGGGGAGGCCATCACCTTCTCAGAGGAGGAAGAACGAGGCATCGTCTTCCCTCACGATGATCCTCTGATTATCCGAGCTGAAATCGCCAATTTCGACATGGGACGAATCCTAGTAGACAAGGGAAGTTCAGTCATTGTGATATTCATGGAAGTTTTCAATCAACTGGGGATTGAAGACAAAGAACTCAATAGAGCAGTAACTCCATTGCTAAGTTTCTCAGGAGACTCAATAATGCCCATCGGTACAGTCTCCCTACTAATTTCGGTAGGCACCACCTCACACATAGCAACAACGATCATCACCTTCCTAGTGGTGGATTGTCCGACGGCGTACAACGTCATACTAGGCAAGGGACTACTAAATCAGATCAACGAGGTATGCTTCCTATGCTTGCTCTTGATTATGTTTCTAACGATCATGGGGATTGGACAGGTACGAGGAGACCAACTTTCCACCAGAACATGTTACCAATCTGCCCTCACCAAAATAAACCCTAATGCTAGCAAGGAGACGATAGCCGTCACCGAATCCTCAGGACACATGTCAAGATCCCACGCGACGGGTTGAGCACCACACCATTAGGGTTCTAACCACCATATTCATTGCTACTTTAAATACATGGCACCTTTCCCTCCAAAAGGTAAATATTCCTTGCTTTTATGTTGCCTAGTCCATGACTCATCTTCCCCTGCTTACTAACTTAAGCATCGAAGTCTGCTAGGCTGGCACCCCACCGATTTCAAGTATTCTTCTCATTGACTCACATGTCTCTCAGCAGACGAGAAGAAGGCATACCAACATCAAGCAAGACCATATTCCATTAGCTAGGTCCATTTTTGGATCAAACAACTATTCATTGTTCTTATTTTCATGCAATTTAATTTATGCACTTTCCTTTAAGTTGTTTACTTTATGCCATTTAACTTCCTATTATTGTCTTTTCAATTATTTATTTTATATGCAATTAATTTTTCGCATTCACATTTAAATTATTTATTTTCATGCAATTTAATTTCTTCTCATTGTCATTTTGAATTAAATTACATTTAAGCACTTTATTTTTAGGATAAACTACATAAAAGTACCCAAACTATAGGGGTCATTTCAAGTTCATACCCGTTGAACATTTTCATCTAGGTACCCAAATTATCAAAACACAACATCTAGGTACCCAAACTATCAAAACACAACATCTAGGTACCCACCGTTAGCAATCTGTTAAAACAATTATGTTAAGTGCCCAAGTGGCGCTTGTGGGCCTTTTTTTAATGCTAACATGGATTCCATGTCAGATAAAAAAATAATAAAAATTAAAAAAATTAATAAAATAAATATTCACTTATAAATAAAAAAAACAAAAAAACAAAACAAAATTCACCCCCAAACCTAACCCTCCTCGACCACCTCATCGTTGAGCCCGGCCTTAACCTCATCGACTTCTGCAACGAGCTCAACGCCGGCTATGCCGCCGAAGGCTACGCGCCGTGCCAGGGATGCAAAGCGTCATGTTCTTGTGCTTCGGGGGCAGAGGTGCCTTCTCGGAGTCGCAATTGAAGGAGATCGTCGTGGGTTTGGAGAGAAGCAACCAAATATTCTTGTGGGTGCAGAGGAGGTGGAGAAGAAGGTGTCGCAGTTGATGGGCTTGGAATTGAGAAGGAGCGCCGGGAGTGGAGAGTGGGTTCTCTCGTCTGGGTCTTTTTCTCAAGAACAGAGTAAAAAGAGTCGAGGGTGAGGGATACGCATCAAGCGAAACCTCGAATCTGTGTCGCATGAGTGCTGGCCAAAGTCGTAATCGGCGATCTCTGTCTCTCTCTCTGCCTTCATCGGCATCCCTTATGTCGCCGCAGAAGCTTCAATTCCATAACTGCATCATACCCATGTTCGAAATATGCTTCCCCAGCAAGTTCTGGGTCTAAGACTGTCTCGCCAACATTGAATTTGAGTTTCAGAAGCTTGAAATTGAGGTCGTAGGACTCGATAATCAGTTTCCCAGCTCCTTCTTGCCCTCCTCCAATCCCTTTATCAGTGTCACATCCTTGTCTTCGTCATCTTCATTATCGGAGAGGGGTTCACCTTCATCATTGGCTGGTGAACAATCTCAGAGCATCAACATTGTGGAAAAGAACGAGGAGACTCCAAAGCTCAAACTCAAACCTTTACATTGGGATAAAGTTAGGGCCAACTCAAACTGTGCCATGGTTTGGGATCAATTGAAATCCAACACACAAAATTAAGAACAAAGCAACCAAAGAGAGAGGGGAATTCAATGCAGCGCAGTGTACAATGTACACCCAAGAATTCAACCAACTCGAATGAATAGATGAATAGAGAGAGACGTATGAGACACTCACTAGAAGATGACGGTGACGGTATTGCGATTACCTTTTACAGAGACCAGCCTCTGCCAGTGGATTTATTTTCCTTTCTAGGTTTGGGTTCTTATAATTTTTGCAATTGAAAGCTAGGCAATTGAGTCATCGTTCTCGGCGAGGGGGAGGGGAGGGGAGGGGTAGGTGGTTTTGAAATTGATTTAGATTTTGTTTTAGTTTTTTTAATTTTTTTTGTTTATTTATCTTAAGATTTTATGAATTGTTTTTAATATATTCAAAATTTTTTTTATCTACATGGAATCCATGTCAGCATAAAAAGGGACCCACAAATGCCACTTGAGCACTTAACATATTTTTTTAACAGATTGCTAACGGTGGGTACCTAGATGTAGTGTTTTGATAGTTTGGGTATCTAAATGAAAATTTTCATAGTTGAGGTATGAACTTGAAATGACCCCTATAGTATAGGTACTTTTATGTAGTTTATCCTTATTTTTATGCACTTATTTCTAATTTAATTTAAATTATTTGCACTCGCTTTAATTTTATTAATCACATTTACTTTTTCTTCATTTTAATTTCTTTTTCAATCTTCACTTCCACCTTCAAATTAATTGCTTGTTCATTTAAAGCTTTGACCCCGAGGTAGTGAAAGAACCTAGGGTAAAAGGAGGTTCCTTGCTTGGTCGAACAATCACTTTATTAGAAATCAAATCCACAGACGCACCCCACACTTTCACTCATTCACATTCCATTCAAGCCAATTTGTGGCTTGGTGGTGGCACCCCTACGCACTTAACGGAAGAATGACCAAAATTCCTTCGCCAACGGCCATCTGGCCAAAAAAAGGGAAGCACTCCCTTTTTTGTTGTTAAAGGATGTAAATTTGGAAATGAAAAGAAATTATAGTTGATTATGCTACCAAGGGTTTTCAAAGACAATTCACCTCAAAAAAGCCAGCGAAATTACATTAGCTCCCAGTTGAATACTCTTCTTGAAGGCAAAAACCCAAGAAGGGAAAAACCCAGAAAACTTAAAGGCTGAGGGATTGTAAAATTATTTGGAGATTTGGAAGATGAAAAATAAGCTGAACATTGGTGGTAAATGAAAGAAAAGCTTAAGACTGAGTCTGAGTTTGAGGGAAAGGAGAACAAGAATGAGATTTGATGGCAAATATCTTAATTGCCCTTTAATTTTTTGTCACCTTTAACGTCAAATGGATGGAGCTAACGGAATGGTGTAACGTTTTTGTTTTTTGGGCGTTAAGGGAGACAAATGGGCATATTAGGTACAAATTATTTTTAAAAGTGCAGTTTTGAGTGCATTTCAGGTATAACATAACCTCTTATTGCTGCAGATGAAAAAAATTTAGCCCTACACTATTCATTTTTGATAATGATATTGGGGGAGGGGGTTTACATTATACACATTGGATATCGAACTAAAAGCCCTTTATGAAAGTCGAACCTAAATTCGCCCACATAACATGTGGGGAGGAATAACCTTAGGCCATAGCATTAAGTGGCCTACACTAAAGAACGTATTTTTTTTGGAGGCAAAATTTTAATATAGGTAACCCTTTGGGACTTCATTACTAGAGATGACCCGAGTATTATTCTTTATTTAATTCAAATGATAATGGTAGTTTTGGTTTGCTGGTTTGTTTGAGTCTATGTGTGGTCTATAATTTTTTTTTTCATTATTATTTTAGGGAAATTAAGGAAAGTTTTTTTTACCAAAAAGTCAAGAGTTTTATTAATAACGAACTAAAACACCCACATCCAAGGCTAAAGTATCAAACAACCACTCCGTCCCTATTTCATCCCAACAATGGTACCCTCCTACTCTACTAACATGCGCAAGAACAAGATGCGCATCCTTGTTAGCTTACACAAACTGGACCCGTCGCATTGTCTTTACAATTTCAAAAATATCAAACACTATGGAAGCTAAGTCATACACTTATGAACACTTACCCAACAACACATTAATAATAAACTGAGCATCCGTCTCTACCTCCACACAAAAATGCCTAGCCATGAGGCAATACGATAGAGCAACACGGATTGCTTCGGTCTCAGCTATCTGACTTGACTTGAAGGGCAGGTTCCCACGACCACCAGCAGAAACCAAGAGGCCATAGCAGTCTCTAAGAACCTAACCCACACCTCCACGCCCATCTTGTGAATCCCATGCTCCATCACAGTTGATTTTCAACATCCCTATTTCTGGTTTTTCCCATCGGATGACCGCCCTTAGTATGCCTTCATTTGGAGGTCTAGGTTGCATAAAGTGTCCCTGCAAAGGGAAGAATCCCAACTCAAGAAATTCACTCACCTGTTTAGTTAAGAGTGTAATGGCCTCCTCAGGACTGACAGCAGTACCCTCAAACACCATTTGGTTCCTACTTTTCCATATTCTCCAAAGGCCAAAGGTAAGTGTGTATCAATTCCTCCTTATGAGGGAGTTTTTGAAACTTTTCAATCAACCCCTGCCATACACTAGCGAAATCCACACCAACCAACGTACGGACATCAATCTTAAGAAGACTACCATACTAGAAAAATTGAGCAAACTGACATTGAAAAAAGAGATGAAGCTCAGTCTCCTCATCTAGGCCACAAATCGGGAAAATTGACTCCACATTGAGTCTTCTTCAAACTAAATTACTTCAAACAACAAGGGAATTACAACACCCTCTCCACACAAACATTTTTAGCTTCGGTGGGATCTTCATTGACCAGATTTGACTCCATTTCAGCCCCTGCAACGTCGAAGAGCTGGATTCCCTTTCAGCCCCTCCCCAATTCACCATTTCGGTGTAGGTACAATGCAACACCATGAGCTGACTTAACAGAGTAGCTACCATTCCCCGTAAAATGTCAAATCAGCTGATCACCAAATCCCAATGGCTAAGAGGAATCCTGAGAATCTCGTGAGCTTCCTTTGTAGTAAAATAGTGCGTAACCACATCCTCCCGCCAGGAATGAGTACCCTGATCAATTAAGTCACACACGTACACATGGATTTCAAGATGGGAGGAAGTTACCTTGAAAGTATAAGGGGTTGGAAGCCAAGGATCACCCCTTGAGCGCACCTGAGCACCGTTTCCAATCTGCCACCTCAAACCTGCAGTCAGCACTTTATGCCCATGGATCAGACCCTTCCACCCCCAGGATGACTTACAGCCCATAGAAGCGTCTAGGAATGACCCGACAAGATAGTACTTGTCATGAAGCACCTGAGCAAGTAATAGAGAAGGGTCATGAATAATCCGCCAGCCAATCTTCCCAAACATGGCCAGATTGAAACACTCCAGGTCACGGAACCCTAGGTCTCCCACTTTCTCCACCTGAGACAACTTCTTCCAAGCCACCCAATGTACTCCACGCTGACCCTTTGGTTTTCCCTACCAATAATTAGCAATCAGACGCTAAATGTCCCAGCACACTCCAATTGGAAGCTTAAAACACGACATGGAATAAATTGGCATTGCCATGGCCACTGCTTTAATCATTATCTCTTTACCCGCAACCGAAAGAATCTACTCAACCCAACCTTGGACTTTACCAGCAATTTGGTTCCGCACTTCATCAAAAATAACCCGCTTAGACATAGCAAAATCTACCTGCAGACCAAGATACTTACCATGTAAGGACCCTTCACGAATTTCGCCTCGAAATCCGAAAAAGGCCTTATCCCATCTTATAGCTTTTTTTTCTCAAAATTTAATACCAGGAATACCCTTTATCCTTAAATATATTAAATAAACCTTACAGGGTTTCTGACAGAACCTCTATGTACTTACTGACCACACTTACCTGTTAGACGCAAGATAGCTTACAGGTCACCACTGAAACCTCGGAATAGTGGTGGTCCGAAAATGTAACACGCCCTTACATCAATTGTTAGTAGGTCAGACACTACTGAAACCTCTAATATGATAACACAATATAACTAACTTGTCAGCCTCTTGTGAACCGTCAATAAATCGTCAATCTGGGTCACACGGATTCAGCAGGGGGGGGGGGGGGGGGCGGTTGGTGGGGTGTTCCACAGAGAGAGTGAAAACGGAAGATGATGATGATGAGATCAAATGTTTTTAGTGGTTAAAAAACTTTCTACCCTTACCAAATTACCAAAATGCCCCTGATAATCTAGACCCGTAACTTTAGCATACGAACTCCGTTTCCCGCGTGACGCCTGTCTACGATCTCGTGAGTTCGAGACCTACGCAACGGTACCCGAAACACAACCTAATATGTTCCGAAACAAAACTTGATTTCCACGCCCCTTAAACAAACAAGGGTAAAATCGTCTTTTTATAAAATAATTTACAAAAATTCAATAATTAAATTTTCGGGTTGTTACATATCAAATCCATCCTTTGCCATAATGTGGCGTCTCCTAGCTAGACATCTCCTTAACCGTATAGGGCAGTTCACACCAAAATATAGGGAGCTTTTTTCCAAGTTAACAAGTTGGCCTGAAGCTTTTGCATAACAATCCAAGATTCTCATAATAGAATCAATTTCATTTCAATTGGCATGACAAAAAATGACCGCATCATCAGCAAAGAACAAGTGAGAGATCCTCAAAGTACTATTCTCCACAAAACGGAACCCATGATTGCCCCCTCCTCCTCTCTTCGTCTAAAGAGGGATGGGGGCCCTTCAACACACACTAGGAATAGAAAAGGTGACATGGGGTCTCTTTGCCAAAGACCCCTACTTGGTTTAATATAATCATTCTCCTTACCGTTAACTAGAACACTATAGGATACAATAGCCATACATTCAAAAATCAATCCACAGAATCTCTCTGCCAATCCAAAGGCTCTCAGCATATGAATTACAAAGCTCCACTCCACTCGATCATAGGCCTTTTCCACATCGACCTGCAATGCCAATTCTTTCACCTCAGGTGTACTCCGATGTTTCATGGAATGAAGAATCTCATGGACCACCAGAATATTATTTTGTATTTGCCGACCCACTACAAAGTTTGACTGATTAATACTAATAACTCAGGACATCACAGTTTTTAACTGATTAGTAAGGATTTTTGAGATTACCTTATAAATAACATTACAAAGGGCAATGGGACGCAAGTGTGTCATTTTCAGTGGACTATGAACTTTTGGAATCAAGAATAGGTGGGTATAGTTGAGCTGCCATGGAAGTCTCCTCGAATGCCAAAAAGATGTCAAAATAGCACATATATCACCACCTGTCTCCCAATTCAACTGGAAAAAACCACTAGTAAAACCATTTGGTCCTAGAGCCTTTGAAGGTTTAATTTGAAAGACAACAGCTTTAATTTCCTCATGGGTAAGTGGCGCCAAGAGCAACTCATTCTCCTCGGATGTGATCCAGCTGTCCACGCAAGACAAAATAGTATAATAGGGTTGTGGCCGAGAGGAAGTAAACAAACGTTCGAAATAATCAATCACCACAAGGTTCATCTAAGACCGTCTTCCACCCATCTGCCATCAGTGTTCTCCAAGCCCTGAAGCCTATTAAATCTACGCCTTCTCACTGTAGAAGAGTGGAAAAATTTAGAGTTTTTATCCCCATTCTGTAGCCATTGAATTCTAGCCTTTTGTTTCTAAAACGCCTCCTCATTCCGGATCGCTTGTTTCAACTCCATTTCCTTTGTTCTCATCCAATTCCCATCAAACTCAGTGCTCACATAAGCAGCCTGTAGCTGCTATTTAAGGTTATCATTCACAACCTTACTGTTACGTTGATTGACCTTCCTCCACTCCAAGAGGCCACACCGTACCCCCTTCAATTTGCCACACACTTTAAATGCCTTTGAATCACGAATCTCCTGACCCCACTGATCACTAATAATAGCCCTACATTCTTGGTCATTCGCCCATCTAGAATAAAAAACAAATCGCTTTTTATGGCACTGGTGTGGCGGCGAAAAGCGTAGTAGTAACATCAAGTGATCAGACCGTTCCACAAGGAGATGATGAAGAGTAGCCATGGGATACATATCCACCTAATCAGCAGTAGCGAACCCCCTATCCAACCGGGCTTGGATGAAACCCGAATCCCTCTTATTCCTCCAAGTGTACGGATGACCTTGTACCCAAGGTCAAGTAATTTATTTTCGGCAACAAACTCCCTAAAACAAAGCATAGAGTTCTCAGAACGAGTAAGTCCTCCATCTTTTCCTTCAACCGACAAAATATCATTGAAATCACCTAATAGTAGACAAGGATCTCCACTATTAGAAATTCTAGAACCCAACACTCGCCATTGGTCAGCACGTTTCCTATCATCCGTACTTGCATTAATAGTAAATAATCTCCAACAATAATTCAAAGCATAATTTTTTGTTATGACTTCAATAAGAAATTCAGCATACTTAACTAAAACAACTTGTTGAGCATCCCTCCAAAAAATGCAAAGACCACCACTCAATCCAAAAGGGTATTCCTAACTTATTTTTCAAATAACCAAACAGTCTACTATTATTCTTTGTCTCAAGTAAAATTACGAAATCAGGCCGATGAAGCAAGGTTTACTCCACCAGGTTGTGCACTGTCAAAGTACCTCCAATACCATGACAATTCCAACATAAAGCATTCATGGTGATAAGGAAAAGGCGGTTCCTGCACCCCTTTGCTTAAGAGGCCCATTAAGGTCAGCCACGACCACCTGGGACAATCCTACCTCCACACCACACTCCAGCCGCATGCGGCAGCCAACACCACCCCTTGAATGTAGTAAGCCACTCTCACCTTTTGTTAAAGACCGGCACTGCTTTCGTTGGCCTGTCCGCCCCTCCCGGGCCCTCTCAATGATGGGCATGAGTCGAAATGGATCAGATTGCTGGGAAAAGGAAAGACCCTCCACCTCACTCTCCCTCCCCTGACCAAGCCCGGGCTCATGCATCGGTTCCACCTCCAAACAAGGTAGCACAGGTTCCACCATTACCGGAGCAACAAGAATTCCCTGCCCAAATTCAACCGATGGCTGCCTTCCAACATCCACCGTATGCATCTCACTCCCCTAGGCCTGAATATTAACTCCATCACCCACGGTGTGCACAGCTCCACCAATACCATGAAACTTCCCTCATCTTCCAATTAAACCAACATCAAAAGCGACTTCCAACACCCGCGTACGGTGAACCCCCTCCTCAATCTGACTGTGGATGTGCACCACCAAACCGGACGCCACACCATCACCCCGGCCTCACCCACGACCTCCGTGCAAGTTGGAGTCCCGACCATTTACCTGGCGCCTTACCCCAGTGCGCAGAGCTCTGCCCCTCAAATCCATCGTTGCGTCCAAGTCCGTAAAAGCAGAACTATTGCCCTCACCGCTTCTAGGTTGTCCTATGGCAACACAGTGCTGTGTGGTGTGTCCCAAGCAACAACACACCAAGCAATACATCGGGAGACGCTCATATTTGAAAGCAATCCACTGCTGTCCTTCCACCAGAAACTCCATCACAGTCCCCTACATCAAAGGGTCATCCACCTGCATACGAACACGAACACGTGCTAACCGACCAATGCAATCCCTGCCCCAAGATGTATCAACGCCCAAGATGACACCAATAAGCCCCCCAATATTCTTAGCAACAGCCAGAGTCATATTCAGCACTGGAATTCCTTGCAATTGCACCCAAAAGGAGCAGTGACTCATTCTCAACCGTCTAGGGTTCCGAGTCCCCAACCCCTCTTCCAAAACCACCAGTGCTTCCATGAAACCCCATGGCTCTATATCCAGAACCCGTTGTAAATCCTGCCTCTCAACAAAGCAGGCCAAAATTTCTTTCTCGCCAATCACGCGTAGAGAAACACTAGCTCTTCCCTTCCAAAGCCCAAAAAAAAAAGATTCACGATGGCTTCACCATTCACGGCCTTATCCGTGTATACTTCTGCCACAAGGCAAAAACCCAAGGGCAAGTCCTCGACCTCCTCTTGCAATACTCGAACGCCTACTCTCTCCCTCTCATAGAGATGAAGATGGGTTCCAAAACGATGTTGAAGTTCATCGATATCCATAGTAGTAACATTCACTACAAGCAACACCCAAATTGGAGACCAAACCCTAAGACAGTGCACAAAGATGGTGGCGCACACAAACCTAGCAGAGCCTCTTGGAAACGTTACTCTCCTTTCGAGAGACGATTAAATTCCAGAAATTAAGGAAAGTTGGATACGGTGAAGATTTACATATCATGACTCGATCATCATCTCAGGTATCCCAATGGCACTGTAGTCGGACAAGTCACGCACACGTGACAGAACTGGGTATTTTCGCTCGTACCACGATCACATGAAGGACTAGGTGCAAGCACCATCACCATGAGTCCCCCTAGGAGCTCTGGGACCACATAGACTCATAAGACTTAGGGGACAGGACTTGCGATTTTAACTAGTATAGAGCGAGCGCAGGTGAACGATCACGTGGAGGACTGGTATGTGGCCTACAAATAGGTACGACAGCAGTGACCACCATGTGGGTAAGACCATGACTCGATACTAACCATCAACTCAACAAGACTCGACCTACTACATGACACATATATTATGCCGGCATGACTCCTCGGCGATATCATCTTAACTTTGACTCATGTGCTAGGCTGGCATGACTCCTCAGCGATAGCATCTCGACTCTGACTCATGTGCTAGGCCGACATTACTTCTCGGTGATTGCATCTCAATCGTATACCCAATCTGTCTCGATCATCAAAATTTTCGTATTCTTTGTTTCATGTCGATATCCGCCCTTACTCGTGGTTCAAATATCTTAACTCGTATATAGGAATCAAACCTCGAGATATTCCTTATAATATTAGTTTATACTCATTTCGGAGTATTTTACCTTTCATGGGATTCACAACCTTTGAAATATAATAATTAATAAATGCCGAGTCCTAACCTGACCCTTGGCATAGTCTATATATATTTTCTATTATCAATACAAATTGCATAGGGTTTATAACCCTCCAGTAAGACAATCAGTCAATGCCGGTACCTATTGTTAACCCTGGGCATATTCTATGCTTCCTAACATCACCATGCATCAACATCGTCATCATATGCAATTCACTATAATTCATCCCAATTCCATAAGCATACACATAAACAATTAAGCATTCCAAACAATCCAGTTTTTATTTACTCAATTCACATTCCCATCATCACATATGCAATCATTTACATTCATATACATATAAATTTAGGGAAGAATTTCACTCACAGTACGTCGGGGAGAACTCACCCGAACGAATACACTATTGCATGTACTTCAAGACATTCGCTCCTAGAAGTCCCTACGAACTTTGTCTCGATCTATTCGGCGATTCGAACTCTCCAACATCATAATGCTTGTGGTGGCTGAAAATTGCTCGAAAAGCGCAGTGACCCATTTTTTTAGCAGCTTGCTACGCCACGTACGGTGGTCGACAGTCCCGATCGTTAGTACGGTTGGGTTCCTGAGAGAGACGAAAATGATGGTATTGGTTGGAGAGTCCGGGTTGCCATCGAACGACGGCAGAGTTCTTGGCTTCCTTGCAAAGCTTTTCGCATGAGAGAGAGAGAGAGAGAGAGAGAGAGATATAGAGATAGAGAGAGAGCGAGAGAGACTGTGATAGGAGAGAGAGCTGATGACCAATAAGGAGAGGAGAGAGAGTGTTACAAATATATAATTTAAACTTTTCTAAAATTATCGATACGTCCTGACCGTTTTAGACCTGTAACTTTCTCGTTTGGACTCCAATTTTTGTTTGCCACCTGTATACATACTTGTAAGCTCGAGGTCTATGTAGTGGTGCGAAGAAAACTCCCAAAAACTCTACTAATCAAAACGTGACTTTCGGGCCTTCGAGAATTTCAGGGATAAAATGGTAAGTTTTGTAAATCCAATTCTTTAATTCACGGCCCAATTACCTTCTTTGGACATTTTCTAAAGTCCATCTTCGTACTTTAGCCCAAATTCACACGGTACTCAAATCGTAACTACTGGTAATATAATTAATTTCATTTTTAACTTTTATTTCCGGTAAGAGTCATGTCAATCTTCCCCCCTAATAAGAATTTCGCCCTCGAAATTCTTTTAGCCACAGAAATAACCTTACTCTCAATGCCACTACTCGATTTCTATTACTTACTATTCACAGTTTCCATGCTTTGGGGGTAAAAATTCATTTTTCACTTTCCATAGTCCGTAGCCAATTCAGTTATGTCTAACTCCACGTTTCCGCTACGTACTCGCTAATTACTTTCCCACCATCTAGGATGGACGTCAAAGTTCTGCACTGACAAGAGCCCTCCCAAATTTCACCTCGAAATTCGTGAGAAGTCCTACTCATGTCTGACAACACTTGTACCCTCATGCTAGTTCCTGAAATTCCCTTACTAGACCATAAATGACTTTACGAGAATTCTACCGAAATTTCGATAGAATCTACCCTATAATTTAGTCAACCCGTCTTCCACCTGTCATACGAAGGATTCCCATACTAACTAATATCCAAATAGTCCAGATTAAATCACATCCCCTCAATTTAAACAGTCCAACCCAACCCATATGCATAATAAATTACGAACAATTCTAAAAGGTTAAGCAGAGCATCTAGGTTGGTAAGTTAATCATCATGGCACAATTATCTTTCTCCGAGGTTCATTACGGAGTTGTGTTTAGTATCCCTCAATATCCTCACACCAGTCATGATACTGGCTCGGCGTAGTCCTCGGGCGTCGTCATATCGGTAACTCAACTGGGAACATAACTCAGGTACTCACCCTGAATTACTCTCATCCGATAGGTAATTTTTAACCATAACAAGATAGAGGTGTTTCATTTTTACTTCAACCAGATGCAATCGAATCATTACTCTGTGTCGAAAACTCATAACGACGATCACAAGTTTATTTCTACGATTTATAGGCATCATAACCACATTGGTCCCTATACTTGAAGCTTCGAACGAATCGATGATGTCAGAGAAATCTTTCTTCCGACCAAGAGTCGCTGCTGAATAGTTGTTGCAATGCTTAATCCTTTTCTCCAGCTAAACACTTCCGTTGATTCTCTTCATCCTCATTCGGTTCCAAAGGGGAATCTTAACACTTGTTACTGGTTTCTCTCTTCCAATGTCCAATTCGTCATCATGTTATTTGACTTTTCGTCTGGGTTCTTAACCGTTTCTTCTTTCTGAATTGTTTCATAATTTCTCTCCTGGAATTATCCATTCTCGAGAAAACAATCACCGAGTTTCAAAAGGTGTCAGTCACGACACTTCTCATATTCTTTCTGCTCAGTCAAGTACGGTCTCAAATACCAGTACGACTTTCTAGTTCTCAAGTACTAAAATAAAACCTTCAGCTATTAACTGTGGGCGAGACTACGTCGTGATGCTCATTGTCGAATCACTCGTTCACACCACCGCGACGAGTTTCACTACACGTTCTCACCACTCGAATGCGAGGTTCGACAAAGCATCATCAAAACTACTCCAATGAAGGGTCAAGGTTACTCAACATTTCACCTTTTACAGATTTTTAAATGTGTTCCCTACCTTAGTAAGATAGACTAGCAGACACCTAGTCACAAAAATTTACTCGAGAAGGTGATCTGACACGTAGAAATCGGCGTTTATGATCATCAGGTGTAGTATCCAATGTCACTTCCTAAAACCATGCTCTGATATCAATTGTTACACCTCGTCCCGAATATACGACCGGATATCGATAATATCGGGTGTAGGCCGATACCTGGATGCTGAATCCAGGTGACGAAAGCCTAACTAAAACGATGTGATTTAGGAAGTATAGTGAAAAGTAAAATAGTAACACTGAGTTACTGTTTCACCACGACAGCGGACGACCCAGAGCATAATTAGAACAAGTGATGATCATAATCAAAGCATCAAGGCTTAAACCAATTGTTACCTTGTTACACCCTTCACGGGTGGTGTCAGCACAAACACCACGTGACTGCCTCCTCGTGTCCACGAACCTTCTTCTGAAACCTAAGGGGCGCAAACAAACAAAGTGAGTGAACCTTTCATACACATATGCTAACCCCTCAGTACATAACACATCAATATAAAATAATCATATAACAATAAAATAACCCCGCGAGGCTGGCAACCACACAAGCAGTCATACTCAACCTAATCACACAAAGATTTACCAACTAACATTCCTAGTTAAATCTTCACACGTTAAAGATGATACATCCATTACTCACGGATAACAGGTATTATACTATCCATATCGTCATCTCTTTACGCACGATATTGATCATCACACCTGTCACATTATATACAACGTAATCTAGTTAATCGGGGGTTCACCGCCCACACCATACCCACTGACCTCGATAACGAATGTAACCTCCTGGCAAAAACCCTCAGCTAAGATATCTCATCAGATCATACATCGTATCACATCAGCTGGTATCATCCTTGGCTATCATCAATCATATATAAGCCGACATATCCTCAGCTATCGTATCGTAATCATCATGAGCCGATATATCCCTCGGTTATCATATCATCATCATCAGCTGGCATAACCCTCGGCTGGCATATCCCATCGGTCGACATAACCCTTGGTTGGTATATCACATCACCTGGAATAACCCTCCGTTGGTATATCTCATCAACCGTCATAACCCTCGGCTAGCATACCTCATCAGCCGACATATCCCTCAGCTGGTACATCAACTGGCATAACCCTCGGCTGGCATATCTCATAAGCCGACACAACCCTCGGCTGGTATCTCTCATCAGCCAACATAATCCTCGGCTAGTATGTCTCATCCGTCGGTATAACCCTTGGCTGGCATTGACAATACCTTTCCCGAAATTCCCCTCAAAATCCGTGAAAATCCCTTCTCCCGTCTGACATCCCAAAATAATTCCTAAAGTACCCTTACTTTCTTATAAAAACTTTACGAGAATTCTACCGAAAATCCGACAGAATCTCCCCTATACTTTGGTTGAACCGTCTTCCACCTTCCAGATGAAGGATATAAAATAAAAATAAATCAAAAAATGTTACACCCAGCCTCGTATATCCGCAACTGTAACCTCGTCTCTCAAGACGGTATTAAATAACTGAAATGTCGTACTCGTGCGAACCAATCACAACTTGTCAATCCGGGTCACCGCTTATACCAACCCATTGACCACGGTAATGAACATTCGCTCACAGGTGCATCAATCACCTATCAAAGCCCGTGAAAGTCGTCGTCAACTCCTATCAGCCGGCTTAACTCTCGACTATCGTATCCCACCTCTTTATCAAACCTTACAAGCAACAAGATTCACATTCGAGTAAATACAACTTATCATAATCCAATTGATTTACATGTGCCCTCCATATTAGTAACCCGGCCATAGCCAACACCCCGTGCCATAGCTCGATATCCCGGTTGTACCTCGAAATCACACCGAGAGTATGATGGAATCCTCCATACTATACCTCGTATCTTCCCGAGCCTATGATGGAATCCTCCATACCAAAGCTCATATCTTCCCGGGCATATGGGGGAATCCTCCCTGACATACCCCACCGAGCGTATGAGGGAATCCTCCCTGACATACCTCACATCTCCCCGGGCGTTTGAGGGAATCCTCCCTAACATACCCCACATCTCCACGGGCGTATAAGGGAACCTGTCTGACATACCCCACATCTCCCCAGACGTATGAGGGAATCCTCCCTAACATACCCCACCGAGCGTATGAGGTAATCTTCCCTGACATACCCCACCGAGCGTATGAGGGAATCCTCCTTGACATACCTCACATCTCCCTGGGCGTATGAGGTAATCCTCCCTGACATACCCCACTGAGCGTATGAGGGAATCCTCCCTGACATACCTCACATCTCCCCGGGCGTATGAGGGAATCCTTCTTGACATACCCCACATCTCCGCAGGCGTATGAGGGAATCCTACCTGACATACCCCACCGAGTGTATGAGGGAATCCTCCCTGACATACCTCACATCTCCCCGGGCGTATGAGGGAATCCTCCCTGATATACCCCACTGAGTACCTACAAAATACCACCAGCCCACCCACCAGGCCAAAGCCTAGCCCCCCTTCCTGGGCCAAAACCCCAAAACCATCAAATACCTAGGCCTAAGCCCAAATACATCACCCCGAGCCTCAGCCTAAACTCCAAACCCCGGAATCCATAAAATTACCTTCCCTGGCCTAAGCCCAAGTCCATTGTCAAATAGTTTCCCAAAAACATTATCGAAATCAATAATTAATACTAAATCCAAAATTAGTGGATAATCAAGTAAAAATCACTATTCATTGTTCCCATTGCTTAAAACGAAAATAAACACTAATAATGATTTTCATAAATTCCCGGAACCCATAAGAATACTAAATAGTCCTTCCACTTAATTCCCCAAATTCGTAAGTAAATATAAAATACTAAAAAAATAATAATATGCATGCATTTCCATATAGGAAGTAAAGTCCCCTCACCTCGAGGCCCAAACGAGCCTAATTTCTAGCTAATCGATCCCTCGTGACCTTCGGAGCCACCACGCTTATCAAAACGATACGTGACATTATTAAATTGTAATTATAAACCTAAAATCCAAACCCACACATCCCCCCCCCCCCCCCCCCCCCCCCCCCCCCTAAACCCCGGGAGGTATACACGCGTTCTAACTAGAAACACAGCCACTTCGGACGACCAAAACAACCCCTAAACGAACTCCGATTGACTCGAAACCTACGTCAACAGGTCCAAAACATCAAGAACTTACAAACTCGTGTTCACCGGAGCTGAAGGAGGAGCTCCACCCGCCGGTGGACGGCTGGGAACCCTCCCCCCACGCGACTGTACGTGGTACTCGCCCTCAACCTCACACCCGAATTACTATTCACTGTGCATAAATCCTCCATTACCACCCTAACTTCAAAGCTTCATAACTTCCCCAATTCTCAACGAAATTCAACGTTCTAATAATGGAAATCTATCTACTCGAGCCAAGGAATCCAAATATGAAGTTAGAATTGAGAATTATTACCAGTGGTGGCCGAAAAATGCCCGGGAAGGTGGTTGTTACTGTTCACCTTTGAATCTCCTTCTCCTAACACTTCCAAGTTCGATGGAGTATATGGTTGAGCTCAGAATGAAGTGAGGAAGATGATGATGTGAATGGTTTATGGTGGTTTGGCCTAAATCAAAAATCAAAAATCAAAATTTTGAGGGTGTATGTGTGTTTCACGATTTTGGATAAGAGAGAGAGAGAGCACGGGGAGAGAGAAAGGATAAAAATATGAAGAGAAAAATCGGGATTTAGGACTAAAAATATCTACCATGTAAAATTACCAAATTGCCCTTGAACCTTCAAGACCCACAACTTTCTCATCGGGTCTCCGTTTTCTGCATGCCACCTGTCTACGAACTCGTGAGTTCGAGACATACGCAACGACCTAAGAAAAATCTCAAAAAGTGTCTCCAAATAAAAAGTAACTTCCGAGCCCCTATTAAACGAAGGGTAAAATCGTCCTTTCCTAAAATAAATTACAAAATTCACATAAATGAAAAATACAGGTCGTTACAGGCATATCATGACTCGGTCATCATCTCAGGCATCCCAATGACACTGTAGACGCACGACTCACGCACATGTGACAGGACTCGGTGTCTTCGCTCGTACCACGACTACGTGAAGGACTTGGTGCAAGCACCATCACCACGAGTCCCCCTAGGAGCTCTGGGACCACATAGACTCATATGAGCTCGGGGACAGGACTAGGGCTATTTAACTAGTATAGAGCGAGCGCAGGTGACCGATCACGTGGATGACTGGTATGTGGCCTAAAGACAAGTACGACACCAGCGACCACCATATGGGTAATACCATGACTCGATACTGACCGTCAACTCATCACCACATGACATATATACTATTCTGGCATGGCTCTTCGGTGATAGCATCTCGACTCTGACTCATGTCCTAGGCCGGCATCACATCTCGACTCTGACTCATGTGCTAGGCCAACATGACTCCTCGGTGATTGCATCTCAATCGTATACCCAATCTGTCTCGATCATCAAAATCTTCGTATTCTTTGTTTCTTGTTGATATCCGCCCTTACTCATGGTCGAATATCTTAGCTCGTATCTCAAAATCAAACCTCAAGATTTTCCCTATAGTATTATTTTATACTCATTTCGAAGTATTTTACCTTTCATGAGATACACAGCCCTCGAAATATAATAATCAATAGATGTCGAGTCCTAACCTGACCCCTGGCATAGTCTATATATTTTCTATTTTTAACACAAATTACATAGGGATTATAACCCTCCAATTAGGCAATCAGTCAATGCCGGGACCTAACGTTAACCCTGGGCATATTTTATGCTTCTTAACATCAACATGCATCAACATAGTCATCATATGCAATTCACTATAATTCATCCCAATTCCATAAGCATACACATAAACAATGAAGCATTCCAAACAATCTAGTTTATATTTACTCAATTCACATTCCCATCATCACATATGCAATCATATACATTCTTATACGTATGAGTTTAGGGAAGAACTTCACTCACAATACGTCGGGGAGAACTCACCCGACCGGATCCACTATTACATGTACTTCGAGACATTCGCTCTCAAAAGTCCCTACGTGCTTCATTTCAATCCATTCGGTGATTCGAACTCTCCAACATCGTAATGCCTGCGGTGATCAGAAATTGCCTCGAAAGGCGCAATGACCCATTTCTTTCACGGCTTGCTACTCCTTGTACGATGGTCAACAGCCCCGATAGTTAGTACGGTTAGGTTCCTGAGAGTGAGACGATGAGGATGGTATTGGTTAGAGGGTCCGAGTCGCCGTCGAACGACGGCGACGTTCATGGTTTTCTTGCGAAGCTTTTCGCGGGAGAGAGAGAGACTGTGATAGGAGAGAGAGCTAAAGACCAATTCGGAGAGGAGAGAAAGTGTTATAAATATATAGTTTAAACTTTTCTAAAATTATCGATACGTCCCGACCGTTTTAGACCCGTAACTTTCTCGTTTGGACTTCGATTTTTGCGTGCCACCTGTCTACTTAATCGTAAGCTCGAGGCCTATGTAGTGGTGCGAATAACACTCCCAATTACCTTATTTAGACCTTTGTAAATACAATTCTTTAATTCACGGCCCAATTACCTTCTTTAGACCTTTTCTAAATTCCTTCTTCGCACTTTAGCCCAAATCCATACGGTACTCAACTTCGTAATTACCGGTATATAATTAATTTCATTTTCTAATTTTTATTTCCTGGATTGGTCTGTCATAAAATCTGTTACAATAGGAAAAAAAAAAGGTGAAGAAATCATGTTGTTCATTTCGTATGAGTTGGATGGTGCGCCATAATCAAAGCTAGTCGCTTTAACTTGGTGAGGTACGCTGCTTACAAGTTCATGTCAACCAGAACTTGATGCTACCTCATTGAATTCATGCTAATTAAGCTTAATTGTAAGGTTTTTTTTTACCTTAAATGCACCCTATTCTCGAATGTAAGTCCCACTTTGCACCCTAATCATTATTCGTTGAAAGTGCACCTCGAAACAACCAAGTTCGGTCACTCAGCTATCTTTTCGTTCAACCTGTTAACTTGGTGTCAAATAGAGGGGCAAAAGCGAGAATTCAGACACGCTGGCACACAAGACCCAATTGATGTAGTTAACGTGGAAGAGAGAAGGGACACACAAAGTAGAAATCGCAAATTAAACCTTCTCCCTCTCGACCAAAATTTGAAATCGCGAGGCTTTGGGAAAATTCTAGGGTTTGGGGGACTTCGCGAATTGGCCCCTTTACGGTAAGGCTTAATTTTCAGTTAGAATTTCATAGAAGTAGGATTCGTGTTTGAAATTACTAGAAGTAGGAAACGGGTTTGAAACTATTTTATAGATTATTGATTGGGGTATTGCGTTGGGTTTAGGGTTAAGGATTTTATTTTGGTTAGAATTTCTGTTAATATTTTGGACCGTAGAAGTATTTCTGTTTGGGTTGGAGTTCTTATTATTGTCGATGATTGGGTGTTCTTTCATAGTTGAAATAGGACTGGAATTGTGTGTGCTTAGAGACTTAAATTAGGACAACTATTTTCTGGGCTTAGAACATAGTTGTGTGTGCTTAGAAAATAAAAGTTTTATTGATTTTAGATGTGCTTAGTTGCAGAAGTGTTGGTATATGTTTGCAGATGATGTAGACTTATTTACTATGAAGATTGACTATGGTGGGTTACTAATTGAAGAGGAGTCAAGTTGGTGTTACAAAGGGGGGAAATTTATCTTCATAGATTGGTGTACAGTTGATATCATATCCATATTAGAAATGAAGAGCTTAGGTGGTGAGCTTGGTTATACGCCTAGTAGGGTGTCTATATATTCTCAGGATTTGGATAGTGGTAAGTTGGTTAAACTAATGACGGATGCTAAGATATTCAAACTATGTGTCACGTATGCTAGGAAGAGTACTTGTGTACCCATCTATTTGAAAAGAGGCGGTGGTGATGGGATTACACTTCCAAGGCATGTGGAGATCGAAGAGGATGGCTTTTGTTTGGAGTCAGAAAATGATGAGCACCATGGCGAGACATCTGCAAGAGAAAAGGGTAAGGCTAAGGGGCAGCCTATTGGTGAAGTCTTGAAGGGGCAGCCCATTGGTACAGCTGCTAAAGGAAAAGGTAAGGCTAAGGCTAAGGCTATTGGTACAAGTGCTAAAGGGAAGGCTAAGGCTAAGGCTATTGAGCAGCCTATTGGTACAACTGCTAAAGGAAAGGGTAAGGCGAAGGCTAAGGCTATTGAGTAGCTTATTTGTGAAGTCTTGCAGGGCCAGAAAGGTCAGACAGCTACAAGAGGTAATGGTAAGGCTATTGAGTAGGCTAGTGGTGAAGTCTTGAAGGGGCAGCGAAGAAGAACCTTTTTACAGAGACAGATTATGTAAGTTCTAGTGAAAGTGAGACTAGAGATGATGATGGTGATGATGATGATCTTGAATAGCTTGATAAAGATTATGAACAAACACAAGCGGTTAATATGGAAGCTTATGATGACAACCTATTTTCGGCCTATGTTGATATTGAGGCCTTTGATTGTGCACCAAACAGTGGTGATGGTGAGGCTGAACAAGAACATGATTAAGCTCTCCAAGGTTGAATTCTTTTGATCCAGAACCATGTATTAGAGGTCAAAGTAGGGAAGATGAGCCTCCTCAAAAGATGTCAAGGAGGAGGACAGATCTTGGACCATTTAGATAGTTCAACCCTAAAACTTATATGAGAAATCCCCAATTTCAGCTTGGAATGAAGTTCTCAAGTGCTGCAATCTTCAGAGAAGCTGTGAGAATATATTTTGTGAATTCTAAGAAGCAAATAGTTTTCAAGAAGAATTTCTCAGACAAAATCAAAGCAATTTGTGTCCAAGCTAAGGGTTGTCTTTTCTTCATATATGCCTCTAAGGTGAATATGAGGGATTACCTTCAAGTTAAGAGTTACCAAGGAGAACATAGTTGTGGGGAGGGTACTACCAATTATCATGCTAATACCAATTGGATGAAGATGAAATACCTGAGGCCACTTACAAGCAAGAAGCTCGATGTTGGTGAATTTCAAGAAATGGTTAATCAAGAAACAGGTTATAGGGCTAATAGGACAACATGTTATAGAGCAAGGAGGATGGCCTTTGTTATTGTTGAAGGGACATACTTGAGCCAATTTGAGAAGCTGAGGGATTATTGTGAGGAGCTTCTTAGGGTTAACATTGGCAGCACAGTGAAGATCAAATCTGAAATTGAGGGGGATGGTCAGCCAAGATTCCAAAGGCTATATGTGTGCTTAGGTGCTTATAAAGAGGGTTGGCTGAATGGATGTAGGCCCTTTATTGGATTGGATGGTGCTCACATCAAGAAACCCTACACAGGCTAGATATTGACTGATGTTGGTGCTGATGCTAACAATGGCATGTTCCTAGTAGCTTATGCCATTGTTGAGGTAGAAAGCTACTCTACTTGGAAGTGGTTCCTTGAGCTGTTGGCAGTGGACTTGAAGATTGAAAACAGTGGAGGATACCTGTTCATGATAGATTAGCAGAAGGGATTAATTGAGGATGTGAGTGAATTGTTTCCAAGGGCTGATCATAGGCACTGTACCAAGCATATGTATGGTAACTTCAATGCACTACACAAGTGATTAGCACTGAAGTTGCAATTTGAGAAGATCTCAAGATGTACCATTGTTGCATGGTATCAACAAGAGATGAAGACAATGGCAGAAATGAGTCATGCTGCCCATGATTGGTTAAGTAAGATGGATCCAAGGCAGTGGACAAGATCTCATTTCAGCACAGCCTTCAAAGTCGATATTCTACTCAACAACCTCAATAAGGCATTCAACAAGTCAATCTTGCCTGCTAGGGACAAGCCTATTATTACAATGCTGGAAAGAATAAGAACATATCACATGATGTTGTACTCTACAAGGAAGATGGCAACTGTTAATTGGAATGGCCATCAAATTGGTCCAAGGATAAGGTGTATATTGGAGAAGAAAAAGAAAGAGGGGCAGTGGTATATTCCAAGACATGCAGGCAATGAAGTCTTTGAAGTGACTTATCAAAGTGGGAGGCAATTTAGAGTGGATTTGAAGGGCAAGAAGTGTTCATGTAGAGAATGGGATCTAAATGGAATCCCATGCTCACATGCTTGTTCAACAATAAGTAGATTGAATAGGAAAGTAGAGGATTATGTACATGAATGCTACAACAAAGAGGCCTACTTGAGATGATATGAGAGGATTATTGAGCCTATGACAAGTCAAGATCAATGGCCATCCACAGGGTTAGCTCCTTTGAAGCCACCAACCTACCACAAACAACCAGATAGGCTAAGGAAAAGCAGGAAAAAGTCAGCTGGTGAGGAAGACCTACCCCAAAACCCAACCAAGCTAGAAAGGTACCACACTGAGCTTAAGTGCAACAATTGTGGTGCATTGGGGGTATAGGTTTAACAAGTGAGTTCAACTATTATTAATTTGAAGTTCAAATCATACATTTGAAGTTTATTAGGTAGCTTAGAAGTTCAATTCAGACCTTATAGTTCAAATGTTAGCTTTGAAATTCAAATGTTACCTTTGAAGTTCATTAGGTAGCTTAGAAGGTCAATTCATACCTTATAAGTTCAAATGTTAGCTTTGAAATTCAAATGTTACCTTTGAAGTTCATTAGGTAGCTTAGAAGGTCAATTCATACCTTATAAGTTTAAATGTTAGCTTTGAAGTTCAAATGTTACCTTTGAAGTTAATTAGGTAGCTTAGAAGTTCAATTCGGACCTTATAAGTTCAAATGTTAGCTTTGAAGTTTAAATGTTACCTTTGAAGTTCATTAGGTAGCTTAGAAGTTCAATTCAGACCTTATGAGTTCAAATGTTAGCTTTGAAGTTTAAATGTTACCTTTGAAGTTCATTAGGTACCTTAGAAGTTCAATTTAGACCTTATAAGTTCAAATATTAGCTTTGGAGTTTAAATGTTACCTTTGAAGTTCATTAGGTAGCATAGAAGTTCAATTCATAGCTTATAAGCTCAAATGTTAGCTTTGAAGTTCAAATGTTACCTTATAAGTTCAAATGTTATAATTTGAAAAATGTTACCATATATGGTACGCTTGCTGTGAAATCTGTAAAATTTGCTTGCTGTGAAATCTATAAAATATGGTATGCTTGCTGTGAAATATGTTAAATATGTGAAATGGGGTATGATTGCTGTGAAATCATCTATGTCAATTGTGTGATAATGTTGTTAAGGGTTTCATAGATGCTGATTGATGTCAATTGTTTTATAACTGATGCATGAGCCTATTACAGAGAAGGCTGAAGCTTTGAGGAGGAAACGAAAAGAAGCAAAAGAAAGGATGAAAGCAAAAGCTACCTCAAGTTCAAGACAAACAAGGACTAGACCAGCAAAAGCACATGCTGCACCAGCACCAACAACCATGTCCCAACCACCTCCAGCCCAGCAGGATTTGGCTCTCCTCACTGGAACTCAACAAACTCATTCACAACCCTTACCAACACCATCTCCATTAACTCAAGCTTCTCCCCCAAGGAAAATGAGATTTAAATCTCCAGCAAAGAGGAAAAAATAGAGGGTTTTCTACTAATAATGGCCTTGTGTAGTTTGGCCATGTTTTTTAGTACTTAGTTTAGGTACATGGCTCTTTTTAGGCAGTTGAATTTAGGCAGCTTTTATGGTTGTTGATTCCTAATGCAAACTTAAGTAGACAACATTCTGTATTTTGGCTTCACTGTTTTGCAATTGGAATCAATCAATATTAGCTTTCTTCTCAACTTGATATGAGTTTTAGGTTCTGTCCTTTATCATTGAAGTTGCAATGTAGCTTTTGGATCAAGCTTTGGGTTATGTCCTTTATCAATCTATGAAACATTATGCTATATGTTATGAGAAGATGAATGGTATATATATTGCAATGGTATGTGCTTTGTTGATTTGTGTTGTCAATGCAATGTACAAGTTGTCCAAATACAGTTGTAACAGTAAAGAGATTTCATTCATTCAATTGCTTACCAAAGTACATACTTCATTCATTCACTACCAACCATTACACAGCCACAACAACCCTTACTTTACAAATCCTACACTATCTTACATGCTAGGATCTAATACAAAATTAGATTGTTAGGCATTCCCGCAAATTAATTCATACTCAAACCTTCATCACAATAATCAGAATCCATGATACAATGAGAGCTACCCATAGCTTCCTTGACCTAGCTCTGCTCTTCTTCAGTTCTTCTTCAATTATCCCATTCTTCCTCGACATCCCAGGTATAATCGCCTTACATTGATGACAGTTTTCAGGATCATACCATTCCCAAAACCCACAATTGCCTCCCTGAATTGAATCAAAACCGATAACAACAAAGATTTTCCAATTCAGTAAATCCATGTCACCAATCTCATAACTTGAACTGAAATTGAACAAAAATTAAGTAAAATTGAACACCAAACACATATAAGAACCCAGACCTATTGTATGAACAAAATTGAATTAAAATTTAACTCCTAAGCACCAAAATCAACCAACAACCCTTAATTCAACACTCAAACCAAAATTATTAAATTCCTTACCCCAGAACTTGGAAAAACTTGGAATCACCTGCCAAGATGTCTGTCGGTCCAAGTTGTCTTCACTTTGCACATTTTTCCGCAGAAACACGTCTACGCTTCATGGCCGTTCATCTCTTCTTCTGGCATTTTCTGGTTAAGGGATTTAGATAAGGGAATAACGAATTCGTGCTACAGGGATTTGGCTTCGCTGATTTTGGGATTTGGCTTTCAAAGATTACCCAGATTTAAGGGAAGATGACCCACATTGAAGAGAAGAACGAAGCCTTGGCTGATTTTGGGTTTTTGCTTTTGAAGGTTACCCAGATTGAAGGGAAGAACAAAGCCTTGGTTGATTTTGGGATTTAGGGATTTGCCTTCGATGAAGGAAGGCGTTATAAAAGATGAGATTAAATGGATGATGAAGTTCCATATTTGCCTTTATTTGATTCTGCTATTATTCAGCCACGTAGGCGCCACATAAACTTTTTGACGCCAAGTTAATAGGTTGAATGAAAAGAGAGCTGAGTGACCCAACTCAGCTGTTTCAAGGTACACTTTCAACTGATAATGAGATTATGGTGCAAAGTGGGACTTACATTCGAGAATAGGGTGCATTTAAGGTAAAAAGCCTAATTGTAATGTTGGGTAAGGTTGAAATTTTCCATATTAAGAGAAAGATAATACTTGCATCCCACCTCAGTGGTACCTCATTTTATCACTCTTTAGATTTATTGAATAATTCGTTTACATATATTGTAATCGGAATCGTTCAACTCCTAAATCATCATTCAAGATCATTTATGAAAAAAATTAGCCAAATTGGAGATCATTTAGCAATTCATATGTGTAAACTATATGGAGTGTTCACTATCAGGATCTTCATTGTTACTAATACCATTTATTTGTTTTATATATATGAATGATTGAAAGGACCTCCAAACTTGTGGTTTTTTTACAGAAATGATCTTGAAATGATTATTTAAGAATTGAACGGTTATGATTATGATATACGCATAAGGATTATTCTATATATAAAAAAGGTGATATGAGTAGGTACCACTTGGGTGACATGGGAAGATACCACCAGGATAGAATGCAAATATTGCCCGAGAAGAGAACACTTAACTCAAATTTATTGTCATTTACTTTTTTAGTGTTGGTATGATGTACCGTGTTTGAATTAAACCCATAGAGGTGATTAGGATTACCAGAAGTTCTTAAGTTCATTCTCTTTGACATAATCCAAGAACAAAATCGCATTTTCGTCATCAAAAGCGAAGAAATTAAAAAGGCAAACAAAACTTGTATGTAGTATTTGGAATTGATTTTAGTCTCGTCGGAACCAACAAATAAAACACTTCCGACGATGATTTATATTTGTGTTGATTGAAATCTTAGAATAGATAAAAAGCTGTAATTGAAGTTAAGAATATTGCATTAATTGGAAAAAAAAAAAAAATCAATTGTAGAAGCCTCTGAAATGCTATAAATTTCAACAAAAGAAAAACAAAGTTTGATATAATTTTTGGACAGACACATAACTTGCTCAACTTCTCCATAGACTGCATCAAACATAAATCATGTTGAAATTCAGTACTTCACCAGTGCATTGTTATCAGTTCCAATACAATAACTTCAAGATATCAACAAAAGAATTGCAGATTCCATGAAGGTTATGACCAATACGATTGCTCAGCTTACGGTCCAGCATTATACAGACAACATAGTAAAAGCCATAGCTATCAGTTTAAACTTTAAACACATTCAACAATGCAGGTACAAAAAAAAAAGAATCGCAGGAGGTTGAAGATTCTCATATTCCTCAATCAACTGATGTTTCGTGCTTAAGGTCTGGCTTTAAAGAATTATCCTGACCAAAAGAAAGTAGGTACATGTAATCAAATTATAGTCAGCATATACACCTATGTAAAAAGAACTAAAACTTCTCTCTAGCTCGGGTATATAAGAAAAAATAAATGCATCCAAATTCCCAAAAGGCATTCTAGAAAGCCATGTACTTTATGCTTAACATTAACCAACCAGAAAATCATATTCTAAAAGTGCTAAGATGGGAATTTTGTTTCTACCAACCTTCGTACAAATGTAAATATAATGGACATCAGGGTTGTTTCCTAGCAATTCCTCCGCTGAACTTCCATCGTCATTCAATGGAACAGGATTTGTCAAGTCCCATAATGGAGCTTCTGGTTTATTTTCGCAAGCAAGTTTCTCTGCATTCATGGTAACAGACGGAAAATGAACATATATAATAGAAAGACCACAGCACAAAAATTCATAGCCAAACATAATAAAAAGTAGATGGACAGCTTAATCAACCTATCACGTGGAGTGTTATCATCCACAAGCATGACTCTCTCAATAAACGCAAACGATACAATGGAGCTCCATATGTGATCTGCAGCACCATATTGGACACTAGTTACAGCCACATGCGAAATGCAAAGCAAAAAGACACAAAAAAGGGGGATGGGGGAAGGTTATATTGTAATCACAGGCAAAGAATATATAAGGATAAGCAACATTTACCAGAATGTAGACTCCTTTATCCTTGAGGACCCTATAGTTTGTCATCAACTGCTTCAATATATGGTGAACAAATCAAGAAAATAAACAAAACCAGATACAGAGGACAGTTAAATTTCACGATTAATAGCTTTCATGTACCTCCAAACTTCCTCAAGCATCTCAGCAGCATTTTGTCGCGAATTACTTCCACACTGGGCACAAAAATTTGCATAAGCAACCAAGACCTTATAGAGATAAATAAACAAGAAAAAACACACAACATAGAAAGACTAGTAAAACTTACCAAGAGAGAGTCTAGAGTTCCTGAAAACAAAATTTCATAGTTTGAAGCAAAATCAGCATGTATTTCCACCAAAATTAAGTTTCAATTATTCATAGAATCTAAATGTTAAAAATGCAATTATGATTAGAATGAAATTGAAGTACCTTTGTCGACAACCGAATCAAATGAAGCACTTTCGAAGGCATTCATATCTCTAACATCCATTTGCAAATCTAATAAATTTAATAAAAATAACACATCAATGAAAGATAATTACCAAATTAAGTAATTAACTAAAAGAAAGAAGCAAATTTCAATAATGATGATCATACATTTGAGGTGTGGATGATTAGAGTGCTTGTTCTGCATAGCTTGGATGACCACAGAGGAAATGTCAATACTAACCACATCGTCATATCCATCATCAGCCATCCCTTCGCTAAACGCTGCGTTTTGTGAATGAAGTTCTTCTTAATGAGTGAAAGAAATGGGAGATCCGATCAGGCGAGTGCGGGTGCAGGGAAAAGGCAGAGTTTACCTGAGTTGCCGCAACCGACGACGAGGATGCGATGGTGGAAGTTGGGGTGGCGAGGGACGTAGAGATTGATGAGCGGAGCGAGAGATTGGTACTTTTGGTACCAATCGAACGGTCCTGATTCGTTGGAGTAGCGGTTGTCCCAGTACCAAGGCTCGCCGTACGCCTGCGTCGTCGTCGTCCCCATCGTCATTTCTCCCTCTCACACTCAGTCCCAGACTCTCACTGCTTGTTTCGTCGGTTTCTTTTACTAGTGTCGTTATGTCGTTGATGCGCTCGCGCCACGGGCATTATTGTCATTTTATATAAACAAATTCTTGGGCTGCCACGTGTTGGCCGTTAAGAATGGAATAGAACTAAGGCGCAACGACGTCGTTTCTGGGGCGCCTTCTTCTTCTTCAACTTAAGTTTGGCTGCTCATCTGTGTTTTGGGAACAAATTTGAGTGATGGATTCGATCAGCCAATTGCAGGAGAAAGTGAATGCAATCGCGACGATTGCTTTCACCACCATCGGAACGCTGCAGAGGGATGCGCCTCCGGTCCGTATCTCTCCGAATTACCCGGAATCTGGATCCGGACAGGCTCCGAATCCGACGGACTTTGAGACGGAGTTCGCGAAGCAGCCCAAGCTGATGAGTGCTGATCTAGTGAAAGCAGCCAAGCAGGTGTCCAATATTCTCAGTGGCTTTGAGCTCGCTGACGTGGCCTCGAATTTCTATCTATTTTTGACTTGATTTTGGGTAGTGCAGTTTGATGCATTGGTGACGGCGCTGCCGTTGTCGGAGGGAGGCGAGGAGGCTCAGCTGAAGAGAATTGCTGAGCTTCAGGCTGAGAATGATGCTGTGGGGCAGCAACTTGAGAAGCAACTGGAAGCTGCAGGTTAATTATTCCTAATTTGTTAATTTAGTTTGATTGTTTCATATTGGTGCTATAGCTATAGCTTACTATGTAAGTGGTTTTAATGGCGGTGGCAGAGAGAGAATTGCAAGAGGTCAGAGAGTTGTTTGGAGAATCAGCAGATCACTGTTTGAACTTGAAGAAGCTAGACTGAAGGTGGTAGCTAGAGTTCCTTGTAGTCTCACAAGACGGCTCCCGAGAAGAATTCGCACTTACAATCTCTTTACACAAAGAAGAGGAACTAGTTAGTGTTTACATTTCTAATTTAACCAGCAGAACAGTTATTGTTACCAGATCTTTGTGTAATTCCCTATTTTTATAAATGATAATGTTTTAGTCCAAATGCTCTTAAAATCGTGCGTTTAAGTCTCACTTAAACCGAGGATTATACTATAAATCTCATTTAATCCCAAGAATCGTGAATCGACTCACTTTGCCTCAAGAAATCATATTTCGTACACTGAATTTCTCATGCCCAAATCTATCAATTCTAACTATATTCTGTTAACTCGGGCCAAAATGTGAAATAGTTAAATGCACGGAATGTAAATTCCTAGGACAAAATAAAGCGATTCAGGGTTACTAGATTTAAACGAGACTATCGCACGGTTCAAAAGCTCACGGACTTTACGATGACTCAAGGTGCCAGTAGGGGCAGAATCGATAAGTACAAGCCAATTTACCATTGCTGCCACACAAGGAAAGCACTGTTTCTTTTGCAAGGCCAACGATGTCATTCAAAAAGAGATGAGAGATGAGAGTTGGCAATCAAGTAACTCCTGCTAATTTTGTTTCCATCAACACAATAGCAACAAAAAATTATCTCCACCATCATCCTCCACAAACAAATATGATGGTTTACGTTGGGTACATAATTTCAACCATGAGAAAGGTATAGAACATGAAATGTTTAGGCCAATGAGTTTCAACTGATTGAAAATGATGATCGTACTGGATGGACGCCTACAAATTCCGATAAAGTTCCATGTCAAAGGGAAAGTTATAACTGATCTGTGACACCGAAGCTATCTCTTTTTCTTCCCGTGTTTCCCAGATTTAGAAGGTCCAGCAGTTGATGTCGATGCAGCAGCCTCTTGCTTCTTAGTCCTACCAGGATGTCTAGGAACCAACTCAGCAATTTTCAGCATCAGCTGTTTCTCTGCAGTATAGTCACAATAAAAACGAATATGAAAATATCCATCTTTACATCGAACGGCACCAAAAAAAAAACAGAGAGATTGTGCAAACAACTTAATTGTGCAAACAACTGAGGTCAAGAATGTGGTGACGACATCCTGCCCAGGATTAATGAGACAGACAGCAAAAGCAACTCACTTAAACTTGATCTGAAACAAGTTCTAAACCAAGTTATTCTGACTTGAACTCTCTTTTGAAGGTGAGAATGCTAAAGATAAGTTGTTCAGTTCAGAGACATGGACTTCTCATACCCACTGTCAGAGACAAGAATATCTATTGCCATATACCTCATTCCTTCCCTATTTATCCAGCCACACCCAAAGTGTGACAAAGCATGAGGAACTCGAACGTTGCGTAACACAATAGCACAGTTTTGAGTCACAGAATAATTGAGATTTCCTCGGAAAACATGGCGTCAATGCCAAGAATTAAAAAGAACAATAATTGAGATTTTCTTCTTACAATATTCCTTCTTGACTATTAGTATGCTGAAAGACAGATGAGACATTTATTTCACCATCCTCCAGAAATCATGGCGCTCTATCCGAAAACCATTACTAACTGATTCTCCTAACCTTGGCATACAGAAAGATTCAACTATTTCTTCAACTAACAACTAAACAGATCTGATCATCACTTAATAAAATTGAAATGATCATATGTCAATGCTAATGCTTTTGTTACACCAAGCGAAAAAGATCTGATCATGGGTTTTAATTCCAATATTTACAGGAAGAAATAGCTGCAAAGCATGAGCAAAAGGAGATGGGGGATTTCTTATTTTTTATGTTTCATTTTGTTTGGGGTGGGAAGTGGTATAATATCGAGGTAATCAGAATTCAAACTAATAGCCGATTAACACAATATATACATTTTCAATGGCGCTCTTCGCAAGGATTATTGACCCTTGAGATCACATTAATCTCATAAATAGACGGTTCTATTCACTAATTCCTTCCTTATTACCCATATATATGTCTGTGAAAACTACAATTCTCTACTTTCCTACTACGGCAAGAGTTATGCGAAGGATGCTAAACAATCTACAGATACAATCGGATTAAACGAGGATATGAGTAGTAATGAAGCAGTCCTTACTGGAAGTAATGGCTGGATTACATAGAGTTCCATCATCCCTTTTCAGCAAGACCCTCACTCTCCCTACTTGCATGAAATCGCGTGGATAAGCCTTATCTACCTACAACAACCAAGCACATTAGCCTCTACCGAGTCTCAGTAGGGATAAAGATTATGATACACATGGTGAAAATGTAATACAACAAACCTCAATTTCACACGGGACTTTCAAATGGCTGCAGCAATCACCAATCTCAGCGCACGTTGGATTCTCACATGCTTTCTCCACACTGATTCGTCTCCCTTCCGCCACGGTTTTCTTTGAATTGATATAAACCGGATAAAAAATGTTCCACTTCTTTTTACTATCCATGTCTCAGATAAGGAAAACCCTAAAAGCAAATATAATTTAACATTACAATTACAATCAAGGGCGGATCTATTACGGGGAAATGGTGGTCAATTGATCACCCTAATCCCTGAAATCCTCCATTAAAGCTTCCATCTGGAGCCCTAAAATCTCTAACATGTTATGTAACCCTCTAACTCCAAGTGCTTGTCTAATTAGTAATTGCCCTTACCTTTGTGTCTTCTCTAATTCCCCCTTGATTTTGCGCCTGGGTTTCAGAATTCTGCTCGCCCCACTGCTGCGATGCAACTTGAGATTGAGGAAGTGTCACCAAGAAGACGACATTTATAGTTGCCCTTTTTTTCTGAACGTCGAGTACTACGGTGTTGTATTTGTATGCCTAGACGGTATTCTTATTCAAATGGGATAGGGCTTCAATAGATCGATCCATCCAATGACATTAAATTTTGGACAAATTACACTTTATGACATTACATTTTGAACTAATTACATTTTATTACTTTATATTTTACATCTTTTAATAAATTTATACATAAATTTTCAAATATTGTAATTTTCACTATGAATTTTTAAAATCGTTACCCCTTAGACTCTTATGTTAAAATTTATGTCAAAGGGTTCTGTTATGTAGTCAGCAAAAAGAGGTATAAAGGTCACCACTCTTGCTCTCGCGTGAAACCCTTGAAATTTGCAGATTTAAAGTCGTCGAAGTCTCTGCAAACTCCATCTGAAAAAAAGAGCGGTTGACCTTTATCTTCAAAGCCTCCGTATCGAGAAGAGGGGCAAAGTCCATCAAATTCGCAGTTGAGGTAGCATTTGGAGTTTGGGTCAAGATCGAAGGCCTTGTAACACGCGGCCACGAAGTCGCCGTATCGAGAACACTCCCTCCTTGAAATGGAGAATACGTGATGCTGGTGCAGGCAGAGGGCTATGTTGAGGACTGGGTGGAAGGCGATTTTGGACTTGTAGCAAGGTAGGTGATGGAAAAATCTGTATAATCTGGAATTGTTGAGTTCATTTTTATTAGAGTATGGGTTATGAGTTTGGTTCATGTGTAGGTTAAAGGATGTGGGTATTTTGAATGGTCCGATCCCGAGATGTGTCAATGTTCGAAAATGATCATCCCTGGTGTGTTGAATCGTCTGAATTCGTATGAGGTTGACGTGAAGAAATCTCGATCAATGGTTAAGTGGCTCAGAGCAACTGTTGTGGTTTGTGTGGTGATGATAATTTTTTTGTATTTTGGCTAATTGGCAGTGGGTTTGTTTCTAGGTATTACTGGGTTTGTCGCTAGGTGTTGGTGGTAATTTGGTTGATGTTCATGTAATGAATCTGGGTTTTTAGAAGATGGGTTATTATATGGGGTTTTTAGTAGATCTTCGTGTCAATCTAGTATATGTAAGTGGTTGAGTTGTATTTTAATTTGGCAGTTAAGTTGAACTGAAACTTGATGGATGTTTGGTTGAATTGAAACTTGATGGGTGTTTGGTTGAATTGAAACTTAATGGTATGTTTGAAAATCATGCTTTTCCCCCAAACAATGAAATTATATGAATGAAGAAAATGCTCAGCATAAAGCTAATGCAGATTTGCTGTTTAAGTTCCTTAGTCTGCAGTTTCTATGTTTCTCTTAGTTTGCTGTTTAATTTCTCTTAGTTTGCTGTTTAATTTCTCTTAGTTTGCTGCTTATTTTCTCCTAGTCTGCTGTTTTTTCCTATCTATGTGGCCTGTTGGTAGGCAATGTACATCTTTATTTGCTGTTATTCTCAGCTTTGGAATGAATTTCAGCATCGATCAAAAAAAGCTAATGCAGATTCCCCAAACAATGAAATTATATGAATGAAGAAAATGCTAAACATAAAAGCTAATGCAAATGCCGCTTTGAAAAGAGCATGGCTTTTCTCCAAAATAGTAGTCGGATCTCAACCCATTGGTACATGAGTATATTGATGATCATCTGGATACAGATCTTACAACAGAATGAGCAAAATTGCATGGAAATCACAATCTTTTCATCCCTACAATCAAAAATCATGAAAAATACGTAACTTATAGTGTTTTATAGTGTTGACAAGTAAATAAATCTAGTGAAAGACCCACTTCATCATAATCCAAATCCTAACTCATAGCAGAATCAGAACAGAGAAAAAGATACGCAAACAATTCTGCTATATATGAAGCATGAATAGTAATTCATCATCCAACAATCCCTCTATATAATTCTGCACATATATGAAGCAGAAATTGCAATTCATTACAGCAAAACCCTATTCCAAGTTTCACAATCCAACAATCCTACATCAATATCTTAAATCCAAATTGAAAATCCATTACACATGATAAAGAAGCAAAATTTGTAATTCATCATCCAACAATTCAAAATCACAGCAAAGACCAATTCCAAGTTCCACATAAGCAAGTTAACTTCAAACAAACAATTTCAGTGACTTGGACCAAACCTGCGACGGTTTCCTTAACAAAAATAGTCTTAAAACAAGCTACTCAGTCCAGCAAAAACCTACATCTAAGTAACTAAGTTCCACAAAAGATAATTTTGTCTGGTAAGATAAATTGTGGACAGATTGAGATGATTGGACAGATCAACCAGTCTGTGAATGGTGGATAGATTGAGATGATTGGCCATTGACTGAAGTAGTCTTGGGTTTGGTTGGTTTTCTTGTTCATATCTCTCCTCGCCTACAAATGGAAAAAGAAATGTCTAAGAATTCACAACTTAATCAATTTATATTTGAAACATTATGAAGGTTTTATTACCTTTTTTTTTTTTGCATGTTCTCTTTCCTTTTGTCTAAGTTCATTCTTTCTCTGGATGTTCAAAGCTTCAATCTCATCTTGGCTTAGACTAGTATTTGGCTTCTCACTATGCACCAAAGATAATAATGTAGTGTTAATAAATGAACGCAAACAAGCTTTTATAAAAATCATAACCCCAATTGTCTATAATTACCTTTGAAACTCCTTCTCCACCATCCCTTTTTTGTTTGGCAGGCTTGTTCTTAGGCGGAAGATGCCTATTGCAAGTCAAGACATTGTGCCCTACTTGACCACAATGTCCACATTTTAGTGACTTTTGGTTCCTTCCAAGCTTCACGTCCTTGACTTTGACTTTGCCCGTATGTTTTTCTTCGGCTCCTTTCCTTCACGTCTTCCTTGTCTTATTTCTAGACTAGAACTCTAAACAACTGCAATCGTCACATACTTATTTTTACACTAAACAAAGATGGGAATTAAATAACACACCATTTGTCAGATTGAGAATTAAATTAAGGATACAATTCACCCACCAGGGACCAAAGGACCGCACCCAGGGGGAATAGTCCTCATCCCAAGGAGACCTCACGGCCTAAACAAAGCCAAACACGAAAAGAAAACCACAAAGCCAAAATAGAAACTACAAACCAGCACATAAATCAATCTCCATTTGTTAGTCTCCATGCAATTCACATAAATTAATCTCACAAAAAGATAAGAGATAAGTCAAATTGGGAATTAAATAACAAACCATTTGTTAATGGCCTTGAAGTACACTACAAAACAAGATTAACCTTTTGTTTCACCAATAATATATTACATGTATACTAGGATTGTCTGCTAATTCCTATTCTAACTAACAAATAAGGACCCATGAAGGACAAATTCGAGGACAAATAAGGACCATGATGGACCAATTCACAAACAAGTAAGGACTCATGAGGGACCAATTTCCATGGTGAATGTCCGACAGAAACACCTATCCCAAAAATTATACTCAAATGCCCAAATCCAAACCATAATTCCCAGTATTTAAATCCCAGTCCTAACCCTAATCTACAAATTTTTACACTACCCAAAAAATAATTAAACCCTAATCCTAAATGGGCTTACCGTAATTCGGAGTAACTTCACCATCACCGCGAGGCACCCACTCCATTCCTTCTTCTCCCTTGGAAACCATCGATGAAGTCTAATATGGAGAAAGTGAGAGAGAATTAAACTGGGGAAGTGCCCGCGAGAGGAGGGAATGATGAATATATTTTTCCTCAGTCCGCTCAAATTGGTCGATGTTAGAGGTGAGAGGACATGGGATCAATAAGGTAATTTGACTACTAAAGAGGTTGTGATGTGTGTAAAAATGGGACCCAGCTCTGACACGTCACCATATAACAGAGGAAGTGACGAAATTTTTAATGGAGGGGTTAAGATGTAACATTTTGAAGAGTTTAGGGTGGAAATTGCAACATTTGAAAGTTTAGGTATTAATTTATTACAAGGTGTAAAGCACATGGTAGTAAAGTGTAATTTTCCCTTTAATTTTTATTAAAACAAATATTTTCCTTTATATAAAACTGGAGGAAAAAAAATGGGACCTGATTTTGACACTCTACTAATTACTTGCTGTTATCTATTTTCTTGTTTTAATTCTTTATTATGTTTTTATGAATCAAACTTCCAAACTTACCTCTCTTCTTTTTTAATTTAATATATTTCAATTTATTTCTTTTGTTTATGTAAAAATTTGAATTTTTTTTTTCTTGATAAATCCTACTCTCCCACTTCATATCTCTCCCACTCCATATCTCTCTCGCTTTCTATATAGGATTAAACACTATAAAGACCTTTTCAGTAATTTCTAACAAAATTCTTCTTTATTTCCTTCATTATTGTCAACTCTCTATCTGATATAATTACCAACGAATGGTTATTGACTCCCAAAATGTTCCTAAACATTATCAGTAGGAGAGTAGGATTTATCGAGAAAAAAAAAAGTACAAACGTTTTACATAAACAAAAGAAATAAAAATAAAATATTTTAAATTCAAAAGCAAAAGAGGTAAGTTTGGAAGTTTGAATTATAAAAAAACTAGCCTCCCTGCACCCGCTTACCCTTGTGTAATTTTTTTTTTATTTTTTAAAAATTAGGAGAAATGAAATAAATCCAAAAGTATAAAAATTAAATAAAAAGGATTGTGGGAGGAGGAGTAACTACCCCTTCCCTCCACATTTCTCTTCACCTCTTCCTCTCCACGTTTCTTTTTTATTTCACTTTTATCTCTTATTTCTTTCTTTTTTATTTAACTTTGATTTCTTAATTATCTCTTCTAATCGATATATTACCTTTTTGACCTTCAATTATATTTGTCTAATATAGAATTATGGGGGTATTTTTGTCACAACAATTTGGTGAAGTCTTTTGACCCTCTTGGCTTTATAATAATAGAGATAATAAAACATTCAAATAAAAATATGGAGTGCAACAAGTAATTTATGGAGTGCCAAAATTAGTTCCCAAAAAAAAATAGGGAGATGGGTCATATAGGTAAGGTAAAATATGATTTTTACCAAAGGGGTGTTTGTGGTATTTCCTTTAATCCCAACTTCATCAAAAAGTCGAAGATGAAGAAAGAGATTTGGGTGCAATTAAGCCGGGTGAAAAGTAAACCGTAAACCTTTCCACCACGGAACAGTTGAAGTTTAGAGCCTTTTTAAATACAATTGATGACCATAAATGAAGCACTAACTGCTAAAACCGATTACAACCTTTAAATACACACATCACTGTGTAGCATCAGAGTTGTCACTATAGGACTTTCTCCTTGAATCCACAAAGCTTTCTTCTGAAACCTGAGGGGCGCAAAACAGAAAGGTGAGTGGACCTTGATAGTATTTCAGTAAACAATTTATAAAACATATAATACCCCCTCATCAAGTAAAACATCAGTAAAATATTATATAATATAATATAACATGCAAAACGAGGCACAACATTAAGATAATAATAAAATATTCTAATAACCCCTCATGGCTGACATCCAGCACATTACAAGCATACAAAGTTATGTAAAACTACATGAACTAACACATGCCGGTAAATCTTCACATAGAAGATGACACATCTACCTAACGAACTGACTAGGATCGTCTCGATACTTAACGAAGTGATTAGCACCTCAATCATAACTCACGCACGTGAGAACCCTTTTTCCATTCATTGCTCGATTCACTGCGTATCATGGTCGACGGGTGCGATAGTTGGTACGGTTGTGTTCTCAAGAAAGAGAAGAAGAAGATTACGGTAGGGGCGGAGGTCGGGTCGCCGTGAATTGAAGGTGGAGGTGGTGATGGTGTTTGGCGATTATCGGCCAAGAGAATCGCAGAAAGAGAGAGACAGAGAAGGAGAGAGAGAAAAGAATGTCTGACTAATCTTGAGAGGAAAGAGAAAATCCTATTTGTAATTTTGGACTTTTCCAAATTTACCAATACGTCCCAACCGTTTCAGACTCGTAACTTCCCCGTACGAGCTCCAATTTTTGAATGTCGCCTGTCTACCTACACATGAGTTAGAAACCTACGTTACAGTACGAGAAAAACCTCTGAAAGTATCCTCGATCAAAAAGTGACCCCGAGCCCTCTAAATTCTCAAGGGCAAAATTGTCATTTTGAAAACTAACTTCTAATCACGGTCCACTAACCCTTTTTTGGGCCCTTAACTAAAATCAACCTTCGAGCTAAACCCATTATAGCATGATTAGTCCAACCCGAGACTACTGGTTATTTAATTATTTAGATTTCCAATTTTACATTTCCAGAACGGGTTGTAACAATCTTCCCTCTATATGAATTTCGACCTCGAAATTAGTTAAGTTAATATTAAAATATTCTAATAACACCGCATGGCTGACATCCAACACATTACAAGCACACAAAGTTATGTAAAACTACACGAACTAACACATGCTGGTAAATCTTCTCATAGAAGATGACACATCTACTTAACGAAGTGACTAGGATCAACTCGATGTCATTGTCCTACTACCACTCCCGATAATACCGAACGTCACACTCGTTCGTACGACTCATACACTCATGACAATCAGGGGCGCAACCCACACAATGTACACTGATCTCAATATTAAATGTACCCTCACTAGTACCTCAATACTCTAGTCACCTCATATGACAATAATCATAATATGTATCCCAGTGGCTCTAAAGTCGCACGAGTCATGCGCACTAATAGGACTGAGTGTCTTCGCTCGTACCACGACCACGTGAAGGACTGGGTGCAAGCACCATTACCACATGTCCCCGAAGGAGCTCTGGGAGAAGACTGTCGCTATTTAACTAGTATAGAGCGGGCGCAGGTGGACAATCACGTGGAGCATTGTTATATGGCCTACAAACATGTACGACACCATCAACTACCAAATGGGCATACCAAACATCAAATCATGTGCTAAACCTACAACCCGTCAGTTGTAGCCTAGCAATCATCATAATATGTGCTAGGCCGGCGAATCCCTCAATAATAGCACCTCAATCATAAATCACGTGCTAAGTCGGCATAATCCTTGACCTTAGCAATCTCAATATCTATTCTATCTTGATTATTGAAATCGTCATATTCATCATTTCGTATCGATATCTCTCTGTGACTCATGGCTCGATATCATATCGTGACCCTCGAATACGTGGACTACACATAGGGTAACACCCTCAACTACGCCATCAAACAAATGTCGGCCCCTAAATCTAACCCATGGCCTAGTCTATAATCCTTGGCATTACAACCAAGCATACAACAATATAATCCAAAAAATTACCTTAAAACACTTCATATTCACAATTATATATACATAGAAAGATATAAATATTAGTTTAGGGAAGGAGGTCCACTCACAGTGTGTCGGGGAGTAGTCAACCGAAAAAGCTAATCGCTGCATGCACTATGAGCTACTCATTCCGAAAATCACCGCAAGCTAAATCTCGATTTGTGCTGTCATCCGTAGTCACCACGCCCGTAACGCCTACCAAAAGTGGTGATTAGAATCCATAAACTATAATTCAAACCCTTAAACCCGGATTCCTTACCCTTGTGGGTGTCCACATATCCTAAATAACTTAGAGCTTAAACAGGTCCCAAATTGACCTCAAACGAACCCGAAATCTACAAAAACATATTCGGAACATCCCAAAACCCTAGACACGCGTCACCATGGGTCATGAATCTACCTCAAGCGCTGTCGTGGGTCAGTAATTTGTCTCACCCGCAGCTGTGGGTCAGGAATCTGCCTCACGTGCCGCTGTGGCTCAAGAATCTGCCTCACGCGTCGCCGTGGGTCAAAAATCTACCTCACGCGCCACCACGTTCATGCAGAAGGTCGTCGGCCTTCGTACACACTGCCATGCGCTGTCACACTCCGGAAAACGGTCGACGCACGTGCCACGCACTGACTAGGCTACTAATTGGACTGGCATGTGGCTGCCACGTTAGCCGTCAACTGTTGGTCGGTTGCCAGAAGTCTTGCCGGAGAAGATGGTTAAGCCATCTTAGACGCCGTGGGTGACGGTCAGACTACCGTCAATAGTGGCTTGAAACAACCATTAATGGCCAAAATCCAAGCTTTTCCAAAAACTCCGTTTCTCAACCAAAAATCGCTAACCAGTAGTCTAAATCTATCTACTCAATCTCTGGAATCCAAATCCAAGGTCAAAAGTAAGAGATCTGACATGTGGTGGCTGGAAATAGCATCGAAAGCCGCGAGAACCCTTTTTCTCTTCATCGCTCGATTCACCACGTACGGTGATTGACGAAGGCGATGGTTGCTATAGTTGGGTTCATAAGGAAGAGAGGAAGAGGATGATGGTGGATGTGGAGGTCGGGTCATCGGGAATCGAAGGTGGTGGTGGTGGTGATGTTTGGCGATTCTAGGCCAAGATAATCGCAGAGAGAGAGAGAGAAAAGAGGGTCTGGCCAATCGTGAGAGTAAAGAGAAAATCCTATTTATAATTTTGAACTTTTCCAAAATTACCAATACGTCCTTATCGTTTCAGACCCGTAGCTTCCTCATACGAACTCCAATTTTTGAGTGTCACCTGTCTACGTACTCGTGAGTTCGAAACCTACGTAACGGTACTAGAAAACCTCCGAAAGTATCCTCAATTGAAAACTGACTCCCGGGCCCTCCAAATTCTTAAGGGAAAAATCGTCATTTTGCAAACTAACTTCTAACCATGGTCCACTATCCCTTTTTGGGACCTTAACTAAAATCCATCTTCGAGCTTATCCCATTATCATACGATTAGTCCAACTCGAGACTACCGGTATTTAATTTTTTAGATTTCCAATTTTACTTTTCTAGGACGGGTTGTAATGGGTTCTTAATTTTGGGATTGTGGATGATGGTTGCAGTTTTTGGTACCAAAATATTTGTTTGTTTAATTTTTTGCATTGTATATGATAAGGATTAAGGAGGGAAAGAGAGAAAAGGGCAACCGTAGAACGGTGGAGAAGTTAATTGTAAGGACCCTTCCCGAATTTTCCCTCGAAACCCGGAAAGAACCCTTATCCCGTCTGACAGCTCTTTTACCTCAAAATTTAATTACTAGAAATACCCTTTGTTCTTAAATAATTTTTATTAAACCTTACAGGGTTCCCAACAGAATCTCTGTACTTACTAATCACTCCTACTGTCAGACGCATGATAAAATACCAGTCAAAACCAAGACCTCGGAATAGTGGTGGTTCAAATAGAAATACTCTCTGATACCAAATGTCAGTAGTCAGACATTGCTGACATCTCTACTGGAAAACCACAAGACAAAAGACTAGTCAGATACTAGTGAACCAATAATAATTCGTCCCTCTAGGTCACCGCCCACACCAACCCACTGACCCAGATGACGACGTATTTTCATATGTTGATTAGGCCCATAACAATTGTCGTCTATTTCATATTAGAGCCGAAAATATCCTCGGCTATCATATCGTATCATAACTCTCTGTACCATGATATCTCATCAGTCGGCATATCTCTCGACTATCATATCCCTAGCCACCAGGGTATCCCTTGGGGTGTGCTAGAATATGTACTACTTGGACTCGACCACAATCTCTGCAAAATCACCTTTTATATTGGAGGTTCACCGGGAGTCCGCCAAGACGGAACCAAGGCCCGGCTTCTAGGCCCCATCAAATCAGTTTTGTTTATATTAGGGGTTCACCGGGAGTCCGCCAACACGGAACCAAGGCCCGGGTTCTAGGCCCGGGTTCTAGGCCCCATCAAATCGGTTTTGTTTATATTAGGGGTTCACCGGGAGTCCGCCAACACGGAACCAAGGCCCGGGTTCTAGGCCCCATCAAATCGGTTTTGTTTATATTAGGGGTTCACCGGGAGTCCGCCAACACGGAACCAAGGCCCGGGTTCTAGGCCCCATCAAATCGGTTTTGTATCCAAATCAAGTATATATTTTGTTTATCATTTATCACAAATACGGTTTCAACTCATAACCATGTACCCAAATAATTACCACGTCCAAACAATATCAAAACCGAATCCAACAACCATATCATTTCTCATAATACACTTCCACTGAAATATTGGAACAACAATTATCCAGCAATCATTGCACCCATACACAACAGTATTTAAATCGAGGATATTAATACATGCATTACAATTTATAAATACAACCATACACAACAATAATTAAATCAAAGATATTTATACATGCATTACAATTTATAAATCAAAGTCCGCTTACCATCACCATCCAACCCAAAATTCATGTACACTCTAGCCTCAGAACACCTACACCATAATGACCCAACTACCTTGACTTTCCAAGCTCAAAACCCTCTCCACGGTCAATCCTTACCAATGGGATTGCCCAACCGAGCTCTAAATGAACTCCTATGGCCTCGAAACCAACAAAATCTGATCCGGAACGTCCCAAAACCTTAGTCACGCGCCGCCGTGACTTCGGGAACAGTCCCACTCGCCGCCACGCGCCACCGGAAGGTCAGAACACGCGCCCACAGGCTGCCACGCGCCGGTCACGCGCCTGCTACAGTGTTCACGCGCCTGGACCGGTCCAACCCGGCCCGGCTCGACCTGACCCGGTCCAACTCGACCGGTTCACTCGACTCGACCAGTTCACTCGACTCGATCGGTTACCGGCGACTCGCCGGAGAAGACGACCGGACGGCCTCGCCGTCGCCGGAGGCTGGCCGGAGAAGATGACCGGACCGCCACCTCCGCCGCCGTCTAGTTCGCCGGAAACTGCCATTTCCGGCCGATTTTCAAGGTTTTCTAACTTCTTCATTTCTTGACCGTTTTTCACGATCTACACATGGAAATTCATCTACTTTTCACCAGGAATCCAAATATGAGGTCAAAGTTCCGAGATCGTACCTGGTTTGGCCGGAAAACGGCCGAGAATGTTCGGTTCACCTCCCTCCTCCGTCCGTCGCCTACGGCGGTGCTCCTGCTCCAATAACTACCCCAAAATGCTCGTGGGGTCCCGGGGAAGATCCTCCCGACCTTGGTTTTGTTCGAATCGGATCGAAATCCCTCTGATGAATATGGACCTTCGGTGTTCGCACGGGGAGGACTAGGGTAGGACCGAGACTGCATCGACCAATCCCTTGAGGAGAGAGAAAAATATCTGTTATATAATTTCAACTTTTCCAAAATTACCAAACTGCCCCTGCAGCTTATAGACCCGTAACGAACTCATCGGATCTCCGTTTTCTGCATGCCGCCTTTCTACGAACTCGTGAGTTCGAGACCTACGCAACAACCCAAGAAAAATTCCCAAAAGTATTACCAGTCAAAAAGTGACTCCCGAACCCATCCAAAACTGAGGGTAAAATTGTCCAATTCTCAAAATAATTTAATTTCTGGTCCGGGTCGTTACATTAATGTTTAAGATGGAGGGTTGGGCACAAGGGTTGGGTGGCTGGCCGGTGGGTGTATTAGGCAGTCGGGGTGTATTCAACATATAGGGTTAAAAAATTGAGAAATCAAATAAAAAAATTCAGAATCCATATAAATTTTATTATAACATCTATTAAAACCCATTACAATTTGAGTGAAATCATATGAAATAAAGAGAAATCAATTAAAACTCACAACAATTCTAAATCATTCAAAACACAATAAAACCTATTAAAACCCATTAAAATTTGTGTCGATGAGGGTGGAGAGAGCAAAATAGTGAAGAATGAAGCTGACTCCATATTATCGATTTTGTACATTTGCTGCAGTTAATGAGTATTTATTTAAAGGGTATTTTGGTCCTTTAAGGTTAGATAATTAAGATTAGAGTAGAATTCTTATTGTTCAAATTTAGGTTAAAAATAGATTTTTTGATCAATAACGATATCATTGTATATCACAAAGAAAGGGTACAACCATACCATCAAAATAAAGCTATGACAACAAGACCCACAAGTCAATATGACAATACTAACGCGGAAAAAGCTGCACTAACAAATCACATCATTGAAATTATACAAAATTACAAATCAAGCCCACAAAGCTCAAAACAACCAAAACCCTAATAACGCTTATAACCCTAAACAAACTACCTCCACTAAAAGAAACAGCTACTGTCGTCAAACTCATCACATATGGTCTTGAAGAACTTGTAGAGCATGACGGATCTGAAGAAGGTTTGATCTCCAATGATCAAATTAAGCACAATAGCGAATAGAGGACAAAAAGTCCTAATCTAACTACTGTGACCAAATCCAATGAGATATATTATGGCAAACTCCTCCAACAACAAGGTAGAACAATATTTAGGGAAAATAAGAAATTTTAAAGGAAGATTTTGGGTAAGAAGATGGATTGAAAAAATAGCAAAATAACATGATGGGGAACTCAAATATGAGCATAGCTCAGACCATACAGTCACGTCAAATGGACTCTTATTACTAACCCAAAAGAAAAAGAGGAAAAACGATTGAAGGAAGAAGGTGATATTCCCCATCCTCCCCCTTAGTTTGCTTTTTTCTTTGGGACTAGGAGGAGAGAAAACGGAGGCTAAGATTTTTCTAATTTGTAATGAAGTAGGTTTGCTTTTTCTTTGGGACTAGGAGGAGAGAAAATGAAGACTATGATTTTTCTAATTTGTAATGAAGTAGGTTAAAAATAGATTGGTGCTTTAAAAATTGGATTATTTTAGCCAATTACCCAAAATTCTCGATAAAAATTTATTAAAGGAAAGTTGAGTGCGGCTACATCCATTAAATTGATAAAAATGAAATTACTTGGATTAATTTAGAAACTTCCAAATACGACATAATCTGCCTTGAAGTACCAGCCACGCTCCCACACAGCCAACTGCCTCGCGTATGAGAACGTGGCGGGAAAAGCCCAACCCGACGCACTCTAACCATTCCGCTGGCACGTGAAAAGCCTGAACTATTCCCGCGCGCGTGGCTTCACCAATCTAATCCAAATATTGTATTGGTACGCTCATCAGCCACACCTGCCAACCAACTGTACACTTCCAGTTCCATTCCGATTAAGCTTCATTTGCTACGCCGCTAGACTCGATTAGACCCGATCTGATCCAACCCGACTCCTTTGGCTCCATCAACACCCAAATGGCTCGGAAGAAGATCAGAGAATACGACTCAAAGAGACTGCTCAAACAACACTTGAAACGGCTCGCGGGAATTGACCTCCAGATCAACTCAACCCAGGTGACCGAGTCGACGGACATCGCCGAATTGGCGAACACGGAGATATGGTTGTCGTCGACGAGGCTGGTGGTGAAGCCCGACATGTTGTTTGGGAAGCGTGGAAAGAGTGGCCTTGTGGCCCTCAATTTGGATATGGCTCAGGTTACCGATTTTGTGAACCAGCGTCTTGGTAAGGAGGTAGCTATCCGACTTTATCTAATTTTGATCATTTCTTTTAAACCCAAGGTCTTCAAGATTGAATTTTTAGATGTTTTGGTTGATGGGTTTTGTGTGAATTTGAAAAAGGTTGAGATGGGAGGCTGTAAGGCGCCGATATCAACTTTTATAGTGGAGCCATTCATGCCTCATGATCAAGAATTTTACCTTTCGATTGTATCTGAAAGGCTTGGATCCACCTTGAGCTTTTCGGAGTGTGGAGGTATCGAAATTGAGGAGAATTGGGACAAGGTAGTGTAAATTAGTGTGTGGTCATTTGGTTTTTTTTGAGTGTTGGAATTAGAATCTTTGTAGTGTTGGAATTAGAATGATTTTAGGTGCTAATTGCTTGGTATATGTGTATTTTTATGTTTTATAGGTTAAGACTATATTTCTTCGCACCGAGAAGTCTTTGACAAATGAGGCTTGTGCTCCACTGATTGCCACTCTGCCATTGGAGGTGTGCCTGATAAGTGAATTTTTTTTGTATATATCATTGTTAAGCTTGAAATTCTGTTGTTGCAAATGTGTTAGCATGACAATAAAGATGATCAAGTAGCTGAGACTCTAAACAAGAATGTGGAATGTTAATTGAGTGTGGAGACCAAACTTAACCACGCGACCTTTAAAGTTTACTTCTTGCACTTTGGTATAACATTAAGATATAGTTGTCTATTGAAGTCTGTTAGTGTAAAGGGCATGCCTTGTAGGTATGTTTCTTCAATTGCTTTGGAGCCAGTTTGGTATTACTGTGCTTTTTTGAAAAGTTGCTTATGCTGTGCTTTTATGAAAAGTCATTTTTGTTGTTCTTTCATAATAAATAGTTGTATACTAAAATAATTTTGGTAAAAGCAGCTTTTGAGAGTAACATACAGATTGCTGCTAAAAGTTGCTGTCAAAAGTCCATTGTTTTTCAATAAATCAAGGCTTCCCATTTTACCAAACACTTTTGTACTGCTTTACTTTCAAATAAAGCAGCTTTTTAAGAAGAAAAAAAAGCAATACCAAACAGGGCCAGTCATGTTAGTATACCTTCTGTCCAATATCAGCATCCTATATCAACCGAACATTCTCAGTGTAATAATTCTTTTTTTTTTTTGGTATTAGGATGTCTGCTTAATGTATTCTGTTGTTACAGGTCAGAGAGAAAATTGGGGATTTCATAAAGGCCGTATTTGCTGTATTTCAGGGTATGCAATGTCTTACTACATCGTAATACTGTTTTTAGCTTGATATGATTTATGTACATGCTCCGGTTACTGAGGTTATATGCATTCCTGATTTGCTTTGCAGATTTGGACTTCAGCTTCCTGGAAATGAACCCTTTTACCTTGGTTAATGGTGAACCTTATCCATTAGATATGAGGGGGGAGCTAGATGATACTGCTGCTTTCAAGAACTTCAATAAGTATGCTTCTGTGGAAGATTTTGCAATCTGCAATTCTCTCTGTTATAATTTACTTTTTTTGGTTTGATTTTCTTCTTACAAACCCGTGTAATACTGTTCAGATGGGGTAACGTGGAGTTCCCACTGCCTTTTGGCGGAGTTTTAAGCCCTACAGAAACATTTATTCATTCTTTGGATGAAAAGGTAAAAGCTCAATCATTTTCTAGATGAAAGTTTATTTAGGATTTATTTCAATTTTACTGTCACGTTTATGGTATCTTTTAGGAGGTGCTCATGCTAAAGTCCAACATGTATATTGCAGACAAGTGCATCCTTAAAATTCACCGTGTTGAACCCAAAAGGACGCATTTGGACCATGGTAGCTGGAGGTGGTGCAAGTGTTATTTATGCTGATACTGTGAGTAGCCTGATTTGTTTCCACCCATATGTAATTTGTCTACCTGCACCAGCCAGTCCAAGTTTCTGGTCTCCATAATTTCAATATTATGGTTTCTTTACTGGAACTAGGTTGGAGATTTGGGTTATGCTTCAGAACTCGGAAATTATGCAGAGTATAGTGGAGCTCCAAATGAGGAAGAGGTGTTGCAATATGCAAGAGTTGTGATTGATGTAAGAAGCTCTATTTGAGTTGCAACCATAACATGTAGCATACACTAGCTGGAAATTTAACTCTCTTCTGTTGCAGTGTGCAACTGCTGATCCAGATGGTCGTAAAAGAGCTCTTCTAATTGGAGGTGGTATAGCTAATTTCACAGATGTTGCTGCTACATTTAATGGGATTATTAGAGCCCTCAGGGAGAAGGTACTGCCACATTCTGAGATTCATATATCAAAGATTCACATCGTTTCATTTTGTATTATTTCCTAATATTATCTGTTTTTTGATCAATAAAAGGAGTCCAGGCTAAAAGCGGCAAGGATGAATATATTCGTGAGAAGGGGTGGGCCAAACTATCAAACTGGTTTGGCAAAGATGCGCGCATTGGGAGAGGAACTAGGAGTTCCTCTTGAGGTAGGTGATGGAATTCCGGTTTTGACACATTATCAGTTCTAACAAGCGTCACTCAATAAGTTGCAGGGTCTCAGCTGCAAGCTTGACATTGTTTCTCAATGAGCAGCCTGATTATGAATGAACGTTTTTTCGTTTTGCTTTCTTCTTAATGCAGGTTTATGGGCCTGAGGCAACAATGACTGGAATTTGCAAGCAGGCAATTGAGTGCATCATGGGTGAAGAAGCATAAGAAAGCCTCATTTGCAGCTCTTTGTATGTGTTTTCAGGTTCGAATTGGGTATTAATGATTCGGCCAAGAAAAAGCGTGTATTGTGAGTGTGTTGGGAAGATGAGACCACAGCTTGGTTTCTTCAGTTTTCCAATATTCTATTTTGAGTGTTGATGTTTTTTGTGTTGGAAATTAGTAGTTGCACTCCCTCCTTCCTTCCTCTTTCTTCCACCTTTGTACAATGGTTCCCCTTGGGGAAAATTATACGAACCTTTACGGAATTATGATGTGAATATTTTTCTTAGCTACAAGAAAATTCTTTGACCCATTTATGAAGAAAGAATACACAATGTCAATGGAATGAAAGTTGTGTAAGAAAATCTAAGCATAAGTAATCAACAAAGGTTAAAGAGTCATGGCAACGAATCAAACGCCAATAACTATGTGAACGACGTTAAGAAATGAGGACAAGATTTGACTTACCTGATGAAGTCATTCGTCAATAAGATTGGTCTTCTCCTCTCAACAGAAATGCTCAATCTATGAAATAGGGAAAAGCGTGAAATGAATGTGGCTGTGAGAGCAGGGACCGTATCTTTATAGAATCTAACCTATTATAGATAAGGCATGCAATAAAAAAACAAGTCCACTATACCACGTACTTAAAGTCTTACGGAATAAGGAGTGCACATACTAATACTAGTATAGGACTATATTTTTGAATAATAGGTAGTTATATGTCATCCGCTAAATGTGGATATATTATACTCAATTGAGACTTACAAGTTAAGAAAAATTTATATAATTGAATTGTCAATCGTCGGCTACTGAATCAGTTTATATTATAGACCTCTTACCTAACATGCATGTGAAGATAGATATAACTCAATTATAAATATACTAAAACACATGCAGAGATATCACTGTTCATAGCATTGTTCATTCACAGTGCATTTCCATTTTTGCTCTTTGTACAGTTAATTTCCCAATTTGCCTTTAATTGTCACGTGTTTTCTCATTTTTTTGACCAATTTGCTCGTTGTACAGTTAATTTCCCAATTTGCCGTTAATTGTCATGTGTTTTTTCATTTTGTTTCACTCCTATCATGGTCAGTTTCTCTTGGACAACTCCATATTTTTTCATCATAATTTATCAAAAATAGCTAAAATTTGACATTTAAATTCATAAATATCACTTTTTTATAAAAATATTTGAATATAACCAAAAATCTACTTGAATTGACTCAAATACCCTTAAAATTTAAAAACTAAATAAGCTCCTCACCAAACAAAAAAAAAATCAAATAAACGTATCAAAGTACAACTAAAAAAGAAAGCATAACAATATGCCGGAATTATTGGCTAATCTGCTGATTTCTTTTCTCTTTTTCCACCGAGCATGTGTGTACTGTACATTGCTCTGGGTTTTTTACTTGTTTGTCTTCAATGTGAGGCTTTGTCCTCTTGCTCTTGTATGAAGGCTTCTTCCATACCCAAAAAAACAAAAACCCAGGGCAAACCAACAGAGTAAACAATTTATTATAATTTCTTCAATTAAAATTAAAACAAAATAAACATGAGACCACCTCACCCAAACCAATTGGATTGAAAATCTCAGACGGTATAAGATTAAGAACACCAATTAATTTATAGCTTTTTAAAGACAAAGGCCTAATTAGTAGTTACAAAAGTTAAAATAGTCTAAGCTTTCTTTATCATCGGCATCGGCCTTGACCGAGACAAAGAAGATCGAGAAACTATCAGTGTTGGAGTCAAGAACCCAAATTTTAAAAAGGAACCTTCGATTCCTAAGCCAGCGGAGGAGGAGCCTAGGCTAATGTTGAAATTGAACTACGACGATGTTTTGAATTCTTAGTTTGATAAAACCTCGCTGTTTTTGGAGGAAACGTCGGGATCCAATGTTGATGTCTATGTACATTTCTCATCTCTAGCTGCTTCAGGAAATCTTAAATGTTGTTGAAAGGTTTTGGTTTTTAATTAAGTTTATTTGATTTTTAATTTAAGGGTACTTGAGTCTATTTAATTAGATTTTTTGTTATATTTAAATTTTTTTATAAATACTGACATTTATGAATTTGTGAATCAAATTTTCGCTATTTTTGATAAATTCTCTTTTTTCATCTTCGTTTTCTCATCCTCTCTTCGATGCAAGTTCTCACTCCCCATTCACAGCAAAGCTTTCACTCCTCATCCAATCTGAAATGAAGCCAAAAAAAATCCCAACGAAGCCAACAAAGCTCTTTCAGACAAAGATCCTATCCGACTGTACCCTAAATCCGTCGAAGCCAACAAAAATCCTGGGCCAGATCTTCGACAAAATTTCAGGTCAGGTTTGTTTGTGAGTTTATTTAAAATTGGTTTTAATTAATTGAGGATTGAGTTTTGTTATTGAGATGGATTTTTTGGGCTGATTCTAAAATCTTGCATGTTGGTTTTTTGGAAGGATTGAGGAAGAAATTGTTGATCACTCTGTTTTCGCGATAATCTTTTTCTTCCTATCAATAGTGGGTTGTTTTTCTGAATTTTTGAGGTAAAGCTTGGACACTCTGTTTTCAGGGTAATTTTAGGCTGATTTGGCAAATCAAGGATTTATGGAGTTCTGGGTATTTTCAGCATGTCTTTGGGTTTACTCATGACCAATTGTTCATTTTGTTTAGTTTGGTAGTTAAAGTTTCAATCTTTTTAGGTTTTTGTGACTGAATATGATTGCATGTTTATAAGCTTCTTCCGTGAATTCAGTGTGAACCATTACATTATCTGATTATCATCAACCATTGAATATGGGCTATTTGTAAATCTTTCAAGTTTGTTTTTGAGTATATAAATGCGGAGGTGGGTGGGGGAGCAGAGAAAATTTATGCCTACCAAGTGTTTGGTATTCAGTCTCAAAGAAAGTAGAGTAACTAAACAAGTAAAGTCTGTATAATGGGTTGGATGATAAGTGAGAATATACAAAAAGTTTGTGATGTTAAATCGGTGGGTAAAAATCTATGTTTTCTTTCCGTTTACTTTCAATGTCTGTGTTCTAAACATCCGATGATAATGGTGTTGTAGGACTATTTTATAGAGCATATTGAGTTGATCAAGCTGCCGCCTTTGGAAGGAAGGGAATACATATTCTGCACCCTTTGCAGTTCACCAAAGGTGTGTTTTTCATATCTCTCTATTTAATAGTTGAATATTAATCCATGTTAGCCCATACACATTTATAATCTGGGATTTGGTCATGGAAAAATGAAATCAAATAATAATTTATGATTTTTTAGTATTTCAGTTAGCTGATCAACCCTATTAGTTTATCCCTTTGACTGAGGGGCTTTGTTGTTTTATCTTGGAATTCTTTAATATCCTTGATTGTGTTCTCTTGCTAAATTGTGCCTTTTAATCGTTCTGTGTGGTGAGATATAGAGATGTGTTTGGTTGGGTTGTCAATTATTGATTACTGGTGTGTTCTTTTCGGTATTGGGAATTTTTGCTTATTTTGGGATTGAATTCGAGTCTACTTAATTAATTGGTTATTGAATTTATGGCCTTTAAGGCTAGAGGCCAGGCTCTAATTTTATTCCATTTACAAAACCAATTCCATAATTCAAATTTTTAAATGAACCCTTTTTTATTAGAATAGGAAGTGATTATTTCATTGAATTATATATGGAGTTGGAGATGCTATGTAATTGATGTAGTGCTATATTCTTTCTCTGCACGGTTTTGCAAAGTTGAATTGCCAAGTGATGTTACTATTGTGGTGGAAAGCATGAGCTTCCATCTTCACAAGGTATGTATGCAATATGGCCCTTTCATTTGCCACGGTGGGTTGAGTTTGGGGATTGAGAATGGATAGAAACTGATAGTTTTGACTGGATTGTTAAGATTATGTTAGATTTTATAAGTTAAGCTTACTTTTCTTATCAATGTTTGGGATGTCACTTCTTTCTGCCTTCTCCACAATCACCTTGAAATAATAAAGGCAAAAATTTTAGACAAAAAAAATCACATCCTCGATATTCCTGAGGAAACTACTAACCCAAAGAAATCAACTTCTCTATCTCTGTAGCTGATATAATCTCATTACAAAAAAACAATAATCATTTACAAGCAAGCTTAGTGCTCGATTATGAACTACTAAAGAACCATCCAAATTGTTTACTTTGTTTACTAAACGATATTTTTGTGCTAATAATTTTGCGGATTGGACAGTATTTGTTCTTTTGGTTTAAGGCTTGAAGAAGAAACTGCCAATTTCAATTCTGATTTTTTAGGGTAAAGTTTTGGCTTTTCAGTATTTTTAAAATCTGATGACTTAGTTAATAGTTCAGTTTGTTAATTGATTTTAATGTATTCTTAGTTTTTTTGTTGGTTAAGAGATTGCACGACTGTTTGGAGCTATCCAATTTCAATGACTGTTTTATATTAGACACATACCGGTTGTGCCAAAAACCTAAGTCAAGTGTTAAATCTGCATGGGGTGGGGTTATCAATTTTTTCCGTGGGTTTTCTCAATTCAGTATCAGAATATAACCGCTAATCGATTTTTGATTTGTTGTTTTAATTCATTGGTTTGGAGCTTTTGTAGCTAATTCTATATTTGTTTCTTTCTGTGTATTGATATCTACTACTTTGGCTTTTAGCTTATGCCTTCTATAATAATTTTGATGCTGTTCTTTTTGTTTAACTTTTTTCTCTTATGTGAATTTGATTGCTCTTTTGCTTAGTTGCTTCGTAATTGCTGTGCGTTTTCTGCCTTTGTTCCTTAAACTGATCGTTTTTTTATATCTACCGCACGCGGTGAGGGAGCGGTGATGAGCTGCCTGTGAATGATTGTATGGATGACTTAATCTCAAGCTGGCCTTTCTTCATTCACAGTTCAGCGATTAGGCATTTATAAAACTTATTTCTTTTGGATTTTAAAAATTAAAAGGAATTGTTTTTATTATTATTGTTATTCTGACATCAAGTTAGAGGACTATATGATTAAAAAAAAAATGAAATAGATTACCAAATGGTGGTGTTGGTTGGATGAGAATCTTTATCCAAATTGAGTTCACATTCAGCCATGGCTGCCAATTTTTTGCTCTTTCTCGCATCCAAACTTTAGTTCCCCTCGGTATTGAAGCAAATGATACATATCTGTCTGTGTGTGATCAGTTTTCGCTGCTTTGTTCACGATAATCATTCGAGATGTGTAGACATGGGTGGTGGTACTGGGGAATTTTGGTTTTTGTCTTTTTATTTGATGCTTAATTCTTTTATTGTGCTAAAATACCACCAGTAGCATGTTGGGTTTATTGGGTTTTGCTCTGATTAGCATGTTAGAGTTTTATTCGAATTGGACCATTTGTTTAACTTTCCAAATCTTGAAATATATGATGGAATGATAGAGGGTGATGCAACGATTTAACTTTGTTATCTCTCTAATTACGTGATTGTGTGTTAACTTTTTCAAATGACTAAAATTACAGCAAAATAATAATAGTCATTTGAAAAAGTTAGAGTTCGTGTTTGTAGAATTTGTAGGCCAAAATTGATGGGGACTGAAGCCAACTATGGAGGCTTACACTGTGTATTGGTAGATAAAACAGTAAGAAATCATTAGAGCTTTTCTCACTAGCAACATCTACTTAAACTGCCTTAAATTTTCAAACTGCTGATAGAGAACATATTTGATTATCTTGATAGAGAACTTAACTTAATTCTTTTAGTTTTAGAATATAAGTATTTTGTTAGCTTATTCTATCAAAATCTATGATTATTTGCAGTAAGTTTTACAAAACCAGTGATAGAGATTAAATTGGAGAGGCTTGAGAAAGAAATACGCGACGCCATAAAATAGATTCTTTGGAAAAGAGAAGAGAAGGCAATGACCGGAGAAGAAACAGAAAGTTTTGGGAATGATTACTTCTTAAAGCTCACCATGATAGTAATGAAAACCGGAAGGTTTCGTTGGATAATCTCATTGAAGAATACAAGACATTTTATTTTGCCGGACAAGAAAGCACCAATTCTTTACTTGCTTGGACTGTCTTTCTTCTTACACTTCATACAGATTGGCAAGAAAAGAAATACTGGAATTGTTTGGTAAACAGAATCCAACCGTGGAGGACATTGCTAAACTCATATTAATTATAATATTTTGTGGACAATTATATTGATTTATCTATTTTATTACATTTATTCTACAATTCTTTTAGAAAAATTTAAGCATTAATGCCTCGTTTGGTATGCCGTATTGTATTGATAATTTCAGTCGGATAGACTAATCTGTCAAACGGATAGACTGACTATTTAGTCGGGCGTTTGGTACTCTATCGGATTAAAATGTCCACTATATTATACTGGTTAAATTATAATATATTAGTTGATAAAAAATATCTATATATCATAAATATTAATTATGTATATTATTATTAATTATTATTTATTTTAATTAATTATTGAGATATTATTATTATTATTTTTGGTAAGTAAACAATTAAATAGAAGGGCAACGCCCAAGGGGAAGCCAACAGGAGCCCTGCGGCAAACACGCTGGGAACCAACGAACACAGGGAAGGCCATAAACTTATATAGGAGATAGTATTATTATTATTACTATTTATTTAATTATTATTAATTTATTATTATTTTTATTATTATTACTATTTATTATCATTATTATTATTACTTTTCAAGAATGATAATCATCTGATTATTTAATACGGATAATTTTGACAGTATTATTTTAGCGGGTGTTGAATGTATAAAAGTACCCAGCTGTATCAACTTATATAGTGACTAATTAATACGAGTGGTATCAAACACCGGTTTCGTACTATATTATTCTATCCGGTTCCTTATATAGGGTACTAAACGTAACCTAAATGACTATGGCATCGCGTGAGTGTACCTAATAGTTGTACTAAATGGCTGATCTATGATATTTTACTTCCAAGTAAATTAAACAATTAATAAATTAATCTACACAGACTACACGTATGACACATTTAGTATTACAATAACATAAAATTCCTTATTGTAATGCATAAAATTATAATTTGGTGATAATTAGCACTATGGTCTAGTGGTATTCTAAATTTCACTTGTTTGTAAAAGGTCTCATGTCATTCCCCCAATTGTAGTAATAAACAAAAGTTACATGTTAGTTAAATCAACTCCCTCACTCTAAGATTGTTGTAATAAAAATGAAATTACTTATTTTGTAGCAGATTTTGTAGTTTCAGGCCAGTTTGGTTTTGTTGCGGTTTTTTTAAAAGTTGCTTTTGTTGTGCTTTCAAAATAAACAACTGTAAAATAAAGTTGCTTGATGTTTGATAAATTGTATTTTTAAAATGGCTTTCTACTAACTTTGTCTCCATTCGAAATTTGTAGCACTAAATCCCTTGAAACTACAAATTTGTTTCAACTTGCCCCAATTTCATTAAAAAGTCTATTAAAATGCTATTAAGGCACGAGAGGGCTCACTTTTTTGCTGAATAGGGATGCAATGAAAGCGCCACATGTTCATATATATATATATATATATATGTTAATTATTATTTTTTTTGTAAAAGCAATTGACTTAAGTTTTTTTTTTGATCGAAAAGAAATTTCATTGATGAAGATAAAGGCTTACACGAAATTTCAAAACGAGGGACAACATCTAATGGGGGCCTCATTAAAACCTCAACATGAAAACCCAAAGAGGGAAAAATCCGGTTGAGGAAAAAGAGTACCTCACCCCCTAAAATAAAACCTCAAACAAAAATTCAATAAACAACATCCCTATCTAGGAAAGGAGCCACCCACGGGGGAGCTGGTGGAAGCAGCCACTGCTGGCTCTGCTGGGAATGGAGCCCCTCCTGGGCTAATGCATGAGCAACGCCATTGGTTCGACGAGAAGAGCACACTACTTGATGGTAGGCAATGCCAGCTTTGTCCATTAGCGTGGCCACCTCATGGATCAACACTCCAATTGGAGACCAAATAACCTCCCACGGCTCCATCAACAATTGTTTGACTTACAAAGCATCAACTTCCAATATCACATTTGATAGAACCAACTGATGAAGGAGAAGCATATCGACACGAAGGGCTTCTAATTCCACTGCCACCATCGATACTCCTAGGGATCCAGCCGCCGAGAAGGCAGCCAAAAACTCGCCCTCATCATTCCTCAGCACCCCCCTATTCCTCTATGAAGACTCACCAAAGACGCAGCCCCATCACTGTTAAATTTCAGTATCCCCACTTGAGGCCTTAGCCATCTCGCTGGTCGCCCCAACGCCACTACACCAGCGGTACTACCCCCAACCATAACGCCGCTACGATTTTGTTTTGCAAACGCACCATAAGCTTCTATTGCCTTATCCATTAAAGCAACTGAGTTCTCCGCTGGTTTCCCATGCAATACATTGTTCCGGGCCTGCCACACATACCAACAACAGTACAAAAAGCTATCCATCTCAACGACAGACAGCAGAGATGCCGCCACATTGAACAACTCCACCACCGTGTGTACCTCTTGGAAGTGGTCAATGGGACACCGAGAGCATCTCCAAAATGTTTGAATTTTTTTGCATGTCCATAGAGCATGGACATCATCCTCATAACGTTTACTACACCAAAAGCAGAGGGTTAATTGAACTACTCGCCGCTTATTCAAATTGAGAGACGTAGGGAGGATATCAAGGCTTGCTCTCCAAGCAAAAACTTTCACTTTGTTGGGGACTAATCGCTTCCACAGGTTCTTCCAGTATTGCTCCATGCTGCTCATGGAGGAGCTGCCTCTACCTTCACTTCGATGCAGATCCACTTGCTTAAGTGCCACCCAATACCTAGACTTCATTGAATACTGCCCATTCTTTGAGAAAAACCAATACTGAGCTTCATAGCATCTGACAGCGGCCCCAAGAGGCAGACTACATATTGCAGTGACGTCCTCCTCACAAAAGCTAGTTCGCAATAAACGCATATTCCAACCCCCATGCAGCATAAACAGCCCCGCCACCCTAGTCTCGGTGGATAATCCCTTATTTAGGATTGGCTTGAAGGAGAATGGTCTCGGAACCCACTGGTCATGGAAGACCCGGATCTGCGTCCCTATCTCAATGCGCCACACCAACCCAGCCTTCACCACTTCTCTTCCCCATAAGATTGACCTCCGACTCACTACGGAGTTTGGATGGTCCAAGAGTCACCACGCTTGCATGGCTAGCATAGCCTTATTAAAGGCTTCAAAGTTTATGAATCCTAGACCCCCCATACTCTTTGGTTTACAGAGCCTTTGCCTGTTCAACCAGTGTATACTTCTCCTTCCGGCCTTGCTCCACCAAAACCTTGCTACCTGTAAAGTGAGAGCCTGACATAAATTCCAAGGGAGCTGGAAGACCCCCATGGTGTAGGTTGGAAGCGCCTGGGCAACAGCCTTTATGAGCACCTCCTTGCCGGCCGCCAAAACGAGCTTCACGTTCCAGCTCTGCAAGCTACTCCAAAGGGCATCCCTCACCTTTTGGAACATTTTGTACTTACTTCTAGAGGGAATCGTGGGGAGCCCCAGGTAGCTTTCATGGCATTCCACAATCCGGACTCCCAGGAGGCATGAGATGAGGTGCATCATAATTGGATCAGAGTTAGGACTGAAACATGCTGATGATTTGTCGAAATTAATGCGTTGACCGGACACATGTTCATACGTTTTAAGCACTGATAACAAATTCAAAACTTCAGGTAATTGAGCATGACAGAATAATAAACTATCGTCAGCGAAGAACATGTGGGAGATCCTAGGGGCCCCGGGAGCCACAACGACTCCATGAATAAGCTTCCCCTACAATTAACTTAAGTTAAATATCAAGAACTTATATTTAAATAAAAATAAAAAAACCTGAACCCTTCTTCCCCTCCGGTATGTAGCTTGTTTCACCATCTCTCACCGCCACCACCCAGTGCTCCCTCATCCTCTCATCCCTTCTTAACCTAGCTTCCTCTAGAGATTTAATGCGCACATGGAATAATTATTTGCAGGCAAATAATGATTTCTTGACATGTGTAGGCAACGATATATCCCCTCCATGGTATCTTTGAGATTTTCGCGGCAGCGACTTAGCCAATGAGTGATCTCTTATCAAAGGCGACGCCTGTGCTCCTTTATTAATTTTATCCCCAAATTTCTTCTTATTAGTATTGATATTGTTGTTCTTCTTCCCAATTCTATCGCATGCCAAAATAACCGGTTATTATATTATAAAATTAAATAAGAAAACCAAAAAACTCAACTTGGGTGGTCGAAAGATTCCAACTTTTTGCAATCTTCATGGTTGTCTTGATAAATTTTGAAGAGGATTTTGATAATGGTGAAATTAAGATGGGATGAAGGATGCATGTACGTTGGGTGGTGGTGGTGGTGGTGATATAGACCATGGGAGGGAAGCGTTGGGATTTTAGTTTTTATTTAAAAAGATTAAGTTAATTTCTTTTATAAAAAATTAATTAATATATATTTTGGACATGTGGTGCTTACATTCCATCATATTCAGCAAAAAAGTGGGCTCTCTTATATCTTGTGAGCATTTTAAAAGATCTTTTAACATAAATGGGGCGAGTTGAGATGAGTTCGTAGTTTCAGGAGGTTTAATGTTACAAATTTTGAATTGTGGGGCAAAGTGAGACTTAGTGTTAGTTTCAGGGGGCATTTGGAATAAAAAGTCAACAAAAGTGTTGTGAGTCAAAAATCAGTTTTCAAGTGTTTGGTAAATATAATGTTGTCTACATATATAATGACCAAGATAGACATGATTATAAAGTATTCACTTGCATATACCATTTATTCCATAAATATTTATCTTGCCCCTCACTTTCTTTCGACCACTACCATGCAACCTGTTATAGAAAATAAAATAAAAAAATTCTAACAAGGCATCATAGTTTATTTCAAAAAACATAATAATCTAATAAATAAAATGAGGATGATTGAAAGAAGAAAAATATTAAATGTTACCAACTAGCCGTACTAGTTATGCATTAAGACATAACATGGAGAAAATGCAAGAAAATTGTTCGAAGAAACATACTATGAACGACAGAGCGTATAACTAAGAATTAAACATGAATGCATATAAATTTTTAAATAGAAGCACTAACTAAACTTGCAGCATTGTTATTTCTTAATGTCTCCATTTCTTTTACTCTTGGACCTTGGGAGATATGATATTCTTCTTCTGTATTGGTTCACATCTCTATCTCTTCTCTTTCATCCTCCCTTTCCTCCAAATCATTATCACCATGTGCATGCCTCTCCTTATATAGTTATGAAGAGTCATAGTCGCAATGACCATCTTCACTTGCTTCTAAAATGAATAACTAGGCATATCTCTTAAAATATCCACTTTTTCTTCCATTCTCCAAAAGCACGTTCGATGACGCTTATAAGGGAAGAGTGCATATGGTTAAATATCTCTCTGGAGCCAGTTGGTTGGCTAGCCCTACGAAAGTCCAAAAGATGATACCGTTCACCTTTATATTGTCCTAAGTAGCCACTCATTTGAGGATATTCCGAATCTACAAGATAATATTACCTGTAAGATATATATATATATATATATATATATATTATAATTATATTGGAAATTGTAGAAAATAAAAGTGATATGCACTGGTTTGAAAACTTTTGGAGGTTTAGAAAAATTTAAGGTATCATTCAGTGAGAGTGATAGAAAGATTGTAGTATCATGAGCAGTACCTTCCCAACCCTCGCATGCAAATATAAATTGCATGTCAAAATTAAATACAACTATTATGTTTTGAGTGGGTATCCCTTTCCTTCCAATATATATATATATATATATATATATATATATATAGTATTTGATCTTTAGGAGTTCCAAAGGCTTTAACATGAACACCATCAATAACACTAATACAATCTTACAAATAATAAAATATAATTATGAATGTCAATAAGTATAACTTAACAAATTGTTGATGCATAAAATGGACAAACTTAGACCGAGAAGACACACACGCACCCAAGACACAATTATGTACGTGGTTCACCCGAATCGGGCTACGTCCACGGTGTTGCTCTATTCTCATTAATAATATAAGTGTTTGTACATGATACAAGTGGCATTGAGCCTTTAGAGAGAGTGTGAGAATGTAGATTGTAGAGAGAAGGGAAAGCTTGTATGTTTAGAGAGAGGGGGATGCCTCTTAGAGAGAGAGAGATAGTAGATCCTAGATAATGAGGGAGAGGGCTCCCTATTTATAGGCAATGTCTAAGTTTAGGTCATGGGCCACAATGGTGGACTTTAGGCATGGGCCTCGTTGACAGGCCTTGATGATGGGCTTGGTCTTGACCCAAGTGATCTTCCGGGTCTTTCTGTTAGGTCCGTTGCTTGGTCAGATTAGGTATGAACAGAAGTCCCCCAAGTTCTTGACTGAGGTGGATTGCCTCGGTGGAGGACTTGTAACAAGAGTGCACTGACTGAGCAACCTCCTTGTTTATGTCTACCAATCCGTACGGTGCACTATATCCAGTCCCCCACATCCTCCGTCGAGGTGGGATGCCGAGGGAGACTCACATGTTGTCGTAGTGTCTGATATGTCAGTGGGATGAGAGTCGCCTTGGGGAGAGTGAAGAAAACTAATTGCTCCACTTTGTGGTGGCTTGGGCCTGTTTGTGTTGATGTCAAGTCGACCTGGTTCTGATGGGAACCTTGTAGTACCCAGGTGATGCATTTAGCAGAGGTGTTTCCTACAAGGTTGTGTTGGTAGCCCGAGGTGATGCTGTCGGCCGACCAGGTGCCACTTTATAACCTTGAAGTAGTGGTGGGTATGTCATGTTTGCACTTGCCACGAAGGGGGAACCTTGCATGGTCATGTGATTGATCGGCCGTGGAGAATGTCCTGTTTTAACTGATCGAGTGCCACTTGATGTGGGTTTGCCACTGTGACTGATCGGCCATGGATAATGTCTTGTTTTAACTGATCGAGAGCCACTTGATGTGGGTTTGCCACTGTGACTGATCGGCTATGGAGAATGTCATGTTTTAATCGATCGAGAGCCACTTGATGTGGGTTTGCCACTGTGACTGATCGACCATGGAGAATGTCCTGTTTTAACCGATCGAGAGCCACTTGATGTGGGTTTGCTACAGTGATTGATCGGCTATGGAGAATGTCCTGTTTTAACCGATCGAGAGTCACTTGATGTGGGTTTGCCTGTAAAAACCCGTCCCAGTCCCACCGGAACGAATTGTTATGGCTGCCGGGTCCCACCCAGCGCAGCCCCTAGCTCCCCGCCAGCACAAAGGTATTCCCAAGGCCCCCATCGGAAAATCCCCTAGCTGCAGCCTTCCAGGGACTCGAACCATGGACCAAGGGTTTTTATTCCACTTAATTGGAGATAGGTGTCCACCTTGAGTGGAATAAAAACCCTTGGTCCATGGTTTGAGTCCCTAGAAGGGTGCAGCTAGGGGATTTTCGGATGGGGGCCTTGGGAACAATACCTTTGTGCTGGCGGGGAGCTAGGGGCTGCACTGGGGGGGACCTGGCGACCATAACAAATCCGTGCTGGGGGGACTGGGGCGGGTTGTTACATTGCCACAGTGACTGATCGGCCATGGAGAATGTCCTATTTTAGCCGATCGTGAGCCACTTGATGTGGGTTTGCCACTGTGACTGATCGGCCGTGGAGAATGTCCTGTTTTAACCGATCGAGAGCCAGTTGATGTGGATTTGCCACTGTGACCGATTGGCCGTGGAGAATGTCCTATTTTAACCGATCGAGAGCCACTTGATGTGGGTTTGCCACTGTGACCAATCGGCCGTGGAGAATGTCCTCTTTTAACCGATCGAGAGCCACTTGATGTGTGCATGATGTTTAATGATGTTCATATGATGCTCATGTGCCATGGACAATGATGTGAGCATGTGCCGAGAGGCGATGATGTTAATATGATGCTCATGTGCCATGGGCAATGATGTGAGCATGATGATGCGCATTTGCCAAAAGGCAATGATGTAAATCTGATGCTCATGTGCCATGGGCAATGATGTGAGCATGATAATGCGCATGTGCCGAATGATACTTATAATGTTATAAAATGATATTGCATCGAAAGATAATAATTCGAATGTAGCATAAAGCATGTTGAGAGACAATGATACTTACGTGTTGTGATGTTCGTCACTCAGTGAGAACGATTGTCCTAGGCTGCTGGAGGAGTGACATGTGTTGCTTGGCAAGAAAGGTGGTCCTCTCGGGGTGAGTCGGCCTGAGCCAAACAATTGTCATGGATATGCAAGTGGGAGCTGCCGAAGGGCATCGTAAAGCATGTTGCCGAGGGGTAAAGATGACTGATTGATCATGTAGGCATGATGGCTAGGTGTAGCTTTAAATATCTTGCAAGTGTTGCTTGTTAGGATATGTTGGTCATCTGAGGTGATGCCTTTGCCCAACAAGTGTCAGCTGACGGGACAAAGGGGGAAGACCTCGCATCAAGTGGTAGGTCGGCCGAGGTGATGCCTTTCGGCCGACCAAGTGTCTGCTGACGGGGTGAGGGGAAGATTGCATCATGAAGTGGTAGGTCGGCCTAGGTGATGTATTCGGCCGACCAAGTGTCCGCTGATAGGACGAGGGGAAGACCGTAACATGAAGTGTTAGGTCGGACTAGGTGATGCCTTCGGCCGACCACTTGCCAATTGGTGGGTGTATGCCACTTTGATGGGATCCTGGAGGAGGAACCTCGCACGATCATGTGGCCAATCAGCCAAGATGATGCCTTCGGCTGACCAAGTGTTAGTTGACGAAACGAGGAGAAGACCTCGCATCATTGAGTGGTCCTAGGTGATGCCTTCGGCCGACCAAGTGTCCGCTGACGGGACGAAGGGAAGATCGCAACATGAATTGGTAGGTCGGCCTAGGTGATGCCTTCGGCCGACCAAGTGTTTGTTGACGGGACGAGGGGAAGACTGTAACATGAAGTGATAGGTCGGCCTAGGTGATGCCTTCGGCCGACCAAGTGTTCGTCGACGGGATGAGGGGAAGATCGCAACATGAAGTGGTAGGTCGGCCTAGGTAATGACTTAGGCCGACCCCTTGCCAATTGGTGGGTGTTTGCCACTTTGATGGGATCCTAGAGGAGGAACCTCGCACGATCATGTGGCCGATCGACCAAGGTGTTGCCTTCGGCCGACCAAGTGTCAGTTGATGGGACGAAGGGGGAGACCGCAACATGAATTGGTAGGTCGGCCTAGGTGATGCCTTCGGCCGACCAAGTATTCGTTGATGGGACGAGGGGAAGACTGCAACATGAAGTGATAGGTCGGCCTAGGTGATGCCTTCGGTCGACCAAGTGTTCGTTGACGGGACGAAGGGAAGATCGCAACATGAATTGGTAGGTCTGCCTAGGTGATGCCTTCGGCCAACCAAGTGTTCGTTGACGGGACGAGGGGAAGACCGCAACATGAAGTGATAGGTCGACCTAGGTGATGCCTTCGGCCGACCAAGTGTTCGTTGACGGGACGAGGGGAAGATCGCAACATGAAGTGGTAGGTCGGCCTAGGTGATGCCTGATCAGTCATTATTTATGCATCATTTTGATGTCTTTATATGCTCTCTTACATGTCTTTTGAATGATTTCGTGCCATCAATAGTAGAAAATGATCAATCTTGTGAGACTTGTGCAGAGTTAGAAAGATAGGTAAAATCTGGAAAGAACGCAAAAAGAATGACTCAAATCGGAGTCCAGATGAAGGAGATATCGTCATTTCAATATCAGGTCCTGAACGGAGTCCTGAGTGCGCCAGTGCGCCAGTGCGCCTATTTTGGGCCACTGGCCAAGTACCTCATATCAGGCCCTCCGGGTCCCGAACTTGTGTTTCATGACATCAAGGTCAAGTCCTAGAAGTGCCAAGGTCGCGCCAAGGCAGGTCGAGGACATGTCCCAAGAACTCCCATCCGAGCCCAGAAGTGCGCCCAAGCCGGGGTCCCTGTTCCGCCAGCGGTGGATAAGAGGTTCTCCCTCTGCGCCAAGCCTGAACGACGATGCGCTTCTATTATACTCCTAACGTACTTCAAAAGCGCGGTCCCAGATCCTGATTACGAAGACAGTCAAAAATCCAAGTTTGGCCAGCTTGCGTTCCCACTTGCCAGCCTGCATTCACACTTCCGGCCATGCTCTGATTGGTTCGAATAGATTTTAAAGACTTTATAATTAATTAAAAGTAAAATAACTTTCCCTATTCCTATAGGACATGGTTTTACCAATCCTTATAGAACAAGGTTTTCCCTTTGTCTATAAAAGGGAGCCTTTGTTCAGTGTTTTAGGAGGGAGATAATTAGCTAAGGACGTTTTTGGTTTCTGGGAAAACAGAGACCTGAGCCACAGAGTTCCGTTTTGGTTTTCTAGAGAATTAGGGACCATATATTTTCGGAGATAATCTTTCACTTAGATTATTGGACGTGGAGCTTGGAGAAGAAGGCCCTGCCGTGTCTTCTGCTGCATCTGTTCTTAACAATCTCTTCTGTACCCTTATTTTCATTATTGCAATTTACTTATGGATTCAATTATACTTGTGTTTATTTCAGTTATGTGTGAGTAGTCATTAGGATTAGGGCTGCTTGAAGCCCTAGCCATGTTAGCTTATTGATTGGATTTCTGGCTCTTGATTATGATTGCTATGCATGCTGAATAAGTTGGATTACCATGCTTAATGAACTTAATTTATGCCTATAAGATTAGCTACCTTGTTTGCATATAATTATAGATGTAATTGCTTGAGTGACCGTCATATCATCTGGTGATTTGGAGCATCGAAAGTATTCGTACTTGTAATCTTAACTCATGACGACCTAGGATTGCATGCCACTTTGCTAGGCTAATGTGGTGTCATTAAATTCTCTTTAAACTTCATGCATCATCTTAAAAGGTAGGTGATAGACGTTCTAGGCATATGCCCTGTTTAGAACATGCTAAGTAAGAGGGAATAAGATGTGTCTAGTGAACCAACGCCAGGTCCTAGGCACGGGCACCTAATTCAGAAAATGCATAGTAATTTGATCAAGGAAATCTGGTTAAAAGCTATAATTGGTTAGAGTGGATAGTAAGCCTTAATTCGCCTTAGTTAACAACCTTTCATTCTTGCATTGTTATTTTTTGCACTTTGATTTACTTGTCTTTAAATTTCAGTTATCACATCATAAACACCCCCCCCCCCCCCCCCCCCCCCCCTGTGTGTGTGTGTGTTTTTATTTAAGTTAACAAATCTGAACTAAATTGGTCATAACGTTGATACAAGTCCTCGAGGGATCGACTCTTGCTGTGCTACTATACTATACTTATCGATTTGTGCACTTGCAAGGATTTTATAACTGTTAGAATTGAATTGCATATTTCTTGCTCTTTAAATCTACCAACAAGTTTTTGGCGCCGTTGCCGGGGACTTGTCCCTCAACGGTGCCCATTAATTCAGATTTAGTTAACTAAATTTTGTATAGTACCTATTTAGATTTCATTTAGATTGTTTACTAACTTTATTTGTCATCCTTCTCATGTACATATGAACTACTCATACATGGATATGGGACCATGGGATTATCCATACATGGAGACGGGAGCTTGGAACAATCCATACCCAACTTCATTCAATCAGGGGTGGAGCAATCACGAAAACTCAGAACCATACAACCCAGGATGGTGCCAGCAGCCTAATTTCACATGGAACTCCCCACAAACAGTTCCTCACTCCGAACCCACTCCTGACCTCCTACCTACGCTGAGGGCCTTGGAGCAATGCATGGAGGCTTGTAATCAATTCATGGCCGCTTTTTGTGAAGAACAACGAGAGCAAACACATCGCTTGGAGGAGATACTGGAAAAAAGCAAGAGGGTGTTTGAGTTCATTGTATGCCAAACAGAAGAAAGGGCACATCCCCCACCAAGTGAGGCCGTGAATGAAGAGCATAATAAGGACACCACCAAGCTAACACTTCGACAAGTGCTTGCCATGGATGCCATGAATTCCGCCCAAGGCCATGCCGTGACAGCGTCTCCCGATTCTGCTCAAATTGAGCAGTGGGACGCACCCAATTCATACCCTCCAGTATACTCTTCCTTTTATAATGATTCTGATTCTGATTTCATGTCTAACTATAGTTCTTTGCCTTGCCCTAACAGATTGGAAAGCAAAATGGAAGAAAGTTGGGAGGAAGGGAATAGGACGGATGATGGTGACAAGGACATCCAGGTCAAACCAATACCCCTGCCCTATGTGCTACCCAGCAGCAACGCACTGCCCCAAGTTGTGTCCCACAGCCATGACCACGTTCTGCCTACCGCCCTGTCGCAAACCCAGGATCCTGCTGAGTCCCAGGACTTGCTCAATGCCCTGCCGCAGCCACAGCCCAGCACCACAGAACCTGGACATGTCCAGGGAACAACTTCAATGAGCCAAGCTGCGCCAACTGATTCACTGCAGGGCAAGTCTTTAGCCGCTGCACCAGTACCTTCCCAGCGCGCATCTGAGACGCGCAGCGCTGCGGCCACGCTTCAAGACACATCCACGGCAGAACCCAAGGATCAGCCCGTGCCTCTCAATCTGCTGACAGCCGTGTCTCAGCCCCTGCCCAAGGACAAGGACCCGGTTTTGAAATTCAATACGCTTTCTCAACTCAATCCTGAAACATTTAACTTTCATTTTAATAAGGAAAACTTGGATTTGAATTCTGATTTAGCTCCTAATGCTGTTGAACTTTTCCCGTGCAGGTTCCACCATAAAAACACCAAGAATATGCTAAAGGCACTCAACTTGGTCCCCCTCTTCAAGTTCCGAAGGAAAAATCAACGGAAGGGACCAAGGATGAAGTATAGAACGTACAGGGCACAACGAAAGCTGTTCCCCCACGGGCATTGTCCAAGGAAAACATTCAAGAGTGGACAGCAACTGCTCTCATTCAAATCACTCCTCAATCTCTTTCCCGATAAGTTACGTTCTCGTCGATGGATTCCTTTTTGTGTCTCTAACTTTTTTCTCCATGCTGCAGCACAGATTCTACAACAAGAGGCTCATAATCGGTTCCATGTTGACACTGAAATCCTGGGCACACCATCAAATGCCTAGCATGCCAGCCCCGTCTTGCCTAGACGTTAAATAAAGCGCTCCTAGGAGGCAGCCTAGCCCTGGTTTGTATTTCTCACTTCCTTTTCTGTTTCTGCCCGTTATATCTCTCAAACCTTTCTACTGTTGTCATGCTTATTGCTTATCACATTGAGGACAATGTTCAGTTTAGGTTTGGGGGTGTGAATTTAAAATTTTGCATATAGAAACAAGTAGGTTTGGGGGTGATACACGGCCAGGACATTTAAATTTCTGCTTGTGATTAGTATGATAACTTGTTAATAGGAATGTATATGCTAAGTTAACTCTTTGCTTTACTAAGAGTCATGCCATGGTCAAGTAGTTCATAATTTGCACTTCATAATGCCATGTTTTAAGTGATTAAGTGAACGAAATAACTGAATTTGAGTGAACCTTAGAAAATTAGTGGAGACTACCCTGTGAGATCTTTGAGCCTAATTGCCATTCTTTCTGAGGGATATACTTGTTTCTACTCTTAAATACTCATCACTTTGTTCTTAATTGTTGATCTCATTACATCATATTTGCATTGAATTTTAAAGAACTAACATCGTTTAGATACTCTTTATTTAATGTATGCTTTGCCATAAGAAATGATGTAGGCTATGTGTGCTTTAACCTCTAAAAGCCTTATCCTACCCTATTGCATGCTCCCTAAGCCAATTTTGAAGCCAAACACTCAACCTTTTCTTTCATCACCCAAAGTATAACCTAACCCAAAATACTTAGCCATTCATCACAGCCATACCCTATAACCTCAGTTTGTGCTAAGGTTGCCATAAATGAGATTCATGGTGAGAATAAGAGGTGAAAGAAGATGCTGCCCAATTCAAAGGACATTGGCGTCAATTGAAAGTTCAAAAGTAAAGAAAAGTTTTACAAGTTGCAAGCTGCACGAAAATTTGAGGAAATCATTGCATGATCTTGGTTCAATTCAATTCAAAGACGAACATAAACAAAAAAAAAAAAACGTTCAAATCAATAGAAAGAAAGAAACGTTGAGAAAAAGAAGGAGAAAAATAAGTGAAAACCAAAGTGAATTGAGCCAAGTGAGCCAAGAGCCTCAAAATAAGCCACAAGAGCCTCAAAATAAGCCACAAGAGCCACAAAATAAGTCATCAGGAAAGCACAATGTCGTGGGCCTTAAGAAAGGATTCAGTTCAGAAATTCCAAGTTCAATTCATGACTTCTCATACCTTGGCACAACTCAGGTTCTTTGAATCCCATCCTTCCTTGCTAAACCCCAAAGCTTAGCCCCAATACAACCTAAAAAGGAAGACCTAACTGATCTTATGGACAATCATGCTGAGGATTAAGGTACGTATCTATGTTCTTAAAGTTCAATTCCTTTCATGAGATCTTTATTTCCATAAAGTGCTATTCTTCATTGTTACTCATATGTGATTAAATTTGAATTTCATAACATAAACTCATCACATATGCTTGAAAAGAGTGTAAGCCTAGGATTCTTGTGTGAATTGAGAGTTGCCTAGTGAGGATTAGAGTCGAGGCGAAATCTTTCTAGGGCACTTAGATGAAGTTGTTTTCAAACTTGATCGCCTGAAAATATTGGCATTTATACACGTACCCCTTCACATGACACTCACGGCTATGGCATTCCTTTTAGTTCTGCAAAGCATGTCTACTTACTTTGATTCTTATTAGCTTGTTAAGAGTACTATATCTAGCATCTTTTTGTTTAAGTAAAACGTTTGTGGGTATCGTACTGTTATAAGCCTCAGGAGACAAAACTCCTCCTACTAGGTGAACCTAGGGGTTTAAATGTTCTATCTTAACTAAAATCGAGTCTTTTCATTTTGTTAGCATTTGTTTTGCTCAGGGACTAGCAAAAGATAGGTTTGGGGGTATTTGATCAGTCATTATTTATGCATCATTTTGATGTCTTTATATGCTCTCTTACATGTCTTTTGAATGATTTCGTGCCATCAATAGTAGAAAATGATCAATCTTGTGAGACTTGTGCAGAGTTAGAAAGATAGGTAAAATCTGGAAAGAACGCAAAAAGAATGACTCAAATCGGAGTCCAGATGAAGGAGATATCGTCATTTCAATATCAGGTCCTGAACGGAGTCCTGAGTGCGCCAGTGCGCCAGTGCGCCTATTTTGGGCCACTGGCCAAGTACCTCATATCAGGCCCTCCGGGTCCCGAACTTGTGTTTCATGACATCAAGGTCAAGTCCTAGAAGTGCCAAGGTCGCGCCAAGGCAGGTCGAGGACATGTCCCAAGAACTCCCATCCGAGCCCAGAAGTGCGCCCAAGCCGGGGTCCCTGTTCCGCCAGCGGTGGATAAGAGGTTCTCCCTCTGCGCCAAGCCTGAACGAAGATGCGCTTCTATTATACTCCTAACGTACTTCAAAAGCGCGGTCCCAGATCCTGATTACGAAGACAGTCAAAAATCCAAGTTTGGCCAGCTTGCGTTCCCACTTGCCAGCCTGCATTCACACTTCCGGCCATGCTCTGATTGGTTCGAATAGATTTTAAAGACTTTATAATTAATTAAAAGTAAAATAACTTTCCCTATTCCTATAGGACATGGTTTTACCAATCCTTATAGGACATAGGTTTGACCAATCCTTATAGAACAAGGTTTTCCCTTTGTCTATAAAAGGGAGCCTTTGTTCAGTGTTTTAGGAGGGAGATAATTAGCTAAGGACGTTTTTGGTTTCTGGGAAAACAGAGACCTGAGCCACAGAGTTCCGTTTTGGTTTTCTAGAGAATTAGGGACCATATATTTTCGGAGATAATCTTTCACTTAGATTATTGGACGTGGAGCTTGGAGAAGAAGGCCCTGCCGTGTCTTCTGCTGCATCTGTTCTTAACAATCTCTTCTGTACCCTTATTTTCATTATTGCAATTTACTTATGGATTCAATTATACTTGTGTTTATTTCAGTTATGTGTGAGTAGTCATTAGGATTAGGGCTGCTTGAAGCCCTAGCCATGTTAGCTTATTGATTGGATTTCTGGCTCTTGATTATGATTGCTATGCATGCTGAATAAGTTGGATTACCATGCTTAATGAACTTAATTTATGCCTATAAGATTAGCTACCTTGTTTGCATATAATTATAGATGTAATTGCTTGAGTGACCGTCATATCATCTGGTGATTTGGAGCATCGAAAGTATTCGTACTTGTAATCTTAACTCATGACGACCTAGGATTGCATGCCACTTTGCTAGGCTAATGTGGTGTCATTAAATTCTCTTTAAACTTCATGCATCATCTTAAAAGGTAGGTGATAGACGTTCTAGGCATATGCCCTGTTTAGAACATGCTAAGTAAGAGGGAATAAGATGTGTCTAGTGAACCAACGCCAGGTCCTAGGCACGGGCACCTAATTCAGAAAATGCATAGTAATTTGATCAAGGAAATCTGGTTAAAAGCTATAATTGGTTAGAGTGGATAGTAAGCCTTAATTCGCCTTAGTTAACAACCTTTCATTCTTGCATTGTTATTTTCTGCACTTTGATTTACTTGTCTTTAAATTTCAGTTATCACATCATAAACCCCCCCCTGTGTGTGTGTGTGTTTTTATTTAAGTTAACAAATCTGAACTAAATTGGTCATAACGTTGATACAAGTCCTCGAGGGATCGACTCTTGCTGTGCTACTATACTATACTTATCGATTTGTGCACTTGCAAGGATTTTATAACTGTTAGAATTGAATTGCATATTTCTTGCTCTTTAAATCTACCAACAATGCCTTCGACCTACCAAGTGTTCATTGACGGGACGAGGGGAAGACCGCAACATGAAGTGGTAGGTCGGCCTAGGTAATGCCTTAGGCCGACCACTTGCCAATTGGTGGGTGTTTACCACTTTGATGGGATCTTGGAGGAGGAACCTCGCACGATCATGTGGCCGATCGACCAAGGTGTTGCCTTCGGCTGACCAAGTGTCAGTTGATGGGACGATGGGGGAGACCGCAACATGAATTGGTAGGTAGGCCTAGGTGATGCCTTCGGCAGACCAAGTGTTCGTTGACGGGACGAGGGGAAGACCGCAACATGAATTAATAGGTCAGCCTAAGTGATGCCTTCGGCCGACCAAGTGTTCGTTGATGGGACGAGGGGAAGACTGCAACATGAAGTGGTAGGTCGGCCTAGGTGATGCCTTCGGCCGACCAAGTGTTAGTTGACGGGACGAGGGGAAGACCGCAACATGAAGTGATAGGTCGGCCTAGGTGATCTCTTTGGCAGACCACTTGCCAATTGTTGGATGTTTGCCACTTTGATGCGATCCTGGAGGAGGAACCTCGCACGATCATGTGGCCGATCGGCCAAGGTGTTACCTTCGGTCGACCAAGTATCAGTTGACGGGACGAAGGGGGAGACCGCAACATGAATTGGTAAGTCGGCCTAGGTGATGCCTTCGGCCGACCAAGTGTTGGGTTTTGTCAAGTTGTTGATTGTTAGGCCTCACTTTGTTGGACTACGCAGCTTTGCCGATCGGTGAGGTGCCCTGATGGTCCTCCTGGTGTGAATGTCGGTCCTTATAATGCTATTGCATATGTGCATGGTGCATATCAGCCACCTCTTGATCGGCGTGGTGTGTTAGGCCGATCGGTGCCTGTTGTTGGAGGTGGCCAGTCGGTGAGTTCATGAGCCACTAAATTTGGGGCTCCAATTTGTTGTGGATGGGTCCTTGCTGATCGACAAGGAAATCGATGCCGAGCGGTGGCGTGAGATTGTTGAGAAGACCACTGGTCTTGGTAGTGAGTGATCGGTGAGGATGGGGAATTAGGTCCCTCTTGTTGAAATTGGTTGCTGCTGATCAGCCTGGTAGCTCTTTAAATGTTTTGTGCAAGCTGTGTTTGAATTTGGGAAGAGTGAAGCCTCTAGTGCTTTTATTCTTGTCGGCATGGAGGGGTAGTTTTTATCGGATATATATCTGGAGTTGTATGTGCTCCAATTTGTGAGGTCGGTGAGTTCATGAGACTGAATTCGCAGGGGACATGGATGCGTTGGTCATCGATCCCACCATGCCATCGTTTCCTTCCAGCGACCCAAAATCGAACCCATCAAAATTCGAACCACCTGGGACCGAGAGATGGGCATGCTAGACCAATGATACAATCGGTGTCTGTTGCGGTATGGGCGTCGGTGGTGGACTGACTGGCCGACCGGTGTGCATCACGTGAGGAGTCAAGCTTGTGGTCTGCGACTGGTCGGTTGGTGCACAGAGAGGGACTCGCAGGAGGAGTCACTGAAGATCGGCGATGGGTCTTCGCCGACCGGCCTGGCGGGTCTGCGTTCGTTCCCCTGTGCGTGGTGAACGACAGAGGGGCCTTCGCGACTTGGTCGGCAGTGAGGCAATTGGGCTGGATTGTTGGTTGGGCTCAGCCGGTTGGGTCTGCAGATGATTGTTGCAGACGAAGACTCGTGGAAGGCGCTAACAGAATCATCGAGGAAAAAGGCCAACATTTGGTGGTGTTAGTTGAATATATATGCTCTTTTATATATTATATGCTTCACGTGGGGTGTGCCCACTTTACCTCCCCATTGTATTATTTATACAAGGCATGGTATTCTTTATATATATATTGACTCTGCTGAGCGGCACATGTGGAAATGAAATGGGTGGGACCCGCAAATTTCTCCTTTGTTGGTGTTTCGGCTTTTGAAAGGATGCTGAGCAGTAGGGTGAACCTTTAATTTGTATTGGGCTTGCGGTTGGACTTACATGGTGATATATGGGTTTGGACTTTAACACATGGAATTGGACTTACATGTAGCTTGCCCATCAGCATAGTTGTGCCGACCTGCCCATGGACTTGTGCCAACCGGCCGAGTGAATTCTGGTGGTTTGAGAGACTTTGGCAGAGAGAAGAAAATGTTCGCGGATGACCATAGCTGATGTTGTAGTAGGGTGCTCGGTGTTTTTGGGCTTGTGGGTTTCAGTGGGTGTAAGAATGAAAGATAATCGACATAATTTTTTGTATCGATTCCCACAGACGGTGCTAAACTGTTGATGTATAAAATTGACCAATTAGACCGAGAAGACACGCACGCACCCAAAACATAATTATGTACGTGGTTCACCCGAATCGGGCTACGTCCACGGTGTTGCTCTATTCTCATTAATAATATAAGTGTTTATACATGATACAAGTGACATTGAGCCTTTAGAGAGAGAGTGAGAATGTAGATTGTAGAGAGAAATGAGAGCTTGTATGTTTAGAGAGAGGAGGATGCCTCTTAGAGAGATAGAGTAGATCCTAGATAATGAGGGAGGGGGCTCCCTATTTATAGGTAATGTCTAGGTTTAGGTCTTGGGCCACAATTGTGGGCTTTAGGCATGAGCCTCATTGACGGACCTTGATATTGGGCTTGGTCTTGATCCAAGTGATCTTCCGGGTCTTTCTGCTAGGTCTGTTGCTTGGTCAGATTAGGTACGAACACAAACTAACAAAAAAATTAAATAATTCTGGTTATCACCAATTTCTCGAATAAGTATCCAATAAGTATAAACTGGATACTTGTTGAAGATTTATCTTCGTTCCAGTTATCACCAACTTCGAACAATGAATAACATGTAGCTTGGGCAGATGGAGGACGATGGGCTGCTTCGAATCCTCTTCATTTATCATATGATTCGTCATACTTACCCCTCTCTCCTCTATACATGCTCTTCTTCTGCTTTTGCAGGTGGAGGCAAACTTATTGCTCATGCAACACATGTTACTCGGCTTGGTGGGGAACAAATTGCTAGTTGAGGAAGTGGAGGTTCTACATGGGGGTGGGCGAGTCAGAACTACCGCTCGATTTGATGATGACCTCTTTTTGGAAGGATGGAGGCAAAATTACTTCTTAGCCAGATGGTGGAGGACATGCTACTTGACCTGATGAAGGACGACCAGCTGCTTGACAGGATTTAGGACGGCTTGTTGCTCGATCGGTTGGAGGACGATCTGCTGCTTGACCAGATGGATGACAGTTTGTTACTCGACCGGATGGAGGACGACCTGTTGCTTGACCGGATGGAGGACTGCCTGTTGCTCGACCGGATGGAGGACGGTCTATTGCTAGACCGGATGGAGGACGATATACTCGACTGGATGGAGGACAGTTTGCTGCTCGGCCGAATGAAGGGTACTTGAGCACAAAATTTTCCATTCCAAAGTTGAAAAATATGACCTATCGACACTTATTCCATGAAAACGTCTGGGTTTTGAGAACAAGTTGTAGTCCATATAAATTTTTTAATTGCTGATAGAGACTATGTACAAATAAATGTCTCACACCTATTTTGAGATAATCTTCCACATTAATATTGTCCTTATTAGAATCAGCTACACCTAAATCACAAACATTAATATACGCGATATATTTGGCAGGAGCCATAAGCGGCGGTTGAGGTTGCTAGTTACTTACCAATAGAAAAGTTCATCACTGGAATAGAGGGTCTATGGTGAAACTCATGGCATAGTAGTTTTTGTTAGCAATGTCTTAAACTACAAAATAGAACTGAAACTAAAGTTGAAAATATTGTACCTCGAATATTAGCTTAAATCTCTATCTCCTGTGTTTGTCTTGAGATATTCTCTTTAGAGATGGATGGAATCATGTTGGAAATTATACGCTCTAGATAAGAAGCTCTTTCATACTCATCAATAACGACCCGTATGCTTAATTAGTGAATTTCGTAATTTATTTTAAGGAAAAGACGAATTTACCCTAGAGTTTAGGAGTGGCTCGAATTTTTAATTGGAAATAATTTTGGAGATTTTTCTTGAACCATTGCGTAGGTCTCAAACTCAAGAGTTCGTAGACAGGAGGCATGCAAAATTCGGAATTCGTTTAAGAGAGTTACGGGTCTAGAACCTTCAGGGGCATTTTAATAATTTTGGGACCAAGATATTTTCAGCTTCATTTTCTCCTTCTGTTCATATTTTTTTCCTCACATTTCTCTCTCCTCTCTCCCGATCCTTCTCTCCCTTTCCTAAATAGAATCCAAACCCACCACCACCCTTGCATTTGATTTTGGCCAAACCAAGTGACACCACCACATCCAATATCTTCCTCTTGACCACACGAACCCATCCATACCTTCCTTGAGCCGTGAGGACCTCTGTGGACGAAAAATCGAAGCTCGAAAGGTTGATCGAAGCTTCTCGTCCAATTTTCGGCCAACCAAGGTAAGGTTTCTCGGTTTTGACTTCATTTTTGGGTTCGTGGCCTCGAGTAAATGGATTTAGGGTCAGTTTGATATTGTTGTGTTTTTTTGAAAAGTTACTTCTGTTGTGCTTTCTTAACAAGCAGTTAAACGTTTGATAAATTTTTTCTTAAAGTGCTGTGAGTATGAAAAGTAATGTCAAAGTGTTTGATAAATTTTAGTATAAAACTGTGGCAGACGTGGATAATGAATAAAATGGACATGATATTGAACAGTGTAAGAGGTGGTTGTGGTGGTGGTAAGGTGGAGGTATGAGTGGATGAGGAGGTCATGGTGGTTGTTGCGGTAGAGGTAGATGAGGTGGATGTGGAGGAGATGATGGAGGTTGTGGCGACGAAGGTGGAGGTAGAGGTAGAAGATGTGGTGGTGGTGGTGATAGAGGTAGGGGTGGATGAGGCGGTGGTGGAGATGGAGATGCGTCTGGTAGTGAGGTGGGTGGCAACTGCGGTGGCGGCGGCGGTGGTGATGGTGGTGGAGGTAGTGGAGGATGAGGTGGAGACTCGGGTGGAAGAGGTGCATGCAAGGGTGAAATAAGTGGTGGAGGTGGCAATGGTGGTGGCGGTTGCAATGGTGATCGTGACGGTGGTGGTGGCACCGCGGTAGCAATGGTGGTGGTGGAAGAGGTGGAGGTTGAGGGAAGAGGTGGAGGTTGAGGGAAGAGGTGGTAGAAGAGGTAGAGATAAGGGTGAAAGAGGTGGCGGTGGTGGTGGTAGTGGAGGTGGTGGTGGTGGTGGTGGTGGTGGTAGTGGTGATGATGTTGGTGGTGGTGGTGACGATAGAGTAGACTTGGGCATGAAGTGGTGGTTTGTTCCCTTAAGAAAAAAAATGGTGTGAGAAATATAAACGGTGAATAAACAATAATTTTTTTATAAATTAATTTGGATATTATAAGAAATAAATTTCATTAACTTTTTGTGAAAGGAGTTTTCAAAAGCAACCTATATGGTGCTTTTAAAAATTGATGTAAAAAGACCATTGCTTTTAAAAAAAGCAAGATTTTTAGTTTTACCAAACACTTTTGTACTACTTCACTTTTAAATAAAGCAACTTTTTAAGAAAAAAAGTAATACCAAACGGGGCCTTAGACTATTAGAACATAAGATTTGGTGAAGAAATAAGGATTTTAGGAAGCTTGAAGCTTCGGGTGGCCAAGGTGGAATCCGGCCGGTGAGCTGCAGCGCCGTCCATCGAGAGGAAGCAGGCGAGTACAGCCTGCAATTGCACAGCCCTGGCACGTGGAAGGACCGCTGGCCTTTCACCGGCCCACAGCGGCACGTTTCGGGGGTTTCTCGAAGTTCTAGATCTGTTTGCGAAGGTTTCGGGTCCTTTTGAGTTCGTTTAGTGGTTGTTTTTGGTTTCCAAAGTTACTTTGAGTTCGTTTAGGGCGCGTGTGTATTCCCAAGGGTTAGGGGGCCGAATTTAAGGTTTAGAATTGTCGTTTAGTATTTCGGTTGTTGTTTTGGACAGTCAATACTGCTCCGGGGACTGCAGAGGAGCGTACAACTCAAAGTTGAGCTTGTTTGAGCTTCCGATAAGTGGACTTTGTTTTCAAATTGAAATGCATGCATATTTATATGTTTTTAATGATTTATTATAAATTATGAACTTCGGAAATTAATGGTAATTATTCTAAAATGATTTGTTATTTTTCATGAGACTAGGGAACTAAGGATAATTATTTTTGGACGATTTATTTATTATTGATTATGGATTTTGATAATGATTTTGAAATGACTTGGGCTTAGGCCGGTTATGGATTTTTGGTTTACGAGGTTTTGGGGCTATGGCCCGGTTTCATGGATTTTGGTCGATTTTGGCTTCGGCTGTGCATACGATTTTGGGCTTAGGCTCGGGATTTTGGTTTTTTGGATTTTGGGCTTCCACCCGTATTTTCAGGCTTAGATAAGATATTTGGATTTTAGTTCAGTGTTCAGGGTCACAATACCACTTTCACTATATGTACCATTCCCGTTTTTTTTTTTCTGGCCACGTTGGGCTCGAGGATTCACTCATGTGAGTTGGAGGGTTATTTTTCTCCGACACATGATGTTGAGGTATTTTCCGTCATGTGCTCATCGAGGGTTATTCCTCTGACGTATGACGTTGAGCTAATTTCCTTAATACGCTCGTCGAGGCTGTCTACGCATAGTACATGTTTTCAGTTGCATATCTTTGAGGTATTTTCTGATATGCGTGTTTGGAAGTAGGTCCGCGCGTTGGACCTCTCGGTTCCCTAGCCATTTCTTTGAGGTACTTTCGGCAATGGTTAGACAGCACGTCCCAGCTTTGGACCACCCTCTCGGTACATTAGGGGATGGTGGGGTACTTTAAGGTGTAGTGTGTTCATGTTTTCTTATGACTTAAAGCTCATTCGAGGAGGGTTTTCAAAGCATGGTTGTGGACCACAGGGTGTTTACTTTGCAAGGATTTTCATGGGTTCCACCGGGTTTTTAATTAAAAAGGCTTTTTGGGTAAGTGCTTCATACAATTATTATATTGTTACCTATTTAGAAAGGATTTTACATTATGCATGCATGGTTTTACTTATGGAGGGGAAATTTATGACTTGCTCAGAATTCATATTTTTAAATTATTCTTTTTGTCCACTCACAACTTTTCTTGTTTTACGTCCCCTTCAGGCCGTTGAGTACGACAAGGACACATCCCTAAGCGGAGGCATCATCTTCCGACTGCGTCACCAGTACGTAGGAAGTTGTTGGTTTTATAAATTTAACTTTTAAACCTAGTTTGCTTTGATCATCCTTCGGGTTTTTTATTGAGATGTTGTGTAGTTTGGTTGGATTTGGTTTTATCTGGACTGTTTGGATGATTTGTTTTAGTTATTTGAACCTTTTGTCTGATAGGTGGAAGTGGGTTTGACTCGTTTAAAGGGGAGATTCTGCCAAATTTTTGGTATAATTCTCTTAATGTTTTGGTTGTTAGTGTGATTTTTGGAAAATTTTTTTCAGTTTTCAGGTGTTGTTAGAAGGGAGTAAGGTTTCCCACAGATTTCGAGGGGGAAATTCAGGAGGGGTCCTGTCAAGTTGGTATCAGAGCTCTAGGTTTAAATTCCTGCAAACTGCACACTTAGTGTGCATATTATTTGTGGTACTGACGAATTCTTGTTTCTTCTCTGCAAGTTGCTTCCGAGACGTGCTCTTCGTCAGCAGTCTGGTAACGGCGAAGAAGCAGAGAATGTGCAGGGTGCACAGGATCCCATGATGGAGCTCGACCTTAGGCAGACCCTAGATCAGTTGGGTCGAGCGATGAACACATTATTATAGAGTAGGGGTACTTCTGAGCTTACTGACATAGAGAGGGCCCAGAGGCTAGGGGTCACTGTTTTCACGGGCGAGTTGGGCCCAACGGATGCTGATGGATTGATCACTCGTTTGGAACAAGTGTTTGGTATGATGAAGTGCCCTCTGGGGGATAGGGTGCGGTTGGCTACGTTTCTAGATGGCCACGCGTACGGTTGGTGAAACGCTCCTATTTGAGCAGTTAAATTCCTTAGTGGCCAACGAGGTGGACAAGTGTCGTCGTCTTGAGTATAGATTGAGGGACGAGATCAGAGTAGTAGTCACTGCTATGGAGTATACTTCTTTGAGATACTTGTCTGATGCTGTTGTCCGGGTGGAGCAGAGCTTGCCTATTATGGATTAGTCCGGCAATTCCAGGCGACATCGGGATCACTCGAGTTTCGGAGCCTTTAGTCAGAACCATCAAAGAGAGGCGGTTATACCTCATGGTCATCTAGGAGTGCTAGATCTGGTTCTGGCAATGGCAAAGCCGAGCGAGGAGGTTACCGGGGTTTTACTGCAGGGCAGCATTCGTCAGCCCATTCTAGTGACAGATCGGTACAGGGCGACCGAGAGGTAGGACTGTGGATCCAGACGGATAGGGGGCACTGGTTGTTACTATTGTGGAGAGACTGGCCACTTTATAAGGGACTATCCACAAAATCTGGGTGGTAGTTTCTTGAGCCAAGAGTCTGCTTGATAGGGACAGAGAGCAATGTAGGCGTCTGGTACCCCATCAGGCAGTCAGACCCAGTCTAATGGGGCCAGCAGGGCCAGTGGTAGACATAGGGGTAGAGGTCGATCTTCTAGTACTCAAGCCTGAGTTTTTGTTATGTCACAGTAGGAGGCCCGAGCTGCACCAGAGGTTGTTATTGGTATGTTGTCTATCTTTGGCTACGACGCTAGAGTTTTGATATATCCGGGGCCACACACACTTTTATTTCTTGGGGTTTCGCACTTTTGGCGAATAGAGAGTTATCGACGATTGGATGGGACATGGGTATTAAGACCCCTACAGGAGATATATTAGTGGCAAACTTAGTGATACGGGATTGACCAGTGGTAGTGGAAGGCTACGTGTTGGAGACAGAATTGGTTCCCCTAGACATTTATGACGTTGATGTGATTTTGGTGATGGATTGGTTGACTACTCATCATGCCTCCATTGATTGATTGGATAAGAAAGTGGTGTTTAGGAGTCCGGGTTTGCCAAAGCTTACTTTTTGTGGAGGTCGTAGAGTTCTTCCCTCTTATGTTATTTCGGCATTGACGGTTGAGAAATTGTTAAGGGAAGGTTGTGAGGGTTACTTAGCTCATATGATTGATTCTCAGGATACTTCGTTAAGATTGGAGGACAACCCTGTGGTGAATGAATTTCCGGATGCGTTTCCTGAGGATCTTCCGGGGCTACCGCCTCAATGGGAGAATGAGTTCACAATGGAACTTCTTTCAGGCACCCAACCCATATCATAGACACCGTACATGATGGCATCGACATAGTTAAGGGAGTTAAAGATACAGTTATATGATTTGGTCTCATGAACAAGGTTCTCCGGCGATATTTGGATCGTTTTGTGATCGTGTTCATCAATGATATCCTGGTGTATTTGGAGAGTGCGAAGGCACATAAGAAACACTTGAGGTTGGTGTTGAGCACACTGAGGAAATAGCAATTGTATGCCAAGTTCAGTAAATGCCAGTTTTGGTTGACTAGTGTGATATTTTTGGGTCATGTGATCTCTACAGAGAATATCAGTGTGGAACCTCATAAAGTAGAAGCAGTGTCCAATTGGGATCAACCCAAGACAGTTTCAGAGGTGAGAAGTTTCCTGGGCATGGCAGGATATTATAGATGGTTCGTATAGGAGTTTTCTACGATAGCTGCTCCGTTGACCCGGTTAACTAGGAAGTGAGTTAAGTTTGCATGGGATAATGAGTGTGAACAGACTTTTAAGGAGCTTAAAAGAAGGTTGACTTCTACTCCGGTGTTAGCCCTTCCAGACGACAATGGAGATTTCGAGGTATACATCGATGCGTCATTGCGGGGTTTAGGTTGTGTGTTGATGTAGCATGGGAAGGTAATAGCCTATGCTTCCAGGCAACTTAAGCCACATGAGATGATTTACCCCACACATGATTTAGAGTAAGTTGCAGTGAAGCATGCACTGAAGATTGGAGATGCTATATTTGTATGGGGAAATGTGTCGGATATTTACAGACCATCAAAGTTTGAAGTATTTCTTCACTCATAATGATTTGAACTTGAGATAGAGGAGGTGGCTGTAGTTGATCAAAGACTATGATTGCACCATAGAGTATCACCCAAGAAAGGCTAATGTACTAGCACATGCACTGACTAGGAAGTTGATGGGTTCTTTGGCACGTATGTGCACTATCTATCTACCGATGTTGGTGGAACTCCGGAGAGCAGGGATTGTACTTGGGGTCGATGACCAAGGAGCGTTGCTTACCAGTTTTCATGTGAGGCCAGTCCTGATTGACAATGTTATTGAAGCTCAACTCTAGGGTCCGACATTGTGCATCATTAGGATGGAGTTTGAGCTTGGAAACAGGCTGGATTATAGTATTAAGGATGACGGAGCCTTGGTTAAAGACAGTCGGTTATGTGTACCTAAAGTCCCAGAGTTGAAAAGAGAGATTCTTGAGGAAGCTCAAAGTTCAGCCTATGTGATGCACCCAGGTGGTACTGAAATGTATGACACCATTAAGGAGCATTACTGGTGGCCTGGGATGAAAAGGAAAATAGCATTGTTTGTGAGCAGATGTCTGACGTATCAGCAAGTGAAAGCAGAAAGGCGTAAACCATACGGAGCGATGCAACCACTTCCTATTCCGGAATGGAAGTGGGAACATCACATTATGGATTTTGTGTAAAAGCTTCCACGGACTCAGAAAGGACATGGTGAAGTTTGGGAGATTGTGGATAGGCTTACGAAGTCAGCTCATTTCTTTCCAGTTCGGGAAAACTATAGATTGGATCACTTAGCTCATTTGTTTATGGCTGAGATCATCTGGTTGCATGGTGCTCTAGCATCGATCGTATCAGACAGGGTTCCTCGGTTTACGTCAAGATTTTTGCGAAGTTTGTAGAAAGCCTTGAGAACTAGGTTACATCTTAGCACAGCTTTTCATCCACTGACTGATGGTCAATCGAAGAGGACGATTCAGATTCTGGAAGATATGATGAGAGCTTGTGTGTCACAGTTTAAAGGGAATTAGGATTCACACTTAGCTTTGATGGATTTTACCTACAACAATAGCTACCAGTCTAGCATTGGGATGGCTCCTTTTGAGGCACTGTATGTGAGACAGTGCAAGACACCTGTATGTTGGAATGAGGTAGGTGAGAGAAGACTGTTGAGACCAGATCGTTGAAATGATAGAAGACAAGGTCAGGATTATCAAGAAAAAACTTAAGGCAGCACAAGACCACCATAAAAATTATGCAGAGCAGCGAATTAGAGATCTCGAATTTGAGGTCGGAGATCGAGTTTTCCTGAAATTATCTCCTTGAAAAGGAGTTGTAAGGTTTAGTAGGTGAGGGAAGCTGAGTCCTTGTTACATTGGGCTCTATGAGATCACTGAGAGGATAGGCCTCGTGGCTTACAGACTTGATTTACCTCCAGAGCTTTCTCAGGTTCAAGATGTGTTTTGTGTTTCCATGCTGAGGAAGTATATGTTTGATGAGTCACATATGCTGGAAGAGCAACCAATTGAAATGAGGGAAGATTTGAGTGTTGAGGAACAACCAGTACAAATTATGGATTGGAAAGTGATGGTATTGCACAGAAACACTATCCCTTTGGTTAAAGTTATGTGGAGGAATCACAACATGGAGGAAGCCACTTGGGAACCCAAGGTACTAATGTGAGCCCAGTATCCACATCTTTTACACTGACATGTATGAATTTAGTTCAGTCATGATTTATACTTCATTTTGATGTCATTTAGTGCCCTTTTTCATGTCTTTTGCTTAATTTTGTGACAACTATAGTAGAAAGTGATGCTCTTATGAGACATATGTAGGCTTTAGAAATATAGCTTAATTATGAGAATATAGGACAAAGAATGGCTCAAATCGGAGTTCAAATGAGGGAGATGTCCTCAATTCAATATCCGGTCCTGACAAAGGTCTTAGCTCACCCTTGTGCCCTATTTAGGGCGCATGACCAAGAACCTCGAATCAAGCCATGAGAGTCCTAAATCCATGTTTGAGGACCAGCAGATCTAGCCCCCGATGAGCGAAGGTGCATGCCAAGACGTGTCCGTAACAAGTCTCAAGGATACTCCATCTGCGCCTTAATCCAAGACAAGCCCAGATGAGTCATGTCGCGTCTTCAGAGCTCTCAGCCAAGTCCCAATCGTGTCCCCTGACACACCCCAAGTTCCAGGCTGTAGGCGTGTTCCTCTGAGGTGCCAGAGATGAGACAGCCAGCGATAGAGCCTGGTCTGCTAGAAGACATGTCCCGTGGCATGCTGATTTAGGCCAAGTAGGACATGACTTGGAACTCGATGGAACCAAGTGAGACACCACCCAGAAGTACACTTATAAACACCCATCTAAGCTAATGCAATTTTGTGTCTCGCCCAGAACTGCCAATGGCGGTGTGCCCTAGAAGACCTCGACTGTGCCTAAAATTGAGCTAAATTTGACCATTGAGTTCTCGACGAGCTTTTGAGCAGCACAAAGCCTAGGACCATGCTAGATACATCATATGGAAGTGAAACGCATGGTTTGTCCCAGCTGCATTGGTCAATGACCTGCTGCGTCTTTAACAAGTCCACGAACGAGGTCCTAGGAGTCAAGGTTGTGCCAGCCATGTCAAGAAGATCCAAAAAAGTTGCCAACCATGCTTTGTTGTCCAAGAACGTCTTAGAAAGTTCTAGAATATTTATGGGCACATTAGAATTCCCTGGGCTGCGTGGAGATTGCTTGCCGCCTAAGAAAGTCCTAGATTTTAGGGCGCATTAGAATTCCCTGGGCTGCGTGGAGATTGCTTTCCGCCTAAGAAAGTCCTAGATTTTAGGACTTTGTCCCTACTGAGCTAGGAAATATGTTTTAGCGTTTAATTAAGGGTCTTTTGGTCTTTGTAATGGAGTTTTAAGTCCTTGTTTTTAGAGGAAGTCAGAGGGACTATTTAAGCTGGCCTTTAACGCAAGTTTAGGTTTCCAACCTTTAGCCGCATTACATTGTAATTTAGTTTTTCAATTCAGACACTTTAGTTTTCTACTTGTGAGAGAGTTGTGCGTGAGCAGTGGAGGAACAAGCCCTGGCGTGGTCTTCTGATGTGCTTCATCCTTAATAATCTCCTTTGTATCTTTACTTTTATTTCTTTTACATTATGAATTCAATTATGTTTGTTTCCATTCCAATCATGCGTGAGTAGTCTCTTTTAGGATTAGCGCTGCTTGAAGCCCTAGCCATGTTAGTTCGTTAATTAGATTTTGGTTCTTGATTTTGATTGCTATGCATGCTGAATAAGTTTGATTACTGCTTAAACTACCATTCTTTTATATTTATGAGATTAGCTACCTTGTTTGCTTAAATTATTGATGGAATGCTTGAGTGACCGTTATATCATCCTATAATTCACTAGCATCAAGAGGTTGAGGTTAAGAAACAATCTTGTAATCGGAAGTCATGACAGCCTAGGATTGCATGCCACTTTTCTAGGCTAGTGTGATGTCATTAAATTCTATTAGTACTTCATGCATCATCTTAACAGGTAGGTGATAGGCGTTCTAGGCATATGCCATGTTTAGGACATGCTAAGTTAGAGAGAATAATATATGTTCAGTGTACCTACGCCGGGACCTAGGCATGGGCACCTAATTCAGAGGTTGCATAGTAATTAGGTCAAGAAAATCTGATTAAGAGCTATAATTGGTTAGGGTGGATATTGAGCCTTAATTCGACTTAGTTAATTCATTCAATTGCGTTCTTTTATAGTTTTCTTGAGTCTTAACTGAGTTGATTAAGTCTAACTTGAATTGGACATAATGTTGATACATAGTCTATGTGGGATCGACCCTTGTTCTGTTGCTATACTATCTTCTTATTTGTACGCTTGCACGGTTTTAAATGTTAAAAATAGTGAGTGGGGGGTGGTGCGTTGTAACGACCCATATGCTTAATTAGTGAGTTTCGGATTTTATTTTACGGAAAAGATGAATTTACCCTTGAGTTTAGGAGTGGCTAGAGCGTCACTTTTTAATTGGAAATACTTTTGGAGGTTTTTCTTGAACCATTGCATAGGTCTCGAACTCATGAACTTTTATACAGGCGGCACGCAAAATTCAGAGTCTATTTGAGAGAGTTACGAGTCTAGAACCTTCAGGGGCATTTTGGTAATTTTGGTGGCTAAGATATTTTCAGCTTTATTTTCTCGTTCTTTTTAGATTTTTTTTCCTCACCTTTCTCTCTCCTCTCTCCCAATCATTCTCTCCCTTTCCCAATGAGAAACCAAACCCACCACCACCCTTGAATTTGATTTCAGCCAAACTAAGTGACACCACCACATCCACCCATACCTTCCTTGAGCCGTGAGGACCTCTGTTAACGACAAACTGAAGCCCAGAAGGTTGACTGAAGCTTCTCGTCAAATTTCTGGCCAACCAAGGAAAGGTTTCGTGGTTTAGACTTTATTTATTGGTTCTCGGGCTCGAGTAGATGAATTTAGACTATTAGAACGTAATATTTGGTGAAGAAATAAGGATTTTAGGAAGCTTGATCCTTCCTGGCGGCTTGGCGGAATACGGCCGGCTAGCGGCGGTGCCTGGTAGCGAGAGGAAGCAGGAGAGTACAGCCTGTAGTCGCACCCCAAGGCACGTGGCAGGGCCACCGGTCTTCCACCGACACGTGGGCTGGTCCCTAGTTCATGGCGGAGCGTGTCAGGGGTTTCTCGACTTTTGGGATTTGTTTGCAAAGGTTTCGGGTCCTTTTGAGTTCGTTTAGGGGTTGTTTTGGGCATCCTAAGTTACTTTCAGTCATTTAGGGTACGTCTATACTCCCGGGGGATAGGAGGCCAAATTAGGTTTAGAATTGTCGTTTAGTAATCCCGTTTAATAGTTTTGACCGTCGATACTGCTCCAGGACTGCAGAGGAGCGCATAACTTTGAGTTGAGCTTATTTGAGCTTCCGATGAGTGGACTTTGTTTTCTAAATTGTAACGAATGAATATTTATATGTTTTTAATTATTTCTTATCAATTATGAACTTTGGAAATTAATGGTAATTATTCTAAAATGATTTTTTATTTTTCATGAGACTCGGGAACAAAGGATAATTGTTTTTGAACGATTTATTTATTATTGATTATGGATTTTGATTACGATTTTTAAATGCCTTGGGCTTAGGCCGGTTATGGAGTTTTTGTTTAAGGCCAGTTTACGAGGTTTTGTGGCCATGATCCGATTTCAAGGATTTTGGATTTATTGGATTTTGGCTTTGGTTGAGTATACAATTTTGGGCTTCGGCCCGGGATTTTGGTTTTATGGATATTGGTTTTCGACCCGGGTTTTTGATGATTTTTGGTTTAGGCCAGGTATGTGGATTTCAGTTCGGTTTTGGGGGTCACACTACCACTTTCACTATTTGTACCATTCCCGGTTATTATTATTTCCGGCCACGTTGGCTTTGAGGATTCATTCATGTGAGCTAGTGGGTTATTTTTACCGGAACATGATGCTGAGGTATTTTCCATCATGTGCTTGTCAAGGGTTATTTCTGTGACGTATGTCGGTGAGGTATTTTCTGTCATACGCTCGTTGAGGCTGTGTACGCATAGTACATGTTTTCAGTCGCATATCTAATATCTTTGAGGTAATTTCGGATTTACGTGTCTAATGAGTAGGTCCCGGATTGGACCTCTCAGTTCCCTAGCCATTGCTTTAAGGCATTTTTGGCAGTGGTTAGACAGCAGGTCCCCGCGTAGGATTGCCCCCCCGATACATTAGGGATGGTGGGGTATTTTTATATTGTGTAGTGTGTCCAAGTTTTTCTTTTGATTATAAGCTCCTTCGAGAGGGTTTTCAAAGCATAATTGTGGACCACGGGGTGCTTACTTTACAAAGATTTTTCGTAGGTCCCGCCTAGGTTTTTATTAAAAAGGCTTTTCCGGTAAGTTCTTTCGTATTCTTATTTATTTAGTTAGTTATTTAAAAAGTATTTTAAATTTTGCATGCATGGTTTCTAATTACGGAGGAGAATTTGTTTTTTTCTTAAAAATTGTGTTGTCAAACTATTCTTTTGTCCACACACACTTTTCTTTTCTTTTGCCTCCATTCCAGATCATTTAGTATGACGAGGATGCATGCTTAGGCGGAGGCATCATCTTCCTGCTGCGTTACTACCACGTAGTACCTTGTTGGATTTGTAAATTTAACTTTTAAATCTAGTTGCTCTGATCAACCTTTGGGTTTATTTATTGAGATGTTGTGTGGTTTGGTTGGATTTGGTTTTATCTAAACTATTTGGATTATTGATTTTAGTTATTTGATTCCTTCGTCTGATAGGTGGAAGTTGGTTTGACCATTTACAGGGGAGATTCTGCAGAATTTTCGGTTGAATTCTCTTAACGTTTTGGTTGGTTGTGTGAGGGTATATCTGGAATTGTTTGAGTTTTCAGGTGTTGTCAGAAGGGGGCAGGGCTTCTCACTGATTTCGAGAGGGAAATTCAAGAGGGGTCCTGGAATTGTTTTACTTAAAACACTAAGTGTGAATATTATTTTTTGGTTACTGATGAATTCTTGTTTCTTCTCAGCGAGATGCCTCCGAGACGGGTTCCTTGCCAGCGGTATAGTAACGACGAAGAAGCGAAGAATGTGCAGGGCGCACAGGATCCCATGATGGAAATCGAACTTAGGCAGACGCTAAATCAGTTGGGTCGGTCAATGACTACAGTTTTACAGAGTATGGGTAATTTTAGGGTTTCTGACATTGAGAGGGCCTAGAGGCTGGGAGACACTGTTTTCACGGGCGAGACGGGCCGAGCGGATGCTGATGCATGGATCACTAGTTTGGAACAATTGTTTAATGTGATTAGGTTCCCTTCGGATGATAGTGTGCGACTGGCCACATTTCTACTAGATGGCCACGCGTATCGTTGGTGGCACGCTCTTATTATGACGGGCTGGGATGTCCAGTACGACCACTTGGGAGGATTTTCAAGAGCATTTCTTTGAGCAGCTCTATCCCCAGTCCTATCGAGATGCCATGCAGGATAGTTCCTACAGTCATGCTAAGGTGACATGACAGTGGCACAGTATAAGCAGAGGTTCATTGACCTATCCAGGTTCGCTCCGGCCTTAGTGGCCAACGATGCAAACAAGTGTCATCGTTTTGAGTATGGACTGAGGGACGAGATCATAGTAGTAGTCACTGTGGTGGAGTATACTTCTTTGAGAGCCTTGTCCGATGCTTCTGCCTGGCGGAGCAAAGTTTGCCGGTTAGAGGTCAGCCGGCGGTTCCAATCGACGTCGGGATCGCCTGAGTTTTGGAGCCTCTAGTCAGGGACCATCGAAGATAGGTGGTTATAGTTTTGGGCCTTCTAGGAGTACTAGATCTGGTTCCGATAGTGGTGGTGTCGGGCGAGAAGGTTCCCGGGGTTTACAGTACGGCAGCAGTCGTCGACCCATTCTGTGGCAGATCTATACAGTCTACTGCGAGAGAGGGTAGGTAGAGCAGTAGATCCGGACGTAAAGGTGGCACTGGTTGCTACTACTATAGAGAGACTGGTATCTTTACGAGGGATTGTCCACACCGTCTAGGTGGTAATTTCTTGGGCCGAGAGTCAACTAGACAGGGACAGAGAGCAGTGCAGTCATTGGGTACCGCAACTGGCAGTCAGACCTACTCCAATGGGGCCAGTAGAGCTAGTGGCAGACAGAGGGGTTGCGGTTTATATTTTGGTACTCATGCCCGAGTTTTGCTATGTCACAGTAGAAAGCCCGAGCTGCACCATATGTTCTCACTGGTATGTTGTCTATCTTTGGTTTGATGATAGAGTTTTGATAGATTAGGTGGCCACGCACTCTTTTGTTTCTCGGGGTTTTGTACTATTGCCGAATAGAGAGTTATCGTCAATTGGTTGGGACATGGGTATTAGCACCCCCACATGAGATATATTAGTGGTGAACTTAGTGATACGGGATTGTATGGTGATCGTGGAAGGCTACGTGTTAGAGGCACATATGATTCCCCCAGATATCTATGATTTTGATGTGATTTTGGGGTTGGATTGGTTGACAAACCATCATGCCTCTATTGATTGTTTTGATAAGAAAGTGGTGTTCCAGAGTCCGGGTTTGCTAGAGCTGACTTTTTGTGGAGACCAGAGAGTTCTTCCTTCCTGTGTTATTTCGGCATTGACGGCGAGAAGTTGTTAAGGAAAGGTTGTGAGGGTTAACTAGCTCACGTAATTGACTATCGGGATGCATAGTTTATATAGAGGACATTCCTGTGGTGAATGAATTTCTAGATGTGTTTCCAGAGGATCTTCCGGGGTTGCCGCCTCACCGGGGGATCAAGCTCACCATAGAGCTTCTTCCAAGCACCCAACCTGTAACGACATGGACCTTAAATTTAAGTAAATTGGAAAAATTATTGCAGAACCGACGATTTTTCCTCGTGTTTAAGGAGGGCATGTCCCTGTGCTGGACCGTCCGGGATATTGAGCTACGGCTCGGGATGATGGCTACAGCTGAGATGTTAAGCTATAGCTCGGGATGATGGCTACAGTCGGGATGTTGAGTTACGGCTCGGGATGACGACTACAGTCGGGATGTGGGGCTACGGTCTTGGATATCGACTTCGACCGGATTATTACGATGGCAGGTACAATTAGATATGGCGTGGATTCCACCTAGGTAATTGAATGGTACTTCGGTAAGTTGTACGTGTATATATATATATATATATATATATATATATATATATATATCTGTATGGAGGTATGGTTATCTTTAATGTAGATATGATTTCCACGAGGTGGGTTGTCATGATTCTCTTTATTGTTATTATTTAGCATGTGTTCGCTTCGATATGGTCTATTGTTCACTCACAGTTATTTTGGTTTTGTGCCCTCCAGGCCGTAGCGGGACGAGGCGACGAGACTAGGTGGAGGCATCATCTTTTGCTACGCTACCGTCATGTAGAACTTTCAATAGTTTATGTTGCTTTAAGTTAACCTAGTTTGCTCTAATCCCCTTCTGGGTATTGGAAATTATTTCGAGGACTCGGAGTTGGTTGGTTATGGTTTGATCTGGTTGTTTGGATAATAGTTTTGTATTTCAATCTTTCGTTTGACAGGTGGAAGACGGTTTGGCTGACTTACAGGGGAGATTTTGTTGAATTTTCGACAGAATTTCTCGTAAAATCTTTGTTGGTCTAGTGTGGGCATTGCGGGAATTAATTTAAGGTTTCAGTTGTTATCAGACGGGAGAAGTGCTCCTCACGGATTTCAAGGGGAAATTTGGGAGGGGTCCTGTCACAATTCCATCGAATTGAGTATGATTGTATGTGTGATAGCATCTACTATACCAGGAATATCAATGAACCCGATGATTGAAATTGCTCAGGATACCCTTTTTAGCCATATTGTAGGCACTGTACAGGATGACACCGGCTGAGCTAAGGGAGTTAAAGACTTAGTTATAGGATTTTGTCGATATGGGATTTATTCGACTAAGTGTATCGCCTTAGGGTGCACCGGTGTTGTTTGTGAGAAAGAAGGACCGTAGTCTGAGGTTGTGCATTGACTATAGGTAGCTAAATAAGGTCATTGTAAGAAATAAGTCCTTTGCAACGGATCAATGACATGTTCGATCAACTAAAGGAGCGAAGTACTTTTCGAAGATTGACCTTAGATCGGGATACCACCAGTTGTGGATCAAGGAAGAAGGTATCCGCAAAACGGAATTTAGGACACATTATGGACATTATGAGTTCTTGGTGATGCCATTTGGATTGATCAATGCACCATCAACGTTCATGGATCTCATGAACAGGGTGTTTCGATGATAATTGGATCATTTTCTGATCGTGTTTATCAATGGTATCTTGCTATATTCGGAGAGTGCGAAGGCACATGAGAAGCACTAGAGGTTGGTGCTGAACACCCTGAGGAAAATGCAACTGTATGACAAGTTCAGAAAATGTCAATTTTGGTTGACTAGCGTGGGATTCTTGGGTCATGTGATCTCTGCAGAATGTATCAATGTGGATCCTCAGAAAGTAGGAGCAATGTCTGAGTGGGAACAGCTCAAGATAGTTTTAGAGGTGAGAAGTTTCTTGGGCTTAGCAGGTTATTACAGACGATTCGTAGGGGGGGTTTTCTATGATAGTAGCTTTACTGACCCTATTGACTAGGAAGGGGTTTAAGTTTGAATAGTATGATGAGTGTGAATAGAGTTTTCAGGAGCTTAAGAGAAGATTGACTTCTGCTCCGATTTTAGCCCTTCCTGATGACAATGGAGGTTTCCAGGTATATAGTGATGCATCATTATGGGGTTTAGGCTGTGTGTGGATGCAACATGGGAAGGTTATAGGCTATGGTTCCAGGCAACTCAGGTTATAGTCTATGAATTACCCTACACATGATTTGGAGTTAGATGCAATGGTGCATGGACACTATTTGTATGGGGAAACATGCCGAATCTTTACAGACCATCAAAGTCTGAAGTACTTTTTCACTCAAAAATATTTAAACTTGAGACAAAAGAGGTGGTTGGAATTGATCAACGAGTATGATTGCACCATAGAATATCACCCAGGAAAGCTTAATATAGTGGCAGATGCACTGAGTAGGAAGTCAATGGGTTCTTTTGCGCAAATGCGCACCATTTACATACCACTGTTGGTGGAAATCTAGAGAGCGGGGATTGTAATTGAGCTAGATAACCAAGGACCGTTGCTTGCCAGTTTTTCTGTGAGGCTAGTTTTGATTGACCGGGTTATTGCAGCTCAACTCCAGGATCTGACATTGTGCATCACTAGGATGGAGTTGGAAGCTGGGAATAGATAGGATTATGTGATCATAGATGACGGAGCATTGGTTAAGGACGATCGGTTATGTGTACCTAAAGATCCGGAGTGGAAAAGAAATATTCTTGAGGAAGCTCATAATTCAGCTTATGCGATGGATCCAGGTGGTACTAAAATGTATCGCACACTTAAGGAACATTACTGCTAGCCTAGTATGAAAAAGGAAATAGCAGAGTTTGTGAGTAGGTGTTTGACCTGTTAGCAAGTGAATGAAGAAAGGCAGAAGCCGTATGGAGTGCTACAACCACTTCCTATTCCAAAATGGAAGTGGGACCACATTATTATGGATTTTGTGTACGAGCTTCCACGTACTCAGAAAGGACATGACGGAGTTTGGGTGATTGTGGATAGGCTTACCAAGTTGGCTAATTTCTTACTAGTCTAGGAAAACTACCGATTGGATCGTTTAGCTGAGTTGTTTGTAAATGAGATTATCAGATTGCATGGTGCTCCAGTGTCGATAGTATCTTACAGGGATCCCCGGTTTACTTCAAGATTTTTGCAGAGCTTGCAGAGGGCCTTAGGAACTAAACTACATTTCAACACAGTTTTCCATCCATAAACTGATGGTCAGTTTGAGAGGGCGATTCAGATTTTGGAACACATGATGAGATATTGTGTATTGCAGTTTAAATGGAATTTGGATTCTCACTTAGCCTTGATGGAGTTTGCCTACAACAACAGCTATCACTCTAGCATTGGGATGGCTCTTTTTGAGGCACTGTACGGGAGACAGTGCAAGACACACATATGTTGGAATGAAGTAGGTGAGAGAAGATTGTTGATCTGTAGATTGTTGAAATGACAGCGGAAAAGATCAGGCTTATTAAGGAAAGACTTCAGGCATCACAGGACCGCCAGAAAATCTATGCAAACTGGTGAGTCAGGGATCTCGAGTTTGAGGTCGGTGATTGGGTTTTTTTTGAAGTTATTTCCTTGGAAAGGAGTTCTGAGGCTTGGTAGGTGAGGGAAGTTGTGTACTCGTTAGTGGGCCTTATGAGATCACTGAAAGGATAGCCCCAGTGGCCTACAAACTTGCCTTACCCCCAAAGCTTTCTCAGGTCCATGATGTAGTCCATGTTTCCATGCTACGAAAGTATATGTTTGATGAGTCACATGTGCTAGAAGAGCATCCAATTGAGCTGAGGGAAGATTTCAGTTTTGGAAAGAGAAAGTACTATGCAGAAAGACTATTCCCTTGGTTAAGGTTTTGTGGAGGAATCACAATGTGGAAGAAGTCATTTGGGAACCCGAGGCATTGATGTGGGCCCAGTATCCACATCTTTTCCACTAATAGGTACGAAATTCGAGGACGAAATTTCATTAAGGGCGGTGAGTTGTAACGACCCATACGTTTTTACCCTTGAGTTTCAGGGCGGTCCTGGGTTTAATTTTTGTTTGAAAATACTTTTGGAAGTTTTCCTTGGACCATTACATAGGTCTCAAACTCATTAATTAACAGGTGGCGCTCGAAAATCGGAGTCCGTTTGAGGAAGTTACAGATCTAGAACCTTAAAGGGCATTTTGATAATTTTGGAAGTTAGATATTTTAAAAACTCTTCTTTTTCTCCTTTTTTCCAGAGTTTTCCCAACCTTTTCTCTCCTCTCACGACTCTCTCTCTCTCTTTCACTCACTCTCTCTCTTTCACTCAATCTCTCTCTCTCTCTCTCTCTCTCTCTCTCTCCTTCTCGTGAAACCGTGCCAAGACCAAGAACAACCCACCAATTTTCGGCCATTTTGACCCAAACCAACGTGATCACGACCGTCCTCTCAGCCTCACGAACCCATACATACCCTCCTTGAGTTGTGAGGACCTCCGTCGACGACGAATTGAAGCTCAAAAAATTGGCCGTAGCTTCTCTTCTAATTTTTGGCCAACCAAGGTAAGATTTCTCGGTTTTTAGGTTCTTTGGCTGAGTAGATGGATTAGACTATTAGAACGTAGGATTTAGTTGAAAATGGATATTTTAGGGAGCTTTGAACTTCGTCCAAAAATGGTGGAATCCGACTAGCGAGTGGCGACGCTAGTAAGCGAGATGTAACGGGCGAGTACGACCTACAATCGTGCAACCCAAGTGCATAGGCGGGCGTGGCCGCATGTGGGAGGTGAGTGGTAGCGCGTGGAAAGCCTGCGGGCCTTCTGCCGGCGGGTGAGGCTACTCTGAATTTTGAGTGATTCTTTAAAGCGGTGGGTGACGCTGCGTTTTTGAAAGGATTAGCCGACGAAACAATATAAAGTCGAATATGAGTGTGTACCTCAGTTATGTCTGAAATGTGGAAGGCTAACTCATCTTAGCCTGGATTGCACATTTTATCCCTCGAGAGAGGAGGTCTCGGAGTAGTTTGGAAGGTTGAAAACTACTACAATGGATGTGTATAGTATTTGTCCAAAGAATCCTCTCCAGGGTAGGGTGTTTGGATTGGGACCTCTGGCCAGGGCTAGTTGGCCCTCCAAATCTATTTTGAAAGCCTTCATTAGGGAGGTGTATTCCTACTCTCAGGCATTCTTGCGTGAAGTTGAGATGACAGAAGGGGGACTCCGGAGTGATGATGTGTCAGCGGATTTCTTGGGTGTGCATAAACGCAAAATACATGTTGGGGATAAGGGAGGTCAAGCACCAAAGATGGTGGGTGTGCTGGGGACTGCACAGATGGAGGTAATTGGGAATCAACCTATGATCTCATATGGCCTTGTCCAGAGTGACGCAGGGCATGATGCGAGGTTGGCGGAATCTAATGTGATTGGGGGGGCTTCTGGGCCGGGGCTCTTGGCGAAGTGCTAGTGGGGGGGGGGGGGGGGGGGTGGTGCCACCAGGAGAGGAAGTGTCTGTTACAGCTATCACTAAGTCAAAAAATGGGGTTGGGAAGAGATGGGGGTTCAAGGTGGATTCATCTATTGTCTTGGGTGGTTCATTGAAGAAGAAGGCTCGTTCTCCGCCAAAACATGCTTCTCATGTCAGGAGCACTTGATCAAGTTAGAAATTAGGCTCACATTCGAGCGTGAATCCTGTGAAAGGCTCTGGTCCCTGAGCCCATCACGAGTCATCAGTATATTATGCTGGAACGTTCGAGGCCTTGGTAATCCTAGGACACTCTGCAGTCTGAAGTGTCTAATCAAAATGAAGAAGCCATGAGTGGTGTTTTTGATGGAGACTAAGAGCAGTTCAAATAGAGATTTTCCAAAAAAGCCTAGGTGTAAAGGGATGGTTCTCGGTTTGCCGATTGGGGTTGAGTGGAGGTTTGGCCATCCTTTGGTTTGAGGGGTTGGATGTCAGGCTCCGTTCCTACTCTGTTGGGCATATCGATGTGTGGATTACTGGACTAAGTAACCAAGGGATTAGGTTTACTGGATTCTATGGAAATCCTGCCATCTTAATGCGGGGGCAATCTTGGGACCTGTTAAGACGTCTGGCTCATCATTTTGTTGGTCCATGGGTGGTGGCATGGGGCTTTAAGGAAATTCTAAATGTGGGGGAGTATAACGGGCGCAGGTTCAGGCCAATGTCCCAAAGGAACGACTTCAGAGCAGCTTTATAGGATTGTGGTTTGAGCTCTATTTCTTATAAGGGCTACAAGTTTACTTAGTCGAATGGATGGGAGGGCGATGGAAATGTGAAGTTACAACTTGACAGGGTAATGGTTAATGATGGAATGTCGAAATTGTTCCCAGGTATTACTTCCTTTTATCTTTCATCTTTTGTTTCTGATCATTTTTCAGTTCACATTGTGTTTCCTTTTTGAGGAGATGTGGACGAAGATTGATGGTAGTTCGGAGATTGTCAAGAAGGCTTGGGAAGAGGATGGCAGGGTGAGGCAGAAAATTAAGGCTAGCCAAGTTGATCTTCAACAGTGGAATGAACAGACGGTTGGTAATCTACCGAGTCAGATTAAGTGAATTCAGGTTAAGTTAGATGGTCTTCACCTTGAGGCTAATCTGCAGGAGAGGGGCCACCGTCAAACTGTGATGACTAGGGAACTGGATGTACTTCTAGAACGTGAGGAAATGTTGTGGAAACAGAGGGCCAGGATCGACTGGATCAAGTTTGGGGACTAAAACACGAAATTTTTTCATGGGGTGGCAGAATAGAGGGGAGGGCAGAATATTATAAAGGGAGTGTGGGACTCAGACCTCCAGTGGTGTCAATCTGAGATGGCAATAGGTAGGGTGTTATGTGATTACTTCATATAGCTATTGACAACATCGGATCCTTCTGATTTTTTGGGGATGTTGCAAGCTGTTATGCCGAGAGTTACTGAGGAGAAAAATGTCAGCCTGCAACAGCCTTTTAGGCGTGATGAGGTTGAGAAGGCTTTATTTATGTTGTCACCTACAAAAGCCCCCGGTATTGATGGTATGCCAGTTGTGTTTTACTAAACCTACTGGGCTATTGTGGGGGATGATGTTTCCAAGCTATGCCCATAGGTTCTTAATGAGGGAGCAAGCATGGAGGATATTAATCAAACTCTGATTGCTTTGATTCCTAAAGTTCAGTGCCCAACTAAGGTGACGGAGTTTAGACCTATTAGTTTATGTTCGGTGCTCTATAAGTTCATTTCCAAAACACTGGTCAGTCTTTTGAAGACTACTATGCCAGCTATAATTTATGAGTACCAGAGTGCTTTTGTCCCAGCTCGGTTGCTATCTGATAACATTATTGTTGCATTTGAAAGTGTCCATGCAATCAAAAAGCGGGGAGGCTCTAATTTGAAGAAGATGATATTAAAGTTAGACAAGTCTAAAGCGTACGATAGGGTTGAGTAGATTTTTGTGGAGCAAAGGATGAAACGGTTGTGGTTTTGTGAGAACTGGGTTGGTCTTGTGATGCGTTGAATAACTTCTGTATCTTACTTAGTGAAGGTTAACGGGTCTATAGTTGGTCCTATATCTCCTCAACGTGGGCTTTGGCAGGGAGATCCTCTATCTCCATATTTGTTTTTGTGCTGTGCCGAGGGTTTATCTGCACTATTATCTTAGACTCAGACCCAAAAAGCATACATGGGGTGAAAGTGGCTCCGCGGACACCACCGTTAACTCACCCCTTTTTTGCAGATGACATCTTACTGTTTTGAGCTGCTCATTTGGGTGAATGTTAGTCTCTTCTTGGGGTGCTTCGATGTTATAAGAGAGTATCTGGGCAACAAATAAATTTTTGAAAAGTTTGCTTCTAGCTTTAGTCCCAAAACTGACCCAATTTCCATGTGTTTGATCTCATCTATGTTGGGAGTTCGACTGGTTGATTTTCATGAAAGTATTTGGGTCTATCAACCCTATCCTAAAGGAGTAAGAGGAAAATGTTTGGGTCATTTAACGATGTTAGTCAAACTAAACTTAAAGGGAGGAATTCTAAGTTGCTCTTGGCAGCCGGGAAAGAGGTTCTAATAAAGGTTGTGGCCCAAGCTCTTCCTACTTATACTTTGAGTGTGTTTCAGCTGCCTTAATCCTTATGTGCTAGGTTCTCTACAGCAGTTGCATGCTACTGGTGGGGGAATGCGGGGCGGTGAGGCATTCATTAGATGCACTGGCAGAATCTTTGCAAGCCTAAGTCACTTGGCGGGATGGGATTAAAATATTTTGAGTTTTTCAGTCAGGTAATGGTGGCTAAGTAGGCTTGGCGCTTGCTGGAGAAATCGAAATCTATGGTGTCTAAGCTTTTGAAGGCGCGTTATTACCCTGATGGGGATTTTGTTAATGCTAGTCTGGGTTCCTCTCCTTCCTTAATCTGGCGGGCAATTTTATGGGGTAGGGATGTCATCAAAGAGGGCATCATGTGCTGGGTAGGTTCGGGACAAAATATTAGGATTTTTCATGATAAGTGGGTGCCCAATCTGAACTCTCTCCATCCAAGGTACACAGGTCGGCATCACTATGAGGCTAGATTTTATGAGTTGATTTCTGAGGCAGGTAAGTGGAATATGGCTCTTCTTAACAATTTGTGTTGTGAGGAAGAACTTTTGGCTATTTTAAAGGTGGCTTTAGGCATGGTGCTCAGATGTATTGATGGGGTATATTGGGGTTTCACCAAAGAATGGCCAATACAATGTTAAATTTAGTTATAGAGTGGCCCGTACTCTTGCCGCTAGAGGAGATGGAGGTGGAGCTAGTACTTCTAATAAAAGTAAGTTGGTTCAGTTCTGGAAGCAAGTGTGGAGTCTACAAGTGCCAGGTAAAGTTAAACTTTTTGTGTGGAGAGCATGTCATGATATATTACCTATTGCAGTGAACCTTTGCAAAAGAAAGCTTTTTCCTTCTCCCATATGCTCTTGGTGTGGGAGGGGGATTGAAGATGTGGTTCCTGCGGTTTGGAAAAGTAAAATGTTTTCGAGGTTCCTGCTGTGCACTTTCAGCTTTGATTATAATGGGGCAGGCTTTGCTGACTTTTTTAAGGTTGCCAGTTCAGTTTTGAGAGGTGGGAAGCTGGAAGAACTAATGTGGGGGTGCAGGGAGGTGTGGTATTTAAGGAGCAAGTCCATTCACAATCAAGATCCTCAGAGCTTGGGTGTGGTTGCTAAGAACCTGCTGCATACTCAGGAGTTGTTTCGAAAGCATTCTGGCTGTACCCTGACTATGGCCACCCCTGCTCAGGTTAGATGGAAGAAACCTCCCCTCTATGGTTTAAAACTGAATTGTGATGGTTCTACAGGAAAAATAGGAACATCAAGGGGTGTGGGAGGTGTTATTCGAGACCACAAGGTGCTTTTGTGGGGGGTTTCTCGGCTACAGCCCTACCAGGCCTTGAGGCTGAAGCCATGGAGCTGGTGGCAGTGTGTTACAGCCTTCAATTGGTGATGCATATGGGTTTGGGAGGTGCCCAACTTGAAGTTGACTCCCAGCTGGCTGTAGTAGTGTTGTAGGACGTGGGAAGTTGTTGTAGTCGGTTAGGGGTGTTAGTTTGTAACGACCGACCCTCCGTCTCCCACTCGGGGTCCCTAGGAAGCATCGATACGTTATGGCCACCGGGAATCCTCCCAAAGCGAAGCCCCTGGTGCCGCTGGGAATCCTCCCAAAGCGCACACCAGCCCAAAGGTATTGTTACCATGGTCCCATTCGACATCCCCCTGTCTGCAGCCACTGAGGATCGAACCATGGACCAAGGCTTTTTATTCCACTCAAGGTGGACACCTTTCACCAATTGAGTGGAATAAAAAGCCTTGGTCCATGGTTCGCTCAATTGGTGAAAGGTGTCCACCTTGAGTGGAATAAAAAGCCTTGGTCCATGGTTCGATCCTCAGTGGCTGCAGACAGGGGGATGTCGAATGGGACCTTGGTAACAATACCTTTGGGCTGGTGTGCGCTTTGGGAGGATTCCCGGCCGCACCAGGGGCTTCACTTTGGGAGGATTCCCGGCGGCCATAACGTATCGATGCTTCCTAGGGACCCCGAGTGGGAGACGGAGGGTCGGTCGTTACAAAAAAGGTGCCTTTTATATTGGGGGTTCACCAGTTCACCCACACAAGGAGTCCCTCCCGGATCCTGGTCCCCTCAAATCGGTATTGTTATACCAGTCCTGCTTCGCAACCCTCCTTAGGTCTGCAACCCTCAGGGTTCGAACTCAGGATCTGGCCTTTTATTCCTCCCAAGGAGGACGCCTTTCACCAATTGAGCTGCATTGTAACAACCCAGAATTTTAATTATTGGGTTTACCCAATTATTTTTGTAAAATGACGATTTTACCCTTGGTCGGTAAAGGGCATGGAAATCAAGTTTTGTTTCGGAACTTATTAGGCGGTGTTTCGGGTACCGTTGCGTAGGTCTCGAACTCACGACTTTGTAGACAGGCGGCACGCAGGAAACGGGGTTCGCGTACGAAGGTTATGGGTCTAGATGTGCAAGGGCATTTTGGTAATTTTGATTTGAGAGAAGATACTTTAACCCCAATCATTTTACATCTTCATTTACATCTTAACTTCATCTTCATTCTTGACACTCATCTCTCTCTCTCTAAAAGATAAACACAAAACCATCGAACCCATGCGAAACAAAAACACCCGAAAAACCCATAAAGTCAACTTTGGATTCAAGGCTTTAGCTTCCAGTTTTGATCAACTAATCGTATTCTACTCCTTTCCACGATCACTACAGTACCAACCATCGAAGGAGAGGACCACGGGGGAAGCCGAACCGAGTATAGGAAGTTTCGGATCTTCCGATCAATTTTTCGGCTTACACAGGTATGTGTTTGATGTTTTTAGGTTATATTTGGATTCCTGGGTTCGGAAATAGGGGATTCCGGCGGAAACCAGACGGCGGCGCTGGTAGCCGGTCGTCTTCTCCGGCGAGTCACCGGTAACCGGTCGGGTCGAATTGAACCAGTCGGGTTGAGTGAATCAGTCAGGTCGAGTTGGACCGGGTCAGGTTGAGCCGGGCCGGGTTGGACCGGTCCAGGCGCGTGAACACTATAGCAGGCGCGTGAGGGCGCGTGGGCGCGTGTGCCGACCTTCCGGCGGCGCGTGGGGCCTAGTCTGAGTTCACGGCGACGCGTGGTAACTAGTTTTCGACGTTCCGAATCTGTTGATACAGGTTTCAGGTTGATCGGACGTCGTTTAGAGGTCATTTTGGGAAATCCCAGCGGTAATGGTTGACCTTATTAGCGGTTTTTGAGCTCGGAAAGTCAAGGTAGTTGGGTCATTATTGTGCATGTGTTCCATGGGCTAGAGCGTCCATGAATTTTGGGTTGGATGATGTTTGTGAATGGACTTTTGTTTTATAAACTGAAATGCATGCATCAAAATATCTTTGTTTAAATACTGTTATGTATTGTGGCATTGAATTTCTGGATTTTAGAAATGATTACTAGACATATGTTTTCCACTATGTCAGTTAAAGTGTGATTTGAGAAATATCATGGGTTTTGGACTCGGTTTTGATATCATTTTGACGTGGAAATTATTGAGTCCATGATTTAGGTTTTGACCCGGATGTAAGAGTTTATCGGATTTGGCCATATATTTTAGGGCGGCCAGGACCCGGGACTAGGATCCGTTATTAGCGGTGAATCCGGTGAACCTCCAAGATAAACACATTTGAGGAGGACCAGGACCCGGGACTAGGATCCGTTATTAGCGGTGAACCCGGTGAACCTCCAATATAATTTATTACCGATATGATAGCCGAAGGTTATACCGGCTGATGATATGATATGATAGTCGAGGATACTTGCCGACTGATATGATATGATGGCCGAAGGTTATACCGGCTGATGATATGATATGATAGTCAAGGATACTTGCCGACTGATATGATATGATAGCCGAAGGTTATACCGGCTGATGATATGATATGATAGTCGAGGATACTTGCCGACTGATGTGATATGATAGCCGAAGGTTATACCGGCTGATGATATGATATGATAGTCGAGGATACTTGCCGACTGATGTGATATGATAGCCGAAAGTTATACCGACTGATGATATGATATGATAGTCGAGGATACTTTCCGACTGATATGATATGATAGCCGAAGATTATACCGGCTGATGATATGATATGATAGTCGAGGATACTTGCCGACTGATGTGATATGATAGCCGAAGGTTATACCGACTGATGATATGATATGATAGTCGAGGATACTTGCCGACTGATGTGATATGATAGCCGAAGGTTATACCGGCTGATGATATGATATGATAGTCGAGGATACTTGCCGACTGATATGATATGATAGCCGAAGGTTATACCGGCTGATGATATGATTTGATAGTCGAGGATACTTACCGACTGATGTGATATGATAGCCGAAGGTTATACCGGCTGATGATATGATATGATAGTCGAGGGATATGCCGACTGATGTGATATGATAGCCGAATGTTATACCGGCTAATGATATGATATGATAGTTGAGGGATATGCCGACTGATGGGATATGGTAGCCGAATGTTATACTGGCTGATGATACGATATGATAGTCGAGGGATATGCCGACCTATGTGATATGGTAGCCGAATGTTATGCTGGCTGAGGATACGATATGATAGCTGAGGATATTTTCGGCTCTAATATGATTTGACGACGATTGTCATGGGCTTAATCAGCCTATGGGCTTAATCAGCCTATGAAAATACTTCGTCATCCGGGTCTGTGGGTTGGTGTGGGCGGTGACCCAGAGTGACGAATTATTGTTGGTTCACAAGTATCTGACTAGTCGGTTGTCTTGTGGTATTCCAGTAGAGATGTCAGCAGTGTCTGACCTACTAACATTTGGTGTCATAGGGTATTCCTATTTGAACCACCACTATTCAGAGGTCTTGGCTTTGACCTGTATACTATCCTGAGTCTGACAGGTAGGAGTGGTCAGTAAGTACAGAGGTTCTGTCGGGAACCCTGTAAGGTTTAATAAAAATTATTTAAGAACAAGGGGTATTTCTGGTATTTAAAATTTGATGTAAAAGAGCTGTCAGACGGGATAAGGGTTCTTTCCGGGTTTCGAGGGAAAATTCGGGAAGGGTCCTTTCATAGTTAGTGATGCTAGTTGGCTAGTGAAACAAGCATGGGTTACTCATGTACTGTTTCAGAGCAGAGAAGGGAATGTTGCAGCGCATTTGTTTGCTAAGGTTGGACTGCATGATCAGGTCAGAATGCATTGGTTCGATTCGGCTATTCCATGGCCAGAGGCAGTGATTGCTGCAGAGATGGATTAGAGCGGTACTAAGGTGCATGGTCATATTCTATTTCATATTGTTTCGCCGGCTCATCCTTACAAAAACGCAGCGTCACCCACTGCTTTAAAGAATCACTCAACTTTAGAGTACCCCTAGTATGCGGTTTTGGGCTCAAGCCCGGTTTTATGAATTTTGGCTTCGGCCTAATATACGGTTCTGGGCTCAAGCCCAAGATTTTGGATTTACGAATTTTGGACTTCGGCCTGGGTTTTCGATGATTTTCATCTTAGGCTAGGTATGTGGATTTCGGCTCTAATATGATTTGACGACGATTGTCATGGGCTTAATTAGCCTAGGGGCTTAATCAGCCTATGAAAATACTTCGTAATCCGGGTCAGTGGGTTGGTGTGGGCGGTGACCCAGAGTGACGAATTATTGTCGGTTGTCTTGTGGTATTCCAGTAGAGGTGTCAGCAGTGTCTGACCTATTGACATTTGGTGTCATAGGGTATTCCTATTTGAACCACCACTATTCCGAGGTCTTGGCTTTGACCTGTATACTATCCTGCGTCTGACAGGTATGAGTGGTTAGTAAGTACAGAGGTTCTATCGGGAACCCTGTAAGGTTTAATAAAAATTATTTAAGAACAAGGGGTATTTCTGGTATTTAAAATTAGAGGTAAAAGAGCTGTCAGACGGGATAAGGGTTCTTTCCGGGTTTCGAGGGAAAATTCGGGAAGGTTCCTTACAAGTGGTATCAGAGCACTAGGTTAAATTCCTGTAGACCGTACATTTAGTGCACAAGTGAAATTTTGGTATTAATGATTTAGAGCTTCTTTTCAGCATATAATGCCTCCGAGACGTGAGTTCCGACAACGGTCGGGGAATGGTGGAGATGACCATGAACCTGCAGTGGAGCCTGATTTGAGGCAGACACTGGAACAGCTGGGTCAGACTTTAGCTTCTGTACTCCAGGATAGGGCTTCTCATGAAGTCTCTGATATCGAGAGAGCCCAAAGACTGGGGGCGACGATATTTATGGACGAGTCTAGCCCAGATGAGGTTGAGGAGTGGATTACTCGCATGGAGCGGGTGTTTTTGATTATGAGATGTCCTCTAGGGGACAGAGTTCTGTTGGCCCATTTGCATACAGTCTACCTACCGTTGCTGGTAGAGTTCCGTAGAGCAGGGATTGTACTGGACATGGATGGCCAAGGGGCTTTGTTGGTTAGTTTCCATGTGAGGCCTGTTCTGATTGATCGGATTATTGAGGCTCAACTCCAGGATCCTACATTGTGCATTATTAGGATAGAGTTGGAGGCTGGAAACAGGCAGGACTATGCGGTTAGGGATGATGGAGCATTGGTTAAGGATGGACGGTTGTGCGTACCGAATGAGCTGGAGCTAAAGAGAGAAATTCTTGATGAGGCTCATAGTTTGGCTTACGCTATGCATCCAGGAAGTACCAAGATGTATCATACCCTAAGGAAACACTATTGGTGGACTGGGATGAAAAGAGAAATTGCTGAGTTTGTGAGTAAATGCTTGACATATCAGCAAGTGAAAGCGGAGAGGCAGAAACCCTATGGGACACTGCAACCATTACCTATCCCAGAATGGAAGTGGGATCACCTTATGATGGATTTTGTGTATAACTTCCAAGGACACGGAAGGGACATGATGGGATATGGGTAATTTTTGATAGACTTACGAAGTCTGCACATTTCTTGCTAGTGCGAGAAGATTTTCGGATGAGTCGGTATGCCAAATTGTTCGTGGATGAGATCATACGGCTGCATGGGACTCCAGAGTCTATTGTTTCGTACAGGGATCCTAGGTTTACCTCCAGGTTTTGGCGGAGTTTGCAGAAGGTTTTTGGAACTACATTGCATTTCAGTACAACCTTTCCGAATCAGACGGATGGTCAGTCAGAGAGAACAATCCAGGTTTTGGAGGATATGATGAGGGCTTGTGTACTACAGTTTAAAGAGAACTGGGATTCACACTTGTCTCTGATGGAATTTTCATATAATAACAGTTACCAGTCGAGTATTGGGATGTCTCCTTTCGAGGCACTGTATGGGAGGCAGTGCAGGACACCTTTGTGTTGGAGTGAAATAGGTGAAAGGAGACTGTTAACACCCGAGTTGGTGGATTTGACTGAGGAAAAGATTAGAATCATCAGAGAAAGGTTGAAAACTGCCCAGGATCGCCAGAAGAGCTATGCAGACCGTCGAACCAGAGACCTTGAGTTTGAGGTAGGTGACTGGGTGTTCTTGAAACTATCTCCCTGGAAAGGAGTGGTACGTTTTGGTAGACGAGGAAAACTGAGTCCTCGCTACATTGGTCCGTATGAGATTTTGGAGAGGATAGGACCAGTGGCATATCGTATTTCTTTACCCTCGGAATTATCCAGAGTTCATGATGTCTTTCATGTATCTTTCCTCCGGAAATATTTGTTTGATGAGTCTCATGTGTTGGAAGAGCAACCACTTGAGCTGAAGGACGATATGACGTTTGAGGAGCAATCGGTGCAAATTCTGGATTGGAAGGAAAAGGTACTTCGCAGAAAGACTATTCCTCTAGTTAAAGTGTTGTGGAGGAATCATAACGTGGAGGAGGCCACGTGGGAAACCGAGGAACTAATGCGGGCACAATATCCTCATTTGTTCCATGGTTAGGAATGAATTTCGAGGACGAAATTTCTTAAGGGGGGTAGATTGTAACAACCCGAAATTTTAATTATTGGGTTTACGCAATTATTTTTGTAAAATGACGATTTTACCCTTGGTCGGTAAAGGGCATGGAAATCAAGTTTTGTTTCGGAACTTATTAGGCGGTGTTTCGAGTACCGTTGTGTAGGTCTCGAACTCACGAGTTCGTAAACAGGCGGCACGCAGGAAACGGGGTTAGTGTACGAAGGTTATGGGTCTAGATGTGCAAGGGCATTTTGGTAATTTTGATTTGAGAGAAGATATTTTAACCCCAATCATTTTACATCTTCATTTACATCTTAATTTCATCTTCATTCTTAACACTCATCTCTCTCTCTCTAAAAGATAAACACAAAACCATCGAACCCGTGCGGAAAAAAAAAACACCCCAAAAACCCATAAATTCAACTTTGGATTCAAGGTTTTAGCTTCCAGTTTTGATCAACTAATCGTATTCTACTCCTTCCCATGATCACAACAGTACCAACCATCGAAGGAGAGGACCACGGGGGAAGCCGAACCGAGTATAGTAAGTTTCGGATCTTCCGATCGATTTTCCGGCTTATACAGGTACGTGTTTGATGTTTTAAGGTCATATTTGGATTCATGGGTTCGAGTAGATAGATTTAGACATACAATTTGTGAAAAATGGTTGAGTTTTGAGGAAGTTGTAAAGCTTGGAGTTTCGGTCGGAAATGGGGGATTCCGGCGGAAACCAGACGGCGGCGCCGGTAGCCGGTCGTCTTCTCCGGCGAGTCACCGGTAACCAGTCAGGTCGAGTTGAACCGGTCGGGTTGAGTGAACCGGTCAGGTCGAGTTGGACCGGGTCAGGTTGAGCCGGACCGAGTTGGATCGGTCCAGGCGCGTGAACACTGTAGCAGGCGCGTGACCGGCGTGTGAGTGCGCGTGGGCGCGTGTGCCGACCTTCCGGTGGCGCGTGGCGGCGCGTGCGGCCGAGTCTGAGGTCACGGCGACGCGCGGTAACTAGTTTTCGACGTTCCGAATCTATTGGTACATGTTTCAGGTTGATCGGACGTCGTTTAGAGGTCATTTTGGGCAATCCCAGTGGTAATGGTTGACCTTATTAGTTGGTTTTGAGCTCGGAAAGTCAAGATAGTTGGGTCATTATTGTGCATGTGTTCCTTGGGCTAGAGCGTCCATGAATTTTGGGCTCGATGATGTTTGTGAATGGACTTTTGTTTTATAAACTGAAATGCATGCATCAAAATATCTTTGTTTAAATACTGTTATGTATTGTGGCATTGAATTTCTGGATTTTAGAAATTATTACTAGACATATGTTTTCCACTATTTCAGTTAAAGTGTGATTTGAGAAATATCATGGGTTTTGGACTCGGTTTTGATATCATTTTGACGTGGAAATTATTGAGTCCATGATTTGGGTTTTGACTCGGATGTATGAGTTTATTGGATCTGGCCATATATTTGAGGGAGGCCAGGACCCGGGACTAGGATCTGTTATTAGCGGTGAACCCGGTGAACCTCCAAGATAAACACATTTGAGGAGGACCAGGACCCGGGACTAGGATCCGTTATTAGCGGTGAACCCGGTGAACCTCCAACATAATTGATTACCAATATGATAGCCGAAGGTTATACCGGCTGATGATATGATATGATAGTCGAGGATACTTGCCGACTGATATGATATGATTGCCGAAGGTTATACCGGCTGATGATATGATATGGTAGTCGAGGATACTTGCCGACTGATATGATATGATGGCCGAAGGTTATACCGGCTGATGATATGATATGATAGTCGAGGATACTTGTCGACTGATATGATATGATAGCCGAAGGTTATACCGGCTGATGATATGATATGATAGTCGAGGATACTTGCCGACTGATATGATATGATAGCCGAAGGTTATACCGGCTGATGATATGATATGATAGTCGAGGATACTTGCCGACTGATGTGATATGATAGCCGAAGGTTATACCGGCTGATGATATGATATGATAGTCGAGGATACTTGCCGACTGATATGATATGATAGCCGAAGGTTATACCGGCTGATTATATGATATGATAGTCGAGGATACTTGCCGACTGATGTGATATGATAGCCGAAGGTTACACTGGCTGATGATATGATATGATAGTCGAGGATACTTGCCGACTGATATGATATGATGGCCGAAGGTTATACCGGCTGATGATATGATATGATAGTCGAGGATACTTACCGACTGATGTGATATGATAGCCGAAGGTTATACCGGCTGATGATATGATATGATAGTCGAGGATACTTGCTGACTGATGTGATATGAGAGCCGAAGGTTATACCGGCTGATGATATGATATGATAGTCGAGGATACTTGCCGACTGATATGATATGACAGCCGAAGGTTATACCGGCTGATGATATGATATGATAGTCGAGGATACTTGCCAACTGATATGATATGATAGCCGAAGGTTATACCGGCTGATGACATGATATGATAGTCGAGGATACTTGCCGACTGATGTGATATGATAGCCGAAGGTTATACCGGCTGATGATATGATATGATTATCGAGGATACTTGCCGACTGATGTGATATCATAGTACAGAGAGTTGTGATACAGGACTAGCACACCCCAAGGGATACCCTAGTGGCTAGGGATATGATAGTCGAGGGATATGCCGACTGATGTGATATGATAGCCGAATGTTATACCGGCTGATGATACGATATGATAGTCGAGGGATATGCCGACTGATGGGATATGGTAGCCGAATGTTATACTGGCTGATGATACGATATGATAGTCGAGGGATATGCCGACCTATGTGATATGGTAGCCGAATGTTATGCTGGCTGAGGATACGATATGATAGCTGAGGATATTTTCGGCTCTAATATGATTTGACGACGATTGTCATGGGCTTAATCAGCCTATGGGCTTAATCAGCCTATGAAAATACTTCGTCATCCGGGTCTGTGGGTTGGTGTGGGCGGTGACCCAGAGTGACGAATTATTGTTGGTTCACAAGTATCTGACTAGTCGGTTGTCTTGTGGTATTCCAGTAGAGATGTCAGCAGTGTCTGACCTACTAACATTTGGTGTCATAGGGTATTCCTATTTGAACCACCACTATTCAGAGGTCTTGGCTTTGACCTGTATACTATCCTGAGTCTGACAGGTAGGAGTGGTCAGTAAGTACAGAGGTTCTGTCGGGAACCCTGTAAGGTTTAATAAAAATTATTTAAGAACAAGGGGTATTTCTGGTATTTAAAATTTGATGTAAAAGAGCTGTCAGACGGGATAAGGGTTCTTTCCGGGTTTCGAGGGAAAATTCGGGAAGGGTCCTTTCATAGTTAGTGATGCTAGTTGGCTAGTGAAACAAGCATGGGTTACTCATGTACTGTTTCAGAGCAGAGAAGGGAATGTTGCAGCGCATTTGTTTGCTAAGGTTGGACTGCATGATCAGGTCAGAATGCATTGGTTCGATTCGGCTATTCCATGGCCAGAGGCAGTGATTGCTGCAGAGATGGATTAGAGCGGTACTAAGGTGCATGGTCATATTCTATTTCATATTGTTTCGCCGGCTCATCCTTACAAAAACGCAGCGTCACCCACTGCTTTAAAGAATCACTCAACTTTAGAGTACCCCTAGTATGCGGTTTTGGGCTCAAGCCCGGTTTTATGAATTTTGGCTTCGGCCTAATATACGGTTCTGGGCTCAAGCCCAAGATTTTGGATTTACGAATTTTGGACTTCGGCCTGGGTTTTCGATGATTTTCATCTTAGGCTAGGTAGGTGGATTTCGGTTCAATTTTCAAGGTCACACTACCACTTTCACATATGTACCAATCCCGGTTATTATTTTTTCCAGCCACGTTCGGTTTGAGGATTCACTCACTACACATGATGTTGATGTATTTTCCGCCATGTGCTCGTCGAGGTTATTTCTTCGACATATGACGTTGAGGTACTTTTCCGTCATACGCTCGTCAAGGCTATCTACACGTAGTACAAGTTTTTAGCTGCATATTGTTGAGGTATTTTCGGATATGCATGTCTAGTGAGTTGTTCCCTAGGTTGGACCTCTCAGTTCCCTAGCCATTGCTTTGAGGCATTTTCAGTAATGGTTAGATGGCACGTCCCTGTGTTGGACTGCTCTACCGATACATTAGGAGATGGTGGGGTATTTTTATATGGTGTTGTGTGTCCATTTTTTTCTTTCGATTATAAGCTCCTTCGAGGAGAATTTTCAAAGCATGGATGTAGACCACGAGGTGCTTACTTTACAAAGATTTCCATGGGTCCCACCGGGGTTTTTATGAAAAAGGCTTTTTCGGTAAGTTCTTTCGTATTCTTATTTATTTAGTTAATTATGTAAAAAGGATTTTAAATTATGCATGCATGGTTTCTAATTACGAAGGAGAATTTATGCTTTCCTTGGAAATTGTGTTGTTAAACTATTCTTTTTGTCCACTCACACTTTTATTTTGTTTTGCTTCCCTTCCATGCCATTGAGTACCACGAGGATACATCCTTAGGTGGAGGCATCATCTTTTTGCTACGGTACTACTACGTAGAACCATGTGGGATTTATAAATTTTACTTTTAAATATAGTTGCTCTGATGATCCTTTGCGTTTATTTGTTGAGATGTTAAATGGTTTTGTTGGATTTGGTTTTATCTTGACTGTTTGGATTATTGGTTTTAGTTATTTGAATCCTTCGTCTGACGGGTGAAAGTTGGTTTAACCCATTTACAGGGTATATTCTGCCAAATTTTCGGTAGAATTCTCTTAACGTTTTGGTTGGTAGTGTGAGGGTATTTCTAGAATTGTTTGAGTTTTCAGGTGCTGTCAAACTGAAGCAGGGCTTCTCACAGATTTCGAAGGGAAAATTCGGGAGGGGTTATGTCATTTCGTGTCATTCGAGAACTCTTTAGTGGTATTTCTTGTAGATTGCTCTTTTTTCCATTAAGGTGAAATTTTTACTACCCGTAGTTGTAATTGGGTCTTGAGAACCCTTGAACTGTTGCATTGTGTTAGATTGCATTTTCCCTTGCAAGTGGATTATTAGGTTTTAACAAATTTAGAAGGGAAACTTTGCCGAAGTTTCGGTACGAGTCGAACTTAATGGTTGTGTCTTTTATCCGTAAAAAGATGGTTGTTTAGGTGGTTTTAACATATGATTTGTGTTGAGCCCCCTTTCGGGGCTTTGTCCGGTTTTCGATGGAAAACCTAGGGTGGATCCTAACACCTCCATACTCATTTTAGACTCAAATTTCCACCCCCAAACTTAAAACTTATATAAATATTGTTTTAATGCTAAATTGTTTTTTATTAAATTTTGTTTTGTGTTAGTTTTTGTTTAGAGCAGCGTAATTTAATTTTATGAGCATTTTAAAGTAAAAAAAGTTAAATTTCGAAAACATAATTTTGGGTGGGTTATTCAACAAAATGATGATATTTATATAATTTTAGGATAAGTTTTGATGTCATCTGAAATAAATAACCGAGTTTAATTATTTTGACCATCAGATTTAAATTTGGGCCGTTGAATCTTTCTTTTACTGTTAATATACTGAAAACAATTCTGGACCGTCCGATTTGAGTTTAAAACAAAAAACTACAAACTTGACTGTTGATTTCCGATGGCCATTTAATCTGGGCCTTCAATTTGCGCTTATATCCAGTGGAGAAGCATGGGATCCCGGCCTCCGATAAAGACAAAAAGAAAGTGGCCTTGACTACGTGATGGGCTTGTTTGAATTTCTGAATTGTGGGTCCATTATGGGCCACATAATTTTCCAGTCCAACTATGGCAGAGAGGGAGGAGAACGACAACATCATGGCAATGCGGTCGGTCGTTCCGGCAAGCGTTATTGTTTTTGAGCTTTGAAGTTCATTATTTGATTTTTAAATTTGATTTCAATATGTAAAATTAAATGATAAATTCTCATGTAAGAAGTTAAATCCATGAAAAATTTTGTGTAGAAGTACCATGAGCTGACGTGGTGGTACATTACTGTTCTGCCCAAAAAATGGCAACAGCGGGCTCGGGGTCGCCTCCGGTGGATCTCCATCGAAATCTGGGCAGGGAGAGGGAACGGGCTTGTGTGGGTTTCTCTTAGTGATCAGTGGTGTGGACTATATGGATGAGTTGGGTTGAAAGCTATGGACTAAGGGGCCTTTGAGATACGATCCTTCCCTAGATGGGCTGACCAGGAAGCAAGTAGGTCTTAGCTGCTTTCAAAGTAGGCGTGCCACTAGTAGAGATTGCTACTAGACAGTTTAGAGATGGGTGCTGTTTGCGGCCCAAGAACCTTTCTTTCAATCAAGTGATTGTGAGAGGGAACGGGCTTGTGTGGGTTTCTCTTAGTGATGAGTGGTGTGGACTATGTAGATGAGTTGGGTTGAAAGCTATGGACTAAGGGGCCTTTGAGTTACGGTCCTTCCCTAGATGGGCTGACCAGGAAGCAAGTAGGTCTTAGCTGCCTTCAAAGTAGGCGTGCCACTAGTAGAGATTGCTACTAGACAGTTTAGAGATGGGTGCCGTTTGCGGCCCAAGAACTTTTCTTTCAATCAAGTGATTGTGAGGTAAGGGAGCAAATAACTTGCGTTGATCTTTTCTATGCCTTCTTCTTAATGTATCCAAGGACTTTAATAAATTTTCTTTCCAGTCTAGTCCAAGTTCATGTGACTTCCAAGATGCTCATGTTAGCAGATTGTTATTTAGTTAATTGGCAGTTAGATATGCGGGTTTCCTTAAGTCGGGATGATAGTATTGACCAAAACACATAGATGGTTTTAAGACTTAGAGGCAGCCATAAAACACATTGGTTGGTATATTCCGAACACTTAACTCTCCTTAAGAAAATCCGTTATATTGCGATGAAAGTAAAGTACAAATACTGAAAGAGTAAATGTGTCAGTATTGAAATGCAGAAAGTAAATTACAAGTGTTGTAAGTAAATTATTTCTTTTGTAATCAAGCCTTAGGGAGGCACAATCTTCTAGAAATCATCAACTGAATGAACATCAGTCGGAATCATGTCATAGGTTGGCAGAGCATTCGAGAGACGTTGAGACGTCGAAGGTTAAGTGTCTGGATGTCTCAAAGACTGATTTGAGTGGCAGTCGGGATGAGGTGAGTGGTTGGTGATCTTCAAGACTAACTTGGGAAGCAGTCGGATGAAGGAAAGCCTTGTATTCTTGGTTTAAGAACTGAGAGAGGGGTTGAGGAGAGAACTGAATCTTGATCCTGGATCGAAGAAACAGGTTGTGCCTAAAGATGTGAGCCTTTGAACAATGAAACTTTTGAGGGTTTGCAATTGTTTTGAAATTGATTGAGTTTGATCAATTTTTTTGTTTGATTGATTGATTGGTTGTCCTTTGAGAAGAAGGCTTCTTCTCCATTTATAGGCGGTGAGGGGTTGATCTGGCTTGCCATGTAGACCTCTGTGGGGGCCCATGCTGCAGTTGGCTTCTCGCAAAGATCCCCTTTGCCTCCTTATCCTTTATGCGCGTCAGAACCGACATACCGCTCCAAGTGGACGCTATTGGGTTGAACGTTGTGAATTGGGCATTAAATTTGGATGGCCATTTGCTTTGGCCAGAGGCGGAATTTTTTTGGGTGTAAACATTGCCCCCTGAATTTGAAATGTTTTAATTTTAGAACAATTTAAATTCAACATGACCCTACCTCTGCGACTTCGTCGGTTCCACTCCTTGTGTTTTTTGGCGGTTAAGCTATAGTTCCTCTTGCTTCTTGCCATTTCAACTGTAAATCTTGCTTCGGTTTTTCTATTTCCACACTGTTCCGTTTAGAAAACATGGCTCCTAAACTTGTCCTAAGGTGAAGATACAGGGAGGATCCTTCCGATCTCCTAATTCCAGAACCCACTGCTACTACTCCATGGATATGTGGTATGGGTTTTGAAGAACATGCAGTTGTTTCTCGAGACGTTCTATCGTCTCATGAGAACGTTGGTGGTGTTATCTGCGACCCTTGTTTTTTGATTGATTCAAACTGCCATTTTGCTTTGGGTCCTTGCTGGAAAAGCCCTATTTCGACCAACGCGGCATCTCTCAGTGCCCACCTTAAGAAGTTTCAAGCTCTTCCAATGTACCAGTGGCGGCCGTTCCTGTGGGAGAAGCTTCGTTCAGATTGGGGGAACTTTTCCCCCTCAGTGAATGATATGAGTTTTGCCAATCTCTGGACTTTATGGGTTCATAGGATGCAACGATTGTACCCTAGCGAACTGGAGTAATGGAATTCATCATTTGGTAAGCCTCTCCACCATCTCCATTTCTTGTGGTTTTAATCTTGTTAGTACTGTGATGTGCTTTTGGAATAGTAGCACGAATACTTTCGACTTTCGTGTGGGGCCAATGACTCTGAGTCTTTTAGATATGGCTGTCTTGTTCAGATTATCTTGATCTGGGAATATTGCCGATTTCACCATTTCCTTTCAATCTTGCCCAGGTATATACCCCGATCCCTCAATTGTTAGATTACATCCACAAGTTCCCACTTTGTTCTCCCTTTCTCAATTTTGACTACATTCTGCCCTTTTAACAGTGATGGACAATTTAGGGCTGAGGATGATTTTGGGGATTTGGGTTTTGAGGGGCCATATATGGGATCCACCTTTGAAAAGATCCAATTTTACCGATTCTAGTTAGACTGGTTTGTATTCCCCAATGCCATGAGAAGGTCGATAGCGGAATGGATTCACTTGTCTGAGGCTTTGGCTTCTTGTTCTAACATAGCCATTGGACCTGTAGTCCTGGCTCAATTGTATAGTCTCTTGCGCTTTATCACTTGTCAGCCTGTAAGACCTTTTCCCTTGAATGGCCCACTCTAGACAGTTCGAGTATGGCTCAATTGGTCATTTCTCCCGTTTCAAGGTCGCGTTATTGAGTGCCCAAACAATGTCATTCTGGCCCAATCGTTAATGCTTCTTCCTCTCAAACCTCTTTCCACCAAAGATTACTTGACCTTCTTTTGTACGATTAAATCTCGTCCTCGTGACCATTGGGAAGCCAGTGTGATAAGGAGGTATCCCTAGTTCCGAGAGGGAGGTTTCTTGCATTTGCTTGCTCACCCCACACACAGGACGATTTTTACCAGAGATTTCATGAGTTTTATCCTAACTCGTGATCTTTTGAAGAGTGGCGGGAAAACTCGCAGGTCGATTCCTAGCTTCGAGGTTTATCAACCCAACTACTGTGCTCGTCAGTTTGGCTTTTGTCAGGGTATCACTGTGCCATTTGTGAAAGGTATGAATGCTGGGACATCCTTCCGACTTGAAGATTTTGGAGTTGTAGCAGCAGTTGCTATTCGGGATGTCTTGCCTGCTGTGCCTGTGCAATTTCCAAATGCCATGGAGGCTTCTTATGGGTGCAAAACCTTTTTTGATGCATGGTGGGCTTGCTACTTCGAAGCAACTTTCAGGGTTGCCATCAAGATAGTGTGGAACCATCAGTTCCTTCTACAGGAAAGGCTAGTCAACTTTGATCTAACCGCTTCAGTTATCCTTGATCACCGAACTTCTGAGAGCAATACCGCTATCTCCATAGGTATGTTTTCTTCTAGTGATATCTCTATTTCTTTTATTATATTCTCTAACCTTGCTCATTGTCTAGTTGGATCTGCTAAGGAAAATTTGTTGGAGGTGAGGACTGATGACCCTTTGCTTCAAATTGAGGATGCCCCATATGATCCTATTTTCCTCTATAGACTGGAAAGTCTGGATGATTTAGGCGTTGCCAATGTGAGGACTTCTCAGGCGAACTCATCAATTCCAGCTTCTTCTTCTTCACCAAAGACTTCAAAGAGGAAAGCCATATTGTTGGTTGGGTCAATCCGACCTGATCTGTCTGTATGCAGTAGTCCCCATCAGACCACTCCAATCCCATATTTCTCTGAAGCTCAACCTTCAGAACCCTCAAGTGATCAAAGATTGGGGGCTAAATTGGTAAGTTTCTTTTTACAGTGGCTCTGACCCTATGTTACTTGATATTCTCCCCCTTTTGATCTGGCTAGTTTGCTTTGCAGATATGTCCTCCTTATGAGCTTGAACTTTTAGAAGCAGAGATAAACTCTTTTGCCTCGTCTGTCCAAGCTGATGCGCCACCCTCGAGTTCCCCTTCTTTTGAATTGTCTGTTGCCAGGGATGTCATCATGTCCTTCGTGGCCAGGGGTGATTCTCAAGATTTTGGGGAATTGGCTCGAACAGTGAAAATCTTCTCAAATTCCTCCCCTACAGCCTTAGCATCCTCTCTTCCTATAGTCGCGATGTTAAATCGTTACCGAGAGTACCACAGTTCTCGTGGCTTGCAGCAACCCCCTCATCCATCGGATGTCCCAACTAGAGTAGAACTAGAAGAGCTTCGTCAGAGTTGTTCTGTTGAAAATGATGAATGTCTTCGCCAAGGAGTTGCCTTGCATGAAGTGCAGAAAAGGTTGGAAGCCCTTAAAGCTCAAGTTGCTGAGGTGGAGGCTTATCAAGCGAAGGTCAGGCAAAAATACGAATTTGTCAAAACTAGGAGAGATGCAGGTCAAAATGAATTTCAAGAAGATGAGCAGCGAGTTCGTGAAGCTCTTCACCAGGATTTTATAATATCGCATGATGCTAGAATTTTGAGAGTGGGCCTCCAAGCTATGCTTGGCAAACTGTTGGACTTGTAATTTTTCAATCTCGGTCCTTTTGTAAACTTTGGGTCGTTGCAGCCCTTTTCCGTTTTGACAATGGCCACTAATCTTGCTTCACGAGAAATTACCTCTTTGATTCTTTTGAGATTCCTACTTGTTTTTGGAATTGAAATGGTAGTAATTCTCTCTTTTAATTTCCATGACTGCTCACGTAATTTGAGATTAACTCCCAACCAAATTCCTCAGCTATCAGTACGAATCAAAATCTCACTTGTTTGCACGCCGCTCCATTAATTCTTTCTTAGCACAATGTCTTCTTCTCCTCCTGTATCCAGCGATTTTTCCTCTTCTAGTTCTTCCACCTTTGACGTGTTCGTATGTCCCACCTATGGGATCCTCCAAAAAGAGGTTGAACGTGAGCGGGTTAAGAACCAGATGCTAAAGGCTCGGCTGGAGGTTGCTCGAGAAGCTTGGAGGAAGTGCAAACACGATTTGGTCCGACGAGGCAATGATAAACGCATGGCGATGGACAACCTTAGGGTGAGGAGGCGGGAACTACGGGTAACAATGTTCGTGCTTCACAAGGCATAGAGGAAGGCCGCTCAAGATCAGGATGAAGCTGTTACCGACGAGCTTGCCATAGGTTTTGATAAAGTTGGCTTCATTTGAAACTGCTTTGTATCTTTTTATGTTGTACTCCCGCCATTTCAAATATTAAATAAAATATTTCAGTTGGCTTGAAGTTCTTGTGCTGCTTTAACATCTTCAACCACATCTAACTTCCAACCATCAGCATTTATTGCAATGTCTCAGTGTATTTCCCTATAAATTGACTTTCTTCAACAAGGCTTTTCACAACAAAAATATCATCCCATAGATATGATTCCAATGATCTCCCCATTTTTCATTATGATAGGCTCATGCAGCACCTCCATGCTCAATCTCAAGAGCAACTAAAAATTATTATCGATATGAGGAAGGAACTCCATTCTTCGAGAGTTTATGAGGAAGCTATCCTTATTTCTCACCACCAAAAATGATCTTCACTTCATCAGCAATCCATTTCCCTTTGTGAGAAAATCAGGGAGTCCGAAGACACTTTGTTGCATGTTGAAGGTGAAGTGGCTGCTATGAAGGATGAGGGGGAGCAACTCAGAGGTGATGTTGCTTTTCGTGATGCACTGGCCAAGCAGCTGAAGTTGGCCTCATATCGGAATGTGTTTGACCAAGGTTTCACAGACTATGCAGTCGGGAAGTCTCATCCCTGAACATTGAACCTGGAATCCTTCTTTTTAGGCCTCATATTATTATAATCTTGCTGTAACCTTATCTTCCAACCATATAATAATATTTCCTTTACCTTCCACCGCTTTCTTTCGCAGGCCAAGTTCAGGCCTAGGCCATTTTTTACTGCCTATTGTTCAGTCATTATTTATGCATCTTTTAGATGTCATTCAATGCTCTTTTACGTGTCTTTTGAGTAATATCATGTCACCAATCGGAGAAAGTGATCAATCTTGTGAGCAATGTGCAGATTTAGAAAGATAAGGATATTCTTAGGAGAATGCAAAAAGAATGGCTCAATTTGGAGTTATAATGAAGAAATTGTCCTCAGTACAAAATCGGGTCCTAAGTTAGGTCCTAACGCGTCCCTGCGCCCTATTTAGGGCCAGGATTAAGAACCTCGAATCAAGCCATCCGGGTCCTAAAACCATGTATGAGGACCAGCAAATCAAGTTCAAGGTGAGTCAAGGTTCAAGACATGGCATGTGCTTGACATGTCTCAAAGACACCCTAGGGGAGCCCTAATCCGAGCCCGGACGAGTCCTTCAGAGCTCTCAGCCAAGTCCCAATCGTGTCCCCTGACACGTCTCAAGCCCGCGGCCCTACCTAGCCCATGTCCCTGCCAAAATAGGAAACCTTTTTAGCATTTCATTAAGGGTCTTTTGGTCTTTGTAATTCAGTTTAAGTTCCTAGTTTTTAGGGGAAGCCCTATGCCTATTTAAACAATGTTTTAACGCTGAATTAGGGTTCCACCCTTCAGCCGCATAGACCTTTTTACAGTTTGACGTGTTTTTGAGTTTTTTCTTGTGTTTTGGAAGAAAGCTGAACGCAGAGAGTGAAGGAGAGTGCTTGGGCGTCCTTGGCTCACCATTGATCTCAGTGTTTTGTTTTCTTTTCTTTACTTTTACTTTGCAATAATGAAGTTCTATATCGTTTTATTCAATACCATTTCAGAGTAGTTTTTTTTATAGAACTAGGGCTGCTTGAAGCCCTAGCCATGTAGTTCTTCAATATGATTTTGGCCCTTGGTTTACATGCTTTGAATGCTGAATAAAGTTTGGATTAATGTGCGTCATGAGAGATTCGTTTATGTTTGTGAGTATGACTAACTTGTTTACATAATCTTTTGATGAATAATTGCTTGTTAGACTAGTCATCTTCTTGTGATTGTTTGGCATCGACGGTCTAAGGCTTTACTTATATTTGTAATTCATCTCATGAAAACCTATATTATTGATCATTCTCTAGGGATAGTGTGATGTCATTAAATTTCCTTTCGTACTTCATGCATTCTACGGAATAGTTGTGGTAGCGAGTTTGAGAGACCTGCGACATATAAGCTAAGAGGGAAATAATATGTGTGGAGTGCGCTTTTAAGAACTTGAATGGTTAGTTGTGGATAGTTAGTCGTAGTTCGCTTTTAGTAATAAATCAATCAATCATCTTAGTTTCTATTCTTATTGTTTTTGCACTTTAAGTTACTTCTTAAATTTTAGTATCTCAATCATCATTAAAAACCTCGTCCCACCCCCACCCCCCCCCCCCCCCCCCCCCCCCCCCCCCCCCCCCCCCCCCCCCCCCCCCATTGCCGTGAGTTTTTGTTGAGTCTTTTATGTTTCATGAGTCACAAGTTAACGCTTGGTTGTGTCTTTTGTGTTCTAGTCGTGTCTTGTGAGTTTAGCATATCTACTTCGTGTGAGTTTAGGTGTAGGTGCTTATTTGTCTTTCGTAATAGTTTTGAGTCTTTTTTTGAGTTAATCTTATCTAAGCTTTGATCGGATCTTCACATTGATACAAGTCCTCGAGGGATCGACCCTTGCTTTTCTACTATACTATCTTAGTTGACTTGTGCACTTGTAAGAATTTTATAACTTCTAGAACTAGATTGCATATTCTGTGTTCTCTAATTTTTCCAACAAGTTTTTGGCACCGTTTCCGAGGAGTTGTCCCTCAATGGTGTCCATTACTTTAGGTTCCTAATTCAAGTTTGACTCTTTTCAGTTTTATGTCCCACTCGTTCTCTACTGAATAGGTTGCCTACATCAAACGACAATTGGAGCTGCACTCTCACCAACCTTCCCCTTCCTACAAAGCTCAGAGGATCACCTTCCATTCCTTACCAACTTCACCACAATTCCCATGTCCACATCCTAGCCCACCATAATCTCCACCAAGGATGGCAGGCCGTGATATCATACCACCACCTCCACCTGAACCTCCAGCCCCATGGCTTCTGAAGGAGTATGCCACTCCACAAGTCTCTGAAGATAAGTTTCAAATTGTTTTCCCACTATATACTGTGGAAAACTTTGAGCTTAAGTCAGGGACCATACACATGCTCCCAAAATTCCATCGACTTTCAGGAGAGGATCCTCATCTACATATTAAGGAGTTCGTGGAGATCTGCTCTACATTGAGGATAAACGGCATGACTGAGGCTGAAATCAGATTGAGACTCTTTCATTTTAATCTCTAGGACAGAGCCAAGGCCTGGTTCCATTCCTTGGCCCCTGCGTATATCTCATCTTGGGGAGACTTGTCCTCCAAGTTCCTCACTCTGTATTATCAGTGTCAAAGTCTAATAAACTTAAGAGTGAGATCATGGCCCCAAGACAGGCTGAAGATGAGTCCTTCTATGAATTCTTGGAACGGTTCAATCAACTATTCAGTCTTGTCCCCGCCACAACATTGATGATTCTCATCTGATGTTGTATTTCTATGGAGGTTTGAAGACCAGTGATAGGGTCATGGTGAACTCACAAACATAGGGAGTTCTGGATAACACATCCAAGGAGGCTAGAACGACCTTTGAGAATATTGGTCAAAGGGAGAAGCAATTCAGCTATCGGGGTCATCAACCTCAAACCCTTGGTGGAGCAACCAAGGACAAAGATGACACCATTGCTAAACTCACAGCAATGGTGAAATAATTATGCAATGAGAAAGCTAACGGTGTGCTTGTGTGTGATGTATGCTCAGTAAAGGGGCACGGGTCCCAAGAATGCCCAATGGTGGAAAAGGCCAACATGGTTGGTAGATTCAATGAAGGCTCGAGGCCTCAGAATGATCCATATTCCAATACCTACATCACTGGGTGGAGGAACCACCCCAGCTTCCGGTGGAGTAACCACCCCAACTTCCGGTGGAGTAACAATCAGAACACTCCTACTCCTATGTCACCACCTGGATTCCATCATCAAGCCATGGCCCCTCACGTGCCCCAACAAGGTGCTTCTTCAAATTCTAACACGTGACCTAAACCTTTGGAAGACATAGTGGCTTCCTTGGCTCAGAGCACCGATGCCCTCACTCAGAGCCATCAGACCTTCATGCATGACACCAAGAGTCATCTAAAAAGTATGGTGAATCACCTGGGCCAGATCGCAAATCTGCTAAGCCAAAGAGAACCAGGAAAGTTACCTAGCCTGGTTGTCATAAACCCCAGAGGATCCCAAAACCCCATTGCCAATGAAATTACTTTAAGAAGTGGGACCAAACTTCAAGAACCTCAACCTGCTACGTACAAAGGAGAGCCGGATGAAGCATATGCATCGGATCAAAACCTGGCCGTGAACCTACCAAAAACTGGCACATGGCCAGTTTTTCAGTCATTACTGTAAAATGCCACCAAAATAGGCACATGGCTTGTTTTTGAGTCCTTACCACAGACAATGTCTGCACCCCAGGACGTGTCCCGGCAGCAGGACATGTCTAGGACTTCACAGCTGAACCCCCACGCTACACCACAAACTAGGGCGCAGCCAGTGCCGGAGGGCCAAGACAGAGTAGTACTGCAGAGCTTGTGTCGGTAGCCTAGCAGACACGACCCGGGCTCCCATCCACCAGCCTCAGCACCTAGTTCACACCACCGTGACTCAGACCCGGTTGGCCCTCAAGTGCCTCAAACTGCATCCCGGTTTTCATCTAAGGACCAAAACTCAGTTTTGGAGCAGACTAATAATTCTACTCCTAATTCTCACTCTTTTAATTCTGCAGTTCATAATCCAACTAAAGGAGTGCATTTTGACATGAATGATGATGTAATTGTGCCTTTTCCTCGCAAGTTTTAGAATAAGAATAAGAGGAAAGAAGAATTCGAAGAGGAGATCATAAGCATATTACAGAAGCTACAGATTACGTTGTCCTTCCACAAATTGATCAAGCATATGCCAATTTTCGCCAAGCTCATCAATGACTTGGTTGCCGGCAAGAGAGGCTTAAACTCCAGTGACATTATTGACATGCCTAAGGCCCTATTGCGCAGGCCACTGAAAGCTGGTGACCCAGGCCATCCATCACTACCATGTGTCATACAATCCAAGAGGTTTGATCATTGCTTATGGATATTGGTGCTTCTGTAAGTATAATGCCATTCCATATCTATCAATCACTCAATCTAGGAGAATTAAAGCCCACTCATTTATGTGTTAGATTAGCAAATTCTTCTGTTACTAATCTAATGGGTGTGTTAAAGGATGTACTAGTACAGATTGGTGACACATGCATACCTGCAGACTTCTATATTCTAAAGATGGACAAGATTGACAAAAATGAAGAGCCACCCCTGATCTTTGGCAGGCCCATCTTGGCCACGACTTAGTGCATGATAGATGTCAAGAATGGCCATGTTTCCATCGAAGTGTTGGATCAATTAAGAACCTTTTTCGATCCATGATGCAATTGAATATCCTGCTGAGCCTATTGTTGATTTCCCTCTGAATATGCTTGTTATGAGTGTAAAGCCTAGGGTTCTAGAGTGAATTGAGAGACATCCAGGGAGGATTAGAGTCGAGGTGAAATCTTTCTGGAGCACTTGAATGAAGTTGTTAGTAAGCATGATTATTTGAGATTTTGGCATTCACACATTACACATGACTCTCACTGCCATGGCATGATCTTTTAGTTTTGTAGAGCATGTTTCTTACTTTGATTCTTATTAACTTGTTCTAAGCACTATCTCTAGCCTCTTAGTGTCTTAGTAAAACGTTTGTGGGTATCGTGCTGCCATAACCCTCAGGAGACAACTCCTCCTACTAGGAAAGCCTAGGGGTTTAAATGATTTATTCTTAACTAAGATTGAGTCTTTTTATTTTGTTTAGTTTTGTTTTTCTTAGGGACTAGCAAAAGATAGGTTTGGGGGTATTTGTTTAGTCATTATTTATGCATCTTTTAGATGTCATTCAATGCCCTTTTACGTGTCTTTTGAGTGATTTCATGTCACCAATAGGAGAAAGTGATCACTCTTGTGAGCAATATGCAGATTTAGAAAGATAGGGATATTATGAGGAGAATGCAAAAAGAATGTCTCAATTTGGAGTTATAATGAAGAAGTTATCCTCAGTACAAAATCGGGTCCTCAGTTAGGTCCTGACGCGTCCCTGCGCCCTATTTAGGGCAAGGACCAAGAACCTCGAATCAAGCCATTCGGGTTCTAAAACGTCTAAGGACCAGCATATCAAGTTTCAGGTGAGTCAAGGTTCATGCCATGGCATGTCCCTGACATGTCTCAAAGACACCCCAACGGAGCCCTAATCCGAGCCCTTGACTGGTCCCAGACGAGTCCTTCAGAGCCCTCATCCAAGTCCCAATCGTGTCCCCTAGCACGCCTCAAGCCCGAGACCCAGCCCAGCCCGTGGCCTAGCCTGTGTCCCTGCCAAACTAGGAAACCTTTTTCGCGTTTCATTAAGGGTCTTTTGGTCTTTATAATTCAGTTTAAGTTCCTAGTTTTTAGGGGAAGCCCTAGGCCTATTTAAACAATGTTTTAACGCTGAATTAGGGTTCCACCCTTCAGCGGCATATACCTTTTTACAGTTTGACGTTTTTTTGAGTTTTTGCTCGTGTTTTGGAAGAAAGCTTAACGTAGAGAGTGAAGGAGAGTGATTGGGCATGTCATTGGCTCACCATTGATCTCCGTGTTTTGTTTTCTTCTCTTTACTTTTACTTTTCAATAATGAAGTTCTTAATCGTTTTATTCAATACCATGTCAGAGTAGTTTTTTATAGAACTAGGGCTACTTGAAGCCCTAGACATGTAGTTCTTCAATATGATTTTGGCCCTTGGTTTACATGCTTTGAATGCTGAATAAAGTTTGGATTACTGTGGGTCATGATAGATTAGTTTATGTTTGTCCGTATTACTAACTTGTTTACATAATCTATTGATGAACATTTTCTTGTTAGACTAGTCATCTTCTTGTGATTGTTTGGCATCGACAGTATAGGGCTTTACTTATATTTGTAGTCCAACTCATGACAACCTAGATTATTGATCATTCTATAGGGATGGTGTGATGTCATTAAATTTCCTTTCGTACTTCATGCATTCTACGGAATAGTTGTGGTAGCGAGTTTGAGAGACCTGCGACATATAAGCTAAGAGGGAAATAATATGTGTGGAGTGAGCCTTGAGTGGACCTTTGCATGGGGCATCATATTCAGTTAATTCATAGTAATGGGATCTTGAAAATCATGTTAAGAACTTGAATGGTTAGTTGTGGATAGTTAGTCGTAGTTCGCTTTTAGTAATAAATCAATCAATCATCTTAGTTTCTATTCTTATTGTTTTTGCACTCTAAGTTACTTCCTAAATTTCAGTATCTCAATCATCATTAAAACCCTTGTCCCCAACCCACCCCCTGCCCAATTGCCGTGAGTTTTTGTTGAGTCTTTTATGTTTCCTGAGTCACAAGTTAACGCTTGGTTGTGTCTTTTGCGTTCTAGTCGTGTCTTGTGAGTTTAGCATATCTACTTCGTGTGAGTTTAGGTGTAGGTGCTTATTTGTCTTTCGTCATTGTTTTGAGTCTTTTCTTGAGTTGATCTTATCTAAGCTTTGATTGGATCTTCACGGTTATACAAGTCCTCGAGGGATCGACCCTTGCTTTTCTGCTGTACTATCTTAGTTGACTTGTGCACTTGCAAGGATTTTATAACTACTAGAATTAGATTGCATGTTCTATGTTCTCTATTTTTACCAACACCTATCAGTGCTGATGTGTCGATTTGAGATAACCTCAATTTGCATATAGTAATAATTATGAAATGACGTAAGCCATAATAATTGGCCTATAAAGAATGTTACAAACCTGCATGCAACTCAACATTCCCTTTGTCTCTAACCTTTCAGCATGGCTAACTCCAGCAATCCCATTAATGCACAAACTAAGTCTTCCAATCTAAATAGTGCCCAGAACCTCGTGGTTTTTCTGGAAAGCCATACCACTACACTTCGCCGTTTGGTGGAAGCTCAGCTGGCAGAGATTCAACACTTGCAGGACTTGGTCTATGCCCACCAAGTTGACAAGCAGAATAACCTTCACTTCTCATCCGCCTCTTTGTTATCCTTTCAGAAACAAATTCAAACCTTGGAGACCACTTATAAAAAAAAATGCTTGGAGCTTCAGCAAGCCTACGGGGAGCATGCTATTTCGAAGACTCGAATCTCTTATCTTCTAGAGATGGTAAAGCTCGTGACCATATCATTGAGACCATATCGCATGTATCCTTCCAGAATGGTTATGATGATGGATACATAGCCCATGCTTCTAGCCATCCTCACCCTGACGGGTGGTCTGAGGAAAAGTTGGTTGCGGAGATTGCGTCCAATTCTAGGTTTATTGTGGTTGTTGGTCAGGTTTCCCCTCAGTAGCAGCGTGAAGGTTCTCCAAGATTTTGTGATTTTGTAGCCATTGAATGGCTTTGTATGTAGATTAGTCTTTTGGGCTAATTTTCCCGTTGAATGTTTCTTTCTTGATTGTATTTTGCCATTTCTTCAATGAAATTTTACTTTTCTGCTCGAGGGAGGTCCCACTATTTTCCGCGGGATTTAACCAATCACTCTGTTCGCAGAATCCTAAAGTGTTGTGTAGTACTTTTTGAGGTGAATGAAGTTAGTAGGATTTTTATCCACTATTTCATCGTCATCTCTCAAGTAATACGAACCTTTCCCGTTTACTTTGTTGATTATGAACGGACCTTGCCGAGTTGGGCTCCATTTTCCTCTTCCAAATATGAATGATCCCAGTGGTAAGATTGTCTTCCATACTAGATCTCCTTCTTGGAAAGACTTCCCTTTAGCCCACTTGTTGTATGCTCTCGAAATCGCCGCTTTGTTGGCTATAATTTTGTTTAGAGCAACTATCCTTGTCTGATCCAATTCCTTCAACTCGTAACACATAGCATGTGCGTACTCGTTGGTATCCAAACCATATTGATGTTGATGTCGCAATGAGTTGACATTTATTTCGACCGGGAGCAAAAGGTCCCGACCATAGACTAAGTCTTCTGGGGAGGTTCTGATTGCCCTTCTTTTTGATGTTCGATATTACCAAAGTGTATATATCAATTGCTCATGCCAGTTTGTAGGGTAGTCACCCAGTGTTTTCTTCATAATGGTGAGGATACTTTTGTTGCTGGATTCTGCTTGACCATTGGCTTGGGGGTAGTAAGGGCTAGATTGTACAAACTTCATAGAAAATTGGGTGCCAAAGTCTTGCAATTCTCGAGACATGAACGATGACCCACGGTCAGTGACGATTGTCTCGGGTACACCAAATCGGCTTAAAATGTTCTCTTTCAAGAACCTGATCAATTCAGAGTTTGTGATTTGTTTGAACGCCTTTGCTTCCACCGATTTGGTGAAATAGTCAGTGGCCACCACAATGAAGCCATGTTTTTCTGAAGACTCTGGGGATATCTTCCCGATGAAGTCTATAGCCCAACCTTGAAAGGGCCATGACTTGATCACTAGGTTCATTGGCACCGCGGATGGATGTTGAAATGGGGCGTGCCTTTGACATGCGTCACATCCCTTGGCATATACATAACAATCTGACTGGATGTCTGGCCAATAATAGCCATGTCGTCGTATGAGCCATTTCATTTTTGGCCCTGCCTGATGTGCTCCACATATTCCTTCGTGTACTTCTCCCATCACTATCATTGCTTCCTTAGGACCGATACATCGGGATAGTGTACCATCGTAGTGTTTTCTCACTAAGTCTGGTCCCCACAAGGTGTAATGACATGCTTTATTTCTAAAGCTCATGTCTTCGTTGGATGGATACTTCAAGTACTTGATAAAAGGCGTTTTCCAGTCGTCAAGCTCAGCTTCGATGTCCATGATTTCCAACTCAACATCTCTTTCCATGATGGAGGGTAGAGACCTTTTCTCGACTTTGATCCCTTTCTTTGACTGTCCCTCCTGAAGTAAGGCTCCAGACCCTACTTGGGCCATCTCGTTGGCCGCCAAGTTTTCTTCCTGAGGGATGTGTTTAATAGTTGGGATAATGAACTTTGATTCTAATGTTGTAACCGCCGTGTAGTAACTTGCTAGGAAAAGGTTCCTGCATGTATATGCTCCTGAATTGGTTAACCACCAATTCTGAGTCGCCATAGATCTCTACCTGGCATGCTTCCATTTCAATCAAGATTTCCAAACCAGTGATCAGCTCCTCATACTCAGGTTGGTTGTTTGTTATGTTTTTCCAATCTAGTTTGAATGAGAACTGATGGTAAACTCCTTCAGGATCAACCAAGCATATTCCAGCTCCTACTGACTCTTTAGTTTTAGACCCATCAAAGTATAACTTCCATGGAAAGATGGATAACATGTTGATTCGAGGAACCAGCTCTTCTTCAATATCTAGGCCAAGATATTCTGTTAAGAAATCAGCAATAGCTTGGCCTTTCACCGCCTTCTGTGGTATATATTGGAAGTTGAACTTTGATAAGGCTAGTGTCCATTTGCCTATCCGACCTCTCAAAATAGGTCGTGATAGCATTTATTTTAGAAAATATGTTTGAGCAATTATCCGAATAGTGAAGGGTAACATATAATGCCTTAGTTTGACGGCTCTGAAGTATAATGCAAGCACAATTTCTCTACTGCCGTGTACCTTTCTTCAACTTCTGTTAATGTTCTACTAAGATAGTATATTGCTTGCACCTTTCCTTCCTCATTGTCTTGGGCCAGCAAGCTCCTGAAGGTGTTGAGGGATGCATCAGGTAATTCTTGAGTTCTTCAAACACTGCTTGAAGCTTTTCATCCCATTTGAATTCTTCCATGTCCTTAATCTTGACCAGCGAGGAAAATGGTTGGATCTTTCCCGATAGATTGGCTATGAACCTTTTCAGGAAATTAACTTTTCCGAGCAAACTCTGAAGCTACTTTTTTTTCTTAGGTGGGGGTGATTCCATGATCGCTTTGGCTTTGTTCTTGTCCACTTCTATCCCTCTATGGTGAACCAAGAATCCCAGGAAATTTCTCGCCTGAACCCCGAAAGCACATTTCTTAGGGTTCATTTTTAACTTGTGTTGCCTCATCTTTAAGAAGGCTTGTCTGAGGTCTTCTATATGTTTCTCCTTATCCTGAGATTTTACAACAACATCATCGATGTATACTTCCAAGTTTTTGCCTATCATCTCGTGGAAGATAGCATTCATTGCTTGTTGGTACGTAGCTCCGGCGTTCTTCAATCCGAATGGCATGACGATGTATTCGAATGCCCCTATGGGTCCAGGACACCTGAATGCCGTTATATGAATATCTTCTTCTGCCAAGAGGATTTGATTGTACCCTGCATTGCCATCCAAAAAGGATAGAAACTAATTTTGGGAAGCTCCATCAATTAACATGTCTGCCATTTGCATCGGGTATTCATCTTTTGGAATAGCTTCATTCAAGTTGCGGTAATCCACACATATCCTGATCTGTTTGGTCGTAACTTTGATAACAGGGACTATGTTGGATACCCATTCCACGTATTTGGTCGTTCGGATAAACCCGGCCTTGAGAAGTCTGTCAATTTCTTCTTTGACTTTGAGTTCAATTTCTATAGACATTCATCTTCTTGGTTGACAAACAGGCTTGTATCCCTCCTTGATAGGCAATATGTGTTCAACAAGTTATCTATCCAATCCCAGCATTTCTCTGTAAGGCCAGGCAAAACAATCTCTAAACTCCTCTAGAAGTGCAATCATCTTCTTCTTCATTGGTTCTTCCAATATCTTGCTGATGTAGGTTGGTCAAGGATCTTCCTTGGTTCCCAAGTTAACTTCCTCTAAAGGATCTTGGGTTTCTGGAGGGGTTTTATCCACTTCCGATGACCAAAACTTGATGATTTCCGGTGGAATATTGTCTTCCCCATCTTCTTTCTCCGTATCCTAAATGAACTCTACCATGCTCATGGCTGATTCTGTCAGACTTTGCTCTTTTGTTTCTTCGAGCTTATTTTATTCCTTATTGGGAAGGGAAGCATGGACATTTTTCTGTTCTCTCCAATGTACTAGCAATTTCTTTTTTATAGACCTGATTGCTTCTGCTTGGTCTATTTCCCTGTTGGGTATGCTATTCATTTTGGAATTCCCATTTTAGGAAGGGTCTATCCAACTCCTCATGAGTTAGGAGCCCTTGCTCCAGGAGTTTATGGGCCGTCACCTTAGTAGGGTGACTGTTCTCGTCTTCTCCAGCCAACTTAATGTTTCTCACTTCGAGATCATAGAAACTGGCCTCAGCCACCGTAGGGCTAGCTATGAAAGGCCTTGAGTCTGCTTGAATGGTCTCCCAAAAACCTCCTTCAAAGGTAGCTTCATTAGGATTCCAGATAACGATATGTTGGTGTAACGTGGATGGAACATTCATACTTTTTTGGATCCAATCCCTGCCTAGCAACACGTTGTAGCTAACTGTCCTGTCTACCACAACGAATGCTAACTTCTTGGATCCAACCGTGATCTCTATGGGTAAGACCCCGTGAGTCTTGGATCAGGTTCCATTGAAATAAGACATTATGGTCGTAGTCGGCAAGCAATCATGAAGGGTTCTTTTTACCTTTTTTAGCATCTTAGATGGTAGAACATTGATGGAAGTTCCTCCATCAATCATCATGTTATCATTCAGGGTCCCTTCAAGATGGGCCGTGATGAAGATAGGCCGTAGGTGATCCGTCATTTCCTTGGTCGAATTAGAAATCATCATCTTCTCCCTGTGGAGAATGGATTCTGAGATGATGTTCTGATCTTCTTCATGATCAGTCGGTATTTCGATCAATGCTCGGGATGGCTCATAGGCAACAACATCGCCCTTCATTTGGTTAACCTGGTGGTAAACCGCCGCCAAATGTTCTGGTAGTACAACTACCAAGTCAACTTCAGCATGAGCCTCCTGTTGTTTCTTGTCAAACAAGTCATCCATTTCCATGACAATAGGTCTTTTTCGAATTCTTCTAATTCCTTCTTGGTCATCTCTTGACCATCGTCTTCTTGGATGTTTTGTTCAGATCCCCCTTTTGACGTCGGGATATCTACATTCTTGGGTTGCTTGTCTGGCAAGTCTTCTTGTGCAAAGCTGCCGAATACAATCCGTCTCCTTATCGTAGTCGAGGTCTCCGAGTTGGATTCTGGAAGAGATATAGTTCTTAGCTTGTTGACCACAAGCTCTTTCTTCTTCCAGTCCTTTTTAGGAAGGCTCGTTAATTCCTTCGAGAGGGGTCTTTTGTTCTTTTTCTTCTTTGGGCAGAACTGCCCCCAAGTTTTTCTGGTTGCACATGTAGGCTTCATATTGTCTCTGGATCGTTCGCTTTGCCGATCTTCCTAATTCTTTACATGGCTTTCCATATTTTCCAGTTTCATACCACTTTCCTTCTCGGATCATCGCTTTTTGGGGCCTTGTTTTTGAGGTCGTCTGCTCTGGAAGAGTAGATCTCTTGCCACTGAAACTCTGCTGGCTAGCTTGCCCCCTAGTCTCTTGACTAGCGATTCATTCATGTTTTCTCTTGATGTTTCCCCACCTTTGGAAAACAAAGCTACTAGGTAGTTTTCCTTTGAGACTATGTGGGCCAAAGTTTGTCTCTGGGACTTTGAGGAAATCCTTATCCCGACGATCCTTTGAATCTCTAAGTTCCATGTCTATTTTAACACCTGAGGTCGGGATCTCTAGGACACACTCTACCATACACTTACTGCACATTACTACTCCAGCCACAAATGTAGCAGGAAACTTCTCAGGTTGCTGAGTTCCTTCCCGAGGTCTTGGCTGACCCTCGTTCACTGACTTGGCCTACTTTTTAGATTGAGGCCATTGAAGATTGAGCATATTAAATGAGGCCATTGGGAAAGGATTAGTATCCACTCCCATTGGTTCTTTAGGAATTGGAGCTAATGCAATATGCCCCTCGTTAATTAGACTTTGAATTGTATCCCTAAACTGGACACAGTTGGCTGTGGCATGATGTGGTGAAACTTGCCATTTTCAGAATTGCTTCCCTTTAATATCCTCTGCCCTAGGCATCTCCTGTTTGGGACTAGGTTTGATTACTTTTACCTTTACCAACTCATCATAGATCTCTCCAGCTTTGGTGAGGTCGAACGAGTACGAGTTGAAGATTGGTACCTTGTTCGCGAAATAACATCCAGTGGGATTGGTTGGCCTCTGTTCACGAGCGGGCTTAACTAATGATTTTAGGGTTACTGGCCCCTTTCCAATGTTCTGGATCTCGGCTCTTGCGACCTCTAGTTCATGCCCCTCTTCTTCTGTTGAAGATTCCTCTTCAATTTCCTTGCGCTCCACTTGATGCATAGGGATCTTGTTTTTGTAAACAGGGGGTACGTTAGAGTTGGGATTCTATCTTTGTTCCTCCTCCAATAACCTTTCAAACTTGGTCGTTGATACTACTATCTCTTGCAGATTCGAGAAGATAGTATCATCGAACTTCTTTCTAAGGGAGAACCTTAGAGCTCTTTGTGCAATAGCCACCATCTGGCCATTGTTCATGTGGAATCTGCACTTCATCTTGAGTCTTTTAAACTTGGCTATGAAACTATGAGTCGTTTCTTGATAGCAGTTAGATCACTGATTTTGATATCTGGTTCAATCCTGTAGAACTCCTCGTGGAACTTAGCTTCCTTTTTCCCCCAAGTGTGTATGGATGCTTCTGGTAATGAAGTGTACCAAGAGAAAGCATCCCCAGAGAGGGAACTACTGAACAATCGAAGCTTGATGTAAGGGTTATCTTCTACAACAACACACTGTGCTGATAATCTTCCGATGTGTTTTAAGGATGAAGTGCAAATGTTGGTGATTTGAAGTTTCTTGGGAATGGGTTATCTTGGTGTACATAAGCTGGATAAGGCTTTCTATAGACCGGGACATTTTCTCTTCTCGGAGGCGCTGCTTGGCCTTGCATCATTCGTCTTGTTTCCACCATCTCGTTCATAATGGCTTGATGTTTTGGATTACGGAGTGGCCTCTGGTTAGGCCCAAATTCCTCTTCTGATCCTGTGTCGTTTGGATCAAAATTCCTCCAATTTTCCAACTCACTTTTGCTTCCAGTTGGGATATTTTTGGACATTCTAACTTTTGATTCTTCCCGACTGACCATAGGTGGTCGGTATTTGGAAGACACCCTGAATTCATCCTTTGACATCCCATCACGATTCTTGCTTGTCTTCGTGATCTCATTCTCGGAGCCTTTTGAGAAGATAGGCTTTGAGATCAAGGGTTCAAGGGTTGACGTCCCAGATCCCGTAGTTTTCTTGCCTTTGTCAGGGTTCAAAGCTTCTAAGGGCGGGACATTTGCTTCTCTTTCTTCAGCTTTCCCTTGCTTGGAAAGCTCTTGGACCTGACGATTCAGGGCCTATATATGTGTGCAGATGGGGGACAGGCAATCCTTGATGAACTTCATCAAGTCTTCCTTGGTTGTCTCCTAGTTGGTGATGTCTTCAACCTCTCCTTCACGGGGAGTCTCCATGTCAGTTTCTAGTAGTGACAACTCAAGCACCGTTTCTCGGGAAGTGCTTTTCACAAATCTTCCTTTAGCATCTCGGCGTCACTCGGAGCATTTGAACTTGGACATGCACTAAAAATAGTCCCACTGGGTGTGCCAAATTATGTTCTACCCAAAAAGTTGCGACAGCGGGCCCGGGGCCGCCTTTGGGAGATATCTATGGAAATCCGGGAGTGGAGAAGGAGCGGGCTCGTGTGGGTTTCTCTTAGTGATGAGTGGTGTGGACTGTGTGGATGAGTTGGGTTGAAAGCTATGGACTAAGGGGCCTTTGAGCCACGGTCCTTCCCTAGATGGGCTGACTAGGAAGCAAGTAGGCCTTAGCTGCCTTCAAAGTAGGCGTGCCACTAGTAGAGACTGCTACTAGACAATTTAGAGAGGGTTCCGCTTGCGGCCCAAGAACCTTTCTTTTAATCAAGTGATTGTGAGGCAAGCAGGAAAATAGCATGCGCTGTTCTTTTCTATGCCTTCTTCATAATGTATCCAATAGCTTTAATAAATTTTCTTTCTAGGCTAGTGCAAGTTTATGTGATTTCCAAGATGTTTATGTTAGCAGCTTGTTATTTAGTTAATTGGCAGTTAGATACGCGGGTTTCCTTAAGTCGGGATGATAGTATTGGACCAAAACCAACACATAGATTGTTTTACGACTTAGAGGCAGCCATAAAACACATTGGTTGGTATATTTCGAATACTTAACTCTCCTTAAGAAAATCCATTATATTGCGATGAAAGTAAAGTACAAATACTGAAAGAGTAAATTCGTTAGTATTGAAATGCAGAAAGTAAATTACAAGTACTGTAAATAAATTATTTCCTTCGCAATCAAGCCTTAGGGAGGCATGATATTCTAGAAATCATCAACTGAAGGAACATCAGTCGGAATCATGCCATAGGTTGGTAGAGCATTCGAGAGATGTTGAGACGTCGATGGTTGAGTGTTTGGATGTCTCAAAGACTGATTTGAGTGGCAGTCTGGATAAGGTGAGTGTTTGGTGATATTCAAGACTAACTTGGGAAGCAGTCGAGATAAAGGAAAGCCTTGTGTTCTTGGTTTAAGAACTGAGAGAGGGGTTTAGGAGAGAACTGAATCTTGATCATGGATCGAAGAAACAGGTTGTGCCTAAATAGGCGAGCCTTTGAGCAATGAAACTTTTGAGGGTTTGTAGTTATTTTGAAATTGATTGAGTTTGATCAATTCGTTTGTTTGATTGATTGATTGGTTTTCCTTTGAGAAGAAGGCTTCTTCTCCATTTATAAGCGGTGATGAGTTGATCTGGCTTGCCATGTAGACCTCTGTGGGGCCCATGCTGTAGTTGGCTTGTTGCAAACAGACCCTTTGCCTCCTTATCCTTTATGCGCGTTAGAATCGACTTCTCGTCCTCCAAGTTCCCAAGTCTGCAGTCTCCATGTGGATGCTATTGGACTGGGCCTTGTGAATTGTGCATTTAATTTGGCTGGCCATTTGCTTTGGCCCGAGGCAGGATTTTTTCGAGTGTAAACAATTACCACCTAATAATTTCATTTGTGGAAGTAAAATGAACTGACGTGGTTGTACATTACCACTTAATAATTTCATCTATGTAAGTACCATGAATTGACGTAGTTGTATAGTACCACCTAATAATTTCATCTGTGAAATGACCATGAACTGATGTGGTGGTACAATACTACCTAATAATTTCTCTTACTTAGCCAAGAGAAAAGGAAACAAATCACCTTTGATTTCTTAGACAATAAACAATTTCCATATTATCTTTTATTTTCATATCAGATGATTCATTTTTTGTTATATAATTACTCAATCATGTTTAAAACCTAGAAAATTTCTTATAGGACCACATGCATAATTTTTTTTTTAATTTATCTGTGAGAGTTGCTTCAGGTTTGTTAAGCAGTGCAGTCTCCAGAGAGTTGCTCATTGGTTTTAGTCCAAATGTGTTTGCCCAGAAATAGAGTTTTCTGGATTTTTGAGCACTGCTATTCATCTTCATGACGAAATTGTTCATTTTACAAGAAATCAAAGGTTGGGTAGTGATGAGCAAATTCGAACTCGTGGTCTAGTGGTTTAAGCACTAATATGCTTTATTCTCAGGTTAGTGTTTGAATCCTATTGATTGTCTATTGTGGCCATTTGAGGCCATAAGGAATGAGTAACCCTACCATGATATCGACATCATGTGGATGTGAGTTCTATAAAGGGATGCTGATGTGTGGGTGGACACTTCATAGATGTCAAAAAAATAAAAAAAATAAAATGATGGTAATATTTTCATTTTTTAATGAGAAAAATTATGTCTTTTTTTTATCAAAATCAGATTTTCATTATATCATAACAAAGCAAGGACACTCATATCATCAGTATCAAGTATGACAACAAGACTAAAAAGTCAATAATATAATATTATTGAGCAAAAAAATTGCACAAACAACTAAAACAACTTATATCACTAAAATTATGTAAAATTACAAATCAAGCTCATAAAGTCCAAAACAACAAAAAACCTAACAACATCCGTAATTCTAAAGGACTACCTTCATTAAAAGAAATATACACCGCTTTCAAATTCATCACATATGGTATTAGAGGACTTGTAGAGCAAGTAAAAGATATGAGGATGACATGACCTGCAGCAATTGAAAATGAGAAAAGGTTTTCGACCAACTACGAATCAATTAATGTTACAATATGCGTATTTATCTGCTAATATAATAACCTATTTTTATTAAATAAATAATACTTCAATGATGCTGATACCATTTCCATTAGTTTTTTTATTTAATCAAAATTATTATCATTGTATTATAATGAAGTGTATAAATATATAATCAAAATCAAACTTTGATAACAAGACCCCTAAGTCAATATGTCAAATTAACGCAGACAAAAGCCGGACAAATAACTAAAAAACTCATATTACTAAAATTATGAAGAATTATAACACATACCCACAAAGCCCAAAACAACTAAAATTCTAACAATACAATTTTTATTAATGTTTTTTTTTATCTAAAAGTGAAATTTCATTAATGAAGGAAGAATGAATACAAAGTGAGGACTACATACGGAGCCTCATCAAAACCCTTGCTATAAAACCCGTTATTCTGGAAAATTCAATAAAGGGAAAGATTACCCCACCCTACACATCAGAAAAACTCAACTAGCTCACATATAGCTAAAACTCAGAACTTTCCACTCACGAAAAACAATTAACGAACAGGCAAGAGACCTGACTCCATTACCACCCCCACCCACAAGCCACGCTGCCAGACCTGCCACAACACCCCCACAAGGAACCCCAGCACCGCCTTACTCAGCATCTCTCTGAACCAGTTCTAGTACCCAAGGGGGAGCTTCGTCCGCCCAACTCCAGGCCGTTTGGTGTCACAACCCGACCTTGGCCAGCTCATGAGCCACCGTATTAGACGCCCTTCCACGGTACACCACTCGGCTGTGCCTTATTTTCTCCAGGAGCCACAGATCAGGCTATGCCAGCATGCACTCCCTCCCAAGATCAGATTCACTACCTGCTGAGAGTCCACTTCCACTAACAAGTTCTGGACATCCATCCCACGGGCCAGCTGCAGGCCCTGTCGTACTGCCACAGCAAAACCGCCAATAGAAGCCCCATTATGGTCCCTAAACACACCGCCCACGCCTCGTAACTGACCCGACCTCCCTGTTGCTCCGTAACAATTCAGCTTAATCCAATTGATTGGTGGTCTTTGCCAAAGAATCTGAGGGCAAGGAGCCGCCCCCCTACTATACTCCACCGAGCCCCTAAATTGTTGCTGCTTTTCCACTAATAACTCAGCTGTTCGTTCCAAAGGGATGCTAGGGCTATGATGAACAAAACTGTTACGCTGATCCCAACCTTCCCAACAAATCCATGCAAGGTTCTCTTGGTGGGTCTTGGACAACACCCGAGTAGCTGCCAGAAACAAGTCCGCAAACGCCGCATCCTCATGATCAAAAACTAAAGAGCAAGGGAGGTACTCACGGAGCTTCCTGCTGACCTTACATGCCCAAACCGCATGGATAGTTGTCTCCACTTTCTTATGGCAGCGAGAGCACACAGGGCTGTCAATGAGTTTCTTTCGGTAAAGGTTGAGGCCCGTAGGTAGTATATCCTGGCATGCCCTCCACATAAACAGTTTTATTTTATTCGGCACCCGGAGCCTCCACACGGATTTTCAGAAGGACACCAAAGAATCCTCACTAGAAGAGCTAGCACCCCCAGAATGTTCTCGCTCAAAGAGTGACAGCTCTACACGGTACCCTGATCTCACATTATAGCGCCCATTTTTAGTGAAACCCTAGAACAGACCATCCATACATCTGCGAACCAGGTCCAAAGGAATACTCAGAATGGCCTCCATATCATCAATCTCAAAGTTCTGGTTCAGTATCTCCAAATCCCACTCGCCTGCCTGGTTAAATAATTCACAAACTCGAATGTCCCAAGGCAAAGACCCCTTGAACCGTGGCCTGTACAGCTGGGGCTTCGGAAGCCATCTATCCTGGAACACCCGAATGCCAGTCCCTGTTTTAACACGCCAACGAAGGCCCTCTTTGATCACATCTCTACCCCAAATGATGGCCCTCCAAACCAAGGAGGGAGATGACCGCACCAGAAAAGAAATCGCCCCCTGGGTAATATCCAGCTTTCAGAATTTTTGAGACAATTGTGCCCGGCCTTTCCAGAAGTCGCCGCCCCTGTTTAGCCACCATTGCCCAGTTAAAAAGCCTCTAAATTTTTGAATCCCGGCCCCCCCAGGCATTTGGGTGTACGTAAGGGCTGCCAACTCATCCAGTGAATACTCTTTCTCCGTGGAAGCTGGAACACTCATGGCCGAAGAGAGTTCCATAAGTGTGAGTGGACTGACTTCTATTGATTTTTATAAAATGAGGTATACTTTTGCAAAAATTATATTAAGTTATATACATTTTGATAGATTTTATTATTTTCAAGAATTTTAAAAATCAAATCATAATTATTTCTTTTTTCCTAAAAGAATTACTTGTAACTACAATCAATGAATTACAATGAGTATCCGGAACAACCCTCATACCTCTTTCTTTCTTCACTCCAAACACCTAGGGATATAAACTTAAAAAAGGAAAACAATGGATACACAATATACAGCATAATTTGAAATATTGATCCAAAAGCCCCTATTGGCAAAATTGGGTAGTTGTGATCAGCAACATATTCTTAGATAGCCATCTTCAGTTCCAACAAGAAACAGTCTTGAGAAGGGCAAAATACTTATGCTTGATAACACTGAAAAGTTCCTTGCTCCATGGTCTGCCATGTACAGCTTTTGACATGTAACAGCTTGCTGCCCATCCTGTCAAATGGCAATCACAAAACTCAATACTGCCATGTAAATCATATATACTTAACAACAAATGGGGATCAAGAGTAGTGTTGTTTACGTCATCGGTGGATTTTGATAAAGAAGAAATTCCAATCTTATTTCTCGCTATCGAAATAACATCTTGGCCCCACACAGAGAACGAGGACACACCATCCGTATGACCCCTAAGAATTGTGGGCTGACATGGCCAATTCCTACATTAGGAATTCATAAGCTTAATGAGAGCATCATAGTGATATATCATCTCCATGACGATAGAAAATATATAAAAATATCATTAGAGAATGTCCGAAATTACCTTCTCAAGTCCCAGATTCTTAAAGTCCTGTCAAGAGAGCTGGACACAAGTAAATGGTCCTCTGGTGCAGCCAACTGCATGAGTAAATGGTAAATTAGCATTGAATTTAAACTTAAGTGAGGGTTTTCTCTAGCATTTTCAAAATACCTTTGTCACATATCCATCATGAGCCTTCCAAGAGGCTATAACATTTCCACTCCTTGCATCGAATAACCTACAATGACCAGAACTCAATCCAGCTGCAATCCAAGAGGGTGAAGAAGCTCCATCTGGCTGCATTCTGTCAGACCCACAGGAGCATATAGTAGAAACAACAGATGAAAAACCAGACTCCGTGGAATCCCCCTTCCAAAGGTGAAGCTTTTGTCCTCGGACAACATCAATGAACCTGTAAGATTCGTGGAACATTAAAAACTGAAACTGCATGAAACATTCTCATCTACATCAGCCTGTAATGGGATATCAGACCAACACTATGTATCTACCTGAGAGAACCATTTCCGGTTCCAACTACAAGCTTTTTGCCAAATTCTGTCTGATGCATACAAGTATACAAGCTCCCATCAAATGCACCAGTCAATATTCCACTGGACATTGTATTGGAACTGAGTATATTAGCCTGGTCAACATTGACCCTGGAGGAAGAAGATGGAGGGCTTGTAATATGTGCAGAATCCACAGATGGTTCTGAATATACTGAAATTAACTTCCCAGTTCGGCTATTCCAAACATGTATTGTTCCATCACAAGATGCAACTCTTCCACTAGACGATAAGACACAAATATCGTTCACAACCTAAGAGCCATAAAAGCAATTAGAGACATGTGCATGACCATATATATCCAAACCAAATCCAAACTTCGATCTGAAATATGTAATACAGAACCTCACAGTTCCATGTAAAGAGACAATTATCAATGTGATTACTAGGAATGATACAGTACAAAAGGTTTCATTTAAGTGCAAGAGAATAGTTTCAGCAAGAAAAGGTAAAACGGAATAGGATAAGCAAACCTCCTCATGTCCATAGTATCCAGATACACATTTAATTCTAGTCAGCTCCCATTTCTGAACAGTTCCTTTGAATCCTGCACCAATCCCTGCAGTAAAAACCGTGCATTCATCTGAGCAGACAGCTAAGTACCTTAAGGCCCCAGGGTGCGCACGCAGTGAGTATATAACAGATGCTCTGATCTTCCATGGATGTTCATCTTTCACACCCCCAGTGCGCCCAAGATAATCAGGGCCATCCCAGCTAGCAGCTGGACTAGGGAACCAAAACCAGGGCTCATATTTAAAATTTGATGTTGCTGCATGCATTTCAGCTCTCTGATGCATTTCAAAGAACCGTTTTTGAGGCATCAAGTTTTTCGCACCTCTAGTACCCTGTGATTGCGGAATTGACCATCCTACGCCATTAAGCAACAGCTTAGCAGGACTGTACTCAGGACTCGAGCCCTTGCTGAACGCAGTTCTTTTACTGAGTATAGTGTCTGCACCACTTCGAGACAATTCTCCTGTGTGTTCCCACTGAATCATGACAGGTTCAGAATATGAAGTGCAAAATGTGTGGGTATTGTGTTGGTGATAACTTCATGTTTATATATATTTAATGCCCTTCTTTACTAGGTTTTATGTTACGTTTTCTTGTGAAATTGGTTCTTTTATGAGTGTAATTTGTGTTTTATAGGTAATTAATCCTAATGATGGCTTTGGAGTAAATCTGATGGTGTGGAAGCTAAAAGAAATGCTGAAGCTGAAAATTACTGTGCAGAACAGCCATACTCTTTTGGCCACCATAAATTCCTCGAGATGAACTAGGTGATGTGTCTTATATGCTTGGAAAGCTATGGAAGTCTAGTTTCTGCAGAATTTTACGGTTCATGATTCCGACTTTTCTAGAAGACGCTATCTTAGTTTTCATACCAGAGCTTCAGCCAGAAATTTCTGCGCAGTTTTTGACAATGTGGCGTCACAACTTACCAGTCTTGGAAGGTGATCTTTTTGGATGGTTCATGGGCATTTTGGCGCATCTAAACCTTCTTTTAATTCAGTTATAATCAGCTCTAATTGCTTGGGAGGATAATTGAAAGCCTAAGGAAAGTAACACCCTAAAGCAATTAACGACTCTTCAATGTGATGGAATTAGAAGTGTGGAAATGAATTGAAATTGGATGGTTATAAAAGCAAAAATGCAGCAGCAAAAAAGGAGGTTCTCAAGCAAGAAGAAAAGATATATCCTAGCACCCATCTTGATCCAAAGTTCTCATAGCTTCCATTGCCATTGATGATCAACCGAAGGAGCAAGTCCGACACCAAAGGGAATCTCTAAGGATTTTTTCTATCTCTTGTTCAAACTTTGTAATTATGATTTTCATAACTATAATGTTTGTTAGTATGGTGATTATGAGTAGCTAAATTCCTTGCTAGGAATCTGATGTAACCTGACATGAAAATTCTATGCCTTAGTTAACTTTCTGTTATCAATTCAATGTTTCTAGTTTCATTCTTTGTGCTTAATTCTATCTATATGTTTATCTTATGGATTGGCCATCTTTCATATGAATTTATTGATTTTCCGAGACAAGGTTATAGTAGACACCATATGCTTAGCCTTGAGATAGCTCTATTGAATGAAAGAATTGTGGTTGATGCAGACACCATGCTAAGACACTTTTTGATTATGTATGTTCCTTTTTGAACTTAATGGATTTTTAATTTTTGACTTAGACTAGACACCATGGTTAAGTTGATGATTAAGAATACTTGGTTACAACCGGACACCTAACGGATAATCATAATACAGACGGAACGAATCCTAGAAATTAATTGAATCTTTTCACTAAGTTAATTAGAGGCATAGAATTGGATTGTTATGGTGAAATCAGATACAAGTATTTCATTCGTTCTTTACACAAATCAATCATAAAATGCTCTCTTTCATTTAATTGCAAATTAAATTTCTTGTTCACATAAAAAACCAAAATTCTTTGTTGATCTTTTATTTTTCCATTTCAGCAACTTTGTTTTATTTTTAGTTTTTTTTAGGGCATTGCATAATTGGATTTATTTAATAAACTTTACAAGTCCCTGTGGGTACGACACTCGTATTTGCTTGCTATACTATCACATTGATTTGTGCACTTGCTAGAAATATAATTTTGTTCATCAGTTGGGTGACCGTATATCTTATCTGTGTCTATGTGTGTGTACCTATGTCTGTTGAAATCAAAAAGTGATAGAAAGATCCACGTACTAATGCACTGGAAAAAAGAAAAATGCAAGTGTACCTTCCAGTTATGATACCGTAGAAGATATTGCTCAAGTAATAACCATGTTGCACAACCCTGACGAAGCTTCTCTATCCCAAGGAGGGAAGCAAAAGATGGATACAGAAGCAACCTGCCAACAGCCTAGTAAATTCAACAAATATTTGAGGAACGCAGGAACACGCGCAAAAATTAAATTCCAGTGTAAACAAGTAATTCAGCAAGTAAAATAAACTGTTAAAAACACTCACGCAAGGTCCATACGACTTTCAATCAGAGCTCCTCCATCAATTTTTGGCTTTGAACCCTTCGACATTCTGCCAAAGGAAGTAGAAGCATTGACAGTTTTCGGTGAGAAAGCAAGCTCATCAAATAGTTCTTTAAGTTGTGGCAAAACATGCAATGCCGTCAAATCTGGTCCTATCCACTCACAAACCGCCATTAGGGTTGTAGCAGCAACCTGTAAAAGATAGGTACCATAGTGTTATTGTAATTACAACACATTGGCTAGTATGTGAGATGCTTGATTGCGAAATTCAGGGTTAGGATGGCGGTTGAAGGTATGGCACAAGTAAGATATAGAAATTCATCCATTGCATTTAGGGGAGAATCATTAAACTTTTCAATTAAAGTGTGAGTGCTCGCACGAACATCACCTGAAGCACTTTATATTCTAAACTTGTCTGCATAAGAACCAGAACATGTAGGCAACTTTTATCCTGCATAATATAAAGATTATATTATTTCCAAGAACATTCCCTAGTTTTCAAATTAAATTGATAAAAAGATCAAAGATCATACTTCAATCAGCTCCTTTGCAACCACCTCCCTTGGCAAGAACGCAACTAGGCCATCTATTGAAATTAAACAATCAATAAGAGCAAAACCGCTCCAGCTGTGGACAGGCTCAGGCTTATTCATACGTGAAATGTCAATGCAAGAATGAAACACATGTTTTAGCAATGGTAGCATTTGTCTTACAATGAAGCTCTCTCCCAATAGACCACCTGGAATTTGAAAACATAAAGACTTACATGAAGAACATGCCAATTCGAGGAAACATCATATCACAAATTATTGAACAAGATTACCTATCCGAACCAGCACGTCAATTCCATCGCTACTGAGACCTTTCCCAAAGCATTGAATCAGAGGCAAGATTGTCTGTGGAAAGACTGATGGTTAGCATGATAATCCCAGTGAAAATTACATTAATGTTTATTGTAATATGTTTGACAGATTTGCATAAATTTTATTTTATTGAGTAACAAAAGCAAGAACTTTGGAGTAGCTTTAACCTGATGGATGGTAATAGGAATACCAAGCTCTTCACTTGAGCCAATGAGCAGCACAGAGGCAGCAGCTGCTGAACTCTTATGAGCAGCAGCATATAAATTTAATATAACAAGAGGATGTACAGTTTGTAGATATGCTTGCTTTCCAGTTCGATTCCATATCTCTTGAACAAAAGAGTCTTGTAAAATAGAAACCTTTAGATGTGAATAACCTGTAGTCTGAAACAAAGACCTCTATAAGTAAAAAGTTCAAAAAGAAAGTTCCAAACAAAACTGAAGAAAATAAAGCTGAAACTAGCCTGTAAAATCCTCTGGATGGCAGGCAAGACTATTTTCTTCACTGCTTTAGGTGTCAAACTCATTATAAATTCTTTCAGTAGTGTATAAGCCCATTCGGCTTCAGTATCTGATAAAGGAGACACAAATAGCGACAAGCAATAAGGAGCACACATTTCAGCAGCAAATGCTCCCATTGCCTTGAGGACTCCTTGCTTTGCAAAATTTGCAGCATATTGAAGGCGGGATCCACCTTTAGCCAGAAGCTGGAGTGGGGCAAGAAACAAGTAGGATGCCGTGACCGTAGTAGGAAAATAAGGTGATTCTAAAAGACACTTAGCTGATGGTCTCCTAATTTTTGAACCCAGAGAGAGAGAGAAAAAGCAAGGGAAAATGATTAGCCCTCTAATACATCATTGACTCACAATTTGGAATAACATATAGCATCATATTTAAAAAACTGAAAAATGAGAAATAATACCTCATGCAATCCTTTTGGAAGCAGGCTTCAACAAGCAATTTGGTATGAGGAGGAAGTTCATGCATCAACCCAGGCAATACACCACTGTCCAAGTACATGGAAAATGAGGCTGGATCAAAAAGCGGCTTCCTTAAATGAAGTTCTGCTAAGAGACAACCAACAGAAAATATGTCCCTTGCAATATCTTCAGAAAATGCCTTCAAACAAGATGATTTCTGCCTCCAAAGCAATAGCTCTTGATATCCCCTGGAACCTTCATCCTCCACCTCAATATGCTCAAGAAGATAATTTATATCAATATGTAATCGTGACCACTGGTTTTTTTTTATGCCAGATGATCGAGGTACACTTTTTTTAACATTCACACCTGCTGACTCATCTACAGGAGCAATGTCCTTCACAAAGTCCAGATGGTAGCCATAGAGAGCACTCAAATGCATAGCATGTTCACAAAAAGCAGATGCGTCCTCTAATTCTTGCAAGTAAGAAGTTTCAAATAGTACAGAATTGTCACTCCTTAATTCATTCATTTCCCCTTGATGGAAAACTGACTCATTGGTGCTATCACATGGTTTCCGTATAGAACCTCGACGCATAGGATGAGGTTCAGTAAAAAGCTGACGGCGTCCTGCTGACCTTGGTATCATGGGCTCTGATGAAGGAAGCATCACATTCTTTGCAGCAACAGCTGCCTGACCTGACATCTTGTAACCAAAGGTGATATCAATCCAGTGATGGAGCTGGCGTGAGACCCAGTTGCTTTCTAAAGCATCACGATGCAATTTGATGAATTCTTCGGGACCACCTGCCCATGAAGGTACAGCCAAGTCAGTCATGCCATCATGACGTGAATGAAAAATTTGGGGATCACAGTAAAACTCTGGAATGCACTCATCAGGGGTCCATTGATAGAGTCTTTGCATAGTAGAAGGATATTCATTAGGTTCATAGACTGAGCGAACAGCCATGCGTAAAACACTCAAAGGTAACCTCCTTGCTTTATAACTGCAGACAGCCAATTCGGAAAGACATTCATCAGATACATGATGTGGGAACTCTGATGTTGAATAGGTGAAGTCCAACTGTTCATCACCTTTAGCCAACCGCCATTTACTTTTGTCTAAATCCCGCCACCCTGCATCTGAATTTTCATCAGGTTTCATGCTGAAATCTATTACCCATGGCATCACTGTATGAAATGTGTGGTCACCCCACCTTCTCCCAGCTAATCTGTTCAAGATGAGTAGATACTCAAAATTACTCATCTCCCCCCTCCACCATTGGTTAAAGTCACGATGCCAGTCTATAGATGGGGAAAGCTTCAAATCAGTAAAAAGACCTTGAGAAGGACAACCAGCTACATTACAACCTACCTTTTCAGGTACTGTACTTGTGCATCCGTTATCTCTTGAACTTGAATAAAATCCTACTCCGGGCTTATCACAAATGCACAGCCAAGACCAGCATGATTCGGTAAGCATTACACTGGATGGACATATATTTCCATGGGCAACCCCTAAACCATGAATATAAGCTAGAGCTGAGAGTAACTGGTACATTAAAAACCTTATATGCCAGTCAGACTTCAAGGCATCGGGACTATAATGGAGAATGTTTTCCAAGGTTTGTGGAGTTTTGGGTAGAACTATATCAATATAACCAGATCCTTTAACCATCCCAAGTACCGGAGCAATATTTGGATGCCTCAAGGAACCAGGGAACTGATTCTCATCAAATGACGGTACTCCAAGCAAATTAAGAAAATTTACACTGTCTCTCCCTGAAGCCTTCCCTTCGATCAAGAGACTAAGTGAGTTCAATATGTGATCTTCCATAGACCCAGAGAAAATATTGGAAGCAAGCTCTTCAAAAATGGAGTCTGAACAAAAGCCAACTTGTGTAATGGGTGCCAAAGCATTGATTACCCTCGAGCAAGAAAACCTATTGGAATGGTTACATGTAGAACTTTGCAGCAGTATATTTGTGCCACCTTTTGATAAACAATGATACTCATTCGATAAAGAGTCTAGCTTCGGTTTTTGGTCACTGTGATCATCAGAACTAACTTCCTCTTCATTTGGAGTTACTTCTAATGAAGAGATCGGACTAGCGATGTCATGATCACTGCAGCCTTCAGCATTATCCACTATATATTCATTACTGAAAGAAAAGGCAAAAACCCAAAGAGTTTCTTATCCTCCTTAATCAATTTAACATTAGACAAACGTCCGATTACGTTCGATTCATATTATAAACAATGTGGTAGTATTATCCTTATTATTATATAATTGTATTAAAAGTTCAAATATTTGTGAATTGTTAAAAAATTAACAATCAGAATGAAATTAAGCTGAGAGATAGATGAGGATCTTACACATATTGGGTCAAGCAATCATGGCCACGAGTGGGTAGACATTTAAGTAAAAACTGAGTAGCTGAAGCAGCTTCCCCACTCGAATTCGACAACTGCAAGAACCAAAGTATTGAGCTTTCACATACAAAATGCAAAGAAATCGGAGAGAAAGAGGGCTAGAACCTAGAGTTGGACCTGAACAACAGCAGTGGAGCCGAAAGGGAAAGCGGAATCGGAGAGCCCGTAGACGAAATCAAGTTTGTCGGAGAAGTCGGACTGAATCCGCCGTTGGAGGCAGTCGAAGCACATTTCTTGTGCCATGTTTAAACCTTCTTGGATTCCTCTTCGACTTCTACATCAAAATTTCAATTTTGGTTCCTAATTTTTCTTTTTGGTTCCTAATTTTCTCTTCATGGCCTTGCTGTCTTTTACTAGTTACCACTTCAACGCTTTGATCGATAGGTGCACGCCGCGGAACTAACTGGAAAAATAGGACTTTTATCATACAGTTATTTACACTAATACCCTTTGAGTTTTTTTATATTTTCATAAAACCCCTTCAGATTCTGAAAATTACACGAGTATCCCCTAAAGTTCTAAATTACTTTTACTTCATTCCTAAATTTGTGTTTTAGTATATATTTTCTTATGTAATTGACAAATTTAATCTTATAGCTAATTGTATATTATATAAAATTAAAATATCACCTACAAATTAAATAAAAAGAAAATCTAAACCTAAATCTAAATCAGAATAGTCTTGAATTAGTCTTGAACTGATTGATAGCATCTCTAACGTTAAGAACCATTTATGCTTAGTATTAATTCTTAAATCATCCGCATAAAAAATGGAGCTTACATCATGATCAAGCCCGATGGTGGCTTCAACGCTCTTACAAATTAATTTGATATGATCTAAGTTTTATTTATATACTTTTTATAATTATTTTGTAATTGATGTATTTTATTTTATTTTTTTAAAATATAATTCATTATAAAGTTAAATTTATCATTTACATAAAAAATATATATATTAAAAGATAATTTAAGAGTTATGTAAAAGTAATTTAGAACCTCATAAAGTATTTATGAATTTCCAAAGGGAATTTTATGAAATCATAAAAAACTTTAGGGAATATTGGTGCTTATAACTCTTTATCAAAATTAGACGATGGCCTTGCTATTACTCATTTTAAAAATTCAGACCAACAGAAAAGAAAAGAAAAAGGAAAATAGGTAAAGTCGCATTTGAAAACTCGTGTTTTATAAAAAAAAATAAATAAAAAAAATAAAAACTCGCAATCTCACTCTTAAAACCCTTGTGAGATTGATCGGCTCATTAATCATTATCTTCTCCAATTGACAGTCTCACTCTGCAGCTCTGCTTCTGAGTTCTCTCCGTAGGTAATGGCTAGAGGAGATTTAGACCTTGGCGCTCTAAACCACGCTTTGAGCTCTGCTCAAATTTCCGAAGATAAAGCGCCGGCTGGACCCAGCAACTGCAACAACGAAGACGATGCCTGTGGCGTGCAAATCACGTGCTTCAGTGAGCTCGTCAATGATACCACCCTCCATTTCCAAATCATGCGCCTTCCCAAGCAGGTTCCTTCCATTACCCTCTTCTCTCTCTTTTAATTCTATTTTCTTTTGAAATTTTTATTTTGATGTCAAAATTGAGCTGAAAATGCATTAAAATTATATTCTTTTTGGCGTAGACGGTTATTTGCATATATAGTCAATGAAATTTCGGAAAATTTGAACAAATTCTGAATTGGGAGAAAATTCTGATTATTTCAAATGTAGATATATGCTTGGGTCATGGTAAAAGAATTTTCAGAAGATTGAACTAATTCTGATATATTGGGTAAAAATTTCTCATTAGTTTGAGTGTAGATATATATGCCTGGATCATGGTAAAATAAATTTCATAAATTTGAAGTAATTCTGGATTGGGTAAAATTTTCCCATTATTTAGTGTACATATATGCTTTGGATCATGGTAAAAGAATTTCAGGAGCTTGAAGTAATTCAAAATTGGGTAAAATTTTGTCATTATCTTTTAGTGTAGATATATGCTTGGACCATGGTAGATTAATTTTCAAAAGTTTGAACAAAGTTTGAATTGGGTAAAATTTTCTCATTGTTTGGAGTGGTAGATATATGCATGGATTGGTTGCAACTCTGCAAAGTTGGGACATTTGTATGCAGCAGCACCTTTGAGACCCGTAAGTTGTCAATTGATCTCGTTGGCCACGTTTGGTGGGTGGGATTGGGTTGGATTGAATAACTCATCAAATTCAACGTATCTTGATTCTTTAAAAATGGATGTGTTTTCATTGCAAGGGGATTAGAGGGGAGCAGACATAGAAAGAAACTTATCCAATTCAAACCCTTCAAAATAGTAGAATTAGAAGAGGTAAGCTTCCTTCCATGTCTAATACCCTATAATCCTCTTGCAATGAAAACACATCCATTTTTACATATACATTGAATTTGATGAGTTATCGAATCCAATCCATTCCCACCCACAAAACGTAGCCTTTATACGTGTGATTTCTTACCTATTTGTGGTGTTTGGGACTAAAGTTTTTTAACTAAAATCGTATCAATTGATGACTTACACAGAACAACAGTACAGTGGGTGTTACATCTATACTTGGTGGGGTTTCTGATAATACAGGATCGGGCATTGCTCGAAGATTAGGTATTTATTCATTTTAGTTTGGATAAAATTGGGGTTATCATTGTATATATATTCTTTTCTTCCCAAATCCATCATCTGACATGCCGTGCTTCCTGCAGTTTTAAAGACCGGATTGAATATAATTCTGGCTTGCAACATTCCTAAGAACAGCCCCATGCTTGAGGTCTGTACTCAATCTTGAACGCCTAATGAAAACCCCAGCACATGAACTTACAACTATCTGATTCTGATGTCTATGTCTTTATCATTTGCATATATGCAGGACAGGATTATATTGTTGATGTGATTCACTGATTCTTTGCCCCTTGTTTTTGGGATTTCAGGCAGACGCTGAAAAATTGTTGGTTCAGAAGCTAGTCAATCTTGGGTACACAAGGCGAAAGTCAGAAAGATTGTCTTCATAACCACGGTGTTTTTGGTAACCTGCTGCAGCTGTGTATGAGGAATGTTTACTGGTCTGATTAATGCAATCAAGTATTATTTCAAAGTAACTCTACATGATGAGGAAGTTTGTTCTGAGTTTGATTCTTTATGGAATGAGTTATGAGTATTATGTTTTTATGAAATGGTGGCACAAAAATACTACTGCAATCTATCTTCAGACTTCAGGTTTTTATTGACCGATCTTAAGTTCTTTCTCCCTCTCAATTGGATCAAATTTACCCTTGATTTAAATAAAAATAAAACAAATTAAATAATGAGGAAACTTAAAAACAAAAGGGAAATTGTCCAAAACGCCCCACTTTCAAGATTTTGATTCAAATATACCCACCCCAGTTCATTAACCTCATTCCATCATACCCAAAAGATTAAGGTATTTGCTATTTGCTCCATAGTGTATATACCCCTCAAAAAACCTCAGCCCTCTCTCTTCTGTCTCTCCCATTTTCCCCTCTCTTTCTCTGCAATTTTCCATGGTTGATGTGTTGAAAAGGAAAAAAAAAATTAAATGAAATCAATTGGGAATGAAATAAATGGAGGCAACAAATAAGCAAACCAAATATCATTTGATTGATTATTTGCCAATATTTAGTGGAGCCTTGACATGGTTAAATTGAACAAGTCAACTGGCCAAATGAAGAAGAAATGTGTGATTGATTCTCAAGCATCAATTAGTCCCAAGAAAGAAAAAAGAAATTGGTAAGTTAGCATCGATTTTTGTCTAAAATGGGAGCATCATTCCTTTGAGAGAGAAAAGAAATCAGTGGTCATTGATTTGTGTGAAGAACATGAATTGCCCATTTGTGATGGTATAAAAGAAGGAAGACTTAGAAGATGAGAAGTTTTCAGAAAAACAAGGGAGAAGAAGAAAAAGAGCAACCGCCAACCGGTAGACAAGAGTAGCAAGCCGGGTCGGGTCGGATTGGAGTTGGGGAAAAAGCCATCATCCGGAGAAGGTACTGAGGGTGGGGGTTTGAGTGAGGCTGGAATTCTCCCATACGCGATGCTCTCTTTTCTTCTCTTATGTTTTTCTGTAAGCCTTAACAAAGTACTTAAAGACTGAATGGCCAAGTAAATCAGTATGACGAGTGCCACAAAATTCATTGGACTCACCCATTTGAATCAAATGCATCATGATCAATGGGCCAAATTCAAAATACCTATTCATTCAAACCTCATATGGTTACAAAACCAAAAGCAACCACAAATGGATACATAGGCAATCTAGCGACCCACTAGATACAACCGCAACTCAAATAGACTCTTCGGTTTGGCCGAACTAAATTTGCTCTCAAATAATCACATTCAAATTTATTTACCACCATGACCAAATATTGCAAGCCTAAATATAATCACGGGTTTACATAAATTTAACCTAGCGAAATCTCACCATAGCCAAATTCACTCCAAATACTAAGCCTAAAATTCACTCCAAACACTTCCAATCATCATCATTCAAATTCCACCACCCAAGTATAAATGAACTATGATTTGGCTTGATTCCCTCAAAGGATACGCGGGAAACTTGACCCTCAAGTGCAGCCACCAAACCAAACAAACACACGTTTCCCCCAAATTCCGGTTTCTTTATAATTTTAATCAAAGGGTGTTTCTTTGTAATAATAGAAATTTTTTTGTTGTAAAGAATTGTAATTAAAAAATACTTCTATCTTGAGTAGGTCGAATTTAAATCTAATAAAAGCCAATATTTATTTATTGAATATTGGTGAAATTGTGGTGGGAGAAATTTCGTATGCTAAGTACAAATTTTTCTCACCATGATGCATGCATCATTGACCTTATTTCGTTCTCTTTGCTTTGGGTTCGGATTCCTCTTTAATTTGGTTTCAATTTGCTACGCCTTTCTTCTAAGAAAAGGGGAAAGAAGAGAGATTGAGGGAAAACACTATTCCCTCAAAAACTTAAGTTTGTAAATTTCATAATTTGTGTTTGTATTGTATGTTTTAACTTTCAATATTAAAACCATCATAAACTACATGAAAAGTCTTTCAATTTAGGCTTTTGAATCACTCAAAATTGTTGAGAAAGAAGAAAGTTATGCCAAAAACAAGATTGAGGAGTTTTTGGAAATTTTCTAGATTTTGACCGGCAGTCTATGAGTTTTCAGGCCACCAGAAAATTCTTGTATAATTCCTATACATTTACTATAAGGGCACCATAAAGGGACTATAAGGGCACTATGCAAACACTAAAGAGGCAAGTCACTATAAGGGCATTATAAATGCACTTACAGTAACCTTAGAGCATCCCCAATGGACTAGTTAAATGAGCTCCTAAGTCAAATTGTAGAGAGTATACTAAAAAATTCACCTACAACTATACAGCTGTACTAGTTATCTACCTCCTAAAATAACTTAATCTCTAAGAACTCCTAAATTTTAAGAGGGAAAATGAGGTCCTATTGACTCCTTAAAATTTAATGTCATGAATTTTATATTTAATTGTTACTATTTCAATATTATTTTAAACATATAATTTATTTATTTTATTTTTTAATATTATTAATATTTATGACTTGCTAAAAATAGTATGCATAGCCCTTTACCCTCCAAATTAAGCAGTGTGGTATGAGTAAAAACATTTAGGGAGCTCCTAAAATAACATTTTAGTACGTTTAGTTAAAATTTAACTTCAAAATAAGGAACATGATTGGGGATGTTCTTAACGTTCTTAGTCTTGAGTTGACCCTCTTAGTCTTCATTAGCTCAAGATTATTTATTTCATGCACGGATTTGTTTAATTAAGGATTCATCACTATTGATGATTATTACATTTAGGGCCCGTTTGAGAATAAGGATTTGGATTTGGATTTCAAATGAAGGTATTTCAAATCCCTTCATTCGAAATCCCCTTATTTGGCAACCTAATTATTTGTTTATGGATTTTAAATTTCTTCATTCAAAATCCATTATTTGGCAAACTTTTTATTTGTAATGATTTGAATTGAGGATTTCAAATAAGAAATTTCACTACTCAAATTAAAATTATTAATGTCAAAATGACTCATTGTTTATTTAGCTAAATAGATATTATCAATAATCATAATCATTAACATATAGTTAACAGCGTAAATCATTTTTTCAAAATTTTTTTTTCATTTTTTAAAAATATTAAGATAACTAAAAATAATAATATAAATTGAAACAGAAGCTTGATAATTTTTACGTTTACTTTCCATACCTTATTCCTATGGTTTGTACTAGTTTTTCTCAGTAGAATTTGTTGTTTTAATGTGTTGAGAGCAATTTTTGTTACTCTTGACAACTTGGCATCGAAAGTTACCAATCTTGGTAAGCAAGGTTTTAGACGATCTTGGGCAATTATGGGGCACCAAAATCTTTTGTTAATTCAATTATTATTCAATTAAAGGCCACCAAAATTTTGTGCTAATTCAATTATTTACAGTTAGAACAATATGATCAAAAAAATTGAAGAACATGGTGGTTTGTGAACATTACGTGAAGGTTTATAACCTACATAAGGATTGATGGAGAAAGGAGGGGCGAGCAGAGGAGAAGGAAATAGAAATATGGGTGGTAGGGGAGGAGGAGAAAATATGGGTGGTAGAGGAGGATGAGGAGAGAAATAGGCGACAAATGTGGAGAAGAGATAAATGTGAGCTAATCGATATAGGGGAAGAGAGAAGGGGAACAAAGAATGATGAAAAATAAATAAAATATGAAAAAAAAAATTATGAAAAAAAAGGAGGAAAAAAGAGAAGGATGGAAAAAAAAAACAGAAGGATGGAAAAGGACGGAAAAAGAAAATATGAAAATAAAGATGTTTTGGGTCAAGAAATGCTAGGAAAAAAAAGGATGAAAAGAAAACAAAAGTATGATTAAAAAAAAAAGGATGGAAAATGTTAGCAATATTAAGTCATTGTATTGTTGTTAAGTCATTGTATTAGTGTGTAGTATATAAAGTGAGTGTGAGAGCCATGATCAGTCGTTATTTATGCATCATTTTGAGGTCTTTATATGCCTCTCTTACATGTCTTTTGAATGATTTCGTGCCATCAATAGTAGAAAATGATCAATCTTGTGAGACTTGTGCAGAGTTAGAAAGATAGGTAAAATCTGGAAAGAACGCAAAAAGAATGACTCAAATCGGAGTCCAGATGAAGGAGATGTCCTCATTTCAATATCAGGTCCTCAACGGGGTCCTGAGTGCGCCAGTGCGCCTATTTTGGGCCACTGGCCAAGTACCTCATATCAGGCCCTCCGGGTCCCAAACTTGTGTTTCATGACATCAGGGTCAGGTCCTAGAAGTGCCAAGGTCGCGCCGAAGCAGGTCGAGGACATGTCCCAAGAACTCCCATCCGAGCCCAGATGTGCGCCTAAGCCCGGGGTCCCTGTTCCGCTAGCGGTGGATCAGAGGTTCTCCCTCTGCGCTAAGCCTGAGAACATTTGTGCCAAGCCTGAACGACGATGCGCTTCTGTTATACTCCTAACGTACTTCAAAAGCGCGGTCCCAGATCCTGATTACGAAGACAGTCAAAAATCCAAGTTTGGCCAGCTTGCGTTCCCACTTGCCAGCCTGCATTCACACTCCCAGCCGTGCTCTGATTGGTTCGAATAGATTTTAAAGACTTTGTAATTAATTAAAAGTAAAATAACTTTCCCTATCCTTATAGGACATGGTTTTACCAATCCTTATAGAACATGGTTTTACCAATCCTTATAGAACAAGGTTTTCCCTTTGTCTATAAAAGGGAGCCTTTGTTCAGCGTTTTTGGGGAGATAATTAGCTAGAGGCATTTTTGTTTCTGGGAAAACAGAGACCTGAGCCACAGAGAGTTCCGTTTTGGTTTTCTAGAGAATTAGGGACCATATTTTGGGAGATAATCTTTCACATAGATTATTGGACGTGGAGCTTGGAGAAGAAGGCTCTGCCGTGTCTTCTGCTGCACCTGTTCTTAACAATCTCTTCTGTACCCTTGTTTTCATTATTGCAATTTACTTATGAATTCAATTATACTTGTGTTTATTTCAGTTATGTGTGAGTAGTCATTAGGATTAGGGCTGCATGAAGCCCTAGCCATGTTAGCTTGTTGACTGGATTTCTGGCTCTTGATTATGATTGCTATGCATGCTGAATAAGTTGGATTACTATGCTTAATGAACTTAATTTATGCCTATAAGATTAGCTACCTTGTTTGCATATAATTATAGATGTAATTGCTTGAGTGACCGTCATATCATCTTGTGATTTGGAGCATCGAAAGTATTCGTACTTGTAATCTTAACTCATGACGACCTAGGATTGCATGCCACTTTGCTAGGCTAATGTGGTGTCATTAAATTCTCTTTAAACTTCATGCATCATCTTAAAAGGTAGGTGATAGACGTTCTAGGCATATGCCCTATTTAGAACATGCTAAGTAAGAGGGAATAAGATGTGTCTAGTGAACCAACGCCAGGTCCTAGGCACGGGCACCTAATTCAGAAAATGCATAGTAATTAGGTCAAGGAAATTTGGTTAAGAGCCATAATTGGTTACCCCCCCCCCCCCCCCCCCCCCCCCCCCCCCCCCTGTGTGTGTGTGTGTGTGTTTATTTAAGTTAACAAATCTAAACTAAATTGGTCATAACGTTGATACAAGTCCTCGAGGGATCGACTCTTGCTGTGCTACTATACTATACTTATCGATTTGTGCACTTGCAAGGATTTTATAACTGTTAGAATTGAATTGCATATTTCTTGCTCTTTAATTTTACCAATAAGCCACTCTATTGTTGAGACATTTGCTTAATGAAAATACCCAAATTTACCCTCACAACTTTCCCTTTTTTCCTTCTTTTGTTTGACCCGTGAACCTTATTCCCTCATCACTAACATTCTCACCTAAACTCCATTGATACACTAACCTAACCTCAATTGAATAAGTATCCATTATTTGTTTCATGGTATCAGAGCATCAATTTCTTGTCGCTCTTGATCCTGATCTTCCGTCTTTATTTATTTTTTCAATCTCCAAATTACCAAGAAATTTTTTTTTTCCGTCTCTGGGCCCAAGTTTGACATAGAAATTCTCCATTTCGTTTCTTGATTTGTGAAATTGATGCACTATCGCATCTTCTCCTTCGATCTTGTCTTATGAAATCGCTGTTATTCAGTTGTGCGACTACTTCGATTTGAGTAATTCAGAAGCTCGATTGAATATTGAGCTCACTATGCTTCATCTCTGCGATTTCTTCGATTATGTGAGATTGAGAAGTTTTTGATCGAATCTTGCGCTCACCTTAGACTTCTTCGATCTTGTTTTCTATGCATCGACGATTTCTGCACAAAAGAAATTGTGCGATTGAAATTGAACTTCTCAGCTGCGATTGCCTCTACTTCGATCTTGCTTTCTTGATACGGCTTCGTGTTCTTCGATCAATTGCGGCTGCGATTTCCTGCAATCTTCAAGTTCTATTTCGGTCTCGGCTTCTTCTCCAGTTTTGCACAGAAGATTTGTGCGATTGATTCTTCGATCATCTCTGGTTTTTTCGGTTCTTCAGCCTTCGCAGCTCACACTTCGATCCTCGTTTCAAAGAAATTTAGCGATTGAAATTGCTTCGAAGTTTGACCTAACATTGAAATTGGGAAATCCACTCTTCGATGGCCCTCTATGTTCTCGGTTTCTCAAAGCTCTTCGATTTCTCTTCGAGACTGCTTCGATCTCTTCCTCAGAAATGTTCTTCCTCTTCGACTGCGATGGCTTCATGTAACAACCCGGAAATGTAATTATTAAATTTTCGTAAATTATTTTGTAAAAAGACAAATTTACCCTTTGTTAAGGGGAGTGAAAGCCAATTTTTATTGTGAAACATTTTAGGCTGTGTTTTGAGTATCATTGCGGAAGTCTCGAATTCACGAGTTTGTAGACAGGCGGCACGCAGAAAACGGAGTTCGTGTGCAGAGGTTACGGGCTTGGTGCTGGATTTCTATTGCACCATGAGGAAAAACATTAGCAATAATAAACGGTCTGGCCCACCTAGAACGCAACTATAACGACCAGGAAATTTAATTATTTAGTTTTCATAAATTAATTTTTAAAAGGGCGAATTTACCCTTGGTTGTTTAAGGGGCTTGAAAGTCAATTTTTATTTCGAGACACTTTTAGCGGTGTTTCGGAGACCGTTGCGTAGGTCTCGAGGATTTGGACAGCGGCCTCGCTAACAATACCTTTGGGCTGTTGTACGTGCGCAAGGCTGTCACCAGGGGCTGCGCTGGAGGATTCTGGCGGCCATAGCAACGCCGTTTGCCGAGGATTTGGGACGGGTTGTTACAATTTTTCACTCTCTCTCTTAGCGACTCACCCAAACCCATGCGACCGAACCCAAAAACCTACAAATTTGGAACTTCGATTCAAGGCAGCCTCGTCTGTTTTAGTTCCACTAATTGGACTCTCCTCCTTCCCAGAATCACAGACGTACCAAACGTTGTTGGAAGCAGCCGTGGGAGACACCGAACCGAGGAAACGAAAACTGAAACCTTTCGATCAATTTTTCGGCCATCACAAGTATTGGTTTCATGTTTATACTTCATTTTTGAGTTCCTAGGTTCGAGTAGATAGATTTAGACTAAAAATTTATGAAAAACGGTTAAGTTTTGAGAAAGTTAGGAAAAATTCAAGGTCGACCAGCAATGGAGTTTTCCGTCGACGGCGGACGGCATCGCACGGCGGAGCGGTCGTCTTCTCCGGTGACTCTTCGGCGATTAGTTCAGTCATAGGAGGGGCTGACGTGGCATGCCACCAAGCAGCCACGTGGAGCCAAGTGGATGCCACCTACTTGCCATGTGGATGCCACCTGTCTGCCACGTGGAGCCATGTCGATGCCACCTACCTGCCACGTGGATGCCACCTGCCTGCCACGTGGAGGCCACCTGACAGCCATGTGGGTGCCACCTGGGGTATGAGTCAGCGCTGAGTCAGTACCGAGTCAGTGCGTTAGACACTGTAGCAGCGCGTGAGGTACTGTAGCAGGCGCGTGGCAGTACGTGGCCAAGCCGCTGGCCTTTCGCTGGCACGTGGCCACGGATAGGACCTATTTTTGGGTCATGACGATGCATGTCGACAAGATTTCGACATTCTAGTTTAGTTGGCGCAAGTTTCGGGTCAATCAGACATCGGTTAAGGGTAGTTTTGGGCTTCCGAAGTGGCTGCAATTTTAGTGGGATGCGTGCGGACCTCCCAGGATTTAGGGCGTCTAAATGTAGGGTTTTAATTTTAGTTGGTAATCCCGATTGTTACTTTTGACAGGCGATATTGCTTTCGGAACTTCGGATGAGCGTACGACTCGGGATTGAGCTGAATTGGACGTGTGGTGAGTGTACTTTGGTTTTGTAAAGTATAATGCATACATAAAGGTATATTGATATAATTGCTTATTACGTATTGTTTTGGCAAATTTTTGGATATTATTAAATTATTACTGGACATGGGCTTTCAATAATTATTAGAAAATGAAGTTTTTGGCTGTGGCCTGGCTTTATGGTTTCAGGTTTTATATGGTTTGACTTAATTGATTTTGGATTTCGGTCGAGTGTAAGGACCCTTCCCGAATTTTCCCTCGAAACCCGGAAAGAACCCTTATCCCATCTGACAGCTCTTTTACCTCAAATTTTAAATACCAGAAATACCCCTTGTTCTTAAATAATTTTTTTTATTAAACCTTACAGGGTTCCTGAACGAACCTCTGTACTTACTGACCACTCCTACCTGTCAGACGCAGGATAGTATACAGGTCAAAGCCAAGACCTCGGAATAGTGGTGGTTCAAATAGGAATACCCTATGACACCAAATGTTAGTAGGTCAGACACTGCTGACATCTCTACTGGAATACCACAAGACAACCGACTAGTCAGATCCTTGTGAACCAACAATAATTCGTCACTCTGGATCACCGTCCACACCTACCCACTGACCCGGATGACGAAGTATTTTCATAGGTTGATTAAGCCCATAGGCTGATTAAGCCCATGACAATTGTCGTCAAATCATATTAGAGCCGGAAATATCCTCGGCTATCATATCAGCCGATATAACCTTCGGCTATCATATCATATCAATCGGTATATCCCTCGACTATCATATCCCTAGCCACCAGGGTATCCCTTGGGGTGTGCTAGTCTTGTATCACAACTCTCTGTACTATGATATCACATCAGTCGGCAAGTATCCTCGACTATCATATCATATCATCAGCCGGTATTACCTTCGGCTATCATATCATATCAGTCGGCAAGTATCCTCGACTATCATATTATATCATCAGCCGGTATAACCTTCGGCTATCATATCATATCAATCGGCAAGTATCCTCGACTATCATATCATATCATCAGCCGGTATAACCTTCGGCTATCATATCATATCAGGTATCCTCGACTATCATATCATATCATCAGCCGGTATAACCTTCAGCTATCATATCATATCAGTCGGTAAGTATCCTCGACTATCATATCATATCATCAGCTGGTATAACCTTCGGCTATCATATCATATCAGTCGGTAAGTATCCTCGACTATCATATCATATCATCAGCCGGTATAACCTTCGGCTATCATATCATATCAGTCGGTAAGTATCCTCGACTATCATATCATATCATCAGCCGGTATAACCTTCGGCTATCATATCATATCATCAGCCGGTATAACCTTCGGCTATCATATCATATCAGTCGGTAAGTATCCTCGACTATCATATCATATCATCAGCCGGTATAACCTTCGGCTATCATATCATATCAGTCGGTAAGTATCCTCGACTATCATATCATATCATCAGCCGGTATAACCTTCGGCTATCATATCATATCAGTCGGTAAGTATCCTCGACTACCATATCATATCATCAGCCGGTATAACCTTCGGCTATCATATCATATCAGTCGGCAAGTATCCTCGACTATCGTATCATATCATCAGCCGGTATAACTTTCGGCTATCATATCATATCAGTCGGCAAGTAGCCTCGACTATCATATCATATCATCAGCCGGTATAACCTTCGGTTATTATATCATATCAGTCAGTAAGTATCCTCGACTATCATATCATATCATCAGCCGGTATAACCTTCGGCTATCATATCATATCAGTCGGTAAGTATCCTCGACTATCATATCATATCATCAGCCAGTATAACCTTCAGCTATCATATCATATCAGTCGGTAAGTATCCTCGACTATCATATCATATCATCAGCCGGTATAACCTTCGGCTATCATATTATATCAGTCGGCAAGTATCCTCGACTATCATATCATATCATCAGTCGGTATAACCTTCGGCTATCATATCATATCAGTCGGTAAGTATCCTCGACTATCATATCATATCATCAGCCGGTATAACCTTCGGCTATCATATCACATAAGTCGGCAAGTATCATCGACTATCATATCATAGCATCAGCCGGTATAACCTTCGGTTATCACATCATATCAATCGGTAAGTATCCTCGACTATCATATCATATCATCAGCCGGTATAACCTTCAGCTATCATATTATATCAATCGGCAAGTATCCTCGACTATCATATCATATCATCAGTCGGTATAACCTTCGGCTATCATATCATATCAGTCGGCAAGTATCCTCGACTATCATATCATATCATCAGCCAGTATAACTTTCGGCTATCATATCATATCAGTCGGCAAGTATCCTCGACTATCGTATCATATCATCAGCCGGTATAACCTTCGGCTATCATATCATATCATAAGGACAACCATTACCGTTGGGATTGCCCAAAATGACCTCTAAACGATGTCCGATCAACCTGAAACCTATACCAACAGATTCGGAACGTCGAACTCTAGTTACCACGCGTCGCCGTGATCTCAGACTCGGCCCCACGCGCCCTCACGTGTCGGTCACGCGCCTGCTACAGGGTTCACGCACCTGGACCAGTCCAACCCGGCCCGGCTCAACCTGACCGGGTCCAACTCGACCTGACCGGGTCCAACTCGACCCGACTGGTTCAACTCGACCCGACTGGTTCACTCGACCCGACCGGTTACCGGTGACTCACCGGAGAAGATGACCGGACGACCGTCGCCGTCACCGGAGGCTGGCCGGAGAAGATGACCGGACCGCCACCTCCGCCGCCGTCTGGTTCACCGGAAATTGCCATTTTCGGTCGATTTTCAAGGTTTTCTTACTTCTTCATTTCTTGACCGTTTTTCACGATCCACACATGTAAATTTATCTACTTTTCACCAGGAATCCAAATATGAGGTCAAAGTTCCGAGATCGTACCTGGTTTGGCTGGAAAACGGCCGGGAAGATTCAGTTCACCTCCCTCCTCCGTCTGTTGCCCACGGCGGTGCTCCCGCTCCAATAACTACCCCAAAATGCTCGTGGGGTCCCGGGGAAGATCCTCCCGACCTTGGTTTCGGTCGAATCGAATCGAAATCCATCCGATGAAAATGTGGTCTTCGGTGTTCGCACGGGGAGGATTTCAGGTAGGAGAGAGACTGAATGGACCAATCTCTCGAGGAGAGAGAAAAATATCTACTATATAGTTCCAACTTTTCCAAAATTATCAAACTGCCCCTGAAGCTTCTAGACCCGTAACGAACTCACCGGGTCTCTGTTTTCCGCGTGCCGCCTGTCTACGAACTCGTGAGTTCGAGACCTACGCAACGACCCAAGAAAAATTCCCAAAAGTACTGCCAGTCAAAAAGTGACTCCCGAACCCGTCCAAAATTGAGGGTAAAATTGTCCAATTCTCAAAATAATTTAATTTCTGGTCCGGGTCGTTACATCGAGGACACGATTTTGAGTTTAGACCCGATTTTTCAATGAATTTGGCCTAAGCCAAGAAACAAGGATTTCAAAACATGGATTTTGGTTTTCACTGGATTTTGTCCCCGATGGTCAAGGTTTTCTCCGACTAGCGTCGAGGGTCTTTCTCCGCCAGATCGTTGAGGGTTCTCCTACGCTGGTGTCGAGGGTTATTTCCCCCCCCACCCCCCCCCCCCCCCCCCCCCCCCCCCCCCCCCCCCAAGGTCGTTGAGGCTTTCTACGCATAGTACAGGTTTTTTCACAACTCAAGGTATATCGAGTGTGTGGAGGGTATCATGCTACGGCTCGGGATTTCATTCGGGCAGCAGTGGGATATAATTTGATGTATATTTTGTGTCCAGGTCGGTTTACATGATTTTAAACTCCTTTGAGGAGGATTTTCAAAGCAGGGTTGTGGACCACGAAATGTTTTCATTATTCGAGTTTACGTGGGTCCCACCAAGTGTTTTAACAAAAGATGGATTTTTCCTGTGGGTTTTCGGATTATATATATATATATATATATATATATATATATATATTATTTATATAAAAATGAATTTTATGTTATGCATGCATGGTTTTACTAGTGGAGGGGGAAAGGTATGTTTTCCTCGGAAATGATTTTTAAATGATTATTTTGTCCACTCACAACTTTCATGTTTTAAATCCCCTCCAGGCTGTTGAGTTGACGTAGGCATATCCAGAGGCAGAGCCATTAAATTTTCAGATGCGCGTTTACCTAAACTATCGAGTAGGATATTTATTTATGTATTTACTTATCCCACCTAGATTCTCTTATAAGTCTTTTGGACTGATTGTAAAATTGTTGTTACATCGTTGGATGGTTGACCTTATTGGAATTTTGAGTGTTATCTTATCCTTAGTCTGACAGGTGGAAGACGGTTAGCCTGTCCTTAAGGGGAGATTCTGTAGGATTTTTGGAAGAATTCTCATAATTATTTGCAAGGACTTAGGGGTATTCTGGGAATTTCTTTAAGTTGTCAGACGAGAGCAAGATTTTTCCCGGGTTTCGAGGGGAAATTCGGGAAGGATCATGTCACCAACTTACCTGGAAATAGTTTGAGGCGTGAGTTGAAGAGGAGGACTTTTTGTCCAATCTGAAAGTGCTTCTTCTGAATTTGTGTGTCAATAAAAGCCCTAGTCTTTTCCATGTAAATCCGAGCACTTTCAAATGCCTCATTCCGGAGCTCCTCCAATTCACTCAGCTGAAGCTTTCTATGACTCTCGGCTTCATCCAAATCCATGTTCATCTTTTTGATAGTCCATAATGCCTTATGGACCAATTCCACTGGTAAGTGGCATCCTTTCTCGAAGACAAGTCTGAATGGAGACATGCCAATGGGGGTCTTGTAGGCCGTCCTGTATTCCCACAATGCATCGTTTAATCTATTGGACTAATCTTTTCCGTTTGAGCTCACATTTTTCTCCAAGATGGCCTTCACTTCCCGATTGGAGATATCAGCTTGGCCACTTGTCTGAGGATGGTACGGAGTGGAAATTCTGTGGGTGGCACCATACTTCTTCATTAGGGCTTCGAATGAGCGATTGCAAAAGTGAGTCCCCCTATCACTAATGAATCCCCTAGGTGCTCCAAACCTGGCTAAGATGTGACCCTGCAAGAAGCTCACAACTACTTTGGCATCGTTAGTTTTGGTGGGGATTGCTTTCACCCACTTGGAGACATAATCAAATGCAAGTAAGATATAGAGATAACCGAGAGAGTTTGGGAAAGGCCCCATGAAATCAATGCCCCATAAGTCGAAGATCTCCACTACAAGGATAGGGTTTAATGGTATATGATTCCGGGAGCCTATGTTACCTTACCGTTGGCATCTGTTGCAAGTGAGAATAAACTCGTATGCATCCTTCAACAATGTAGGCTAGTAGAATCCACTTTGAAGTACCTTGAGGGCCGTCTTCTTAGCCCAAAAATTTCCTCCACACGCCAAGCTATGGCAGAAAGTTAAAATGGGCTTCATCTCAGAATGCATCGTCGAATGATTTGATCAGGACAGTGCTTCCATAAGTATGGCTCATCCCACAAGCAGTACTTAGCCTGTTTAACAAGCTTGTCCTTCTAATATCGGCTCATAGACGAGGGGACGCGCCTAGTAGCGAGATAGTTAATGATGTCTGCATACCACGAATCAACGGCCTTGGGAGCGAAGAGTTGTTCGTCGGGGAAGGTCTCAAGTAGTGGCAATTGATTCGCCTCTTCGTTGGAACCATGGATCAATCGGCTCATATGGTCATCAACCATGTTTTCACTTCCCTTCTTATCTCTGATTTCGAGGTCAAACTCTTGGAGAAGTAGCATCCATCTGAGTAGTCTGGGCTTGGCATCCTTCTTAGTGAGAAGGTATTTCAATGCTGCGTGAGCAGTGTACACTATGACTTTGGTTTGAATCATATATGATCTAAACTTCTCGAGCACAAATATGACAACAATGAGCTCATTCTCAGTGGTGGAGTAATTCAATTAGGCGTCATTCAGAGTTCGACTTGCATAGTAGATGACGTGAGGGAGCTTGTTCACTCGATGCCCCAAAACAGTCCTACAGCGAAGTCTGAAGCATCACACATGAGTTCAAATGGTAAGTCCTCAATGGGTGGCATGACGATGGTTGATGTCGTGAGCTTTGCCTTGAGTGTGTTGAATGCCTCACGGCATTCCTTGACTGTTGTAGGGTACAATAGTCTTTCTACTATGTCGAGTTTGGCTTTGTCGACTTCGATGCCTCGATTGGAAATCAAATGGCCCAAAACGATGCCCTATTGTACCATGAAGTGGCACTTCTCCCAGTTGAGCACTAAGTTGCTTTCTCTACAACGTTCCAACACTCGGGATAGATTGTCCAAGCAAAGCTCGAAGGAATGACCAAAAATCGAGAAGTCTTCCATGAAGACTTCAATGATGTCTTCCACCATGTCGGAGAAGATGCTCATCATGCAGCGTTGGAAGGTTGCTGGGGCATTGCATAGCCTGAAAGGCATTCTTCCGTAGGCAAACATGCCATAGGGACACGTGAATGTTGTCTTTTCTTGGTCTTTCGAGGCTATAGCGATACATTATATACTGAGTATCCATCCAAGAAACAGTAATGTGAATGGCCCGCCAATCTCTCAAGCATTTGATAGATGAAGGGCAAGGGAAAGTTATCCTTGCGTGTGGTTGTATTTAGCTTCCTATAATCGATGCACACTCTCCATCCCGTCTGAACTTGTTGAGGTACGAGCTCATCATGCTCATTTTTTATTACCGTGATTCCAATTTTCTTCGGCACGACTTGAACCGGGCACACCGACTTAGAATCACTTATTGGGTAGAGAATGCCCACGTCTAGAATTTTGAGCACTTCCTGCTTTACCACTACCATCATTGGAGGATTCAACTGCCTCTGCGCCTCCCGTGATGGTTTGGCGTCTTCTTCGAGAAGTGTTCGGTGCATGCACTTACTGGGACTAATGCCTTTGATGTCGGCGATTGTCCAACCAATTGCCGTTTGATTATCTTTCAACACTTGAACCAACGCATGCTCTTCCTCCGTACTTAAGTTAGATGCAATGATGACCGGAAGGGTTTGATTGCCTCCTAAGTATGCGTACTTCAAGTGTTCTGGAAATGGCTTTGGTTCGAGTTCAGGTGCCTTCAAGATGGATGGCAAGGTCTTTTGGGCCGTGAGGGGTAAGGCTTTGAATGGATGCTTGTGGAATGGAAGTGTAGGCACGACATTGAGGAACCATACCTCCTCAACCACGTTCTCATCAAGGGACTCCTCGGTTTGTGAAGTGTTGGTGATGGCCTTCTCGAGATCATCCTTCATGCATGAGTTTGCAATCGTCTTCTGCAGTAGCATGTCCATCATATTCAATGGGAAGCCCACGATAGGTTCTGCAGGATATTGAATCGCATCATGAATAGAGAATGTCCACAGCTTGTCCAAGACTTTGACGGAGACTTTGCCCTTTTTAACATCAATTAAGCATTCTACTGTGGCTAGGAAGGGCCTTCCAAAGATGAGAGGAGGTTCCTCGTTTTGACCAATTCTATCCATCCTTAGAATGTATCTGTCGGAATGCATGTATCTCCGATTTGCGCTAGTATGTCCTCAAGTATGCCAATGAGATTAGTAACATAGGCTTTAGCTAATCTCACACATAAGTGTGTTGGTTTGAGCTCTCCCAAGTTGAGCAATTTGTAGATGTGAAACGGCATGATGTTGACCGAGGCTCCTATGTCGCAAAGGCAATGCTCGAAGCATTTAGATTGGATAACACATGGGAGTGATGGAGGCCCAGGATCATTCTCTTTTAGTAGCATGCGCAGAAGTGCAGCAAACCATTCCTTAGGAATTTCAATGATGTCACTAGACCTGAAACCCCGCTTTCCGGCGACTAAGTCTTTGATGAGCTTGGCGAAGATAGGCATGTGCTTGACTATCTTGTGAAAAGGCAGCGTGATTTGAAGCTTTTGCAGCATGCTTATGATTGCCTCCTTGAATTCCTCCTTATGCTTGTTCTTGTTTTGGAACCTGCGAGGAAACGGAAGATCAATGTCATTGTCTAACTCAAAAGTCACTTTTTTAGTTGTTTTAGGAATTAAAATGTTAGAGTGAGAGTTAGAGTTATTAGGATGAATGGTTTGCTTAGGGGAGACCAAGGCCGTGGCTTTAGTTGGCGGAGAAGGAGGGTTGGTGCCAGCCATGGCATGATGATGTCCTACCGTGGTACTGTCCTGCAGGTTAGGCGCTAGTGGGCTATGAGTAGGTCCTACCATGTGGGAGTTAGGCGCATTGTAGTGCAGGTCGGCACTGGTATGTGGCAGTGCCTTGGGCACAGCTCTCAGCTTGTCATGTGGTACTGCCTAGGACATGGCCCTCGATAGGGCTGATTGAGGTGCTACTTGCGGCATTCCATAAGGCATGGCCTACGGCATGTCCTACTGAGGTGCCTGTAGCACAGGGTGGGTTACAGCATAATGGTATCCTGAAGATGCCATGATGAAGTCATTCTTCTCAGCTTCAAGTCCTTCGATGTTTTCTTCGTAGGCAGCGTATGTAGGGCCTTGGAGTTGCATTCCACTTCGAAGTGTGATGGTGTTTGCAGTTCGATTGCGGAATCCCTTAGGATTTACCATCACTTGACTTGGTAGCTTCCCTTGCTCCCTTTGATTCAATTGATTTTCAATCTGCCCCATTTTACGATCTAAGTTTGCGATTGCATTATCTGTCTTTGCCATATGGCTCCGGCTTTCTTGAATGAATGCATTGGCGTTTTGCATGAATTGGATGCTCTGTTGAGCCATGGCATTGACGACATCCTCCAAAGATTTGCTTCCGACACTCTGATTTGATGAAGGACCTTGAAGATTCACTTGGGAAGCCATGGATTGTTACTGGAACCCAGGTGGCGGCAATGGGTTTTGTACACTTTGATTCTTGCTCCAACGGAAGTTTGGATGATTTTTCCATCCCGGATTGTATGTGTTGGAGTATGGATCATTCCAGGACCGTGCACCATTTTTAAAGCCTCCCGCAAAGTTAGCTTCTTCTACCGTTCGATAATCTTGTAAAGTATGACCTTGAATTGAACATACTTCACAGATTTAACACCTTTGGCAGTCGTAAGTTGAGCAATGGCGTCATCCTTGTCACAGTTGTACATGTCACCACTCGCCTTAGAGGGGTTGCCTCTGTAGCTTAATTGCTTTTCCCTTTGAGTGATGCTCTCAAAGGCCGTCTTTGCCTCCTCCGCGGTGCCGTCCATGATTCCTTTTGCTTGAGAATCGATCATGACTCGGTCATTGGTCTTCAATCCGCCATAGAAGTACAACATTAACAAGCTATCGTCATTGTTGTGGTGGGGGAAAGCTTGAATCATCTGGTTAAAGCGATCCCAGTATTCGTAGAAGTGTTAATCAAAGACTTGCATTGGCGCAATGATCTCCTTCCTTAGCTTGTTCATTTTCTACGTAGGATAGTACTGGGTGAGAAACTTGGAAGCTAAGTCCTTCCACGAGTTGATTGATGTGGCCGCCAAAGAGTGGAACCATGCCTTAGCATGATCTTTGAGGCTAAAGTGAAAGATTCATAGACGAATCTCCGCTTCCGTCATTCCGTTGATGCGTAGCGTGGAGCAGACTTCAACAAGTTCTTTGATGTGAAGGTGCAAATCCTCTCCTGAAAGTCCGTGAAACTTTGGCAGCATGTGAATCGTTCCAGACTTCAACTCGAAATTCTCCACAGTTGATGTCGGAAAGACAATGGGAAATTGGTCCACCATCACGTGCGGTGTAGAAAAGTCCTTCAGGAGCTGTGGGCCTTGGTTGGGCACTAGGGCGTGCTCTCTTCCATGCTCCTCTCATGCATCTGCCGTTCTTCTTGGGCTTCGTGGTGGTCATTTGTGGACTGAAGAGCCTCTTGAAGATAGTGGAGTACTTGATCCGTGCAAAGATCCTTGGACAGATCCTCCTGATGACATAAAACAATGTACCTAAAAGAGTAAAAAAAAACTATGTTAATAAATACAAACTAAATGGATAGAATAGAAGGACAAGTCCCCGACAACAGCGCCAAAAACTTGATAGTTAAAATAAAAATACAATAAATATGAACTCTATTCTTAATAGTTATATCTTTGCAAATGCACAAAATCGATGAAGGGATGCCATAGCCATGAGTGTCATGTGAAGGTGTAAGTGCCAAAATTTCAAGTGATCATGCTTAAAGACAACTTCATCTAAGTGCCTCATAAAGATTTCGCCTCGACTCTAATTCTCACTAGGCAACTCTTAATTGAGACAAGAATCCTAGGCTTTCACTCTTTTCAAGCATATGTGATGAGTTTATGTTATGGAATTCAAGTTTAATCACATATGAATAGCAATGAAGGATAGCACTTTATGGAAATAAAGATCTCATGAAAGGAATTGAACTTTAAGAACATAGATACGTACCTTAATCCTCAGCATGATTGACCATAAGATTAGTTAGGTCTTCCATTTTAGGTTGTAATGGGGCTAAGCTTAGGGGTTAGAAAGGAAGGATAGGACTCAAGGAACCTGAGTTGTGCCAAGGCATGAGAAGTCATGACTTGAACTTAGAATTTCTGAACTAAATCCTTGCTTAAGGCCCACAGCATTGTGCTTTCTTGATGGCTTATTTCGAGGTTCTTGGCTCACTTGGCTCAATTCACTTTGCTTTCATTTCCTCATTTTTTTTCTCAACGTCTTCTTCTTTCATTTGTTTTCTTTATATTTTTTTAATTTTTTTTTTAATTGAATTGACCCAAGATCATGCAATGATTTCCTCATTCTTTTTATGCAGCTTGTCACTTGTAGAGCTTTTCACTCTTCAAAAACTTTGAACTTTGAACTTTTATCCTCTGATAAAAACGCCAATTTCTTAGAAATGGGCAGCACCTTCTTTCATTTCTCATTCTCACCATGAATCTCATTTAGGGCAACCATAGAACAGACTTAGGTTATAGGGCATGGCTTTGATGAATGTCTAAGTACTTTAGTTAGGTTATACTTTGGGTGATGAAACAAAAGGCTGAATGTTTGGCTTCAAAGTTGGCTTAGGGAGCATGCAATAGGGTAAGATCAAGCCTTTAGAGGTTAAGCACACATAGCCTACATCACTTCTTATGGAAAACCACACATCAAATCAAGAGTATATATATGATGTTAGTTCTTTAAAATCCAATGCAAATATGATGTAATGAGATCATCAATTAAGAACAAAAGCGATGAGTCTTTAAGAGTAGAAACAAGTATATCCCTCAGAAAAAATAGCAATTAGGCTCAAAGATCCCATAGGGTAGTCTCCACTAATTTTCTAAGGTTTACTCAAATTCAGTTGTTTTGTTCAGTTAATCACTTAAAACATGGCATTGTGAAGTGCAAGTTATGAACTACCTGACTTTGGCATGACTCATAGCAGAACAAAGCTAGTTAACTTAGCATGTACACTCCTATTAACAAGTTATAATACTATCACTAGCAGAACTTAAACTAATTAACACCTAAAATTTGAACTTTCCTGGCCGTGTTAACACCTAGATGTTTCTATATGCAAAATTTGAAGTTCACACCCCCAAACCTAAACTGAACATTGTCCTCAATGTGATAAGCAGTAAGTATGACAACAGAATAAAGGTTCGAGAGATATAAACGAAAGAAACAGTAAAGTAAGAGAGAAACACAAACCAGGGCTAGGCTGCCTCCTAGGAGCACTTTATTTAATGTGTAGGCAAGACAAGGCTGGCTGGCTAGGTACTTGGCGCCTGCTTAGGTGCAAGAGAATCCGGGATTAGATTGGGAGGGACCTCGAAGTAATGCTTGAGGTGATGAGCATTTACCTTAAACGGATCCTGCTTGACTAGGTGTTGGATTTCCACTACACCATGAGGAAAAACATTGGTAATAATAAACAATCCGGCCCACCTAGAATGCAACTTACCTGGAAATAGTTTGAGGCATGAGTTGAAGAGGAGGTCTTTCTGTCCAATCTGAAAATGCTTCTTTTGAATTTGTATGTCATGAAAAGCCTTAGTATTTTCCTTGTAAATCCGAGCACTTTCAAATGCCTCATTCCGGAGCTCCTCCAATTCACTTAGCTGAAGCTTTCTATGAATCCCTGCTTCATCCAAATCCATGTTCATATTTTTGATGATCCAGAATGCCTTATGCTCCAATTCCACTAGTAAGTGGCATCCTTTCTCGAAGACAATTCTGAATGGAGACATGCCAATGGGGGTTTTGTAGGCCGTCTTGTATTCCCACAATGCAACATTTAATCTATTGGACTAATCTTTTCGGTTTGGGCTCACAGTTTTCTCCAAGATGGCCTTCATTGCCCTATTGGAGATCTCAGCTTGGCCACTTGTCTGAGGATGGTACGGCATGGAAATTTTGTGGGTGGCACCATACTTCTTCATTAGGACTTTGAATAAACGATTGCAGAAGTGAGTCCCCCATCACTGATGATTGCCCTAGGTGCTCCGAACCTGGCTAAGATGTGACCCTGCAAGAAGCTCACAACTACTTTGGCATCGTTAGTTTTGGTGGGGATTGCTTTCACCCACTTGGAGGCATAATCAACTACAAGTAAGATATAGAGATAACTGAGAGAGTTTGGGAAAGGCCCCATGAAATCAATGCCCCATATGTCGATGATTTGCACTACGAGGATAGGGTTTAATGGTATCTGATTCCGGGAGCCTATGTTACCATGCCATTGGCATCTGTTACATGTGAGAATAAACTCGTATGCATCCTTAAACAATGTAGGACAGTAGAATCCACTTTGAAGTACCTTGAGGGCCATCTTCTTATCCCTAAAATGTCCTTCACACGCCAAGCTATGACAGAAAGTTAGAATGGGCTTCATCTCAGCTTCCAGGATGCATCATCAAATGATTTGATCAGGACAATGCTTCCATAAGTATGGCTCGTCCCAAATGTAGTACTTAGCATGTTTAACAAGCTTGTCCTTCTGATATTGGCTCATAGATAAGGGGACGCACTTATTAGCGAGATAGTTGATGATGTCTACATACCACGGATCAATGACCTTAAGCATGAAGAGTTGTTCATCGGGGATGGTCTTAAGTAGTGGCAATTGATTTGCCTCTTTGTTGGAATCATGGATCAATCAGCTCATATGGTCAGCAACCATGTTTTCACGTCCCTTCATATCTCTGATTTCAAGGTTAAACTCTTGGAGAAGTAGCATCCATCTGAGTACTCTGTGCTTGGCGTCCTTCTTAGTGATAAGGTATTTCAATGCTGCGTGATCAGTGTAACTATGACTTTGGTTTGAATAATATATGATCTGAACTTCTCGAGTATGAATATGACGTGAGGGAGCTTGTTCACTCGCTGCCCCAAAATAGCTCCTACGGCGAAGTTTGAAGCATCACACATGAGTTCAAATGGTAAGTCCTAAGTGGGTGGCATGATAATGGTTGTTGTCGTGCGCTTTGCCTTGAGTGTGTTGAATACCTCACGGAATTCCTTGATGAACTCAAATGTTGCGTCCTTGGCTAAAAGATCGTACAATGGTCGTGTGATCTTCGAGAAGTCTTTGATGAATGTTCTGTAGAAGCCGGCGTGCCCTAAAAATTACTGAACTTCTTTGACTGATGTAGGGTACATCAGTCTTTCTACTATGTCGAGTTTGGTTTTGTCGACTTCGATGCCTCGATTGGAAATCACATGGTCCAAAACGTTGCCCTATTGTACCAGGAAGTGGCACTTCTCCCAGTTGAGCACTAAGTTGCTTTCTCTACAACGTTCCAACACTCGGGATAGATTGGCCAAGCAAAGCTCAAAGGAATGACCAGAAACCGAGAAGTCATCCATGAAGACTTCAATCATGTCATCCACCATGTCGGAGAAGATGCTCATCATGCAGCGTTGAAACGTAGCTGGGGCGTTGTATAGCCCGAAAGTCATTCTTCTGTAGGCAAACGTGCCATAGGGACACGTGAATGTTGTCTTTTCCTGGTCTTCTAGGGCTATAGCGATTTGATTATATACTGAGTATCCATCCAAGAAACAGCAATGTGAATGGCCCGCCAATCTTTCAAGCATTTGATCGATGAAGGGCAAGGGAAAGTGATCCTTACGTGCGGTTGTATTTAGCTTCCTATAATCGATGCACACTCTCCATCCCGTCTGAACTTGTTGAGGTACGAGCTCATCATGCTCGTTTTTTATTACCGTGATTCCAATTCTCTTTGGCACGACTTGAACCGAGCTCACCCACTTAGAATCACTTATTGGGTAGAGAATGCCCACGTCTAGAAGTTTGAGCACTTCCTTCTTTACGACTACCTACATTCGCGGATTCAACTGCCTATGCGCCTCCCATGATGGTTTGGCGTCTTCTTCGAGAAGTATTCGATGCATGCACTTAGCGGGACTAATTCCTTTGATGTCGGCGATTGTCCAACCAACTACCGTTTGATTATCTTTCAGTACTTAAACCAACGCATGCTCTTCCTCCGTACTTAAGTTAGATGCAATGATGACCGGAAGGGTTTGATATTCTCCTAAGTGTGCGTACTTCAAGTGTTCTGGCAATGGCTTTAGTTCGAGTTCAGGTGCCTTCAAGATGGATGGCAAGGTCTTTTGGGCAGTGAGGGGTAAGGCTTCGAATGGATGCTTATGGAATGGAAGTGTAGGCACAACATTGAGGAACCTTACCTCCTCAACCACGTTCCCATCAAGGGACTCCTCGGTTTGTGAAGTGTTGTAATAAGTTATAATACTTTTAACAAGTTATAATACTATCACTAGGAAAAGTTAAGCTAATTAACACTTAAAAATTAACTTTCCTAGTTGTGTAGTACCCCCAAACCTAGATGTTTCTATATGCAAAATTTGAAGTTCACACCCACAAATCTAAACTGAACATTGTCCTCAATGTGATAAGCAGTAAGTATGACAACAGAATAATGGTTCGAGATATATAAAGAACATAAACAGTAAAGTAAGAGAGAAACACAAAACAGGGCTAGACACATGATTGCATTAACTTAGATAGGTGCTCTGAAGTCAAACTATGAATGGTGTCTCGCTTTGTTCCGTTATGTTCCTGGTCATGGCCTAATTTGACCTACGCATACCTGAAATAGGGCACAGAGGAACTCCACGGCTGAGGGACTACGTGTCCATGACTTGATTTGAGTCTCCGCTTTTGGGGCCCACCAGGAACTTGTCACTAGCGTGGCGTGGCGTGTCTTGGCGCAAGGGATTCAGAGTTGGCGCAGGTCCTGCGACAGGGACATGTCTTGGGCGTGTCCTCGGTCTCGGTTGGGATGTCTTAAGACATGTCAAGGAAATGTACTTAGCTTATTTCTTGGCACAGCAGGGGCTTGGTATGACCTCTCAGGAACTTAGATTAGGGCTTGGTTCTTGACTTGTCTTGGCATGCGCTAGGACCCGATTTTGGTCCTTGACTTAGGACCTGAACTTCAACTTGAGACAACTCCTTCGTTATAACTCCGAATTGATCCATTCTTCTTGTGTTATTTCCAGAATTTTCCTATCTTTTCAAATCTTCACAAGTATCACAAGATTGGTCATTTTCTACTATGGTTGGCATGAAATCATTCAAAAGACATGTAAGATAGGACTAAAGGACATCAAAATGATGCATAAATAATGACTGAACACATGTCACTGGAACAAATGTGGAAATTGGGCATGCATCAGTGCCTCGGGCTCCCAAGTGGCTTTCGTCGCGTTAAGATTCCTCCACAGAACTTTAACCAGGGAATAGTTTTTGCGCAATGCTTTTTCTTTCCCATCTAGAATATGTACTGGTTGTTCCTCAAAGCTCAAATCATCTCTTAACTCAAATGGTTGCTTCTCCAGTTCATGGGATTCATCAACAGATACATCCGGAGCATAGATACATTCAATACATCGTAAACCTTGGAACGTTCTGGAGGTAGGGCAAGTCTGTAAGCCATTGGGCCTATCCTCTCAAAGATCTCATAAGGCCCAATATAACGAGGACTCAACTTCCCTCGTCCGCCAACAATGCTCCTTTAGGGTACAATACATTTTTGTGCCACTTGGGTTCATAACATAGGCGGAACTATGAGCTCCCTCAACATTATCTCTTTTCAACTCTAAATCATTAGGTACACATAACTGGCAGTCTTTAACCAAGGCCCCATCATCTCTAATGGCATAGTCCTGCCTATTTCCAGCTTCCAGCTCCTTTGTTATCTTTGCCAAGTACAATTTCCGCTTTCCGGAATTCCAACAATAATAGTAGGTATATAGTGTGTCAATGTGCCAAAGAACCCATTGATTTCCTACTCAGTGCATCTGCCACTGCGTTGGCCTTCCCTGGGTGGTATACGATGGCGTAGTCATAGTCTTTGGTCAACTCCAGCCACCTCTTGTATCTTAAGTTCAAGTCCTTCTGGGTGAAAAGGTACTTTAAATTCTGATGGTCTGTGAAAATCCGGCATGTTTTACCATATAGATAATGTCTCCAAATCTTCAATGCATGCACCACTGCAGTCTCTCCGCAATAAACAACTAGGGTCACCAGTCCGTCCTGATCCGCCGCTTTGTCTTCCGGTCAACTGTACGGAGCCACCACTGGAAAGGCCAGACGACTGTGGCTCTGCTATAAAACCTCGGGAACCCTACCCGGCTCCACCACTGCCTGAACCGGACCTGGCACTCCGGGACGACCATGAGGTGTAACCGCCTCTTTTAGCTTGTCCCATTTGGCAAGCTCTACTCCACTCTGGCAGCAGCATATGATAAGGCTCGCAAAGAAGTATGCTCCACGGTCATGACTGCAACTCTGATTTTATCCCTCAGTCCATACTCAAACTGACGGCATGTGTCCACCTCGTCTACCACTAATGTCGAAGCAAATCGAGACAAGTCAAGGAACCTCTGCTCATATTGTGCCACCATCATGTTCCCCTATCTCAGCTATAAGAACTCAACCTCCATGGCATCCCGATACGATCGAGGATAAAATTGCTCGAGGAAGTGCTCCCGGAAAGCTTCCTAAGTAAGCATACGGACATCCGAGCCTGTCATAACCAAGGCGTGCCACCAACGGTACGCAAAGCCATTCAGTAGAAAAGTGGCCAACTGCACCTTATGACTCAGAGGGCACCTCATGACATCAAAAACTCGTTCCAAGCGAGTAATCCACTCATCAGCATCAGCTGGGCCCAACTCCCCCGTAAACACTGTGGCTCCCAGCCTCTGGGCTCTCTCTATTTCGCAAACCTCAGTAGTACCCATGCTCTGTATCATATTAGTCATCGCCTGACCCAATTGATCCAAGGTCTGCCTAAGATCGTCAGTAACACACAAAACATGCACACCAAGTGTGCGATCTACAGGACTTTAAACCTAGAGCTCTGATAACAAGTTGAAATGACCCTTCTTGAAATTTCCCTCGGAATTCGTGAAAAACACTACTCCCATCTGACAACCCCTGACATCTCAAATAAAATCCTGAAATACCCTTACCACTTCATAATTACTCTACGAGAATTCTACCGAAAATCTGGCAGAATCTCCTCTATACTATGGTGAAACTATCTTCCACCTGTTAGACGAAGGATTCACATACTAAACTAATATCCCAACAGTCCAGATCAAATCACATCCAATCAACTCCAAGTCCAAAACAACCAAGCTACGGAACAATTTACAACAATCCCAAATGGTTAATCTGAGCAACTAGGTGGGGAAAATTAAATTCACCAATCTAACAAACCTTACTCGAAGATAGTACCTCCGCCTCGAGATGTACCCTCGTCGTACTCAATGGCCTGGAGGGGACGTAAAACAAGGAAAATGTGAGTGGATAAAAATAATAATCATTTAAAAAAAAAATCAATTCCGAGGAAAACATAACATTCCCCTCCATAAGTAAAATCATGCATGCATAATGTAAAATTCTTTTTAAATAGTTAACTAACAAGAATAATCACAAAATAACTTACCGGAAATTCATTTATGAATTAAAAACCCGACGAGACCCACGTAAATCCAAGCAATGTAAAACGACATGTGGTCCACAACCATGCTTTGAAAACCCTCCTCGAATGAGCTTAAAATCATGAGAAAACCTGGATATTTTAAACCATGAAACATTCCACCATCCCTTAAAGGAATCCCGAGCCAAAGCTCAATATCCGAGGTTGTCCAACCAGGGAACATGTCCTCCTAACCACTGCCGAAAATACCTCAAGGCAATGGCTAGAAACCGAGAGGTCCAACCCGAGGACCTACTCTCAGTATGACCGAAAATACCTTAAGATCATACTGTCACCTGACCGAAAATACCTCAAGATCAGGTGTCAGAAATACCACGCACGTAGATAACTATGACGGAAAATACCTCAACATCATACGTCGAAGAAATAGCCCTCGACGAGCACATGACGGAAAATACCTCGACGTCATATGTTGGAGATGAACACGCATGACCAAAAATACCTCAAGATCATGCGATCACATGACCGAAAATACCTCAAGGTCATGTGTCAGAAATACCTCAACGATCACATGACCGAAAATACCTCAAGATCGTGTAGGAGAAAAACCATAATAATTAAGGATGGTAAACACAGTGAAAACTGTATCGTAAATCTGAAATCCAATTTGAAATCCCTTTTTCCTAGCCTAAGCCATAATCATAGAAAACCCGGGCCTGAGCCCAAAATCCAATAAAAACCAAAATCCCGGGCCTAAGCCGCAAGAACATAAGCTCGACCGAAGCCAACATCCATAGAACCATTATCCAATAAATCTAAAATCCATAAAACCGGGCCATAGCCCCAAAACCTCGAAAACCAAGCTTAAACCCAAATTATATAATGCAAAGTTATTTCAAAATCCATGAAACCGAGTTTAATGCCTAAAATCATCTCAAAATCGTTATTAAAAATCCACAGCCCAAAATAAGTCATTAAAACAATTATCCCAAATTTTCGAAATTCATAAAAGGAATTAAATCATTTTAGACTAATTATGTGAATTTACCAAAAATTCACATTCAATAGGAATTTATTCAAAAACACAATTTATGCATGCATTATAATTTACAAAACTAAAATCCACTCACCGAAGGTTCGATTAAGCTCAACCTTGTGGTGTACGCTCCTCTACCGTCCTCTGAGCGATATCGTCTGTCAAAAGAAATAATCGAGATTACTAAACAATAATTAGAAACCTAAATCTGACCCCAAGACTCCGGGAATACGCACGCGTTCTAACGCATACACGTAACTTTGGACGTCTAAAACAACCCCTAAGAGCATCCACATCATACTAGCTAAATTTTTTGTCAAATGACCCAAAAGTTATTAATAACTAGCCAATTTTTAATGCTACAAAAATCAGACTATATTTTACCAGTTTTGAATATTAAATTAATTTTTTCAAATTTGAATATATAACAACATAATTTTCCTACAACGGCTAGTTTTTTAAAGTGATGATTCCTCATCTATAAAAAGAAAAAAATTAGTTTATATTTCACTCATTCTCACCCATCAATACCAAATCACATTTCTTCATCCTATTCTCATATCTCAATTTCATTTCAAATTAATCTACCTCGTCTTCTACCTCTAACATTTGAATCATATATAAATGCTAACAAAGATTGGAAAACAAAACATTGGTGTCTTTGACTTGCGATGTAAATCAACATCAGAATTGACAACTTCATTATATCAAATATAAACCCATTCAACAACCAATCAAACGATAAAAGAACAAACCATCATCCCACTAGTTACAAAAAACCACACACATTTGCCATTTGAAAATAAACATCAATTACATAAGAAAAACAAAGTGGAAGTAAATACCCAAACAACTAGCAGCATGCAATGATCTGGCTTACATAAAAGAAAAAAAAAAGAATACTTGAATACCTTGGCACTCAGATCCTTCAGGGCAGATACCATCATGTCAAAAACTTGATCTTTGAATGAAGTATTACGAATTAAAATTCTGAGGCCACGTTTCGGGAGTAAAAGGTACACAACACTGCAACTTTGGGTAATATCTTGATCCAAAACTATAATATGCATCAGCCCAAGAATGATCAAAAACAAATTCACCATATCTTTTTGCAGGGTAAGAAAATGAGTTGCGGAATCTCAACATCAGCATATTTAGTAAATGAAAGCCAAGTAAACTTACCAAGTAAACAAATTCACCGTATCTATTTTTATCAGAATGCACACATATTTAGCAAGAGTAACTTACCAAGTAAACACCAGGTTTCACTTTAAGCAATTGAATGGTATTCAAAATCTCAACATAGCAGCTTTCCACTCCCATTCACGAACATCTTTGTCATCCCTCAAAGATAGCATTTTGAAAGCCAATATTAGTAAATGAAAGCCAGATCATTGCATTTTGTATTCTGATGCATTTTGTATTCTCATGACTGCAAGCCATAAGAAAATCCAATCTCATCAAAAATTGCCATTACTGCAATCCAACAATCCAAAAAATAGCCATTACTGCAAACAACTAATAGAAACAACAAAATAACAGCCATTACTTGAACCCAGTCCACTTAAGCTGCAATACATCCCACGTTTCAGCATTCGCATGTTGGAACCTCCAAGCGTAGCAGTCTCCTTCTTCAAGCTGCAATCACAAGTTCAACAAATTAATGCACATACAAGAATACGCCTAACTCGATCACTAGATTCAATCATAGCTGTAGAGCTCTCTACACACGCCCATCTCTGCATAAAGAAAACATTAAGCAATATTTTACCAAATAGGCAATCTCTCAAAGACGATAGAAAGGCAATCTTACAAGATGGGATGGTAGAACTATTAGTCTATCTGTCCACGGATGCCGATACCCATTCAATCACTTCTAGTTAGCATCACTAATATTGTACCATGAGACAATCCAAATCAAATCCAGTTCTAAGAATAAGATAAATCGCAATCTAAACAATCTGCCAGGTTGGTAAAAACTCACCCAAATAACTCACATCTCAATTCCCCCAAACATTACAGCTCTGTAAAATAAGTTTTCAAAAGCAAGCAGTAAATCCCATGTGTTACCTTTCAAATGTAGATAATTTGACCTGTCATAAGGTTTATCAAATGAGTCCTCTCTCATATTATCCCCATAGCTCCCACAGAATCATCTTAAATCATGACTGCCAATGTTTATGATCGATCCTAATCCCTCTACATCTTAATCTCTTCAGTGAACTATAATCAATTTTTTTAACAAACTACTCTTCATATTTTACAAATATAACCGATTAAAATAACAATTCAAATTAATACGATTGACAAAATGTATAGCTATTCAGCACATATACAAACACAAAAGCTGAATTCAGCTCAAACCCAGATACAAATTTAGCCTAACTAAATCCAAAACCCAGAAAACAGAGCAATTGAAGACAGTAACTTGATTTTTTATTTGCCACCCAAAATCAACCTCCATTTATTTTGTATTTCAAATTAAATCTATCAGTCAGTGTGATCACAGACCCAATTGTCAAGCTGCTTCAAATTTCAAAACCCAATTCCTCGACTCTATTTCACTATTCAAACGTATTTTCCCAAGACCCGAAATTTTCGGATAAGAAATTAACAAGATAATCAAAAGAGATACAGATAAAGAGCCCAAAATTACCTGATCACCATTGTTGCAGACAAGAAAGCCCCTCTCGGCAGATGAAAGAAGCAAGCGAAAGTCGTGGGTTTCGCTGCTAGGCAGCTGGGAAACGTTATCTTCAGCATCCGCCATTTTTGTTCTATTTTGGGAATTTGCTTAGACAGACGGGGAGGCTTGTGATTTGTGAGGGACGAAGAGGATGAAGGAGAGTTTGTCGACGAAGAGAGGATGATGAGGATGAAGGAGAGAAGAGAGAGAAACGAGATGAAGATAGCGAGGAGGGCGGCTCGGTACTAGTAGTCGGCGTCATCCAAAAAATTAAATTTCAGGTTAAATTTATCTAATCGCAGCCCATTTTGATGTTTTTGGACAAATTTTAAATTAAATTTGTTCAAAAGTTAAATTTACCTAATCTGCCGCAAATGCTCTAAACGATTTCCGATGGACCCAAAATCTGCGCCAAAAAATCCGAAATGTCGAAAACATGGAAACCCAAGTTGTCGGAGTCCGAGGAAGTGCCCCATGCGCCGGTGGCTTGGCGAGTGGCTTCCCCATGCGCCTGGCACTGTTTACGGGAATATTCCCTCGTCGGCAGAATATTCCCTCACCACACCTCCATAACCACCCAAACTTCAAACCTTCCTATCTCTCTCATTTCTCAACCAAATTTGATGTTCTAATAATGGAAATCAATCTACTCGAGCCAAGGAATCCAAATATAAAGTCCAAATCGAAAACTCATACTTGTGGTGGCCGGAAATGGGATGAGAATCTCCGGCCAGTTTTTGAGCCTTTGTTTCTCCGTCCACAAGGGTCCTACCGCTTCAAGAATGATATGGTTGAGCTCGTGGGGAAGAGAGGAAGGTAGTAGTGTCCTTGTTTGAGCTCCAAAAGGTCGAAATTTTTGTGGTGTGTGGTGTGTGGTGTGTGTTCCTTGTGTGTTCTCACGGGCAAGGAAGAAGAAAATAGAGAGGAGAAGAGAGTGTCGTGAGAGGTGAGAGAGGAGTGGTAAAAAATAATCTGGAAAAGTATTCCCAAACTAAAAGTGACTTCTGCACCTCTTCTAAACCCGAGATTAAATTTTCATTTTCTGAAATAAATTACAAAAATCACATAATTATATAAACGGTTTGTTACAATATAAGTTGATATTTATTGATATTATACCCTTAATATCGAGAATTTGAACTATATCATCCACTCATATTATAACATTGACTGAATGTGCTACGTAGCCATGAGACAATATCATCTATAATTTTTCTCTAAGAGTAAAATTGTCCTAATTTATTATGTAAAATTTTATTTGGTGTGGAGGATTAAATTGAATTACATATTTATTCACACAAAAAAAAAATTAGACTTTTCTTTGTTTTTTTGTCAAAACACTTTCCGTTTCCTTCTAATTTGAGTAACCATTTGTTTTATAATGGCTTATTACTTAAAATGCACTCATAACAAGCCAGTAATTCTCAAATTGCACCAAGAATTGAAATTTGCCTCAAAATACACATAGAACAGTAGCAAGGTCAAAAACGTTGCACCATTTAACTTACGCCGTTACTAACATTGTTAAAAACTTGTCAAATCCCTAAAATACCCCTCTCGGATCATCCCCATACCCGAAGTCGACGACGCTACCGATCCAGAACTGGAAAGTGACAACGTCGAAGAGTTCTAAGGATTTTTCATCAATCCCAATCCTTCATCTTCCGACGCTCTCATCAGCGGCAGGGATTTTAAAACCAATAATGTACAAGTCTGAATTTTACCTGATTCCGCTTTGCTCTCATTGGGTCGGTCCTCCGACGCCTACGTTGTGGCTTTGAGGGTCAAGGCTCCTCCGCCGTCGATTTTAAATCCTTCGAATCGTGTGTCGATCGATTTGGTGATGGTCCTTGACGTCAGTGGAAGCGTCAGTGGAAGCATGACCGGTGCGAAACTACAGATGCTGAAACGTGCCATGCGTTTGGTCATTTCGTCGCTCGGCTCCAACGACCGGCTTTCCATTGTCGCTTTTTCAGCTTCAACAAAACGGTTGCTACCGTTAAAGAGAATGACAGCTCATGGCCAACGTCTGGTCAGGCGTGTCGTTGACAGGCTTGGATTGCGATGGCGCGGACGATTTGGGTCCAGGTTTGGGTCGAGTCAGAAAAGGTAGACGGTGATTTGGGAGAGGAAAGCAATGGGTCTGTTGGAGCCTGGGACGGGGAAGTTGAGAGGAGAGGAGGGGAAGCGGTGATGGGGGAATGGATGAGCACCAGAAGGTGCAGAAGTTGTGGAATCAGAGGCATTCAAGGTGGGTTTTGAGGCGTTTGGCGATGAGGGGTATTGAAAATAGAGAGGAGGGGGTATTGAACATATAGAGGAAGGGGTATTTTAGGGATTTGACAAGTTTTTAATAGTTTTAGTAACGACGTCAGTTAAATGGTGCAACGTTTTTTATGTTACTACTGTTTATGGTGCATTTTAAGGTAAATTTTAATTTTTAGTGCAATTTGATAATCGCTAGCTTGTGTTTTGAGACATTTTAAGTAATAACCTTTTATAATTTTTCAGTTTCAGTTTTCACTCCTCCTTCAAATTTCATATCCTCTCAACTATTCTATATCACTGTCGGTTTCCCGGTATGGCCCTTACTCTTTACTATACCTAGGAGGCGGCGCCACTCCCCAGGCCCACGCCTTTTCTTATCCCATTAAGAAAATCAATTTCGAAGCGAGGCCATCACTTCCTGACATTGCTTTGTGTTTCTTGCAGAATTCAGAGACGGTTTCCATGGGCAAGAGGTCCCAAATGCGTCGGAACCCTGCAATGGAACCCAATGACCCTCCCCCTCTCACCTTCCAAACCCTTATCACTGTAATACAAGCCTCTGAGGTACGCCATCTTACTTTTCCATGCCGTTTTCTATTGCGTTAGCTTTTTGTTTGGGTAGAGTGTGCAGGAGTTAGTAGTAAAACTAGAGCGCAAATGTAAAATATTGAAAAATAAATTGGGAATTTCAACCACAAAATTGTTTCTTTCATAACCATTTTTGGTCCAAAAAATGGGGGTTTTTTTTTGTTTGATAGTAGAAGATGGAGACTTTGTGTTGTTGTTGATTCTTAATTTGTTAAGTTCAGGGTTTGAATCTGCCACTTTTGAAAAGACTGTACTCACTACTACTTCTACTGTCTTCAAAAGAACCAATGCCTTCTTATAACTTTCAGGGTGCTTTCAATCATTGTGGGGTTGAAGTGAAAAGTGAGGATATACAAACTCTAATTGATGTTTTGTTTAAAGAGCTAGAGAGGAGGTTTGAACTCTTATTCTCTGCATTACGTGATGTTTCTGCAAGTAGAGGTCCGAAGCACATCGAATTGGACACGGATATGTTGGCCACTGCTGATGAACTACCTCTGCTTTTAAGATGTTATATGCTACTCTTGACCTTGGCTGACCCTGCTATACTAGTGGAGGGAACCCAATTTCTTGTATTTCTTCTAGGGACAATGATTTCTTTGATTACAAAAGGAGAAAATGAGAAAAACTCTGTCAGCTTTCAGAAGTTTGTTTCTTATAAGTGCACCGACACTGGTGCTGATGGTTGTACTCACACTGTTTCAGAAGAGTTCGTTGCTTCCTTATGTTTCATAGAACCCTTCGATCCTTGGCGTCCAGCTCTATGTGCAGTACTTGAGGTAAACATCACTTCTATGCTACATTTTCAAGTTTTATTTTCTTCTATGGTGGAAATGGATCAGCTATGCTTTCAACCCTTTACTGCTGGAATTTATAGATATGATACTGTCTTGAAAGGGTTCGTTGTGAGAAATCTTAATTACCTTTCTATATATGAATATCTGTGTCTTCTTCCTTTTTCTTTGTTTTTCTAATGTGATAATGGTTACTGTTGATTAGTAAGTACAGTTTAGTGTTGATTCAAATTTACAAGATTAGAATGTGAATAAATAGATTGTTGCTTCGAGGACAGTCTTGCAACGTTCAGCTGTATAAATTCCTTTTGCAGTTGGAGAAGAATTTCACTGCAAAGATTCTTTTTCCAGTGTTATTGTCAGAGTTTCAAGTGTCACTTAAGACGTTGGGAAAATATCAATATCATGGCATTGGCAGTAGTTGACGTGTGTTAGCATAAAATATCTTGAATCGAAAGATGCAAAAATGAAAATATTGAGGAACGATTTTTTTTGAGAAAAAAAAAGTGTAATGACCTGGTATAAAACTGTTTTTGGTGGCGCTCTTTGGTCAGAATATAAAATATTGCTTCAGTATTATTCAGATTCACTATTAGAATTTCTGTGGCACAATGGATCTTATACTTTGTATGATTCTTATACTTTGTATGAAGTTTGATCTCTTTCATATTTTCGCATGATTCTTCCATCTGACATTCTTATGCCATTCCAAAAATTTTGATTACTGTTACAGGAGTTGCATCTTTACACAACTGAAGATGGATGTATTTTCTATTAGATATTTGCAGATGAACTTATAATGGGCCAATTGCTGAGAGAGTACTTTATTCTTGTTGATTCTACATCCACAAATAACATGCTATTTCCGTGCCACTTTGTTAAAGGCAATATTGGAATTGTTCTGGAGGTGATTTCTGTTCATTTCATCTCGTCATTTTATGGCAAACGAGCATATGATAACTTCCTTAAAAGAGTTATAGAGGTCCTGAACTGAGCCTGTCTGCTGTGGTGTCATTGCTTCTTAATCCCACCATGCTTTCCGCACCAAAAATGTTGCAGACACATTTGATTTTATTGGTTTCTAAAGCCATGGATGTTGACATTACTTTGAACAATGCTAGACAGGATCTTAGACTTATTGAGTGTTACCTAACAGCATTTGAAGCGGCTGTCCATTTCTACTCTAGCCACATGTCTAGTTCACGTATGGATTCCCATCATTTGGGTGCTAAAAGTTCTTATGCCATTCCATGCGGATGTCAACTTTTTGAATCTTATACTCAACAAGTGACGAGAGATAAACTTTCTGATATAATTACCAAGTCAGATTCTCTTTGGGACTTGCATTTGTGCAATATGACCTGTAGAACAAAAGCTGACCTGATGCAAGCTGCTGTTGCGTACATAAATGAGAGTGAACATGTTTTTGATAAATCATGTAAAGACGTTGTATTGTCAGTCTTAAGTAGCATAATACGTGGAAGTGTTTCTTGTGATGTTAGTGATGCCATGCTGTATAGAAAAGGAGATATGAGTCCTCAAGATATTTATCTTCTTGCTTCCATATTGAAGCTAATGAGTACATCCTTGTTGAAAGCTATTTGGTGTCTAAGGCATGATGGGAATTTGGGTTCTCCAAAAACCTTAAAAGATGCTTCTTCAGAGGAATATGATTTTTTAGTGGGTACCATTGACTGTTTTCAGCAGTTCAATCTGTCTCTACCTAATCAGAAAATCTTATTTGACATGATGAACACCTGCCCAATGATACATAAGACTTCCAAGTGGATGCTTCTGCACTTTTCAGGCTTGCTATCTTTAAGTTTTGCTAGTGGGATTGATTTCTTAGTTAAGGGCTGCATACCAACAATCATGGCAATTCTAAATCTATATGTTTTCGAAGAGAGTGATATAGGGTCACTCAACTCATTGCTGGTTTCTGGTTCACAAACTTCTTTATCTGGAGTTTCTTCTAACAAGGTTACACAGGTCAGCTTTGTTTTTCTTTTATGACTTTTTTGAGTTTGTTCATATGTTTATGTTTCATTCTTGAAACTTTAATTGTAAAACAATAGAAAAAATGTGTAGTTCCTTGTACAGATGATATACATTTAAACAAATCATCTAAATTGTAGGCTGTAGTGACAAAGAAATCTGTCAGAGGAGTTGCATTAAAATTTCAGAAAATTCAAACCCTTTACTTGAGGTACATATTACTATTGTGCACCCTATAGTTTTCACTAATTATTCTGAGCATGTGTTTCTGATGTCATACTTCTATTGGCTTAAATTTGTATTGAGTTGAATTTATCTAGGTTTAAGTTTTGGATAAGGTTAATCAGGCTTGATTTGGAAATTTTGTCTAGTGAAGCTTCCAGATCTGCATTTTCTATATTTATTTTTTTATTTTTGGAGGTTGCTTCGAGCCACCAACCACAATATATTGTTGAGAATGCCATCAGATATATTTGTGATTTGTATCTACCTATAATGCAAAGTCTTGTTCATCATTTGTTCTCTAAATGCATCAGATGTGTCTGGTTTGGCAATGAATCTGTTGCAGCATGGAATGATGCCAAAAGAAATTTCTTCTGTGATTTTTGTTACGCCAGAGTTAGTAGGCTGTCAGAATTCAGAGAAGCCATATAAAAATATAAAAGAGATTGTAACGTAGTTGTCATTAGAGATTAGTAGAGGCTAGTCGAGTGCTTTTTCTTATATTATTTTTTATGTATATTAGTTTTATTATTTTTTTTATCAATCATCTCAGAGCTACGATTTTGCCATATCGTTCAGCCATGATATTGGTAGTCTTTGGAGTTTAGGAAAAGTTATAGTATTGGAGAAAACGAAAAATCACTGCATCTAATCAGGGAACATTTTGGTTAAGCAAAAGAAGAAAAGGAGGATTTGATAGTTCTAGCTTGGATAAATATTGGTAGACTTCTTATAATCAGCTGAGTAAATTCAATTAATCATTTTTTATTCCCGTTGGTCATCTCTTCCATTAAGAGTGGTAGTTCTTGGTTTGTTGAAAGTGAAGAATTCTTTGAGATAAATATATGCATCATTCTTATGTGTTACCATCATACTGCCACGAGGCTAAAAAATCAATTTTCATCCTTGTTCTTTTACAGCAAAGGTTCTCTCACAAGTAAGAGATTGCGAAGTGAGGAAGCAGAATCTTCAGAGGATACATGTCTCACAGGTTGCACAATGGAGTCTAGTGTTGTCATGGAGGAGAAAACCTGCAATGGGGAGATTTTTCTCAAGTGCTTGCTGGGAAGCAACCAGAGTTCTGATATCGACGATTTAGCAGACTTCATTGACTGCAAACCGGATTTTGATTATTCTTCCTGGTTGAAGGATCGAGAAAGGTATCGATGGGTGAAATGGAAAAGAGGGGCATGTCAAAGGTTGGAGAAGAAGAGAAAAGCTTGGAGATTGAAGCGAAAGCAACAGAGGTAAGGTGAGTTGAAAAATGTTCATAACTAGGCCTGTGTTTTCTTGTGAAAAAATGGAAAATATTTCCCAAAGGAGCTGTAGGAGCATTATATGGAAGACAGCAGTACTAAATCCTCTTAATTTTGTGCTTCTAGCTAATCACTGGTTCAGTACCTCTTTTGTGCTTGATGGAGAGCGAGGTCACTGTGACTATCCATGGAAATTCGGGCTGTTATCCGGTTCTTTCAGTTCAGTAATTGGCCTAAATTGAAACCGAACCGGATTAAATAGTTCGTTACACCAGATATCATGATTATCCCTATAGGGCAGGTGCCTCTCTATTGGTTTCTTCAATTCCTCCTATTCACGTTGCTGCCATGGCCAGCACAGGATATTCCTCTTAACTCGTTGTTCGGTTCAGTTTGGATCTGTCAGTTCGGCCGGTGTTTGGTTTCCCACAACACCCCTAATGGAAATGCTAAAGAAATCTAGTTTAGCTAGGTAGGTAGGTAGGTAGTTAGCTTGTCATAAGTTGATTTGGGATGTAATTTGAATATTTGATATCTATTTCTATTGTTAATTTTGGTCCACTCTATGGCCTATGGTTGCTTGGCTTGCTAGGGTTTATTCTGTGTATCCAACCTGGTTAGCTCCTCGATGACACTGGCAACTGCTTTTAATTTCAGCCAGGCATAATTGACATTTTAAAGGTTTATTATTTGAAATGCATCGAGAACAAGCTAGATCGTCTTACTTTGCACCCAGAACAAGATTTCGTCTTACTTTGTGTGCAAAACTAGTACAACTTCAAGCACATTGCACCATTTTTGTCACTCTCATCCAAAAGGGTCGTTGGGAACAAGACTAGCCAATTGAATTGCATATACACTTTTTTTCTGAATGTGAACTTTAATTTTCTGCCACTCCATGCTCATACGGTTAACCCAAAGAGGAAGTAGATTTAGTGTTGAAGTTCAGGCAAGCAAATGGGTGTATATATCTCCCATCATATTGAAGCATCCAATTTGAAATCAAAACGTTAAAACTCGTCAAACTTATGAAATTTTGTGTTGCAGGATAATTGTGCTCTACCCCAAAGGAAATGGCCAAGGAGAGGGCAGTCATCTTTCTATTTTTCTGTCATTGCCTAATCTGGCAGCCCTTCCTCCCGCCTCTAAAATATTAGCTCCCTACACAATTCGGATCCTACATCAAATTCAAGATGACCACGAATTTTGTCAAGGTAATTAAAAGTTGTCCGGTTTCAATGTTGCATTCTGTGGCATACTTGTGATACTAGAAAAAAAATAGTTACATATTGCATTCTGTGGCATACGTTTGTCGGAAGTTACTTGTACACGCATTAACTGAAAACAGATTTTTGGTGCCCCGTAGAAGACTCTACCTGGTTCAGTGCGTCGAGCCAAAGTTATGGTTCGCAAAGATATCATTACAGTGGAGGAGTTTTTCAGTGGAGGAGCTGAGTTTGGATTTTGAGTGAAGGATACTTGCAGTGTGGAGGCACAAGCCAGTGTCTATGGAATTGTGAATGCACTGTAATAACTAAGCTTGTGGTCAATTCTTATTTAGCCTGAGTTAAACATCAATTATTAACTGATGAATGATATTATCAAGTCCAAACAGTAATATTATTGTTATTTCTGTTTAATTTTGCTTAAGGATTTGAAACTCAAAACGAAAGGAGGCAAGGTGCAGTGAAGGATTGATCCTTTTTCGTGTCCACCAGAGCCCCGTGCGCGCAATTCTTACTTGCTATAGAAGTTGCTTGCTTGCCTTGTGCATATGGAGATCGATGCAGGATTGGAACTAAAGTAGAGAAACTTCAACAGATTTACAGTTTGGTTCTTTTGAACTTAATGTCCCATAATATATATTGGGAATTGGTATACTGAATCATTATACGTTTGAGAGCGCGCACCACCTACAAGAAGGTGATGGATACCTTTTCCTTGAGATAAAGACAATCCTATAGAAGCAAAGCATAACAGTTGTATATATCCTTAAAAAGTTTGAAGTTTAGAATAATACCTTTCGGTTTCTCCTTTATAAACATGGACAGAAAATCATTTCTGGTCATTGCAACTTGTATCAAGTAATAAGAAAATCATTAAGTTTGTGGTGAAGTATATTGTCATGTCTAGCCTTAACTTCGACAACCAAGATGGTAAGGATAATTTCAGAAAAGCTAGCTAATAATATTGTACACTACACACTCATCTACTTTGTTGTTTTGATGCATGTAACTAATTACAGGGATTTTGAGGACAATTTCGGATGCACCACCAACTCATTACACGGTGAAAATACAGGCACTTTCATTGCTGACCAAACTCTCACTGGAAAAATATGAATCAGCGGACTTTGAAGCTGGAGGATACAAATGGTACAATTCTTTCTCTATCAACTTAATAATCACTAATCAGATGAGTATTTTCTG